>OW028574.1:28594664-30012997 GCA_932294295.1 Alitta virens | reverse complement strand
TGACGTAACATGACGTCATGGCAAGGTATGCAAGAGAAAAGGAGTTGGTGCGGAGGGCAGTGTAGCCTGGTGCTGACATGACAACTGCATTACTGCTACAGGAGTCTGTGTGTGATGTGGTCACCAGCTAGGCTGGGATGCAGTCTGCATCAGACTAGTTGTAGCATTATCACCACCAGCAGCAGCATCAGCAGTAGCAACAGCAGCAGCAGCATACCATGTCCTAATCATGCTAACAGGACACGCACGATGCTTTTTTGGGATGGGGAGAGTGGAACCACCTCCAATCGTGGTCTCCTTTGACAAGGCATGCAATGACCTGTAGGCTTGGGCATCAAATGTCACGGCGACATTTCCCCTGTCCATGTGATGGCCGTGATGACCATTGTTGGTCCCAGATCAAGCCAAAAAGTCGCAACCATGACATTGTGATGTGCGGTTTGGTATATGCTAAACATTGCTCCATGCAGGGTGTAATAGAAACTAACTAGTTGAATAACCGAAGTGTACAAATTATTTAATCTAATTTTCCAGCAGCTTGGAAGCTGGCCTTAACATGGTAGAAGAGGACTATAACGCCTTTTGATTATATATAATAATTATCCCTCTCAAGTATTTATTGGTGACTTTGATTAATTAAATTAGCAGAAACTTGTATTCAGTGTCTTTGCCAGGGATAACTTGACACATGGCCTGGTTTTTCCATTTTTCTCATATTATTAGTCGAGAATAATGAAGGAGTGGACCATCGTGATTTTACAGCCAATTTCATAGAGTTGGAAACTAATCTCAGAGACTTGGAAGCTAAACCCCGGATGACGTAATGTGAATCAAGGACTCTCGTTGGTTAAAGCAGCCAATGAGAGTCCTGGATCAACATGACGTCATCTGGAGTTTAGATTTCCAAGTCTATGAGATTGGCTGTAATGCAGTGATGAGTGATGTATGGTCACCAGGAAGTTGAAAGACCTTCGAAGAACTAAAAAAAAAAAATCTTTCGTTGACCTGCTGACACCAGCTGCTTCAGTTCGTATTACAATGTAAAACGCCACAGAGACTAGAATTTTAAAATCTCATTTGTACATTTTATGTCTTTTGGCCAAAAACCAACCATATACAAATCAGTGTCTCTGCCTCAGTACCCCGCATCTTCCTGATAATGCAGGATTTCCTGGTGGCGTTTATTTTCTCTGGGTGGATGGTTCTGATGAAAGAAACTCCTCCCTTGAAAACATGAGCTGACACACCTTACAAATAGGCTTCCTCTTCAACAGCTTTGGAAAGGAGAGACCTTGGCTCTGTGTTGTACTAATTTAACACATTCTCTTGTAAATGGATGATGTTACAAGACAGTGATAAGGTTATTATGTTAATTTGTACCTCTGTTGTGAGTAACTGGATCTGGAGCTGTCATTCTGTGATCACTTTAAATTTCAACCAAGGGCTACCTCCCTTTCTGCCTCAAAAATAAAACTGAAAGCAAAGGCTGGGAAGGTTTATTGGACCGAACGGGGACATGGGCAGTCTGACGGTCAGCTATTTGTCCACTCCGTAAATTATTGGACCATTTTGTCTGTCTAGGGACTAGAAGGGAGCCCAGACGAACATCTAGTCCTTTAGTATAAAGACTGACTGGGGAAGAAAAATTGGCTGATTTAACTCTTTGTTTCTTATTTTCCTTTTCTGGTTTTGTGGAACCTCGGCTGGCCTAGTGTAGCAAAATTGACTATTCTTAGTGGTGTTCGTGGTCATGTAAACAAACTATGCAGACAAAGAAATAAGGCTTTACTACATTATAAAACTCTGCTACATGCAATGATTACATTGTTTGCCTACAGGCAAATTGCCATTAGCATACGGCTGAAAAACTTCAATTTAGTGATCTAACACATCTTGGTAGTCTTGAGGTATAGGAGGCTATATCTGGGATGGGAATTGTTAAGAGATCCACTTGAACTTTGAGGAAAGGGTATTCTCAACAAGACAAGGAGGTCATGCGAAGATCATTTTGATGCATTTTGCAAGACCGCTGACTAAGTAGTGGACAACTGGGCTGGGTATACTATATTGATAAAAATGCAGTAGCGATTCACTTATGGACCCACCTAGGTTGTTGAAAATCATAGAAGGCTGAGAACATGGCACCTCCTGAGAGATATTACAATAGAAAAAATGATGAGTTAAGAGGGGGAAAAAGAAAGGCACTGGACCATCCTCCTGCTGTTTCCAAATTGCATTTTGATCCCATTGTCAAGTCACCAAGGATTGGACCAGAGTGGGGGGAGACCGATGTGTTGCATTCGGAATGGAGGGAAGCCCATTCATTGTGTCAGCAATCAGCTCATCTCTTTTACTCAACACATATTTGGACGAAGAATAAATGGCAAGTACACGACAATTCCTCTCACTAGATGTTTCCATTATTGTGATTTGTAACATTTCCCAGCCACATTTGCCAGTTAATGAAGTGCAGTCTATTGTCGAGTCTGATTTGCCCAGTTTAATTGCTACAATTGCCATCCTTCTTGGGCCCCAGGCAGTCCATCACTTTGTTTTGACTTTAGTTGCTCTGTTGGTTTACAGACAGATGTGTGGGAGGAATTACAGTGATTGCGATGCTGATTATTTTAGGAATTGATCATTAATTCGTGATTTTAATTTACATGTTACTTCATTGATTGGCAATGTCACCACCTACGAAAGGTTTGAGTCATATCTCTATGAAACGAACTTTGTGCTGTTGACAGTGTTGATGTGCTTCAGTCGGTGACCTAGAAATGTGTTGTTATTTATATTTAAGGGATCTTCCACATAAAGATCGCACCTTAATCAATCAGACAACTCTAAAGGTCTATGCACTGCTTGTGGGGCGGTTTACTCCACTAAGCATAAGCTTATGCAAATTACATATAGCCATTAATACCAATACATTTGGCAGCAAGGGTGGTCTTAAATGTTAATAGGGAGATTCTATTGTACGACAGATATGTAATATGTAAGACAATTAATCAATGATAATCAGTTATTCACATTTTCCATTGGGATAAGCACCTCTTCATACAGTGCTTGAGTAGAAAAGCTGTAATCTGTAAACATTGTGTTCTCATACAATAAGTATTGTGAGCATTGAAGGTATTCTTGGCAGCTAAGGACATCCACGTGTCCATGCCTATGGCAAGGCAAATCAGGCACGCCGGCAAGAGTGATTAGTGAAACCTATTGTTTTAATTGATTGGGGGCTTGTTAATTAGGTGACATTAATGTGTTTGTATGTCATATACAAGATGGTGATCAAGCCCTACTTCATCACCTTTAACTTTGATGACGGATGGTTCTCCACCAGTCTATGCTACTTGCAATTCCTTCCACTTTATGCCATATCAGCAAAATTGCACGCAGCTGCTCTTAGGCTGTTCATGTGTGGCCGACCTATTGATCTAGACTTTCTTCTGCAGAAAAAAGGAAAGAAAAAATGTTTGACTATGCAGCCATGAGTCTTCGATTGACAGCAGATGAGTTTATTTTTCGTGCATGTCAATGGTGTGCTTGCAGGCAAAAGGCAAAGCTCTACTCAAGTGAAATGAAGAGTATTTTCTCTCTTATGATATTGTGGTAGTATGTCAATGGCTTGTCTCTTCATTTTAAGGATATGTTTGTGAATGTCCACTCTCCCAAAAGTAATTCTGCAGACTGTTTGAGCAACAGAATGGGATTTGCTGAATGTTCTCTCTATGGTTGCACAGAACGTATACAATACTCCTTTTGCCTTTTTGTAACTGGAATCTTCAGTCCCTGTGTTCCTAAGGTCAAATTTGAAGATGTTTGGGTTTGTCATGAATTTTCGAGCACGCATCTTGCTCATCACATGTTGGGAAATGCTATCAGACAGAACAGTTGTACTTTACAAATCGACTCTATCCACACTCAACAGCCAGAACTTTCTGATATGGACAAATGTTCACAGATCTGCACAGGTCTTCCAGTTCTAGTTGAAATTGATCGTTCGACCTTAACCCTAGCAATTAATAGTCGAATATCTAAACCGTCAATTCAAGGCAATTTCACAAGGATTTCGTATCAGCTATGCCCAACTGCACTCACTTATACTTTATACTTTCACGTTCTGAAAGTTGCATGAGTGAAAAAATTGATGGTCAGTAACTTAGGTTACCTAAATTGTCACTGGTATGGTCCGGTTTTTTTCTCCAGTGAAAGGAGCAAGATGGCCTCAGCCTTTGCCCCCGGGAGATGATTTTAAGGGAACTGTGAGCCTGGCAATCGATTTCTGATGCTCTGGGACTTGGAAAAAGGTGTTTTTCATGCCAATTTTAGACACTTTCTGGTCTGATGTGTATATTGCTTATTTAAGGTTTGATCTGATACTAAGATCCAGTAGATCAGTAGACTACACTGCGGAGAAAGTCTGGCTTAGGTGGTCTGTAAGCAGTGTAAGTACTTCTTTGTGTAATATCCTGTGTCCCTTGCTGTTGTCCACTTAGAGGGACAATAGGATAGCCATAAGACGACCAGTGTCCATGTTGGCTTCATGTGCATTGTTTTGGTCATTTAGTCGTGTGTCTGAATGCATTGGGATTATTAATAACGTCAGTCTGTTCGGTGAATAGTCCAGCTTGGTGTACATGTGGTTTTGCAAGGATACAATGTATGCCCCCTACTATTTTGAGCTGACACGTTTCACCGTGCTCAGGATTGCTTTGAGTCTGAATAATAGTTGCTTGTAAATGCTCATCTCTTCAGATGGTGGCCCTTTGATGTTGTTTTCCAATTGGTCCTCTTAAAAGTTATGTTTAGTTCTAAAGCAGCCTGTCCTCTTTCTTTCTATCCAGATAAAATGAGTTCAACAACGTTACATCTTAACGGAATGTCTTTAGTTGCCCCTGATATAACTCATTGGTGAGATAGTTGACTGTTGGATAATATTTGTAAATGGCTGGTAAGTTAAGACAATGAGAAACTTAGTGGGAAAGATAAGATATGGTTGTGAAGACAGAATTCCTCAAATATCCGTAAAATGTGTTACCTTTGTGTTACTGTAAGCTGATAGCCTGTGAAAGGACGGCTGATGTCGGGCTTAAATTGTAGTCTTCTTTCTTTTTTATGTCTTGGGTTCTGTAAACTGTATTTCTGGCTCTGAAAAAAAAATTCGAATTATATTTTCTGGTTGTAACGGAATATTCTCCTGAATATTTTAGAATGCTGCTCTATAGCCTACACATAATGTTTGTTGCTTTTGTCATGGAAGGTATATTTGAATAATATTGAAGTACGTGACAATTTGCGGAATGAAAAATGTCTCGGCCATGAAATATTCATCCGGTACCCTTTTTCAGTTCATTAGCAGAGTATGTAGGAAATCCCCTTGGCATTCCTGGAAATGATGATTGCCCATTTGCTGGACCAGAAACTTATGGCATGGCACAATGGTTTGTCCAGGAAAAATGGACCCAAGAGGAACATTGTGTGATAGTTTAATCGTTTGTGAATCCGAATGGAATTGGTGAATAATACATGGATGATTAATAAGGGATGCATGGATGATAAATTAGAGAGGCGTGCTGTGAGAGGTACTGTGGAATTGTCAGGACTAATAGAATGGGACTGACTGTGGCCCCTTGCTATACTCCATCCCAAAGGGCCCATTACCCGAACGATGGAAAGCATTTTCTTCCGGCCGGACTCGCACGTTTATGAAAAACATGCAAGGTTTTTGTGCCACCAGGCTTCGAGCCCATCCATGACCCAATGGGAAATTATTCACGCATTTCATCAGCACTTCTACCAGATTGCTCCGTGCTGGATTGCAGAGAGAGAAAAACTTCTGAAATTGATTGATCGGATGGAAAATTGTTGGGAGTTGCTAAAGTGTTGCTGGTGAGCTTGTTTGATGCTGGCCACCCACTCTGAATGCCTCGTTTGGTACACAGCTGAAATGCAAAACTCCCATTTGTCATACCTTAGATTTGTGGCATTTTTTCATGATTCACTGAAAGCTTGCACTACTCCTTTCTCTGAATCTTGTATGTGTAAGACGTATTGATTCCTTGCTGGAGTATGTGGTTTATGAACTAAAGTTTCAACCTCTTGAGCAAAGTTTCATGAGGTCTGCGTGGTTACAATGCTCCATCATTGAGACTGCACTTCTAGGATAAGATATTCAGGCAGCAGCTCATGCCCTATTAATGGCAAGTTACTGCTTTGGAGGGCTGGTAATCAGATCTTATAATATCAGAAATTTTAGTATGTAAACAGAACCCGAACGTGCTTCCATACGAAGTATAACTGTCCTTGTTTGTGTCATATTCGGGGCTGCTGGTCTTTATTGGGGTGTCTTGCTTCTATCATCTCTGCATTTGCTATTGACCACATCACCCCCATTGGAGTAAATTCTCAACTGGGTTGTCAAGTACTTCCAGGGTTGGAAACAACAGGTCCCTGTTGATCTCATGCATGTCATAAAATGCCTTTGATATGAGCCATCTACTGGACTGCTTCCATGAAAACTAAGGTTTCTTCAAGAATTTCTCACAGATCCATAATATGGTTTACACAGGAGATTTCTTTAATACTCTCGTGTCATGTTATTAGGCATAACAACAGCTGTACAATGGTCTGTTTGGTGCTATTGAAAGTACCCTTTGTGCCCTTTTATGAGTAATTTGTACCCTCTACATATTGATGTGTTTTTCTCCATGAACCCTGTCCACTGCCGTCCCCTTGAGTCCATGTATATTCTCTTTGAAAAAGAGATACTTCAGGCTGTTGTACAGCATTGCTGATTGATTGCTTACTACCAAAGACTAAATACTATTTGTTGGTATTTTCTGCTCGTGATGAAAGTGGTCTGATAATAAATTAGAGCTGGAATAGTTTCCTCTTTCATCTGTTCAGAAAAACGGTGTGGTGCTGCTGCATGCCTATTTTTATTAAATGCTCAACACCAGCTGCATTCCTGCCGATTCTGTACTGTGGCATCTCTCCCAAGCTCATAAATCATGTTTTATGGCTTCTTTTCAAATACGAAACTATTCCATAATGTAAACTGTACTTTTGGCAATGTAGTGGACCGGCTTGGAGGCACTGTAAATGAGTAAACATGGTAAATTAAATGTGTAACTGCGGGTGATAGTGATTCAACGTCTTTGGTCCTAACATGCCACTGAGATACATAAACTGTAAAATGTTATTGTAGTATTGATTGCTGTATAGAACTAAAAGAAATGTTTTTGTCCTGTATTTTGTTGCAATACTCAGAAGTTAGATTTTTTAACATTCCAGAATGTCATGCGCTGCAGTGATATCATCCACCCACCTGTTAAGAGCAAACGGTCTTTGTCTTACCTGTTTAGCATATTATTAGGAATCAACTGTTGCTGCTGCAGCTGAAATACTGAGTCATCTGAACATGTTTGTAATTTTAATAGGAAAAGTGGCGAGCGACTCACCTGTTTTGGTTTAACAATACAGATGCAATAATTAAGAACCCATATGTTTGGGTGCACCTCTCCAAACAAGGTAGTACTTTGATAGCTATATATAGAGGTACTCCCCCAGCGGTTTAATTGCCTATGTTTTGTTTTTGTACAATGTATGGAAATAAATTAATTCTGATTGTGATTCTAGTTAAAATTGTACCAGTCCTTTTGACAAGGTGGTCATATTTGACTGGTAAATCATTGTAGTGGGAAAATTACTTCGGTGTGGAAAGTGTGTTTATGTTGAGGTGGTATTCCATTGTAGTGAGCCATGGTGAAGTTTAGTGGAGAAAATTCAACTCTTAGACCGACACAACTTTGGTGCTTGTTTAGAACTTTCAGAATGTCTTGGAAGCTGGTTGACAAACTCTGTATTGAGTGTTATTTCATGAGGAATTCATTGAAATTTAAGACACTAGTTAAGCACACTAACCCACCCCCCCCCCCCCCCCCATAAAGAAAAATATATATTTTAAGCTTATTAACTATTCGAACTTTGGTTGGAGCTCTTTAAGTTTGTAGCAGCAGCAGGGTGTACTTAAAATGTGTTTTGACAGGTCATGCATTAGACTGGCCACATTAGTGGCTGATTCTTTTGCCTCAAATGGTCACATATTAGCTGGACATAATGAGGCATGGATGAGGGATGGACGCATCATTGATGGATGGTGTGCCATGTTCAGCATGTGACCTGCATCCGCATCATTAGCATCATGTGGTCCAGATGCCTTTGCTTCCGAAATGTTCATGCACAAAAGGTGGATCTAATTACACGCTGTACATTGTACTAGATATGTGAATCGTGGAATACCATTTACTAAGGGTCTGCCTTATATTAGCCATCTGGAGTTTTTTGCCCAAGCTAATTAACTCGCCTGTAAGTAATACTATTTTGATCACTTTCTCCTCTTGGCATCCGGAGTATAACCTCACTATTAAAACAACCATTTGCGAAATTAACTGATGTTAATTCGTGGCCTTGTTGTTACTCCATCCGTAATCAAATAGAGATTAGTAGATTGGCCAAACAGGGCTGCTATTTAGGTCCAACAGTCATTTGTAGGCATCGACCCTTTAAAAGCTGGCTTCTTGCGGAGAATGAATGCCATGAAATCGTCTTAAAACAGTACTGTTATTGAAATTTGAAGAGTGTTGTGATTGAGAATTACGGTTGTCCATACTGTTTGTTTCGTAATGATATATTTTAAACTGAGTGACTTCTGTAGTATTGGAATTGCTTAAATTTGGCTCCTGAACAGAATGCTGTATGCCTGGTATGCAGTGCATACCAGGCCTACAGTATTCTGTTCAGCAGCCACCAGCCATATTTGATGCGATGTTATTCATTCGGAAGAATGCAGAATAATGTGAACGAGGCAGAAAATGAAAAGGCATTGTCAGACAAGATGAACTGATGCCCTGGTACAGATGCGGAGTCCGCAGCAGCAGCAGCAGAAGTAGCAGCAGCCTGTTGATGATCACCATCACTCAGGAATGTATGGCATCTCTTTGGAATGTGAAAGCGAATGATTCTTAAATTAGATTGAATGACAAGACACTGGTAGACAGGTCCACCGTGTAAGCTGTGATGTTGCTGCTGAGTCAGCACTTCGACCAAATTGTTGCCTTGTGATTTGGGCTGTGGCTCGTGGCAATACTCTCAGATGCTTGAGTTGACCTGGCTTGCTGGCCTATTGCTCTAGGCATTGTCAGAGTGGCTGGCTGACTCTGGTTTGTCTTCCATTTTGTTGCTCAATTTCGTACAAGGGCATTGAATATTTTGAAATAGGTATTCACTAAAAATGACCAAAATCAATTGGAAATATCAGCGCGCTAGTTGGAATGATATATGAGCAATGATATTTGAGCATTTTCTGGTTAAACTGTATTGTCGAGGTTTGTTATATTAATTTACTGCATTCCCAGCATACTTTTCTGTAATGCTTATTTCATATTCCAAAAATTAATGCATCGTAAGCAGAATATTTGTATATTATTTGCATGTTAGTAGTCACCCTATAATTAAGGAGCTTTGTTGGATACTTAAGGACAAAAAATACTGTGTCATACCTTTTGAGTGCTTTTTGATGTTTAGGGGAATACATGCAAGTTTAAAGATCTTTCTTGATAATCCAACTTACTTTAGAACCCCACAATTAAACCACCCTGTGAGATGAAATCAGTAGTGGTCCTAATATCTACAGTTGGCAGCAAATTTATTCAACCGCCCTGCATTTTTGCTGTTTTGGAAAAATGAACAGCTGTACAGCCCCTTTCACCAATCAAAACACACAAGACTGTTGAAAATTATTTATTCATAACAATACTATTACAGTTCTTTCCAAATCTGACAAACAAATCAACATTACTATATTGCGGCAAATGCAAAAATATTCAACCCCTTAGATAATAATGTCTTTAGTACTTTGTAAAGCAACCTTTTGCAGTTATAACCTGCTTTAATCGTCTTTTATATTCAGACACCAATTTCTTGCAGCGTTCCTTAGGGATTTTAGCCCATTCTTCATGAGCATATGCCTCCAATTCTGTAATGTTCTTCGGTTTCCGAGCAGCTACCGCTTTCTTCAAATCCCACCATAAATTCTCAATGGGATTTAAATCAGATGACTGTGAAGGCCACTCCAGGATGTTCCAAGACTTCTGCTGGAACCAAGTCATCGTGGATTTTGACTTGTGCTTGGGGTCATTGTCCTGTTGAAAGGTCCAATGACGCTCAAGCTTTAGCTTCCTCACAGACAGCATAACATTATCTTGCAAAATTTCTTGGTACTTTGTGGAATCCATGACACCCTGTATTCGCTGAAGTTTTCCTGTGCCCGAAGAGGCAAAACACCCCAAAGCATAATTGAGCCTCCACCATGCTTGACGGTAGGTAGGGTGTTTTTCTCTGCATAAGCTTCATTCTTCTTCCTCCATACATATCGCTGATCCATAGGCCCAAAAAGCACCAATTTTGTTTCATCAGTCCACAAAATATTATCAAAAATTTTTTGTGGCTTATCTAGATGGCTTTGAGCATATTCAAGGCAATTCTGCTTGTGTTTCTGGGTCAATAGTGGTGTGTGTCTGGGAGTTCTGGCTCGGAGCCCTGCGTCATGTAGTGTGCGCCTTACTGTTTCAACGGAAACTTCAGTTCCTGTTGTCAGCAAATCTCCCTGTAACTCTTTTGCAGTAATTCGAGGGTTTTTCTCCACTTTCTTTCTCAGGAGTCTTGTTGCAGTTGCTGATATCTTCCTCTTTCTGCCACGACCTGGCTGAGTACTCACTGTATGTTTGGCTTTAAACTTCCTCACAATGCTGCCAACAGTGTCTCTTGGAATATTCAGTGTCCTTGCAATCATTTTGTACCCTTGGCCTTTGCTGTGCAATGCAATGACCTCTTCACGAACCTTTTTAGACCTCCCTTTTGTCTTAGCCATGTTGAAAATTTGCCAAGAGTGACTTAAGTAAGATCTAGACTTTAATTGGAGCTGTAAATCCTTAAAAAAACTATTACATAACCCAGTCAGGATCATTGTTTAGATTTGGACTGCAAAGGACAACAATTATAAAGTATAAAAATCAAATTGGAGCCTCACAAAAACTATTGGGGAGGAGGGGGGTTGAATAATTTTGCAACTATTGCTGTCAATAAAGCTTCATTAATTAATAATATGCTGAATGGCATGTGAAAAAAACCAAAGGAATTCATCATTCTCCATATCCTTACTTGATCTGGTGAGATGAAATGGTTATAAGTTGGTATATTGGGCTATAACAGCAAAATTGCAAGGGGGTTGAATAATTTTGCTGCCAACTGTAGTTGAAGTTAATAATCAATGAGATTTTTAGGTAATCAACCGTTTTTGGACCCAGTTAAGTGATCTTAGAATCGAGTTATAAACATAGGGTTGTGGGGTCCTCACTATCCACGGTACTGCCGGATTCCAGGGCATACTTGTTAGTACAGAAATCTCTGCCGGACATATCCTCAGAGATTATGCGCATTTATGAGCACTAGGAGGGGTGGACGCTGCATAAACGTCATTAGACATTAGCCTGGGGATGCTAGCTACACGGCCTGCAATTATGAGGCATTAGTTGGGGATTTTCACTGGCGTAAGATAAACCCACAAGATGACAGATAATCAGCGTCAAATCACGCGCCAAACGTGATGTAAATATCAACGTTGTAACGTCCTGGCCCAAGCTATGGTAATGCTAATCCATTGCATTACGTGCACTGCTAGCATTGCTGCACATTGTTTAAGGGGTGGTTATAGATTATGTTAAGATACAAGATTTGGAACTAGACTTACCTACTATTACAGCCAAATTCATGATGTTAAAAACCAATCTTATAGGCTTAGAAGATGACGTTGGCTATGATTTGAATGCAGGATTACCATTGGATAAGGGAGTCACTCAGCCAATGGGAGTCCTGGATTCACCTGACATCATCTAGAGTTTAGCTTCCAAGACTAAAAAGGTTTGTTTCCAAATCAATGAATTTGGCTGTAAACTCTGATTTTAATGGTGATTGTAGCCGTCTATACAAAGGCAGTATTTGTGTTTGATCCCAATTTACATTATTGATCTAAATTATGAGGTGTACCCTGTAAGGGGTGGGCGTAAGCCTTGGGCACTACAGGTATGTACATTATGTGATATTTTTATGTCTAAGTTGGTGAGATGTTAAGCAAGAGAAGTCTTTGAAACTTCAGATCAATGCTCAATCCCTAACTTTCTGTGTAGAGAATAATAGGAATTCTCTTGTCATTAAATGGACCTGGATGAAATCTTAGGTCTCCTTGAAGGGGTTTTAACAGACCTTCTTCTCTAAGAGATGTTGAGAAATATCTAAAGGTGTAGAACATGCATCAAATTATTTTTCTGTCAGAGTGTGGGACTGTGGGTGTCAGTGTCAGTCCATTTGCTGTCCGTCTTTTAATGTCTATTAATGCATCTCTTGGGACGATTTTGTTTGGTGCGAAGGCCGAATAACATCCTTATGCGACTCGCTACAGCTCCCTAGGACTCACGGTATGTTATATTTGGAGGTGCAAATTGTCACATCCATTGGCAGTTTCCCTGAGGACTGATAGGGGAGGTGTCAAAGAGCAAAGGGGGCTACTTGTTTTAATTTGCACGCTGCCAATAGACATATACCCCATAGCATATGGAGACACTGGGGTCCCTTGTGAGATCCCTCTTGCACTAATGTCAATATCCTTAGCAGACTGAGGCGTTTAGTCATAATAGAGAGGCTGGAACCTGTCTTAGCAGAATCCACTTTTAGCTCCCAAAGAAGATTACCAGGCGCCTGCCAAGTCCTGCTATGAATTGGAAACTGTAGCCATGTTGTGGCGAGCTGTCTTAATGCCCCAATGATGGCTAGTATGGGCCTAAGTATGGGCTGTGGGATGGGGTGGATGGTAAACACCTCAAGCAAGGAAGGGTGTGATTTTAACAGGGTAATTTGCTGACTAGTTGTAGGGTGATTGATTTGTACAGAAAGAAAAAGTATGGATAAGATTGATAGATAGATAGATTGATTGATTATGAAAGTGACATTGCAAATAATGATTTTTCTTCTTACTTCATGTAATTTTTTTGTAGATTTTTAATTTAATTGTATGTCTTTTTATTGAAAAGGTGCAACGTCAAAGGGATGGCTGTATGGTAAGAGTCGTGGTGTGGTATTGCTACTACTAAATTGCATAAGATCAAAAATAGCTCAGCATATTTTAAGTTCTACTATCTTGTCTTGGCACCTGCCTGTCCAGATGAGCCCTTTCTGGTGCAAAAATATGGAACGTAAAGGCTAAGCCTGTCTGACCCACCATTTAAGTTCTATACTTGTGGCCTGCGTGTGTGTGTTAGTAGTGTTACTGTATCATAAATGTGTGACTTTTAAGGTCTTTATGGACTATTATTAATATCAGCCATAGAATAAGTTATGTGAAGTTACACACATTTGCAAGTAGTGTAATGTTAAGAAATCAATCTGATATTGGTTGAAGCCATGAAACAGAAGGTTCAGTCTTAGTAAAGGAAGTTGGATAAGCGCAAATGCACGATTTCTGGCTGGATAGTTATTGTAACCTTTGCCTATATGTGTAAAATATGTTTTCAATTTGATTTCTTTTATTATCACTGTTCAGTGTCACATGCTGCTTTCAAGCTGACATATAATTATTATAAGCTTCATGACCAAATTATAGAAATGCACTTTCATGGTTATAAAAGCATTATTCATCAAATGACTCTTTTCAACAGAAGCTACGTCACTTAGATGTTTGATCCCTTTTCCACTAGCTGAAATTAATTCTTATTTTTCATTTCAAAGTCTTTTGAAACCCATATACAAGGGGATTATCTCAGCTTCGCAAGCCCAGATTTCTGTAGATGTTTTAAGGTGTATTTTTAGGAATTAAATGCAATTGTAAGCTTCCTATATTGATGCTAACATAGCTTGTAATTTGCTCAGAGCCTATAATTGATTGCTTGTTCTTAATGAGCTTGGATTCTTTAGAAACATAGTTGGAGCAGATGAAGAAAAAAAACCATGTGGGTTTTAACTCATCTTTAAAATTTCTATAGTTGCTGTAATGTGATGGATCTGAGCATCGTTGTTTTTTAAAGTGTAAAACCATCCATTTTAGTGATTGTTTTTTTTTTTGTACATGAAAACTGATAAAGCTTTGTCGTGGATTTTGCATGAATGAAAAATACCATAGACAAAGACAGGTACTGCATACATACAGGGAAACGGACACAAATCAGTTTAAAATTTTTAAAAGAAGAAAAATCTATCTCTGTTTGCAATCCATCATAGTATGCAATTTGTTTATGAACTTTTCACAAGTGGTCGGTTATTAATTTCCTGTCAAACCCCTTTCGTATATCCCTATTCAATGCTGTCAACTGCTCAAGGAAATGTTAAGGATTCACCATCAACGATTATTGTATTACAGGTGATGAAAAACTGTTAGTGAACCGTTGTGAACGCAGATAGGAGAGCCTGAGACCTCTGATAACATTTTTATCCTTGCTTTTTTACGGGATTAACTAGCAGGCTGGCTCATTTCGCTGCCTGTGCGTTCGTAGCTACACCAACAAATGGGCGCCATAAAAAGCAGCTGCAATTTGCGAGGCCTGAAGGCAACCGATCTAATGAGAACGAACGACTGGTAATTTGAGTTCAGGTGGAATCTGGATTGCAGGGGTTTAGCGAACCACGGGGGTCATTAAAAGTTAATCATCTGCCCGTGGCTCCTTCGCTTCTTTCGCTCAAGCAAACACTGGAGACATGTGGCGCCATCTTTACTTAATCGCGACCTCTGCTGGTTACACGCCCAAACCATTTCAGGAGCAGAAGATATCAGTATGGAAAATAAGTGTGGAGTTTGAGTAGTTCCATTGGTTGTCTTTCTCGTATTTATTTGTGATTGAATCAGGAATTCCATTTGGATGATGGTTACGTTTGACAGTACTCATTGTTACAATTATACTATCATGCCAGTGGCTCTCTGCTTGAGACCCTCAGTTTCTTCCGAAAGGTGGCTCTACGATCCGGTGCAAAGCATCGACCTATCTCATAACCGATTTGCTGCTCCCCTGAAATCGGGGAGGGAAATGCGCGCGTCGTCTGCAAACAAAGTAGTGCGATTACTACGCCTAAATTATTTTCCTAAAGAAGCTACTCACGACTTAACTGCTGCAGGTGTTTTCACTCGACACTTTATTAACACGACGAATTTACGCAACTTGACACAAGAATTCCATCAACTGGACTAGGTAATATTTTCGTAAATGTCACTGAAGAAGCGTTGTAACGGCGTTGTGACGCCCTTTCAACCATCTTTTTCTACAGTATCCCGTCATGCCTTGCGTCAGTTTATAGAAAGACCGATGCTACGCCCCAGACAAGCGCAGTCTTTCGGTTAGAAATTACGGGACCCTTGAATCTCTAGCTTGCTTATTTTAAAGTCACTATAGATGGTGCTGGCGGTGGACTTTTAGACAAAAGTTTTTGTTGTTACAGTAGCGCATAAGTTCAGTATGAATTATGTTTCATTGGCTAATTAGCTATACTTGGGTAAATTGATAATCTGTCTAATTGTTTGCCAATGTGGTAACTTGTAGGCCTATATAAAATAGGCCTAATTCTCGTGCAGAAGCTCTACTAATTCTGGAACAGCACATCCACAGTGAATACCCTTCTTTCTTGGCGACTCAGACATAGATATGTATTTTGGATGGGTGGTTGTATAAATGTGGCTGTCTGTTGTTTGTCGCTTTGTGGAAGAGGAATTTTAGTGGTTTGGGTCAAAATAAGCAAGCGAAGCAGCCAGAAATGCTGAGAGGATTGCCATTTCCTGGTGACAGGCCTTTTTCTGGCCAACCTGTTTTATGACCCCGAGGGCACTAGGTGTTGCCCTTGTGTCACGTGACACTGTTCTCTGTGTTTATTGGTTCCCCACTTGGCTGCCTCTGTTACAGAGCAAAGAATGTTTTCATTGCTAGATTTGATGTCAGGATAGACTTGAATGCATTTGTATCTAGTAGCCAGTTATGTTACTTTTGCCTGTGTGTCATGGATACAGTAATTATGATACTTAACTATACATATTTATATGGGGCTTTGGAAATGATCCTGAAGATAGTGAACTGAAAGCCAAGCAATGCACGTTCAATCATTCGAGATCTGTCTAACATGACAATTAAATCAATGCTGCAACTGCTACGCTTATTTCAAGAAAATCAATCAAAATACATTGCAACATTTTCACATTAGTGTAGATACTTTCAAAAGGAAAGTATATTTGTGGCATTGTGTTTTTACCTCACAATAAAGACCACATCGCAAGTAAAGATAACTCCCAATGTCTCAATATCTCTTGTTCTTGTTATTGTTTTAAATCAAGTTTTTTTAACAAGTAGACTTGAGTTAGCATGTGACTGTGGGACCAATTCTGTGCCCAACATCCTCAGAGCATTTTAATTAGGTCATATCTGTACTTTTCGGAGAAATGAAGACTGATGCATCCACGTCATATTTTATTTAAGGTACAGAATAATTTTTCTTGTAAGATTTTGGCCAAGGTTACTCAGTGTCACACTATGTATACTAATTAGGCCCATAACAACAATATACAGTTAGTTTCATGAAATATGGTCAACTCTGGACAGTTGTAGCGACCTTTTCCTGGCTGAAGCTATAACTGGATAAAGCCAGCCGCTTCTGTCTACTCCTAGCTTGTTGTCGGCTTACACCTACCACCACTGAAAAAATAAACCATAAATATGCATGTACAATACACTTTTCAACACAAAATCACAAATATGCGTAAATCTCAACTTATGCACAAAATGGTGCTACGTGTACTTTTAGATTTAGCTTCGAGTAGCCAGGCAAAGCCGAACAGTTCCGTTTAGTGGCAGGTAGCATCGTTTGGCATTAGTTGTCTAGCTTTGTCGAAGTTGTTAAATTTGACAGGCCGTTTTTAATAAAACTAACAGTATGCATGGCTTGTCTGGCTTAGTCCCTACCTATGGACATGCCTGTACTCTTGTTAGATCGATGGTCATCCTAAGATTTCCTAGGGAATGAGATAAAACACCTTTTCCGTCTGTATTGCAAAAAGATCGAAAGGCGAGATCCAACCTTTTAGTGGCTTTGATCTTTTTGACCTTGCTTTGCACCTATCTCTTGAGATAATGATTTCAGTTCCTTGAGGAACATGACAATCCTCCCCAGGGACAGAAAGTATTTTGTCTAGAATACTTGCACCCAGTAATAAGTTGCGAGCAATTTGTGCAGGCAATCTATGGGCTGATTTTCGTTGGGACTGTGAAGCCAACTCACTTGTTGCACATCTTCCAGCTTAGCAACCACTGGGTCCTGGGTTCAACTCCCAGCCCAGAAGGTTGCTTCATCGTTCGCCTAATTGCCTTGTCACGTGCCTGTCCTGTCGGCCCTATCTGGTGCAAAAATATGGGACATGAAGTCTGTCTCACCCACCCACTTCTTCCAGCTGAGCTTATGAACACTTATGTACATAAAATTGTAAAAGGGCCCAACGATAAAAATTAGTGTGATGTCAACATCGTCAAAAATCAAAAGTATTGCATACATATGTTGATTGTTGAAATATATGGATATCTGTGCCTATACCATGTATACTCTATGTTATATTTATTTATAAATGATAAATGGCACTAAGAAATAAATTCAAGCGCTCGTGGTTGAAATGACTAAATCGCTCAGTGTGAACACGAAATAACTCTTAGGTTGTGTAGGACTATAGGAAATGTTACCAGTGATGGGTATCTCATAAGATGATTGCAGTTATTAGCTTTGCTGAAACTTTAATAAACGAGAAGTGTCTTATCTGCAGAAGACAACTTTCAGACGAAGGGAAACGAAATATTATCTTGTTAGCTTTTAAACGAGCATGTTTATTATGCCCCAGCCTTGGTCATATCTGAAGGACGTCTGTTTATTTTTGGTTGGCCCATGCTTGGCTCAAGGGGCCATGCCTGGGTTTATCATACAGATGCTAGGCCCGTAAAGGACTCACTTGTTGCTGAAGTTTGCTGAGTCTGCTGCTAGTAAATTCGGGTTATTTATCAGGAGCTTGTGACTAGAGCCATCAATTCTTAGCCAGCGGACATCCTTGGTTGTTCCACTTTCTTTTTCTGTCCTTTCCAAAAAGATTTAATGGCCCTCCCCCTAACTAATGACCGTGAGCCTTCCCCTCCCGTCCCAAGCTTTATTACGATCGCCCAAGGCAGCTACGTCTTTCCTCAGACGCCCAGATTAATGACGTCATCCATTATGACGTCACCCATTTGCCTTTTATGGTGGCGAGCTGAGTGGCATGGGTGATGACAGCAAAATCTGCCTTTATGACGGGTATTAACTCTCATTTATAAAATGTTATGAGCGTGGTATGAGCTCTTTGACTTCATGCTTAACACGATAACGGGTGAACTTTTGAACTCGCATTGAGTAATTGGTGAATATGGGCAAGTTCAGCTATTGGACCTTTAGGATGATTATGTTATTGTAAAATTGAGTGCCATTACTTGTCGCGTGCTAATGGACCAGACAAACTGTTGAGTATTTTTATGTAAATTGGAGACGGCTAGAAAAACAGCACTGTCTTCAGTGGTATAGGTTTTCCAAATATTGAAGGTGTCCTGATGACACTGAGAGGGCTTCTTTGTACACCTCTTTGAGCTTTTAGCCTTTTGCTTTTTAGTTTTTCAGAGCGAACACAAAGCTCTGTTTTGTGGACTCCATTTGTTGTTATTTGGCCCCTGTATTGGCTTAGTTAGCGAGAAGACCGTTATAGATCGATGGCAGGGCCTTCAGGACCTCTTGGGCTTAGCTGGACATGGCCCTTGCTAATGCACACACTGCTCCTGTCCTAACAGGGACTGGCTGATCTATCTCGGACCTGTGGATGTAGCCGTCTTTTGTATTGGGCCGAATTGACCCATGCATGCAGTCAAGGCGCCCTCTTGTGTGCCCAGCATGCAAATGTTTGCTCACAATCTTTGTAGTTATTGTTTTCGGTCAAAATATCCATTACAGCTCTACATGAAGAATAAGGCGAGCTATAACTTATGATACTCGGCTTGGTTACTGAGTTAAACAAGAGTTTTATCTATGCTGCTCTGTACATGCTCCTAAGGAATTTTAGTATTAGTTATATCCCGAAGAGGAGGGAGTTAACTTAAACTTTTGTTGGTTATATCCCGACCCCGAAGGCGGCGGGATATAAGCAACAAAAATGTTAGTTACCTCCCGACTATGAGGGATATATTTAACTTATACTCCATAAGGCATATTTACTAATTTTTTTTATTGTTTGTTGGGTTTTAATGCCTTTATTGCGCGTAACAGTTCAGTTTGCACTCAGGAGGGAGTTAACTAACATTTTCGTTGGAAAGGTCACGTGGTGGAGTATAACTTCAGTTGAATGCAAGCCGAGCTTTTTCAGACTGAAAATAACCACAGCTGCGCACTTTTCCTATTGGACACGATAAAAGGCGTAGTCTTTATAGTCTGAGTGGTTCTGATCATCTGAAAGGTTTGATGACCAGTGATGACCGGCATCATGGTATAAGTTTGAGATTTATTTGAATGCTACAAGAAACTTTAAAAGTATAAATAAACAGTAATCATTTATATATTTTTTTAAAGTGATACATTGCTCTTTCTGTGGTCGTGGATTCCTTGGACCTACCCTCCTTCCAGCCTCACCATGGACGGAGGTCGGCCAACTTACATTTCAGCTGTCTTGCCCTAAGGCATTAACATGTCAGACAAGTCCTGATTCCCTTGCAACCTCCGGTTGGGTCAAATGTTGTCCACTGCGTCTAGAGGCAGTCAGAATGACCAATGGTGACCATCGGGCAGTGGTCATCCACTTCGGCTGAGTCTCTCCACTCTTGCTAAATCATTAACAGCCTGGTGTTCACTTGGAGAAAGTGGATAGTGCCCAGATGTCTGAAAAAGTGTGCTTAGTGTGAGACTGAACCACTTACGAGTATCCAATGAGCCTTTGTAAGACGCTGACTTTAGTAATTACCTCTTTCTTTTACTCAGACTCGCATTCATTTATTTACAATAGAAAGAGAGATATTTAAACCGCAGAACTGAAGGAAAAATAGTCAGATCACATACATGTAAAGATTTTTAATTATTTCTATTGCGGGTGACCTGTCTATAAGACTAAGCCGCTACCAGGAGGCCACCCAGAATAAATTCGAGTCTGGAATCCCTGAGTCACCTACTTTGACTTCCACATAATTTTACAAAAGAAACATTTTATAATAGGATATTCACGAAGACCAAAAACTGCAGAAGTACTTCTTTTTGACAGGATTATATCAGCTCAATAAAACTTGTGTCACCAGAATCACCACTTGCATGCTCCTCACTCTTGACAGATATCATAACAAGTGCTGTCATATCCGTGTCATATTACCGTTTCATTTCTCTAAATCATGCTACTTTCATATTACATATTACATTGAGAATTCTCTGTTGGAGTAATGAAGTCAATTATGGCCAAGGGTGTTGCTGATGGATTGCCTGCTGCGATATACAATGTAGCTCATCACTTGCAATTATTAAACTAATCAACTTTTTAAAAGACTAATGATGCTGGGTACAACTTATTTTGGTGAAAATGTAAGTTATAAACAGTTTGAAGGCAAAACTGTGTAGTATTTATTAGTATCTTGCAAAAGAAATTTAACTCATTCCTGTCGCCATTAGGTCATATAGGCAGAGCTGTGTAGCATATATGCGCGAGTTCAATTTCCCACCTATGCATTCAAGTCTTCCGGATAGTAACTGTGGGTGCCTCTTTCTGCATCAAAGACATCTTGTTGTCCGATTGGGAAATTTGGTATCATATCATCTATGATTACATCTGCATCGTTCGAGCGAGCCTCATGCTTGACCAGTTTCACAAAGTCACAAGGGGTGGGGGACTAGCTCAATGGTTGTGCGCTGGGCTTCCAACCACTGGGTCCCGGGTTCAATTCCCGGTCAAGCCTATGTTGGATGGCTGTTTCATCCATCATCTCATTGCCATGGTTCCTGCCTGTCCTAATTAGCCCATCAGGTGCAGGAATACAGGACGTAAAGCCCTAAGCCACTCACTGAGGTACAAAAAACGCAAAAGCTAATGATCTCCGAGAACGCTTTGAATTTATTCATTAAAACCACATGACCAGTACTCAAGGACTGCAGGAATGCATCCGTAAAACACTTCAATTTTATTGTAGTCTTGATGATTCGTAAAGTAGCCTGATGTTGTCTTTGAGTCTTCATTAATGTTGGCTTGCTAATTTTGTTGTTGTTTAAGCAAAGGAATTACTTCTCAAGTGGTTCTTGTTGAGGAAGTATTGTTCATCATTGCTTGCATAGTGCATCTTGATTACTGCTCTAAGTGCCTTTGTGTTGGCCAATGTTTCACTCAAGCGAGTTCCTCTTTTGTGTACTCATCTGTGTAATCTACTAGTGTGTGCTCAAGTTTTCACCCTACCATTCCAGTGTTCTCAAATACTACTGATCCTCTAATTCCCTTTCTCCCAAAAGAACCATGTATGAGTTTAGATTTCCCTGATGAAGTTTTGAATTCAAAAGTTTTCGAGGCACCCTTCCTGCAGACGTTTCCAATCTGGTAGGTTGTACAGTAAAATGGGAAGCTAAATAACTGCTGGTGCCCCTCTATTAACAATGAACTAACTGGGATGAACTGATATTCCTGAATGAAGGAGACCTGCCAGCCAACATGCATTGTAGGCGTGTCATCCATTTACAGGCCTTAACCATTTCACTTTCAAATATATTACCTGAACAGTTAACAATGCCTTCATATATATTGCATTTCTTTTCATAATTTATCAGAACACTGGAATATGATATATGAATATGGCAAGCATGCTTTACATGTCGTATATAAATTCTAATACAAGGTCTTATGTAACATCTTGTTTCTCTCTCTGTTTTTTGGTCCTTTCAATCTGCAGGTCTCTCATGTATACATTGGAGGTAACCTGTCTGGGGAAGTATGCATATACTGTGTACACCAGAGTAAAACAGGTTTATGAAGCACCACTCAGACTGCGATGTATATTTGATCTATGTTGAAAGGTGCACGAGACTTGCAGGTCCCAGACTTACGTGTAATGACCTGGTGGAATACGCACAGGTCTGTGCTACAAGATATATGTGGGGAACTTCCCCGGTGACCTTTGAGTAAGTAGAGATGATCCAGTGTCTCTGTCATTGAGGAGGGAACAGAAAAATGAGACAAGAGGAAATGAGACGTAAGGATCAAGATAGAGAAAGAGCTACAATAATTAATAGGACCTCAGAAGGTATTGTGGCCTTGTGTATTATGCGCTGCAATTACTAGTTATTGTTGTAGATGTGGAGGGGAGGGGGTAACTGCATATATATTTACTTCGAATATAGCTCGACCTGGCAGTCTATTTAGTATTTCCGATAGGTTGGTTCACCCAAAAAATGCCCATTAGTGTTTTAATAGTCTTGTGACATTTTGAAATGATATTTTATTTGAGGCGTCAGTAATGTACGATTTAAACTTAATTGATTTTAATTTAATGAATGATTAAATGAAGAATACTTAGCTAGTGTATTTTATATCCAACTGCAAGTTTTCTTTATATTTAATAAATCCCTATGGTATTTTCATCTTGCTTTGAAGAATGCTGGTTAAATCTCGATTGTCCAATATTGAAATCATGGCGAAATTCCATGTGTCAAGACAGATAAGGATAATTTTTTAGCTGGGAGTCGAGTGACTGTAAAACTTGGAAAATTCCCTTTGTGGTCGTATCACTTCATTGATACATTTCGTGATGGGACAAAAGCCTGGGGAATTGAAACTTGGAGATGAGTTTGGACGTCCAAATGAACGCTATTGTGTGTGTTATTTTGAGGGTGATTCCCTGGGTGTCAAATTTCATCCTGGCTTGTTCTGGTTTGTTTTGACTTGCAGGACATGGCGTGATATTTGTGGACAGACTGGATATGCAATGCTTTGCCCCAATGCTTTTTGCATACATCTGCAATTCATGTCTGCTGGGATTAGAATGGCCCTTTATACATCCATAATTCCCATTTGATGCTCATTGTAGTCACAATTGTCACGTGATTCCTCATATCACCCTCGGTGGCTCCATTTTCTCCAGATTTTCTGGTAATTCTCACTGCTATTCAATATGGTGGTAATATATGTAGTACTTATGTATACGTTTGATATCTGTTAGAGACCCAATGTGCAACACAAGTATAGTGGGATATATTTTTTGATGCTTATTACTGAGTTAGATATCAGGGACAGCATAATAAGGAGGGTTTGTAGTTGCTCTTATGGCTAGTGGGCCAGTGTTAGCGTGTTGAGCTTCGTTGGCAGCGACACCAGTGCATAGGTTTGAACCCCATTCCGAGCACCATCTGTCATTTCCTGACCCTTCATAGGGTTGATTTATCATTCTATCATTAACACCTTGTTAATGAATTGCTACATTGTGGTTTCCTTTGGTAAAAACAGGAACTGCTTATTAATTAATCTGCTGAAGGTCCCGGGTTTATCCCCGGCCTAGGCATTCTTCATGAGCTGGATGTTGATCATGTAATACATTAAATTGGAAGTGCTTTCTGCTCGGTGTCCATGCTGAGACAAGTAAAATACCACACTCATGCAGTAAATGTGTAACATGTGTGGACTCCAAGCTTATCATCTGGTCATTACGTCTGCCTCTGACAGCTTGTCATATATGCTAGGCTTCACACACAGTAATATTAAGACATTGATTAGTGTAGGTTTTATACGTGAACTTCGAGTGCAGTCTTAACACATTCCTGTGTGCTGTGCAAACTTTCATCTGAAGTGACATCTGTCACCAAAATATGCAACAGCTACTCAAGATGTACGTTCGCACAAGCCCACATATGGTGGAGATGGTGTTAGGGATAATTTCCAGACTGAGGTTTGGCATATGGTCAGTGTTATGGTCAGTGTTATGGTCAGTGTTATGGTCAGTGTTATTGCTCAAGAATGGACACTTTCTCCATCTCTGTGTTCTCAACTGAGGTCACTCTGTTTTCACAATAAATCATGTCTTTCACTTTGAGGTGGACCTTGCTTACATTTGTTGATCAATTCTCTCCTGTTAATATGATCCCTGAAATGAAACCAAAGAGCTCTTCGTGTCGTTCAGCTTGAATTGAATTATGTGATTTTAAACATGAACCAGGATTCGTTATTATTTGTAAGCCGACCCTAATTTCAAGAACTTCTTGAAAATTTAATATAATCGTTATGAGATGTTGTGTTGTCCGATTAAGGAATGATCACATTCTAACTCACAATGAGCAAGTGTGATCATCACAGTAGAGGTCGATATTTACATGTGATGTGGTGTTGGATCAGTAGTTGTGAATTACTTTCTGTACTGAGGGGTGGGAGCTTAGCTCAGTAGTAGCACGCTGGGCTTCCAGCCACTGGGTCCCGGGTTCAATTCCCGTTTCATCCTTCATCTCATTGCTATGGTCCTAATTAGCCCATCAGGTGCAGAAATACAGGACGATAGGCCCTAATCCACCCACCACTTTCTGTTCTGAGGTATTAGTCTGAAAGAATTCATGTTTAACAATGTTTAAAGCCTATTAAACATAAAAGTGTGAATTACAAACATGTTGTTGGTCTTTGCACAGTTCATTGGAAATATGGATCAACTGTGTCTTGCACTGAAAGAGCTGCCTCACGAAAATAATTGCTTACAGAAACAGAAAGGCAAACTGCAATTAGGTTAATTAACCTGCTTTGCCTAACTGCCTCTGAATGGTTTGAAATTGGGGTTATTTGCGCTAAACAGGCCCCCCCAACCCCCTCAATCGCATAAATCTGGTCTCATTATGTCAAGTTGCGAAGTCAGGGCAGTTTGGAGCCAACCAAAACCAAGGCAACGAAAATCTCAAGAGAAGGGGAAATACTCTAGGCGTACAGGAGATATATGCATACAAAGGACATTATACAAATATATGTACAGCAAAAATAGAGAGAAAGCCATAGGCCGCTACGAAGACTCGGTAGAAGAAGGGCAGAAATATGACAGACGAGTTTGTGGTCATGGATAGATCAGCCCTGTAACATGCAACAAACAACTGAACAGAGATAAATGCTAGATCAGCAATCAAATTGTTTTCCTCTACATTGCATTTTACTATTGTCTTATACATTATGTATTTGGGATTGTCAGAAACTGTTGTTGATTAGCAGCTATCAGCACCTAAACCCGTGGACCCCCAATCTAAGGGATGCGAGTTTGTATCAGACATACTGTCATCACCAGCCATGTAATGTCATCAGTGCACCACCTCATCTGATACAGCAGGGAGGCCAACAGCAGCAGGGCCAGGCAACTGGTTTATCTGTCATTTGGACCTATGTGTTGCTCTGAAAACCCCCCAGCATATCGCCCCTGTTGGCACGACGCCTAAATTGCTATGGAAAACATTTAAACTGTCCCGGGTTTGGCTAACCACGGGGAATGGTGCATTTGGGGTGATGTGAATTGTTGCGGCCGTGTGCCTAGTTTACGGTTATGCTGCTTGTTGGTAATGGCTGTTGCCGATGCAGGCCGATGGGCCAGGCTGTGCGAAGTTGTATAAATTGGTATTGCTGGTAACTGACAGAGTCTACGCCCAGTATTTGGACAATGCCAGCTTTTTTGTTTGCTTTAAGTTATGTTAAGAGTGAAACTAACTTTTGACAACTATGCGATTGTAAAAGATTCTATTGAATATTCTTGAATTCTGTAAAGCATAATATATTTGATTGTTAAACTCTGGTACTTAATGCAGTCTGTTTTATGGGAAAACCACGATATTATTCAGTCTGCTTGATGAATTAAGCCATTAAACATAAGACCAATCTGTTTTTTGACCGTTGCACTCAACCTCACATCTGAATGAATTATGTCCCAAGTTACTTGATGGATGGATGGAATGTACGTTAGATTATAGTGAGGTGGTTCTCATTATTGACACACTGTGTGTCTCTTAAGCCAGTGATTTTAATATTTTTTATTTTGTAATATATAATTACTATTTTCTTTTACAACAAACTGTTTTTAATTAAACTTATTTTATTTGTGATTTTTTACTGTATACTCCTATGCCACTTACATGTAGGTGTGCGAATAAAATATATTAAAAATTAGGTAGTTATAGCAATGTTCTATGAATTCCGATGGGATACCAGGGCTACTTCGGGTCGTATACCGCCATGGAATGTATTGAACGTTCCCCTGGGCAAATTCAGTAGTCCATTTGTCTTGGCAGTACCATCAATATCCCTCATATTGGTCGTACGGGTCTGTAATTCTGCTTTGTGTCATGCGCTGGCCTTTATTCGTTTTGGACTCGTGTTGGACAATGGACATGTTTGGGGTAGTTCTGGCCCTTATAATCAGTCATGGAGTGGCATTAATTTGGTCCAGAGCCAATGGAGTGTTGTTTGGCTGATGCAGTGGACAATGGCTGGCTAAGGCCACTGACTAAGCTGGCCCATGGCTGAGGTCCACTCCGGCCACCTTATCTCAGCCTGTTCCGGCTTCTGGGATTTAGCCAGCCCTTTGCTACATCAGCACAGTCATGTCAAGAGGTCCTGTTGGTTTAACATGTTTTATGTGTCAACAGTGACTGGCCTCTGTGACGCTGTTTAGTTTAGATAATGCCCATGGCATTCTTGACAGTTGTTATGCTAGTTCATGATACCAATATTTCCTTGTAATAAATCAGCTGTTCCTTTTGTGTTTAGCTATTGATCCGTTTATGGTAGGAATGCAATGGTAGGTTCTGTGATGAATGTGCTGAGATAATTTAATATTAACTGAGTTAGTGATCACTGCAAATAGCATATTATTTTTTTATTCGATAAAAGTGTTTGCAACAAATTTATCACTTTATGAATTATCTATAAATGCCTTGTTGTCAAGAATGTCGTGTAGAATGGTCTTTTTATATTATATTTAACAATAATCTTTGTATTTCTGTGATGTCCGTTTCTATCGGTGTTCCAATTTACAGGGAGCTCGTTAAACTCCTTGCTTAATGTGCTTTAACACTTGTGAAAGTCTTGCTTTTACTTGCCCTTAAGACAGATATAATGAGATGCAAGTAACGTCCTGAAGTTCCTAAGTGGTCAGCAGCCTGCCAGACCATTGTTTTCGAGGGTTCCTTAGCAACACATCATCTTGCCGATGGACTTGTTGGGAAGTTTTGAGCAGGTCTGTAATTTGGCTACATAAACTTCACTTGGCAGCTTGGCCCAAGGGACAGGCTCAGTGCCTTGTTAGGGTCAGGAAGAGACAGCGTCAGAAGGGTGTGACCTAGATAAAAACTTAAATGATATCACCCTGGGGAAATCAGGGCCATAAATACCCAGGGGAGTGACAGGAGGTGTCGTTTTGTCTTTGTAGTCGGTGCTCAAGGAATTCTTAAGAATTACTAAGTATTGAGAGAAACTGCAGTAAAATGAAGTTGCTTGAAGACTGCTTGATTTCTGAAGTTTTGTTTCCTTTATGAATTATCTTTTGAAAATAGCATGGTGTCATGGTCTTATTTCATTTGAATCGTGTCAATGTTCAGTTTCTCAAACTTTGTATTTCCCGTTTTAAATAGTATCTCTAATTTTAGCGAAAGAAATCATGCCTGGCTCACCTTTTCATCTGCATGAAGGCATTTGAAAAATTTTGCAACCGAACTACATGACTATGCCGAGTTTGTTCCCTTTTTGAAATGATGGATTGATGTAGAGATTGTTGTGTTTGACTGCTACATGGCCAAATGTGCCTCGTGCGTTTTCCATGAGAAGGATAAACGCATGGAAATGCATGGTTTTCGCCTAATTATGATGTGGTAGAAACCATGCGTTTTCCATGCGTTTATCCAAACGCATGGAAAACGCACGTGACACATTTGGCCATGTAGAATTAAGAAGTCCAAAATTAAGAAGTTAGATTCATAAACTGTGTACAATATTCATGGTGATTACTAGCCAAAAGAAATAGAAAATCCACAGATATAAACATTGCAGATATATATATATATACATAAAGTGTTATTCTAACGGGTAGCGTCGATTTACAACTTCTCTGTTGCCCACAGACAGCCGCCCATTGCCTTAGAGTGTCCCATCATTGTCTTATTAGAGTGCGTAGTCATTGTCAGAGCCTTTGACCTTTGACCTGGCATCATGTAAAGATGACATGTGCTCTTGGGTGATGTCATAAAGGACACGTGACAGGAACAAGTGGTGACCATTGAGGTCATTAAGGTCATCCTTAAAAGGGCTTCATGACCTCTTCCATATTTGGGGCATGCTTTGACCCCTCTGATACATCAAACCCTTTGAGGAATTAGCTGACCCAAGTTGAGCGACTGAAGACACCATGTCCCTGGGAAAACGTCAAAATGAAGGGAATAGTTATTTGTCAAATTTAATGATGCATCTTCACATGCATTCTACGAATTCACTCACAAGTTTCATAGTTTCATAAAATATGGTCGACTCAAGACAGCTGTAGCCGCCTATTCCTCGCTATAGCTATAACTGGCTAAAGCCAGCTGCGTCTGTCTACTTCTAGCTAATAGTTGAATTATACCTACCACTGCTGAAAAAATGTAAACTTATGTAAATATAAAAACAAATTATCTAAGGCAGCATCGTGTAGCAGAAGTTGTCTAGCTTTGTCTAGGTTCAATTTGACAGGCCGGTTTTAACGTAAATAACTGTAATACGGCAGTATAACACGGGTTCTTCTTTTATTGCCTGCAAAAGCTATTTCGCAGCATCATGAATAACAAATTTCCGGTGCCCTGCAGATGTGCTGCGTGATTCGTATTTGTCATTTCATCAGTTGGAAGAAGCGAAATTCCGTATTTGGTGAATATGAAATATCCGCTGTAGATGAATAGGGTTGACTTGAATGTATCTGTGCCATTCTCTCAACCAAGTCCATCTTCACCAATTCCTCACTGCAATAAGTTGCCAATAACTTAATTGTTATGCTTTATAACTCAAATAATTAGAAGGGCAGATCCATTATCTTGCAAGATATTCCTCAAGTCTTAATCAATGTTAATGGAGCATTTAGAATATACATTTTAGATATAATCCTTGATGATTTCCCTTTTATATATTGCTGAAAACAATATAACATCTCCTAAAAACTACTGTGAAGTTATTTATGCCTCTATTGACATTATTACTTGGCATTGTTATTTTGGGCTTGCTGTGTAAACAACAGGCATATTCACTCAGGTTGCTATGGTGATATTGAATGCCCAATAGGAGTGGGTAATCTCAAGTGTTGACCAATGGTTATAATTAGTTCTCTATGGGCTTCGGGGTGAAACTTTTGTGGCAGTAGTTATTGTTTTGCCCCAAGGGTCTGTATGTCAATATTTGTTGCTCCTGTGAGTAGTTCACGGGTTGTTGAATTATTGCTTGGATGGGACAAGTGCATGAGGGAGTGTGGATTTGTGCTCATGGGTGGCAAACTGTTCATTTTAAACTTCAGGTCCACGTATTTTAGAGGGGAACAAAAACAAACATTTAAGATACAAAAAAAGTGAAGGCATAAGTCTGTGCACGAAACTTAAAATACGATTTTTTTTTTAAGTCAATAGTGCCATCCAAAAATCATCCAGACAGTATTGCATGTGTAACTACTACATATGTAGTAAATTTTATGAGAACAGATAACTGAAAATCCAAAGGATAACCTATACAATCCATGTCCAACTTGGTAATTGTTTGAAGTCCCAATAACTCACTATACTTTGTTTCCTTGTAAAAGGAACATGAGATTTGCACACATCATGCTTATTCGTGCCAAAAAACATACGACTGTTATAATATGCCTCATCATAGCATAACGTATAGATAATTATATATAATTCAATAACAAAACTAAGGCAATGAAAATGTGTGAGAAATAGTCGCTAGAGTTTTGACAGATCACCTTGGATGAGTAGTTGCCTAACTTGCCTAATGCTTATACATATTCATATCATATAAATGTGGGCTAATTAGCTTCCAAATTAATTACTACTGGGGCCATTAAGTGAGTGAGATTAAGATAAGCAGGTAGGTTGAGATGATACGCCTCATGGGACCCTTCCACTTTTCTTATGAAGGGTCCCAGAGGGGTCCTTCAGAGTCCCCTGATCTGCCCAGGGTAACTAAATGGGAGATCTACTCTCCTTAAAGTGTTTACTAGATTGATGGTAGGTTTTTCCCTGAGTCTACATATGCAAGTCTCGCTGATGTGCTGAACGACCTTTAAAAGACGTTCAAGTGACTTTTCGAAAGTTCTTAATTGAATAGTGGAGTTTCTTGTAGGGAGTTAGTTGATTCTCTGTTTGGCAATGTCTCGGTCACTCGTCCTTGTCTTCTGACCTTCATTTATGCCATTTTCTGGTAGATTTTTTTCAAGAGAATGGTTTATGTAGTGATGTAACACACGTAATGACTAATGATAAGATGATGGTCTGGATGGTCTGGGTATGGAAAAAAGAGTGGAGTTGATGGTGATCCCTTGGTGATCCCTGAGTAATGTTTCAGTCTTCCTTTTTTTTTACTTGCTCGTAAATTACAATTTTGGCTCCTGTTACTTTTTTTTCATTGCTCACTTCGCAATATCTGCAGAGAATCAATTTTTGACTGTTTAGCAAGTGTTTTATGTTCCGCCTGGATTCCTGTCAGTTCAAACCTTCCTTAATCAGCCTCTCAGTCTCATGTTTTCCTGCTAGGCCAATTGCCAATACCACATCTGTGAATTGTTGCCAGACTTTTATTGTAAAACATTGGCGGTGATCCCTGTTGAATAAGTTGTAAGAAAACTTGTGTTGGTCTTGCTTGTATTGATTATTTATTTATTTATTAAAATATATTTAAACGGGTACACAATTTCAGCAAAAGCTGTTTTGCGAATAGGTTCTGTGAGTACTTTGCATACAAAGAACGTAAATTAAAAATAATTAATAGATTGTGTGCAAGAAATTAAAATTGCCTCATTTTAGACTGGTCTTTTAAATTCCCTCGCAAAGTTAATTAACAGTGGATGAAAAAAAAAATTATGAATTTTCATATACATATGATATGTCTTTTTTCATGTACCACATATGATTAATTATGAGTTAATCGAAACTTAATGTGAGAAGGTGAATCTGTTAAACAGGTGATTGTACATTGTCTTGACAATGCCTTGACAAATTGAAACCATCCATCTCCAGTTTTTGGTCAGACAAAAATGTTAACGGGGAAGGTTTTACAAGAATCAAATTAATTTTGAGTATTATCAGGTACCCGTCATTTTGGATTACAAAATCCCACCGTGATATTTGTTCTTAAGGCTTCATTTGGTCTGCTCGATAATTTGATGGTGAAATTTAGTTGTTGGTACTTTGTGCTTGGCTGTGGATGAAAATGAATTTACTGAGTAATTAAGCCATTAATCATTTTTAAAACTAGTTTTAAGAGATTGAGGAGAAATCACTAATTTGTAGAATGAGGCAATTAATAAATTTTCTCTCAGCGCGTGTGATGGAACTTCAGATCTTGAATGTTATTGGTGAATGGGAAACTCTAAATGAACAAATTGGTTTTTAATGTAAAAGGATTAAGCCACTGGAATTAGATTTTTGTGGTTGGTCAAGATGTTTGCCTTCATTGTTGCTAATTATAGCGAAAATATATGTGCCTTTTAGGAATAATGGCTTGAATTTGCCTGTGAAAAATGTCAAGATAGCAGCCAGGGGTATAATCCAGTGTGACTTGTGTTGTTTGATAAAACATTTTATCAAGAACACTTGGCTGCTGTGCCTTGCTGGATTGTTTCTAAGACTTACTGTAATTTACTAATGTGATTTCTCTCACTTACCAATCTTGCACAACTTATTGTTATCTCTTTTCATCTTTGTTATGTCCAGCAATGGGTGTGCACAAAAGTTTGATTAACAATGTGGAAATTAGTTGCATCATTGTAATGTAACTTTATTATAATGTGATAAATATCGACCTTATAATGAAACACAAATACCAAAGTACAATACAAATACTTGTCATCATCAGTGTAGTATCAAAGGCTTTGGATCAATTTAATGGCAAGTTTCCCTAGTCAAGAAGCCTTTGGTAAAATGTTTCAACTTTGTAGATCAATGACCTGACAATATAAATTTCTTACACCTAAATAAAGAGTTTAACAAGGTAGCTTTGATTTTGTTTCAGCAGCAGAGGAAGAGCGAAGAAGAGCCACGGCACGAGGGGTGTCTCCTTTGCGGAACGGATTCCGTCCAGGTCAGTTCAAGAGCTACCGCGATGGAGAGAAGGAGCAACCAGGCACAGGCAGCACCACCCAAGAAAGACGTAGTCGGCAGGACAGCTGGAGACGCATGTCAAGTGGAGGAACCCCCGGAGCCAGAAGGAGGACAGATTCCTCGATGAGTCAGTCCAACAGCAGATCTCGGAGTCGTAGCTACAGCAACAGTCGGTCACGGTCACCAAGGTCCACTCGCAGCCGGTCCCCCAGCAGAGACCGTTCACACAGTCCACAACAGAGCCGTTCCAGCCACAAAACAGTGAGTGTTCATTATTTGTATCTTCAAGTATCGTTGAGTGTACTCCATTGTAAATTTCTAAATATATGATGAAGACATACGCCTATTGGTGTATGTCTGCCAGTTATATATAAACATGTAACAGATCCATGGAGATTATTATTACCATACCACATTTCGTAGACTTGGAAACTGAACTCCAGATGACTTCATGTAAAATCCAAATCTTCCATTAAGTTTAAGTTTATTCAGGATCAACACTTGCATTCACAATTACATAAATAACTTTCAATATTATTACACAAATAGGGGAGTGGTGCCACTAATAGTTTACTAGTAATGTGCACATCCATTGGGTGGGACCACTTTACCTTAGTCAATGAATAAAAGCCTGGATGCAAATGACATTCTCTAGAGTTTAGTTACTAAGTCTACGTCATCTGCTTCAACATATTAATCCGCGAAAATGGTGTGGGAGTGACACACTAATGCCTTCCTAGTTTAGCCCTGGACATTATACAGATGCGTTCAATTTACTACCAGTCACAAATAATGCTGGAAGCATAGGGTAACTTCTCTTGAATTACAGCTTTCAAACTTTGGCAGGCGTACGGCAGTATGGAGTTAGCCTATATATATTTATCTATTATTTTGTGTTCATGAAGCTCTCCATCCTCTCTTGATAACTGTGCTGTTGGAGTGTTTTCTGCATTAAACAATTCTTTTGTGTACATATGTACATGTATGATTAAAATTAGATTCAGGCCGAAGGTGAAGTGACTGGGAAAGGTGCAAACAGAAAGCAACAGTTCAATTTTCAAAGCATAAGTAAAATAAATATAGAAAACAAACTTTGTAAAGCTTCATATCTGTTTGTTTCCAATCCTTGGTTGCATCAGTTGGGCTTTTGCCAAGTTAGTGATTTATGTTTCTAAGTATGTTGTATCTGGAAGCCTCTGGCCTTTGGCAACGGGTCAGATGTCTTTTTTTCTCTCTCTCTCCAAATCTGTGATTAAAATGGCAAGTGTACCAAGTAACCTCCTAAGTGGTCTGCCCAGGCAAGTGATAAAACTAAGACTGTCGATTTAACTTATTCTGTCTGTGCTTCGTGGTGGTGCAATGAAGTTTATTGTTATATTGAACCTGTGCAGGAAAAGCACGATGTAATTTTATGACATCTTTCTATGGTTCATTTAAATGATTGAGTCTCACAGCAGAATGTTGCATGTGGGCTGGGTGATTAAAGTATTACGTGTTTTGGAATTGCCTTGATTTTGAAGCATTTTACTAGGAGATGGTTGTGTGTTTTTGTTTGCTGTCGTTTCAAATTTCCCTGGTTCGCTCTCCTTGAAGGACTTTGCAAGAGTTTGCCTTCCTTGTTTATCTATGCAGGGACCAGAGACTGGAGAGTTTAGTGCAGATTTTTTTTTTTTTTTTTGCGCTCGATTCCATTGAGCATCTCAGGTTGCACTGCGTCTTTCGATTTGCATGCCAATGTCCTTGTTGCGAGCCTCGTTAACCTCAGGAAACACAAGAGTCACAAAGAAAATCCTATTGAACTTCAAATTGTGCTTGGTGCAATGTTTGAATAGTGGTTGAGAGACTGCCAGACTGCTAGTGAGTGCAAAAATTATAATCTATGCAGTGGATGAATTGTTGTCAGAGGAGATCTGCTTTTTATTTGTTTTCAGCAAAGAGGCGGCCTAATATAAGAAATTATGGCATACCGCACAGATTTTTGTGGATATCACAACGTCATGTAATTACGGTTTTAAGATTACATAATTTGCACCATCATACAAAATGGAGGAGTCCGATTCTGTAATTTATTAGAAACAATTTCTTACCCTAATTCCAGGAATTAAGACAGCTTGGAAGAGCAATTAAGCACCATCTGCTCTGAGCAGAATCAAATTGCTGCTGTTTCTTTTATTTAGAAAAGCAGTCTCGTTACTGATGACATAGGACCTTAGGCATGGGATACGTTGTGAAGCATAACTCGTGAAGGGTGGGGAAATCTTGAGGTGGCCAATGAAAGAACTGCCTGTGGAATTTTCTGACCTTAGCCAGGACCAGACCTCTGCGAACTTTATTGACCTAAGCTGAGTTTAGAGCAGGCTATAATGCAATAAGAAGACAAGGGAAAGATTTACGCTAGGCCATCAAACTGCCATTTGTCTTTGGAATGCTCGCTCGCCTGCCTTCCAAGACCTCAGCAACTTGCTCGTTTTACTTTTGTGACTGTTCTTCTTGCTTTTTGTCTGTTGCCAACTGCAATAATTACTTGTTACTGCGTGGTACCTTAAAGGGCACACAACAAAGATTGCCCCAGGGTTGAGACCCCAGACAAATCTCTTTCAGGAATGCTAGAGAACAAGGTGGGAATGATGACAAACTGTTAAGTAACATTGCTAGAACAAAATCACAAAAGCTCTGCCATTGTGTGATTTACTCTCCCAAAATTACTTATGCGAATATCCATTTGGCATTGTTCAGTAGTAATGGAAATTGATTTTAAGGTGCCTTAGGTGCTGTAATAAAGGTATCCAGTGAATGCTACTGCGATAACGCAAGTTATTCCCTTGTAAATTGACTGTTGTGCAAGCGTTACAACAACATCTGTTTCATATGTCTTATCTTTGGCTTCCAGCATTCACCAGATGCCAGAGACAGCAAGTCAGGAGATAACCAGGAAGCAGTGGTCAGGGATGACAAAGGGCATTGGTCACCAGACAGATATTCTGCTAACGAGAGACTCTCAGAGCGGCGTAATCATGACCGCTCACCTGCTGGCTCAGGGGCCAAATGGAGTCGAGATTCTAGGAGCAGAGAGCGATCACCCAACAGCCACCAGGACAGATCACCTTCCGGTCGAGGGCAGGACGTCGATTGGGACCGGTCACCAGAGAGAAGCAAGTACATTCGCAGCACGGTCAAGTCCGTTCCGGATCGCAAGTCCGGGGACTTCGAGGAACGCTTCTCTCCGGAGCCGCCTCCCAGGTACCACCGAACTGACCGCAATGACCTTTCGCCACTACCAGACCGACATTTTGACTATGACCGATCAAACAGGTATCTGAGTGGTCAATTGCCCAAGTTTTGCCTGCCCTGCTGTGGTCATTGTTTTAAGTACTTAGCAATTAGCTGTGGTTTGTTTGGTGTTATTTCACAAATCAAATTAATCCGTAGATCAATGCCCCTTGTGATTATCCCTTGAGTTTTGTTGCTATAAATCACTTACCATTACCTGTAGCTGTTAGCGTGGTGTCATGAGCATCCCTAGATAATAGTGTGTGTTGTATCTGATGGTGTAATTAAGACTAATTGGGATACTTTGGGACCTTTTTGTGTTTTATCTGGTGGAGGGTGAGTGGTCATTAGTAATTTGTCTTAGAGCAGAACTCATAGACTTGAAAACTAACTAATAGACTTGAAAACTAAACTCTGGAGGATTTCATATAGATCTAGCACCCTCATTGGCTCAGGGACTGCCTTAGCCAATGGGAGGGGAGTCCTTGATTCACATGAAATATTCTAGAATTTGGCTTCCAAGTCGATGAGTTTTACTTTCAATAACAATCATTCATATGATCGTTAATTTCTGACTGACAGTTGACTGGCACATTGATACTGACATTTTAACTTATTTATATCATGAGATATGTTACTACAATATTTGTATATGATATAGAGCATGATACAGTATATATATTTATAGTGCTAAATTATTGTGGTAATTTTGTATGGGTTTCGTAAAATAACAATAACTGAGCATGTTTACTTAATAATGACTAATAATGGTAATGATAATTTAAATGTGAAAAACATCTGACAATTCATTTGCTTCCAGTTTAGATTACGTGGTGCTTGCTAAGAATGGCATAGTCAAGGTTGCCTTTTCTATTTGCAGCTATCAAAAGGACAAAAAAGAAAGTCCAGGGTCTTCTCGGGGTCCTTGGAGATCGACAGAAAATCGACCACGTTCACCAGCTCATTCCAGCCCACCTGCCCAACTAGTTTCCCAGGAATATAGCAGGGATTATGATAACAGGTAAAAACATACAAATTTTAGCAACCATAGCATTGGTTTGCATTGGTTGGGGAATTTGTCAGCTTTTTGGATGGTCCTGGATTTGACCTTAGCACACAGCTAGACCCCTACTAAATGTTAACGGGATGAGATGACACATCATGATGTCTTCAACTCGTTTTATGTGCTGCATATGTAACATATGACCTGTTTCAATGCAATTTCACCAGTTTGACCAAACTCCAAAACAATAATGATGACGTTACAATGATCTTCACAAAATGGACCATTGGCCAATGGCACTAAAACTGAGGTCATACGTACAACTTAACTGAATAAGCAACCCTTGTTAGCAGCAAGAACTAGATCTGTTCTACCCAAATCCTCTTAAGTTAACTTGTAGTTAAGTTTGTCTTAATATTCGTGAGTGTCTTGCTGTAACATGTTCAGTTCAATTACTGCTTTGACATGTTCAATGTCCTAATTTAGGAAGACATGCAATTTGGTTCATCCTGTCAAACATACATTTTATCCTTCTTTTTTCTCCTAGGAGTAGTAGACAGCGTGACAGGTTGAGTCCGGACAATGAAGTGGAGGTATCTAATAAGCGTAGGTCAGATGACAGATATCAGAGTGATGATTTGGATAATAAAAAGCGACGATATCAGGATGAGAGTTCTACAGGGCCCAGCCAATCACCCACTAGACGTAAGTTGATGACTGTCAGGCCGAGTTACAATTATTTTGTCACAATTTCGTCCTCATTTGCCAATCGAATATATCATGTTTGACTGAACTTCCATTTCAGAAGGAAAAGAATGATTATCTTTGATGTTCTGTCTTAAGCTGAATATGAGAACCGAGCAAAGTAGAATTATGTTACTGACGTTTCTGTGTCATCCTACATATATTTTGCATCCTATAATCCTCCGTGACTGCTCCAAAGACTTGTTTCTGAAAGTTTTCGTCTGCTGATATTTGTGAATGTCACTATTGACCTCCACTGCGTTGGTGGATGGTGCACATCTTTCGAAATTCCACGTTAGACTTTCTTCTTGATGGGTGAGCCACGATACCCCACCAAGAAGTGCTTTCATATCAATGGTCAGTCCACAATATAACCTCCTTACCTTACAAATTACAAACTAAGCCAGTATAATCTCTAATCAATGAAAAGGGAGAGACTGGGGAAGGAACTCTCACTGACGTATGCATGCAATAGCCCAAATCAGTTGACTAAAGCATGCAATGATCTAAATTATTTGACGAAGGTGTCAAATTTGCTTTTTGGACGTAGTCACAAAGTTTAAACCCCATTATTTGGATGTCACAGTTGGGTTTTGACTCAAACATTTAGAAGTTGTATTTTCCTCAAAATTCAAATCAAAGTGAGTGATAAAAAACTAGGGTTGTTTTAGGCATGCCCAATGGTAATTATGGAAGTATGTGCGATTTTTGTTTTGTTATTCATTGCAGATTTGCTTGAGCCATAAAATTTGGACTGAATAATTTTGCATTCATTGTTCATAGTTGAGGATTTAGGCTGGATGAAGTCTGTCATTATTATGCCACTCAGCAAATTTTTGCAAGAAGAAAAAACCTGACTGCATATGATTTAAAATTCCAAGTCAAGACTGTTGTGGAAACATTAAAAATTTACTTGATTAAGAAACTAACAATGCAGCTTATGACAGAATGATAACAGTTTGAGGAAACAGCTCGGAAATCAACCGTCATGTTAGCAATATAAAAAACCCTGTCTCATAACTTAATCTTCCTGCATCTCTTCTAATTGCTGGGATTCTTTCTGATATGAATATCCTTGTTAATTTTATGTTATGTTCAACAGTGAAAAAGTAATTTGATTTTCAGCAATATCTGGGAGACGGTGAATTCCTAATTCATCATTAGCAGCTTGCACCGAAAACTGTTATTCATGCCTGGAATTGCAATCATGATTTACAATATCTTGTTCAAATTGCTGGAAATTTAAACTTTTAGGATGCTCCTGAATATCGGTTTGTTGAAAAGTAATGTTGCATTAAAATAATATGCAGATGGCAAATTTTCAGTCTCATGCATATTTCGTTATTAGCGCCCATGTTGATTGTTTGTAATTACTAGGTCAGGAAGTATTATGTTGGGGATATCAAATCCCTGAAATTTCCCCTTTGGTAGTGCAGCTCTGTTTGTCCAACAGCATTTGTACAAGTTTCCATTCCCAGGCCTTGATGATTGTGTAATTGCCCCCCAGTATAATAACATAATTAAGGGCCCTTCCAGTCGTAACATTTCCAGTTCTCCTTTTATGCAATCGTATGTAATAACAAAAGCTACTCAGCCACATCGATTATTTATTGCCTACTTGCTTGAAGTGATGTACTACATTTAAGGTTTCCTTTGTTTTCTCGCACTTTCATGATGTATGTTATTTGTATCACCTCCAGCAACAAAAGCTGACAAGGAGCGAACATTGAGTGGAAGTAGATCGAGGGTGGATCGCTCTCCTGAACTGGAGGCTGAAAGACGGAAGATGACCTCACAATCGTCAATTGGTGTCAATGGCAATGGGGATCTTGGTGCCTTGGGATTGCCTCATGAGAAAATGCTGATGGTTAGAGAGAAAAAGGAAGAGATTGAAAGAGTGAGTAGAAAATATATTCATTTCTTTTAGTAAATGGCGGTGTTGTGCAATATTAGTTGGGAAGTATATAATTTATAATTGATAGGTACCAGCTCTTTTAGTTGGTTTTTTAATTTTGTATATATAACCATTTTACAGAGAAGTATTGGGAACTGCATTTGACAGACTTTGGTGTTTGGTTTCATTGTTCTGAATTTCTGTGTTAGTCAGCTCAGAACCAATAATCTAAGATTTTTAGAGAACTTATACTTCTTCGAGAGTCCATAATTTGCTTACCAAACTCCAAAGCTTCAACCATTTCTCAATTCTACATTGGTTTTATGCAAGATGCATTTTGAAAGAAAAAGAAAGTATTGAAATAAAAACTCACTAGACTTCCAATCAGAACTCCTGAACTTCTGCTTAATTTAAAAAGGCAATCTTTATGCCAAAATTTATAAGTTATTCCTGTGAGGCTATAAATTTGGATGGATTTCTTTTTGGACCTCAATCTTCATAAAAGGCTTAAGTGTGGAAGTCTAATAACAAATGTAACGAATCTTGTTGAACACCCTCCATAGCTACATCAAGTATCTCAAGGTTTTTTACGCCGAAACTCATCTAGGGACCTTGAAGGAGAAGCTTGTCTGCATTTCTTGAAATTTGTTTGCCAAATCGTTTTCATTTTTGTTTAAACTTTTTAGCGGGATACTTTTTTCTAATTTAGAGACAAGGGTAGACTGAATAGATGAAATAAGATAGGTACGTGATGTACTTTGCTTGGGATTTGGTAAAACAACTAAAACAAACCTTATCAAGTAAGAGATGGTTGATACGAGACAAGGAGGAAAAATATGTGATTGGCAAACCATTCAAAAGAGACATTGCTTGTGGCTGATATGATTTATCAATTATGTCGTGCAGGGTAATTGCTCACAAGTCGTATCTGAATTCCTATGGTATGGTAGGCCTTATTCGCACCATGAATGTATTCTAGTATAAATGGCAAATTATATTCATTTGTTTATTCATTTTAATGACTGGTTTTGGTATATATTTAATTTCATCACTGGTTTTCATATCATAGTCTAGTAATCATTTATTTATTTGTTTCACACTTATTCAATTCGGACAGGTTACATTGTTACTTAGCATTCCATTGGTCACTTATACTAAAAATATAATGTGATGTAGTGGACAGTTTTATGAACTCTGCTTAAACTGCTTATTGACTCTACCTTATACTCCACTTAGACTGTTTTCCTATTGTTCTGAGTGCGCAATAACCGACAAAAATGTTAGTTAAACTCCCTCCTATTCGGGATATGACTAATACATAATTTCATTTGAACAGTTTGAAATACTTAGGAAAATGTTCGATGTCTTATGAACAATGGAGTCTACAAGCTTTGACTCATATCCATTGTGAAGTAACACTCCAAATGTGCCTCTTGTACTTAACAGAACAAGATTGATGACTGGTAGTCACAAAGGTTGGCAATAGAAATTCCTTCAAGTGTTGAAAACTTGTGCTTATGAAGCAATTAAGCTGCTTATCTAGCTTTGCATGAGGTTGTGGATGATGTGAATGTTCAGCTGTTTTCAGTGAAGGTTTTAATGCACATCCTTGAGGCGCTCCTTAGCTGACAATTTTATGGCGAGAACTGTCATGGATTACCATCAAATTCAAAGTTTAATCCCTCTCCTAATGATCCCTGTTAATTGTCTGGTTTCCATTTTCTATTTGCCGTTATTGCTCTGTCATAACTGTAGAAAATACTCCATATATAATTGAGGTAATATGAAGCTAGCCAATAGTTAATGTATTAGTAAGTTATAAGCATGATGATTATACCATGGTGATCTGTCTGTTAGTCATGTTTTTGGCCATAAGTGTTTTTTATTGTCTTTGTTCATTTTTTGGCCTTTTTTGTTTTTAGTTTCTTTGGATTTTTTTTTTCTGTCAAGACTTCCTTAACTTCTTTCATTCAGTGTAAATTATGCCTTTTTCATCTTTTTCTGTCTGAATTCATCTTTTGATTAACTCAAATCTTCACATCAATTATTTTCTTTATTTGCTTAATGAAAGATTGAAGACTTGAGTGATCAGCTTTTGACAGCTGAGAAACTTGTGGTAAATTCGATTGAATGTTAAGAATCTCAAATATGGACATTTCAAATTTCTCTGATTGAATTTGGAAGACCTATTATGACAAATCCAGATGTATATTGTAACGGTGTTAGAATGTAGTGTTGTTGTCCTGGTGTGAGCAAAATGTTGTCCTCGCACTAGAGAGTGGCTTTTTGGTACAATTGTAAATGTTCTGGCTTTTAGTCCCAGGGACCAGTGTTCGATTCCCACTCCAGGAGAATTGTTACATTATCACCTGCTGCCTGCAGCGGATGTATTGATAATATGATAAGCCTGGTAATCCAGCCCGCGTTTTGATTTGATTTATATATAATGACCATCCACAGGTATGACAGAAAAAGTTAAAGATGTAGGTATACATGATATCCGGAACGTTGTAGTCACGTGACTTCTTAAGTTAGCTGCCATCTTACAAGAGGAGCTGGGTGTCGCAACGCTTTCTTGTGTGTGTGCAATCCATTAGAGGAAAGCGTCTTATATGTTGAGTCTGTTCGTCTTTAGTTCTTAACAACTCCCCTACCTCCCTGTTTATGGTTGGTTCAACTTGACTCTTTGATCGTAATCCAATAATTCAACTCCAAAGACGGAGATTTGTCAGACAGAATTACATTGTGGTGTAGTTTCGGTGCAGAAATACAGTCGATTGAACGAACTGTATTTATGAGGATTAGATGTCAAGGTCTTTTCTTTTATCAAATAAGCCTTTGCTGTGTTGTCACAATGAGACCAATTTGTTTTGAATTTAAAACTCTTTCACAGTGATCAATATCACATCCACTTTCATTCTTGGTACAGTCTGCAGTCTCTAAATGAGTTTTATCTTCCATTGGCAAATTAAGTAAGTTATAGGTGACTAGACTGCAGTTTTTGATTCTTCTGAGACATAAAGTTTTGAACTTAAATGATAGCTTGGCAGTTTATTTTTGTTTAAATAGATAAGTGGGGTTTGCCTTGGTTAGTCATTCCAGTTATTGCTGTTAAACATTGTATCCAGTAACTTAATATTGAACCACATTCTCTGAATGAAATAATGTAAATTGTTCTGGTGGATAAAAAAAAAAAAGCCAAATTACTATCAAAGCACCTGTTACTAGTTTCATAGGCTGGTGCTTCCAAGCAAAATAACGTTGTTTCCAATGGTTGATCAGCGTAGAACTTTGTCGTCCTGACATTGCTAGATTTACATTTATTTGCTCCTAAATGTCCATGTAAATATGCAACCCCAGAGAACATGATTGACACTGACCACTGGGTGGCATGGAGATGACCACCATCAATAAAGGACACTTCATGATGATTGGCTTATGACGGGGCTCGTGATGCTACATACAGCCCCTAAATCACAATGATTGTTGATATGACATGACTCTGTAGTGTGTGTACACAACCTCACATTATGAATGAATATGAATAGACAAATGTTTGTCGACATCCTAATTTCATATTTGCTACTAAGAAGTTTTTACAGAATCATTCAGCACTAGCCGTACAATACTTACATCCGTATAGCTGAACTTCGCCTGATTAAGATATTTTGGCATGAGAGCAAATTCTCCACCATTATTGCTGATTGGTAGTGATAGCGTTAACTCTTATACGAAGTAATGGAGTTAGTGTACCTAATACTGTGAGGCTCCAATTAGCTCTGCCCACTGTGTGGGCAGAGGTTTTGTTAGTACATCGATCTCGCGAGATGACGTCGCCTACCCACAAAAACGTACGATCTGTGATACCACAACTTACATGGCGTCTTCCGCTACATCCCGTGGTTTAGCGCTACATATTCCCCTTTTACATGCTGCTATTGCTTTCTAGCGTGTTTCGTGGCTCCATTATCCTACGCACAGCCACTTTCTACACCCGTTTTGCCCTCCACCTTGTCCCAGCTCTCGCCATTCCCCGAGACGTCCGTATGATGTCATCAAGGGAATCCCCGTAACGGGGGAAGCCCAGTCAGCAAGGTTGCCATTTTTCCACAAGCTGCCTTATTGACCACTTCAAGGCTCCCACCTCTCCAGATAAGTCATTCAAACGCTACATTTCTGTGTTATTGACTCATTCCAACTTAGTTTTGTCCGATACAACTCGTTTCCTCACTTGCTCGTCCATTCTAGTTCCCATTGGGGGAACCCGCGTGAATCAAGGACGTTGCCCACAATGCAGCCCGCTGGTGGAGCGATTGCAGCGCCCCTGGTGGGCGTGGACAGAATTACCTGGCGAAAGTGGCGGAAAATGTCGCGGTTTTGATCCCATTCGGGATCTAAGTCTTCTGCAGCTATGGGCAGAGCTCCGCACATCCCATGTGCATTCTAGTTAATGCTTAAATTTACCTTTTCACTGTCATTGCATCACTACGTACCAAAATACAATTGATTTGATTTTTTTTCTGCCTTGGGTACCAGTTGTTATTGGGATTGAGGGAAATCACGCAATTAGGGCCATCATTGAATTAGGTGAACCTACTCTATAATGATAAGGTGGCAATTATGTATTTCCCACATGGCAATTGATATTATTCCACTATGTCCACCTGGAATACAGACTACATCTTTATCAATTCATGGTGTTTAGCTTTTGAATCATAGCCTTTCAGCTTATCCTACTAAAGTTCATCCTGTCTCTCCAAATAATGTTCAGTCACATTTATTACATGTATCCAATAACAGCGGAATCAATGCATAACCCGCTGTGTTATTCGCTTCGTCTGAGCGTTGTGCAATCAACATTTGGCGCAAGGTCTGCTAACCTCGGAGCTTTGCTGGATGAAGAAGAGCAATCAGGTTGATCTTCCCATGCATTTTTAATGTGCAGGGCATCCAATCAGCCAGTTAGAGCTCTAAAAGGGTTCCACTTCATGGGAGTCAGCCCGGTTGCAAGTGGGGTTTAAATTGGCAATGTGCCTTTTGTAGCACCACTTTGAATCCTCCAAGTATACTTTATATTGGGTATCAATACATGGACTGAGCTTCTACTTGAGCTGAGTGAATGTGTAAACCTAGTACACTTGGAACAGGGCCTCAAGGTCATGAGTTCAAACTTTTGAGCTGTATCTGCTGAAAATTTAAGTCCCAATTTGTTCCACTAGACTATATGTCCTTTTTAATTAAAACTTTATTTTTTGTGGACTTTTACACAATCCACTCCTTGGCTACATTTCATTGGACTTTAGAAGGAAATAAATGGTCTATCTTATTTTACTGTCCGTGTGTTATGCTGCAATGGTCTTATTGTACCAGTGGAGTGAATACTCCAAACATGGTATTTCATTCTGAAATATAAAGGTTTATTTATTATTTATTATTACTGTTAAACCATGTAAACACAGGTCAGTGTTTGGCAGCCAACCTTTGAGTTGCTGAATTGCATAACTGAACAGAAAATAACATCCATGGTTAATGTTGCAGTGTTGCACTAAGATTAAATTTAGTCTTGTGAGCTCATGCTTGAGCTCTGGCGTGTTGTTGTAAGTCCAAGATGTTTTCATGTATGAAATATTTTATTCCTGCATAGTCAAGACAAAACAAGACTTAAACATATACACCAAATGCAACTTCGAAATGAAAAGGGATTTTTACAATATGCCCTCTTTCAATGTAGCCTCTATGTTGTCTGAAATATCTTCTCAGGAATTCTTTGTGAAATGTCAATTGAATTTTTCACTTTGACGAGTTAATTGGCATGTGGCTTAGAACAGATTTGCCTGCCTCATATTTTGTGGTTTGATAACTTTGTTCTTGTATTCCGTTAAAGGGTTAATTTAAGGTGGATGATAAGCCATATATAGTCTAATAACCAGCTGCATGTTTGGCAATTTGAGGGATTGCAGGTTATAATCTGCTTAGGCTGCATTAGTTTTGCAACACTGCCATACGTTTGCTCATTCAATTTAATATGATTAGTTACATTTTAATGGCTTGGATGTTTGAATCATTTGAACAGCTAAAATATGGTCTGTTTTTTTTTTCTTTTCAGGCTTACAGACAAGACTGTGAAACATTTGCGTCTGTGGTGAAAATGTTGATAAGGTGAGGATTGTTGTTATTTCGATCTGGTTGTGATGATGATCCAGCCTGTTTTGCTCTTTAACTTGTCTTCGTACATACATACAGTTAGTTTCATAAAATACGGTCAACTCTATACAGCTGTAGTAACCTATTCCTGGCTGTAACTATAGCCGGCTAAAGCCAACCGCTTCTGTTTACTCCTAGCTTATAGTTGACTTACACCTGCCACCACTGAAAAACTATAAACCTTGATAATGTAAGAAATTTATCTAATATATCATGAATATGTATTTGCAATAGGCATGCATTTTTGCAACAAGAAATGACAAATATGAGTAACTCTCGAATGGTGCTGCATGTACTTTTAGATCCGAATTTGAGTAGCCAACTATAGCCAGTTCCATTTAGTGGCAGGTAGCATCATATAGCAGAAGTTGCTTAGGTTCAAGTTGACAGGCGGTTTTTAATGAAACTAACTGTACTACTCAGTGGATGACGCTAGTGAGTGCCATATGAGGGTACAAATAGGTTTAAGAACTATTTCATACCTAGCCCTAATATGGTACTAATGGGGTGTACAATTTGAGATTTGTTAACTCTGATTTTGTTAACTATCTCAAACACTCAAAATTTCAATTGATTTGCAATTGACCCATAAAGTGATATGACATCAGTATACCTGACAGTCTGGAAACTATAATGCAGTAATTAATAATTATTGTCATTGGTTTGCAGCAAAGATCCAGAACTGGAAGGGTCGTTGCAAAACAGCTTGAGAGAGAACTTGAAGGAAATCGGGCAGCGCTGCATCCACGAACTGAGAGAATTTATCGAAAAACTCAAGTCTCAGAGTGCAGGCTCAAAATAACTGCTTTGCAGCCCACAGGTGAGCATTATATCTTTAAATATTGCTGTTTAATAGGTTAGATATATTGCTTCTTCTTTGAGATTTTAAATGTTCACATGAGGACATTTGCCTAGTTAAGCTATTGGATGAATTGATAATGTATCAGTGTCGTTCTAGCCTGTATCAGTGGGTCAGACTGACCAGTCTAGATTGCGTAGGCACATCTGAATCTCATAGCTTTTCTATATTTATCAGACCCAACTTAGATCAACTTGCTGAAGTATGCACTATATAACATTTTGCTTTCCATTGTCAAAATCTTGTAGTTAAGAATTTTGGCAGCAGTTTTTCATGTGTAATTTCTCAAATCTCCTTATAATTTTCTTCTTTTTAATCTCCACAGGTAATTGTGGGTGTCTGCAACAAGTAGGAGAGCTGTCGGTGACTGATTGGTTCCCTCATATCTCCTCGATCGTTTCTACACCAGTGAAGGCCTTCTATCTGCTGCATTTGATACAAAAACACCATCGCTCCATCACCATATGACAGTTAATCTGTGGAACATGATTCTGTGTGTTTTATCTGGATGTTTGTCCTATATACATGTATATATCCATGTATGTCATCATCACAGTTGTGCTATCATCATCTTTCATGGATTTGTTTACATCTACGCTTGATCTTGTCTGTCTGACAATGGTAAGGTATCATACAGGTGACACTTCAGCTTCGACAAGACATCTGCCATCGCTTTAGATGCAGTCTCATTCCAGAGAATTCAGTATTTTTATTCATGCAGTATTTTTGTAACTCGTAAGTCTGTCCCATTTTATTCCGCAAAACTGATGAAATCAACTGTTGCCATGGGTTAAGATTTAAAAACTTCTATGCGCGGAATCATTCACATTGGCCAGATTGGGCTATGCTCACAAGTTCAATGCCCTATATATAATTTTTATTTTCATATATTCATAGTTTGTGTTTTCTTGACTGAAGAACTCTGGTGCGTAAGTATGGTATAGACTATAGAGCTGTGAGATGTCGTGGAGGCGGGATGCCAACCTTTTCCGATTTCTGCTGATTAATGCGGAATGTCTTGCAACATTTGATCTCGCAATTATAGGCTCATTTACTGTTGCCATGGAAACCATCTGATTATTGCTGTTACCATGGGAGCAACCGCTTTATTTTTCCTGCAATCAAATCTTCTCAAAAAAAGGCTTTCATTATTGGTCATCTGGAGTGCAATTTTATGCAGAGTAATATCATTTTGTTGGATTCTTCTCTTGATTGTTTTGGCAAAAGTCGTCTTTCTAATGCTCATCCTTGGTTAGTCAACAGCCTTTTTAAACTGGTGCAAAAAGGGGTTGGAGCAAACTTTTCATGTCGGTAGAGGTAAGGCACAAGTTTTTTTTTAATATTTCTGATACTTGACATTATTTTTATGATACAAGCAACATGACATGATCTACATGGTAAATCTTTTTGATAATAGAGTTGTTATAAATTTCATATTAGCCTGCTTTCTTCAATGATGTACAATTCAATGGGCTTTGACTGGTCACAAGCTTCGCATAATGGCTTGTAAATGTAGTTTCAATCAGATATATATACAGAATGTCTTGTGCAATTAGTCAGTGTTATTGAATAATGTATAAACGAAAAAAAAAGGTACCTTTGAAATGTGTTCTTAGGGCTAACATGAGCTTGTTGATGGTATAATAACCATGATTTATATTTGTACTATAGTGAGTATCGCTTGATAAACTAAATATTTGGGGGTTACATTTTTTAATTCATTGAATCGTTACATCAGTTGAGGCTGAAGTAACTGAAAACTGCTAGACTTTTATTATTATATTTATATTGTTGTTGAATATTAAAGTATATATATATATATATATATATACCAAGTATGGTTGATTCCTCTAATGTATATATCTGTATATTAATGCCTGTTTTGTTGTGATATTATTTTGTTGTCAAATTTGTATAAGGTAGAGAGTATTTTTCACATTAGTCGGCCATAGGCAGGACTATCTTGTTTGCCTAGTTGTTCATGTATGTGGGGTTAAATGCTGTGTAATCATGGGTCTTAACAGAATATTTCAAATGCATTTTATCCCTAAACTATATATTTTTATCGCTGAAAAGATGGCTTGATGTTTTAGCAGCTTTCCTTTCTAATCACATTGTCAATTTTGCTTTGCAGATAATTGATGCCCTCTAACAGTCCCATCTCTTAAATCTGTAGAGCTGTAATAATTATGTTGCCGTGGTAACCAGAATTCTTCTCAAGAATGTTTGAGCGATTAAATTCTGTTGTTTTGTGATTTATGATGGATTAAATCATTGTGGTATTGTGCATGAATTTGGAGTTTTTCTTAATCAAACTAACTCTCTGGTCAGAAAGATAATGAACATTCTGAAGATGGTTGATTTTTAAAGAACCATTGGAATGCAGAGAACAGTTGACATGTGGCTCCAACATCGGCAGTTGAACAATATGGCATCAGAATTTATGGATATCATTGGACATTACATTATACAGTGGCATATTCTGGATTTAATATTTGGAGGAAGTTTGTCAAACGGAAATGAAACATGAAAGACTTAAGTCGATTAATCCATTACTGCCTGATCATTCATCTCTGCTTACAATTAATTTGCTTGTAAGAACTAATGAACAATGAGTCTGCATATATGTCTGTGTGAGGTTGTGCATTTTCAAATAAAGTTTATTCCACAGACGAAACATCATCTTTGGCTAAGCTTTGTAAACTCTTCGGAAGACTACCAAAGATGGAAGCTGGCAAGCTGTATGGGAGCCAAAATCAGAATCAGGAACACAACATCATTCCAGTATATAAGTAGACAATGTCAGATAAAAAGAGAAAAGGCATGGAAGAGTAGTCTTAGGAGTATTTAACTGTGACTCCTGTGTACATGTCAAATGCGAGATGTTTGTGCTCTTCACGGAGCCAGAGCATTGAATTATTCATGTCACCCATGAGCATACTGTCCGGCTTTGAGTAGCCAGCTATAGCCAGACAGTTCCATTTAGTGGCAGGTGGCATCGTATAGCCAAAGTATTCTAGCTTTGTCTAGGTTCAATTTGATAGGCCGTTTTTAATGAAACTAACTGAAGGCAAGACAGGCTTATATGTCCCAAACAGCACATTCGGATAATGAAGTCAGTTATAGCGAGACATGACTATTATTATCGATCTTTTTTGGGACAGCACATCTCGCAGAAATGCACATGAATCTTATTTCAGACTTTTAACAATTGGCATTTTTGTTAGGTCTTGCGCATCCTCCTGCTGCCTCTAGCATACGACGCAATTAATGTCAAATTATATTTTTAGGTGCACAAGACATAAAGAGTACACATTTTATACATTACAATATCTTTATTTAACAGCGTAAAATAGTAAAATTTACAACAGTTAAATTTTAAAATGTACAACATCACAATATAAAATTTACAATATCAAGGAAACATTCATGATGTAAAAGTATGTCAATGTAAATTTATTATTAAATGTATGATAAAAATTATTAGACATAAAATTATGCAAGTTATTAGAAAATTCAAATGCTGCAGTCAGCACCAGTATAATACTCTACATCATGCTTAATTTGAGCATTTTAGAAGTTTGTCTGATGTCTCTTAGAGACAGTTAAAAAAATGCAAAATGAGACAAGAATGCCATTCTTTAAGCATAGGGGAGAGTGGGGAACACTGAGACACGGGAGAACAGTGAGACAAACCCCCTAGTTTCAACACAGTGAAGGTTATGACACAGCCCTTTAGGGATTTATGCCAACAATACATAACCACCAGAATGTTCCAATAACTGCAAGAATTAAAAGCACTAGGTATTAATTAACAGTGCTGTAGCCATATGGACCTCAGAAAGTTAAAAGCTCATATTAAAACCAGCACGGGGAAGTGAGACAAAGCATGAGTAGGGTGAGACGGTCAATTCAATGTAACTCTTCATATGGGAAATGACAGCTAGATGTCGCTTGCATGACATGTTGAATTGATGGTACCTTGTACCCAGTGTCTATGCCAGGCCAAGTGAATGACCCCAGCCATGGGGTATATATGCGTAACATTGTGTGGACTTAAGGGCTTTCCATGTGGACTTAAGGGCTTTCCATTTCATCATTACATCTTCCTCTGACTGCTGGTAAAATAACCTGCTGAGCTTCAGACCAGTAACAATGGACAATTAAAGGATCTTAATTGCAACCTAAAAAGAGGGTATTCGGAGACATTTTGCATTTTTGTTGTACAATCAAGCCATGTCTCACTGTACCCCTTAGCTTGTCTCACAGTACCCCACCAGTGGGGGACAAATGACTTGCATTGACATTGTGTTGAATAACTATAAGCTTGCACAAGGTAGGAACCTGAAACTGCTGGAAAGTATGTACAACTATATTACCTACATCTGAGGTAGGAAGCCAGTTTTGCCCTGAGTTTAGAACTTTTGTCACAATTGAAAACAAAAAAAGTCTCATTGTTCCTCACTCTCTCCTACTGCCAATGAGGTTCAGATATAACTGTAGAGTGATATCACAATACAAATTAATAACTTAATGTATATAATATATATACAGAAATATAATATTATTACATCCAATACAATAACATAAGTAATTGCACTAAAGATCAAAGGAATAAGACCACTTCATAAGTGAGCCACATTTTGGACCCAACTTCACAAACTACCAATTAAAGTTTTTTTTTTTTCTAAATATTTTTAGAAAAAAGGAGGGGCGGGGCGGGGGGGTCTTAAACAAAAAGCTGGGGTGGAGTGTCTATAAATCTCAGGGCCACCCCTCCCCCCCCCCCCCCACCACCACACTTTCAAATGGAACAGCCCTACCAAAAAATTCACAACATTTATACCATGATTAGTTAAGTAACAACCCAGTAACCACCAGTCGAGAAATTTGAAGGTTTTATGTCACATAATTTATAAACGACAATTATAAATTTGGGTCTCATTTCAGATTTTGTGCATTATCTCCATATGTAATTTGTTTAATTTCAATTTGTATAGAAAGCCAAATACTTTCAACAGTTACAGAGTCACATCTGTCCATCTTATATGTAAATACAATATATGCACTAACCCCATGTAGAAATAAATCTGACAAAAATAAGAAATAGTGAAATCACAGGCAAAGTCAAGATTGCATTTTAGGAGTAAGTACGAAGTCTATCTATCATCGCAGATGTTAGTGCATTCTTTACTGCTGTTCAGAAAAGCCCCAGAGGATTAACATTGGCATGGAGAATTGTTTATCTGACGGCAACCTTCAGAAAGGACCAAACGCCCCCCTGGTGTAATATGTAGGGGCGCCACTGATATTGTGTCTGCATGGTGCACAGTACAGACTATTTAAAAAAATAAAACAACGTTTCTATTCATGAAACAAATAATACTACTTCATTTTACAATAACAGTCCCCTCACAGGAGTTCAAGAAAAATGAAGTTTGATTTTCCAGACATCAATCGAGTAATTCTGAAACATTAGTTGAAGTTGTTATTAAATATAAAGTGTTAGCTATAGCTATGTTCACACAAGGCTAACAGATGAATTAAGAAATAATTTCCATCTGAATCTCAACGAATCGATTGATATTACTTAGGGTAGTTTATAACTAAAATGTTGGCATTACTAGATGATGACCAGGAAGTCCACAACAATGAATACGTTAAAAGAAGCACACTATTTCCTTACGGCTGTTCCATTTAAAAGTGTGGGGTGGCTGCCCCCACCCTAGACTTTTAAATGGAACAGCATGAAAAGTACACTGTACAAAAAAATACCAATCATGGAACAGACATACATTACAAAATCTAAAGAAAATTACAAAAAAAGACTAATCATGATACCGACATACTTCATAAAATTTAAATATATCGTAACAACCATCCTAAATACTGGAAAGTATATACATACATTTATTTACATTTCAGCAAACTAGCATGCAATAGATTTGGCAAGCACAAGTTAACATGCATCAAACAAAAATATTTAAAAGTAATTAGTTCTTCTTCGCACATACCTTATAAAAATACAGTGATAGGGTCTTATCTGCTAAAAACTTGTCATTTCATATTGTTCTGCAGAGAAAATGTACATATATACATATAATTTGGCCACTATTCAAGCTATCAACAGCACAGTTCTTAATTATCAGAAGCTTAATTTGCATAACATCATTTCTTTTAAAATAATCAATGGAGATAAAGGTAAATTTATGATTAAAAGCATCTGCACATGCAGCATCCACAACTGTATATGTATAGTTATAGGGTTCCCACATAAATCATGAAACTAAATTTTATGACTTTTCCTGGCAATTTATATAATTTCAAACCATAAAAAAAAAAAAAAAAAATGGAACTAAATTACTACTTTTAACTGCTTAACCACTTCACTGGATAAAAATAATTCCTGAATACAAACCCCTCAACTTTTTTATAATTTTTCCAAATTTTGAAATTCTATTCGAAATATATCATGACTGTCCATGACAACTTCTTGCATGACTGTGGGAACCCTAATAGCATGTTGAACATTGGGACTGATCATTCTCTATCATCCTCACCCTGATTCTCAACACGCACACCAGTGGGTGCAACGCGTCTTGGACTTCTCTGAGATCCCGTATCATTGGGTTTTGGCTTGTCGGCCCCTTCCTCAACTTGGTTACGTGCAAATTGAAGGAAAACCTGAAAGTTATTCAGAAAATCAAATGCATCACTGCTGTAAGAAAAAGCTTGCTGCTCACTGCTGCTTCACAACTGCATTCAGGATGCAGAAAATTGTTGCACTGCAGATTTGCCTGCAAGTTTATGTACTTTGGACATGTCACTGTTTTAATTGTTGTACATGCCAAATATGCATCTTGGTAGAACAAATGCAATTTTGCCTGTCATCTTGTCAATTTTCCCTCATAATGATGTAAATGGGTAGGCTGCAGTCAGTTTAAACATTAATTCCCTTATTTATGAACTTCTTTGAACTTTAACAATAATGTTTAAATGGAATTACAGAGCAGCGTATTACCAATGGAGTCTTTTCACTGAGCAGCCTTGAATTCAGAAGGACATAAATCTTTCATCCCTTTTATTACTTGTTTTGCTTTTCAGACATAGTAGATCATAACTACCTGATTCCATAAATAATTTTCTCAGGGAAAAAGTGAAAATCAATTGAATGATAAGATGTCAAATATACATTTAAATGCACTAAAAATACTGCTGCTAGGATGCCCTTTGCTTCAGCCAATCACAATCAAGAGCGGGAACTTTTTCAGCCAAAATAATTGCAGTATTCTGTTTTAGCCACCTGGTTGAAATATAGCAAACCTTCCGTGAAAATCCACCATTGGAATGACTGTCATACACTCTGTCCACTTCATTATATTGGTTAACTATTTTCCCAATTTTACAGCATTTGTTGCAGCCATGGCCATTTACATGCAAGTGAATGTGTTTGATTTACCTGCTCCAAGCTTTCCTGGCTGAGACTGTACTCCTCAATGTTGCATTGTTGTTTTCCTACAAACACAAAAACATACATTTCAGAAATTGTTATTATACTCCACCACATGACCTTTTCTATTGTATTGTCTGAGAAGGGAAATAACTGACGAAAATTTCACTTTTAGTGACCATTGAAGATATGGCTATGTGTTGTTAAAAATGTTAAATTATCTCCCTTGTAAGCACAAACAGTGGCACTGCTGAACTACTTACATTACAAATCAAGCAATCAAATTATTGTAAATCAGTCTCATGAAGTTTCCATAAGTTATATCTCTCATACGTTGAGGGTTAATTAACTAACTCCCTCATCCCTTCTATTCCGGATATAACTATTTAATAATATAAAGTATAATCATGGTAAAAATAGAGAAAATGTCAATACTTTTGCAGCTATTGTAACATCATTTTCAAAATTATCTTCATAATGGACACTCCTTAATTTCTTTTACATAATTTGGATGCCCAACATTCGAATATCTAATACACAATAGACACAGCACCACCAGTCACAGTTATTGAATTCTTATTTCAAACTCTCTTATACCTGATTCAAGACTTGCAAAGGCCATTCCGAGGGAAGTGATGTCCTCCCGAGGCACCTTGTAAATTGCCCGTTCCCCAAACCATTCAGTACAAGTGGCATTAGGGAATCGCTGTGTAATGAAGGCATCAATGTTTTCCATCATTTGTTCCTGTTGGTTCATGTCACCTTCACTCACACCTTTAACTTCAAGCATGTACCCACTACCATACTTGTTCTTCAAGTGTTGCGATGATCCAAGGCACCTAGGAAGGATATCATATTCATGTAGATTACACAGTGATAACATTGTTATGAATTAAGTTTCTCTATCTCTTGGTTCATCAAACTTCTCTATCTCTTGAATCTATATCATAGTGGTTGCAATAATGATGCGGCCATAATAGTGAGGTTACTCAAATGGCAAATGTGTAGACTGAATTTTACGGTCAGTTTCAGAAATTATTTTCATTTGAGCATCTGGTCCTACACACTTAATAGCATATTCAATTTAAGATATTATCAGTGCTTGCATCAACTCTGGCATCATAACAGACAAAAATAGTCTACAATCCCCGGTGATTCCCAAACCTTGTCTACAGAATTTTTCCTTGCACCAAAGGGCAGTCCGCTGCATGTTTACAGCATCATCTTTTGGACAATAAAGAAAACAGCGATTTAGACGTCCTAGCTCAGAATCATATTGTAAAAGGGCATGCAAGTCATGAGTGGTTCGGTGCATGCATATGTCTCCATTCAACAGATGCCGTCATCAGATGTCCACAATTGACCTTGGTGTCAAATCACACATGGCTGTCATGCCCTATATCTTCATTTTAAACATGATAATGACCAGTTGCGATGACCTATTAGACACTAAACCAGTCAGGAATCAAACACAGGACCTTAGAGGTACTGCCAACACCTTGAACACTAAGCCATCAAACTTTTTGATAAATGATACTTACTGCATTTCTCCATTGATCATAATGCCAATTCTAGAACAAAGGGCATCCGCCTCTTCCATGTAATGTGTTGTCAGAATTGCACCTCTGTCTGAGCCTTCAAAGCTGGCAGAAATTGTATCCCTGCAAGAAAATTACCAAATGAACATGATCTTTTGTAACACAATATAATTTAATCTTCATTTAAAAATAATTTCTCAGAGCATTTTCTAAGTGAGATTTGTTTTTGTATCAGAAGTTGATCAGTAAAGCCTTAGATGAATGTTTAATGTACTCGAACCACATGAAAAATTGTTAAATACTAGTCATACATTTTACATTTGAATCTGATGATGGTCACATAAATGTTTAATTACACAGAGGATCAGATTTATGTAAGTACATGACATGAATTGTTTACTATATACCAACACTGCCCTGATTGTGTGTGCTATCATTGTATAATTCTTTCTTAAACTGTCCTGTATCATATCTGTCAATTTAATTTCACATACTTTGATCAATAAACTAAAAAAAAAAAAAAACTGAGTTATTGTTCTTCACAACATCTAACCCACTTTGTCCAATGAACCATTGACAGTTGTTGACTGACATGAGATTAAAACTGCCCCTACATTATCCGCAAGGTGATGCACAATGTAATGACACAATATAATGACATCACCATGGAACACAAGCCTACATGGCCAAATATGCCACGTGCGTTTTCCATGCATTTGGATAAACGCATGGTTTTTGCCTCATTATAATTAGCTAAAAACCATGCGTTTTCCATGCGTTTATCCTTCTCATGGAAAACGCACGTAGCTCATTTGGCCATGTAAGTATCGTGTTTTTCATTGCATATTTTTGTTGCTTCATGTAATATTTTCAGCAGTACAGCCTGTTTTTTTCCGAATGTTAATAATCCTATGGATATTTTCCTATGGATATAATCCTATGGATATTTTGGGAACTGGTCAAAACACAGGCACAGAATAATTCGACCACAATGCCACTGTAAAATCCTGCAAAATGAGCCATCATTTGTCTCTCTAGGCCTTGAAGTTGCCGAGTAATTGAAGAAGGTCTGACTGTCAATAATGGACTGACAGAGGTTTAATAATTTAGTAGAATTAACAGGAAGATAACTCAGTCTGACTTAGACCATTTAATTTTGCAACTAGGCATTACACCTACATAATACATAAAGACTTACCAGAGAAATCTTTTAGAGCGTGGATCCATTCCTGTGGAGGGTTCATCCATTAGAACAACCTTTGGTGCCCCTAGCATACTGATGGCGTAACTGAGCTGCAACAAGCAATGGTATCTTATAATTCACACGGGCAAACAGTCCAACCATCATTTGATCATGACATCTAAATGCGACATCATCAACTGCACTAATTTCTAATTTATCTAATATCTTCTAGTATTGTCCTAATTCAAAGGGGCCCCCAAACACAACCCACTGATTGTTTTCGATTCTCCATCCTGACAATCGTTATCTAATTATACAATTACAATAATACAATTCATATTTCAGAAAGCCATATTATCCTGATGTAGTAAAGCTGTAAAATTATGAAGAGCCAAATAGATTATTTTCAATTCAATTGAAAGACTTTATTATATGAATTATGATGTTGTCATAACAATGGTTGGATCATCTTGCTGTTGGCTCTCTCTGGTACTGTAGTAAGAAGAAGCCCATAATTATGCTAGTCTCGAATTAATCAAACTGACCACAAGACTGAACAGTCTGTACAGAATTACTAATAACACACATTCTTTTCTTCTGTTCACAGATAAATTTTTTAATTTTCCTTAGCCATCACTATTGCTGATAATGCAGCTGATGGAGAACACAAGTGACCTTACCTTCCTCTTGGTTCCACCAGATAAGGACTCGGCCCTCTTTTCAGCATGCTCCCTTATGTGCAGGGCACCCAAAAGACTGCAAATAAGCCATGAAATGTTATACTGGAGTGAATGTCATATTCATTCCTTCAAATTTTCCAATTGTTAATGCAAGGACAAAAGCACTACAATACGTCTTGCATAAGTTGAATTAGTTGAAGTCGAATCTTGTGCACAACTTGAACCAAATATGAAGGACCATTGGCTATTCATTTATGAATCTTTGCAAGAGTCAGAATGTGCCAAACTTGAACAAAATCAGGTGGTCCATTTTAATTCAACTTATGCAAGGTTTACTGTATAATAATAGTAATTTCACAATAGATGGTTTGGCCAAAAAAAGCTATAAATTTAAAAAGAAGCTAGATACTCGTTAATGGTTATTTTAACTTAGAAGTCCACTCCTAAGTCCAAATGACATGTTCAGGCAACGAACGTCCAGTGGAATTGGCATACTCCATACAATTTACCTTAGTATGTCATGTTCTACCATAGCATCGAGTAAATTTAACTGACGATTGTACAAGTGCTCAAGATTACTTATATAAGATTCATAATACATCAGAACCTGAGAGTTTTAAAAGACTAATCAATTTGAAGTCTTACTAGTTAATGACCACTTGAATGTCAGCAGGATGCATGCCTCGGAATTTGCAATAGGCTTCCAGGTGTTCCTGAAGGGTGACCGTTGGCCAGATGCAGTCATGCTGTGGACAGTAACCCATTGCCTTAAAGGCTTCTGCAAGACTTGAACGCACATCTTCTCCATTCACGTATACCTGCATTAAAATAGCAATAATCTTAATATTCAACATGTCTGTGGCTTTTAATTGATATTCATTCAACTACAGACACCACCGACCTTGCCACAGGTTGGTCCCTCCTCTGCAATCACCATATTTAGGGTGGTGGTTTTTCCGGCGCCATTTGGTCCCAAGAGGCCGAAAACTTCACCAGCGTTCACTTGAAAGTTGTTGTTTCTCACGGCAACTTTTAAACTAGACTGCTTTTTTTGGCAAACATTATTTCCAGAGCCTATGGTGAACTCTTTACGCAACCCTTTAGCTACTAGAGCTGGTCCATTGGTAGATGGATTGTACTGAGAGATTAATTCACGCTCACTTCGGACATCACTGTCCTCCGCCTCAGGAATGTCATTATTTTCCTCTTTGACTTTTCCTGATAAGGTGTCACCTTGCCCAAGACAGAATACATCCCGTGGGTCACCACCCGTAGCATGGATCTCGTTAAAACGAAGCAAGAAGTACATCCAGATGGCGTGAAAGATTGGCTGGAATGGAGCGATATAGGTGCAAATATTAAAATAATGAATAATGACATTGTATGTCATCTGCTCTTATTTGTGCTGCAGTCTAAATAACAGTGGTATTAAGAACAGTTGACTGCACCTTATATTTGTAACTGTAATATCAGCTGACATCATACTTACAGCAACATAGGTGATTGGAATGTGGGAATCCCATTCAAAGTAATCGCCTATTGTTGGTTTTGCATCCAGTCCCTGAGTTCTACGAGTATCTAGAAGAATCTACAATACAGTACACAAGTTTTACTCGTCAAAAAAACCACCATTTCTCAATAGAAAAGACAATCATGCTGATGCTAGACATAGCAGACATGGAGTCTCTTTTCATCAACTTTGACAATGTTGACATTATATAGCAGATTTCATAGACTTGGAAACTGAACTCAAGAGGACATCATGCAAATCCAGGTCTCCCATTAGCTGAGGCAGTCCCTCAACTAATGGTAGTCTTGCATTCATTCACATGACAGAGTTTGGCTTCCAAGTCAATTAGTTCTGCTGTAAAGTTATGTACACAGGTATATATTTAGCTTTAAGGGGATTTTTTTTTAAATCTTGCTCACAGAGAGTATTCTGAATTTACTTTGTACCAGTTCTCCAAACTGAACAATTATGTACTTTAAATGTATTTAATGTATAATTAATTGTGGAGCTTGTCACAATAAGTTTCCCTTTAAGGTATTTAATCAATAAGGTCATTGTCATTTTCTGTAGATAATGTACTGTTAACAACTTGCTAACTGCACAGTGCACAGCATTCATTTTCACGATGTTAACATTCATCCAAATTTAAAAAAACCTTACCCTGTCAATGTAGTAAAGACCACCATAAACAGCATAGGGAGGATCACAAATGGCAAAAATATAATGTACAACAGTGGCCGCATTACGAGCATCTGTCATGTCTAATGTTGAGACAATGATGAATGGAATGAAGGACACCTGAAATGCAACGCAAACAAGTCACAAAGTAACACTGAGTTCCATATTACATCAAAACATGCTATAAAAAATGAATGAGATATATCCACATGACTGAAAGAAGATCATTTTCATCTCCAAGAAATAATCAACAAATCATTTGATTACAATGTACAATGCTAAGCTAATGTCATCATGATGATGTAGGACAATACAACAATATCGTCAATGATGACATGTCTCAATGCCACTGGGTCTGAAGCAGAGTCAGCTTATGACTAGCTGCCAGAGGCAGACATAATGAGATGATAAGGCTTGGAGTCTTCACCATGTTACACATTCACCACATGGGTGGGGTCTTTTACTCGCCTCAGCATAGACACAAGAGTATATGCCTCCAATTTATTGTCTCATGCGATCGACATCCAGCTGGGATGTATGTAGCTCATGAAGAGTAACCGGGTCGGAGATAAAACTCGGGACCTCAAGCAGAGTTGGCCCCCATGGAATTGGCGGATGCCTTAACCATTTGGCCACCCAGCTCCTTTCAATGTAAATTTAGAGGATTAGAACTTGAGGTACGAAACAATACCTCCTCAGCAATTTTGGTCTTGATCAATAAGTTATAGTCTTAATTGACTTCCCAATAGACTAGACGAAAGACATTTCGGTGGGAAATATCACAATATCACTGCTTACCCACAAAAACACATTTGGAAGGGCGCTTTCCGAGGTCTCTATTTTCTTGAACAAAAAGGACAGGTTGTAGGCAAGCATCATGTTCACTGGGATGTAGCAAATGAACAGCATGATGAGACTGATGATTGCTCCAGGCTGAATGATGGACTCAACCTGAAATTATTTTGAACATATAAAAGTTTCATAACTTTATCCATCCATATTTGCATAAATGCACAATTCAATTTTTAGGCCTGGAGAAATAGACAATCTGACATTATGTAGACATAATCCACTGACTGAACATATGTTTATAGTATATACTTGCATGTTACTGAGGCAACACTCATTTAAATTTTAGCTTCTCGGGTCAGCCGATATGATAGGAAATGTGCCGACAGAAAAAAAAAGTTATTTAAAATGAATTTATTTATTTTTTAAATTTTTAACTGACTGACCCTAAAAATTGCTCTGAGAAGGTCAAAAAAGTGTGGCTTGATATAAAATAATATCTTCTAAAAATCATAGATCACCACTTTTTAGAAGCTGTTCAGCTTGTGAACGGTTTGCTTTCTGCAATTTAGCTGAATTTACCTCACATACATAATATATTTTGATAATTAAGTTTTTCATATTAGTGCTCCATTTGCATTATTTTCATACCTGGAATGCCACCATTATCACTATAGACAGAGTGGCAATGAATGAATAATGAATTGTGTCCACAAAAGCTGCAGCTGCCCAGTAAGTGTTCATTCTGACACCAGAGATGCGCATCAAACTCTTCACCTTGGTCTGTCAATAAAAAATTTTATCAACTTAATTTTACATATTTGTTTTAGCTATGCTGCAAAGTCACTTCAGACAAAGAGAAATCAATGTTAACAAGGCTAAAACTTATGATCAGATTCTAACAAGGCTAACTAATCTGTCTGATGTTAGGCTACCTACGTGCCTGTCTTACTGAATCTGAAATCACTTCGGTGAATATAATGTTTGCACAGTTGAAGAACTATCCCTTAAATTTGGGAATCTTCTCAGATTCTTCTCATCAATGCATCCAATGCAAATTCCATAGGAGTGCCCAGAACTTTTGGTCAGTACTGTACATGTGCATAATAGTGATAAATCGTAAAAAAAACTCACAATTCGCATGCGCACTTCAACCATTGCAAAGGCAGGTGGGATGAAGGACAAGGCCATCCCAAGAAGAATCGTTCCTCCGAACACAGATCCAGAAAACTGGTTAGGAGTTAGTTCCAGACGAGGCCATGGTCGCGTGCTCACAGTGATGTTCCCACTCGCTCCAGCCCAGCTAAGCAAAGAGTTTGTGATGACATTGAGGCCAACAGCCAAGCCATGAGCAGCAGTTGTGTTGTACAACAGAGTCATAGTAGATGTCTGTAACATAACAGGTGTGTGGATAATAAATACCATTGCAAACGAAAGTATATTCAAATTAATTCATCACTTTCTCCATGGTAATAAGTTACAAAATACATTCTTGTACATGTAATAGACTATAGCCTTCATTTCAAGACAAAATGGACAATAATAATGATGAGAGCAAAACTATCCACTTAATTAATAATGATCTCTTTAGTTATATTGCCCAAAAATAAACACATTCAGAAATTGTATTGCAAATGTGAGTAGTGGTACTAGTTGGTATGTGGAATATGTTGTAACTCATTCTTATCATTTTATCAGTACCCTAAATATCTATTCAGCGAGAAATATTTCTTGCTTTTAATGTCTCTTGATACTTACAAGTGTGGTGAATGACATGATGTCCAGTCCAAGGTTATGAGGCGGGTTATCCGATATTGACTGCATATCAGTAAAGCTTTCCGTCCCTATACCAAGTCCACTTAAAGCTGTGATTAATGTTTGACCATCTGACAATAAAATGCTTTATACAAAAATATGTTTTCATTTTTGCAAAATCATATTTGCTCTGATAAAAACCCAGGCATTGAGTGTTACAAAGTAAGACTGAACCCCAATTGCAAAACCTGACTGGTATTAATTTGACGTTGAATTGCAATACGTCTCTTATAAAGTCACTGTAGCCTTACAAGCTGGGAGGTATTCAAGCAAAGCATTTTAAAATTTCAATGTCAAGTTTACAGGCCATAAGGCAATGGAGTGATTAACATCATTTAACCACAAAAATCATCACAGTATTAATTTGCGATTGTTATCATTAAGAGGCATATTTTATTTTTTATCACCCCAAACCATACTAACCAGGAACAGTCTTATACAGCATATCAGTCTTGTCTGGAGATAGTGGAGTCTTCAGGTACAGGCTAGGCTCTAAAGCCAAACTCTGTGGGTTGTTTGGTGTGAGCGTAGGAGCAGTCTTGGTGACAGCTGCACCAGATATGACAAAGCCAAGTGGCAAGACCACTTGGAAAAAGAGACGGATTGGCATTCGGACTAACAAGATCCAACGAATCTTGACCATTGCCCAGAATTGTTGCTTAGCAAGCATCCAGCCGCCCACAGTTGGTTTGGCCATTATCTGTTCCACCTTAATCCCTTCGGGAACAGCGTTGTGATCTTCCACTTCTTGCTCATAGCCTTCAATTTCCTCCCCATCATTGTCAACCTCATCCTCCTGCCCTGAAAATTATAATGGATAAACACATTCAACCCTTTCTTCAAGAATGGAAAGCCATAAATGTACAGAGCTGCCAACTCTCACATTTTCCACATCATTGTTCATAAAACTCGTGCATTTAGTGTCTGTCTCGTTTATGAAGTTTTAAGTATTTCCTTCAATTTCAATTCAAGTCAAAATCAAATTTATTTCAACATTAAACATCTTACACTACACTGTATATGACACTAAAACAGAGGAAATAAACTTGTAGCAGCTTGATGCCTACTGGCATATTTAGTTGTTGGTACTAACACAATAAGTCTTTTTATTCTTAATAAGACCTAATTCTGACATTTTAATTGTTATCACGTATACAGATATTATATCGAATAAATCTTTGATATTTTGCAATCACTACTCCAGAAGTTGACAACTTCGTAATTACTCAGATGATGGCGACAAAATGATACATCGGCAATTACATAATTGTGACATTATTTGAAGTATAACCCATAGACGAGAAATCACCCATTTGGCAGTAAAATCACACATTAAAAGCCAAAACAATTAGTCAATCAATGAATCAAATCTACTCACCTATCTTGAGAAATACTTCCTCCATAGTAGTCATGGAGATCCCGTAACTTTTTACTCCGAGAGAGGATGTTTCTGTACCATCTCCAACTTTACTGTCGAAGTCGCTGAATAATGCTGCAAAGAATAAAAAATTTTAAATAATCTCTCAAATGCAATAAAAATGACCAACCCTTTAGTTGATAACGACAGGCACTACATTGTACCACTATATTAGAAATAGTTTCACTGTTAAAACAAAACATCACTCACAATGAAGGATACATAGGGAGCAAGGGACAATGAACAAGTGACTCTAATATATTTTTCGAAGAAAGCAATCACAAGGGTAAAATAATCGTTACCTGAGAAATGGTCAACAGAAGCCAAAGGCAAAGTAAAAACCACCTCCTTGCCATGCTGCCTCTGCATTTCTCCATCAGGTACATGAGATGTGACAAGGCTGGTCAGTGCATCAAGGTCAACAGAGGGTTCAACCAAGAGGCTTAAATGATATCCAATTCCAAACTTGTTCTTCAAAAATAATGAAGACCCACAACACTTCAGTCTCCCTTTGGATATGATGGCTTTCCGGTCTGAAATATACAATGTTTATTTGCAAACTTACTCTTCCCTAAAGCAGCATATTATCAACCTTTTGGAATTGTTGATTTCAATAAATAAAACAAGAAAAAAAAAAAAGCAAGAATTGAGATGTTAGCTTTGTGTGCACTTTGAATAATATCATGTGTAAATGTGCTGTTTGTGTGCACATGTATTCCGAATCGGAAAAAAGACTGGCCTTTGCTATCCTAGATTCGGCATTAGTCATTATCAATCATCAATTTGTTGACAAAGTGTGCTGCTTTACTGCAGCTACATACTACATACTAAGCTGTGTTAAAAGCCCACCTGCAAGAATATCAGCTTCATCCATGAAATGCGTGGTCAGGAGAATGACCTTCCCTTTCTGTCGTGATTTTAACAAGGACCAGAGATGACGCCGTGACGCAGGGTCCATGCCAGCTGTCGGTTCATCAAGGAAAATCACCTACAAATTAAACCCCACTTACATAAATAGAACATTGCAGAGATTCACAAAAAAAAATCCTGTTTCTAACAATTTAACAATAGAACTGTATTATTAGTATACTATACTTACTTTGGGATCACCAATAAGAGCAATAGCTACAGATAATTTCCTCTTCTGTCCACCGCTTAACTGTTGGCTAAAATGGTCCTTCTGGTCCGTAAGACCAACATCTTCTAAACTACGAGTAATCTGAAAATACAAATCATATACAATGTACTGACAAAAAATTTTTGCTGTTGCATACAAAAAGTACACAGCGAATGGGAATGCGATATTCTGTTGACTTTTCAGTAAAATCAAAGAACTCATTATTTTTACTTTCCAGTTACATTGACACGTCAAGTGGACAGACTGCAGATACCTCTGTAATGCTATAGATATATATCAACTACTCAAATAGGTGGGCTAATGAGACTTAACCCAATTAAAATATTCGTTGATATCTGCTTTTAATGTCAAGGACAATAGCACTTAGGAAGGTTGCATATTTGCGATTCATTAAATATAATCATATCAATACAACAACAAAATGTTCTAAAAATGAGGGAAAAAATCAAGCGTATCACATATATTGTAATGTACTATATATCCTCAAAAGAAAATCTTAATTGTTCAATAAATCTCTCACCTGTCTATCAAGTGTAGCGCTGGGAACTCCTTTTATAGCCCCATAAAAGGCCAAGTGTTCAGCACATGTTAAATCATCAAACAAGACATCATGCTGAGGACACACCCCCGTCATACTGCGAATCGCTGTCATGTCGGAACTATCACGCACGTCCTGAAAGCAAATATGAACTAGACTCCACCCTGTTCCAAGGAACAGATAGAAATGATTCACCATACCGTAGCGTAGTCATTTTTGTAGATGAGTAGAATAGATGAGAGATGAGATAGAGAGAGAGATAGTGGTGTGCCTTGTTACTAATACCAGAATATCTATATAACCTCATTAGAGGCTTCACTTCAAAATTTTGTGTATGCGACCTCTAGTTGAGGTCAAGATCATCTGTGACCTTGACCTTTAACCAGAGGTCATCTGAAATGGCCCCTAACAATTTATAAACTACTCTAACTTATAAACTAGATTTGGTGAATATACGGTCATCCGATGTTGAGCTATAGTGCATACCCCATTCGGGGGTAATTACCCCATTTATGGGTGGTTACTATGCTGAGGTACCTGAGATGTCATGGAGATGCCTCTAAACCTCTTAGCAGACAGTCTTGAGGGATTTTTGTGTAGAAAAGTTGTCAAAATTGCCAGTTTTTCACATTTGACCTTGAATTTTGACCTTTACTCGCATCAAGGTCAAATATTACATAATACGCTAAAAGCCCTATGTTACATCATGTCATGACACTTTGCTAGAAACTCATTGATCAAAATTTAGGGAGATACAGCCGTTTTAAATTCGTAATTTTGAGGTCAACTGTGACCTTGACCTTTGACCCCAGGTCATTCATATTGATTTGTTACGTTTACCTATCCAAGTACTATATATGATCCAAAGATGGTCCAATTTGGGCCACCCAGTCAAAAGTTATTAAGCTTTAAAGTTTTTGGGGCAAATAGCAAAATCTTAAACACCCCATATCTCAGCAACCCTTCACCCAATCGCCAACAGAAGTTCGGCTGCACTGGATTGGACATAACACAACATAAATCTGTGCTCGTCCGTTTCCCACCATACGCGGTTCTTGAGATTCCGGATCCCAATTGACTTTTAGGGGGGTATGTGGATCACCCCTTTCCACTTGACTGAGCATCAAAATGAACCCTCAGATTGAAAGACCTCATAGCACAAGCAAACATACTAAAATTTCAGAGCTGCATCTTTACCCGTTTTTGAGATATTTTAATAGAAAGTTTAGTGAAAATCGACTTAAAATGACCTGTGACCTTGAGAAATAGGTCAAGGTCATTTTGGTTCTACAGAATTGTAGTACTAACTAAGGTCCACCTACCCACCAAATTTCGTCGCGGTAGGATCAAAATTTGGTGGCGAAGAATAATAATAATAATTTTAACAAAAACAATATGATTCACCATAGTGATGGTGAATCATAATTACCCATTATGGAAAAAGTGCAGTATAGCGGACCCAGATTTATTACCATATTTAACGAGCCTCATTGTAAGGCCTATGACATGAAAATGCTTGAAATCAATGTATGGCGTCACTAATTTAGTTATGACGGCGGTTTTCATCTTCACGTTAAAGACAGTTTATTTTTGTGCTAGAACTTCAAACTTGTGAAATATTTGATAAAATTTAATTTTTAATGGACACCAAATATGGCCATAAATTTGGGTCAGCTACACTGCATGAAAGCCCCCCCCCCCTCCCCCATTATTATTACCTTCTTGACCATATGCAACTTTGCCCATTAGCTCCCTTAAATTGGGAACTCCAGAGTCAACAGGGGGAGCTACATGCCAGTCCTCGCAAGCTCTGTGACATCATTGATGCATTCAATGACTTGATTGCATGATTACGTTATCGAACGAAAGTTTGTAGAGACTGGCGCGCAGCTCCCCCTGCTGGCTCAAGAGTCCCTACTAAAGATGAAATTAAATTCCACAGATAGTTCATTAAGTGATACTCACTAATCCATAAATGCTAGCTGCTCCGGAGTTTGGGGGTGACATCCCAGTCAAAATATTGATGAGAGTCGTTTTTCCAGCACCATTATGTCCCAACAATGCCGTGATTTGTCCCTCGTACATTCTTAGTGAAAGACCTATTTAACAAAAATTAAGTAATAAAAAAAAAGAAACAATGCGCAATACTGGTGCAAGCCACTGAACTACTGGGAATCAGGAAACAAGTTATTGCATTCTGTCTCAAAATATAGCGAACAACCTGCATGCAGAATTCAAAAACATACCAAATCAATTCCTTACCATTCACTGCCTTCACTTTCTTTCCTTTGTTTTTGAAAGTTTTCCTTATATCATTTACTCTGAAATCATCAAGATAGCACAAACTTATGCAAGTTCTTCAACAATGTCTTTATTTATTCTTTATTTCTTCACAAAACATACTACAAGGAATACAGTGGTCGATAAACTACATATTACCTAATGTAAAGTACAATGGTATCAAATGCAAGTTTCAAGACAATGGGAAAAAAAAGAGCAAATATACGGTACTATTCTTTGGAACTCTAAGCAATTCAAATCAGTAATTATGCCGGTTAAGATTCCTGCATACATGTCACTTTGCAATATTGCAGTGATAAACTTTTTGGTAGATTACTTAACTATTTCTCCAGTCTACCATCAACCTTGTATTCAATATTTATTATTATACATGGCACATTCTGTTTTAAGACTTCAAGAGGTGCCATCCCTGATATCCAATCATAAGAACCAGAGAGAGCTAAAATGGACAAGAGGCCTACCTGAGTACATCTTTGTTCGCAAAGCTGGGACCAACAGGCTCAATGTCAGCATCACCATCAGGAGCATCATATGCAGACTCCGTATCATTTCCAGATGCAAATTTCTGCAACTCATCAGCTGTCACTTCAGTCTTTGGGAACCAGTAAGATTTTGTCAGGAAGAACCAGGGAGGTCTACGCAAACCATAGTCATCTGAATCAAAAAGACAATTAAATCTAAATTCCATTTTTATGTCATATGTTATAATCCCAGGTGATATATATCTGCACATATTTACTCAATTTATACCGAAGAGCCAACAGCAGATTTAATTGGGGTTAGTAGATCTGTTTACACTGTACAAGGTTCCAGATGATTTTTGTTTTACGGTAACTTTAAAAAAAAAGCAAGCTCCAAGTTAGATTAAAGAATCAGTATATCAAAATTTAACTTCGTAATATATGATAATGACTGACACAAGTAGTCCAAACACTTCACTGTGGTCATAACAACAAACTATCGAATTCAGCAGACATGACTAAATCATAACAAAAGTCTTATAAGCAAATTATCAGGTAAAGATGTAGGTTAATGCCGTTCCACTTCTTATTTTTTTCATAACCATGACACATTACGAGATTTGTAATGTTGCAAATTACTATGATGATGATTCAAGTTCTATTTCACATTTAATGCACATGAAAAAAGAAAAAGGAGCATGAACTACTTAACTCACTTGGAATGATGTTGTCGAAGTAAAATGCCAGCAGACCGTAGAGTACTGTGTCCACAGCCAGCATAGTAAGTGAGGCATAAAGTGGGAACTGTCCAATACCAGTTGTCTCAAATGTCATGCCTCCTTTAGCAACATCCAGGTAGAGTCCCTTTGCGAAAAAAAGAAGAATTAAGATTAATTATGAGTATGTGGACACTGGACAATAAGTATTATTAGTTATATCCTGAATAGGAGGGAGTTAACTAACATTTTTGTTGGTTATATCCCGACGCTGAAGGCAGAGGGATATAACCAACAACGAAGTTAGTTAACTCCCGACTATGAGGGATATAACCCCCTAACATTATACTCCATTAGGCATATTGACTCATTTGTTTGTTTTGTTTTAATGCATTTATTACACAAAACAAGTTCAGATTGCACTCAGGAGGGAGTTAACTAACATTTTTGTTGGTTATTGCCCGCTTAGAACAATAGGAAAACAGTCTAAATGGAGTATAATAATTGTTAATACTATCATATATATATAACATAAAGGTTTTTCGGTGGCATAACAATTTCTATTTCGTAGACTTCATGAAAATAAAGCAATCTTTTATATTATTCAAGCATTGAAATACATGTAGTTTCTCTATGAATACTTATATTAAAACTCACATATCAATAATACTAGGGTATTGGTTTAAAACATTTTGCATTTTAACTAATGAAAGTAGAAATGAGCTGAGTTAAACAGTAAGGCTTGTACGCACAAGCCATCCAGGTGAATTATGATTCTAATAAGTATGATAAGAAGTCATTGGCCCATACCTGATCAACAGCTATAGCAAGAGCGACGGGTGATAGCAGACACATGAGCCACTGACCCCATTCCGGGATTGTGGAAACCGGTCCATCCTCATTGTACCCAGAGCGAGTCAAACTCACGGCCAGATACAACAAGCTGAATATCAAGGTCATAAAACTGGCAATGGGACCTGTGCAAGAAGATAAAAAAAATTTAATTCTAGTATTTTCAGTCCCAATTTGATAAGCTGTGTATTATCTATAACATTCATTGTATACCTCTAACATTTCATTTCATTTCAACATAAATTTACTACATTCACAACAAGAATACAATTTTAATAACCGAAACATTTTAGGCAAATATATACATTACTTTTCTTGCGATTAAATTTCATAAAACATCTGAAACATAATTATTCCTTGTATAGTTTTGTAGTTGTGTCCCACAAAATCACTAAAATTATCCCCCAGTAATGCACATATTTGATAATTGATAATTTTTTCATGTTTAGACAAATACAATTAAAACCATGTATATTGTCTTGGTCCATAAATGAAAGCTATTCACTTGAAAGGTAGAATTTCTTTAGTTGTTTGGAAAAGGAACACTGTGATATATATATTGCTTAATGACTTGAGGCGCTCTGGTAAGTTATTCTATATATAGGATATCACAAAGCCATTTAGAGCTTATTTCAACCTTATAACCAGCAAGTTAAGCAATTAGAGCAAATTACCAGCTGTTTGAGAGCGACTGAAGAATGGTGTCAGCATGAAGGCGATGTTGATGACACTCATGCCATAGAGAAAGAGCATGAGAAAAAATAGGAACAGGTTGCTTTGCGTGAAAAATTTGGCGACGGCAGCGATCAACACGACAATTACTGTTACAATTATAATGAAGAACACATATATGAGAGTCCATGATAACCTGAAATAAAAAGACAACATGATCAGTTATACAAGTAAAGGAACTGTCTCTAAATCGTGAGCTCAAGTGTACTCAATGTTGCTGTAAGAAAAAGCACAGTGGGGTTCGATCCCCGGCCCAGGCACTCTTCATAAGCTACATCCCAGCTGGATGTCGATCGCATGAGACATAAAATTGGAGGTGCCTTGCACTTGGGTGTCTATGCTGAGGCAAGTTATATATTCCGACCATGCAGTTAATGTGTAACATGGTGTGGACTCCAAGTCTTATCATTACATCTGCTCTGGCAGCTGGTCGTATAAGCTGACTAAGCTTCAGACCAAGTAGCATTGAAACATAGACATAGGCAATATATAATACTAGCGCAAAGTCGCAAACCCATGGAAACATAAAATGTGGATTGCAATGCCTTGCTTAATTGTTGTGGCAGGGACTGCTGGCGGGCAGGGGGCAAATGCCCCCCCCCCCCCCCCACCCTAGAATTTCACCAAATATAGTACTTATACGTTTACTAAAGTGAACATCAGAACATCAGAAGCATGACCTTTGACTGAACAGTTCCCCTTCCCTACTAGATTTTTTTCAAGCTACGGCCCTGAGTGGGAGGAGGAGGGGGATATGCTATAATGGGGGGCTAGAACTCTCACCCCTCCCCTACTCTAAGACCCTATAAGTGGTAATACAAATTTGTAAGAGAAATTTATGAAAAGATAGGCAAAAACTCAATTGTGCCTAATATTATTCCGGTCCAAACTTTAATACATCAGTGGAGGGGTATGGACAAAAACACTGCTATTAATTATGTAAAAACACTCAAACACACGTCAAAACTTATATCTTTGTAGAGTCTCAGCTGTTCATATCAGATTTTTTTCAAGCACAGAAAATTATTTAGTATCTGAGAGCATGTTTTAATTGGTGGGTCATTCCACAGCAACCCCCATTCCTCAACTTTCAAATGTGATTATAAAATGCAAAATGGTTTTGATAATAACTTTCAAATGTGATTATAACATCCAAAATGGTTTTAATAATATGAATATGGTGTGAGGATGGGCAGACTAATGTTAAGATACAAATACACACAAGAAAGGTTTGCAGGAGTCTGTCATAACTGATATTTTTGCTATTTTGGCTTTAAAAGTCAGCAAAAATGGAATGTCCCACACCTCATTTTATATATCTTTTACCCTACTCAATGAATGTAAGTAGAAAACATTTATAATATTCACATAAATATAATCAGGAGAAGTTGAAATTTTAACCGTTGAAGAAAATTATGAAATATTTATGTATCAAGGGAGCCCAAGGGGCTCAGCAAGAATTAGAATTAATGGTATTGGCAATTGGGTTTAATCATATATTGTGTGGGTCTAGCAGTGTTTAGGTGTCAATTGCATTTAGCATACAAAGGCCTCTCCAAGAACAAAGGAGCATAATATTGAATTGAATTTCAATTACACTGACAATTTTGTTCAATTGAGTGTCATCTATTTTGATGATAGTAAAATAATATTTAATGAGTAATTAATACTGCTTTGTAGTACATACTACTCCTGACAACTTGGATAAAAAAAAAAATTATTTAATATTAAATGACAACACAAATTGAAAACCTAACATGTAGAATTGCATATTTAGGATTTTACACTAATTAGGTAATTCATTTTAGAATTTTACATTGCACCTTCTCGTTAAATGGAGGCTTATAGAAATGTATAAAATGGAATAAATCAATTAATTCTACCCTGAAATTACATCTGAAAGCATTTGATTGAGCAATTTTCTGGTCAAAATTAAATTTATTACACTATTATTGTCATTGTGACAATTATGTAGAATCACTCTTCAATTTTGATCCCAAGCTGTGTAGCGGCTTTTTGCCTCCTATGACCATAATATAACCAGATTTCTTTGATAATTTTTGTATGTGTAAATTGTAAGTTTATGGTCGAATAAATACTATCGGTCTGTCTGTCTGGATTTCACACCTCCTGCTATTTTAAAGCATTTCAGTTAACAGAAATGATCAATCAGTAGCTACAAAACCCTCATAATGTCACAGAAAGAAAAACTTTGAAGACATTTGGATGTTATTATTATATAACAAAGATTTTTTAATTTAAAGTGCATGACACATACATTACACATATTTTATGTTGTAGCAGGTTTGTTTTGACCATTGATTCACCCTACAAATATAAGGCTATTTTGGATACCTACAACCGCATCGCTCTTATTAATTATGGTGGCTTGATTTGGGCAAAATAGCACAAACCTTTGTGGCTAAATGCTGCAGCTTACAGGTCTAAGCAGAATTTACACTATTTAATATAAATAGTTATTAAGCCACATTTGAAGGGATGGTGATATCGCACAACTGATAAATTAACCAGCGGCAAAAAATAATTGAGGTCTATTTTTTAGGCCATTAACATAATACACTGTAATTTGGCATACGTTTTATTTATTAAATTTATAGAATCACATATATGCATGATAAATTTTTTTAGTCCAAATAATTGCCATTACGCAACACAATACAATGTAGGCCTACGGCAATCACTTAAGAATTATTGTTCAAAGTTAAAACAGTCAACACAAAGTACTCGTCATGAAATAGCCGCTCATAATAGCTTTAACAACAGCATACTGATCTCGCAACTTCAGCTGACGATATGGCCTGTGCTTTGACTCAGGTTCTTTGACTTGTGATGTCACAATTTAAAAAAGAGGCTAAAAGGCCCTTAGCAACAGCCTCACAATGGACGCGCAAATGTCTTACTGGTTACTGTACACTTTTGTCTTAAATAAGGAATAGCGGCGTAAATAACCCCTGAAAACACGCAGAAATTAAACCTGAGCTAAGTTAGTACATAAGCTATGCCCCGGTGAAATAATACTGGCCCAAGACCTAGCCAGATCGGAGTTTACCTCTGGCAAAAATCGCCAACTTAGCACTATATAGAAGTAGATATATCCCACATATATAACCATCTACTCAGCATGTTTTGGTCAAGATTGCTGTAGACTCATAATATAATATGCTATGCTGTTTTATTTATTTCCAGAATGTGCGGGACCTTCAGCAGAGCTGGCCAATATGGAGTTGGCGGATGCCCTAACCATATTAGGCTACCCAGCTGCCTATTACATTGGTTGAACGAATCCCAGATGCCTACTTACCAAAAGGCAGCATCCCTCATGCCCATCATTCGCATCGCTTCCTTTATTCTCTTTTCCTTTTCCAATACTAAATGAGTCAGAAGAACTGTGATGAAGGGAGCATAGGCCATGACCATGTAGATGGCTGCCAGCATCTGTAGCCAGCTGAAGGGCTCCGTGAATTCAAACACTGGCATCTGACGGACTTTCATATTGGGAAGGTTCAAGTCAGACTGGTTGGTCATTTCCTACAAAGAGAATGGTTTAAATTTTGATATGAGACAGAAAATAGAATGGGACATAACGACAGCCACCAAGATTGATTTAAGTAGACAAGAAACACAGAAATACACCACAAAATCACGCAACATGCGCTTTGTCTACACATTTTTGAAAGGACACTTACCGTCATGAGAATATTATCCAAAGCTTTTTGCAAATTAACAAACCCACTGTACAGGTAGTTGTTCGCAGGACACCTGTCCAAGCCTTCAGGCCCCCTGCATCGACCTGAAATCATGATTTAAAAAATTTGAATATTGATAATTTGGTAATCAACTACCGTCCAATGCACCTTGTAATACGCTTTTAATATAAAAGGGTCAGGCCTCACCAGGTGATATGTTTTGTACATCAGATGAAGGAATAACACCATAAGGGAATCGCATTTCATAACTAAATGATGGCATGGTACTGAGATCAAACGCAATTCCAGCGACCACTTGCGAGGAGTTTGTTTTGTAGTCGTCAAATGCTGCATCTAAACTGGTGTACAGACGATAGGTCGGTCGATCAAAAGTGGAGAATGTGTTGATGACTTTTTGAATAATCTGCAATATAAAAAGCCAAAAAGTGAACAGTCAGAAGTTTAACTACACAATTCTTCAAATGATCAAACTGAATGCAGTCAATGGCATCAATCTAGATGATGTCATTAAACAATGGCGCAAGGTGCTGTTGCTGACAGCTAGGTCCATCAGTTGGTATAATAGCTACCCATTACCATAACTCATTGAAATAACTCCACACAGGGGAGTTATATAGGGATTGCATGTTAGGAATAGGTCAAGATCAAGGACAACCAAATTCAGAATTATCAACATGTAAATCAATATCGGACACTTTTGTTTGGTCTGCATCATTTCCTTAAAAATGTTAGAATATTTAAAAATGTATGGGTAATTTCCTTCAGTGAACATATCAATTCGGCACAATAGTTAATTTTTAGCTGTTATCTGTTATAACCACAAGTACATCATATGTAATTAGCAGGCAGATTAATTCTGAGCAGGATGTGTAATTGAGAAACTTCCGCACATGTCACTTGTATGCTACATTTGATTTACTTCTTTTTAAATATAAGACCCTAATTTTACATCACGTCACAATCGCATGCAATAAAATAAATCCTTTTATAAGCATGATTGTGTCATAGTTAAAATGTTACACTTAGTATTTACAACCACTACAACAGAGCAAAGGTCATTCATTCCTGACTTACACTTTCAACAACAGCATTATTTGGAGCAGCATATATGATACCCCATCGAATGTAGAACTCTGACTTTGTCAAATTGATTTCCGGGAACTCAGGAACTGGAGGCTGAGTGTCAGTTACGATAAGCGCTTTCAGCAATGCAAGGATTCCGACGAAGTAGATAGGAGATATAAGTTCCTGAAATGCAAAAATATTATAACACCAAAAAAAAGTCAAAGAAATTCATATTGGTGATCTTTGTACATTTGAACCTCATAATAAGAAAATCTCGTAATTAAGACCTAAATTTATGAGGACTGATCTGTATTCTTTATATTCATAATTAAGACTGAAATTAAAACAACAAATTTTGCACAATGACTCAGTGAGTGGCTATAATGGCTAAAAACTAAGTTGCATTTTTGAAAAGTAAATCTCACCTGGAGAGTGGATTTTTTATTGCGCCATTTGAGGAGTGCATTACGCTTCAAGAGCGCCCCGACTTGACGGAACAGAGATGAACGAGCCATGATGTTGTCAAGTTGCTGCTTTAAGTTTCAGCTTAAACAAAAGATGTGACATTTGATTATAAAATTACAACATAAACCCAAACTGTAAAACAGCATAGGTATCTAGGAATCACAAAACACACAAAATGTTATACAGAAAATGGTCTTGTAATCTGGCATTCACACCTTTTTGAAAATCTCACTTTAAGTCCAATTTACACTTACATATCATCAAATATCTCCCACTTCCCTCATTTTACAAAATTCAATGAAAATTTCAGACAGTAGCACCGGCATTTAAAATAGCCTGTGGCTTTCCCTGACTGATAGCTATTTTGACAATCTAATTGGCGCCAGTGCCCCTCTGAATCCGCACCTGCATATGCTCAGGCACTAGGTTTATTTGGTCATAAAACATGTAAAACAAATTTCTTTGACTCTTTTCAAGAATCGACTTCTACTTCTTTATGCTGTTACGCTGTTTATTTGCACATTTCTAGAGTTATTTAAGATCTCTCTTTCTTTTCAGCTTCCACAAAATCTCTGCTTTACAAAGTAAAAAAAAAGGGAAACAGACGAGCACAGATTTATGTTGTGTTATGATCAATCCAGTGCAGCCAAACTTGTGGTGGCGATCAGGTGAAGGGTTGCTGAGATATGGGGTGTTTTAGATTTTGCTATTTACCCAAAAAACTTTATCGCTTTATAACGTTTGACTGGGTGGCCCAAATTGGACCATCTTTGGATCATATATAGTACCTGGATAGGTAAAGGTAACACTTCAATATGAATGACCTCGGGTCAAAGGTCAAGGTCACAGTTGACCTCAAAATTACACATTTAAAACGGCTGTATCTCCCTTAATTTTAATCAATGAGTTTCTAGCAAAGTGTCATGACATGATGTAAAAGAGGGCTTTTAGAGTATTATAGGATATTGGACCTTGATGCGAGTAAAATTCAAGGTCAAATGTGAAAAACTAGCAATTTTGACAACTTTTGTGCACAAAAATCCCTCAAGACTGTTTGCTAGGAGGTTTAGTGACATCTCCATGACATTTCAGATACCTCCACATAGTTACCACCCATAAATGGGGTAATTACCCCCGAATGGGGTAAGTACTATAGCTCAACATCGGATTACCGTATATTAACCAAATCTAGAATCTAGTTTATAAGTTGGAATAGTTGTATGAATTGTGAAGTGCCATTTCAGATGACCTCTGGTTAAAGGTCAAGGTCACAGACGATCTTGACCTTCAACCAGAGGTCGCATACACAACATTTTGAAGTTCTGATGAGGCTATTTAGATATTCTGGTAATCGTAACAAGGTACACAACTTCCTGGCTATTGAATATTTACCAGACCCTTGTTTTTAAGGAGTAAATTTGTAATAGGGAACTGGTATTTATTTGACTCTACTATGGATATTTCATTTCTCATCTTTTCTATATATTTAGGTCCTCATTATTCCAAGGTATCGGAGTCTACTACACAGTATTTTCATTTATCTCTCTCTATCTCATCTCTCATCTAATTCTACTCGTCTACAAAGATGACTACGCTACGGTATGGTGAATCATTTCTATCTGTTCCCTTAGAACAGAGTGGAGTCTAGTTATAATTATCATTTTCTAGCTTTTTGAGAGTTGTGTTGGAAATTGTTTATACATGGAAATACTGATGGCCAAATAACATGTCAACAATATTGTTACAAAATGATGTATTAATGTCTGGGCAGCTATTCAATTAAGGAAGCCGCAACAGCGGCCAATATTATGATTACCATGATACCAGATGGCCCCTAAAATATTCAGTGTGTACACCCATTTGTTGATCTAGACCATGCACAAGCAGTATAGACGGATATCATCATTTGATCATGCATCGCACTATAGCTCAGGATTAACATTACAAAGCCGTCGAACAGCCATATATATGGGGCTAGCATCACAGTGGTGAAGGCGTGGCTAGCTTCCCTCACTGCCTTGATGTTGGCATTTAATTTTGTGCCCCTTAATATCATGCATACTGATAGCAGTAAAACTGGCTGTATATATATATATATTTTTTTTATTCTGTTGAAAATATAATTGCATTACCTAATCTAGTCATACTGGTTTTTAATAATCAGTAACTGGTTATCAAATCAAAGATAGTACATATACCATCTTTGATTTAATTCATAAATATAATTATTTTTACACATTGTGGTTAAAAATTTACCCATTCGTGTATGACAAATACGTCTGAAGTAAACTCTCCATATACTATACAGTATACACTGCACTGAAATACATCCAAATTCATATTGACACATAATACAACTAGAGGGCACTCAGAGAGCGCAAACCTCCGCCAAGGCCCACTTGGAAATTACTGCTAACCCAATATGTATGCACTGTTATAGTTCAATGTCCATTCACATTTGTCCCCAGTGTTGTGTTTGCCATTGTTTGTGGTGACCAGTCAGTCTAACTTGGCCCTATGTTGGCCAAATGTCAGGTTGGCCCACATTTGGCCACAGCAGGTCAGCCACGGACGGTCACATAGGCCTAGTGATGGCCAACTAACTTGTCAACTTAAAGTGGGCCCAACACTGGCCTAATGTTTGCCCATCATTCAGTGTGGCCGACTTTTGGCCAACAGCAGGTAAGCCCCACTGTACTGTAACATGGTCGGCCCAGTGTTGGTCCAACATCAGTGTGGCCAACAGCAGGTAAGCTCTACTGTAGCATGGGAATACTGATGGCCAAATAACATGTCAACTCAAAGTCAGCCCAGTGTCGGCCCAGTGTTGGTCAAACATCGAATAGGCCAGCAGCAAGTTGGCCCGCTATCAGACCTTGGAGAAATTAGACCAGGAGAGGACACTGAGGTACAGGGTGCGGCACAAAAACTTGCTCCAACAGCTTCTGCTACTAGCCCCATGGGCTATCTGCTACCTCTGATGTAGGAGAATCGTCAGATTCTCAGATCATCTGGGGATCTTCCTTTTCCCCAACCCACTGCTGTTCTGTTTCAGTTCTGCTACCTCTTTTAATATTATCTCAATTGACAGTGATCGCATGCAGCTGCAATCATACACACAAAATTAATAATAGTCCTAAATTATGTTAATGAATATTTTCTTGTTTCCTCAAGAATTATAGATAATATGGATCTAAATATAGCACATGCACACTTATCACACCTTTGGGTCATTTTCACCTCGGCCTTTGCTATATGCATTAGATTATGTCATCATACAGATGTGTTACAGACACCTTTCTTGACCTTTGCCACCAAAAATTGGTCAAATAGATTCATTTTTAATAAGAAGGTAGAGCATTGAAACCTTTGAGGCGGAAAGTGCCATTTTGGATTTTGATCAATTTTCTGTCTAATTAACTGGCCCATCCTCCTGAAAATCATGTGATTATTTTAAGATTGGTTGTAGTTTCAAGAAGTCCCTCTGGACTGCCATTATATTTATCTTTTTTAATTTTATGGCCTTGCTGGATCATATTAAATGGAACGTCTTTAATTTAGACAGTCAGTCAGGGATAGATAGATTTTATAGACTTTAGTTCAATTTTACGTAACAAGAATAACAGTAAAGAATTAGTGTTAATTGTTGACAATGAAGGATTTAAGGATTTTGGTGTAATAAAAAACTGAGTTGAAAACAAGTGTGAATTAAATCCTTCAGTTGATAGGAGATAAGATAAGATAAAGGAAAGATAAATAAAGGAAAGATAAGATAAAGGATAGATAGATAGATATGAAATATAAAAACACCTATTTAATATGTAAACTGTTATAAAAACATTAAGAGGAAAGGTCTATATAATAAAACCCAACCCCAGTGGTGGACAGCTTAATGAAACCCGTGAGCTGTCTGGCGGAGGAACTCGCGAGTGGTGAATCCCACACTTTCTACATCACACATTCAAACAGATCAATAGAGCAAGAAAAACGATTCAACGGGTCCATACGTCACTCGGAAAAAGTCGATTAGTCACCCGAAATTTGTGTCCAGTGCACATACATAATGTTCTTTTACTACCAGTGACGAAACTACCAATATCGGGTGACGAATCGACCACTTTCAAGTGACGAACCGTACAGTTTTTACGGGGACGAATCGCGCAGTGACGAATCGACCTGTTACCAGCACGCTTGTTCCATTAAAACTCACAGCAACATCACAGATGCAATGGTGCAGATAAATATCAAATACTTTAGCTTCATTAGACCTGTAGAACAGTGGAATCGTGTGGAAATGGTTTATTAGGCCGCAGGAGCGGCCCCGTAGGGGCCGCCCGTAGGGCTTTTATGTTTAGAGATTGGCCAAAAACAAAATCTACTGACGTACTATTCTCAAATGACCGGATCGGACTATGTTGTCCTAATTAATCTGCGCGGCCATGATGCGCATAATCCTATAATGACCTACTTACGCAAAAATGATTCTTAACTTAAAATGATACAGATTTACCCAACAAATTTGAAGAAACTCACGTTAGAACACTGTTAATCATCAGTTCCACGAGATTCAAGACAAGACAAGCAGTAGAACTATGGTTTTGAATGTTCCATGGTAGCTACGTCCATTGCCGTGATTTTCCATAAAGCTAGCCAACTAAATGAACGTTCGACCAATCAGAGCAGAGCTTATTTTAATGCTAGGTCATTTGCTAGGCAACGACCTCTCACAAACTCTGTGATTGGCGCTTATAAATAGGTTTTAGAAATCAATGTGCGATCATGATGCGCCCAGACGAAATAGTCCAAAACGTCACAACTAACTATTATCAATGACGTCACAGAGAATAGTCTTTGACGCCGCACCACTGCGAGGCATGTTATACAAGTTTGCACTGAAAAACGACGTGTTCGCTCAACCGGAACGATCGCGATTTTGGATGCCTAGACTGTTACGTAACTAATTGCTATTAGACATGAAAGCATGTATAGTGGAGATTTACAGGAAAAAAAAAATTTGATACCAGAAAGTTCCTTAGATCAGTGGCATGTTTCATCAGAAAAGTAAACGTTTCTGGATTCATTTATCTGTTAGATATAGCAGGCTAGTAGCAGCTACACATATGAGTGGCGGGGGATAAATAATAATTACCACTCTGTTTACTACTTTCATGTCAAATTTCAAGTATTTCATCAAGTTGGTAGCTGAATTATAAAGCTGATTGAACTTGGTAGTTTATCAATATTTATTACCCATTTCTCTGCTTCATTGATTGGCAATAAGCAGAAAATCAGGACGTTTTAAAAATGCATTAATTATTTAACCAACAATTTCAAGAAAAATAAATAATTTAAGCATTGCTGCTTATACACTTGCTTTTCCCATGAAGTAAGGTTAGAGTAAGAAAAACTGAAAATAAGCAACTTTTTTCTGCAAAAGTATGTGATATTACATGTATGAAAATGGCATCAAAGTATAATTTGAATAAATCACACCTGCGGCCTCTCATGCACATTGCATTATCATATTAACTTATTTTAATTGTGAAATTGAGAAAACTATGGATTGCTAGCGCTATTATGTTTGCCATTAGGGGCGTTGAAACGTTGCCGGCGCTCTCTTGTGAGTTTTGGCGGAACTAGGCTGCCATGCTGTTCAAACTTTATCTACTAAATGTGAATTCGAAAATGGCACAGAAATCGATTAATATTGGAAGAAATCAAGCATATCTGAGCGCGATAGAAAAAAGGTATATGTCTTTCCCTACAGCAGCACCCTGACAAATGCATGGGAGTATGTACAGCAGGTTTATTTCTTGTGGCAAACGTTTATTAAAAGGCTAGTTCCTACACACGCCAAAAAATAAATATTTTTTCATCCAGGATCTTGTAACCCTGTCCTGTGGACAGGGGACTAGCTACCCGGTCTGCATCCTACTGATTTGGAATTTTGTTTTAACATTATCAATTGTGATTGTCTTGGACAAAAGATCGTATAATCATGGACGTAAAAGCTATATGGACATTATGGTACTGTAACTTTACAAGATTAGCATGGTCCTAGACTGGGCTAAAAAGGAGATTAATGGGGTAGTTGAAATGACTCAAATGAAAGCAGAATGGCCAGATAAGAAGTCCTGGGCTTTTACGTCCATGGTATAATGTTTTGCTGACTAAATTAAAAAAAAAATTGTTTTGCTGACTAAATTAAAAAAAAATTTGTTAAAGAGGTTTTGAACAATTGATGGCGCTTAATTGTGTACTATGTGGCCATTCGCTGTGGGTTTGCTGCTGTGCAGCCTATGTTTGCACCCCCTCTGGATCCGCGCCTGCAGTGTCAACAACAGCTAGTCCGCCAGGGCTGAGCACACACATAAAATAAGGTAATTTGGCTGCCATTATTCCGGCAAGAAGCCGAAATATTCCAAATCTGGGGTATGGTAAAGATATATCGAGCTATACTACATTGTGCAACTTACCAAATTGTAGATCAGTGATAGTGCTGTCCAAATGTAGTTTACACAGAAGTCCAGTACCGTGTCCTGTCATCCCAGTTTCCAAAACAAACTGCTACACTCATCCATTCATCTCATCATGCTCTTGTCTCGCAGATCTTTGGCTTATAATCCTAATGTACATGTACAAAGCAGACTCTCAGTCACGTGGTATCATAAATACAAATTGTGTAATACATACACTGTATATTTACTCATGAACTCGTGATCGTTTTCACGTCGACAGTGCTGCCACCTAGCTATAAATATATAGTAAACTATGCAGAAACATAGGCTGCACAGCAGCAAACCCTCAGCGAATAAAGTATGAAGTGTACATTAACTTTGATGTCTGATCTTCAAATACAGTTAGATGCATGTGTACTAAATGAGTTATTATGAGGCAGTGGTCCACTGTACAAAATTTTGTTCAAGTCAGTGCATGAGCACATTATATACCTAATCTGCAAGTAAAGATGGCTTCATCTCCCTCAAACCAAGTACAGAATGACAGAGAGGGCCTCAGTTTAGCATTGGAGCACCAACTTTTGCAATGATATCCCACCTGACTTGAAGAACTGCACGCCCCAAAAAATACTTTTAATATTTAAAGAAATACGTCCTTTTTAATATCTTCTATAACGGATTGTATATATATGGATTTTAATTACGTTAAACTACATTTTATCACATCTTTAACACCGATGGACTAAATTGAAAGAACTTTAGAATTGTTTTCATTATCAGGGAAATAAATGAAGATGATTTATTGATTAGTAATTAAGTTACGTTTTGAAATTACACCTCTCCATCTACCCGTCAGCCCGACATCAGTGATAGGAATAACCTTCCTCAAACCATACTTTGATCTAACTAAGCATGCTAAGTTAGCGGAAGGTTAAAAACTTATTGGAACTTATTCATTCAGCCAGGAGCTTCCCCCTCCGACAGCCACATACATCATACATGTATGATATATTTCCTGTCCTTGTCATCAGTTGCATGACAGAGCTTTAACTTCTAGTAGATTAATCTCATGCAGAGCGTTTCTTTAGAACATAGCCATCATGTTCATAAAGCACAAATAAAATATATACAAAGCAGTCCATTGTTCTCTGGTATTACAAAACAAGTTTGAAAACGTAACAATTATATGTATTTTTGTAAAAATTAGCATTACATTATTTGTAAACATTTCCACATGGCACTGGGTTTACAATGCAGCAAAGTACTTAAACAATTTTCCATATTAAAACGAGTTTAAGATCTTTAACCTTTACTATATTTTAAACAAGTCACAACAGATGGTTCGTCACTTATAAAAATCCAAATAATTAAAATTTTCATGTCACAATACATACTCCTGCATCGTTCATACTATCATGTAATTCAGAAAGCACATCTTTTTAATTACGGACTAGAATGAAATTGATAATTTACGGATAAAATACTACTAAATAAATAACTTAAAATAAAATGCAATTCCACATTGACCAGTGTATTTGACAATTAAGTAAAACATTTAAATTGTAATCAAATACATGCAAAGATATTGCTCCATGGTGACTTAAAGAGTGTGATATTCATTATTTAAATATTAATCAGATATTTAGTTAACATTTAATGGATTTTCATCACATCATACATATATTGTGTAAATGGCATCAACAAAGCATCACAGCAAGTTTAATTTTTCCAAGGCTTTCTCCTCTTCCACTTTTAACTTGAGATTCTTCAATCTGGGATTTGACTTCTGAAAAATAACAACATGGAAAACAATTAAAAATACAAAAGGGTACCTAATTGTTGGCATACATGTCATAAACTTAATTAAATTAAATTATCATACATTTCTTTTTTTAAGTGTAAATTTTTTATACAAAGCGACATAAAAAGAAACTGAGAATTTTTCAATTAAAACTAGGAATTTCTCAACTCAAACTTTATGCATAACCCCAGTGTCCACAAAATCTTTTTTCAAGTGTCAGACAAAGTGTCAGACACAAAATCATTTCATATCTGGGACATTTGAGAGCTTTGTCTGACAAAAACTTTAACAATTATTTTATCACACCTAGGCTAATATACTTGACTCCAAAAATCAAATATTGTATAAAAGAATAAGAAAGGCTGGTGTGTCCAGACTAGGCTGAGGCTAGTAAAAGACCCCACCCATGGGGTAAATATGTAAAATGTTGTGGACTTAAAGCCTCATCATTATGTTGATACTTCTTGGTACATTGTAAACTGTTACCACAAAAAATTCTACAAAAGCTGTTAATCATTGACATTTGAACTAATCAAACTATATATAAATTAACAAGTACAATGCCCCTTCAACTCAACATTTTGGCCAAAGAGCTTCTTAAATAGGCAGACAATTTGTCAGACATTTATATTGCCTGTCATCGGAAATCAATTTTTTTGCCGGTAAAATCCGCTGTTGGACATGATTTGGCAGACACTGCATGACCCTTGACCGTAACTAACCTTAGCAGATTCTGACAGACAGTCCAGTTTCTCTAAATCCAACAAAGGCATCACAGACGGCCTTCCATGGGCACACTGGAATGGCAGTTTGCAGCCATACAAATTATCAACTAGCAGTCTGCACTCCTTCAAACTTAGGGCATCGCCAAACTTCACAGCTCCTGGGAAAAACAGAGGGATTTTGTTTTATCTTAATTTAAATTAGATTAATTCCCACATTGTCTTCTTAACATGAATCAGATTAATTTCAACATTATAGTAATGTGATTAAAGAATGTAAAGCCACTTTTTGGCTTTAATGGCAATCTAATTTAAAACTTCAAAAAAATCACACAGATCACTCGTATATTTATGTCACAGTAATAGTTCAGATGTATTGAGTGAAAAAACAAAAAAAAACACATTCATATCTGTGGCAGTTGACAAGTTGTCACATGAGCTAGCTGATATTATCATCTGACATATTTAAGACGAGTCACAGTCATCTGCCATTTCATTTACATCACAATCACTGGTGATAAAAGTTAAAGTGCAGAGATTGCACTAAATGAATATCCTTGTCTGACTTTCCATACGTCAAAAATTACGAACATCTCCCAAAAATATTCCTAATATTATTGAAAATTAGCACTTTCTTACCATGGCAAGCTTCCAGGCATAGAATATGATGAACTTCCATTGGAAGAGTGAAACACACCCCTCCAGTGGTCTGCAACAGCTGAAACAAGAAATAGTTTCATATATATTAATGTACACACGTACTTGATCATTATTATTTTGTAGTATCTTTCCTGGCATAACATAAAGAAATAACAAAAAATTTAAAACATCTGGTACAATTACCTCTAATCTTTTCTTCAGCATAATCTGGGAAAAAAGAAGAATAAATAAGTCACAAGCTGTTCAATTTACTAGATTGCACATATGAATGAAGGCAAGAATGGAAAAATCAATCAATAAATCAATCACTTTTTATTTTAACTCACACAAACTAAATCTTATTGGAATAATACCTGAATATTTACTTTACCTGAATAGCACTAGCTGTCACAGATGCTCTGCCTTCTTTCAACTGACTTGTCTTCACATCAATAAAACACTGAGGTAAAGTTGTCAACTTGATGCATGTCTGATTTCCTGGGTCAAGCTCGAAGTTGATTCCTAAAATGAAAATCATTTTTAACAAATACCTCAAACATCACTGTACAATAAACTCATCTTAATATGTTTGTTTGTGTGAAATTCTTAAAGCGCAACGGGCCCAGTCAAAAACATTAAAACTCCACATGCTCCATACTTACCAATAGAAGTTAGGTGTTTCCTGTTATGAGTCATCAAACGCACATCCTCCGGTAGCATAGTCAATTCCAACACAGGGTTCAGCTCCGACGATTTAAGGGTTGACTTATCATCTTCTTCATAAATGTCTGCAAACAAAGCCCACTTCCAGTTACCAGTCCTGGGCTTCTGTTGTCATATTTTAATAAACCATCATTAAACACAAAAATTCTCACCATCTCTCAACTGCTCTAAACGAACTCTCTCATGAGCAGCATGTTGGTCTATGACCACCAGGAGCCAGGAATTTAAGTCGCTGCTGGACCCCAGTTGGTCCTCCTTCTGCATGACACATGCTATGAATTTGTTGTCGAGCTGACCAATAACCTGTGAGAGAGAAAAAATACGCAATTTAACATAAAATATTACATGACAGTGGATGGTAGAGTATTTCCTTGGGTGTCTTTAAAAAAAGAAAAGGATAAAGAAAAATCTGAATGGTTGGCTGTAAGAGTACACAAAAAATGTTGAGTTCAATTATATAATATATGTAATATAATTAAGGTGTAACTATCATTACTGACAACCAGAATATTTCACGTTAGATTATCTGCATTTAGATTATGTAGCTGGAGATGACAGAACAACTCAGTAAGTAGCATGTATAATGTTAAGTATGTCCATTCATTTCTGCTGTTAGATACATCAAGTACACCTAGACATGATTTCAGATGTGCTGAGGCTGGGGGCAGCAGTCAAAGAGCCTAACTTTCATTTTCTTAGTATTATCTTAAAAGATTAAAAAATTATATAAAGCAATAAGTATAGTGCTAAATCTAATCATGATGTTTAGGATATTGCTTAAAGGTGTCCTAAAATGATTTTTTTTCATTTCATCAAAGCATTGGAATATATCTACAAAACAAACTTTTGCTTGCAATACTGCAATTCCGTGATTTTAAAGCCCTGAAAAATGCAAACTTAGAGTCACTCTCCTGCTTAAAATATTTGCCATACCAAAGTGAACCAGTGTGACGTCACATCGGGATATCCCAGAATTCTTGCATATATAATGAGCTAAAATGACAGGTCAAACTTCAGTAGGCTGCAACATCCCTGCCTCTCAGTGATTTCTGTAGTGCTACAAATGCAATTAGACTGCCCTCAACAAGCTGTTTATGATGGGGGGTGAACTTGACCCCAAATATAGGGTAATTAGGTCCCGATGTGACGTCATGCATATATAACGAGCTAATCTTAACTTTAAAAGTAAATTTTTTTAGTGGTTAACCTTAACCAATTAAACTGAGATTTGAGAAATTAGTATGTTAGGGTATATTCTTTCCTATGGCTCACAGAACTAAAAAAGTGCAAATTTCATTTTAGGGCACCTTTAAATACAGTAAAAATCATACTCACCTTCACGGAATTTAACATGGACTTTGTTATCCTCTGTGGGTATATTGCATACTGCAGCCTGCTCTCAAATTGCATTGGTTTGTTTTGGACAGAGTCGGCGCTCATTATTGGTGGGCCATCTCCACTAGCACCTACCTTTTCATACTCTTTGAAGAGAAAATAACCAAACAAAAGCTTAATTAGTGCATGAGGTGTCAAATTTATAAGTATAACATCAAAGAGGAGATTCTCTGAATTTGCAGTCTTTACAAACTATGGTAGGGCCTAAATACACAATAATTATATAGTTCAGAAGAAATGAAAAATTGTACCTAGAGTTTACGTTAAGGCACATTAAAATCCCCACCCATAGGGCTGGTCAGTTCTTGTGTGACCTTGCACCCGGAAACACCAAAACTACATGACGTCACTACAGCCCAATTATTGATGACATCATCTAGTATTTGGTATTGATGACGTTATGTATTGTATTCGCACTTCCCGGCACAAGGTCACACGAGAACTGACCAGCCTTATGGGGTGGGGTAATCAATCAATCAATCAAATTTATTTGCCATATGTACAAATGATGGCAGACAACTAATAGGGGTATATGCCAGTTGCAAGAAAAAAATTGATTCATGTGTTTAATTTACAGAAACAAGTGAACGTATATTATTATAAAATGTAAATGTATAATAGAGCGATACACTACTAAATTAGTCATCTCATCATTACATCTGCCTATTACAGCTAGTTCTACAAGCTAAATTTCATGCCAGAAGCACAGAGACAATTCAATATTTAATATGTATATTAGGACTGTAATTTAATTCAAAAGTGCCCTATAAATATGATAAATACCAATAATGAACACTTACCATGAGGCGCAGAACCCTGCCTCCATTTAATAGCCACAGATTCAACATCCAAGTTGCCCAAGTGCAAATCAACAAGGTCTTTGATTTCACCTGCCTCTTCGATTCTCTCCACATCCTCCTCTTTCTCTGACTGTCTTTGGACTTTTTGTTGTTGAACTTGTTGAAGAAAGACAGCTGCATTGTCTGTGAGCAATTTGTGAGTTTTTGACTCTGTAAATGAGCAATTTTAAACAGTCAATCATAAAACCTTGGATGAACTAGAGAAGGATTGGACATTTCAAAAGTAATAAAACAATATCCATTATTAGGTGAATTAGGAAGAGTCAAATTTGCCCAGAGCTGGCCCAAGGACCCCTGCTGCTTCCTTAAATACATCAATTCTTTGATGTTCACACTGCGCTTCAGTGAGCACACCCCTCATCAGTGATGCCCTGCATCAGCAGCAATTAACTCCCTAAATTTCAAAGTAGAAATTATTTATTTCTTATTGTCTATTCTTGACATACTGCCAGTGAATGCCGCATGATCCCAGGATTCTAAAAGTGTTTTCACCAAATTTCTAGCCCTAATATTAAGAAAGTTATGGACTAAAATTAACCAGATTGGAACTAATATTTTGTGAAACATGTTATCTTAATCATGTGATAACTCAAGAAGCCGTAAAGAGCCAAAGATCAGACCATATTCATTGAAAAGCTGAAAACCTTGACTTCATGCTGGTTATTATGCCTTAATCGTCGAAAGTTGTCGAACGGAGATACAGACCTTCAGATGCCTAATTTTCAGCACGTGTCATAATAAAAACTTGCCTATTTATATATTTCCCGATATTTAGATGCCTACAGATACAACATTTAAGTCTGAAAAACAATGAAGGGAAAAAAAAGTCAAGTTTATACTGTGTGCATTGGAAATATATACATTTCGTTGGATATGAATAGATATTTAGCACTCTTTCCATTGTTTCCCCATGGAATCAGTGAGAGGGAGTTGTAAAACTTGGTCGTATTACAGCATCATCCTTTGGTCATTTGGAAGGCAGTGAAGTGCAGTGTGAACCTTTGAAGTATCAAAGTGTCCAATCCTTCTCTAGTTCATCCAAGATAAAACATCACAAATGTGAAAATTCCAAACAATTAAATTATTTCACACAATTAGCTCTAACCTAATGGTTCACTTACTTGAGATTGCCAACTTTTTGCTATTGATACACTGGATGTCATCAGTTGACAAAGATGGTTTTTTCAACGAGCTGTATCCTGTAATTCTGTTAACATACACTTTGTCACCTGGAAGCAAACAATAAACAACTTTCTTTCCAAAAAGACAATATCAAAAAAAATGAAAAGAAGTTGCAAATCAATTGTGCATCACATGTTACAAACAAATTTTGATACACTTACCAGACACGGGATCTATCTTGCAAATCCAGCTAGGACCAACAAAGAGCGTTGTGCTATCACTTTTAGTAACATTCTGGAAATATAGAAAGTACCAACTCAAATTACTAAAATTTCATGATGACACAGCCTAGAAACTCCAAACAAATTAAGACTAAACATTCATTACCTTGGCAACTGATGTTGATGGCACAGCATCCATGGCTAGAAGTTCTGCATCCGTCACTTCAACATCATCAGAATTTCGTTCATTAACAATTGAACAATTGCTTGTAGTGGCAGTGGTGGTATGGTCTTCGGCATCTTCGTTCACTGCAGGAACTGAGTCCAGCAAATGGTTGGATGTGTTCATCTCCACAAAAACCGACTGAGCACCAATTGTGATCCCCTCACACCCACTAACATCAGCTTTAACAGTCTCATGCGCAATTGCAACATTTACATCAGAACCAGGCACTTTTGTTTCAAACTCCTCACTGGCAGAGATCAAAGGATTACTCAGTAAATCCAGATGGCCATCTTCTGTTACAATCATCTGATCCGCTCCACTCAAAGCACTATCTACATTTACAGTATTGAGGTGTTCACTGCACCGGGTCTTCGAAGGGCCTACACAATCACCATCAGACTTTTCGCTGGGAACTGGCGTCAGCACATGTCTTTCCTCACCCTTCAATGAATCTGCCAGGTCAATTTGCAACTCAGTGATTGCTATGTTCTCGTCTGAGGTGTCCTTGGGCTCAGTTGAACTGGGTGCATCACCAAGCAAAACTTTATATTCTGCACCTGTACATAAGTCAGTTGTCCTGTCACCAGTGCTTGCCTTTTCACTATTTATTTGTGAAGCTTTCTTGGTTGCTGTAAATATATTCATATCTGTACTTGTAATAGCTTTCTCAATCTGATGGTCATCAACATCACAGCTGTTTCTACGTTTCTCTGTATTACAGGGATCTGTTATTGATGATGAATCACAATTGTCTGCATCACAGTCCTCATTAACGGACACAGAAAACCCTCGAGTGCATGGCCAACTCAAATCAAACCCTTGTGAATAATCCTCCACAAAATTATTAAACCCTTGGGTGCCAAGATGACAGCCTGGAGGACTAGTGAAAGTTGGGAGCTTCAATATTGGACTAGAAAGATTTGATGAATCATCACCAATGACATTATCATCATCTTTTCTCATCTCATTTTCTGATTGCCTAGTCTGTGCTTCCTTTACATCACCAGTCAATTTAATTGATGTGCTGGTACCAGCCACCACAGTATTAAGTTTTATATTATCACAGCTTCCAGCTTGATCACACTGATTCCTGAAATCCTGATTGAGAATGAAGTGTTCAGATTTATCATCATGCACTATGGCATCTTTTGTAATGTCACTAGCAGGGAGAAGCAGATGATAACTTTCAGTCACAACAGATTCACTGGCATTTTCCCCTACACTTTTCTCATCAGTATAACATGTTCCTTTGACATCCTCATATTTTTCTCTGCTTTCGACCATTTCTGCAGATTTTCTTTTGTCATTCCTTCGAGAACTACTGCTTGGTATGTTAGTTACAAAGGGTTTCTGTTTCTTAAAAGGGTTTTCCAACAACACTGGCTTGAAATTGTGTGTCTTGGCAATTGTCGATTCTTCATTGCTTGTAACAGATGACCTAGTCTCAATAAATGGTTCCGCAAGCATGTTGTCATTGCCACGGCTATTCAGTTTAGAGTTAGGCTCACTTCCACTATCTCGTCTTTGCAAAGAGCTTGATTTGGTAATAAAGCACAGCTCTGATTCCACAGGCTCATCATAGTTAAGATCCTTATTAACAGCTGATGAAGTTGCTGAAAGGCTGCAAGCAGTTTGAGGAGAGAAGAGACTAGGCATCATATCACAACTCTCAGGTAACTTCTCATAAGATGTTGAATTGCTTTTTGCACATTCATATGATTCTAAATATGATAATTTAGCTGTAATGTCTGACTCTGGTTTATAATTGACAGCCATTTCTGGAACATAGCTTTGGCGTTTACTGCTCTTTTGCCATGAACTGTGGTCCGATCTTCTGTTAAATTGTTTCTCGGTACTTGAATTGCTTCTTTCAAATGTATCTAAATAAACTTTCCGTGGGAGTGAATAGCCCTCCTCAGAATCAAACTGAAACTGATAGATTTCTTTGTGATGTAAATTTGCTCTTGTGTCTTTGGCACATTGGAATTGTGATACATTCAAATCGTGTGCAGCTTGGACAAGAGTTCCAGTGCTCAGAAATTCATGTGAACTGCTCTCAATATAACTTGTGTTCTTTCCATCATAACCTGAGATTTTTGACAACTTAGAGGCATAACTTGGTTTAAGAGTAGTCTTTCGCTTCCTTGCAAAACACGTGTCAGCACTTAACTGTCCACTGACAAGAAAATTTGGAAATGGTGAAATCAATTCCTCCCCATTGAACCTTTTCTGAGCGCCTGATTCAGTTTTAGCAGTGGGACTGACCAGCTGCATCCATGATTGTCCAGATGTTGATGGTATAGCAAGATCATCAACCTGATCCAAAGAAGTCATATTTTCATCCTCGTCAATAGGAATATGAAACACTGGCATTTCACCTTTGCTGTCTGCATGTTTTTCATCAGTTCTACCAATCAAACTCTTAGTCAAACTACTTGGAAATGGATCAGACTTTCTGGCAGTTTCAAAGCCTGATGTTCTCTTTCTGTTGAGCTTTTGCTTGATAACATTGAGGTTGGCCAAAGCTTCCTCCTTCGGTAACCGAGTCTTCTTCTCACTACTACCAGACATTGGTGATTTGTCAAGGTGTCTTTTGAATTTTTGCAGTGAACTCCTGCAGGTCTGACTAGATGAATTGCTTTTCTCAGAGCTCTTGTACCCTGAAAGTCGGTTGGCTCTCATTAGAGTAGAGCCTATCATTGCACCATGTGTTGCTGATGGCTGTTCACTTGAGGAGGAACGACTTTTAAAGGACAATGAAGGGAGTTTTATGGATCCCAACAGTTCATCAGATGCTTCCTCTAAAGAAAGGAATGTTTTGTCTCTTATACCAGGAGCTGTTTCAGACACATCATTTTGGGTATCACTATTAAGGTCACTCGACAGCAATAACACATCCTCAGCATCGGAGGCATTTCTAGCAGCATCATGCGAAAGAGATGACATTCGCCCATTAGCCTCATCCTCACTATATGAACTTTGTTTGTCATTTGCAGTATCTTTCACAAGATCCCGAATGCTTGTAAATTGTCTTGGACGACACACAGCTATTGAGTGCTTGTTGCTCACTGACTGCCAAGTGCTGATGTTTGCACCATACTTGCTGTCGCTGCTATTCTCTTCATCTACATCATCCTCCTTCCTATCTTCTTGAGTATCTCCATCATCCAAGATTTTTTGAAGAACAGGCGACTCATACATTTCCGATTTGTCGCTTTTCAGACCTTCACGAACTAAGAAATCTCCAACAGCTTTTTCTAAACATCGCAGCAGTGTTCCCCAAGACTTGAATTCAACTAAAGTTTTTCGTGGATCAAATGTGATGTCATACTGCGACAGTGGGCAAGTTATATTGATCACATATATTCCAAACCGTTCAGATGTTAACCTTGTAGGGCTGCCATTGTCACCTAAAACTTCATGACGTTTTCTTGCAATACTTGACCGCGAAATCATCCAGTTGACAACTCTGTGCACTTTCGATTTCAAAACGAGTCTACCATTCACATAAACATACTGTAAGTTCTTGTTGTGGTGACCCTCCTTGCTCACATATCCCTTAACTTCAAAATCATCCAGGCTGTTGCTGATATCACATAATCCTCGACTTTTAGAAGAAGTAAACAGCTGCGCAAAGGTTCCGGCCACAGAATTTGATTTGCTGCTTTTTAGAATCAACTGATTGGTGTCATCATTTCGCAATGAAAAGGCGATCCAAGGATGTATCAAAGCTATCCCTTCCATATGTTGTCTGATTTGTTCCAGTTCCAAGTTCACATTGAGATGTTTTTTTCTGACCGGTAATCTGTGAAAGAGATCATGTATGGTTACTGTTGTACCTGTGCTTGGTCTTTGTACTTGAGCTTCTGCTACTGGTTTTGGGTTTCCATTAACAAACTCTCTTGTGTAGGTCCTAGTCGATGAACGTGTTTGGATTTCAAAAATCGCTGAAATGGATCGAATGCTTGCCAGAGCCTCCCCTCTATACCCATAATGACCAAGATTGTGAGTAATGTCCTCAAGATTCTTGCATTTACTTGTAGAGTACCTGAATAATAAAATAATACTGAAATATTGACTATATGGTGAAAAACACCAGAGAACATTAAATTGGTCAAAATAATTGTGATTTTTAACTTACGATATTTAAAATCCATTAGAACTGAAGATATTTACTTAAATTAATTCATAATAGTAATAATATTAAGATATAGATCATTTTATTTTTATTGATTTATATAACTACCATAATTAATTCGCAACTAACCTACAAGCAACCTTGTCCAATTTTTCCTTGCTCATCCCACACCCGTTGTCCACACACTGAATCCGTCCACATGGCAGGTCAATCCGCACAGCCACACAAGTAGAGCCAGCGTCCAAAGAATTCAGCACTAGTTCCTCCACACATTGTGAAACGCTTGTTATGGCAATTCCAGACCTCAGTAAATCTTGACATTCATGGTCAAGCTTCATCAGCGGCCCCTTGCTTTCTATGCTTTTAGCACCAGGTGCCATTTTTCATTCACTCATACAAGCCAATAGCAATATTCAAGTTCAAGCCGAAAAGTTTTCCTTGTGCCTTTCATGGCTACCTGGATGGATGAAAAACCATGGAATTATTACATCAATTCATTTCACAATTTTTATTTTCATATTCATGTATATTCAATGGTAGTTGTGCGATGAATTGTATGCCCTCACGAATGTATGAAGCGGAATTGGCGTTATTTCTTGCTTCGCATTTTCACCCAAGAACTTTGCAATTTATATTCGTATTTTCGTACCTTTGCCTAAGAACTTTGCAATTTATATTTGTATCTTCGCCCAAGAATTTCGCAATTTATATTTGTATCTTCGTATAAAAATATAGTACAATGTAATCATTGATTGCTATATGAATTTCCAGGGAATTTAATTCTTAGCAATTGAATGAATTGGAATTCTGAGCAGTTTATGAAGTGTCAATGGCCTAATTGCTATTGACCTGTCACTGCACTGTTTTCAAATGTGTCATTAAATAATCGAAAGAGTGGTTTCATTGTCTTAATTGTCATTCACAAAAAGGAAGCCTAAGCTTGGTGTTGTTGCTTTTGTCATTTAAAAGCAATGTGTTTTATTGTAATTACCAGGCAATGATTATAAATCTATTGTATTTTAATATTATTACAGTTTTATAAACAGTTTTTATATATGTTGCCCTTTTGATTTTACTAGATTTACATTTTATCATGTATAATATTGTAAATTAATTTTGAGGCAAATAAATTATTATTATTATAAATATATGGCAGTACGTAGAAGGTGAACTTTGCACTTTGTGAATTTCTTGAAAGAAATTACGAATGTAACAAAATAAAATTGGAGGTGAAGGTAGAAGACAAAGGTTTCACATTGCGAATTTCTTGGACGAAAATACGAATATAAATTACAAGTTCACCGGTGAAAATGCAAAGAAATGACGCCAATTCCCTCATAAATTTATTGTGTTCCCTTGCTGTGCTGACCACGCCCCCCCCCCCCCCCCCCAAGGAAGAACCAGTGGCAGATTTCTGAAGTGTGGGTGTGTGTGGGGTGGGGGTGGCAGGCAACTAAGGGGCAAGGGATCCATATAGGGCAACTATACAGATAGTCAAAACAGCAATTGACAGGTTCAACTGGGGGGTAGGGCAAAGTGGTCTCTTGGGGGGGGGGGGGGGGATAGGCAAATGCCCTCCCGACACCGGGGCCACAGATTTTAAAAAATCTAAAAAAATAACAACTAAACTTTGTAATATATTATGTGATATTAAGGCATTGCATTTCATGTGTTCACTATTTTTACATTTACAGTTTTTGATTCTTTGAACTTCAGTTAGATTTGTTGCTTCAGCCGTCAGGCAGTGAATTTTAGCAGAAAGCTTGAGTTCGACTATATCTATAGTATCTTGCAACATGGCTTATAGTTCTACATAGTATTTTACGTACACTTAACTGTATTCTGTCAGTGGTATGAATCTGAGAAGCCGGTGAAAACCCATCACTGGCTCATTAAACAATAATTATTACAACATGTTGTGAAATAAACTGTTGTTATTCTACCTTGGTTGGAATCCTGCAGGTGAACGTTTTCTTCCGTAAGGCGGTGCTACGCACCGGACAAGCGCCGTCTTTCGGCAGAAATTGGCAGGTGAACATATTCTAGTTCAATGGTTGCCCGAAATCAAGCGTCCACAATGAAAAACCGATAATAAAAAAGGGCGCTTAAGTTAACAGCTCAGTAGCTCGGGCAAGTTCAATGGGTGAACATAAGCGTAAAAGCTAGTCGCAGTGGCCCAGCGAAGTGAACATACCTCGGGCGCCATCTGGCGTTTTAGTAGAAAAACGAAATTTTCCATGTGCTCAGTCTTCCCTTCGCTAGGAAAGAGGCAGTGCAAAACTTGATTGTGACGAGGGTAACTACATTTTGTAAAGTATGACGGTGCATTCAGAAACATATCGTGATATCTGTTTATTACAGTGCAGTCAGTGTTGGTCAGTAACGTTGGTCTTGGTCTCAATCAACTTGTGAAGCATGCAGACGTGAGCGATACGTTGGTGAAAATACTAAAAAAAGTGCCAAGTGGCATTAAAAAATATTCATGTAGGTTGATATAGTTTATTGACAGTTAGATAGGCATATCCAGCCCTTTAAGGCAAGTTCTTGTCACTCACATATATGAGTTACAAGGGTTAAAGATTTCCCCCTGGATCAGTGGATGGGGTCTTTTGCTCCAGAGAGGATAGATGATTAGATCTATTAGACTATACTCCATCTAGTCTTTTGCCTCTCAGCATAGACACCTGAGTACAAGGGACCACCATTTAATGATTCATTCGAACAACATCCAGCTGGGATATGTTGCTCATTAAGGGTGCCTGGTCCTAGGATTGAATCTTGATCTTTCAGAGGAGCAGGCTAGCATCTTGCCACCAGGCTGCCCAGCTAATGAGAAATTAGTTCAGCAAACACATGCTGCTGGGCTAATGAGAAATATACATTAGCTGTTGCTGTTCTTGCCTGTAACTGTGACTATAACCCCACAGTATATTAACCCGGCAACAAAGTTATGCCAAATCAGTTACATTGTTTGTTTGTCAAGTTGTTTGTCGATTGGCTGCGTTGGCTGCCTCTCTGAGCTCCCATAAAAAATTTGCTTTGCCGGTGCCGGATGGCCATGCGTGACACCATGACAGCCAGGCTAATTCCATATGTATGTGTACCTTTACATAACACTGATGATAACAGCCGTAACAGCCTCGAACCTGGAAAAGATGGACACTGCAGTGAATGCTTAGAGATTAAATGTTAGATGCTTACCTTTAATTTGTGTCAAGATATTGAAAGTAGGCCTACTATTAAATTTTCATGTCACCAATTGGTGTGTGACTGTGTTGTTGATTAGTTGTTGCCTGGCTCACTTACGATCTATTTGTCTTCACTAATACATGCAATAATGGAACATGGATTATGATTAAACAAAAAGTCACGTGTCAAAATTGTGTAGAGTATAATAAAGTTGTCTCGCTTGGTCCTCTACACATAATATCTCTACTTAATCAATGTCTATATTTAGTTAAAATTTTGCTGTTTCAGATAAATGGGGAAGCTGGGAAAGTCATTTGCAAAGACTGATACAAAAGACTATATTCATTCCATTGCTGAAAGGAGCAAGAAGAAAATGATTGGTAAACAGAAATTTAAGTCTAAAAGCAAGAGCATGGGCAAATACAAAGTCACAGAAGAAGATAATGCACATCAATCAAATAATTCCAGTGTAAAATCTCCCACAATCAAGAAATTTCCAGGAGTGAAGAGAAAATTTGAAGAATCGGACTCTCAGAAACAGAATAACCCATTGCAGGATTTGCATGGCAGTCAAAAATGTAAGAAACGGAAATTAAAAGGACAAGGACCTCTTGATACTTCAGATGTCAAAGAAAACAACACAAAAAAAGTAAAATCGGATGTGAATTCTAATAAAGACGACTCTGTGGACAGTGCTCCTCGAAAAGTTGCTGAAGGTTTCAAGAATAAAATGAATGTGACGCCAGATAAAAATTGGAAAGCACTACTAAAGGTATTTGTTGATTTCTCTCAGTTATTGCAATTCTTTAAAGCATACATTTGCTTGACTATGAGAGTAAATTGCCTCTTGTAAGACCACTGAGTGACTGACAATAACTTAATGCTTTGTGTCTTAAAGATTTTACCAAAGGATACCCCGAAGAAAAAAGAGGTTCAGAAGAAGCCTCCCAACAGGAAAACCTGGAGAAAACCTCCTATGAAGCAGTTACAAAAGGTGGAGCAGTCTAAAGGAGATTCATCAAAATGTTCTGCTGATAGTGTGCCAAAAAAGATGTAAGTCATGCTATTTTCACTGGCTTTGTAATTGTCCGTGTCATACAGCTCAAACTTAGGTCTGACGTTGACGTTGTTCATTTTTGGTTCTCATGTTTTCAGAAAAAGAGAAGATATCTGGTTCGATGATGTGGATGAACTGTTAATAGAAGGATTAGAAAATGATGAGGAGAGTGGAACTCTTGAGCAAACAGAAACAGTGAATCCTTTGGTCAAAGATCACTCGTTTGAAGGGTTTGTAAACTTATACTCCAATTTGAACCATACTATCCAACAAGGGGACTGTTAGGTGGCATAGGACACCTTGTTTAGAGGCCTACCCAGTTTACCATTTGATCCCAGCTACCCCACTTTAATATTTATTGATCCAATAAGTATGTACCCTAACCAGATGATACTTGCGCTCTAATAGTACTGATTCCTGGAATCTTTTTTTTATAATATAGAAAAAATATGAGATTCATTATTGCCTTGTTGAAAAACTGTATTGCTGTGCCATTTTTTTCTGGCCTTGGTGATGTCATAAGTAATTGTTACACACAATGCATGATATAAAAAATAATGAATGACGATTAGCTACCAAATTAACCTGAAGCTAATTTCAAGGCGCTTGACCAGAAATAACTGAGGGGTCATTCACATGCATTTTGTATGCGCTCTTCATATTTTTATGCATATTCCTGGTTATTTTCAGTGCTACCAAAGCGGTTGCTATGGATTGCGAAATGGTTGGTGTGGGAGAAGATGGTCAAGACAGCATTTTGGCAAGAGTATCCATAGTGAACAGATTTGGTCATGTTCTTTTGGACAAATATGTAAAACCAAGAGAGAAGGTCACAGATTACCGCACTCACGTTAGTGGAATAAGACCTTCAGATCTGAAAGATGGTATGAGTGCATGTTGATTAAATGTTACCCATTTTCCTTAATTAGTAACTTAATCAAAATTATATGGTGTCTAATTTGTGGAATGATCATTGTTGTTGTAGCTGAAGATTTTGCTGAAGTTCAGAAACAAGTACATACAATATTGAAAGGCAAAGTTTTGGTGGGACACGCTTTGCACAATGATATGCAAGTAAGTTATGGACAATGAATCTGATGATATAATTGTTGGTTTAAACATATTTATTTAATTTTACCAACGAGCCGGAGGCTCAAAAACAGGTGCAATCTTGGTTAGTATAACGTGCAAACTGTACAAAAGACCTGTGGCTGGAGGTTGACAAGTAAAGTAAAAACTGGATGAATGATTGATCTATTGATGAACTATTACAAACAGGTTAGGATTGAACTAAAATCGATTGTTGATGAAATATATGATATTGTTTGGATGATTATATCAAAATTGACTTCTGTGGGCAGAAATTCGTCCTCCAAATAAAAGTAAATTGGAAGTTATTGGGAGTGGTGTTGTATTACTAACACTCTTTGACAAGATTTGTCTATTGTTGCAATAGTTCGGACGTTCGAGGAAGAAGTGGTTAACAGTTTCTGTAGAAGTGCCACAGTTACAAAATGGGAAATTAATACACCCTTTCACATTTAAGTGAGCATTAAGATCTGAGAAACCAATCGAAGCTGTGCCAACATAACTTATGTAAGTGTTGTTGTATGTAATTTTATTGTACAGATACTAATCTATTAATTGATGCATGTTTTTAGGTGCTGTTTTTGGATCATCCAAGAAAATTGATAAGAGACACCGCGAGATACAAGCCTTTCAGAAAGTTATTCAATGGCAGGATACCATCGCTAAAGAACTTGAGTGCCAAGCTGTTGTCTGTTGAGGTCCAATCAGGGGAACACAGCTCTGTAAGTAACACAGCCTGTCGAATGCATATAGTTATAAGATAAGATATACATTATATTAATTATAGAAATAAAACTCCTTTTGTACAACATTCAGTGTCAGGTGATTCAACAGACAATACACACAAAACACCACATACACTCAAGGATACACATACACACAAACAGAACAAACATACATGCATGACATACAGAACATACAGTCATCTGCACTAAATAGAGTTATGCTTGATGGCACAAAGGACCTTGAATACCTGGCCGTTCTACATTGACTTAGCGTAGTCTTTTTTTGTACAGAGGATGTGTGGCATTGCCTTGTATTGTTTTACATCTTTGGAATGTGCACTTACTAAATATTTGATATAAAATTTGATTATTGACGCCTAATTTTCTACAGTTATTGATTATTTTAGTGCTTTTAGCTTCATTATTAGTTTCCATACCAGCAAGTGATCAAGAAAGATATTACAGATAAACTATTCCATGATCTTGACATCAATGCGCAGTTTGTTTAGTTGTAGAATAAAGTACATTATTGACTTATATTCAGCCTCTATAGAAGAGGTCCAGTAGAGAATGTACTTTAGTTGGTCAAGGAACCTTTAGCAATGAATTATTGATCATAAGCCATTTGTTGGTTATATCCGGATGCCTGTTTGATTGTTTGGGTTGTTTTACTGCCCTTATTATACAAGAAAAGTTCCGTTTTAACATAACCTTCTTACAGCTGGAAATAAAGTTGCCTCCAATTTTGTGGCCATTTGGTCATATTGAAGAATATTCAGTGTTGTCGACAAAGAGTGAAATAATTATGTTCACATGTATACACACAGAATGCGACAATTGTACATGCCCTCTTTAGATAGTGACTTTTAATGTGCATATGCATTTATTTTACAGGTCCAAGATGCACAAGCAGCCATGCGAATATACACAATGCGCCGGGCAGAATGGGAAAAGTCCTTAAAATCTAAAATTAGTGAGAGACCCATTTCTAAAAGGAAAAGAAAGGCGAAGACAGAGATGAAAAATGTTCATAATCCACTTGAGAGTGATAGTGACAGTTGACATGTTGCAAATGGTGTCATATTATGTTTGTTTAAATTCAATTCAACAAATTCAAGATTATGTTTGTATTTCTTGGTTACACTGTGCAATGTGAAGACTGGGTCTTTTTGAAGTCTAATACAAAACATGTTACTTTGTTGTGAAGAAAATAATTCTGATGAAGTTAATTAGGCATTAATCATGAATGTGATGTTGTTGAACAAAGACTATTAAAATGCTTAGCCCAAAAAGCATGTGAATTTCATCAACGTTGTTGGAGAATAATAGTCCTGAAAACTCCTGATAACTGTATGACAAAGGAAAATGCTCTGCTGAATGAGCATGTGATTATCATAGAATTGGTCTACAAACTACAGTTACGCTTATGTTTTCGGAATATAATGTGACGATTTTCTTTTTTTAGTTGACTGCGCCAATAATTATGCAACCTCCTACTCCCTGGTTGCGTTAATTATGATGTTATTGTTTGAAGTTGCAATTAGGTGTAAATCTATTTAGCCGGTAGAACCTTAGATATGACCTTGTTCGGAACCTCAATCCTCAGCCATCAACCGAATCTCAAACCACCACTAGTTTCACCAATCATGAACACTGCTCCAATAGTAAAGATGCAATTCTACAGAATAATTAGGGTTGACAATCACTCCAACGTACAACTACACATAGAATCCAAGAGCAACTTCTTAGATGAACTGATGATCACCACTTCCAGAACACTTGGAGCAACCTCGGGGATAAGTTGATGACTGCCACTCAGATCACGGACTTAGAATACAACAAGGAACAACCTCGGAGAAATTTGCATAACAACCACAGCTAATATGATAATGCAATGTGCATGAGAAGCCGCAGGAGGTGTGATTTACTTAAATTATACTTTGATACCCTTTTCATACATATGTGGGTAATATCACGTAGATCTACTTAATGGGCTGAAAAATCAATCTGAATCCGTGTTGGAAAGACTTCGTTGTTCTGGAGGCTTTGATTGCTAATTAGTTGCAATTTCACTTAAATTGACTCCAAGGATATCGATACTGGTAAATTCAATAAACTAGTTGCATTTCCTCTTCATTTGTAAGACCTCAGTTGTATTTAGGCCTTTAGGAATGAGACTAGAAGCAAAAAGCATATCACATGCATGCTCTCATGTGATCTGTCTAATAGCAATTACATGTACGTAACAGTCCAGGCGGGTATGACGTTATACAGAACCCGGGCAAAACCTGGCAAACCTGGCCAAAAATATATTGTAACACCCTGGGGGTAATTGACCTTTAAACACCTTACTGCAGTATATAGTGACCTATAGTTGTGCCCACAGGCTTACCACACTTCACTTTCTGATGCGTAAAACCCACAGAGTGTCAACAAGAAATCTTAACAAAATCAGTATCTGCAATATACAGTTAAAACATTTATTGTCTGATAAAAATTACATGGCTCTATGCAGAGCTAAAAATATGAAATTGGATGATGATACCGCTGTACTCCTACAGGGGTAGTGATTCACGCTGAAAGGAAAGATGAAATAAAGCTATTCCTGAAAGAAAATATCTTGAGATCTGCAAAGAACATTTTCTTATATGAGTCCTCTGGACCACTTTGCTTTGAAGCGATTGGTGCAATATAATTCCTGGAACTTTGCTCCTGGGCTAGAGACCTATAAATGACACTTTGGAGAAGTTTCTGCAAGAAATGTCTTGACACCTGTAAAGAATATTTAATCTATGAGTCCTCAGGACCACTTTGCCTGGAAATGTTACATGAAGCAATATAATTCCTGCATTGAATAGATTTATCTTCAGTGCCCGGTACACTGGGCACATAAATCTGCAACTCCACAAGTCCTGCTAATTATCCCATAAAGTCATATTAGATGTCAGTGTTAGCCAACCTGAAAACTGTATAAGTCCACTGAAACACTTGAACAGTGAAACAGAACCCTGAAATATTAACCTGAGAAAGTCTCAACTTGAACAGGTGAACTCTGAACCTTTAATTGAAGCCTGTAATTAAAAGTCCTGAAAGTGGGCTAAAATCTGTAATTCTGAAATGAATAGATTTACTGAAACTTTTAATTCTGAAAATAAAGAACCTGAAATGTAATTTTTACTGAAGGAAGGGCCCCACCTAAAGACTTGTCTTAGATCAAATGACCAAATGCCAAGTGATCTTGTTACCATCATAAAAGTGACAATACCGGCCCGAAGGGCCGGGGGGGGGGGGGGGACGGGTTCCAGCTGCTTCAGCGTCATGGTGTGGTTGGGTCAGGAGCCCGAGCCAACTGACTGGGGCCAGGAAGGCTCGGGTCCCAGGACTCCACGCGGCAAGGGTGGTAACACTTGGGGTGAAGACCTCTATCCCCAGTGGCCCAAACAGGGCAGTGTGCCATGCACAAGCTTGAGCAGGGGCATTGCTCAGAGGTAGTGCTCTGGGCTTCCAACCACTAGGTCCCGGGTTCGATTCCCGGTCGAGCCTAAGTTGGATGGCTGTTTCATCCCTCATCTCATTGCCATGGTCCCTGCCTGTCCTAATTAGCCCGTCAGGTGCAGAAATACAGGACGTAAAGCCATATCAACCAACCAACCAACCTCGGGTCCCAGGATGGATCAAGGACAGGAACGTGTAGAGGGAGGATAGCTGAGGGAGTAGAAGAAAAGGAGGGTGATGAGGCGTGATGGAGGGAGGCTGAAAAAGGAAAAGAAGAAAACGGTTAAAGCAATGGCAATTTGTTATTTAACACATCCTTGTGCCTAACTTTTATACCTTGGTGATGACACCACTTAAAGCAAGTCAGGCAGCCATGATGCCTGCCTTTGTGTTTGTTTGTGGAGGAATTCCCATGAAATCTCCAGTGAAATGGAAGTGCACTCGGGACTACTATATCAGAGACTCTCAAACATGGATAAAACCAAGTTTTTACAAGTAGTGGTGGCTCGGACATGCCCAAAATACTGCATTCAGGTCGAAATACGTCATGATCGCCAAAACAAAATGGAGGCTACCAACGGTAGGGGCATTACGTTACACATCCCCCTCCTTAAGGTGCTCGTCCCGAGCTCTCTCACTGAAAAGAACACTAAAACCGCATTTCATCTTCAAACTTTTATTTAGTATCTTTGTTTTACATATCCGAAATATGACCTATTAATTCCATCTGGACACCTTTCGTGGAATCCTATCCATCTCCGACAGCCTCCTCCGGAGCTCCTGGTATTCCGGGTTGAATTGAACCATTCGACGGCGCACTATCCCCTCAACCTGGCGCAGATCATCCCCCAATGCTCAGAGGTCCCGGAGGGCACGGGCCAAGCCCTGTGGGGTCTCCGGGATCCGGGTCATCAGGGATAAGTTGAGCCAGGCTGAGGGGATGAGGGGTTCCTCCTCCCATGAAACCTCCTCCGTCTGTGTACTGCTTGATGTTTCTTCTTTTCTTTTTCTAACTCCGGGAAGTTGTGGGCGGGTGGGCCTCCGGGAGGTGAACGGCTCCACGTCCACGGTGGCGTTCACCTCACCATCATCGGATGATGAACTTGATGATGAACTTGACGATGCCGATCATAAATCCCTTGTCCGAGGTTGCGCCCTCACTGCTGGCGTGTTTATGATAACCTCCTTAGAGTTGCCTGTTAGAGCTGGTGGACCTCCCTCCTCATCTTCGCTGTCCACCAGCTCTATTTCCTCCAAGATCCATTGTCCCGGGTCCTGATAGTCCTTGTTTTCTGACAGTACCACTTTAGTCGCGGTCATAAGCTTATAATAAGCTGCAGCCCTTAAACCTTTGGTATGGCCCCTCGTCAAGTGAGCTGCAAGGTCCTCATGCCGTTTAAACGAAGGATGGGCAGTGCACTTGGCACAAAAGAATTGATGAAAAAACTTTTTATGCCTAGCCCTCCAATGACGCTTTAATGAGGTCAAATTGACAAACTTAAGAGACTTGCTCGGACAACCCGAAAAACAACTTTCTTTCTTTCCCCCTCCTCCGGGTTTAGAGTCAGGTCGACCACGTCCATTTTAATCCTGTAAGCACAACGAGAGAGTAAGCTTGAACCAAGAAATTGCTGAAAGCTTTAGCACAACATGAAAGCAGAAGATCTGAAAGCATACAGCTACAAAGCAGGAGCTAAAAAGTGGAGCAGCTAGAAGCATCAATCTACAAAGTAAAGCTAAAACTGAAAGTAGATTATCTGAAAGCGAAAATCTGCAAAGCTAAATTGGAAAGTTGAATGGCTAAAAGCATGCATCTGAAAGCTTAACACCTACAAGTGCTGAAGATACCGTTTCCACCAAGGAAAATCTGAAAGTAGAAAAACTTAAACTACAAGGTATTCTGATACCAGGAGAGGGTATCCCTTCCTTGGTATGCTAGTAACCGATCGACATGTACTATTCGATGTGGACCAGCGGCGGATTTTGAGATCCGATATGTAACATCGTCAACGATGCGCGTAACGACCCAGCCCTTTTTCCACGGGGCAGTAAGTTTTGGAGTTCTTCCCGGTTTAACTGTCCGATCATGGAGCCAAACCGACTGGCCTAAAACGAGACGTGATTTAACTGCTCCTTGGTCATACCGTTTCTTGCTGATCTCCAGCGCAGCTTTCAAATGTTTCCTGGCTATATAATATGCCTTTAAAAAAACCGCCTGCAAAGTGGAAACATATTCATCACACGAGTTGTGATTCAATGGTGCACTAGGGCAACCAGACACCAGATGCCAAGGCATTCTGTTTTCTCTTCCGAATATCATCATATTAGGAGTTATCCCAGTTGAATCATGACGAGCACATCTATAAGCAGCTGTAATGAAAGGTAAATGTTGGTCCCACTTCTTCTCTTCGTCATTGGCATAGATGGAAATCATAGCAGTTAGAGTCCTCATGAAATGTTCAGCTTGGCCATTTGCCTTAGGTCTCCATGCCGTAGTATGGGTTTTCTGAATTCCTAACAACTTGCATGCTTCCCGTAACAGGCGAGATTCAAACTGAGTCCCTTGATCACTGTGGAGTATACTCATAACTCCATACCTACAAATCCAATTTTCAACCAAGATTTTTGCGACAGTTCTTGCCTCTATATTCTTCAACGGGAATGCTTCCGTGAATTTGGTGAAGGAATCTGAGACGACTAGAACATACTTGTTTCCCCAAGAGGATCTTGGAAATGGGCCTAATATATCCGTGCAGACACGCTCCATCGGTCCACAGACCAAATATGGCTTCATGGGTGCTCGATGGTGTTAGTTGCGAGGTTTACGTGCCATGCAGGCATCGCATCTACGACAGTAGTTCTCCACATCCTGTCGCATGTTCACCCAGTAGAAGTCCTGTAGTTTATGCAGGGTCTTGGCACTTCCCAAGTGTCCACCTAGTGGCGTGTCATGTGCCAGACCTAGAAGGAAAAACCTGCGAGTGGTTGGCACAATTAGTTGAAAACGGGTCGAGGATGTTACTTCATCGTCGAATCTCCTGAAAAGGACCCCATCCCGCAAAACCAATCTGCCCCACATACCCCAAAGACTTTTTAGTGCTTCCGATTCTGGTGAAACAGTCTCCCAAATTGGGCGTTGACTGTCTGCCTCTAAGGCACTGAGTATAAGTCCGATATCTGCATCAGCCATTTGCTCAGCTCTGATCTCCTCCGATGACCATTGTGGGACTTCCAAGTTGCTGGTGTCAGTAGTGTCTTCTGGGTCAGAGTCAGATGTTTCGACATTCCGTTGTCTTAGACCAACTGGTCCACACAGTGCTGCACAAAAGATAGATTCCTCGACTCCTGGCCCTTTGGAGGAAACAACACAAACTCCATCAGTCCGGTGACACTGCTTGCATTCAGGATGAGGACGTCTACTCAATGCATCTGCATTCCAGTGGATTCTTCCTGGCCGATGAACTTCTGTAATGTTCATACATTCTAAATGTTCCAACCACCGGGCCGTTTGACCTGTCGGATTACGCAACCGCTTAACCCACGCCACGGCGCTGTTATCAGTGCAAGCAATGACGTGTCTTCCCGATAAGTAAGGGTACCAGGTTTTGACAGCTGAAACCAAAGCCAATAATTCTCTACGAGTGACGCAATAATTTCGTTCGGCAGAGTTAAGACACTTGCTAAGATACGCCAAAACGACTTCTCTGTCTTCTTGTACTTGTGAAAGGACTGCGCCAAGGGCCTCACCAGAACAATCCGTGTCTACTATCATTTGTCCTTCATCCTTGGGATAACCTAAAATAGGAGCTGAAATAAGAGCTTGTTTTAAACTCTGAAATGCAGATTGACAACTGTCTGTCCATCGATACTGAACATTGACACTTGTTAATTGACTGAGTGGTCGGGCTATCTTAGCGAAATCCTTGACAAATCTCCGGTAATAACCACACAGACCGAGGAATGCCCTCACTTGTTTCCTACTTTGTGGCACAGGCCAATTTTTGACAGCCGATATCTTAGACTCCTGCATCTGTATCCCTGATTCTGAAACAATGTGACCTAAAAATGAAACTTCTTTGGCAAACAACGTACATTTTGATGGCTCAAGTTTCAAACCTGCTCCAGCTAATCTCTGGAAGACATGCGACAACCGCTGGAGTGTTTCATCAAAAGTACGACCAAATGTGACCACGTCATCCAGGGCGGGGGCCTAGCTCAGAGGTAGCGCTCTGGGCTTCCAACCGCTGGGTCCCGGGTTCGATTCCCGGTCGAGCCTAAGTTGGATGGCTGTTTCATCCTTCGTCTCATTGCCATGGTTCCTGCCTGTCCTAATTAGCCCAACTGGTGCAGAAACACAGGACGTAAAGCCCTAATCCCACCCACCCACCACGTCATCCAAATACACCAGACATTCTTTCCATTGCAGATTCCTGAGGACAGTAGTCATTAGTCTCTGGAAGGTCGCACTGGCGTTGCACAACCCAAAAGGCATAACATTGAAGGCATACAGTCCCGCCCTGGTAACGAAAGCAGTTTTGTCAACATCATGTGGATGCATGGGGACTTGCCAATAACCCGACTGTAAATCCATGGTACAAAAATATTTTGATCCTTCAAGACAGTCGATACAATCGGTGATCCTAGGAAGGGGAAACGCATCCCTTTGAGTCCGCTGGTTAAGCATTCTTAAGTCCAAGCAGTATCTGCAACTACCATCCTTCTTTGTCACCATTACCATTGGCGAAGACCAAGGGCTATTTGAAGGTACAATCACGCCAAGCTCCAACATTCGAGCAATTTCGACCTCCTCTACTTCCCTTTTAGCCATCGGAAGTCTACGAGGTGGTTGCTTTACCGGCCTGGAGTCTGGTGAACAAGGTCCGTTAACCCTAAGTCGCTACTAGATTTGGCAAAGACATGTTGAAACTGAATAAGCAAGTTCTTGAGTTTGAGCTTCTGGTCGTCAGACAGGACCAAGATACTACGTTCAAACAGATCGTTCAAGTACTCTGGGAGGTCGCCATGCTCAGCATGAGTTGATGCTACTAACTCTGAAACTTGAGAGGAATCTGAAATAGAAATTTGCTCTACAGATCCAATTGGTGTCCCAGCTTCTAGTTCAACTGGTTTGTCAGTGAAATTATGCACCAGAACACAACTCTGACCACCAGTGTTCACTATAGCTCTGGGAACCATAATACCTTTATTGAACAAACCCTGAAAAGGTTCAATCAGCCCCACAGTATTATCATTTTCCAACCGACAGTTCCTTAATAACATCACAATAGTATCACCGGGCTCAACAACGGCCCCCTTTACCACCGCCACCTGAAAAGATCTAACCAAGAGTTGCCAGTTATCTGGATCAATCTGGATGCTGCAACCCATGATCCTCATGGCATCCAGTCCAAGAATTCCATCCACTCCAAAACTCTGAGATATAGGTGCAACAAGCCATAGTACTTTCCACACGCCGTCTAAGTACTGGATGTGTAATGAAGCACTCCCGGCAACTGGAACTCTGTCACTGCCCACAGTCAACAGATTTACTTCAGTCTCTTGAAGTTTAGGAGGTGCATCCCATGATCGGGAGGTTCCAGAGGAAATTATGGAGACTTGACTTCCTGTGTCCACTAGAAGTTTTAACGATCTCCCTGCAACATCTGCCTGGATAACTAGGGCTCTAGATCCTGTAGCCAAACTTCCTGCTCCTGAAATAAATGTCTGTGAATGCTCCCGTAGACAATCCCAAAAATAATGTCCCAATGTGATGACTAAGAGTACTACCTTGACCCTCAAGTACTCCAAATTGTCCCACAACGACATTCTACTCTTGGCATTTCCAGAAACTTCAGCCGGCTTGCTGCTGTCTGAGTAAGTCCCTAAGTTACATCCCATGCCGTGCGAAATAACGGAATCTTTCTGTGCATCAAACAATATCCCAAGGTTCACATCCCCATCCCACAAGGCGCCTTCGGTCCCTTGGTCATGCCTATCAGTAGACTCCACAGAAGTTGATAAATCAAACAAATTGTTTAAAACAGAAAAATCCCAGCAGTCTGTAGTATCCGCATTAACTTCGTTTGATATATCTGCATCAGTAGTTTCGCAGTTGCCTTGTACAAGAAAGCAATCTTTGTAATAATCAGTCCTAGGAAGCATCTCTATTTTGACTGGATCGCTTCCTAGGCTCGGTCCAGTGCTATTCCGTTTCCCGCCGAGGTGTCTTTTGGAACTGGGCAATCCCTCACAAAGTGGCTGGCGTCTCCACAACGGAAACATGTTTTAGGGTCGCTAGACTTGAATTGTTCACTTATCTGCTGCTTTGGTGCTGAACTCTTTACATAAGTTCGCTGTGATCTTGTTGATTCTCCAGCGGCAGCTGTTGATGAGGTTCCCGAGAATTTCTGAATGGCCTCTTCTATTTTTGCCAAGCGCTGGTCAAAGCTCATTCCACGTGACTTTTGTCCATTTCCTTTGTTGTCGGATTTTATTCCCTTTGAAGATGGTCCATTGTCCAATGTGGTTGCCAAAACGTCATAATTGATATTCTTGGTTTGTTTCTTGGACTTCTTGTCTGCTCCCAAAATAGCCTCATAATTTTCAATTGAATGAACCGCTTCCTGTAAGGAAACAACTCCTTTGCTTGCCAGATGCAGTCTGGTGTTGACATCTACTGCACTTAGTAATGATTGTAAAGTAAGTGATTCCTTGGCATCATAGCTCATTCCAGGGTAGGCTTTGCACACCAATCTCCATAGATCATCACAAAGATCCTGAATTGATTCTCCAGAATTTCGCATCCTGGCATTCAGTTGGGTCCTGTATGTCTCAGCGGGTGCACCAAACCTACGAGATAGTATTATCACCAAGTCATCATAAGCCAATCTTTCCACCACTGAGAGATTGGTATAGAAACGACGAGCTGTCTTTTCCATGCATTGTCCCAACATACGAGTCCTCATTGCCTTATCCCATCCTGCTAGATCTGCACAATTGTCAAACTGAATCTTGAAAGCTGACCAATCACTTTGTCCATCGAACTTAGGCGGATGCAGAGTAAACTTCATCCCATTTTGGAAGTTGGTCTGGTCCTGCGTGCTTCCCTGCGCCGGATCCCGACTTCTGCTCATCGTCGGAGTAACCTGTTGTTGTTGCGAAGACGCCTGATATTCCAATGTATCCATTCGCTGTGTAATGGCTGTTAAAGCATCCTTAGTCACTGAAACCAATTCCTTGAATTCTTTCTTGATATCTACCAGTGGGTTGCTGGGCTGGTGGGTTCGACCCGTATTTCCAACAGATGTGCGTCCTGGATGCCTTGAAGATGAGGGGTCTCCTGCTTCAGATGCAGCTCCATCCTTCTTCTCAGCATAACGGAAAACTATATTATTATTTAAAGGGTTCCTACCTGAATCGAACTGCTGGTCTTGCTCACCTTCACCTTCTGAAGCTGTACCAGTATCTGATTCGAAGGCTGCCCTGATGTTGGAACCTGGAATGCCTGACATGGCTTTATCTGTCAGACGCCTTCTTTGCCGGAAGAGATATCTGGGAATGCTCGGTACCCCAGCCACATCAGATTCGGAGTCCACACGGGTGCGCACCTCTGCAGATTCTGCCATGCTAAAATGCTAAAATTGCGGACTGCACTAGCTGTTCACCCTAAATGGAGAACCAGGCTGAAATATAATATCTGAAATTATCTCTGAAAATTCCTAAAAATTGCTTGATTGCTGAAACTACACTGAAAAGGAACTTTCCTGAAAGTGAAATTCACACGTACCCTGTCGACTGCGCCATTTTGTAACACCCTGGGGGTAATTGACCTTTAAACACCTTACTGCAGTATATAGTGACCTATAGTGGTGCCCACAGGCTTACCACACTTCACTTTCTGATGCGTAAAACCCACAGAGTGTCAACAAGAAATCTTAACAAAATCAGTATCTGCAATATACAGTTAAAACATTTATTGTCTGATAAAAATTACATGGCTCTATGCAGAGCTAAAAATATGAAATTGGACGATGATACTGCTGTACTCCTACAGGGGTAGTGATTCATGCTGAAAGGAAAGATGAAATAAAGCTATTCCTGAAAGAAAATATCTTGAGATCTGCAAAGAACATTTTCTTATATGAGTCCTCTGGACCACTTTGCTTTGAAGCGATTGGTGCAATATAATTCCTGGAACTTTGCTCCTGGGCTAGAGACCTATAAATGACACTTTGGAGAAGTTTCTGCAAGAAATGTCTTGACACCTGTAAGGAATATTCAATTTATGAGTCCTCAGGACCACTTTGCTTTGAAGCGTTATGTGAGGCGACTAGTGACCTATAAATGACACTTGGGAGAAGTTTCTGCAAGAAATGTCTTGACACCTGTAAAGAATATTTAATCTATGAGTCCTCAGGACCACTTTGCCTGGAAATGTTACATGAAGCAATATAATTCCTGCATTGAATAGATTTATCTTCAGTGCCCGGTACACTGGGCACATAAATCTGCAACTCCACAAGTCCTGCTAATTATCCCATAAAGTCATATTAGATGTCAGTGTTAGCCAACCTGAAAACTGTATAAGTCAACTGAAACACTTGAACAGTGAAACAGAACCCTGAAATATTATCCTGAGAAAGTCTCAACTTGAACAGGTGAACTCTGAACCTTTAATTGAAGCCTGTAATTAAAAGTCCTGAAAGTGGGCTAAAATCTGTAATTCTGAAATGAATACATTTTCTGAAACTTTTAATTCTGAAAATAAAGAACCTGAAATGTAATTTTTACTGAAGGAAGGGCCCCACCTAAAGACTTGTCTTAGATCAAATGACCAAATGCCAAGTGATCTTGTTACCATCATAAAAGTGACAATACCGGCCCGAAGGGCCGGGGGGGGGGGGGACGGGTTCCAGCTGCTTCAGCGTCATGGTGTGGTTGGGTCAGGAGCCCGAGCCAACTGACTGGAGTCAGGGAGGCTCGGGTCCCAGTGTGCATCAAGGACAGGAACGTGTAGAGTGATGGTAGCAAAGGGAGTAGGAGAAAAGGAGGGTGATAAGTGTGATGGAGGGAGGCTGAAAAGGAAAAGAAGAAAACGGTTAATGCCATGGAAATTTGTTATTAAACATTATAAGTCAGAGTTGATATTTACCTGGGTTTTGAGAAGGGGTGGGGAAATCTTCTGATTCGAGAGAGTCTGTCATTTAGCTGTAAAGTGAGGGGGGAATCTTGGTACCGTAGGAGTGATTTGGCATGGAGAGCATGGAGTCTGGGTTCAATCATATCCAGCTGGGCTCTTCTGTGAAGTTCTGAAATGGTAATTGCAGAAGTACCTGGGCTGTATCTGATTTTAAGGGCCACTCGAAGAGCTTTGTTCTGGGCAATCTGGAGCTGTTGGAGTGCAGCTTTGGAAGCATGGATTGTAGTGGGGTAACCTGTTTCGAGAATTGGGCGGATAAAAGTTTTATATAAGTGGAGAAGGGTCTCGGAGCTGCATCCCCAGTCAGTACCACTCAGTCGACGAAGCAAGTTGATTCTCCTTTCAGCATCACGGCGTTTCAGCTTGCAGTGATGGATCATACTGAGGGTCTTTCCGAGGAATTTAGCTCCGAGGAAGCTAACTTCTGAAATGGAGAGTTGAATTGGGGTGTTAAATAAAGTGAGGGTGGAAATGGCTTTGCTCCGAAGACCTGTAAAGATGGTGAATTGGGTCTTGGAAGCATTAAGTTTAATACGCCATTTGCAGCACCAGGATTCTAGCTTGTCCAAGGCTTCTTGAAGCTCAGCTTGGATTTTAGTGAAGACCCTGTGGTTGTTACGTTTGGAGTTTCTGAAAGAAACCCAAAGTGCAAGGTCGTCAGCATACTGGGAAACCTGGACTGCTTCTGAGTTTGAATGGGAAAAAGGAATATCATTAACGAAAATATTGAAAAGTATGGGGCTGAGTACCGAACCCTGGGGGGTGCCAGCTTCCAGGTGGACTGGTGTTGAGGTGGTGTTGCCTACTCTGACAGCTATGGATCTGTCATGGAGATATGACGAGAGAAACCGTCTGACCTTGACTGGCATGTCAAGCTGGCTGACTTTATAACGCAGACCATCTTGCCATACCGAGTCGAAGGCTTTCTCGACATCGAGAAAGATTGCTCCCGTCGTCCATCCGAGGGTGGTGGCTGTTTTAGCTTCCATAGCAAGTCTGTGTAGGTGTTCACCGGCTTCTTTTCTGGGCAGATAGGCTCTCTGCCAGGGGTTGAGTTGATCTGAAATGGTAAGATGGGAAATTAGTTTGGATGAGATGGTTTTTTCTAGGAGCTTACCCAGACATCTGATTAGGCTGATGGGACGATTGTTCCCTGGAGTGAGAGGATCCTTCCCAGATTTCGGGATCATCACTCCAATGGCAGCTTTCCAGAGTGTGGGAAAGTAACCTATCTGCAAGAGAAAGTGAAAAAATTTTGAAAAATCTTGTTACATCCTTGTGCCTAACTTTTATACCTTGGTTAACTCCTGGCCAAAATCAAGCTGACCTCTGATTGGTAGTTAATCTCAATTCTGATTGGCTGATGAATCTCGCCTCTGATTGGCTGACACCACTTAAAGCAAGTCAGGCAGCCATGATGCCTGCCTTTGTGTTTGTTTGTGGAGGAATTCCCATGAAATCTCCAGTGAAATGGAAGTGCACTCTGGACTACTATATCAGAGACTCTCAAACATGGATAAAACTAAGTTTTTACAAGTAGTGGTGGCTCCGACATGCCCAAAATACTGCATTCAGGTCGAAAGTAGACCCGGCTTCTGCTGAAATACGTCATGATCGCCAAAACAAAATGGAGGCTACCAACGGTAGGGGCATTACGTTACAATATATACTAAGTACCACAGAGTAGATTTTGGTAGTACCACACCACTTGTTGATTGAATTTGAGCACTGTATGGTGGGAGAGTTGTGTTTTGGACACAATAATAAATGTGACATGCAACCTCTAGATAGCCTAGTGGCTGAACGGTTGTAAACTTTGCTTCAAAAATGATATACATCTGATAGTTGTAATAGTCATTATGATGACAACTAGTGTTTAATGGAAAGGCCGGGGGCCTATCTCAGAGGTAGCGCTCTGGGCTTCCAACCGCTGGGTCCCGGGTTCGATTCCTGGTCGAGCCCAAGTTGAATGGCTGTTTCATCCTTCGTCTCATTGCCATGGTCTCTGCCTGTCCTAATTAGCCCAACTGGTGCAGAAATACAGGACGTAAAGCCCTAAACACACACACACACACCCTCAGTTCAGTCAGTTCAGTCAGTTCAGTCAGTTCAGTCGATGTGGTAGGCCTTGCTTCTCTGATGGTCACTTGTGTCTTGTTCTTTCGTTTTTTTCCTTTTGTGGTTTGGTCAGTCTGGTCAGTCTGGTCAGTCAGGTCAGTCAGGTCCTGAGTCAGTCGCTGAGCAGTACCTTTGTTTTTCTACGGTATGTTATTAACTTTGGATGCAAAAAGGACTTTAGTGGCTACTTCGTCTGAAATAAGTCCTTGTTTGACTAAACGTTATTAGAAACCAGACAAGTTTGGCAAGGAGCAATTTGCCCGCATTCTGTGCAAGGAATTTCATTTGGAATAGTTTGGGAATTTGAAGTCGAGGGCATTTCCAAAGGACTAAAATCTATTGCATTTCGATCAATTGGGATAATACCTGTTTTACGAAATGAGGTCTTAACAAGAGTTCCAAGAATCAGACATGGACTGTTTCAACAGATATGGGAAATTGCATGGTCTAATTGTATTGCCTGGTCTGATTAGTTGCAATCTTGATGCAATATTGTAAAAGGCATTTTTGAGAACAAAAAAAAGTTGGTCCAGTGGTTGTAAGAAATTAGTGGTATTAGGAGGTAAAGAAATAATTTCAATATCATGATTTCTTGCAAAAATTAAAGCATCCAAAGAAAGGTGGCATGAAACATTGTCTAATATTAGAAAGATTTTCTTTTCATTTTCTTGACATATGGGCATTTGACGACTTGCAACCAAATGAGAAACAAAGAAGAATTCATAAACCCTGAATCAGAACTAACATATTCCCACCCATATGGACTTTATTCTCTGACAAAGGAATGGTTTTCTTAAATATTATCATAGAGGGCAAAATTTCTCCATTTCCGGCTATTGTGTTGTGTGAACACTTGTAACATGGTCTATTGAAAATGATCTCTGAACATTTGGTTTTTTTCTGTCACTACTTTCCGTTTAAATTGTGGCCCCTTACCCCACCCAGTTCATCCATATTAACAACTAATCGTGGTTCATAAATAAAATCAACTGAACGAAGGTAATCTTGTAACAAAGAGAAATAATCAGCCAGATCTTCATTTGAGACTGACATTGATGGAGTCAAAACGTAATTTGGGGTCCTAAGAGAAAAATGATTTCGTCTGACAAATCTTTTGGCCCAGCGTAGGCAATGCCTTGTATGCCATTCCCTCCCTGCGGCTTCCAACCGCTGGGTCCCGGGTTCGATTCCCGGTCGAGCCTAAGTTGAATGGCTGTTTCATCCTTCGTCTCATTGCCATGGTCCCTGCCTGTCCTAATTAGCCCAACTGGTGCAGAAACACAGGACGTAAAGCCCTAATCCCACCCACCCACCCACCACCCTATCTGTCCTAATTAGCCCATCAGGTGCAGAAATACAGGACGTAAAACCCTAATCCACCACCCTCCCCGCACCTTTTATGATGGCTCGAGCCATTTCAGCGATGGTCCTGGTGTGGATGGGGATCCCTCTCCTACTTTGATATCAAACGAAAGCTGCCAAGTCCTCTTCTTGGGTACAAGCTGCAATTAAGTATACAATCAGTCATATATTTGGATAATATAGGCCATTCACTATGTTTTGATACTTTATCAACTTAATTGGTGTGATCAATGACAGTAACAAACTTACTAATTATTGCCATTAAAGAGTTGAAAGTCAAATCCTTTTTCAGACGTGCCTTCTCTGAGATTTTCGTGTAATATAGTAGAGTGCTCCTCGGTATGCTGTGTTCCTTGACAGCCTGTGCAAGAGTTATTTCCTTTTTCTTAATTTTTTCTGCAATTTTCGCAATCAGTTTCTTGTTGGGGGCCTGTCCCTCAGTGGTATGAAGCAACCACAGCAAAACAAAAACCCAGGTTACAAACCACGTAGTCTTCATCCTGAACAAAAAATAAGTTACATGAAGACAGTGAATTAACGTTTTACATATTTTTAAATATTATTTAAGTAATGAAATGGAAAAAACCAATCTAAGGTCACAAAAAATGTTTTCTCCTGCAAGACTTTCCCGGACTCTGATCCGACATCAGATAAAATTGTTAATTAGATAATTGAGTCAAAAAATTTTAAAAATATTATATAAACGTTCAAACTATTACAATATTTTTCTATATTTTGTATACATTTGTATTGGTTGTACTTTTTATTCTGAGCCACATAAAAAACCTCTTGTGGGTGTGTTACCCAGCCTAAGTATTAAAAAATATATATATAATAATAAGAACCCCTCCCCCTCAGCAACAGACACTACATTCATGGCATTTGCAAGCATGCTAATTAAATTATAAAAAAATATATTCATTCATTGCTGGGTCTATTCTGAAGTGTTTCGTCAATTCCCGCCAAATAAAATTTCAGCAATAAGTACAACCTTGTATTTTGCCGGTAGTAACAGACTTTAGCCTTTCTTAGCAGACGACATCAACCAGGATGCCCTCTTTAGGAAATCAGCAGTACTATTTTCTACGAAATTTACATTTTTGCACGATGGCTTGCATTTTATCGAAAAATGCATTAAAATAGAAAAAATTCACTGGCGATCACGTTATTTCATGTACGTCTGCACGGATCTTAGATGTTCTTATTGACTATAAAATCTATAAAATCTTTTATCATGTCTTGCTGGCAAAGACAATGGAATGAATGTAATAACAACAAATTGCATTCAATCTTACCTTGAATTCAAAATAAAATACCTAGTAGGTTCAATACTCGCAAAGATCAAGGAATATATCACAGATGCCTCATAGGACATTCAAGTCTTACACATTTACACCTTTTAGTCAATAAACCGGCACCGGTATGCCAGAGTTGTCGGTGCCCCCTTACAATAAAACATATTTTATTAGATTGCACCTACTTACAACGCTTTAGAAGACCTTTGTTTCAAGCTAATACCTTACAACATCTCTTTACCAGATATCCAACCCAGACAATTATTGATTTTTTATATGCTTCTGGTTTCTACTACCAAATATAGTTAATCAATCTTAACCTAGAGAGCCTCTACATAGCCCACTCAGGTGCTGATGAGGCGTTAAACAATAACTCACACACACACACCTAGTAGGTTCAATACTCGCAAAGATCAAGGAATATATCACAGATGCCTCATAGGACATTCAAGACTTACACATTTACACCTTTTAGTCAATGAACCGGCACCGGTATGCCAGAGTTGTCGGTGCCCCCTTACAATAAAACATATTTTATTAGATTGCACCCACTTGCAATGCATTAGAAGACCTCTGTTTCAAGCTACTACCTTACAACATCTCTTTACAAGATATCCAACGCAGACAATTATTGATTTTTTACATGCTTCTGGTTTCTACTACCAAATATAGATAATCTTAACCTAGAGAGCCTGTCCATAGCCCACTCAGGTGCTGATGAGGCGTTAAACAATAACACACACACACACATGTACGTCTGCACGATGTAAACAACAAGCAATGCTGACCACGACAGCTTTGACACTATTGAACTGCACTAAAATATGTCAATATGCTGGTTGTCAACTTATCAAAACACTAAAAACGATCTAAAAAGGTTAGTTAACGTCAAGCCAGGACTGTTCTTTTAGGTAATTATATGGTAAGGCATGTTTTTTGTGAGTGACAAATTTCACTGTCGTGCCAAATCTCACTGTCGCCGAGTGTACTCCGAACTCCAACTCAACACAACATCTTCTTCACTGACACCTCAGCAAACTGACCCCGAACCCTCCAGATCTCAGAGTTATATAGCATGACCAACTTCGTAGTCAACGAAAAGACGTTAGTTACCATCCATATTTAGCACCAAGTGACGTCACGTGACGTCAGCATTCACAGCACCAACCACATCCACAATGCAGCTAAGCCAATAAAACTGAAGTTCAGCTTAACAAAGGCTTGTAGTATTCAGAAAAAGAAGAAATACAGTTGCAATCTCTCATTATAGCCCAGTATTAAAGTAGGGCGGGGGCCTAGCTCAGCCACTGGGTCCCGGGGTTCAATTCCCGGTCAAGCCTATGTTGGATGGCTGTTTCATCCTTCGTCTCATTGCCATGGTCCCTACCTGTCATAATTAGCCCATCAGGTGCAGAAATACAGGACGTAAAGCCCTAATCCATCACCACCTCCAACCGCTGGGTCCCGGGTTTGATTCCCGGTCGAGCCTAAGTTGGATGGCTGTATCTCCTTCATCTCATTGCCATGGTCCCTGCCTGTCCTAATTAGCCCATCAGGTGCAGAAATACAGGACGTAAAGCCCTAATCACCCACCCGCCCAGTATTAAAGTATTAAAGACATTTTATTATGTTCTGATAGCAGAAATTACGATTTATTATCGCCGTACATTGCGTTGTAAAAACCGGCATTCGGCTGTCACTGTCATCTGTGTCATCTGCATCGTTTTTGGTGTTTTCGGGCTAAATCGGTACAAACGCTCTCAATTATTGTTGAAATTGGTATTCTCAGCTTATTTTCATCATTGCAGAACTTTGTCAGGCTCAAATAATTTATATACAGTGTTTTTAGTAGCATTGCCTCGTCAACTTCTGGTTTGTGGATTTTCACTTCCTGCTTCTCATTTTTTTACCACTCGCACTTCAAAATGCTTTATGGATGATATTTAAGGTATTTCTAGCCAGTGACAGTGCTCTTCTTCGCCTTAGTTTTTGATTTTTGTTTTTTTGGGAACACTTAATGTCCTGGGCATCTTGGTGGAGTATTAGGTGGTGAATGCCTCAAAATCAAGTGGCCAACATTGGTGCTACACCATGTAGCATATAGTTATACAGATGTATTATGTCTGGGCCGGTATACATGATTATCTTTCGGAAGAATACACGAGGGGTCAGTAATTTAGGCGCTATGTTTGGGCTGGTATACATGAACATCTTTTGGAAGAATACACTAAGGGTCAGTAATTTAGGCTGTAAAGTCGCTAAAGTTCTAAAGAGAAATACTATTTTTAGCTGGTTGTCTACCTGACGAGGTATTAGTCGTGCTTAGTGTGGACAGTGATGGTACTTCGTGGATAAGGTCTTAAATTGAGCGCTTTCTGTTTATAAATACTTTCATGTTAGATGCTGGCTGTGCCTGAAGCTTGCTTGACAAAATGGAACACTAAGATCATTGAAGGTGACTTGGTTGTAAAAATTGTCATTTAATGAAAATCTATTGGATAAGCAATTATCATAAGAACGTCATCTAATATGTTCACTCAAAATAATGTTGGTGCTGTGGCCTAGTGGACAGAGCATATGAACTCTTAAGCACATGGCCATGGGCTCAAACTCAGGCATGACATGGAGGAACTGAGCAGATCCTGGTTCACTCCACCCAGATGTAAATGGGCCTGGGTATGTGAGGTATTAGTGTGCAACATCAATATCCCTAACAGATGAGCCAAGTCTTTCAAATATACTTACCAAAATTTGTCAAACTAATATCTAAATATATTGATCTCAAAATGTCCATCTCCAGGGCGTAATAACATCCAATCATACTTTGCAGGATTTTCCATAATATGCTTTCGCCTAATGGTTCAGGCAAGCCCATCACAAACAACAGATGCATTGCCTGGAAGTAATCCCTGTTTTGTCTTTTAGATGAGCTGCAACAATAGAAACATTTTTGGAACAGTTGGGAATAACATGAGGTCACTAAAACAGTGTCCAATGGGGAAAAATTCAAAAGCATCATGGGTTTCGGACAACCTGTGCTGTTGCATCACACGCCCTCGAAGGTCCTGGGCCTCCATGCGGTGAGGGTGGAAACACTTGGGGTGAAGTCCTCGATCCCCAGTGGCTAAAACAGGGCAGTGCGCATTGCACAAGCTGATCCAGCTTTACAGGAGGGCGTGTCCCCTACCATACAGGGGAAACAATAAATGGATATGTCTTCAGAGAATAGTCCAAACCGGCTTGCACGTCGCCCGGGTGAACAAGGTGCGCGTCCCTCAGCGGTAAACCAGGCTGAGGTTGAAAAATTGGCTACTGGTTCCCGACATAGTAAACAATTGCATACATCATCAGATGAAGCCAATCAAAGCTCTCATTATGACTATCTATCTACGACATGGCCCAAGTTTCTTGTGATTACTGGCTGTGATGATGCCCTCGAAGGTCATGGGCCTCCACGCGGCGAGGCTGGAAACACTTGGGGTGAAGTCCTCTATCATCAGTGGCTAAAACAGGACAGTGCGCAATGCACAAGCTGCTCCAGCTTTACAGGAGGGTGTGTCCCCTACCATACAGGGGAAACAAAAATGGAAATGTCTTCAGAGAATAGTCCAAACCGGCTCGCACGTCGCCCGGGTGAACAAGGTGCGCGTCCCTCAGCGGTAAACCAGGCTGAGGTCGAAAAATTGGCTTCTGGTTCCAGACACGGTAAACGTTTACGCACATCATCAGATGATGCAAATAGAATCTCTCATGAATCTTAATCTCCGATATGGCCTAAGTTTCTTGTTGTTACTGGCAGTAATGCTGGGTTTTCCCGACTTTCAGTCATAACAATATGCAGAACGATTAAGGAAAGCATTGGTTTTGTTGAAAACACAAGACGCTTAAGCAATTCGTCCTTGCTGGTGCAGGTTGCCCACAGGGACCAGTCGCTGAAGTTGCTAGGGTTGAAGGCCTTTGCGGGTGCCCCTGTTAAGGTGGAGCCCCATCGGTTCTTCAACTCCTGCAAGGGAGTTGTAACATCGCATGAGAGCAGTCTCTGCTCCGATGACGAACTGAGGGACTGGCTGGATGACTACAATGTCATCCACATTCATTGCCAGCCCCCAAGATATTCACGACAGCTACTCACTCCGACCTTTGATGGCACAGTGTTGCCTGACAAGGTCAGTATGGGTTCGAGTGGTGTAGGGTACGTCCCTACATCCCGAACCCAAAACGATGTTACAACTGCAAAAGATTTGGCCATTTCAGCGGCTCCTGCCATGCCAAAGCAACCTGTGCCATTTGTGAGTCACGGGAACACTCATTCCCGTGACTCGCCATGTCAGAAACAATCTTATTGTGTAAATTGTGGAGGTGATGGGCCAGCCTATCACCGTGGCTGTCCGAAATGGCAGCTGGAGAAAGAGGTCCTGAAACTCAGGACAACCAAGGATATCTCCTTTCCCCAAGCGCACCGTATAGCTGAACAGGCTGCTGGGGCAAGCTATGCCTCAGTCCTGTCTCAAATGGCTGGACCTAGATCTCCTTCACCCAGATCATCGCCCAGGCGAAGGATTAACTTAGATCTTAATTATAAATATTCAAAGGTTGACCAAAGTTTAAGAAAGTTATTCCAGATACTCAATCTTCACAGTAGGGCGATCACCTGGCAAGACTGAAGCAGCATGCTACAGATGTCGGTAAAGGACATCTCGTAGCTCGATTAGTTACTGCTTCACAGCTTAGTGTACCCTCACAGGGTGCACCTTCCGGCGATGAGTCGGAGGAGATGCACCAGCCAATGGAAGAGGAGGCAGGGACTAACACCATCCCTAGGCCTCAACAGGAGGGGACCCATAAAATATCAATTGTTCCCAAAAGAACCCCCCTCATCAGAAAAGCACTAGATAAATCTAGTGCACTGGGCACCATAAGACCACCATCTATGCATGGTGGGGCCCCCAAAAAGACCTTAACACCAAAAGAGGCAGCGACTTGGAAGAAAAAGTAAATATTTATACTAATTCATACCATGCATTATAGATTTTACTATGATAGTATTAAACTCTTTTAAGTAACCCATGGACAGTATCATCCAGTGGAACTGTCGTGGTTTCAGAGCCAACTTTGACGAAGTAGGTTGCATGGTCCTAGACTTAAACCCTAGTGTTTTCTGTCTACAGGAAACTTTCTGAAACCCTTGAATAGTTTGAAACTGAGAAACTATCATATGTATCACACATATGGCAATATTGCCCATGATAGAGCCACTGGTGGCTCATCAATTTTAGTTAAAAATGGAATCATTCATTCTCATATTGCTCTTAACACAAACCTTCAGGCTACAGCAGTTCGTCTGAACCTGAATAAAACATTCACAATATGTTCCTTATATATTCCTCCACCCTTTAACCTTACAGCCAGTGATTTGCATAACCTTTACAATCAACTTCCTGAACTGCATCTTATCCTAGGAGATTTTAACAGCCATAACCAATTGTGGGGAGGCACTTCCCTCAACAACAAAGGAAAAACCATTGAAGACTTTCTCAATGACCACACCCTTTGCTTGTTCAATGATGGTTCACCCACATATCTTGGCCTAGCTCAGAGGTAGCGCGCCCTCGAAGGTCCTGGGCCTCCACGCGGCGAGGGTGGAAACACTTGGGGTGAAGTCCTCTATCCCCAGTGGCTAAAACAGGACAGTGCGCATTGCACAAGCTGCTCCAGCTTTACAGGAGGGTGTGTCCCCTACCATACAGGGGAAACAAAAATGAATATGTCCGAATCGACAATTTTAGACCGGCTCGCACGTCCCCCGGGTGAACAAGGTGCGCGTCCCTCAGCGGTAAACCAGGCTGAGGTCGAAAAATTGGCTACTGGTTCCAGACTTGGTAAACGTTTGCGTCCATCATTAGATGACGCAAATCAAAGCTCTCAATCTGCCTCTCTATTTCAGACATGGCCCAAGTTTCTTGTAATTACTGGCAGTGATGATGGGTTTTCCCGTCTCTCAGCCATTACAATTTGCAGGACCTTGAAAGAAAACGTAGGTTATATTGAAAATAAAAGGAGATTAAAGAATTCTTCCTTGCTGGTGCAGGTTGCACACAAGGACCAATCTTTGAAGTTGCTGGAGTGGAAGGCCTTTGCGGGTGCCCCTATTAAGGTGGAGCCCCATCGGTTTTTCAACTCCTGCAAGGGCGTTATAACATCGCACGAGAGCAGTCTCTGCTCTGATGAGGAACTGAGGGACTGGCTGGATGACTACAATGTCATCCACATTCATCGCCAGCCCCCAAGATATTCACGACAGCTTCTCACACTGACCTTTGATGGCACAGTTTTGCCTGACAAGGTCAGCATTGGGTTCGAGTGGTGTAGGGTACGTCCCTACATCCCGAACCCAAAACGATGTTATAATTGCCAGCGATTTGGCCATTTTAGCGGCTCCTGCCGCGCCAAAGCAACCTGCGCCAATTGTGGGTCACGGGAACACGTTCATTCCCGTGACTCACCATGTCAGAAACAGTCATATTGTGTTAATTGTGGAGGTGATGGGCCAGCCTATCACCGTGGCTGTCCCAAATGGCAGCTAGAGAAAGAGATCCTGAAGTTAAAGACCACCAAGGATATCTCCTTTCCCCAAGCACGCCGTATAGCTGAACAGGCTGCTGGGGCAAGCTATGCCTCAGTCCTGTCTCAGATGGCTGGACCTAGATCTCCTTCACCCAGATCATCGCCCAGGCGAAGGATTGACCTAGATCCTAATTATAAATATTCAAAGGCAGGCCAAAGCACGCAGAAAGAGAAACCAGAATCTAAGACTTCACAGGCAGACGATCACCTCGCAAGAATAAAGCAGCATGCTATAGATGTCGGAAAAGGACATCTTGTAGCTCCATCAGTTAGTGCGTCACAACTTAGTGTACCCTCACAGGGTGCACCTTCCGGCGTTGAGTCGGAAGAGATACACCAGCCGATGGAAGAGGAGGCAGGGACTACCACCATCCCTAGGCCTCAACGGGAGGGGGCAATTGATAAAAGATCAATTGTTCCCAAAAGACCCCCCCTCATCAGAAAAACACTAGAAAAATCTAGTGCACTGAGCTTCATAACACCACCATCTAAGCATGGTGGGGCCCTCAAAAAGATCTTAACACCAAAAGAGGCAGCGACTTTGAAGAAAAAGTGAATATTCATACAAATTCATACCATGCACTACAGATTTTACTATGATAATATTAAACTCTTTTAACTAATTCATGGACAGTATCATTCAGTGGAACTGTCGAGGTTTCAGAGCCAACTTCGATGAAATAGGTTGCATGGTCCAAGACTTAAACCCTAGTGTTTTCTGTCTACAGGAAACATTTCTGAAACCTCCAAATAGTTTTAAACTGAGAAACTATCATATGTATAATACATATGGCAATATTGCCCACGATAGAGCCACTGGTGGCTCATCAATTTTAGTTAAAAATGGCATCATTCATACCCATATTGCTCTTAACACTAACCTTCAGGCTACAGCAGTTCGTCTGAACCTGAATAAAACATTCACCATATGTTCCTTATATATTCCTCCACCCTTTCACCTTACAGCCAGTGATTTGCATAACCTTTACAATCAACTGCCTGAACCGCGTCTTATCCTAGGAGATTTTAACAGCCATAACCAATTGTGGGGAAGCACTTCCCACAACAACAAAGGAAAAACCATTGAAGATTTTCTCAATGACCACACCCTTTGCTTGTTCAATGATGGTTCACCTACATATCTTCACCCAGGTCATGGAACATTTTCAGCGATAGACCTTAGTATATGTGATCCAGCGTTATTTCTGGAATTTGAATGGAGAGTATTAGAGGACACTCACGGCAGTGATCACTTTCCTATTGTCCTACAAAACGTAGAAGGTACAAGAGAAGTGGGTCAACTCCGATGGAAGTTGCATAAAACGGATTGGACCTCCTTCGAAAAGCACTGCTTAGAAACAATTACTATGTCTCATTATAGGAATTGTAATAATCTCGTTGAAGATTTTACTGATGATATTACTGATATAGCCAATAAAACAATACCGATGACAAAAAATAATTCTAAACGAAGTGCAAGACCCTGGTTTGACGACGAAGTAAGAGAAGCTATTAAAAACCGTAAGAAAGCCCTCAGAATTTTTAAATCACAGCCGACCATCAACAATCTGAATAATTTTAAGTGCCTGAAAGCCAAAGCGCGTAGAATTGTCAGGCAAAAAAAACGTAGTTGTTGGAGAGACTATGTCTCCAGACTCACTGAAAGAACTCCTAGCAATAAAGTCTGGAAAATGATTAAGAAGATTGAAGGAAAGAACCTAGCTTCGCATGTAAGCATTCTAGAAGTGAATGGAGAACATCTCTCCTCACCAGAACAAATATCAAACGGGTTAGGAGAACAGTTTGCGTACAACTCCTCATCGGAGAACTATACGAGAGAATTTCAATGTTATAAGGCTCAAGCTGAGAGATTAACCCTAAATATACAGTCTGATAACAGCGAAGATTATAACTCCTACATCACCTTAGCAGAACTTCAGAAGGCCATCTTAAAAGCGACTGACTCTGCAACAGGCCCTGATAATATACATTATCAAATCTTAAAACACCTACCTCAATCCTCTTTAAAAACATTACTGTATATCTTTAATCAAATTTGGGAGAAGGGATGTCTTCCATCCCTGTGGAAACAAGCCACGGTCATCCCAATTCCCAAGCCGGGGAAGGATCATAGTGATCCTATGAATTATAGACCAATAGCCTTAACCAGTTGTCTATGTAAGACAATGGAGCGAATTATTACTGATAGACTGGTTTGGTTCCTGGAGTCGAACCAGCTTATTACAGAGTTCCAATCTGGATTTCGCCGTCACAGGAGCACATTAGATCATTTAGTCAGACTGGAAACTTATGTTAGAGATGCTTTCATTAACAGAGAACACGTAGTAGCCATATTCTTTGACCTAGAAAAAGCTTATGACACTACATGGAAATATGGAATAATGAAAGATCTCCATGACTTAGGGCTTCGAGGTCGCCTTCCAGTTTTCATCGGATCCTTCCTACAGGATCGCGCCCTCGAAGGTCCTGGGCCTCCACGCGGCGAGGGTGGAAACACTTGGGGTGAAGTCCTCTATCCCCAGTGGCTAAGACAGGACCGTGCGCATTGCACAAGCTGCTCCAGCTTTACAGGAGGGTGTGTTCCCTACCATACAGGGGAAAAAAAAATGAATATGTCCGAATCGACAATTTCAGACCGGTTCGCACGTCCCCCGGGTGAACAAGGTGCGCGTCCCTCAGCGGTAAACCAGGCTGAGGTCGAAAAATTGGCTACTGGTGCCAGACTTGGTAAACGTTTGCGTCCATCATTAGATGACGCAAATCAAAACTCTCAATCTGCCTCTCTATCTCAGACATGGCCCAAGTTTCTTGTAATTACTGGCTGTGATGATGGGTTTTCCCGTCTCTCAGCCATTACAATTTGCAGGACCTTGAAAGAAAAAGTAGGCTATATTGAAAATACAAGGAGATTAAAGAATTCTTCCTTGCTGGTGCAGGTTGCACACAAGGACCAATCTTTGAAGTTGCTGGAGTGGAAGGCTTTTGCGGGTGCCCCTATTAAGGTGGAGCCCCATCGGTTTTTCAACTCCTGCAAGGGCGTTATAACATCCCACGAGAGCAGTCTCTGCTCTGATGAGGAACTGAGGGACTGGCTGGATGACTACAATGTCATCCACATTCATCGCCAGCCGCCCAGATATTCACGACAGCTTCTCACACTGACCTTTGATGGCACAGTTTTGCCTGACAAGGTCAGCATTGGGTTCGAGTGGTGTAGGGTACGTCCCTACATCCCGAACCCAAAACGATGTTATAATTGCCAGCGATTTGGCCATTTTAGCGGCTCCTGCCGCGCCAAAGCAACCTGCGCCAATTGTGGGTCACGGGAACACGTTCATTCCCGTGACTCACCATGTCAGAAACAGTCATATTGTGTTAATTGTGGAGGTGATGGGCCAGCCTATCACCGTGGCTGTCCCAAATGGCAGCTAGAGAAAGAGATCCTGAAGTTAAAGACCACCAAGGATATCTCCTTTCCCCAAGCACGCCGTATAGCTGAACAGGCTGCTGGGGCAAGTTATGCCTCAGTCCTGTCTCAGATGGCTGGACCTAGATCTCCTTCACCCAGATCATCGCCCAGGCGAAGGATTGACCTAGATCCTAATTATAATTATTCCAAGGCAGGGCAAAGCTTGCAGAAACATAAACCAGAATCTAAGACTTCACAGGCAGACGATCACCTCGCAAGAATAAAGCAGCATGCTATAGATGTCGGAAAAGGACATCTTGTAGCTCCATCGGTTAGTGCATCACAACTTAGTGTACCCTCACAGGGTGCACCTTCCGGCGTTGAGTCGGAAGAGATACACCAGCCGATGGAAGAGGAGGCAGGGACTACCACCATCCCTAGGCCTCAACGGGAGGGGGCAATTGATAAAAGATCAATTGTTCCCAAAAGACCCCCCCTCATCAGAAAAACACTAGAAAAATCTAGTGCACTGAGCTTCATAACACCACCATCTAAGCATGGTGGGGCCCTCAAAAAGATCTTAACACCAAAAGAGGCAGCGACTTTGAAGAAAAAGTGAATATTCATACAAATTCATACCATGCACTACAGATTTTACTATGATAATATTAAACTGTTTTAACTAATTCATGGACAGTATCATTCAGTGGAACTGTCGAGGTTTCAGAGCCAACTTCGATGAAATAGGTTGCATGGTCCAAGACTTAAACCCTAGTGTTTTCTGTCTACAGGAAACATTTCTGAAACCTCCACATAGTTTTAAACTGAGAAACTATCATATGTATAATACATATGGCAATATTGCCCACGATAGAGCCACTGGTGGCTCATCAATTTTAGTTAAAAATGGCATCATTCATACCCATATTGCTCTTAACACTAACCTTCAGGCTACAGCAGTTCGTCTGAACCTGAATAAAACATTCACCATATGTTCCATATATATTCCTCCACCCTTTCACCTTACAGCCAGTGATTTGCATAACCTTTACAATCAACTGCCTGAACCGCGTCTTATCCTAGGAGATTTTAACAGCCATAACCAATTGTGGGGAAGCACTTCCCACAACAACAAAGGAAAAACCATTGAAGATTTTCTCAATGACCACACCCTTTGCTTGTTCAATGATGGTTCACCTACATATCTTCACCCAGGTCATGGAACATTTTCAGCGATAGACCTTAGTATATGTGATCCAGCGTTATTTCTGGAATTTGAATGGAGAGTATTAGAGGACACTCACGGCAGTGATCACTTTCCTATTGTCCTACAAAACGTAGAAGGTACAAGAGAAGTGGGTCAACTCCGATGGAAGTTGCATAAAGCGGATTGGACCTCCTTCGAAAAGCACTGCTTAGAAACAATTACTATGTCTCATTATAGGAATTGTAATAATCTCGTTGAAGATTTTACTGATGATATTACTGATATAGCCAATAAAACAATACCGATGACAAAAAATAATTCTAAACGTAGTGCAAGACCTTGGTTTGATGACGAAGTAAGAGAAGCTATTAAAAACCGTAAGAAAGCCCTCAGAATTTTTAAATCACAGCCGACCATCAACAATCTGAATAATTTTAAGTGCCTGAAAGCCAAAGCGCGTAGAATTGTCAGGCAAAAAAAACGTAGTTGCTGGAGAGACTATGTCTCCAGACTCACTGAAAGAACTCCTAGCAATAAAGTCTGGAAAATGATTAAGAAGATTGAAGGAAAGAACCTAGCTTCGCATGTAAGCATTCTAGAAGTGAATGGAGAACATCTCTCCTCACCAGAACAAATATCAAACGGGTTAGGAGAACAGTTTGCATACAACTCCTCATCGGAGAACTATACGAGAGAATTTCAATGTTATAAGGCTCAAGCTGAGAGATTAACCCTAAATATACAGTCTGATAACAGCGAAGATTATAACTCCTACATCACCTTAGAAGAACTTCAGAAGGTCATCTTAAAAGCGACTGACTCTGCAACAGGCCCTGATAATATACATTATCAAATCTTAAAACACCTACCTCAATCCTCTTTAAAAACATTACTGTATATCTTTAATCAAATTTGGGAGAAGGGATGTCTTCCATCCCTGTGGAAACAAGCCACGGTCATCCCAATTCCCAAGCCGGGGAAGGATCATAGTGATCCTATGAATTATCGACCAATAGCCTTAACCAGTTGTCTATGTAAGACAATGGAGCGAATTGTTACTGATAGACTGGTTTGGTTCCTGGAGTCGAACCAGCTTATTACAGAGTTCCAATCTGGATTTCGCCGTCACAGGAGCACATTAGATCATTTAGTCAGACTGGAAACTTATGTTAGAGATGCTTTCATTAACAGAGAACACGTAGTAGCCATATTCTTTGACCTAGAAAAAGCTTATGACACTACATGGAAATATGGAATAATGAAAGATCTCCACGACTTAGGGCTTCGAGGTCGCCTTCCAGTTTTCATCGGATCCTTCCTACAGGATCGCTTCTTTAAGGTCCGAGTGGGATCAACGATGTCAAGCCCCTACTCTCAGGAGAATGGAGTCCCTCAGGGTAGTATTCTCTCGCCCACCCTCTTTAACGTCAAAATCAACAGTATAGTAAATTCCATCTCAGAAAATCTCATGTCGTCCCTATATGTTGACGATTTCCTCATTGCATATCGTTCCAGATATATGCCAACCATAGAACGACAACTGCAATTAAATTTGAATAGGATTCACAAATGGTCACTCGAAAATGGCTTCAAGTTCTCTAAACAGAAGACAGTTTGTCTGCCTTTCTATTACTTACGATCAAACCATCCAGATCCATCACTAATAATTGACAACTGTCAAATAAAAGTGGTGAATGAAACAAAATTTTTGGGTGTACTCTTTGACTCCAAATTGTCTTTCATTCCGCATATCAAAGCACTGAAAGCAAAGTGCCTGAAATCAATGAACCTCCTTAAAGTAGTGAGCAAATATAATTGGGGTGGGGACACAACGGTCCTCCTTCGTCTCTATCGAGCAATTACTCGTTCTCGACTTGATTATGGTTCTGTGGTATATGGCTCCGCCAGACCATCTTATATAAAATGCCTGAATTCTGTACATCATCAAGGGTTGCGACTAAGCTTAAGAGCTTTTCGTACATCTCCTGTAGAGAGCTTATATGTACTGGCAGGGGAACCTCCACTTTCCCTTCGTCGTATCAAGTTATCCATGCAATACATACTAAAGGTAGCTTCAACTCCAACAAATCCAACATATGATGTAATATTTCATCCAAAATACATGCATCATTATGAATCTCGTTCAAACGCCATTCGACCACTGGGATTACGCATGAAATTCTATCTTGAGGCTGCAAAAATTGATACTACAATCATTGCCGAGACGGAAGTACCACCCATTCCGCCATGGATTCTCCCAGTCCCGAAAGTTATACTGGATTTGGCAGAGCTTAAGAAAAGCGAAACCAATCCGGTAGACTATCAAAACCTATTTTATAGTATAAGGTTTAAATACGTATCGTACAAATTTCTATACACAGATGGCTCAAAAATGGAAAGACGAGTAGGCTGTGCTGTCACTTCTTATAAAACTGTTATAGCTGAATGTCGTCTTCCAGACCACTGCTCAATATACACTGCAGAATTAACAGCTATTTACCTTGCCTTAAAGAACATCGAGGACTCAGAATCAGATCGTTATGTTATCTGTTCTGATTCAAAATCTGCTCTTCAAGCAATCCAAAATAAACAACTTGATAACCCTGGGATCTTAGATGTTCTTATTAAGTATTTCTATCTTCACGAATACAAAGACATAGTATTCTGCTGGATTCCTGGACACGCTGGCATTGAAGGGAATGAAAAAGCAGACCTGGCAGCAAAAAGGGCTCTTACAAAAGAGATAACTGATTTTACCATTCCATACACTGATTTTAAAATGACTATAAAATCTTTTATCATGTCTTGCTGGCAAAGACAATGGAATGAATGTAATAACAACAAGTTGCATTCAATCTTACCTTGCATCCAAAATAAAATACCGTGTAGGTTCAATACTCGCAAAGATCAAGGAATATATCACAGATGCCTCATAGGACATTCAAGACTTACACATTTACACCTTTTAGTCAATGAACCGGCAACCGGTATGCCAGAGTTGTCGGCGCCCCCTAACAATCAAACATATTTTATTAGATTGCATCCACTTACAACGCATTAGAAGACCTCTGTTTCAAGCTACTACCTTACAACATCTCTTTACTAGATATCCAACCCAGACAATTATTGATTTTTTATATGCTTCTGGTTTCTACTACCAAATATAGATAATCAATCTTAACCTAGAGAGCCTCTACATAGCCCACTCAGGTGCTGATGAGGCGTTAAACAATAACTCACACACACACACACACCTACAGGATCGCTTCTTTAAGGTCCGAGTGGGATCAACGATGTCAAGCCCCTACTCTCAGGAGAATGGAGTCCCTCAGGGTAGTATTCTCTCGCCCACCCTCTTTCCAGATATCCAACCCAGACAATTATTGATTTTTTATATGCTTCTGGTTTCTACTACCAAATATAGTTAATCAATCTTAACCTAGAGAGCCTCTACATAGCCCACTCAGGTGCTGATGAGGCGTTAAACAATAACTCACACACACACACACACACACTCGCCCACCCTCTTTAACGTCAAAATCAACAGTATAGTAAATTCCATCTCAGAAAATCTCATGTCGTCCCTATATGTTGACGATTTTCTCATTGCATATCGTTCCAGATATATGCCAACCATAGAACGACAACTGCAATTAAATTTGAATAGGATTCACAAATGGTCACTCGAAAATGGCTTCAAGTTCTCTAAACAGAAGACAGTTTGTCTGCCTTTCTATTATTTACGATCAAACCATCCAGATCCATCACTAATAATTGACAACTGTCAAATAAAAGTGGTGAATGAAACAAAATTTTTGGGTGTACTCTTTGACTCCAAATTGTCTTTCATTCCGCATATCAAAGCACTGAAAGCCAAGTGCCTGAAATCAATGAACCTCCTTAAAGTAGTGAGCAAATATAATTGGGGTGGGGACACAACGGTCCTCCTTCGTCTCTATCGAGCAATTACTCGTTCTCGACTTGATTATGGTTCTGTGGTATATGGCTCCGCCAGACCATCTTATCTAAAATGTCTGAATTCTGTACATCATCAAGGGTTGCGACTAAGCTTAAGAGCTTTTCGTACATCTCCTGTAGAGAGCTTATATGTACTGGCAGGGGAACCTCCACTTTCCCTTCGTCGTATCAAGTTATCCATGCAATACATACTAAAAGTAGCTTCAACTCCAACAAATCCAACATATGATGTAATATTTCATCCAAAATACATGCATCATTATGAATCTCGTTCAAACGCCATTTGACCACTGGGATTACGCATGAAATTCTATCTTGAGGCTGCAAAAATTGATACTACAATCATTGCCGAGACGGAAGTACCACCCATTCCGCCATGGATTCTCCCAGTCCCAAAAGTTATCCTGGATTTGGCAGAGCTTAAGAAAAGCGAAACCAATCCGGTAGACTATCAAAACCTATTTTATAGTATAAGGTTTAAATACGAATCGTACAAATTTCTATACACAGATGGCTCAAAAATGGAAAGACGAGTAGGCTGTGCAGTCACTTCTTATAAAACCGTTATAGCTGAATGTCGTCTTCCAGACCACTGCTCAATATACACTGCAGAATTAACAGCTATTTACCTTGCCTTAAAGAACATCGAGGACTCAGAATCAGATCGTTATGTTATCTGTTCTGATTCAAAATCTGCTCTTCAAGCAATCCAAAATAAACAACTTGATAACCCTGGGATCTTCGATGTTCTGATTAAGTATTTCTATCTTCACGAATACAAAGACATAGTATTCTGCTGGATTCCTGGACACGCTGGCATTGAAGGGAATGAAAAAGCAGACCTGGCAGCAAAAAGGGCTCTTACAAAAGAGATAACTGATTTTACCATTCCATACACTGATTTTAAAATGACTATAAAATCTTTTATCATGTCTTGCTGGCAAAGACAATGGAATGAATGTAATAACAACAAGTTGCATTCAATCTTACCTTGCATTCAAAATAAAATACCTAGTAGGTTCAATACTCGCAAAGATCAAGGAATATATCACAGATGCCTCATAGGACATTCAAGACTTACACATTTACACCTTTTAGTCAATGAACCGGCACCGGTATGCCAGAGTTGTCGGTGCCCCCTAACAATCAAACATATTTTATTAGATTGCAGCCACTTACAACGCTTTAGAAGACCTTTGTTTCAAGCTAATACCTTACAACATCTCTTTACCAGATATCCAACCCAGACAATTATAGATTTTTTATATGCTTCTGGTTTTTACTACCAAATATAGTTAATCAATCTTAACCTAGAGAGCCTCTACATAGCCCACTCAGGTGCTGATGAGGCGTTAAACAATAACTCACACACACACACACAGAGGTAGCGCTCTGGGCTTCCAACCGCTGGGTCCCGGGTTCGATTCCCGGTCGAGCCTAAGTTGGATGGCACTGCTTAAAAACAATTACTATGTCGCATTATAGAAATTCTAATAGTCTCGTTGAAGAGTTTACTGATGATATTACTGATATAGCCAATAGAACAATACCGATGACAACAAATAATTCTAAACGTAGTGCAAGACCCTGTTTTGATGACGAAGTAAGAGAAGCTATTAAAAACGGTAAGAGAGCCCTCAGAATTTTTAAATCACAGCCGACCATCAGCAATCTGAATTATTTTAAGTGCCTGAAAGCCAAAGCGCGTAGAATTGTCAGGCAAAAAAAACATAGTTGCTGGAGAGACTATGTCTCCAGACTCACTGAAAGAACTCCTAGCAATAAAGTCTGGAAAATGATTAAGAAGATTGAAGGAAGGAACCTAGCTTCACATGTAAGCATTCTAGAAATGAATGGAGAACATCTCTCCTCACCAGAACAAATATCAAACGGGTTAGGAGAACAGTTTGCATACAATTCCTCGTCCGAGAACTATACGAGAGAATTCAAATGTTATAAGGCTCAAGCTGAGAGATTAACCCTAAACATACAGTCTGATAACAGCGAAGATTATAACTCCTACATCACCTTAGAAGAACTTCAGAAGGCCATCTCAAAAGCGACTGACTCTGCCACAGGCCCTGAAAATATATATTATCAAATCTTAAAACACCTACCTCAATCCTCTTTAAAAGTTTTACTCTATATCTTCAATCAAGTTTGGGAGAAGGGATGTCTTCCATCCCTGTGGAAACAAGCCACGGTCATCCCAATTCCCAAGCCGGGGAAGGATCATAGTGATCCTATGAATTATCGACCAATAGCCTTAACCAGTTGTCTATGTAAGACAATGGAACGAATTGTTACTGATAGACTGGTTTGGTTCCTGGAGTCGAATTAGCATTCCAATCTGGATTTTGCCGTCACAGGAGCACATCAGATCATTTAGTCAGACTGGAAACTTATGTTAGAGATGCTTTCATTAACAGAGAACACGTAGTAGCCATATTCTTTGACCTAGAAAAAGCTTATGACACTGTATGGAAAGATGGGGGTTCAATTCCCGGTCGAGCCTAAGTTAGATGGCTGTTTCATCCTGCATCTCATTGCCATGGTCCCTGCCTGTCCTAATTAGCCCAACTGGTGCAGAAATACAGGACGTAAAGCCTTAATCCACCCACCCACCCACATGGAAATATGGAATAATGAAAGATCTCCACGACTTCGGGCTTCGAGGTCGCCTTCCAATTTTCATCAGATCCTTCCTACAGGATCACTTCTTTAAGGTCCGAGTGGGATCAACAATGTCAAGCTCCTACTCTCAGGAGAATGGAGTCCCTCAGGGTAGTATTCTCTCGCCCACCCTCTTTAACGTCAAAATCAACAGTATAGTAAATTCCAACTCAGAAAATCTCATGACATCCCTATATGTTGACGATTTCCTGATTGCAGTTGTCGTTCCAGATATATGCCAACTATAGAACGAAAACTGCAATTAAATTTGAATAGGATTCAAAAATAGTCACTTGAAAATGGCTTCAAGTTCTCTAAGCAGAAGACAGTTTGTATGCCTTTCCGTCACTTACAATCAAACCATCCAGATCCATCACTAATAATTGACAACTGTCAAATAAAAGTGGTGAATGAAACAAAATTTTTGGGTGTACTCCTTGACTCCAAACTGTCTTTCATTCCGCATATCAAAGCACTGAAAGCAAAGTGCCTGAAATCAATGAACCTCCTTAAAGTAGTGAGCAAATATAATTAGGGTGGGCACAACGGTCCTCCTTCGTCTCTATCGAGCAATTACTCGTTCTCGACTTGATTATGGTTCTGTGGTATATGGCTCTGCCAGACCATCTTATCTAAAATGCCTGAATTCTGTACATCATCAAGGGTTGCGACTAAGCTTAAGAGCTTTTCGTACATCTCCTGTAGAGAGTTTATATGTACTGGCAGCTTCAACTCCAACAAATCCAACATATGATGTAATATTTCATCCAAAGTACATGCATCATTATGAATCTCGTTCAAACGCCATTCGACCACTGGGATTACGCATGAAATTCTATCTTGAGGCTGCAAAAATTGATACTACAATCATTGCCGAGACGGAAGTACCACCCATTCCGCCATGGATTCTCCTAGTCCCGAAAGTTATACTGGATTTAGCAGAGCTTAAGAAAAGCGAAACCAATCCGGTAGACTATCAAAACCTATTTTATAGTATAAGGTTTAAATATGAATCGTACAAATTTCTATACACAGATGGCTCAAAAATGAAAAGCGAGTAGGCTGTGCAGTCACTTCTTATAAAACCGTTATAGCTGAATGTCGTCTTCCAGACCACTGCTCGATATACACTGCAGAATTAACAGCTATTTACCTTGCCTTAAAGAACATCGAGGACTCAGAATCAGATCGTTATGTTATCTGTTCTGATTCCAAATCTGCTCTTCAAGCAATCCAAAATAAACAACTTGATAACCCTGGGATCTTAGATGTTCTTATTAATTATTTCTATCTTCACGAATACAAAGACATAGTATTCTGCTGGATTCCTGGACACGCTGGCATTGAAGGGAATGAAAAAGCAGACCTGGCAGGAAAAAGGGCTCTTACAAAAGAGATAACTGATTTTACCATTCCATACACTGATTTTAAAATGACTATAAAATCTTTTATCATGTCTTGCTGGCAAAGACAATGGAATGAATGTAATAACAACAAGTTGCATTCAATCTTACCTTGCATTCAAAATAAAATACCTAGTAGGTTCAATACTCGCAAAGATCAAGGGATATATCACAGATGCCTTATAGGACATTCAAGACTTACACATTTACACCTTTTAGTCAATGAACCGGCACCGGTATGCCAGAGTTGTCGGTGTCCCCTAACAATCAAACATATTTTATTAGATTGCACCCACTTACAATGGTATTCTGCTGGATTCCTGGACACGCTGGCATTGAAGGGAATGAAAAAGCAGACCTGGCAGCAAAAAGGGCTCTTACAAAAGAGATAACTGATTTTACCATTCCATACACTGATTTTAAAATGACTATAAAATCTTTTATCATGTCTTGCTGGCAAAGACAATGGAATGAGTGTAATAACAACAAGTTGCATTCAATCTTTCCTTGCATTCAAAATAAAATACCTAGTAGGTTCAATACTCGCAAAGATCAAGGAATATATCACAGATGCCTCATAGGACATTCAAGACTTACACATTTACACCTTTTAGTCAATGAACCGGCACCGGTATGCCAGAGTTGTCGGTGCCCCCTAACAATCAAACATATTTTATTAGATTGCAGCCACTTACAACGCTTTAGAAGACCTTTGTTTCAAGCTAATACCTTACAACATCTCTTTACCAGATATCCAACCCAGACAATTATTGATTTTTTATATGCTTCTGGTTTCTACTACCAAATATAGTTAATCAATCTTAACCTAGAGAGCCTCTACATAGCCCACTCAGGTGCTGATGAGGCATTAAACAGTAACTCACACACACACACACCCACTTACAATGCATTAGAAGACTTCTGTTTCAAGCTACTACCTTACAACATCTCTTTACTAGATATCCAACCCAGACAATTATTGATTTTTTATATGCTTCTGGTTTCTACTACCAAATATAGATAATCAATCTTAACCTAGAGAGCCTCTACATAGCCCACTCAGGTGCTGATGAGGCATTAAACAATAACACACACACACACTTGTTCTATTAACTTAAGTCTGATGTGTCTCCTTATAACGTATTGTGGGTCCAGGTCAACTATCCGTACATCATGGTGGCAGAAGTCCTGCATTAATGGCAGCTCAACTATTTCATCCTATTCATCATACCCTGCAATTCAATTTATATTACCAGCTGAGCACACCATGCACTGAATTTAGACCAGCAACAAAATATTTCATGGACAATAACAATTGCTAAAATTATGATATCAATACTTGATAATTCTTTGTACCATCTGTGTGCTGTCATCCCATCTTTCTCTGTCTCTCATAAATGCTCAACTCTCTTTCCTCCTAAATCTTCCGGTTCTTCAAGTAGTAATAATGCAAGAAGTAATAATACAAGATTTATAATTCATAGCCATATACGGGGTGGGGGCCTAGCTCAGTGGTAGCGCGCTGGGCTTCCAACCACTGGGTCCCGGGTTCAATTCCCAGTCGAGCCTATGTTGGATGGCTGTTTCATCCTTCGTCTCATTGCCATGGTCCCTACCTGTCCTAATTAGCCCAACTGGTGCAGAAATACAGGACGTAAAGCCCTAATCCACCACCACCACCACCACCATAGCCATATACCTGTAATTCCTTGGTGTGATTGGTCCTCTTTATTCGGTCTTTCTGCTCCTTTTCCTCCACTGCTTGCTGCTTGTTTTGTTGTTTCTGCAGCCTGTTTTGTTTCAGTGTTTCCTTCCTCTCCATGAAGTGAAACAAAATGAAAATTGCATTCTCACGGGTTACAAGTACAAACCTGTTGTTTTTGAGTAGCCTTTGACTTCTTCATTTTTCAAAAGCTGAGCTTTCGTGTTCTCATCCAGACTATTTAGCTATTTTGCTGTGTGATTCCCTTTCCACATTGACGTTAAACAATAACACATAACACCCTTTCCACACTGTTAAGATTCAGCAAAAAAAGGGGGAGGGGTGAGGAAGTTTAATTGCTTGTATTCCACAATATAATACCAATGTTCTTATAGATAGAATTACATTGGGACAATAGTTGTGGCAAGGGGCATCAACTTCAAAAGGTTGTCTGAAATTCCAAAAGCTCTCTCCAATCCAATATTTGTTCTAGGTACTCTTGTTATCTTGGCTGCAAGGGTGTCTAAAAATACACTAATATAAAAAATTAATTGTAAAACACATTAATGTTGCAAAATCATTTCGCTTGTGAGCAATATAACATAACTACGCAATATTTTGTACCTGTCCACTTGTACTTTCACTGGTTAGATAATCTTTCAACTGTCGAACACGTACAACAAAAAATGAACTATAGATGATTTCTATCGCCTGCCGGGTAAGTCCATCGAGACTCACTGGGTGTTGTCAATTCTTCTAATATGCTGTCTCTTTTGAGTGTCAAGTAGATAATCTTCCGCGGCTACCAACTCAGTTGCTAGCGCTCTGGGCTTCCAACCGCTGGGTCCCGGGTTCGATTCCCGGTCGAGCCTAAGTTGGATGGCTGTTTCCTCTTTCGTCTCATTGCCATGGTCTCTGCCTGTCCTAATTAGCCCAATTGGTGCAGAAATACAGGACGTAAAGCCCTAATCACCCACCCATCCAACAAATCCAACTTATGATGTAATATTTCATCAAAAGTACATGCATCATTATGAATCCCGTTCAAAAGCCATTCGACCACTGGGATTACGGATGAAATTCTATCTTGAGGCTGCAAAAATTGATACTACAATTATTACCGAGACGGAAGTACCACCAACTCCGCCATGGATTCTCCCAGTCCCCAAAGTTATACTGGACTTGGCTGAACTTAAGAAAAGCGAAACTAATCCTGTAGACTATCAAAACCTATTTTATACTATAAGGTTTAAATACGAATCATACAAATTTCTATACACAGATGGCTCAAAAATGGACAGACGAGTAGGCTGTGCAGTCACCTCTTATAAAACCGTTATAGCTGAATGTCATATTCCAGACCACTGCTCAATATACACTGCAGAATTAACAGCTATTTACCTTGCCTTAAAGAACATCGAGGACTCGGGAATCAAATCATTGTTATCTGTTCTGATTCCAAATCTGCTCTTCAAGCAATCCAAAATAAACAACTTGATAACCCTGGGATCTTAGATGTTCTTATTAAGTATTTCCATCTTCACGAATACAAAGACCTTGTATTCTGCTGGATTCCTGGAAACGTTGGCATTGAAGGGAATGAAAAAGCAGACCTGGCAGCAAAAAGGGCTCTTACAAAGAGATAACTGATTTTACTATCCCATACACTGATTTTAAAATGACTATAAATCTTTTATCATGTCTTGCTGGCAAAGACAATGTAATGAATGTAATTACAACAAGTTGCATTCAATCTTACCTTGCTTTCAAAATAAAATACCTAGTAGGTTCAATACTCGCAAAGATCAAGGAATCTATCACAGATGCCTCATAAGACATTCAAGACTTACACATTTACACCTTTTAGTCAATGAACCGGCACCGGTATGCCAGAGTTGTCAGTGCCCCCCTTACAATCATCCTTCGTCTCATTGCCATGGTCTCTGCCTGTCCTAATTAGCCCATCAGGTGCAGAAATACAGGATGTAAAGCCCTAATCAAACACACACACACACGCCCCCTTACAATCAAACATATTTTATTAGATTGCATCCAATTACAATGCATTAGAAGACCTTTGTTTCGAGCTACTACCTTACAACATCTCTTTACCAGATATCCAACGCAGACAGTTTTTGATTTTTTACATGCATCTGGTTTCTACTACCAAATATAGACAATCAATCTTAACCTAGAGAGCCTCTACATAGCCCACTCAGGTGCTGATGAGGCGTTAAACAATAACACAGACACACACACACCAAATATAGATAATTAATCTTAACCTAAAGAGCCTCTACATAGCCCACTCAACCGCTGGGTCCCGGGTTCGATTCCCGGTCGTGCCTAAGTTGGATGGCTGTTTCATCCTTTGTCTCATTGCCATGGTCTCTGCCTGTCCTAATAAGCCCAATTGGTGCAGAAATACAGGACGTAAAGCCCTAATTACCCACCCACCTACCCACATAGCCCACTCAGGTGCTGATGAGGTGTTAAACAATAACACACACACTCAACCATTACATATTCATTTGATATTTGGTGAAGGGGGGCAGCGAGATGACTGGTGGGGCATTGAGGGCCTTTGGTGACCATTTCCTACAGGCACCAACCCCTTCTCCCTTGCCCCCCTGGTGTCATCTCATTGCCATGGTCTCTGCCTGTCCTAATTAGCCCAACTGGTGCATAAATACTGGACGTAAAGCCCTAATCATCCACCCACACCCCCCTGGCGAATTTTCAACCATTAGATATTCGCCCTCGAAGGTCCTGGGCCTCCACGCGGCGATAGTGGAAACACTCGGGGTGAAAACATGTTTCCCCAGTGGCCAACATAGGGCAGTGCACACTGCACAAGTAACTCCTGCTTTATTGGAGGGTGTGTCCCCTACCTTACAGGGGAAACACAAATGAAAATGTCTCATTCACATGAAACAGACCGGCACGTATGTCACCCGGGTTACCAAGGTGTGCGTCCCTCCGGGGGAAACCAGGCTGAGGTTGAATATTGGCTACAGGAACAAATCAAGATGCTAAACACTCTCACACAACATCGAATGGGTCTGATGAAACATACAGATCCAAATCATAGCCCAAGTTTCTCATAATCAATGAAACAGATGAGAAGTTTACAAAGTTATCTGCAATTACCATCTGTATAACGCTTGAAAAGTTGGTGGGACAGATGGAGAATAGCCGTCTGAGATCTGGATCTCTGTTGGTCCAGACCAACACCAGAAACCAAACAGAAACACTGTTACGACTGAAAACATTTGCAGGAGCTCCTGTCAAAGTTGAGCCTCACAGAACCCTGAATACCTGTAGGGAAACAGTGCTTTCACACGAAAGTCATCTGTGCTCAGATGCAGAATTTAGGGATTAGATGTCAGATAGGGAACTGGTGAATATTCGACGAATAAAATTAAGACGTGAACCTTTCGGAATTTTTTTTTATTTTGACATTCCATGGTAATTATTTGCCTGACAAAATCCCAGTTGGATTTGAATGGTGCAAAGTTCGCCCATATGTACCCAACCCACAAAGATGCTTTCGATGCCAAGAATATGGTCACATTAATCATAACTGTTCAAGTCAGGAAAGATGTGCAAACTGTGCATCTTCCGATCTCATCCACACTAGAGAGACTCATGTCAACTAACACCTAGATGTGTGAACTGTGACCAAAAACATGCAGCATTTGACCACAAATGTCCCAAGTGGATCCTTGAAAAGGAAGCCCTCGAAGGTCCTGGGTCTCCACGCGGCGAGGGTGGAAACACTTGGGGTGAAGTCCTCTATCCCCTGTGGCTAAAACAGGACAGTGCGCATTGCACAAGCTGCTCCAGCTATCCAACGCAGACACTTATTGATTTTTTACATGCTTCTGGTTTCTACTACCAACTATAGATAATCAATCTTACCCTAGAGAGCCTCTACATAGCCCACTGAGGTGCTGATGAGGCGTTAAACAATAACACTACCTACCCTAAAAACGACACAAAACATCGGCTTCCCTCAAAGCCCTCAGGATAGCTGAACAAACAAAAGGAACAGTCACGTATGCAGCAGTTACATCAATATCACTAAAACCTAGATCTTCACCTCGCCAAAGAATTAACCTATATCCAAATTTCAAGAATTCAAAAACGCAACATCCCTCATCAGAAGTCCAAGGATCGCCTTCAAATGATCACTTCGACATACTAAATGAATTTATCCAAAAGAAATCAACCATCCAAGGCGCAATGCCTTCATTGGATCCTTTGTCTCAAAGGATCGATATCACTCTAAATAGTGAGCTAGACCCAGATGCAATGGACCAGTCCATGGAGACTGGTAAACCAGTATCTAACTGCCCACCAAAGGTGAAAAAATTTGAATCACAATCCCACTGAGCAGGAAACCGCTTAGTAGAAGACTCAATCGGAATTTTAACTTAAATAGATGACATGATACACTTGCAATTCCTTCTAAAATAAAAATAAATCAATTACATGGACAATATCATTCAGTGGAATTGTCGAGGTTTCAGAGCCAATTTTGATGAAATAGGAATAATGGCCTTAGACTTAAATGCAAGTGTCTTTTGTCTACAAGAAACCTATCTGATACCTACAGACAGATTAAAAAACTGCCATATGTATCATACTTACGGAAATATTGTCCATGAAAGAGCAAGTGCTGGAACAACCATTTAATCAAACGTGGAATAATCCATACGAAAGTTAACTTAAACACTAACCTTCAAGCGACAGCAGTCCGCCTAACTTTACACAAAACATTTACAATATGTTCCCTATATTTACCACCAAGTCTTCACCTAACAAGTCATGATTTGAATGACCTTTATAATCAACTACCCCCACCATGTACACATACTAACAGGAGAGGGAAATTAATAGAAAAATTTACTACTACTAATGACCTATGTTTATTCAACGATGGCTCTTATACTTATCTTCACCCAGGACATAGAACATTCACATCAATTGATACTTAGCATAAGCGATCCAACATTGTTCTTAGACTACAATTGGTCAGTTTTGGAAGATACGCATGGCAGTGACCATAATTTTAAAGTATTCTGGGAATCCACCTCAATTTTACCAGTCAAAATGGAAACTACTCAAAGCAGACTGGAACACTTTCCCTGACCTGTGCCTGGAAACCATAACATTAACTAGATATGAGAACTCCGACATGCCAATGGAAACATTTACAAATGATCTTATGTCATTATCAAATAAAACAATACCAAGAACTAAAACAAATCACCAACATAGCCCTAGACATTGGTACGATAAGGAAGTGTAAGGGGCCATTAAAGAGCGGAAAAAAGCCCTTAGAAAATTCAAAACGCACCCAACAATTCCTAATATAAACAACTTTAAAATCCTGCGAGCAAAGGCTATAGACGACTTGTCAGACAAAAGAAAAGAACCACATGGAGAAATTATGTCTCAAAACTTAATACTCGTAGCCCTAGTTCCAAAGTAGGGCAAATGGTAAGAAAAATAAATGGTAAAGACCTATCATCTCATATCCAACATCTTAAAGTTCAGGACGAAATCCTCACCACACCAGAACAAATAGCCAACAAACTAGGACAACAGTTCTCATTTAATTCAAATGGTAAGAAAAATAAATGGTAAAGACCTATCATCTCATATCCAACATCTTAAAGTTCAGGACGAAATCCTCACCACACCAGAACAAATAGCCAACAAACTAGGACAACAGTTCTCATTTAATTCTTCATCTGAAAACTTTACACCAGAATTTGAAAGATTCAAAGTCCGAGCAGTACAACTGACCTATAACATCCAATCAAAGGACTTCGAGGAGTACAATACCCCACTTACTCTTGAAGAACTTCAGAAAGCCCTGCAAAAGGCAACTGACTCAGCCACAGGACCAGATGAAGTCCATTACCAACTCTTAAAACATCTTCCTAAAGCCTTGTTTCCACATAGCCGAGTTTCTCGTAGTCAACTCGTAGTATTACGTAACACGCTTCTCGGTCCCAATCCGTACTAAACTCTGCGACTACTCCTCGCACTCGGGAGATACTCGACGAGTAACTCCTGGGACTCGTAGCCAGCTCCTGAGATTTGGAGCCGATAGCCGAGTATGCCGCGCTGCACGGCACACTCGGCGGATTTTCCAGGAGTTCAAAAACTCGGCCATGACTCGCCGAGTACCAGGAGTCACTCGGCGAGTAACTCCTCTAACTCGCCGAGTTACTCCTCGAACTCGGCGAGTTACTCGGCGCTAATTTCACTCGTATTACACTCGGTGGAATGTTCAGTAGTGCGAGGAGTAGCACGGCGAGTTGTAGGAGTAACTCACCGAGTTGTAGGAGTAACTCGCAGAGTTCTACCTTTAGTACATGCATCATCAGCGTAGGGGGTCGTATATAATTTAAAAGGCCGCTGCTCCTCTAATATTAGTTCGATTTTCGTCAAATAAAGATTGTTTTGTAGTATAATTCATAGTGACTCCATAGGTATTTTCGGATTGAAAATAGACCAAATATTAAGCGAGATATTCGTCTGAGAATGTAGCTAGGTTGGCGGAGGCAAACAGTGGTGCTCTCGCAGACGTCCGCGCCCGGACTGTATCGATGCAGGTAAGGCTGAGCGCTACTTTAAAAGGCTGCTGCTCCCCTAATATTAGTCCGATTTTCGTCAAATAAATATTGAATTATAGTCGAGTTCATACTTATTCCACACAGATTTTCAGATTGAAAATAGACCAAATATTAAGCGAGATATTCGTCTGAGAAGGCAGGTAGTCTGGCGGCGGCAAGGTGCTCTGTGTATGGCCCTGACTTGAATGGTGTAGTCAATATTTTTGACCATTTTATATACATTGTTTGGATGAGCTTTATTGCAATTCATTTCTACTCATTCTGCCAACTGCCATGACTGTTATGTCAATTGCTATTAGCATTTTGAATGATACAAAGAATGGGTGTAGAGAATACAGCAAATTCAATACATGTGTCAATTGCCTAATTGCCTAAATTGGGGTTATTTGACCTATCATTTCATGGTTTGTTCAAAGATGACACAGTAATTGCTATTAGCATTTTGAATGATACAAAGAATGGGTGTAGAGAATACAGCAAATTCAATACATGTGTCAATTGCCTAATTGCCTAAATTGGGGTTATTTGACCTGTCATTTCATGGTTTGTTCAAAGATGACACAGTAATATGACATTGTCTTGATTTTATTTGCTATCTTTAATTTACTTATACTGGTGCTCCCTGAAGCGTCCGTGCCCGGACTGTATTAATGCAGAAAGCTGAGCGCTTCTTTAAAAAGCTACTGCTCCCTTAATATTAGTCCGATTTTCGTCAAATAAAGATTGTTTTGTAGTATAATTCAGTGACTCCATAGGTATTTTCGGATCGAAAATAGACCAAATATTAAGCGAGATATGCATCTGAGAATGCAGGTAGGCTGGCGTCGGTCTATCATTCGACGGGTGACTCGGGGCTGTCGTAGCTACCTTGCTTCACCCGGCGAGTCACTCCTACAACTCGGCGAGTCACCCGCCCAGTCACCCGCCGAACCCGCCGAGTAACCCGCCGCGTAACCCGCCGAGTAACCCGCCGAGTAACCCGCCGAGTAACCCGCCGAGTAACCCGCCGAGTCACTTTTTCCGCCAGAATTCGTCGCCAACTCCTCGAATTTTGGCCGTTACGTAATACTACCAGTTGACTACGACAAACTCGGCTATGTGGGAACGGGGCTTAAGGCATGCCTTGAAGTCCTACTTCACCTGTTCAATAAAATTTGGGACTATGGAATATTCCCACCCACTTGGAAAATGGCGAAAATTATTCCAATTCCTAAACCAAACAAGGATCATAGTGATCCAAATAACTATAGACCTATTGCCTTGATTGCCATGGTCTCTGCCTGTCCTAATTAGCCCATCAGGTGCAGAAATACAGGACGTAAAGCCCTGATCACACACACACACACACACACCTATTGGTTTGTGTGGTTTTAGACACCAACGGAGCACTATGGATCATTTGGTCCAATTAGAAACCTATATCAGAGATGCTTTTCGTTTCCAATATTTTTTGATCTAGAAAAAGCTTATGATACCACATGGAAATTTGGAATAATGAAAGACCTTTATGATTTTGGCCTCAGGGGAAGGCTACCAAACTTCATCAGTTCTTTTCTAAAAGACCGCTGGTTCAAGGTACGAATAGGATCAACAATGTCTAACAGCCACCCACAAGAAATGGGAGTCCCACAGGGTAGTATTTTGTCACCCACATGTTTTAACATAAAGATGAACAGCATTGTAAAGTCTATACGTGAAAACATTATGTGCTCTCTGTAGATGACTTTCTTATAGCTTTCAGATCCAAACAAATGTCTACTATAGAACGGCAACTGCAATTGAACTTAAACAAATTACATAAATGGTCACAAGAAAATGGATTAAAATTTTCTAAATCGAAGACTGTTTGTATGCATTTCTGCCATTTTCGAACTTATCACCCTGAACCGACTCTTATGATCGACAAATGTAAGATTAAAGTTGTCGATCAGAATAAGTTTCTTGGAGTTATCCTAGACTCGAAGCTATCATTTATCCCACACATAATATCACTGAAAGTGAAATGTCTGAAGTCACTTAATCTCCTAAAAGTAGTGAGTAAAGTTAACTGGGGTTGAGATACCACTGTACTTCTAAGACTTTACTGAGCAATTACACGATCTCGCCTAGACTACGAAAGTGTCGTATATGGCTCAGCAAGGCCATCATACTTAAGGTGCCTCAATACTGTGCACAATCAAGGCCTCAGATAAAGTTAAGCAGCATTCCGTACCTCACCAATAGAGGTAGGGCGGGGGCCTAGCTCAGAGGTAGCGCTCTGGGCTTCCAACCGCTGGGTCCCGGGTTCGATTCCTGGTCAAGCCCACTAATTGCCATGGTCTCTACCTGTCCTAATTAGCCCAGCAGGTGCAGAAATACAGGACGTAAAGCCCTAATCACCCACCCACCCACCCTGGTCAAGCCTGGGGTGGGGGCTTAGCTCAGTGGTAGCGCGCTGGGCTTCCAACCACTGGGTCCCGGGTTCAATTCTATGTTGAATGGCTGTTTCATACTTCATCTCATTGCCATGGTCCCTACCTGTCCTAATTAGCCCATCAGGTGCAGAAATACAGGACGTAAAGCCCTATTCCACCACCACCACCACCACCTGGTCAAGCCTAACTAAGTTGGATGGCTGTTTCCTCCTTCGTCTCATTGCCATGGTCTCTGCCTGTCCTAATTAGCCCAACTGGTGCAGAAATACAGGATGTAAAGCCCTAATCGCACACACACACACACACACCTCACCAATAGAAAGTATATATGTATTGACGAAAGAACCTTCACTGGTGCTTCAACGCCTCAAACTATCATTACAGTACTTGGTGAAATAAGCAGCCTGTCCAAAAAATCAAGCATACAATTCTGTATTTCACCCCATGTATAGTCATCTTTATGAAGCTTGACATGCCATTCAACCATTAGGACTGCGAATGAAATTTTACATCCATGCAGTTGGAATAGATACCACTATCATAGAAGAGACAGAAACACCACCTATACCACTCTGGAACAACCCAAAACTCCCACAGTTAATACGGCTTAGGATAAGCTACAGAAAGCAGAAACCAATCCAGTAGAATATCAAAGAAGATTTATCATCATCAGATGCCACTATGAATCACACAAATTTCTATATGCTGGTGGTGAGCTCTCGAAGGTCCTTTGCCTCCACGCGGCGAGGGTGGAAACACTTGGGGTGAAGTCCTCTATCCCCAGTGGCTAAAACAGGACAGTGCGCATTGCACAAGCTGCTCCAGCTTTACAGGAGGGTGTGTCCCCTACCATACAGGGGAAACAAAAATGAATATGTCCGAATCGACAATTTCAGACCGGCTCGCACGTCCCCCGGGTGAACAAGGTGCGCGTCCCTCAGCGGTAAACCAGGCTGAGGTCGAAAAATTGGCTACTGGTTCCAGATTTGGTAAACGTTCGCGTCCATCATTAGATGACGCAAATCAAAGTTCAAATAATGCAGATACATCTAAGCCTTGGCCAAAGTTTCTTGTTGTTACTGGCAGTGATGCTGGTTTTTCCCGACTTTCAGCCATAACAATATGCAGAACAATTAAGGAAAGCATTGGTTTTGTTGAAAATACAAGACGTTTAAGCAATACGTCCTTGCTGGTGCAGGTTGCCCACAGGGACCAGTCCCTGAGATTGCTGGGGTTGGAGGCCTTTGCGGGTGCCCCTGTTAAGGTGGAGCCCCATCGGTTTTTCAACTCCTGCAAGGGAGTTGTAACATCGCATGAGAGCAGTCTCTGCTCCGATGACGAACTGAGGGACTGGCTGGATGACTACAATGTCATCCACATTCATCGCCAGCCCCCAAGATATTCACGACAGCTACTAACTCTGACCTTTGATGGCACAGTGTTGCCTGACAAGGTCAGCATTGGGTTCGAGTGGTGTAGGGTACGTCCCTACATCCCGAACCCAAAACGATGTTACAACTGCCAAAGATTTGGCCATTTCAGCGGCTCCTGCCGTGCCAAACCAACCTGTGCCAATTGTGGATCACGGGAACACACCCATTCCCGTGACTCACCATGTACGAATACATGGTATTGTGTTAATTGTGGAGGTGATGGGCCAGCCTATCACCGTGGCTGTCCCAAATGGCAGCTAGAGAAAGAGATCCTGAAGTTAAAGACCACCAAGGATATCTCCTTTCCCCAAGCGCGCCGTATAGCTGAACAGGCTGCTGGGGCAAGCTATGCCTCAGTCCTGTCTCAGATGGCTGGACCTAGATCTCCTTCACCCAGATCATCGCCCAGGCGAAGGATTGACCTAGATCCTAATTATAAATATTCAAAGGCAGGCCAAAGCACGCAGAAAGATAAACCAGAATCTAAGACTTCACAGGCAGACGATCACCTCGCAAGAATAAAGCAGCATGCTATAGATGTCGGAAAAGGACATCTTGTAGCTCCATCAGTTAGTGCTTCACAACTTAGTGTACCCTCACAGGGTGCACCTTCCGGTGTTGAGTCGGAAGAGATACACCAGCCGATGGAAGAGGAGGCAGGGACTACCACCATCCCTAGGCCTCAACGGGAGGGGGCAATTGATAAAAGATCAATTGTTCCCAAAAGACCCCCCCCCCCCCTCATCAGAAAAACACTAGAAAAATCTAGTGCACTGAGTATCATAAGACCACCATCTAAGCATGGTGGGGCCCCCAAAAAGATCTTAACACCAAAAGAGGCAGTGACTTTGAAGAAAAAGTGAATATTCATACAAATTCATACCATGCACTACAGATTTTACTATGATAATATTAAACTCTTTTAACTAATTCATGGACAGTATCATTCAGTGGAACTGTCGAGGTTTCAGAGCCAACTTCGATGAAATAGGTTGCATGGTCCAACACTTAAACCCTAGTGTTTTCTGTCTACAGGAAACATTTCTGAAACCTCCAAATAGTTTTAAACTGAGAAACTATCATATGTATAATACATATGGCAATATTGCCCATGATAGAGCCACTGGTGGCTCATCAATTTTAGTTAAAAATGGCATCATTCATACCCATATTGCTCTTAACACTAACCTTCAGGCTACAGCAGTTCGTCTGAACCTGAATAAAACATTCACCATATGTTCCTTATATATTCCTCCACCCTTTCACCTTACAGCCAGTAATTTGCATAACCTTTACAATCAACTTCCTGAACCGCGTCTTATCCTAGGAGATTTTAACAGCCATAACCAATTGTGGGGAAGCACTTCCCACAACAACAAAGGAAAAACCATTGAAGATTTTCTCAATGACCACACCCTTTGCTTGTTCAATGATGGTTCACCTACATATCTTCACCCAGGTCATGGAACATTTTCAGCGATAGACCTTAGTAAATGTGATCCAGCGTTATTTCTGGAATTTGAATGGAGAGTATTAGAGGACACTCACGGCAGTGATCACTTTCCTATTGTCCTACAAAACGTAGAAGGTACTAGAGAAGTGGGCCAACCACGATGGAAGTTGCATAAAGCAGATTGGACCTCCTTCGAAAAGCACTGCTTAGAAACAATTACTATGTCGCATTATAGAAATTGTAATAGTCTTATTGAAGATTTTACTGATGATATTACTGATATAGCCAATAGAACAATACCGATGACAAAAAATAATTCTAAACGTAGTGCAAGACCTTGGTTTGATGACGAAGTAAGAGAAGCTATTAAAAACCGTAAGAGAGCCCTCAGAATTTTTAAATCTCAGCCGACCATCAGCAATCTGAATAATTTTAAGTGCCTGAAAGCCAAAGCGCGTAGAATTGTAAGGCAAAAAAAACGTAGTTGCTGGAAAGACTATGTCTCCAGACTCACTGAAAGAACTCCCAGCAATAAAGTCTGGAAAATGATTAAGAAGATTGAAGGAAAGAACCTATCTTCACATGTAAGCATTCTAGAAGTGAATGGAGAACATCTCTCCTCACCAGAACAAATATCAAACGGGTTAGGAGAACAGTTTGCGTACAACTCCTCGTCAGAGAACTATACGAGAGAATTTCAATGTTATAAGGCTCAAGCTGAGAGATTAACCCTAAATATACAGTCTGATAACAGCGAAGATTATAACTCCTACATCACCTTAGAAGAACTTCAGAAGGCCATCTTAAAAGCGACTGACTCTGCAACAGGCCCTGATAATATACATTATCAAATCTTAAAACACCTACCTCAATCCTCTTTAAAAACATTACTGTATATCTTTAATCAAATTTGGGAGGAGGGATGTCTTCCATCCCTCTGGAAACAAGCCACGGTCATCCCAATTCCCAAGCCGGGGAAGGATCATAGTGATCCTATGAATTATCGACCAATAGCCTTAACCAGTTGTCTATGTAAGACAATGGAGCGAATTGTTACTGATAGACTGGTTTGGTTCCTGGAGTCGAACCAGCTTATTACAGAGCTCCAATCTGGATTTCGCCGTCACAGGAGCACATTAGATCATTTAGTCAGACTGGAAACTTATGTTAGAGATGCTTTCATTAACAGAGAACACGTAGTAGCCATATTCTTTGACCTAGAAAAAGCTTATGACACTACATGGAAATATGGAATAATGAAAGATCTCCACGACTTCGGGCTTCGAGGTCGCCTTCCAGTTTTCATCGGATCCTTCCTACAGGATCGCTTCTTTAAGGTCCGAGTGGGATCAACGATGTCAAGCCCCTACTCTCAGGAGAATGGAGTCCCTCAGAGTAGTATTCTCTCGCCCACCCTCTTTAACGTCAAAATCAACAGTATAGTAAATTCCATCTCAGAAAATCTCATGTCGTCCCTATATGTTGACGATTTCCTCATTGCATATCGTTCCAGATATATGCCAACCATAGAACGACAACTGCAATTAAATTTGAATAGGATTCACAAATGGTCACTTGAAAATGGCTTCAAGTTCTCTAAACAGAAGACAGTTTGTCTGCCTTTCTATTATTTACGATCAAACCATTCAGATCCATCACTAATAATTGACAACTGTCAAATAAAAGTGGTGAATGAAACAAAATTTTTGGGTGTACTCTTTGACTCCAAATTGTCTTTCATTCCGCATATCAAAGCACTGAAAGCAAAGTGCCTGAAATCAATGAACCTCCTTAAAGTAGTGAGCAAATATAATTGGGGTGGGGACACAACGGTCCTCCTTCGTCTCTATCGAGCAATTACTCGTTCTCGACTTGATTATGGTTCTGTGGTATATGGCTCTGCCAGACCATCTTATCTAAAATGCCTGAATTCTGTACATCATCAAGGGTTGCGACTAAGCTTAAGAGCTTTTCGTACATCTCCTGTAGAGAGCTTATATGTACTGGCAGGGGAACCTCCACTTTCCCTTCGTCGTATCAAGTTATCCATGCAATACATACTAAAAGTAGCTTCAACTCCAACAAATCCAACATATGATGTAATATTTCATCCAAAATACATGCATCATTATGAATCTCGTTCAAACGCCATTCGACCACTGGGATTACGCATGAAATTCTATCTTGAGGCTGCAAAAATTGATACTACAATCATTGCTGAGACGGAAGTACCACCCATTCCGCCATGGATTCTCCCAGTCCCGAAAGTTATACTGGATTTGGCAGAGCTTAAGAAAAGCGGAACCAATCCGGTAGACTATCAAAACCTATTTTATAGTATAAGGTTTAAATACGAATCGTACAAATTTCTATACACAGATGGCTCAAAAATGGAAAGACGAGTAGGCTGTGCAGTCACTTCTTATAAAACCGTTATAGCTGAATGTCGTCTTCCAGACCACTGCTCAATATACACTGCAGAATTAACAGCTATTTACCTTGCCTTAAAGAACATCGAGGACTCAGAATCAGATCGTTATGTTATCTGTTCTGATTCAAAATCTGCTCTTCAAGCAATCCAAAATAAACAACTTGATAACCCTGGGATCTTAGATGTTCTGATTAAGTATTTCTATCTTCACGAATACAAAGACATAGTATTCTGCTGGATTCCTGGACACGCTGGCATTGAAGGGAATGAAAAAGCAGACCTGGCAGGAAAAAGGGCTCTTACAAAAGAGATAACTGATTTTACCATTCCATACACTGATTTTAAAATGACTATAAAATCTTTTATCATGTCTTGCTGGCAAAGACAATGGAATGAGTGTAATAACAACAAGTTGCATTCAATCTTACCTTGCATTCAAAATAAAATACCTAGTAGGTTCAATACTCGCAAAGATCAAGGAATATATCACAGATGCCTCATAGGACATTCAAGACTTACACATTTACACCTTTTAGTCAATGAACCGGCACCGGTATGCCAGAGTTGTCGGTGCCCCCTAACAATCAAACATATTTTATTAGATTGCAGCCACTTACAACGCTTTAGAAGACCTTTGTTTCAAGCTAATACCTTACAACATCTCTTTACCAGATATCCAACCCAGACAATTATTGATTTTTTATATGCTTCTGGTTTCTACTACCAAATATAGTTAATCAATCTTAACCTAGAGAGCCTCTACATAGCCCACTCAGGTGCTGATGAGGCATTAAACAATAACTCACACACACACACACCCACTTACAATGCATTAGAAGACTTCTGTTTCAAGCTACTACCTTACAACATCTCTTTACTAGATATCCAACCCAGACAATTATTGATTTTTTATATGCTTCTGGTTTCTACTACCAAATATAGATAATCAATCTTAACCTAGAGAGCCTCTACATAGCCCACTCAGGTGCTGATGAGGCATTAAACAATAACACACACACACACTTGTTCTATTAACTTAAGTCTGATGTGTCTCCTTATAACGTATTGTGGGTCCAGGTCAACTATCCGTACATCATGGTGGCGGAAGTCCTGCATTAATGGCAGCTCAACTATTTCATCCTATTCATCATACCCTGCAATTCAATTTATATTACCAGCTGAGCACACCATGCACTGAATTTAGACCAGCAACAAAATATTTCATGGACAATAACAATTGCTAAAATTATGATATCAATACTTGATAATTCTTTGTACCATCTGTGTGCTGTCATCCCATCTTTCTCTGTCTCTCATAAATGCTCAACTCTCTTTCCTCCTAAATCTTCCGGTTCTTCAAGTAGTAATAATGCAAGAAGTAATAATACAAGATTTATAATTCATAGCCATATACGGGGTGGGGGCCTAGCTCAGTGGTAGCGCGCTGGGCTTCCAACCACTGGGTCCCGGGTTCAATTCCCAGTCGAGCCTATGTTGGATGGCTGTTTCATCCTTCGTCTCATTGCCATGGTCCCTACCTGTCCTAATTAGCCCAACTGGTGCAGAAATACAGGACGTAAAGCCCTAATCCACCACCACCACCACCACCATAGCCATATACCTGTAATTCCTTGGTGTGATTGGTCCTCTTTATTCGGTCTTTCTGCTCCTTTTCCGCCACTGCTTGCTGCTTGTTTTGTTGTTTCTGCAGCCTGTTTTGTTTCAGTGTTTCCTTCCTCTCCATGAAGTGAAACAAAATGAAAATTGCATTCTCACGGGTTACAAGTACAAACCTGTTGTTTTTGAGTAGCCTTTGACTTCTTCATTTTTCAAAAGCTGAGCTTTCGTGTTCTCATCCAGACTATTTAGCTATTTTGCTGTGTGATTCCCTTTCCACATTGACGTTAAACAATAACACATAACACCCTTTCCACACTGTTAAGATTCAGCAAAAAAAAGGGGGAGGGGTGAGGAAGTTTAATTGCTTGTATTCCACAATATAATACCAATGTTCTTATAGATAGAATTACATTGGGACAATAGTTGTGGCAAGGGGCATCAACTTCAAAAGGTTGTCTGAAATTCCAAAAGCTCTCTCCAATCCAATATTTGTTCTAGGTACTCTTGTTATCTTGGCTGCAAGGGTGTCTAAAAATACACTAATATAAAAAATTAATTGTAAAACACATTAATGTTGCAAAATCATTTCGCTTGTGAGCAATATAACATAACTACGCAATATTTTGTACCTGTCCACTTGTACTTTCACTGGTTAGATAATCTTTCAACTGTCGAACACGTACAACAAAAAATGAACTATAGATGATTTCTATCGCCTGCCGGGTAAGTCCATCGAGACTCACTGGGTGTTGTCAATTCTTCTAATATGCTGTCTCTTTTGAGTGTCAAGTAGATAATCTTCCGCGGCTACCAACTCAGTTGCTAGCGCTCTGGGCTTCCAACCGCTGGGTCCCGGGTTCGATTCCCGGTCGAGCCTAAGTTGGATGGCTGTTTCCTCTTTCGTCTCATTGCCATGGTCTCTGCCTGTCCTAATTAGCCCAATTGGTGCAGAAATACAGGACGTAAAGCCCTAATCACCCACCCATCCAACAAATCCAACTTATGATGTAATATTTCATCAAAAGTACATGCATCATTATGAATCCCGTTCAAAAGCCATTCGACCACTGGGATTACGGATGAAATTCTATCTTGAGGCTGCAAAAATTGATACTACAATTATTACCGAGACGGAAGTACCACCAACTCCGCCATGGATTCTCCCAGTCCCCAAAGTTATACTGGACTTGGCTGAACTTAAGAAAAGCGAAACTTATCCTGTAGACTATCAAAACCTATTTTATACTATAAGGTTTAAATACGAATCATACAAATTTCTATACACAGATGGCTCAAAAATGGAAAGACGAGTAGGCTGTGCAGTCACTTCTTATAAAACCGTTATAGCTGAATGTCGTCTTCCAGACCACTGCTCAATATACACTGCAGAATTAACAGCTATTTACCTTGCCTTAAAGAACATCGAGGACTCAGAATCAGATCGTTATGTTATCTGTTCTGATTCAAAATCTGCTCTTCAAGCAATCCAAAATAAACAACTTGATAACCCTGGGATCTTAGATGTTCTGATTAAGTATTTCTATCTTCACGAATACAAGGACATAGTATTCTGCTGGATTCCTGGACACGCTGGCATTGAAGGGAATGAAAAAGCAGACCTGGCAGGAAAAAGGGCTCTTACAAAAGAGATAACTGATTTTACCATTCCATACACTGATTTTAAAATGACTATAAAATCTTTTATCATGTCTTGCTGGCAAAGACAATGGAATGAGTGTAATAACAACAAGTTGCATTCAATCTTACCTTGCATTCAAAATAAAATACCTAGTAGGTTCAATACTCGCAAAGATCAAGGGATATATCACAGATGCCTTATAGGACATTCAAGACTTACACATTTACACCTTTTAGTCAATGAACCGGCACCGGTATGCCAGAGTTGTCGGTGTCCCCTAACAATCAAACATATTTTATTAGATTGCACCCACTTACAATGGTATTCTGCTGGATTCGTGGACACGCTGGCATTGAAGGGAATGAAAAAGCAGACCTGGCAGCAAAAAGGGCTCTTACAAAAGAGATAACTGATTTTACCATTCCATACACTGATTTTAAAATGACTATAAAATCTTTTATCATGTCTTGCTGGCAAAGACAATGGAATGAGTGTAATAACAACAAGTTGCATTCAATCTTACCTTGCATTCAAAATAAAATACCTAATAGGTTCAATACTCGCAAAGATCAAGGAATATATCACAGATGCCTCATAGGACATTCAAGACTTACACATTTACACCTTTTAGTCAATGAACCGGCACCGGTATGCCAGAGTTGTCGGTGCCCCCTAACAATCAAACATATTTTATTAGATTGCAGCCACTTACAACGCTTTAGAAGACCTTTGTTTCAAGCTAATACCTTACAACATCTCTTTACCAGGTATCCAACCCAGACAATTATTGATTTTTTATATGCTTCTGGTTTCTACTACCAAATATAGTTAATCAATCTTAACCTAGAGAGCCTCTACATAGCCCACTCAGGTGCTGATGAGGCATTAAACAATAACTCACACACACACACACCCACTTACAATGCATTAGAAGACTTCTGTTTCAAGCTACTACCTTACAACATCTCTTTACTAGATATCCAACCCAGACAATTATTGATTTTTTATATGCTTCTGGTTTCTACTACCAAATATAGATAATCAATCTTAACCTAGAGAGCCTCTACATAGCCCACTCAGGTGCTGATGAGGCATTAAACAATAACACACACACACACTTGTTCTATTAACTTAAGTTTGATGTGTCTCCTTATAACGTATTGTGGGTCCAGGTCAACTATCCGTACATCATGGTGGCGGAAGTCCTGCATTAATGGCAGCTCAACTATTTCATCCTATTCATCATACCCTGCAATTCAATTTATATTACCAGCTGAGCACACCATGCACTGAATTTAGACCAGCAACAAAATATTTCATGGACAATAACAATTGCTAAAATTATGATATCAATACTTGATAATTCTTTGTACCATCTGTGTGCTGTCATCCCATCTTTCTCTGTCTCTCATAAATGCTCAACTCTCTTTCCTCCTAAATCTTCCGGTTCTTCAAGTAGTAATAATGCAAGAAGTAATAATACAAGATTTATAATTCATAGCCATATACGGGGTGGGGGCCTAGCTCAGTGGTAGCGCGCTGGGCTTCCAACCACTGGGTCCCGGGTTCAATTCCCAGTCGAGCCTATGTTGGATGGCTGTTTCATCCTTCGTCTCATTGCCATGGTCCCTACCTGTCCTAATTAGCCCAACTGGTGCAGAAATACAGGACGTAAAGCCCTAATCCACCACCACCACCACCACCATAGCCATATACCTGTAATTCCTTGGTGTGATTGGTCCTCTTTATTCGGTCTTTCTGCTCCTTTTCCTCCACTGCTTGCTGCTTGTTTTGTTGTTTCTGCAGCCTGTTTTGTTTCAGTGTTTCCTTCCTCTCCATGAAGTGAAACAAAATGAAAATTGCATTCTCACGGGTTACAAGTACAAACCTGTTGTTTTTGAGTAGCCTTTGACTTCTTCATTTTTCAAAAGCTGAGCTTTCGTGTTCTCATCCAGACTATTTAGCTATTTTGCTGTGTGATTCCCTTTCCACATTGACGTTAAACAATAACACATAACACCCTTTCCACACTGTTAAGATTCAGCAAAAAAAAGGGGGAGGGGTGAGGAAGTTTAATTGCTTGTATTCCACAATATAATACCAATGTTCTTATAGATAGAATTACATTGGGACAATAGTTGTGGCAAGGGGCATCAACTTCAAAAGGTTGTCTGAAATTCCAAAAGCTCTCTCCAATCCAATATTTGTTCTAGGTACTCTTGTTATCTTGGCTGCAAGGGTGTCTAAAAATACACTAATATAAAAAATTAATTGTAAAACACATTAATGTTGCAAAATCATTTCGCTTGTGAGCAATATAACATAACTACGCAATATTTTGTACCTGTCCACTTGTACTTTCACTGGTTAGATAATCTTTCAACTGTCGAACACGTACAACAAAAAATGAACTATAGATGATTTCTATCGCCTGCCGGGTAAGTCCATCGAGACTCACTGGGTGTTGTCAATTCTTCTAATATGCTGTCTCTTTTGAGTGTCAAGTAGATAATCTTCCGCGGCTACCAACTCAGTTGCTAGCGCTCTGGGCTTCCAACCGCTGGGTCCCGGGTTCGATTCCCGGTCGAGCCTAAGTTGGATGGCTGTTTCTTCTTTCGTCTCATTGCCATGGTCTCTGCCTGTCCTAATTAGCCCAATTGGTGCAGAAATACAGGACGTAAAGCCCTAATCACCCACCCATCCAACAAATCCAACTTATGATGTAATATTTCATCAAAAGTACATGCATCATTATGAATCCCGTTCAAAAGCCATTCGACCACTGGGATTACGGATGAAATTCTATCTTGAGGCTGCAAAAATTGATACTACAATTATTACCGAGACGGAAGTACCACCAACTCCGCCATGGATTCTCCCAGTCCCCAAAGTTATACTGGACTTGGCTGAACTTAAGAAAAGCGAAACTAATCCTGTAGACTATCAAAACCTATTTTATACTATAAGGTTTAAATACGAATCATACAAATTTCTATACACAGATGGCTCAAAAATGGAAAGACGAGTAGGCTGTGCAGTCACTTCTTATAAAACCGTTATAGCTGAATGTCGTCTTCCAGACCACTGCTCAATATACACTGCAGAATTAACAGCTATTTACCTTGCCTTAAAGAACATCGAGGACTCAGAATCAGATCGTTATGTTATCTGTTCTGATTCAAAATCTGCTCTTCAAGCAATCCAAAATAAACAACTTGATAACCCTGGGATCTTAGATGTTCTGATTAAGTATTTCTATCTTCACGAATACAAAGACATAGTATTCTGCTGGATTCCTGGACACGCTGGCATTGAAGGGAATGAAAAAGCAGACCTGGCAGGAAAAAGGGCTCTTACAAAAGAGATAACTGATTTTACCATTCCATACACTGATTTTAAAATGACTATAAAATCTTTTATCATGTCTTGCTGGCAAAGACAATGGAATGAGTGTAATAACAACAAGTTGCATTCAATCTTACCTTGCATTCAAAATAAAATACCTAGTAGGTTCAATACTCGCAAAGATCAAGGGATATATCACAGATGCCTTATAGGACATTCAAGACTTACACATTTACACCTTTTAGTCAATGAACCGGCACCGGTATGCCAGAGTTGTCGGTGTCCCCTAACAATCAAACATATTTTATTAGATTGCACCCACTTACAATGGTATTCTGCTGGATTCCTGGACACGCTGGCATTGAAGGGAATGAAAAAGCAGACCTGGCAGCAAAAAGGGCTCTTACAAAAGAGATAACTGATTTTACCATTCCATACACTGATTTTAAAATGACTATAAAATCTTTTATCATGTCTTGCTGGCAAAGACAATGGAATGAGTGTAATAACAACAAGTTGCATTCAATCTTACCTTGCATTCAAAATAAAATACCTAGTAGGTTCAATACTCGCAAAGATCAAGGAATATATCACAGATGCCTCATAGGACATTCAAGACTTACACATTTACACCTTTTAGTCAATGAACCGGCACCGGTATGCCAGAGTTGTCGGTGCCCCCTAACAATCAAACATATTTTATTAGATTGCAGCCACTTACAACGCTTTAGAAGACCTTTGTTTCAAGCTAATACCTTACAACATCTCTTTACCAGATATCCAACCCAGACAATTATTGATTTTTTATATGCTTCCGGTTTCTACTACCAAATATAGTTAATCAATCTTAACCTAGAGAGCCTCTACATAGCCCACTCAGGTGCTGATGAGGCATTAAACAATAACTCACACACACACACACCCACTTACAATGCATTAGAAGACTTCTGTTTCAAGCTACTACCTTACAACATCTCTTTACTAGATATCCAACCCAGACAATTATTGATTTTTTATATGCTTCTGGTTTCTACTACCAAATATAGATAATCAATCTTAACCTAGAGAGCCTCTACATAGCCCACTCAGGTGCTGATGAGGCATTAAACAATAACACACACACACACTTGTTCTATTAACTTATTTCTGATGTGTCTCCTTATAACGTATTGTGGGTCCAGGTCAACTATCCGTACATCATGGTGGCGGAAGTCCTGCATTAATGGCAGCTCAACTATTTCATCCTATTCATCATACCCTGCAATTCAATTTATATTACCAGCTGAGCACACCATGCACTGAATTTAGACCAGCAACAAAATATTTCATGGACAATAACAATTGCTAAAATTATGATATCAATACTTGATAATTCTTTGTACCATCTGTGTGCTGTCATCCCATCTTTCTCTGTCTCTCATAAATGCTCAACTCTCTTTCCTCCTAAATCTTCCGGTTCTTCAAGTAGTAATAATGCAAGAAGTAATAATACAAGATTTATAATTCATAGCCATATACGGGGTGGGGGCCTAGCTCAGTGGTAGCGCGCTGGGCTTCCAACCACTGGGTCCCGGGTTCAATTCCCAGTCGAGCCTATGTTGGATGGCTGTTTCATCCTTCGTCTCATTGCCATGGTCCCTACCTGTCCTAATTAGCCCAACTGGTGCAGAAATACAGGACGTAAAGCCCTAATCCACCACCACCACCACCACCATAGCCATATACCTGTAATTCCTTGGTGTGATTGGTCCTCTTTATTCGGTCTTTCTGCTCCTTTTCCGCCACTGCTTGCTGCTTGTTTTGTTGTTTCTGCAGCCTGTTTTGTTTCAGTGTTTCCTTCCTCTCCATGAAGTGAAACAAAATGAAAATTGCATTCTCACGGGTTACAAGTACAAACCTGTTGTTTTTGAGTAGCCTTTGACTTCTTCATTTTTCAAAAGCTGAGCTTTCGTGTTCTCATCCAGACTATTTAGCTATTTTGCTGTGTGATTCCCTTTCCACATTGACGTTAAACAATAACACATAACACCCTTTCCACACTGTTAAGATTCAGCAAAAAAAAGGGGGAGGGGTGAGGAAGTTTAATTGCTTGTATTCCACAATATAATACCAATGTTCTTATAGATAGAATTACATTGGGACAATAGTTGTGGCAAGGGGCATCAACTTCAAAAGGTTGTCTGAAATTCCAAAAGCTCTCTCCAATCCAATATTTGTTCTAGGTACTCTTGTTATCTTGGCTGCAAGGGTGTCTAAAAATACACTAATATAAAAAATTAATTGTAAAACACATTAATATATATATAGATTTTATTGACATGTAAAATATCATAAATGATACATATGTCATTCAGTTAAAAGATAACATGAAAGAGACATTAATGTAAGTACAGAAAGCAATAAAATTTCAATAATCAAGGTTCCAGCCACCAAGTTAACTTATAATACGTGTTTAAAATCCACATACACAATAGAAAAAAATACAAGCCGCTAATAAAAACATTTCACTCTCAAAGTCCAAAACATGACAAGCACATCATAACTAATAAACTAATAAACTAAATTAATAACTGTGTGGATACAGGAGATGGTTTTCTCTACACATCAGCTTGAAGGAGAAACTTTCCTAAACTAATTAATAACTCAGGTTCCTTGTTTGTCATTATTGCTGTAAACTTAGTTATATCATCTAGAGACAAGAAGTTGTTAATAAATTTAGTTGCATTCAAAAAAAGGTTAACACGGTGTTGCTCATTACCAGGACAGACAATCAAACAGTGAATTTCGTCTTCTACAAAGTTTAACGTACACTTTTCACATATTCTATTTGGAGCAGGAATTATTGGTTTATGGTGTCGACCTGTTTCAATCTTCAGGCTATGTGAACTTGTCCTAAATCTAGCTATTTTAGTTAACACTTTGCGAATTTGTTGCAATTCAAGATAAGGTTCTATTCTACAATCAGTTTTAAATAGTTTATATGTCCTAAGTTTTGGTTGTTGTGAATTAATGTTGCAAAATCATTTCGCTTGTGAGCAATATAACATAACTACGCAATATTTTGTACCTGTCCACTTGTACTTTCACTGGTTAGATAATCTTTCAACTGTCGAACACGTACAACAAAAAATGAACTATAGATGATTTCTATCGCCTGCCGGGTAAGTCCATCGAGACTCACTGGGTGTTGTCAATTCTTCTAATATGCTGTCTCTTTTGAGTGTCAAGTAAATAATCTTCCGCGGCTACCAACTCAGCTGCTAGCGCTCTGGGCTTCCAACCGCTGGGTCCCGGGTTCGATTCCCGGTCGAGCCTAAGTTGGATGGCTGTTTCCTCTTTCGTCTCATTGCCATGGTCTCTGCCTGTCCTAATTAGCCCAATTGGTGCAGAAATACAGGACGTAAAGCCCTAATCACCCACCCATCCAACAAATCCAACTTATGATGTAATATTTCATCAAAAGTACATGCATCATTATGAATCCCGTTCAAAAGCCATTCGACCACTGGGATTACGGATGAAATTCTATCTTGAGGCTGCAAAAATTGATACTACAATTATTACCGAGACGGAAGTACCACCAACTCCGCCATGGATTCTCCCAGTCCCCAGAGTTATACTGGACTTGGCTGAACTTAAGAAAAGCGAAACTAATCCTGTAGACTATCAAAACCTATTTTATACTATAAGGTTTAAATACGAATCATACAAATTTCTATACACAGATGGCTCAAAAATGGAAAGACGAGTAGGCTGTGCAGTCACCTCTTATAAAACCGTTATAGCTGAATGTCATATTCCAGACCACTGCTCAATATACACTGCAGAATTAACAGCTATTTACCTTGCCTTAAAGAACATCGAGGACTCGGGAATCAAATCATTGTTATCTGTTCTGATTCCAAATCTGCTCTTCAAGCAATCCAAAATAAACAACTTGATAACCCTGGGATCTTAGATGTTCTTATTAAGTATTTCCATCTTCACGAATACAAAGACCTTGTATTCTGCTGGATTCCTGGAAACGTTGGCATTGAAGGGAATGAAAAAGCAGACCTGGCAGCAAAAAGGGCTCTTACAAAGAGATAACTGATTTTACTATCCCATACACTGATTTTAAAATGACTATAAATCTTTTATCATGTCTTGCTGGCAAAGACAATGTAATGAATGTAATTACAACAAGTTGCATTCAATCTTACCTTGCATTCAAAATAAAATACCTAGTAGGTTCAATACTCGCAAAGATCAAGGAATCTATCACAGATGCCTCATAAGACATTCAAGACTTACACATTTACACCTTTTAGTCAATGAACCGGCACCGGTATGCCAGAGTTGTCAGTGCCCCCCTTACAATCATCCTTCGTCTCATTGCCATGGTCTCTGCCTGTCCTAATTAGCCCATCAGGTGCAGAAATACAGGATGTAAAGCCCTAATCAAACACACACACACACGCCCCCTTACAATCAAACATATTTTATTAGATTGCATCCAATTACAATGCATTAGAAGACCTTTGTTTCGAGCTACTACCTTACAACATCTCTTTACCAGATATCCAACGCAGACAGTTTTTGATTTTTTACATGCATCTGGTTTCTACTACCAAATATAGACAATCAATCTTAACCTAGAGAGCCTCTACATAGCCCACTCAGGTGCTGATGAGGCGTTAAACAATAACACAGACACACACACACCAAATATAGATAATTAATCTTAACCTAAAGAGCCTCTACATAGCCCACTCAACCGCTGGGTCCCGGGTTCGATTCCCGGTCGAGCCTAAGTTGGATGGCTGTTTCATCCTTCGTCTCATTGCCATGGTCTCTGCCTGTCCTAATTAGCCCAATTGGTGCAGAAATACAGGACGTAAAGCCCTAATTACCCACCCACCTACCCACATAGCCCACTCAGGTGCTGATGAGGTGTTAAACAATAACATACACACTCAACCATTACATATTCATTTGATATTTGGTGAAGGGGGGCAGCGAGATGACTGGTGGGGCATTGAGGGCCTTTGGTGACCATTTCCTACAGGCACCAACCCCTTCTCCCTTGCCCCCCTGGTGTCATCTCATTGCCATGGTCTCTGCCTGTCCTAATTAGCCCAACTGGTGCATAAATACTGGACGTAAAGCCCTAATCATCCACCCACACCCCCCTGGCGAATTTTCAACCATTAGATATTCGCCCTCGAAGGTCCTGGGCCTCCACGCGGCGATAGTGGAAACACTCGGGGTGAAAACATGTTTCCCCAGTGGCCAACATAGGGCAGTGCACACTGCACAAGTAACTCCTGCTTTATTGGAGGGTGTGTCCCCTACCTTACAGGGGAAACACAAATGAAAATGTCTCATTCACATGAAACAGACCGGCACGTATGTCACCCGGGTTACCAAGGTGTGCGTCCCTCCGGGGGAAACCAGGCTGAGGTTGAATATTGGCTACAGGAACAAATCAAGATGCTAAACACTCTCACACAACATCGAATGGGTCTGATGAAACATACAGATCCAAATCATAGCCCAAGTTTCTCATAATCAATGAAACAGATGAGAAGTTACAAAGTTATCTGCAATTACCATCTGTATAACGCTTGAAAAGTTGGTGGGACAGATGGAGAATAGCCATCTGAGATCTGGATCTCTGTTGGTCCAGACCAACACCAGAAACCAAACAGAAACACTGTTACGACTGAAAACATTTGCAGGAGCTCCTGTCAAAGTTGAGCCTCACAGAACCCTGAATACCTGTAGGGAAACAGTGCTTTCACACGAAAGTCATCTGTGCTCAGATGCAGAATTTAGGGATTAGATGTCAGATAGGGAACTGGTGAATATTCGACGAATAAAATTAAGACGTGAACCTTTCGGAATTTTTTTTTATTTTGACATTCCATGGTAATTATTTGCCTGACAAAATCCCAGTTGGATTTGAATGGTGCAAAGTTCGCCCATATGTACCCAACCCACAAAGATGCTTTCGATGCCAAGAATATGGTCACATTAATCATAACTGTTCAAGTCAGGAAAGATGTGCAAACTGTGCATCTTCCGATCTCATCCACACTAGAGAGACTCATGTCAACTAACACCTAGATGTGTGAACTGTGACCAAAAACATGCAGCATTTGACCACAAATGTCCCAAGTGGATCCTTGAAAAGGAAGCCCTCTATCCCCTGTGGCTAAAACAGGACAGTGCGCATTGCACAAGCTGCTCCAGCTATCCAACGCAGACACTTATTGATTTTTTACATGCTTCTGATTTCTACTACCAACTATAGATAATCAATCTTACCCTAGAGAGCCTCTACATAGCCCACTGAGGTGCTGATGAGGCGTTAAACAATAACACTACCTACCCTAAAAACGACGGGGGCAGGGGCCTAGCTCAGAGGTAGCGCTCTGGGCTTCCAACCGCTGGGTCCCGGGTTCGATTCCCGGTCGAGCCTAAGTTGGATGGCTGTTTCATCCTTCGTCTCATTGCCATGGTCTCTGCCTGTCCTAATTAGCCCAACTGGTGCAGAAATACAGGACGTAAAACCCTAATCACCCACCCCACCCACCCTAAAAACGACACAAAACATCGGCTTCCCTCAAAGCCCTCAGGATAGCTGAACAAACAAAAGGAACAGTCACGTATGCAGCAGTTACATCAATATCACTAAAACCTAGATCTTCACCTCGCCAAAGAATTAACCTATATCCAAATTTCAAGAATTCAAAAACGCAACATCCCTCATCAGAAGTCCAAGGATCGCCTTCAAATGATCACTTCGACATACTAAATGAATTTATCCAAAAGAAATCAACCATCCAAGGCGCAATGCCTTCATTGGATCCTTTGTCTCAAAGGATCGATATCACTCTAAATAGTGAGCTAGACCCAGATGCAATGGACCAGTCCATGGAGACTGGTAAACCAGTATCTAACTGCCCACCAAAGGTGAAAAAATTTGAATCACAATCCCACTGAGCAGGAAACCGCTTAGTAGAAGACTCAATCGGAATTTTAACTTAAATAGATGACATGATACACTTGCAATTCCTTCTAAAATAAAAATAAATCAATTACATGGACAATATCATTCAGTGGAATTGTCGAGGTTTCAGAGCCAATTTTGATGAAATAGGAATAATGGCCTTAGACTTAAATGCAAGTGTCTTTTGTCTACAAGAAACCTATCTGATACCTACAGACAGATTAAAAAACTGCCATATGTATCATACTTACGGAAATATTGTCCATGAAAGAGCAAGTGCTGGAACAACCATTTAATCAAACGTGGAATAATCCATACGAAAGTTAACTTAAACACTAACCTTCAAGCGACAGCAGTCCGCCTAACTTTACACAAAACATTTACAATATGTTCCCTATATTTACCACCAAGGCTTCACCTAACAAGTCATGATTTGAATGACCTTTATAATCAACTACCCCCACCATGTACACATACTAACAGGAGAGGGAAATTAATAGAAAAATTTACTACTACTAATGACCTATGTTTATTCAACGATGGCTCTTATACTTATCTTCACCCAGGACATAGAACATTCACATCAATTGATACTTAGCATAAGCGATCCAACATTGTTCTTAGACTACAATTGGTCAGTTTTGGAAGATACGCATGGCAGTGACCATAATTTTAAAGTATTCTGGGAATCCACCTCAATTTTACCAGTCAAAATGGAAACTACTCAAAGCAGACTGGAACACTTTCCCTGACCTGTGCCTGGAAACCATAACATTAACTAGATATGAGAACTCCGACATGCCAATGGAAACATTTACAAATGATCTTATGTCATTATCAAATAAAACAATACCAAGAACTAAAACAAATCACCAACATAGCCCTAGACATTGGTACGATAAGGAAGTGTAAGGGGCCATTAAAGAGCGGAAAAAAGCCCTTAGAAAATTCAAAACGCACCCAACAATTCCTAATATAAACAACTTTAAAATCCTGCGAGCAAAGGCTATAGACGACTTGTCAGACAAAAGAAAAGAACCACATGGAGAAATTATGTCTCAAAACTTAATACTCGTAGCCCTAGTTCCAAAGTAGGGCAAATGGTAAGAAAAATAAATGGTAAAGACCTATCATCTCATATCCAACATCTTAAAGTTCAGGACGAAATCCTCACCACACCAGAACAAATAGCCAACAAACTAGGACAACAGTTCTCATTTAATTCAAATGGTAAGAAAAATAAATGGTAAAGACCTATCATCTCATATCCAACATCTTAAAGTTCAGGACGAAATCCTCACCACACCAGAACAAATAGCCAACAAACTAGGACAACAGTTCTCATTTAATTCTTCATCTGAAAACTTTACACCAGAATTTGAAAGATTCAAAGTCCGAGCAGTACAACTGACCTATAACATCCAATCAAAGGACTTCGAGGAGTACAATACCCCACTTACTCTTGAAGAACTTCAGAAAGCCCTGCAAAAGGCAACTGACTCAGCCACAGGACCAGATGAAGTCCATTACCAACTCTTAAAACATCTTCCTAAAGCCTTGTTTCCACATAGCCGAGTTTCTCGTAGTCAACTCGTAGTATTACGTAACACGCTTCTCGGTCCCAATCCGTACTAAACTCTGCGACTACTCCTCGCACTCGGGAGATACTCGACGAGTAACTCCTGGGACTCGTAGCCAGCTCCTGAGATTTGGAGCCGATAGCCGAGTATGCCGCGCTGCACGGCACACTCGGCGGATTTTCCAGGAGTTCAAAAACTCGGCCATGACTCGCCGAGTACCAGGAGTCACTCGGCGAGTAACTCCTCTAACTCGCCGAGTTACTCCTCGAACTCGGCGAGTTACTCGGCGCTAATTTCACTCGTATTACACTCGGTGGAATGTTCAGTAGTGCGAGGAGTAGCACGGCGAGTTGTAGGAGTAACTCACCGAGTTGTAGGAGTAACTCGCAGAGTTCTACCTTTAGTACATGCATCATCAGCGTAGGGGGTCGTATATAATTTAAAAGGCCGCTGCTCCTCTAATATTAGTTCGATTTTCGTCAAATAAAGATTGTTTTGTAGTATAATTCATAGTGACTCCATAGGTATTTTCGGATTGAAAATAGACCAAATATTAAGCGAGATATTCGTCTGAGAATGTAGCTAGGTTGGCGGAGGCAAACAGTGGTGCTCTCTCAGACGTCCGCGCCCGGACTGTATCGATGCAGGTAAGGCTGAGCGCTACTTTAAAAGGCTGCTGCTCCCCTAATATTAGTCCGATTTTCGTCAAATAAATATTGAATTATAGTCGAGTTCATACTTATTCCACACAGATTTTCAGATTGAAAATAGACCAAATATTAAGCGAGATATTCGTCTGAGAAGGCAGGTAGTCTGGCGGCGGCAAGGTGCTCTGTGTATGGCCCTGACTTGAATGGTGTAGTCAATATTTTTGACCATTTTATATACATTGTTTGGATGAGCTTTATTGCAATTCATTTCTACTCATTCTGCCAACTGCCATGACTGTTATGTCAATTGCTATTAGCATTTTGAATGATACAAAGAATGGGTGTAGAGAATACAGCAAATTCAATACATGTGTCAATTGCCTAATTGCCTAAATTGGGGTTATTTGACCTATCATTTCATGGTTTGTTCAAAGATGACACAGTAATTGCTATTAGCATTTTGAATGATACAAAGAATGGGTGTAGAGAATACAGCAAATTCAATACATGTGTCAATTGCCTAATTGCCTAAATTGGGGTTATTTGACCTGTCATTTCATGGTTTGTTCAAAGATGACACAGTAATATGACATTGTCTTGATTTTATTTGCTATCTTTAATTTACTTATACTGGTGCTCCCTGAAGCGTCCGCGCCCGGACTGTATTAATGCAGAAAGCTGAGCGCTTCTTTAAAAAGCTACTGCTCCCTTAATATTAGTCCGATTTTCGTCAAATAAAGATTGTTTTGTAGTATAATTCAGTGACTCCATAGGTATTTTCGGATCGAAAATAGACCAAATATTAAGCGAGATATGCATCTGAGAATGCAGGTAGGCTGGCGTCGGCCTATCATTCGACGGGTGACTCGGGGCTGTCGTAGCTACCTTGCTTCACCCGGCGAGTCACTCCTACAACTCGGCGAGTCACCCGCCTAGTCACCCGCCTAGTCACCCGCCGAACCCGCCGAGTAACCCGCCGCGTAACCCGCCGAGTAACCCGCCGAGTAACCCGCCGAGTCACTTTTTCTGCCAGAATTCGTCGCCAACTCCTCGAATTTTGGCCGTTACGTAATACTACGAGTTGACTACGACAAACTCGGCTATGTGGGAACGGGGCTTAAGGCATGCCTTGAAGTCCTACTTCACCTCTTCAATAAAATTTGGGACTATGGAATATTCCCACCCACTTGGAAAATGGCGAAAATTATTCCAATTCCTAAACCAAACAAGGATCATAGTGATCCAAATAACTATAGACCTATTGCCTTGATTGCCATGGTCTCTGCCTGTCCTAATTAGCCCATCAGGTGCAGAAATACAGGACGTAAAGCCCTGATCACACACACACACACACACACACCTATTGGTTTGTGTGGTTTTAGACACCAACGGAGCACTATGGATCATTTGGTCCAATTAGAAACCTATATCAGAGATGCTTTTCGTTTCCAATATTTTTTGATCTAGAAAAAGCTTATGATACCACATGGAAATTTGGAATAATGAAAGACCTTTATGATTTTGGCCTCAGGGGAAGGCTACCAAACTTCATCAGTTCTTTTCTAAAAGACCGCTGGTTCAAGGTACGAATAGGATCAACAATGTCTAACAGCCACCCACAAGAAATGGGAGTCCCACAGGGTAGTATTTTGTCACCCACATGTTTTAACATAAAGATGAACAGCATTGTAAAGTCTATACGTGAAAACATTATGTGCTCTCTGTAGATGACTTTCTTATAGCTTTCAGATCCAAACAAATGTCTACTATAGAACGGCAACTGCAATTGAACTTAAACAAATTACATAAATGGTCACAAGAAAATGGATTAAAATTTTCTAAATCGAAGACTGTTTGTATGCATTTCTGCCATCTTCGAACTTATCACCCTGAACCGACTCTTATGATCGACAAATGTAAGATTAAAGTTGTCGATCAGAATAAGTTTCTTGGAGTTATCCTAGACTCGAAGCTATCATTTATCCCACACATAACATCACTGAAAGTGAAATGTCTGAAGTCACTTAATCTCCTAAAAGTAGTGAGTAAAGTTAACTGGGGTTGAGATACCACTGTACTTCTAAGACTTTACTGAGCAATTACACGATCTCGCCTAGACTACGAAAGTGTCGTATATGGCTCAGCAAGGCCATCATACTTAAGGTGCCTCAATACTGTGCACAATCAAGGCCTCAGATAAAGTTAAGCAGCATTCCGTACCTCACCAATAGAGGTAGGGCGGGGGCCTAGCTCAGAGGTAGCGCTCTGGGCTTCCAACCGCTGGGTCCCGGGTTCGATTCCTGGTCAAGCCCACTAATTGCCATGGTCTCTACCTGTCCTAATTAGCCCAGCAGGTGCAGAAATACAGGACGTAAAGCCCTAATCACCCACCCACCCACCCTGGTCAAGCCTGGGGTGGGGGCTTAGCTCAGTGGTAGCGCGCTGGGCTTCCAACCACTGGGTCCCGGGTTCAATTCTATGTTGAATGGCTGTTTCATACTTCGTCTCATTGCCATGGTCCCTACCTGTCCTAATTAGCCCATCAGGTGCAGAAATACAGGACGTAAAGCCCTATTCCACCACCACCACCACCACCTGGTCAAGCCTAACTAAGTTGGATGGCTGTTTCCTCCTTCGTCTCATTGCCATGGTCTCTGCCTGTCCTAATTAGCCCAACTGGTGCAGAAATACAGGATGTAAAGCCCTAATCGCACACACACACACACACACCTCACCAATAGAAAGTATATATGTATTGACGAAAGAACATTCACTGGTGCTTCAACGCCTCAAACTATCATTACAGTACTTGGTGAAATAAGCAGCCTGTCCAAAAAATCAAGCATACAATTCTGTATTTCACCCCATGTATAGTCATCTTTATGAAGCTTGACATGCCATTCAACCATTAGGACTGCGAATGAAATTTTACATCCATGCAGTTGGAATAGATACCACTATCATAGAAGAGACAGAAACACCACCTATACCACTCTGGAACAACCCAAAACTCCCACAGTTAATACGGCTTTGGATATGCTACAGAAAGCAGAAACCAATCCAGTAGAATATCAAAGAAGATTTATCATCATCAGATGCCACTATGAATCACACAAATTTCTATATGCTGGTGGTGAGCCCTCGAAGGTCCTTTGCCTCCACGCGGCGAGGGTGGAAACACTTGGGGTGAAGTCCTCTATCCCCAGTGGCTAAAACAGGACAGTGCGCATTGCACAAGCTGCTCCAGCTTTACAGGAGGGTGTGTCCCCTACCATACAGGGGAAACAAAAATGAATATGTCCGAATCGACAATTTCAGACCGGCTCGCACGTCCCCCGGGTGAACAAGGTGCGCGTCCCTCAGCGGTAAACCAGGCTGAGGTCGAAAAATTGGCTACTGGTTCCAGATTTGGTAAACGTTCGCGTCCATCATTAGATGACGCAAATCAAAGTTCAAATAATGCAGATACATCTAAGCCTTGGCCAAAGTTTCTTGTTGTTACTGGCAGTGATGCTGGTTTTTCCCGACTTTCAGCCATAACAATATGCAGAACAATTAAGGAAAGCATTGGTTTTGTTGAAAATACAAGACGTTTAAGCAATACGTCCTTGCTGGTGCAGGTTGCCCACAGGGACCAGTCCCTGAGATTGCTGGGGTTGGAGGCCTTTGCGGGTGCCCCTGTTAAGGTGGAGCCCCATCGGTTTTTCAACTCCTGCAAGGGAGTTGTAACATCGCATGAGAGCAGTCTCTGCTCCGATGACGAACTGAGGGACTGGCTGGATGACTACAATGTCATCCACATTCATCGCCAGCCCCCAAGATATTCACGACAGCTACTAACTCTGACCTTTGATGGCACAGTGTTGCCTGACAAGGTCAGCATTGGGTTCGAGTGGTGTAGGGTACGTCCCTACATCCCGAACCCAAAACGATGTTACAACTGCCAAAGATTTGGCCATTTCAGCGGCTCCTGCCGTGCCAAACCAACCTGTGCCAATTGTGGATCACGGGAACACACCCATTCCCGTGACTCACCATGTACGAATACATCGTATTGTGTTAATTGTGGAGGTGATGGGCCAGCCTATCACCGTGGCTGTCCCAAATGGCAGCTAGAGAAAGAGATCCTGAAGTTAAAGACCACCAAGGATATCTCCTTTCCCCAAGCGCGCCGTATAGCTGAACAGGCTGCTGGGGCAAGCTATGCCTCAGTCCTGTCTCAGATGGCTGGACCTAGATCTCCTTCACCCAGATCATCGCCCAGGCGAAGGATTGACCTAGATCCTAATTATAAATATTCAAAGGCAGGCCAAAGCACGCAGAAAGATAAACCAGAATCTAAGACTTCACAGGCAGACGATCACCTCGCAAGAATAAAGCAGCATGCTATAGATGTCGGAAAAGGACATCTTGTAGCTCCATCAGTTAGTGCTTCACAACTTAGTGTACCCTCACAGGGTGCACCTTCCGGTGTTGAGTCGGAAGAGATACACCAGCCAATGGAAGAGGAGGCAGGGACTACCACCATCCCTAGGCCTCAACGGGAGGGGGCAATTGATAAAAGATCAATTGTTCCCAAAAGACCCCCCCCCCCCTCATCAGAAAAACACTAGAAAAATCTAGTGCACTGAGTATCATAAGACCACCATCTAAGCATGGTGGGGCCCCCAAAAAGATCTTAACACCAAAAGAGGCAGTGACTTTGAAGAAAAAGTGAATATTCATACAAATTCATACCATGCACTACAGATTTTACTATGATAATATTAAACTCTTTTAACTAATTCATGGACAGTATCATTCAGTGGAACTGTCGAGGTTTCAGAGCCAACTTCGATGAAATAGGTTGCATGGTCCAACACTTAAACCCTAGTGTTTTCTGTCTACAGGAAACATTTCTGAAACCTCCAAATAGTTTTAAACTGAGAAACTATCATATGTATAATACATATGGCAATATTGCCCATGATAGAGCCACTGGTGGCTCATCAATTTTAGTTAAAAATGGCATCATTCATACCCATATTGCTCTTAACACTAACCTTCAGGCTACAGCAGTTCGTCTGAACCTGAATAAAACATTCACCATATGTTCCTTATATATTCCTCCACCCTTTCACCTTACAGCCAGTAATTTGCATAACCTTTACAATCAACTTCCTGAACCGCGTCTTATCCTAGGAGATTTTAACAGCCATAACCAATTGTGGGGAAGCACTTCCCACAACAACAAAGGAAAAACCATTGAAGATTTTCTCAATGACCACACCCTTTGCTTGTTCAATGATGGTTCACCTACATATCTTCACCCAGGTCATGGAACATTTTCAGCGATAGACCTTAGTAAATGTGATCCAGCGTTATTTCTGGAATTTGAATGGAGAGTATTAGAGGACACTCACGGCAGTGATCACTTTCCTATTGTCCTACAAAACGTAGAAGGTACTATAGAAGTGGGCCAACCACGATGGAAGTTGCATAAAGCAGATTGGACCTCCTTCGAAAAGCACTGCTTAGAAACAATTACTATGTCGCATTATAGAAATTGTAATAGTCTTATTGAAGATTTTACTGATGATATTACTGATATAGCCAATAGAACAATACCGATGACAAAAAATAATTCTAAACGTAGTGCAAGACCTTGGTTTGATGACGAAGTAAGAGAAGCTATTAAAAACCGTAAGAGAGCCCTCAGAATTTTTAAATCTCAGCCGACCATCAGCAATCTGAATAATTTTAAGTGCCTGAAAGCCAAAGCGCGTAGAATTGTAAGGCAAAAAAGACGTAGTTGCTGGAAAGACTATGTCTCCAGACTCACTGAAAGAACTCCCAGCAATAAAGTCTGGAAAATGATTAAGAAGATTGAAGGAAAGAACCTATCTTCACATGTAAGCATTCTAGAAGTGAATGGAGAACATCTCTCCTCACCAGAACAAATATCAAACGGGTTAGGAGAACAGTTTGCGTACAACTCCTCGTCAGAGAACTATACGAGAGAATTTCAATGTTATAAGGCTCAAGCTGAGAGATTAACCCTAAATATACAGTCTGATAACAGCGAAGATTATAACTCCTACATCACCTTAGAAGAACTTCAGAAGGCCATCTTAAAAGCGACTGACTCTGCAACAGGCCCTGATAATATACATTATCAAATCTTAAAACACCTACCTCAATCCTCTTTAAAAACATTACTGTATATCTTTAATCAAATTTGGGAGAAGGGATGTCTTCCATCCCTCTGGAAACAAGCCACGGTCATCCCAATTCCCAAGCCGGGGAAGGATCATAGTGATCCTATGAATTATCGACCAATAGCCTTAACCAGTTGTCTATGTAAGACAATGGAGCGAATTGTTACTGATAGACTGGTTTGGTTCCTGGAGTCGAACCAGCTTATTACAGAGCTCCAATCTGGATTTCGCCGTCACAGGAGCACATTAGATCATTTAGTCAGACTGGAAACTTATGTTAGAGATGCTTTCATTAACAGAGAACACGTAGTAGCCATATTCTTTGACCTAGAAAAAGCTTATGACACTACATGGAAATATGGAATAATGAAAGATCTCCACGACTTCGGGCTTCGAGGTCGCCTTCCAGTTTTCATCGGATCCTTCCTACAGGATCGCTTCTTTAAGGTCCGAGTGGGATCAACGATGTCAAGCCCCTACTCTCAGGAGAATGGAGTCCCTCAGAGTAGTATTCTCTCGCCCACCCTCTTTAACGTCAAAATCAACAGTATAGTAAATTCCATCTCAGAAAATCTCATGTCGTCCCTATATGTTGACGATTTCCTCATTGCATATCGTTCCAGATATATGCCAACCATAGAACGACAACTGCAATTAAATTTGAATAGGATTCACAAATGGTCACTTGAAAATGGCTTCAAGTTCTCTAAACAGAAGACAGTTTGTCTGCCTTTCTATTATTTACGATCAAACCATCCAGATCCATCACTAATAATTGACAACTGTCAAATAAAAGTGGTGAATGAAACAAAATTTTTGGGTGTACTCTTTGACTCCAAATTGTCTTTCATTCCGCATATCAAAGCACTGAAAGCAAAGTGCCTGAAATCAATGAACCTCCTTAAAGTAGTGAGCAAATATAATTGGGGTGGGGACACAACGGTCCTCCTTCGTCTCTATCGAGCAATTACTCGTTCTCGACTTGATTATGGTTCTGTGGTATATGGCTCTGCCAGACCATCTTATCTAAAATGCCTGAATTCTGTACATCATCAAGGGTTGCGACTAAGCTTAAGAGCTTTTCGTACATCTCCTGTAGAGAGCTTATATGTACTGGCAGGGGAACCTCCACTTTCCCTTCGTCGTATCAAGTTATCCATGCAATACATACTAAAAGTAGCTTCAACTCCAACAAATCCAACATATGATGTAATATTTCATCCAAAATACATGCATCATTATGAATCTCGTTCAAACGCCATTCGACCACTGGGATTACGCATGAAATTCTATCTTGAGGCTGCAAAAATTGATACTACAATCATTGCCGAGACGGAAGTACCACCCATTCCGCCATGGATTCTCCCAGTCCCGAAAGTTATACTGGATTTGGCAGAGCTTAAGAAAAGCGAAACCAATCCGGTAGACTATCAAAACCTATTTTATAGTATAAGGTTTAAATACGAATCGTACAAATTTCTATACACAGATGGCTCAAAAATGGAAAGACGAGTAGGCTGTGCTGTCACTTCTTATAAAACCGTTATAGCTGAATGTCGTCTTCCAGACCACTGCTCAATATACACTGCAGAATTAACAGCTATTTACCTTGCCTTAAAGAACATCGAGGACTCAGAATCAGATCGTTATGTTATCTGTTCTGATTCCAAATCTGCTCTTCAAGCAATCCAAAATAAACAACTTGATAACCCTGGGATCTTAGATGTTCTTATTAAGTATTTCTATCTTCACAAATACAAAGACATAGTATTCTGCTGGATTCCTGGACACGCTGGCATTGAAGGGAATGAAAAAGCAGACCTGGCAGCAAAAAGGGCTCTTACAAAAGAGATAACTGATTTTACCATTCCATACACTGATTTTAAAATGACTATACAATCTTTTATCATGTCTTGCTGGCAAAGACAATGGAATGAATGTAATAACAACAAGTTGCATTCAATCTTACCTTGCATTCAAAATAAAATACCGAGTAGGTTCAATACTCGCAAAGATCAAGGAATATATCACAGATGCCTCATAGGACATTCAAGACTTACACATTTACACCTTTTAGTCAATGAACCGGCACCGGTATGCCAGAGTTGTCGGCGCCCCCTAACAATCAAACATATTTTATTAGATTGCATCCACTTACAACGCATTAGAAGACCTCTGTTTCAAGCTACTACCTTACAACATCTCTTTACTAGATATCCAACCCAGACAATTATTGATTTTTTATATGCTTCTGGTTTCTACTACCAAATATAGATAATCAATCTTAACCTAGAGAGCCTCTACATAGCCCACTCAGGTGCTGATGAGGCGTTAAACAATAACTCACACACACATTGACTCCAAATTGTCTTTCATTCCGCATATCAAAGCACTGAAAGCAAAGTGCCTGAAATCAATGAACCTCCTTAAAGTAGTGAGCAAATATAATTGGGGTGGGGACACAACGGTCCTCCTTCGTCTCTATCGAGCAATTACTCATTCTCGACTTGATTATGGTTCTGTGGTATATGGCTCTGCCAGACCATCTTATCTAAAATGCCTGAATTCTGTACATCATCAAGGGTTGCGACTAAGCTTAAGAGCTTTTCGTACATCTCCTGTAGAGAGCTTATATGTACTGGCAGGGGAACCTCCACTTTCCCTTCGTCGTATCAAGTTATCCATGCAATACATACTAAAAGTAGCTTCAACTCCAACAAATCCAACATATGATGTAATATTTCATCCAAAATACATGCATCATTATGAATCTCGTTCAAACGCCATTCGACCACTGGGATTACGCATGAAATTCTATCTTGAGGCTGCAAAAATTGATACTACAATCATTGCCGAGACGGAAGTACCACCCATTCCGCCATGGATTCTCCCAGTCCCGAAAGTTATACTGGATTTGGCAGAGCTTAAGAAAAGCGGAACCAATCCGGTAGACTATCAAAACCTATTTTATAGTATAAGGTTTAAATACGAATCGTACAAATTTCTATACACAGATGGCTCAAAAATGGAAAGACGAGTAGGCTGTGCTGTCACTTCTTATAAAACCGTTATAGCTGAATGTCGTCTTCCAGACCACTGCTCAATATACACTGCAGAATTAACAGCTATTTACCTTGCCTTAAAGAACATCGAGGACTCAGAATCAGATCGTTATGTTATCTGTTCTGATTCCAAATCTGCTCTTCAAGCAATCCAAAATAAACAACTTGATAACCCTGGGATCTTAGATGTTCTTATTAAGTATTTCTATCTTCACAAATACAAAGACATAGTATTCTGCTGGATTCCTGGACACGCTGGCATTGAAGGGAATGAAAAAGCAGACCTGGCAGCAAAAAGGGCTCTTACAAAAGAGATAACAGATTTTACCATTCCATACACTGATTTTAAAATGACTATACAATCTTTTATCATGTCTTGCTGGCAAAGACAATGGAATGAATGTAATAACAACAAGTTGCATTCAATCTTACCTTGCATTCAAAATAAAATACCGAGTAGGTTCAATACTCGCAAAGATCAAGGAATATATCACAGATGCCTCATAGGACATTCAAGACTTACACATTTACACCTTTTAGTCAATGAACCGGCACCGGTATGCCAGAGATGTCGGCGCCCCCTAACAATCAAACATATTTTATTAGATTGCATCCACTTACAACGCATTAGAAGACCTCTGTTTCAAGCTACTACCTTACAACATCTCTTTACTAGATATCCAACCCAGACAATTATTGATTTTTTATATGCTTCTGGTTTCTACTACCAAATATAGATAATCAATCTTAACCTAGAGAGCCTCTACATAGCCCACTCAGGTGCTGATGAGGCGTTAAACAATAACTCACACACACATTGACTCCAAATTGTCTTTCATTCCGCATATCAAAGCACTGAAAGCAAAGTGCCTGAAATCAATGAACCTCCTTAAAGTAGTGAGCAAATATAATTGGGGTGGGGACACAACGGTCCTCCTTCGTCTCTATCGAGCAATTACTCGTTCTCGACTTGATTATGGTTCTGTGGTATATGGCTCTGCCAGACCATCTTATCTAAAATGCCTGAATTCTGTACATCATCAAGGGTTGCGACTAAGCTTAAGAGCTTTTCGTACATCTCCTGTAGAGAGCTTATATGTACTGGCAGGGGAACCTCCACTTTCCCTTCGTCGTATCAAGTTATCCATGCAATACATACTAAAAGTAGCTTCAACTCCAACAAATCCAACATATGATGTAATATTTCATCCAAAATACATGCATCATTATGAATCTCGTTCAAACGCCATTCGACCACTGGGATTACGCATGAAATTCTATCTTGAGGCTGCAAAAATTGATACTACAATCATTGCCGAGACGGAAGTACCACCCATTCCGCCATGGATTCTCCCAGTCCCGAAAGTTATACTGGATTTGGCAGAGCTTAAGAAAAGCGGAACCAATCCGGTAGACTATCAAAACCTATTTTATAGTATAAGGTTTAAATACGAATCGTACAAATTTCTATACACAGATGGCTCAAAAATGGAAAGACGAGTAGGCTGTGCAGTCACTTCTTATAAAACCGTTAGAGCTGAATGTCGTCTTCCAGACCACTGCTCAATATACACTGCAGAATTAACAGCTATTTACCTTGCCTTAAAGAACATCGAGGACTCAGAATCAGATTGTTATGTTATCTGTTCTGATTCAAAATCTGCTCTTCAAGCAATCCAAAATAAACAACTTGATAACCCTGGGATCTTAGATGTTCTGATTAAGTATTTCTATCTTCACGAATACAAAGACATAGTATTCTGCTGGATTCCTGGACACGCTGGCATTGAAGGGAATGAAAAAGCAGACCTGGCAGGAAAAAGGGCTCTTACAAAAGAGATAACTGATTTTACCATTCCATACACTGATTTTAAAATGACTATAAAATCTTTTATCATGTCTTGCTGGCAAAGCCAATGGAATGAGTGTAATAACAACAAGTTGCATTCAATCTTACCTTGCATTCAAAATAAAATACCTAGTAGGTTCAATACTCGCAAAGATCAAGGAATATATCACAGATGCCTCATAGGACATTCAAGACTTACACATTTACACCTTTTAGTCAATGAACCGGCACCGGTATGCCAGAGTTGTCGGTGCCCCCTAACAATCAAACATATTTTATTAGATTGCAGCCACTTACAACGCTTTAGAAGACCTTTGTTTCAAGCTAATACCTTACAACATCTCTTTACCAGATATCCAACCCAGACAATTATTGATTTTTTATATGCTTCTGGTTTCTACTACCAAATATAGTTAATCAATCTTAACCTAGAGAGCCTCTACATAGCCCACTCAGGTGCTGATGAGGCGTTAAACAATAACTCACACACACACACACATATGCTGGTGGTGATAAACACACTGCTTATGCAGTCTCTTCTATTAAATCAAACTACTGCAGTGAACGCCTTCCAGATGAAAGCTCTGTGTACACTGCAGAGTTAATGGCCATTTATAAAGCAACAAAGATTACAGCTGATTTAGAATATAAAAACTTTGTGGTCTGTTCCAACTCAAAGTCTGCATTACAAGCTCTAGGAAATAAGCGTGTTGAACATCCTTCTGTATTAGATACTGATGACATATGCAATGTTGAAAGACAGCAAAGAAATAATATTCTGTTGGCTACTAGGTCATCCGGTATTGAAGGAAATGAAAAAGCAGATTTTGCCAAAAAAGCATTGACACAAGAAATCACTGACTACATCGTACCATACACAGATTTTAGACCTATCATAAACGATTTTATCATGTCTTGCTGGCAACCACAATGGAATGAATGTGAAAATAAACTATGCTCCATTCTACCTAGAGTTAAGGATAACGTATCAATTAACACAAATACACAAAGAGATGAGATTTTAATTTATAGATGTCTTATCGGACATACTAGACTAACTCATTCACATCTTCTTTTAAACAAACCAGCCCCAGTATGTGAAAGATGTCAACACCCCCTTACAGTAAAACATATTTTATTAGAATGTAACAATTTACAGCAAAGACAAAGACCTTCATATATGTCAAATTCTCTGAAACACCTTTTTACATCATATCCTCCTAAAAGTATCTTACAATTTTTGCAAGAAACCAATGTATATTACCAATTGTAATATTAAAATCGTGAAACAAGCTTGAATATCCTTAACCAATCTAACCTCTACATAGCCCAACAGGTGCTGATGAGGCGTTAAACAATAACACACACACACACACACACCCCCCTGGCGAATCTTCAACCATTGGATTTTCATTTGATATTCGGTGAAGGGGGCAGAGGGATAACTTGTGGGGCATTGGGGGCCTTTGGTGACCATTTCTCCCGAGGCACCAACCCCTTCTCCCTTGCCCCCTTGGCGAATCTTCAACCATTGGATATTCATTTGATATTTGGTGAAGGGGGCAGGGATATAACTGGTGGAACATTGGGGGCCTTCGGCGACCATTTCCCCCAGGCACCAACCCCTTCTCCCTTCCCCCCTGGTGAACCTTCAACCATTGGATATTTATTTGATATTCGGTGAAGGGGGCAGAGGGATAACTGCCCTCGAAGGTCCTGGGCCTCCACGCGGCGAGGGTGGAAACACTTGGGGTGAAGTCCTCTATCCCCAGTGGCTAAAACAGGACCGTGCGCATTGCACAAGCTGCTCCAGCTTTACAGGAGGGTGTGTCCCCTACCATACAGGGGAAACAAAAATGAATATGTCCGAATCGACAATTTCAGACCGGCTCGCACGTCCCCCGGGTGAACAAGGTGCGCGTCCCTCAGCGGTAAACCAGGCTGAGGTCGAAAAATTGGCTACTGGTTCCAGATTTGGTAAACGTTTGCGTCCATCATTAGATGACGCAAATCAAAGTTCAAATAATGCAGATACATCTAAGCCTTGGCCAAAGTTTCTTGTTGTTACTGGCAGTGATGCTGGGTTTTCCCGACTTTCAGCCATAACCATATGCAGAACAATTAAGGAAAGCATTGGTTTTGTTGAAAATACAAGACGTTTAAGCAATACGTCCTTGCTGGTGCAGGTTGCCCACAGGGACCAGTCCCTGAGATTGCTGGGGTTGGAGGCCTTTGCGGGTGCCCCTGTTAAGGTGGAGCCCCATCGGTTTTTCAACTCCTGCAAGGGAGTTGTAACATCACATGAGAGCAGTCTCTGCTCCGATGACGAACTGAGGGACTGGCTGGATGACTACAATGTCATCCACATTCATCGCCAGCCCCCAAGATATTCACGACAGCTTCTCACACTGACCTTTGATGGCACAGTTTTGCCTGACAAGGTGAGCATTGGGTTCGAGTGGTGTAGGGTACGTCCCTACATCCCGAACCCAAAACGATGTTATAATTGCCAGCGATTTGGCCATTTTAGCGGCTCCTGCCGCGCCAAACCAACCTGCGCCAATTGTGGGTCACGGGAACACACCCATTCCCGTGACTCACCATGTACGAATACATCGTATTGTGTTAATTGTGGAGGTGATGGGCCAGCCTATCACCGTGGCTGTCCCAAATGGCAGCTAGAGAAAGAGATCTTGAAGTTAAAGACCACCAAGGATATCTCCTTTCCCCAAGCATGCCGTATAGCTGAACAGGCTGCTGGGGCAAGCTATGCCTCAGTCCTGTCTCAGATGGCTGGACCTAGATCTCCTGCACCCAGATCATCGCCCAGGCGAAGGATTGACCTAGATCCTAATTATAAATATTCAAAGGCAGGCCAAAGCACGCAGAAAGATAAACCAGAATCTAAGACTTCACAGGCAGACGATCACCTCGCAAGAATAAAGCAGCATGCTATAGATGTCGGAAAAGGACATCTTGTAGCTCCATCAGTTAGTGCTTCACAACTTAGTGTACCCTCACAGGGTGCACCTTCCGGCCTTGAGTCGGAAGAGATACACCAGCCGATGGAAGAGGAGGCAGGGACTACCACCATCCCTAGGCCTCAACGGGAGGGGGCAATTGATAAAAGATCAATTGTTCCCAAAAGACCCCCCCTCATCAGAAAAACACTAGAAAAATCTAGTGCACTGAGTATCATAAGACCACCATCTAAGCATGGTGGGGCCCCCAAAAAGATCTTAACACCAAAAGAGGCAGTGACTTTGAAGAAAAAGTGAATATTCATACAAATTCATACCATGCACTACAGATTTTACTATGATAATATTAAACTCTTTTAACTAATTCATGGACAGTATCATTCAGTGGAACTGTCGAGGTTTCAGAGCCAACTTCGATGAAATAGGTTGCATGGTCCAACACTTAAACCCTAGTGTTTTCTGTCTACAGGAAACATTTCTGAAACCTCCAAATAGTTTTAAACTGAGAAACTATCATATGTATAATACATATGGCAATATTGCCCATGATAGAGCCACTGGTGGCTCATCAATTTTAGTTAAAAATGGCATCATTCATACCCATATTGCTCTTAACACTAACCTTCAGGCTACAGCAGTTCGTCTGAACCTGAATAAAACATTCACCATATGTTCCTTATATATTCCTCCACCCTTTCACCTTACAGCCAGTAATTTGCATAACCTTTACAATCAACTTCCTGAACCGCGTCTTATCCTAGGAGATTTTAACAGCCATAACCAATTGTGGGGAAGCACTTCCCACAACAACAAAGGAAAAACCATTGAAGATTTTCTCAATGACCACACCCTTTGCTTGTTCAATGATGGTTCACCTACATATCTTCACCCAGGTCATGGAACATTTTCAGCGATAGACCTTAGTAAATGTGATCCAGCGTTATTTCTGGAATTTGAATGGAGAGTATTAGAGGACACTCACGGCAGTGATCACTTTCCTATTGTCCTACAAAACGTAGAAGGTACTATAGAAGTGGGCCAACCACGATGGAAGTTGCATAAAGCAGATTGGACCTCCTTCGAAAAGCACTGCTTAGAAACAATTACTATGTCGCATTATAGAAATTGTAATAGTCTTATTGAAGATTTTACTGATGATATTACTGATATAGCCAATAGAACAATACCGATGACAAAAAATAATTCTAAACGTAGTGCAAGACCTTGGTTTGATGACGAAGTAAGAGAAGCTATTAAAAACCGTAAGAGAGCCCTCAGAATTTTTAAATCTCAGCCGACCATCAGCAATCTGAATAATTTTAAGTGCCTGAAAGCCAAAGCACGTAGAATTGTAAGGCAAAAAAAACGTAGTTGCTGGAAAGACTATGTCTCCAGACTCACTGAAAGAACTCCCAGCAATAAAGTCTGGAAAATGATTAAGAAGATTGAAGGAAAGAACCTATCTTCACATGTAAGCATTCTAGAAGTGAATGGAGAACATCTCTCCTCACCAGAACAAATATCAAACGGGTTAGGAGAACAGTTTGCGTACAACTCCTCGTCAGAGAACTATACGAGAGAATTTCAATGTTATAAGGCTCAAGCTGAGAGATTAACCCTAAATATACAGTCTGATAACAGCGAAGATTATAACTCCTACATCACCTTAGAAGAACTTCAGAAGGCCATCTTAAAAGCGACTGACTCTGCAACAGGCCCTGATAATATACATTATCAAATCTTAAAACACCTACCTCAATCCTCTTTAAAAACATTACTGTATATCTTTAATCAAATTTGGGAGAAGGGATGTCTTCCATCCCTCTGGAAACAAGCCACGGTCATCCCAATTCCCAAGCCGGGGAAGGATCATAGTGGTCCTATGAATTATCGACCAATAGCCTTAACCAGTTGTCTATGTAAGACAATGGAGCGAATTGTTACTGATAGACTGGTTTGGTTCCTGGAGTCGAACCAGCTTATTACAGAGCTCCAATCTGGATTTCGCCGTCACAGGAGCACATAAGATCATTTAGTCAGACTGGAAACTTATGTTAGAGATGCTTTCATTAACAGAGAACACGTAGTAGCCATATTCTTTGACCTAGAAAAAGCTTATGACACTACATGGAAATATGGAATAATGAAAGATCTCCACGACTTCGGGCTTCGAGGTCGCCTTCCAGTTTTCATCGGATCCTTCCTACAGGATCGCTTCTTTAAGGTCCGAGTGGGATCAACGATGTCAAGCCCCTACTCTCAGGAGAATGGAGTCCCTCAGAGTAGTATTCTCTCGCCCACCCTCTTTAACGTCAAAATCAACAGTATAGTAAATTCCATCTCAGAAAATCTCATGTCGTCCCTATATGTTGACGATTTCCTCATTGCATATCGTTCCAGATATATGCCAACCATAGAACGACAACTGCAATTAAATTTGAATAGGATTCACAAATGGTCACTCGAAAATGGCTTCAAGTTCTCTAAACAGAAGACAGTTTGTCTGCCTTTCTATTATTTACGATCAAACCATCCAGATCCATCACTAATAATTGTCAAATAAAAGTGGTGAATGAAACAAAATTTTTGGGTGTACTCTTTGACTCCAAATTGTCTTTCATTCCGCATATCAAAGCACTGAAAGCAAAGTGCCTGAAATCAATGAACCTCCTTAAAGTAGTGAGCAAATATAATTGGGGTGGGGACACAACGGTCCTCCTTCGTCTCTATCGAGCAATTACTCGTTCTCGACTTGATTATGGTTCTGTGGTATATGGCTCTGCCAGACCATCTTATCTAAAATGCCTGAATTCTGTACATCATCAAGGGTTGCGACTAAGCTTAAGAGCTTTTCGTACATCTCCTGTAGAGAGCTTATATGTACTGGCAGGGGAACCTCCACTTTCCCTTCGTCGTATCAAGTTATCCATGCAATACATACTAAAAGTAGCTTCAACTCCAACAAATCCAACATATGATGTAATATTTCATCCAAAATACATGCATCATTATGAATCTCGTTCAAACGCCATTCGACCACTGGGATTACGCATGAAATTCTATCTTGAGGCTGCAAAAATTGATACTACAATCATTGCCGAGACGGAAGTACCACCCATTCCGCCATGGATTCTCCCAGTCCCGAAAGTTATACTGGATTTGGCAGAGCTTAAGAAAAGCGAAACCAATCCGGTAGACTATCAAAACCTATTTTATAGTATAAGGTTTAAATACGAATCGTACAAATTTCTATTAACAGATGGCTCAAAAATGGAAAGACGAGTAGGCTGTGCAGTCACTTCTTATAAAACCGTTATAGCTGAATGTCGTCTTCCAGACCACTGCTCAATATACACTGCAGAATTAACAGCTATTTACCTTGCCTTAAAGAACATCGAGGACTCAGAATCAGATTGTTATGTTATCTGTTCTGATTCAAAATCTGCTCTTCAAGCAATCCAAAATAAACAACTTGATAACCCTGGGATCTTAGATGTTCTGATTAAGTATTTCTATCTTCACGAATACAAAGACATAGTATTCTGCTGGATTCCTGGACACGCTGGCATTGAAGGGAATGAAAAAGCAGACCTGGCAGGAAAAAGGGCTCTTACAAAAGAGATAACTGATTTTACCATTCCATACACTGATTTTAAAATGACTATAAAATCTTTTATCATGTCTTGCTGGCAAAGACAATGGAATGAGTGTAATAACAACAAGTTGCATTCAATCTTACCTTGCATTCAAAATAAAATACCTAGTAGGTTCAATACTCGCAAAGATCAAGGAATATATCACAGATGCCTCATAGGACATTCAAGACTTACACATTTACACCTTTTAGTCAATGAATCGGCACCGGTATGCCAGAGTTGTCGGTGCCCCCTAACAATCAAACATATTTTATTAGATTGCAGCCACTTACAACGCTTTAGAAGACCTTTGTTTCAAGCTAATACCTTACAACATCTCTTTACCAGATATCCAACCCAGACAATTATTGATTTTTTATATGCTTCTGGTTTCTACTACCAAATATAGTTAATCAATCTTAACCTAGAGAGCCTCTACATAGCCCACTCAGGTGCTGATGAGGCGTTAAACAATAACTCACACACACACACACATATGCTGGTGGTGATAAACACACTGCTTATGCAGTCTCTTCTATTAAATCAAACTACTGCAGTGAACGCCTTCCAGATGAAAGCTCTGTGTACACTGCAGAGTTAATGGCCATTTATAAAGCAACAAAGATTACAGCTGATTTAGAATATAAAAACTTTGTGGTCTGTTCCAACTCAAAGTCTGCATTACAAGCTCTAGGAAATAAGCGTGTTGAACATCCTTCTGTATTAGATACTGATGACATATGCAATGTTGAAAGACAGCAAAGAAATAATATTCTGTTGGCTACTAGGTCATCCGGTATTGAAGGAAATGAAAAAGCAGATTTTGCCAAAAAAGCATTGACACAAGAAATCACTGACTACATCGTACCATACACAGATTTTAGACCTATCATAAACGATTTTATCATGTCTTGCTGGCAACCACAATGGAATGAATGTGAAAATAAACTATGCTCCATTCTACCTAGAGTTAAGGATAACGTATCAATTAACACAAATACACAAAGAGATGAGATTTTAATTTATAGATGTCTTATCGGACATACTAGACTAACTCATTCACATCTTCTTTTAAACAAACCAGCCCCAGTATGTGAAAGATGTCAACACCCCCTTACAGTAAAACATATTTTATTAGAATGTAACAATTTACAGCAAAGACAAAGACCTTCATATATGTCAAATTCTCTGAAACACCTTTTTACATCATATCCTCCTAAAAGTATCTTACAATTTTTGCAAGAAACCAATGTATATTACCAATTGTAATATTAAAATCGTGAAACAAGCTTGAATATCCTTAACCAATCTAACCTCTACATAGCCCAACAGGTGCTGATGAGGCGTTAAACAATAACACACACACACACACACACCCCCCTGGCGAATCTTCAACCATTGGATTTTCATTTGATATTCGGTGAAGGGGGCAGAGGGATAACTTGTGGGGCATTGGGGGCCTTTGGTGACCATTTCTCCCGAGGCACCAACCCCTTCTCCCTTGCCCCCTTGGCGAATCTTCAACCATTGGATATTCATTTGATATTTGGTGAAGGGGGCAGGGATATAACTGGTGGAACATTGGGGGCCTTCGGCGACCATTTCCCCCAGGCACCAACCCCTTCTCCCTTCCCCCCTGGTGAACCTTCAACCATTGGATATTTATTTGATATTCGGTGAAGGGGGCAGAGGGATAACTGCCCTCGAAGGTCCTGGGCCTCCACGTGGCGAGGGTGGAAACACTTGGGGTGAAGTCCTCTATCCCCAGTGGCTAAAACAGGACCGTGCGCATTGCACAAGCTGCTCCAGCTTTACAGGAGGGTGTGTCCCCTACCATACAGGGGAAACAAAAATGAATATGTCCGAATCGACAATTTCAGACCGGCTCGCACGTCCCCCGGGTGAACAAGGTGCGCGTCCCTCAGCGGTAAACCAGGCTGAGGTCGAAAAATTGGCTACTGGTTCCAGATTTGGTAAACGTTTGCGTCCATCATTAGATGACGCAAATCAAAGTTCAAATAATGCAGATACATCTAAGCCTTGGCCAAAGTTTCTTGTTGTTACTGGCAGTGATGCTGGGTTTTCCCGACTTTCAGCCATAACCATATGCAGAACAATTAAGGAAAGCATTGGTTTTGTTGAAAATACAAGACGTTTAAGCAATACGTCCTTGCTGGTGCAGGTTGCCCACAGGGACCAGTCCCTGAGATTGCTGGGGTTGGAGGCCTTTGCGGGTGCCCCTGTTAAGGTGGAGCCCCATCGGTTTTTCAACTCCTGCAAGGGAGTTGTAACATCACATGAGAGCAGTCTCTGCTCCGATGACGAACTGAGGGACTGGCTGGATGACTACAATGTCATCCACATTCATCGCCAGCCCCCAAGATATTCACGACAGCTTCTCACACTGACCTTTGATGGCACAGTTTTGCCTGACAAGGTGAGCATTGGGTTCGAGTGGTGTAGGGTACGTCCCTACATCCCGAACCCAAAACGATGTTATAATTGCCAGCCATTTGGCCATTTTAGCGGCTCCTGCCGCGCCAAACCAACCTGCGCCAATTGTGGGTCACGGGAACACACCCATTCCCGTGACTCACCATGTACGAATACATCGTATTGTGTTAATTGTGGAGGTGATGGGCCAGCCTATCACCGTGGCTGTCCCAAATGGCAGCTAGAGAAAGAGATCTTGAAGTTAAAGACCACCAAGGATATCTCCTTTCCCCAAGCATGCCGTATAGCTGAACAGGCTGCTGGGGCAAGCTATGCCTCAGTCCTGTCTCAGATGGCTGGACCTAGATCTCCTGCACCCAGATCATCGCCCAGGCGAAGGATTGACCTAGATCCTAATTATAAATATTCAAAGGCAGGCCAAAGCACGCAGAAAGATAAACCAGAATCTAAGACTTCACAGGCAGACGATCACCTCGCAAGAATAAAGCAGCATGCTATAGATGTCGGAAAAGGACATCTTGTAGCTCCATCAGTTAGTGCTTCACAACTTAGTGTATCCTCACAGGGTGCACCTTCCGGCCTTGAGTCGGAAGAGATACACCAGCCGATGGAAGAGGAGGCAGGGACTACCACCATCCCTAGGCCTCAACGGGAGGGGGCAATTGATAAAAGATCAATTGTTCCCAAAAGACCCCCCCTCATCAGAAAAACACTAGAAAAATCTAGTGCACTGAGTATCATAAGACCACCATCTAAGCATGGTGGGGCCCCCAAAAAGATCTTAACACCAAAAGAGGCAGTGACTTTGAAGAAAAAGTGAATATTCATACAAATTCATACCATGCACTACAGATTTTACTATGATAATATTAAACTCTTTTAACTAATTCATGGACAGTATCATTCAGTGGAACTGTCGAGGTTTCAGAGCCAACTTCGATGAAATAGGTTGCATGGTCCAACACTTAAACCCTAGTGTTTTCTGTCTACAGGAAACATTTCTGAAACCTCCAAATAGTTTTAAACTGAGAAACTATCATATGTATAATACATATGGCAATATTGCCCATGATAGAGCCACTGGTGGCTCATCAATTTTAGTTAAAAATGGCATCATTCATACCCATATTGCTCTTAACACTAACCTTCAGGCTACAGCAGTTCGTCTGAACCTGAATAAAACATTCACCATATGTTCCTTATATATTCCTCCACCCTTTCACCTTACAGCCAGTAATTTGCATAACCTTTACAATCAACTTCCTGAACCGCGTCTTATCCTAGGAGATTTTAACAGCCATAACCAATTGTGGGGAAGCACTTCCCACAACAACAAAGGAAAAACCATTGAAGATTTTCTCAATGACCACACCCTTTGCTTGTTCAATGATGGTTCACCTACATATCTTCACCCAGGTCATGGAACATTTTCAGCGATAGACCTTAGTAAATGTGATCCAGCGTTATTTCTGGAATTTGAATGGAGAGTATTAGAGGACACTCACGGCAGTGATCACTTTCCTATTGTCCTACAAAAGGTAGAAGGTACTAGAGAAGTGGGCCAACCACGATGGAAGTTGCATAAAGCAGATTGGACCTCCTTCGAAAAGCACTGCTTAGAAACAATTACTATGTCGCATTATAGAAATTGTAATAGTCTTATTGAAGATTTTACTGATGATATTACTGATATAGCCAATAGAACAATACCGATGACAAAAAATAATTCTAAACGTAGTGCAAGACCTTGGTTTGATGACGAAGTAAGAGAAGCTATTAAAAACCGTAAGAGAGCCCTCAGAATTTTTAAATCTCAGCCGACCATCAGCAATCTGAATAATTTTAAGTGCCTGAAAGCCAAAGCGCGTAGAATTGTAAGGCAAAAAAAACGTAGTTGCTGGAAAGACTATGTCTCCAGACTCACTGAAAGAACTCCCAGCAATAAAGTCTGGAAAATGATTAAGAAGATTGAAGGAAAGAACCTATCTTCACATGTAAGCATTCTAGAAGTGAATGGAGAACATCTCTCCTCACCAGAACAAATATCAAACGGGTTAGGAGAACAGTTTGCGTACAACTCCTCGTCAGAGAACTATACGAGAGAATTTCAATGTTATAAGGCTCAAGCTGAGAGATTAACCCTAAATATACAGTCTGATAACAGCGAAGATTATAACTCCTACATCACCTTAGAAGAACTTCAGAAGGCCATCTTAAAAGCGACTGACTCTGCAACAGGCCCTGATAATATACATTATCAAATCTTAAAACACCTACCTCAATCCTCTTTAAAAACATTACTGTATATCTTTAATCAAATTTGGGAGAAGGGATGTCTTCCATCCCTCTGGAAACAAGCCACGGTCATCCCAATTCCCAAGCCGGGGAAGGATCGTAGTGATCCTATGAATTATCGACCAATAGCCTTAACCAGTTGTCTATGTAAGACAATGGAGCGAATTGTTACTGATAGACTGGTTTGGTTCCTGGAGTCGAACCAGCTTATTACAGAGCTCCAATCTGGATTTCGCCGTCACAGGAGCACATTAGATCATTTAGTCAGACTGGAAACTTATGTTAGAGATGCTTTCATTAACAGAGAACACGTAGTAGCCATATTCTTTGACCTAGAAAAAGCTTATGACACTACATGGAAATATGGAATAATGAAAGATCTCCATGACTTCGGGCTTCGAGGTCGCCTTCCAGTTTTCATCGGATCCTTCCTACAGGATCGCTTCTTTAAGGTCCGAGTGGGATCAACGATGTCAAGCCCCTACTCTCAGGAGAATGGAGTCCCTCAGAGTAGTATTCTCTCGCCCACCCTCTTTAACGTCAAAATCAACAGTATAGTAAATTCCATCTCAGAAAATCTCATGTCGTCCCTATATGTTGACGATTTCCTCATTGCATATCGTTCCAGATATATGCCAACCATAGAACGACAACTGCAATTAAATTTGAATAGGATTCACAAATGGTCACTTGAAAATGGCTTCAAGTTCTCTAAACAGAAGACAGTTTGTCTGCCTTTCTATTATTTACGATCAAACCATCCAGATCCATCACTAATAATTGACAACTGTCAAATAAAAGTGGTGAATGAAACAAAATTTTTGGGTGTACTCTTTGACTCCAAATTGTCTTTCATTCCGCATATCAAAGCACTGAAAGCAAAGTGCCTGAAATCAATGAACCTCCTTAAAGTAGTGAGCAAATATAATTGGGGTGGGGACACAACGGTCCTCCTTCGTCTCTATCGAGCAATTACTCGTTCTCGACTTGATTATGGTTCTGTGGTATATGGCTCTGCCAGACCATCTTATCTAAAATGCCTGAATTCTGTACATCATCAAGGGTTGCGACTAAGCTTAAGAGCTTTTCGTACATCTCCTGTAGAGAGCTTATATGTACTGGCAGGGGAACCTCCACTTTCCCTTCGTCGTATCAAGTTATCCATGCAATACATACTAAAAGTAGCTTCAACTCCAACAAATCCAACATATGATGTAATATTTCATCCAAAATACATGCATCATTATGAATCTCGTTCAAACGCCATTCGACCACTGGGATTACGCATGAAATTCTATCTTGAGGCTGCAAAAATTGATACTACAATCATTGCCGAGACGGAAGTACCACCCATTCCGCCATGGATTCTCCCAGTCCCGAAAGTTATACTGGATTTGGCAGAGCTTAAGAAAAGCGGAACCAATCCGGTAGACTATCAAAACCTATTTTATAGTATAAGGTTTAAATACGAATCGTACAAATTTCTATACACAGATGGCTCAAAAATGGAAAGACGAGTAGGCTGTGCAGTCACTTCTTATAAAACCGTTATAGCTGAATGTCGTCTTCCAGACCACTGCTCAATATACACTGCAGAATTAACAGCTATTTACCTTGCCTTAAAGAACATCGAGGACTCAGAATCAGATTGTTATGTTATCTGTTCTGATTCAAAATCTGCTCTTCAAGCAATCCAAAATAAACAACTTGATAACCCTGGGATCTTAGATGTTCTGATTAAGTATTTCTATCTTCACGAATACAAAGACATAGTATTCTGCTGGATTCCTGGACACGCTGGCATTGAAGGGAATGAAAAAGCAGACCTGGCAGGAAAAAGGGCTCTTACAAAAGAGATAACTGATTTTACCATTCCATACACTGATTTTAAAATGACTATAAAATCTTTTATCATGTCTTGCTGGCAAAGACAATGGAATGAGTGTAATAACAACAAGTTGCATTCAATCTTACCTTGCATTCAAAATAAAATACCTAGTAGGTTCAATACTCGCAAAGATCAAGGAATATATCACAGATGCCTCATAGGACATTCAAGACTTACACATTTACACCTTTTAGTCAATGAATCGGCACCGGTATGCCAGAGTTGTCGGTGCCCCCTAACAATCAAACATATTTTATTAGATTGCAGCCACTTACAACGCTTTAGAAGACCTTTGTTTCAAGCTAATACCTTACAACATCTCTTTACCAGATATCCAACCCAGACAATTATTGATTTTTTATATGCTTCTGGTTTCTACTACCAAATATAGTTAATCAATCTTAACCTAGAGAGCCTCTACATAGCCCACTCAGGTGCTGATGAGGCGTTAAACAATAACTCACACACACACACACATATGCTGGTGGTGATAAACACACTGCTTATGCAGTCTCTTCTATTAAATCAAACTACTGCAGTGAACGCCTTCCAGATGAAAGCTCTGTGTACACTGCAGAGTTAATGGCCATTTATAAAGCAACAAAGATTACAGCTGATTTAGAATATAAAAACTTTGTGGTCTGTTCCAACTCAAAGTCTGCATTACAAGCTCTAGGAAATAAGCGTGTTGAACATCCTTCTGTATTAGATACTGATGACATATGCAATGTTGAAAGACAGCAAAGAAATAATATTCTGTTGGCTACTAGGTCATCCGGTATTGAAGGAAATGAAAAAGCAGATTTTGCCAAAAAAGCATTGACACAAGAAATCACTGACTACATCGTACCATACACAGATTTTAGACCTATCATAAACGATTTTATCATGTCTTGCTGGCAACCACAATGGAATGAATGTGAAAATAAACTATGCTCCATTCTACCTAGAGTTAAGGATAACGTATCAATTAACACAAATACACAAAGAGATGAGATTTTAATTTATAGATGTCTTATCGGACATACTAGACTAACTCATTCACATCTTCTTTTAAACAAACCAGCCCCAGTATGTGAAAGATGTCAACACCCCCTTACAGTAAAACATATTTTATTAGAATGTAACAATTTACAGCAAAGACAAAGACCTTCATATATGTCAAATTCTCTGAAACACCTTTTTACATCATATCCTCCTAAAAGTATCTTACAATTTTTGCAAGAAACCAATGTATATTACCAATTGTAATATTAAAATCGTGAAACAAGCTTGAATATCCTTAACCAATCTAACCTCTACATAGCCCAACAGGTGCTGATGAGGCGTTAAACAATAACACACACACACACACACACCCCCCTGGCGAATCTTCAACCATTGGATTTTCATTTGATATTCGGTGAAGGGGGCAGAGGGATAACTTGTGGGGCATTGGGGGCCTTTGGTGACCATTTCTCCCGAGGCACCAACCCCTTCTCCCTTGCCCCCTTGGCGAATCTTCAACCATTGGATATTCATTTGATATTTGGTGAAGGGGGCAGGGATATAACTGGTGGAACATTGGGGGCCTTCGGCGACCATTTCCCCCAGGCACCAACCCCTTCTCCCTTCCCCCCCTGGTGAACCTTCAACCATTGGATATTTATTTGATATTCGGTGAAGGGGGCAGAGGGATAACTGCCCTCGAAGGTCCTGGGCCTCCACGCGGCGAGGGTGGAAACACTTGGGGTGAAGTCCTCTATCCCCAGTGGCTAAAACAGGACCGTGCGCATTGCACAAGCTGCTCCAGCTTTACAGGAGGGTGTGTCCCCTACCATACAGGGGAAACAAAAATGAATATGTCCGAATCGACAATTTCAGACCGGCTCGCACGTCCCCCGGGTGAACAAGGTGCGCGTCCCTCAGCGGTAAACCAGGCTGAGGTCGAAAAATTGGCTACTGGTTCCAGATTTGGTAAACGTTTGCGTCCATCATTAGATGACGCAAATCAAAGTTCAAATAATGCAGATACATCTAAGCCTTGGCCAAAGTTTCTTGTTGTTACTGGCAGTGATGCTGGGTTTTCCCGACTTTCAGCCATAACCATATGCAGAACAATTAAGGAAAGCATTGGTTTTGTTGAAAATACAAGACGTTTAAGCAATACGTCCTTGCTGGTGCAGGTTGCCCACAGGGACCAGTCCCTGAGATTGCTGGGGTTGGAGGCCTTTGCGGGTGCCCCTGTTAAGGTGGAGCCCCATCGGTTTTTCAACTCCTGCAAGGGAGTTGTAACATCACATGAGAGCAGTCTCTGCTCCGATGACGAACTGAGGGACTGGCTGGATGACTACAATGTCATCCACATTCATCGCCAGCCCCCAAGATATTCACGACAGCTTCTCACACTGACCTTTGATGGCACAGTTTTGCCTGACAAGGTGAGCATTGGGTTCGAGTGGTGTAGGGTACGTCCCTACATCCCGAACCCAAAACGATGTTATAATTGCCAGCGATTTGGCCATTTTAGCGGCTCCTGCCGCGCCAAACCAACCTGCGCCAATTGTGGGTCACGGGAACACACCCATTCCCGTGACTCACCATGTACGAATACATCGTATTGTGTTAATTGTGGAGGTGATGGGCCAGCCTATCACCGTGGCTGTCCCAAATGGCAGCTAGAGAAAGAGATCTTGAAGTTAAAGACCACCAAGGATATCTCCTTTCCCCAAGCATGCCGTATAGCTGAACAGGCTGCTGGGGCAAGCTATGCCTCAGTCCTGTCTCAGATGGCTGGACCTAGATCTCCTGCACCCAGATCATCACCCAGGCGAAGGATTGACCTAGATCCTAATTATAAATATTCAAAGGCAGGCCAAAGCACGCAGAAAGATAAACCAGAATCTAAGACTTCACAGGCAGACGATCACCTCGCAAGAATAAAGCAGCATGCTATAGATGTCGGAAAAGGACATCTTGTAGCTCCATCAGTTAGTGCTTCACAACTTAGTGTACCCTCACAGGGTGCACCTTCCGGCCTTGAGTCAGAAGAGATACACCAGCCGATGGAAGAGGAGGCAGGGACTACCACCATCCCTAGGCCTCAACGGGAGGGGGCAATTGATAAAAGATCAATTGTTCCCAAAAGACCCCCCCTCATCAGAAAAACACTAGAAAAATCTAGTGCACTGAGTATCATAAGACCACCATCTAAGCATGGTGGGGCCCCCAAAAAGATCTTAACACCAAAAGAGGCAGTGACTTTGAAGAAAAAGTGAATATTCATACAAATTCATACCATGCACTACAGATTTTACTATGATAATATTAAACTCTTTTAACTAATTCATGGACAGTATCATTCAGTGGAACTGTCGAGGTTTCAGAGCCAACTTCGATGAAATAGGTTGCATGGTCCAACACTTAAACCCTAGTGTTTTCTGTCTACAGGAAACATTTCTGAAACCTCCAAATAGTTTTAAACTGAGAAACTATCATATGTATAATACATATGGCAATATTGCCCATGATAGAGCCACTGGTGGCTCATCAATTTTAGTTAAAAATGGCATCATTCATACCCATATTGCTCTTAACACTAACCTTCAGGCTACAGCAGTTCGTCTGAACCTGAATAAAACATTCACCATATGTTCCTTATATATTCCTCCACCCTTTCACCTTACAGCCAGTAATTTGCATAACCTTTACAATCAACTTCCTGAACCGCGTCTTATCCTAGGAGATTTTAACAGCCATAACCAATTGTGGGGAAGCACTTCCCACAACAACAAAGGAAAAACCATTGAAGATTTTCTCAATGACCACACCCTTTGCTTGTTCAATGATGGTTCACCTACATATCTTCACCCAGGTCATGGAACATTTTCAGCGATAGACCTTAGTAAATGTGATCCAGCGTTATTTCTGGAATTTGAATGGAGAGTATTAGAGGACACTCACGGCAGTGATCACTTTCCTATTGTCCTACAAAAGGTAGAAGGTACTAGAGAAGTGGGCCAACCACGATGGAAGTTGCATAAAGCAGATTGGACCTCCTTCGAAAAGCACTGCTTAGAAACAATTACTATGTCGCATTATAGAAATTGTAATAGTCTTATTGAAGATTTTACTGATGATATTACTGATATAGCCAATAGAACAATACCGATGACAAAAAATAATTCTAAACGTAGTGCAAGACCTTGGTTTGATGACGAAGTAAGAGAAGCTATTAAAAACCGTAAGAGAGCCCTCAGAATTTTTAAATCTCAGCCGACCATCAGCAATCTGAATAATTTTAAGTGCCTGAAAGCCAAAGCGCGTAGAATTGTAAGGCAAAAAAAACGTAGTTGCTGGAAAGACTATGTCTCCAGACTCACTGAAAGAACTCCCAGCAATAAAGTCTGGAAAATGATTAAGAAGATTGAAGGAAAGAACCTATCTTCACATGTAAGCATTCTAGAAGTGAATGGAGAACATCTCTCCTCACCAGAACAAATATCAAACGGGTTAGGAGAACAGTTTGCGTACAACTCCTCGTCAGAGAACTATACGAGAGAATTTCAATGTTATAAGGCTCAAGCTGAGAGATTAACCCTAAATATACAGTCTGATAACAGCGAAGATTATAACTCCTACATCACCTTAGAAGAACTTCAGAAGGCCATCTTAAAAGCGACTGACTCTGCAACAGGCCCTGATAATATACATTATCAAATCTTAAAACACCTACCTCAATCCTCTTTAAAAACATTACTGTATATCTTTAATCAAATTTGGGAGAAGGGATGTCTTCCATCCCTCTGGAAACAAGCCACGGTCATCCCAATTCCCAAGCCGGGGAAGGATCATAGTGATCCTATGAATTATCGACCAATAGCCTTAACCAGTTGTCTATGTAAGACAATGGAGCGAATTGTTACTGATAGACTGGTTTGGTTCCTGGAGTCGAACCAGCTTATTACAGAGCTCCAATCTGGATTTCGCCGTCACAGGAGCACATTAGATCATTTAGTCAGACTGGAAACTTATGTTAGAGATGCTTTCATTAACAGAGAACACGTAGTAGCCATATTCTTTGACCTAGAAAAAGCTTATGACACTACATGGAAATATGGAATAATGAAAGATCTCCACGACTTCGGGCTTCGAGGTCGCCTTCCAGTTTTCATCGGATCCTTCCTACAGGATCGCTTCTTTAAGGTCCGAGTGGGATCAACGATGTCAAGCCCCTACTCTCAGGAGAATGGAGTCCCTCAGAGTAGTATTCTCTCGCCCACCCTCTTTAACGTCAAAATCAACAGTATAGTAAATTCCATCTCAGAAAATCTCATGTCGTCCCTATATGTTGACGATTTCCTCATTGCATATCGTTCCAGATATATGCCAACCATAGAACGACAACTGCAATTAAATTTGAATAGGATTCACAAATGGTCACTTGAAAATGGCTTCAAGTTCTCTAAACAGAAGACAGTTTGTCTGCCTTTCTATTATTTACGATCAAACCATCCAGATCCATCACTAATAATTGACAACTGTCAAATAAAAGTGGTGAATGAAACAAAATTTTTGGGTGTACTCTTTGACTCCAAATTGTCTTTCATTCCGCATATCAAAGCACTGAAAGCAAAGTGCCTGAAATCAATGAACCTCCTTAAAGTAGTGAGCAAATATAATTGGGGTGGGGACACAACGGTCCTCCTTCGTCTCTATTCGAGCATTTACTCGTTCTCGACTTGATTATGGTTCTGTGGTATATGGCTCTGCCAGACCATCTTATCTAAAATGCCTGAATTCTGTACATCATCAAGGGTTGCAACTAAGCTTAAGAGCTTTTCGTACATCTCCTGTAGAGAGCTTATATGTACTGGCAGGGGAACCTCCACTTTCCCTTCGTCGTATCAAGTTATCCATGCAATACATACTAAAAGTAGCTTCAACTCCAACAAATCCAACATATGATGTAATATTTCATCCAAAATACATGCATCATTATGAATCTCGTTCAAACGCCATTCGACCACTGGGATTACGCATGAAATTCTATCTTGAGGCTGCAAAAATTGATACTACAATCATTGCCGAGACGGAAGTACCACCCATTCCGCCATGGATTCTCCCAGTCCCGAAAGTTATACTGGATTTGGCAGAGCTTAAGAAAAGCGAAACCAATCCGGTAGACTATCAAAACCTATTTTATAGTATAAGGTTTAAATACGAATCGTACAAATTTCTATACACAGATGGCTCAAAAATGGAAAGACGAGTAGGCTGTGCTGTCACTTCTTATAAAACCGTTATAGCTGAATGTCGTCTTCCAGACCACTGCTCAATATACACTGCAGAATTAACAGCTATTTACCTTGCCTTAAAGAACATCGAGGACTCAGAATCAGATCGTTATGTTATCTGTTCTGATTCCAAATCTGCTCTTCAAGCAATCCAAAATAAACAACTTGATAACCCTGGGATCTTAGATGTTCTTATTAAGTATTTCTATCTTCACGAATACAAAGACATAGTATTCTGCTGGATTCCTGGACACGCTGGCATTGAAGGGAATGAAAAAGCAGACCTGGCAGCAAAAAGGGCTCTTACAAAAGAGATAACTGATTTTACCATTCCATACACTGATTTTAAAATGACTATAAAATCTTTTATCATGTCTTGCTGGCAAAGACAATGGAATGAATGTAATAACAACAAGTTGCATTCAATCTTACCTTGCATTAAAAATAAAATACCTAGTAGGTTCAATACTCGCAAAGATCAAGGAATATATCACAGATGCCTCATAGGACATTCAAGACTTACACATTTACACCTTTTAGTCAATGAACCGGCACCGGTATGCCAGAGTTGTCGGCGCCCCCTAACAATCAAACATATTTTATTAGATTGCATCCACTTACAACGCATTAGAAGACCTCTGTTTCAAGCTACTACCTTACAACATCTCTTTACTAGATATCCAACCCAGACAATTATTGATTTTTTATATGCTTCTGGTTTCTACTACCAAATATAGATAATCAATCTTAACCTAGAGAGCCTCTACATAGCCCACTCAGGTGCTGATGAGGCGTTAAACAATAACTCACACACACACACACATTCACATCTTCTTTTAAACAAACCAGCCCCAGTATGTGAAAGATGTCAACACCCCCTTACAGTAAAACATATTTTATTAGAATGTAACAATTTACAGCAAAGACAAAGACCTTCATATATGTCAAATTCTCTGAAACACCTTTTTACATCATATCCTCCTAAAAGTATCTTACAATTTTTGCAAGAAACCAATGTATATTACCAATTGTAATATTAAAATCGTGAAACAAGCTTGAATATCCTTAACCAATCTAACCTCTACATAGCCCAACAGGTGCTGATGAGGCGTTAAACAATAACACACACACACACACACACCCCCCTGGCGAATCTTCAACCATTGGATTTTCATTTGATATTCGGTGAAGGGGGCAGAGGGATAACTTGTGGGGCATTGGGGGCCTTTGGTGACCATTTCTCCCGAGGCACCAACCCCTTCTCCCTTGCCCCCTTGGCGAATCTTCAACCATTGGATATTCATTTGATATTTGGTGAAGGGGGCAGGGATTTAACTGGTGGAACATTGGGGGCCTGCGGCGACCATTTCCCCCAGGCACCAACCCCTTCTCCCTTCCCCCCTGGCGAACCTTCAACCATTGGATATTTATTTGATATTCGGTGAAGGGGGCAGAGGGATAACTGCCCTCGAAGGTCCTGGGCCTCCACGCGGCGAGGGTGGAAACACTTGGGGTGAAGTCCTCTATCCCCAGTGGCTAAAACAGGACCGTGCGCATTGCACAAGCTGCTCCAGCTTTACAGGAGGGTGTGTCCCCTACCATATAGGGGAAACAAAAATGAATATGTCCGAATCGACAATTTCAGACCGGCTCGCACGTCCCCCGGGTGAACAAGGTGCGCGTCCCTCAGCGGTAAACCAGGCTGAGGTCGAAAAATTGGCTACTGGTTCCAGATTTGGTAAACGTTTGCGTCCATCATTAGATGACGCAAATCAAAGTTCAAATAATGCAGATACATCTAAGCCTTGGCCAAAGTTTCTTGTTGTTACTGGCAGTGATGCTGGGTTTTCCCGACTTTCAGCCATAACCATATGCAGAACAATTAAGGAAAGCATTGGTTTTGTTGAAAATACAAGACGTTTAAGCAATACGTCCTTGCTGGTGCAGGTTGCCCACAGGGACCAGTCCCTGAGATTGCTGGGGTTGGAGGCCTTTGCGGGTGCCCCTGTTAAGGTGGAGCCCCATCGGTTTTTCAACTCCTGCAAGGGAGTTGTAACATCACATGAGAGCAGTCTCTGCTCCGATGACGAACTGAGGGACTGGCTGGATGACTACAATGTCATCCACATTCATCGCCAGCCCCCAAGATATTCACGACAGCTTCTCACACTGACCTTTGATGGCACAGTTTTGCCTGACAAGGTGAGCATTGGGTTCGAGTGGTGTAGGGTACGTCCCTACATCCCGAACCCAAAACGATGTTATAATTGCCAGCGATTTGGCCATTTTAGCGGCTCCTGCCGCGCCAAACCAACCTGCGCCAATTGTGGGTCACGGGAACACACCCATTCCCGTGACTCACCATGTACGAATACATCGTATTGTGTTAATTGTGGAGGTGATGGGCCAGCCTATCACCGTGGCTGTCCCAAATGGCAGCTAGAGAAAGAGATCTTGAAGTTAAAGACCACCAAGGATATCTCCTTTCCCCAAGCATGCCGTATAGCTGAACAGGCTGCTGGGGCAAGCTATGCCTCAGTCCTGTCTCAGATGGCTGGACCTAGATCTCCTGCACCCAGATCATCGCCCAGGCGAAGGATTGACCTAGATCCTAATTATAAATATTCAAATCACAGCCGACCATCAACAATCTGAATAATTTTAAGTGCCTGAAAGCCAAAGCGCGTAGAATTGTCAGGCAAAAAAAACGTAGTTGCTGGAGAGACTATGTCTCCAGACTCACTGAAAGAACTCCTAGCAATAAAGTCTGGAAAATGATTAAGAAGATTGAAGGAAAGAACCTAGCTTCGCATGTAAGCATTCTAGAAGTGAATGGAGAACATCTCTCCTCACCAGAACAAATATCAAACGGGTTAGGAGAACAGTTTGCATACAACTCCTCATCGGAGAACTATACGAGAGAATTTCAATGTTATAAGGCTCAAGCTGAGAGATTAACCCTAAATATACAGTCTGATAACAGCGAAGATTATAACTCCTACATCACCTTAGAAGAACTTCAGAAGGCCATCTTAAAAGCGACTGACTCTGCAACAGGCCCTGATAATATACATTATCAAATCTTAAAACACCTACCTCAATCCTCTTTAAAAACATTACTGTATATCTTTAATCAAATTTGGGAGAAGGGATGTCTTCCATCCCTGTGGAAACAAGCCACGGTCATCCCAATTCCCAAGCCGGGGAAGGATCATAGTGATCCTCTGAATTATCGACCAATAGCCTTAACCAGTTGTCTATGTAAGACAATGGAGCGAATTGTTACTGATAGACTGGTTTGGTTCCTGGAGTCGAACCAGCTTATTACAGAGTTCCAATCTGGATTTCGCCGTCACAGGAGCACATTAGATCATTTAGTCAGACTGGAAACTTATGTTAGAGATGCTTCTTTTATCATGTCTTGCTGGCAAAGACAATGGAATGAATGTAATAACAACAAGTTGCATTCAATCTTACCTTGCATTAAAAATAAAATACCTAGTAGGTTCAATACTCGCAAAGATCAAGGAATATATCACAGATGCCTCATAGGACATTCAAGACTTACACATTTACACCTTTTAGTCAATGAACCGGCACCGGTATGCCAGAGTTGTCGGCGCCCCCTAACAATCAAACATATTTTATTAGATTGCATCCACTTACAACGCATTAGAAGACCTCTGTTTCAAGCTACTACCTTACAACATCTCTTTACTAGATATCCAACCCAGACAATTATTGATTTTTTATATGCTTCTGGTTTCTACTACCAAATATAGATAATCAATCTTAACCTAGAGAGCCTCTACATAGCCCACTCAGGTGCTGATGAGGCGTTAAACAATAACTCACACACACACACACATTCACATCTTCTTTTAAACAAACCAGCCCCAGTATGTGAAAGATGTCAACACCCCCTTACAGTAAAACATATTTTATTAGAATGTAACAATTTACAGCAAAGACAAAGACCTTCATATATGTCAAATTCTCTGAAACACCTTTTTACATCATATCCTCCTAAAAGTATCTTACAATTTTTGCAAGAAACCAATGTATATTACCAATTGTAATATTAAAATCGTGAAACAAGCTTGAATATCCTTAACCAATCTAACCTCTACATAGCCCAACAGGTGCTGATGAGGCGTTAAACAATAACACACACACACACACACACCCCCCTGGCGAATCTTCAACCATTGGATTTTCATTTGATATTCGGTGAAGGGGGCAGAGGGATAACTTGTGGGGCATTGGGGGCCTTTGGTGACCATTTCTCCCGAGGCACCAACCCCTTCTCCCTTGCCCCCTTGGCGAATCTTCAACCATTGGATATTCATTTGATATTTGGTGAAGGGGGCAGGGATATAACTGGTGGAACATTGGGGGCCTTCGGCGACCATTTCCCCCAGGCACCAACCCCTTCTCCCTTCCCCCCTGGCGAACCTTCAACCATTGGATATTTATTTGATATTCGGTGAAGGGGGCAGAGGGATAACTGCCCTCGAAGGTCCTGGGCCTCCACGCGGCGAGGGTGGAAACACTTGGGGTGAAGTCCTCTATCCCCAGTGGCTAAAACAGGACCGTGCGCATTGCACAAGCTGCTCCAGCTTTACAGGAGGGTGTGTCCCCTACCATATAGGGGAAACAAAAATGAATATGTCCGAATCGACAATTTCAGACCGGCTCGCACGTCCCCCGGGTGAACAAGGTGCGCGTCCCTCAGCGGTAAACCAGGCTGAGGTCGAAAAATTGGCTACTGGTTCCAGATTTGGTAAACGTTTGCGTCCATCATTAGATGACGCAAATCAAAGTTCAAATAATGCAGATACATCTAAGCCTTGGCCAAAGTTTCTTGTTGTTACTGGCAGTGATGCTGGGTTTTCCCGACTTTCAGCCATAACCATATGCAGAACAATTAAGGAAAGCATTGGTTTTGTTGAAAATACAAGACGTTTAAGCAATACGTCCTTGCTGGTGCAGGTTGCCCACAGGGACCAGTCCCTGAGATTGCTGGGGTTGGAGGCCTTTGCGGGTGCCCCTGTTAAGGTGGAGCCCCATCGGTTTTTCAACTCCTGCAAGGGAGTTGTAACATCACATGAGAGCAGTCTCTGCTCCGATGACGAACTGAGGGACTGGCTGGATGACTACAATGTCATCCACATTCATCGCCAGCCCCCAAGATATTCACGACAGCTTCTCACACTGACCTTTGATGGCACAGTTTTGCCTGACAAGGTGAGCATTGGGTTCGAGTGGTGTAGGGTACGTCCCTACATCCCGAACCCAAAACGATGTTATAATTGCCAGCGATTTGGCCATTTTAGCGGCTCCTGCCGCGCCAAACCAACCTGCGCCAATTGTGGGTCACGGGAACACACCCATTCCCGTGACTCACCATGTACGAATACATCGTATTGTGTTAATTGTGGAGGTGATGGGCCAGCCTATCACCGTGGCTGTCCCAAATGGCAGCTAGAGAAAGAGATCTTGAAGTTAAAGACCACCAAGGATATCTCCTTTCCCCAAGCATGCCGTATAGCTGAACAGGCTGCTGGGGCAAGCTATGCCTCAGTCCTGTCTCAGATGGCTGGACCTAGATCTCCTGCACCCAGATCATCGCCCAGGCGAAGGATTGACCTAGATCCTAATTATAAATATTCAAATCACAGCCGACCATCAACAATCTGAATAATTTTAAGTGCCTGAAAGCCAAAGCGCGTAGAATTGTCAGGCAAAAAAAACGTAGTTGCTGGAGAGACTATGTCTCCAGACTCACTGAAAGAACTCCTAGCAATAAAGTCTGGAAAATGATTAAGAAGATTGAAGGAAAGAACCTAGCTTCGCATGTAAGCATTCTAGAAGTGAATGGAGAACATCTCTCCTCACCAGAACAAATATCAAACGGGTTAGGAGAACAGTTTGCATACAACTCCTCATCGGAGAACTATACGAGAGAATTTCAATGTTATAAGGCTCAAGCTGAGAGATTAACCCTAAATATACAGTCTGATAACAGCGAAGATTATAACTCCTACATCACCTTAGAAGAACTTCAGAAGGCCATCTTAAAAGCGACTGACTCTGCAACAGGCCCTGATAATATACATTATCAAATCTTAAAACACCTACCTCAATCCTCTTTAAAAACATTACTGTATATCTTTAATCAAATTTGGGAGAAGGGATGTCTTCCATCCCTGTGGAAACAAGCCACGGTCATCCCAATTCCCAAGCCGGGGAAGGATCATAGTGATCCTCTGAATTATCGACCAATAGCCTTAACCAGTTGTCTATGTAAGACAATGGAGCGAATTGTTACTGATAGACTGGTTTGGTTCCTGGAGTCTAACCAGCTTATTACAGAGTTCCAATCTGGATTTCGCCGTCACAGGAGCACATTAGATCATTTAGTCAGACTGGAAACTTATGTTAGAGATGCTTCTTTTATCATGTCTTGCTGGCAAAGACAATGGAATGAATGTAATAACAACAAGTTGCATTCAATCTTACCTTGCATTAAAAATAAAATACCTAGTAGGTTCAATACTCGCAAAGATCAAGGAATATATCACAGATGCCTCATAGGACATTCAAGACTTACACATTTACACCTTTTAGTCAATGAACCGGCACCGGTATGCCAGAGTTGTCGGCGCCCCCTAACAATCAAACATATTTTATTAGATTGCATCCACTTACAACGCATTAGAAGACCTCTGTTTCAAGCTACTACCTTACAACATCTCTTTACTAGATATCCAACCCAGACAATTATTGATTTTTTATATGCTTCTGGTTTCTACTACCAAATATAGATAATCAATCTTAACCTAGAGAGCCTCTACATAGCCCACTCAGGTGCTGATGAGGCGTTAAACAATAACTCACACACACACACACATTCACATCTTCTTTTAAACAAACCAGCCCCAGTATGTGAAAGATGTCAACACCCCCTTACAGTAAAACATATTTTATTAGAATGTAACAATTTACAGCAAAGACAAAGACCTTCATATATGTCAAATTCTCTGAAACACCTTTTTACATCATATCCTCCTAAAAGTATCTTACAATTTTTGCAAGAAACCAATGTATATTACCAATTGTAATATTAAAATCGTGAAACAAGCTTGAATATCCTTAACCAATCTAACCTCTACATAGCCCAACAGGTGCTGATGAGGCGTTAAACAATAACACACACACACACACACACCCCCCTGGCGAATCTTCAACCATTGGATTTTCATTTGATATTCGGTGAAGGGGGCAGAGGGATAACTTGTGGGGCATTGGGGGCCTTTGGTGACCATTTCTCCCGAGGCACCAACCCCTTCTCCCTTGCCCCCTTGGCGAATCTTCAACCATTGGATATTCATTTGATATTTGGTGAAGGGGGCAGGGATATAACTGGTGGAACATTGGGGGCCTTCGGCGACCATTTCCCCCAGGCACCAACCCCTTCTCCCTTCCCCCCTGGCGAACCTTCAACCATTGGATATTTATTTGATATTCGGTGAAGGGGGCAGAGGGATAACTGCCCTCGAAGGTCCTGGGCCTCCACGCGGCGAGGGTGGAAACACTTGGGGTGAAGTCCTCTATCCCCAGTGGCTAAAACAGGACCGTGCGCATTGCACAAGCTGCTCCAGCTTTACAGGAGGGTGTGTCCCCTACCATATAGGGGAAACAAAAATGAATATGTCCGAATCGACAATTTCAGACCGGCTCGCACGTCCCCCGGGTGAACAAGGTGCGCGTCCCTCAGCGGTAAACCAGGCTGAGGTCGAAAAATTGGCTACTGGTTCCAGATTTGGTAAACGTTTGCGTCCATCATTAGATGACGCAAATCAAAGTTCAAATAATGCAGATACATCTAAGCCTTGGCCAAAGTTTCTTGTTGTTACTGGCAGTGATGCTGGGTTTTCCCGACTTTCAGCCATAACCATATGCAGAACAATTAAGGAAAGCATTGGTTTTGTTGAAAATACAAGACGTTTAAGCAATACGTCCTTGCTGGTGCAGGTTGCCCACAGGGACCAGTCCCTGAGATTGCTGGGGTTGGAGGCCTTTGCGGGTGCCCCTGTTAAGGTGGAGCCCCATCGGTTTTTCAACTCCTGCAAGGGAGTTGTAACATCACATGAGAGCAGTCTCTGCTCCGATGACGAACTGAGGGACTGGCTGGATGACTACAATGTCATCCACATTCATCGCCAGCCCCCAAGATATTCACGACAGCTTCTCACACTGACCTTTGATGGCACAGTTTTGCCTGACAAGGTGAGCATTGGGTTCGAGTGGTGTAGGGTACGTCCCTACATCCCGAACCCAAAACGATGTTATAATTGCCAGCGATTTGGCCATTTTAGCGGCTCCTGCCGCGCCAAACCAACCTGCGCCAATTGTGGGTCACGGGAACACACCCATTCCCGTGACTCACCATGTACGAATACATCGTATTGTGTTAATTGTGGAGGTGATGGGCCAGCCTATCACCGTGGCTGTCCCAAATGGCAGCTAGAGAAAGAGATCTTGAAGTTAAAGACCACCAAGGATATCTCCTTTCCCCAAGCATGCCGTATAGCTGAACAGGCTGCTGGGGCAAGCTATGCCTCAGTCCTGTCTCAGATGGCTGGACCTAGATCTCCTGCACCCAGATCATCGCCCAGGCGAAGGATTGACCTAGATCCTAATTATAAATATTCAAATCACAGCCGACCATCAACAATCTGAATAATTTTAAGTGCCTGAAAGCCAAAGCGCGTAGAATTGTCAGGCAAAAAAAACGTAGTTGCTGGAGAGACTATGTCTCCAGACTCACTGAAAGAACTCCTAGCAATAAAGTCTGGAAAATGATTAAGAAGATTGAAGGAAAGAACCTAGCTTCGCATGTAAGCATTCTAGAAGTGAATGGAGAACATCTCTCCTCACCAGAACAAATATCAAACGGGTTAGGAGAACAGTTTGCATACAACTCCTCATCGGAGAACTATACGAGAGAATTTCAATGTTATAAGGCTCAAGCTGAGAGATTAACCCTAAATATACAGTCTGATAACAGCGAAGATTATAACTCCTACATCACCTTAGAAGAACTTCAGAAGGCCATCTTAAAAGCGACTGACTCTGCAACAGGCCCTGATAATATACATTATCAAATCTTAAAACACCTACCTCAATCCTCTTTAAAAACATTACTGTATATCTTTAATCAAATTTGGGAGAAGGGATGTCTTCCATCCCTGTGGAAACAAGCCACGGTCATCCCAATTCCCAAGCCGGGGAAGGATCATAGTGATCCTCTGAATTATCGACCAATAGCCTTAACCAGTTGTCTATGTAAGACAATGGAGCGAATTGTTACTGATAGACTGGTTTGGTTCCTGGAGTCGAACCAGCTTATTACAGAGTTCCAATCTGGATTTCGCCGTCACAGGAGCACATTAGATCATTTAGTCAGACTGGAAACTTATGTTAGAGATGCTTCTTTTATCATGTCTTGCTGGCAAAGACAATGGAATGAATGTAATAACAACAAGTTGCATTCAATCTTACCTTGCATTAAAAATAAAATACCTAGTAGGTTCAATACTCGCAAAGATCAAGGAATATATCACAGATGCCTCATAGGACATTCAAGACTTACACATTTACACCTTTTAGTCAATGAACCGGCACCGGTATGCCAGAGTTGTCGGCGCCCCCTAACAATCAAACATATTTTATTAGATTGCATCCACTTACAACGCATTAGAAGACCTCTGTTTCAAGCTACTACCTTACAACATCTCTTTACTAGATATCCAACCCAGACAATTATTGATTTTTTATATGCTTCTGGTTTCTACTACCAAATATAGATAATCAATCTTAACCTAGAGAGCCTCTACATAGCCCACTCAGGTGCTGATGAGGCGTTAAACAATAACTCACACACACACACACATTCACATCTTCTTTTAAACAAACCAGCCCCAGTATGTGAAAGATGTCAACACCCCCTTACAGTAAAACATATTTTATTAGAATGTAACAATTTACAGCAAAGACAAAGACCTTCATATATGTCAAATTCTCTGAAACACCTTTTTACATCATATCCTCCTAAAAGTATCTTACAATTTTTGCAAGAAACCAATGTATATTACCAATTGTAATATTAAAATCGTGAAACAAGCTTGAATATCCTTAACCAATCTAACCTCTACATAGCCCAACAGGTGCTGATGAGGCGTTAAACAATAACACACACACACACACACACCCCCCTGGCGAATCTTCAACCATTGGATTTTCATTTGATATTCGGTGAAGGGGGCAGAGGGATAACTTGTGGGGCATTGGGGGCCTTTGGTGACCATTTCTCCCGAGGCACCAACCCCTTCTCCCTTGCCCCCTTGGCGAATCTTCAACCATAGGATATTCATTTGATATTTGGTGAAGGGGGCAGGGATATAACTGGTGGAACATTGGGGGCCTTCGGCGACCATTTCCCCCAGGCACCAACCCCTTCTCCCTTCCCCCCTGGCGAACCTTCAACCATTGGATATTTATTTGATATTCGGTGAAGGGGGCAGAGGGATAACTGCCCTCGAAGGTCCTGGGCCTCCACGCGGCGAGGGTGGAAACACTTGGGGTGAAGTCCTCTATCCCCAGTGGCTAAAACAGGACCGTGCGCATTGCACAAGCTGCTCCAGCTTTACAGGAGGGTGTGTCCCCTACCATATAGGGGAAACAAAAATGAATATGTCCGAATCGACAATTTCAGACCGGCTCGCACGTCCCCCGGGTGAACAAGGTGCGCGTCCCTCAGCGGTAAACCAGGCTGAGGTCGAAAAATTGGCTACTGGTTCCAGATTTGGTAAACGTTTGCGTCCATCATTAGATGACGCAAATCAAAGTTCAAATAATGCAGATACATCTAAGCCTTAGCCAAAGTTTCTTGTTGTTACTGGCAGTGATGCTGGGTTTTCCCGACTTTCAGCCATAACCATATGCAGAACAATTAAGGAAAGCATTGGTTTTGTTGAAAATACAAGACGTTTAAGCAATACGTCCTTGCTGGTGCAGGTTGCCCACAGGGACCAGTCCCTGAGATTGCTGGGGTTGGAGGCCTTTGCGGGTGCCCCTGTTAAGGTGGAGCCCCATCGGTTTTTCAACTCCTGCAAGGGAGTTGTAACATCACATGAGAGCAGTCTCTGCTCCGATGACGAACTGAGGGACTGGCTGGATGACTACAATGTCATCCACATTCATCGCCAGCCCCCAAGATATTCACGACAGCTTCTCACACTGACCTTTGATGGCACAGTTTTGCCTGACAAGGTGAGCATTGGGTTCGAGTGGTGTAGGGTACGTCCCTACATCCCGAACCCAAAACGATGTTATAATTGCCAGCGATTTGGCCATTTTAGCGGCTCCTGCCGCGCCAAACCAACCTGCGCCAATTGTGGGTCACGGGAACACACCCATTCCCGTGACTCACCATGTACGAATACATCGTATTGTGTTAATTGTGGAGGTGATGGGCCAGCCTATCACCGTGGCTGTCCCAAATGGCAGCTAGAGAAAGAGATCTTGAAGTTAAAGACCACCAAGGATATCTCCTTTCCCCAAGCATGCCGTATAGCTGAACAGGCTGCTGGGGCAAGCTATGCCTCAGTCCTGTCTCAGATGGCTGGACCTAGATCTCCTGCACCCAGATCATCGCCCAGGCGAAGGATTGACCTAGATCCTAATTATAAATATTCAAATCACAGCCGACCATCAACAATCTGAATAATTTTAAGTGCCTGAAAGCCAAAGCGCGTAGAATTGTCAGGCAAAAAAAACGTAGTTGCTGGAGAGACTATGTCTCCAGACTCACTGAAAGAACTCCTAGCAATAAAGTCTGGAAAATGATTAAGAAGATTGAAGGAAAGAACCTAGCTTCGCATGTAAGCATTCTGGAAGTGAATGGAGAACATCTCTCCTCACCAGAACAAATATCAAACGGGTTAGGAGAACAGTTTGCATACAACTCCTCATCGGAGAACTATACGAGAGAATTTCAATGTTATAAGGCTCAAGCTGAGAGATTAACCCTAAATATACAGTCTGATAACAGCGAAGATTATAACTCCTACATCACCTTAGAAGAACTTCAGAAGGCCATCTTAAAAGCGACTGACTCTGCAACAGGCCCTGATAATATACATTATCAAATCTTAAAACACCTACCTCAATCCTCTTTAAAAACATTACTGTATATCTTTAATCAAATTTGGGAGAAGGGATGTCTTCCATCCCTGTGGAAACAAGCCACGGTCATCCCAATTCCCAAGCCGGGGAAGGATCATAGTGATCCTCTGAATTATCGACCAATAGCCTTAACCAGTTGTCTATGTAAGACAATGGAGCGAATTGTTACTGATAGACTGGTTTGGTTCCTGGAGTCGAACCAGCTTATTACAGAGTTCCAATCTGGATTTCGCCGTCACAGGAGCACATTAGATCATTTAGTCAGACTGGAAACTTATGTTAGAGATGCTTTCATTAACAGAGAACACGTAGTAGCCATATTCTTTGACCTAGAAAAAGCTTATGACACTACATGGAAATATGGAATAATGAAAGATCTCCACGACTTCGGGCTTCGAGGTCGCCTTCCAGTTTTCATCGGATCCTTCCTACAGGATCGCTTCTTTAAGGTCCGAGTGGGATCAACGATGTCAAGCCCCTACTCTCAGGAGAATGGAGTCCCTCAGAGTAGTATTCTCTCGCCCACCCTCTTTAACGTCAAAATCAACAGTATAGTAAATTCCATCTCAGAAAATCTCATGTCGTCCCTATATGTTGACGATTTCCTCATTGCATATCGTTCCAGATATATGCCAACCATAGAACGACAACTGCAATTAAATTTGAATAGGATTCACAAATGGTCACTCGAAAATGGCTTCAAGTTCTCTAAACAGAAGACAGTTTGTCTGCCTTTCTATTATTTACGATCAAACCATCCAGATCCATCACTAATAATTGACAACTGTCAAATAAAAGTGGTGAATGAAACAAAATTTTTGGGTGTACTCTTTGACTCCAAATTGTCTTTCATTCCGCATATCAAAGCACTGAAAGCAAAGTGCCTGAAATCAATGAACCTCCTTAAAGTAGTGAGCAAATATAATTGGGGTGGGGACACAACGGTCCTCCTTCGTCTCTATCGAGCAATTACTCGTTCTCGACTTGATTATGGTTCTGTGGTATATGGCTCCGCCAGACCATCTTATCTAAAATGCCTGAATTCTGTACATCATCAAGGGTTGCGACTAAGCTTAAGAGCTTTTTGTACATCTCCTGTAGAGAGCTTATATGTACTGGCAGGGGAACCTCCACTTTCCCTTCGTCGTATCAAGTTATCCATGCAATACATACTAAAAGTAGCTTCAACTCCAACAAATCCTACATATGATGTTATATTTCATCCAAAATACATGCATCATTATGAATCTCGTTCAAACGCCATTCGACCACTGGGATTACGCATGAAATTCTATCTTGAGGCTGCAAAAATTGATACTACAATCATTGCCGAGACGGAAGTACCATCCATTCCGCCATGGATTCTCCCAGTCCCGAAAGTTATACTGGATTTGGCAGAGCTTAAGAAAAGCGAAACCAATCCGGTAGACTATCAAAACCTATTTTATAGTATAAGGTTTAAATACGAATCGTACAAATTTCTATACACAGATGGCTCAAAAATGGAAAGACGAGTAGGCTGTGCAGTCACTTCTTATAAAACCGTTATAGCTGAATGTCGTCTTCCAGACCACTGCTCAATATACACTGCAGAATTAACAGCTATTTACCTTGCCTTAAAGAACATCGAGGACTCAGAATCAGATCGTTATGTTATCTGTTCTGATTCCAAATCTGCTCTTCAAGCAATCCAAAATAAACAACTTGATAACCCTGGGATCTTAGATGTTCTGATTAAGTATTTCTATCTTCACGAATACAAAGACATAGTATTCTGCTGGATTCCTGGACACGCTGGCATTGAAGGGAATGAAAAAGCAGACCTGGCAGGAAAAAGGGCTCTTACAAAAGAGATAACTGATTTTACCATTCCATACACTGATTTTAAAATGACTATAAAATCTTTTATCATGTCTTGCTGGCAAAGACAATGGAATGAATGTAATAACAACAAGTTGCATTCAATCTTACCTTGCATACAAAATAAAATACCTAGTAGGTTCAATACTCGCAAAGATCAAGGAATATATCACAGATGCCTCATAGGACATTCAAGACTTACACATTTACACCTTTTAGTCAATGAACTGGCACCGGTATGCCAGAGATGTCGGTGCCCCCTAACAATCAAACATATTTTATTAGATTGCAGCCACTTACAACGCTTTAGAAGACCTTTGTTTCAAGCTAATACCTTACAACATCTCTTTACCAGATATCCAACCCAGACAATTATAGATTTTTTATATACTTCTGGTTTCTACTACCAAATATAGTTAATCAATCTTAACCTAGAGAGCCTCTACATAGCCCACTCAGGTGGTGATGAGGCGTTCAACAATAACTCACACACACACACGCACTCATTTATTATATACAGGTATATTAATTGAACACGTTTTCTTAAACATGGATTCCACAAAAATACTTTTTCCATATTTGAGTGCAGTAGCACAGGATATAAAAATCACAGGAGAATCTTTTTTTGTTGTACTTTCAGTATTTGTATTCATTACTGCTTGTACTTTAGGCTTCAGTCAATACAGAATATGATGACCCCATTTTTGTATTAGGTCCAACGGACAATCATTGAGATAACAAATCTTTTTAAAGATGATAAATGGGATTCTTTGTATTTGATAAAATTATAGATTAAGATGTCAATGTTACTTATTTACTGATATTGCAGCAGTAGTAAACTACGGTCAAAATGAGTAAAATACAGTTTTTTACCAATTTTGTACTACTTTTTGGATTTATTTTGGTAAATGAAGGTGAATGCCTTGATGAGGAAATGAAACGTCGCATAAATGAAGTGGCAGAAGCCATTATTGCCTGTCGAGACATTGTAGGTATGAACTTAGCCATTGTACAAGGAGGAGAAACAGTGTTCACCAATGGATATGGCGTGATTGAAAGGGTTGCTAATGATCCAGTGACACCTCAGACTGTCTTTCCTGTAGCTTCAGTTACAAAACAGTTTGCGGCTACAGCACTAGCATTAGTGCTGGAAGAAAAAGGGTAACTATTGGTTAACTTTGTACTGAGTTTTGCCCACATGCAAGTTACATGTACATCACTTAACGCTGTGATCTGATGCAATTACAAGAGTGTATATTGCTGAAATAATGAAAGCTACATGTTCAATAGTGCAAATTAATGCGATTTATGTGTAAGTTAAGGTTCTTAGGCATTTTCGTTTGCTTTTTTGGTACTAACCCAATGAAATGTATAAATTTATACCAATTTATACCAATTTAGAAGACTTGGGTGATACTACTTTGTACATATCATAAATTACACTTACATTGTGTTGACAAGACGCTGCAGATAAGAGAGACCTGTCATTACAATGCAATAAATCAGAATGCACTGGATTATCTCCATATCACTTAACAAATAAATACTTTCCATCTTCTGGGAGAGAACAATTTTGGACATTAATCTTTGAGTTATTGGACCAATCAAAATTTCGTAAATTTATCGTGTCCTTGGGTGCCTCGTCTTTGGCAGTTATTATAATGGCTGTTCAACTCTAAATGCACTTCAGCCCCTCCTGCAGTGACCTAGAGGGAATAGTTGGCTTGCAATTTATTAGTATCCCATCTTTTATGATAAATCAAATTTGTGTGTTTTACATTCAGCTTAACCTGGGATACGAAGGTCAGAGATGTTCTCGGGGAAGACTTCTTTTTTCCTGATGGTCTTCGGACAAGTCAAGCGACATTGAGAGACATGGCGGCTCATCGCCTGGGAATGCCAAGAACAGATTTCTTTGCTTGGAGTGATAACTACACGAGACAAAATGAAGCATAGTACGAATCATGACAAAACTGAAACCATAATCATGTGCTCTTGAATAAGCTAGAAACGTAGAGCCTGTAGAGTAATTTACTCAATTATTATATGGGAGAGCCTATAATAGCTATGGATAAATTAACTGAATTCATTCATCGGACTGAAATTGTTTTGCGATTTTGTTAACGTTACCATCAAGAGATGCACAAGCCCTGAAATGATACCAGTAGATGTTTTTACTGAAATTTCTTTTGCTATTATTCTCAGTTATTATTTAAGAGTGTTTCTAAGTGTCATTTTTGTTGATATTTTCAGTGGGCAACGGTTCTTGACACCTGCTGAGGATTTTCGTAATTCTGTGTTATATAACAATAATATGTACAACATGATAGGCTACATAACAGAAGTCCTGACAGGCCAGCCATGGGAAGATGTTGTAACTGAGCGTCTTTTTAACCCCGTTAACATGCCATCAACAACTTTCATCCACAAAGCAGATGTTTCTTCACCAAATTTTGCCAAGCCGTACACAATAGCAGGTATTGGTCAACCACTGCGGAGGGTCAATGATTTTTTGAACAGGTAATTTGTCGGTAGTTATGTTATATTGCAACACAATGTTCCGATGTACTTCATGTAATGTGAAACAGTTCACTAACAGGAGCAAAGTATATTTTCTGTCCTTCAACTATGGGAGTCAAGCAGGTGGTAAATATCCATTCGACCCTGCCTCTATTTTATCAGTAACCTCAAAATGCAAACTTTGGAGATGGCTATTTTATTGAGCTAGGTTTTTTGCTGTAATGCTGTATGTTTATCAATGTAGTGGCTTTATTTGTGTATCTGTCTGGGACCCTGCTCCCATTGTTTAGAATTTAATAGATTTGTTGTAATAAAGAATCGTAAGACATACAGCTCCCAGATAGCATTCCAAATCAGACCAGCGTCGTTTCTATATCGGCAGCCGTCGGTACAACATCATTTTGACAGTGCCAGCATTGTGCCGATGTTGATGCAATTTGGAATGCTATCTGGGCTATATGTTGTACAATGGTTGATGTGATGATTAATATTATTTAGCAATGCAGCCAGAGGAGGTGCTGGTGGTTCGATGGCATCTACGGCAGAAGATATGGCGGAATGGATGAAACTGCAGCTGAACAAAGGCACCTTGAATGGTGTGGAAATTGTACCTGAACACATCATTGAGGAGACTCACGCAGGTGCCAATAAGTGGTCCATGACGGACTTCATAGATTCCTTCAACCGACCAGCAGTTCCAGCTACTTATGTTTTACCTCAATATGGCCTTGGTCTCAAAAATGGCTGGTACAGAGGTATTGTCATTACCAGAAATATGTTAATATTTGTAAACAGAATTATTTTTACTACCAAAATACTTTTACCATTTTTTTTATAATATAAATACCTGACCTCAGATATACATTTTATTTGATTGCACATCTTGATCTATTGTAAAACTCAAAAGGTATTGGTCACTTAATTGCTTGGTGTAATGTTTGAGTCTATTTGGTTTTCTTTGCAGACTACTATATGATCTCCCATAGTGGAGATATTGTTGGCTACCATTCATTGCTGACCCTGCTGCCAGACATGAATCTTGGGATTTTCTGTGCTGTTAATGGCGCAGATATCACAAGTCGTGGAAGGCGATTGTTTCATTCTTATGTAATGGATCTTTTCTTGGGATTGGAACCTTGGCTGAACACCACTACGGCTTGCACGTTTCCAGAACCATGGGTCACAGGATCTGTTGATGAAAACATTGCTGCTTTTCTTGCAGAGGGCATTGATATGCTAAGTATCACACCAGAGCCACCTGTTGCAAATTACCAGAACTATCCTGCTGATCTTTCCTCTTACACTGGAGAGTTTGGTAACTTCTACTATGGAAACCTCACAATCTATTTAAATGACACAACTGGACAATTGATGCTGCATTATGGTGTTGCTGATCCTTATGTGCTGGCTCAACTAGGAGAAAACGTTTTCTTTGGTGTCGTGTCAGATCAAATGTGGCCATCTCATATTCAAGAAGTTTGTTTTGGCAAATCTGAAGAAACTTCTGAAAACTTTGATATGCTTACAGCAATATTCCCTCGGTCTGGCCCTGCAACTTTTGTCCGTGACCTTTAGATGTCTGATGCCCCACCTCCGCCTGATCCTAATTCCTGCATTTGAATTTGTACTTGGTTGCCTTGAATAAACTATGTACTAAAACAAAAATGATTTACCGTTAATGTTGTTAATGTGACATTAAGTGAGTGGGTAATTTCCATGATCATATATTATGCTGCAATGTATTTGTATGTACAATGACAATCTTTGAGAGGTTTGAATAATAAGACGAATTCAATTTGTGTATGGCAGTTTGATATGATTGAAGTTAATTGTATTGGCCTCGAAAATACTTCTACCCAAATACCAAAGGTTGATTTGATAAAATTAATTTTCTTTGTGATATTTTGTAAATATCAATGATCATTCGGCCATTATGAATATCTTGGCAAACAAAGTGGCAATATGTTAAAAGCAGTGTACTTTGTTATTGCTTCTCTGTTTGGAAAGTTTATTTCCTGTATGCAAGTACAAAAAGAAAGTGTATTTATTTATCAATAAAAACTTTTACAATAGGGCCCTGATGGATAAAACAGAAATAGAAATGGACATTTAAAGAGGTAAAAATAGAACAAAAACATACAGTAATTAAAAGTACTGGCATGCAGTTGATTAGTACAAAACATTGATAAAATAGGCTTTACATTTGGCTTTAAAAATATTAATGTTATCACAACATTTAACATCACTAGGAAGACTGTTCCATATAATAGGACCTCTAACAGTAAAAGCATTGCTGCTAAAAGCAGAATTAGCATAAGGTATATGTACATCATTTTCATCAAAATTTCTCGTATTCGGTTGGAGACTTCCTTTTGCATAGTTATGTCATCACATAAATAATGGGGAGCCAGCCCATGAATAGATTTAAAAAGTAAAACCGACATAAAGTAATCACGTCTCTGCGAAACATTAAATAAATTCAATCGCCTGACTAGTGTTATCCCTCTGGTATTAATAAAATCATAATTGTTACATATGATTCTAGCTGCTCTATTCTGCATATGTTGAATTTTATCAATGTTACATTTACTGGTATAGCCCCACACAGTGATGGCATAATCAATCTTGGTTTGAATAGAGGCTTGGTAAACTTGAATAAGGGATTTATAAGGTACATAACACTTAATTTTTGATAACATATACAATTTAGCATTTAGGTCTTTACACAATTTGTCGACATAATCATTCCAAAGTAGGTTTTGATCTATTTTCAAACCCAAATAATCAATAGCATTAACATTTTGAACAGCATCCTCTCACCAACACAGATATCAAGATCACAATCATCCAAACGGTTACGTGCCCTCGAAGGTCCTGGGCCTCCACGCGGCGAGGGTGGAAACACTTGGGGTGAAGTCCTCTATCCCCAGTGGCTAAAACAGGACAGTGCGCATTGCACAAGCTGCTCCAGCTTTACAGGAGGGTGTGTCCCCTACCATACAAGGGAAGCAAAAATGGAAATGTCTTCAGAGAATAGTCCAAACGGGCTCGCACGTCGCCCGGGTGAACAAGGTGCGCGTCCCTCAGCGGTAAACCAGGCTGAGGTTGAAAAATTGGCTTCTGGTTCCAGACTTGGTAAACGTTTGCGTCCATCATCAGATGACGCAAATCAAAGCTCTCAATCTGCCTCTCTATCTCAGACATGGCCCAAGTTTCTTGTAATTACTGGCTGCGATGATGGGTTTTCCCGTCTCTCAGCCATTACAATTTGCAGAACCTTGAAAGAAATGTAGGCTATATTGAAAATACAAGGAGATTAAAGAATTCTTCCTTGCTGGTGCAGGTTGCACACAAGGACCAATCTTTGAAGTTGCTGGAGTGGAAGGCCTTTGCGGGTGCCCCTATTAAGGTGGAGCCCCATCGGTTTTTCAACTCCTGCAAGGGTGTTATAACATCGCACGAGAGCAGTCTCTGCTCTGATGAGGAACTGAGGGACTGGCTGGATGACTACAATAACATCCACATTCATCGCCAGCCCCCCAGATATTCATGACAGCTTCTCACACTGACCTTTGATGGCACAGTTTTGCCTGACAAGGTCAGCATTGGGTTCGAGTGGTGTAGGGTACGTACCTACATCCCGAACCCAAAACAATGTTATAATTGCCAGCAATTTGGCCATATTAGTGGCTCCTGCCGCGCCAAAGCAACCTGCGCTAATTGTGGGTCTCGGGAACACGCTCATTCCCGTGACTCACCATGTCAGAAACAATCGTGTTGTGTTAATTGTAGAGGTGATGGGCCAGCCTATCACCGTGGCTGTCCCAAATGGCAGCTAGAGAAAGAGATCCTGAAATTAAAGACCACCAAGGATATCTCCTTTCCCCAAGCGTGCCGTATAGCTGAACAGGCTGCTGGGGCAAGCTATGCCTCAGTCCTGTCTCAGATGGCTGGACCTAGATCTCCTTCACCCAGATCATCGCCCAGGCAAAGGATTAACCTAGATCCAAATTTTAATTATTCCAAGGCAGGCCAAAGCACGCAGAAAGATAAACCAGAATCTAAGACTTCACAGTCAGACGATCACCTGGCAAGAATGAAGCAGTATGCTACAGATGTCGGTAAAGGACATCTCGTAGCTCCATTAGCTACTGCTTCACAGCTTAGTGTACCCTCACAGGGTGCACCTTCCGGCGATGAGTCGGAAGAAACACACCAGCCGATGGAAGAGGTGCACTGGGCATCATAAGACCACCATCTAAGCATGGTGGGGCCCCCAAAAAGACCTTAACACCAAAAAAGGCAGCGACTTTGAAGAAAAAGTAAATATTCATACAAATTCATACCATCCACAATAGATTTTACTATGATAATATTAAACTCTTTTAAGTAACTCATGGACAGTATCATTCAGTGGAACTGTCGAGGTTTCAGAGCCAACTTCGATGAAATAGGTTGCATGGTCCAACACTTAAACCCTAGTGTTTTCTGCCTGCAGGAAACATTTCTGAAACCTCCAAATAGTTTAAAACTGAGAAACTACCATATGTATAATACATATGGCAATATTGCCCACGATAGAGCCACTGGTGGCTCATCAATTTTAGTTAAAAATGGAATCATTCATACCCATATTGCTCTTAATACAAACCTTCAGGCTACAGCAGTTCGTCTGAACCTGAATAAAACATTCACTATATGTTCCTTATATATTCCTCCACCCTTTCACCTTACCGCCAGTGATTTGCATAACCTTTACAATCAACTTCCTGAACCGCGTCTTATCCTAGGAGATTTTTACAGCCATAACCAATTCTGGGGAAGCACTTCCCACAATAACAAAGGAAAAACCATTGAGGATTTTCTCAAATGACCACACCCTTTGTTTGTTCAATGATGGTTCACCCACATATCTTCACTCAGGTCATGGAACATTTTCATCAATTGACCTTAGTATATGTGACCCAGCGTTATTTCTGGAATTTGAATGGAGAGTATTAGAGGACACTCACGGCAGTGATCACTTTCCCATTGTCCTACAAAACGTAGAGGGTACTAGAGAAGTGGGTCAACCCCAATGGAAGTTGCATAAAGCGGATTGGACCTCCTTCGAAAAGCACCATATTCTTTGGACTAGAAAAAGCTTATGACAATACATGGAAATATGGAATAATGAAAGATCTCCATGACTTAGGGCTTAGAGGTCGCCTTCCAGTTTTCATCGGATCCTTCCTACAGGATCGCTTCTTTAAGGTCCGAGTGGGATCAACGATGTCAAGCCCCTACTCTCAGGAGAATGGAGTCCCTCAGGGTAGTATTCTCTCGCCCACCCTCTTTAACGTCAAAATCAACAGTATAGTAAATTCCATCTCAGAAAATCTCATGTCGTCCCTATATGTTGACGATTTTCTCATTGGATACCGTTCCAGATATATGCCAACCATAGAACGACAACTGCAATTAAATTTGAATAGGATTCACAAAGTTCAAGTTCTCTAAACAGAAGACAGTTTGTATGCCTTTCTATTATTTACGATCAAACCATCTAGATCCATCACTAATAATTGACAACTGTCAAATAAAAGTGGTGAATGAAACAAAATTTTTGAGTGTACTCCTTGATTCCAAATTGTCTTTCATTCCGCATATCAAAGCACTGAAAACTCCTTAAAGTAGTGAGCAAATATAATTGGGGTGGGGACACAACGGTCCTCCTTCGTCTCTATCGACCAATTACTCGTTCTCGACTTGACTATGGTTCTGTGGTATATGGCTCCGCCAGACCATCTTATCTAAAATGCCTGAATTCTGTACATCATCAAGGGTTGCGACTAAGCTTAAGAGCTTTTTGTACATCTCCTGTAGAGAGTTTATATGTACTGGCAGGGGAACCTCCACTTTCCCTACGTCGTATCAAGTTATCCATGCAATACATACTAAAAGTAGCTTCAACTCCAACAAATCCAATGAATGAAATAACAACAAGTTGCATTCAATCTTACCTTGCATTCGAAATAAAATACCGAGTAGGTTCAATACTCGCAAAGATCAAGGAATATATCACAGATGCCTCATAGGACATTCAAGACTTACACATTTACACCTTTTAGTCAATGAACCGGCACCAGTATGCCAGAGTTGTCGGTGCCCCCTAACAATCAAACATATTTTATTAGATTGCATCCACTTACAACGCATTAGAAGACCTCTGTTTCAAGCTACTACCTTACAACATCTCTTTACTAGATATCCAACCCAGACAATTATTAATTTTTATATGCTTCTGGTTTCTACTACCAAATATAGATAATCAATCTTAACCTAGAGAGCCTCTACATAGCCCACTCAGGTGCTGATGAGGCGTTAAACAATAACTCACACACACACACCCAACAAATCCAACATATGATGTAATATTTCATCCAAAGTACATGCATCATTATGAATCTCGTTCAAACGCCATTCGACCACTGGGATTACGCATGAAATTCTATCTTGAGGCTGCAAAAATTGATACTACAATCATTGCCGAGACGGAAGCACCACCCATTCCGCCATGGATTCTCCCAGTCCCGAAAGTTATACTAGATTTGGCAGAGCTTAGGAAAAGCGAAACCAATCTGGTAGACTATCAAAACCTATTTTATAGTATAAGGTCTAAATATGATTCGTACAAATTTCTATACACAGATGGCTCAAAAATGGAAAGACGAGTAGGCTGTGCTGTCACTTCTTATAAAACTGTTATTGCTGAATGTCGTCTTCCAGACCACTGCTCAATATACACTGCAGAATTAACAGCTATTTACCTTGCCTTAAAGAACATCGAGGACTCAGAATCAGATCGTTATGTTATCTGTTCTGATTCCAAATCTGCTCTTCAAGCAATCCAAAATAAACAACTTGATAACCCTGGGATCTTAGATGTTCTTATTAAGTATTTCTATCTTCACGAATACAAAGACATAGTATTCTGCTGGATTCCTGGACACGCTGGCATTGAAGGGAATGTAAAAGCAGACCTGGCAGCAAAAAGGGCTCTTACAAAAGAGATAACTGATTTTACCATTCCATACACTGATTTTAAAATGACTATAAAATCTTTTATCATGTCTTGCTGGCAAAGACAATGGAATGAATGTAATAACAACAAGTTGCATTCAATCTTACCTTGCATTCAAAATAAAATACCGAGTAGGTTCAATACTCGCAAAGATCAAGGAATATATCACAGATGCCTCATAGGACATTCAAGACTTACACATTTACACCTTTTAGTCAATGAACCGGCACCAGTATGCCAGAGTTGTCGGTGCCCCCTAACAATCAAACATATTTTATTAGATTGCATCCACTTACAACGCATTAGAAGACCTCTGTTTCAAGCTACTACCTTACAACATCTCTTTACTAGATATCCAACCCAGACAATTATTAATTTTTATATGCTTCTGGTTTCTACTACCAAATATAGATAATCAATCTTAACCTAGAGAGCCTCTACATAGCCCACTCAGGTGCTGATGAGGCGTTAAACAATAACTCACACACACACACCCAACAAATCCAACATATGATGTAATATTTCATCCAAAGTACATGCATCATTATGAATCTCGTTCAAACGCCATTCGACCACTGGGATTACGCATGAAATTCTATCTTGAGGCTGCAAAAATTGATACTACAATCATTGCCGAGACGGAAGCACCACCCATTCCGCCATGGATTCTCCCAGTCCCGAAAGTTATACTAGATTTGGCAGAGCTTAGGAAAAGCGAAACCAATCTGGTAGACTATCAAAACCTATTTTATAGTATAAGGTCTAAATATGATTCGTACAAATTTCTATACACAGATGGCTCAAAAATGGAAAGACGAGTAGGCTGTGCTGTCACTTCTTATAAAACTGTTATTGCTGAATGTCGTCTTCCAGACCACTGCTCAATATACACTGCAGAATTAACAGCTATTTACCTTGCCTTAAAGAACATCGAGGACTCAGAATCAGATCGTTATGTTATCTGTTCTGATTCCAAATCTGCTCTTCAAGCAATCCAAAATAAACAACTTGATAACCCTGGGATCTTAGATGTTCTTATTAAGTATTTCTATCTTCACGAATACAAAGACATAGTATTCTGCTGGATTCCTGGACACGCTGGCATTGAAGGGAATGTAAAAGCAGACCTGGCAGCAAAAAGGGCTCTTACAAAAGAGATAACTGATTTTACCATTCCATACACTGATTTTAAAATGACTATAAAATCTTTTATCATGTCTTGCTGGCAAAGACAATGGAATGAATGTAATAACAACAAGTTGCATTCAATCTTACCTTGCATTCAAAATAAAATACCGAGTAGGTTCAATACTCGCAAAGATCAAGGAATATATCACAGATGCCTCATAGGACATTCAAGACTTACACATTTACACCTTTTAGTCAATGAACCGGCACCAGTATGCCAGAGTTGTCGGTGCCCCCTAACAATCAAACATATTTTATTAGATTGCATCCACTTACAACGCATTAGAAGACCTCTGTTTCAAGCTACTACCTTACAACATCTCTTTACTAGATATCCAACCCAGACAATTATTAATTTTTATATGCTTCTGGTTTCTACTACCAAATATAGATAATCAATCTTAACCTAGAGAGCCTCTACATAGCCCACTCAGGTGCTGATGAGGCGTTAAACAATAACTCACACACACACACCCAACAAATCCAACATATGATGTAATATTTCATCCAAAGTACATGCATCATTATGAATCTCGTTCAAACGCCATTCGACCACTGGGATTACGCATGAAATTCTATCTTGAGGCTGCAAAAATTGATACTACAATCATTGCCGAGACGGAAGCACCACCCATTCCGCCATGGATTCTCCCAGTCCCGAAAGTTATACTAGATTTGGCAGAGCTTAGGAAAAGCGAAACCAATCTGGTAGACTATCAAAACCTATTTTATAGTATAAGGTCTAAATATGATTCGTACAAATTTCTATACACAGATGGCTCAAAAATGGAAAGACGAGTAGGCTGTGCTGTCACTTCTTATAAAACTGTTATTGCTGAATGTCGTCTTCCAGACCACTGCTCAATATACACTGCAGAATTAACAGCTATTTACCTTGCCTTAAAGAACATCGAGGACTCAGAATCAGATCGTTATGTTATCTGTTCTGATTCCAAATCTGCTCTTCAAGCAATCCAAAATAAACAACTTGATAACCCTGGGATCTTAGATGTTCTTATTAAGTATTTCTATCTTCACGAATACAAAGACATAGTATTCTGCTGGATTCCTGGACACGCTGGCATTGAAGTGAATGAAAAAGCAGACCTGGCAGCAAAAAGGGCTCTTACAAAAGAGATAACTGATTTTACCATTCCATACACTGATTTTAAAATGACTATAAAATCTTTTATCATGTCTTGCTGGCAAAGACAATGGAATGAATGTAATAACAAGTTGCATTCAATCTTACCTTGCATTCAAAATAAAATACCTAGTAGGTTCAATACTCGCAAAGATCAAGGAATATATCACAGATGCCTCATAGGACATTCAAGACTTACACATTTACACCTTTTAGTCAATGAACCGGCACCGGTATGCCAGAGTTGTCGGTGCCCCCTAACAATCAAACATATTTTATTAGATTGCACCCACTTACAACGCATTAGAAGACCTCTGTTTCAAGCTACTACCTTACAACATCTCTTTACTAGATATCCAACCCAGACAATTATTGATTTTTTATATGCTTCTGGTTTCTACTACCAAATATAGATATAACACCAAAAGAGGCAGCGACAAATATCCAACAGGTTAGGAGAACAGTTTGCGTACAACTCCTCGTCAGAGTACTATTCGAGAGAATTCCAATGTTATAAGGCTCAAGCTGAGAGATTAACCCTAAATATACAGTCTGATAACAGCAAAGATTATAACTCCTACATCACCTTAGAAGAACTTCAGAAGGCCATCTTAAAAGCGACTGACTCTGCAACAGGTCCTGATAATATACATTATCAAATCTTAAAACACCTACTTCAATCCTCTTTAAAAACATTACTGTATATCTTTAATCAAATTTGGGAGAAGGGATGTCTTCCATCCCTCTGGAAACAAGCCACGGTCATCCCAATTCCCAAGCCGGGGAAGGATCATACTGATCCTCTGAATTATCGACCAATAGCCTTAACCAGTTGTCTATGTAAGACAATGGAACGAATTGTTACTGATAGACTGGTTTGGTTCCTGGAGTCGAACCAGCTTATTACAGAGTTCCAATCTGGACTTCGCCGTCACAGGAGCACATTAGATCATTTAGTCAGACTGGAAACTTATGTTAGAGATGCTTTCATTAACAGAGAACACGTAGTAGCCATATTCTTTGACCTAGAAAAAGCTTATGACACTACATGGAAATATGGAATAATGAAAGATCTCCACGACTTAGGGCTTCGAGGTCGCCTTCCAGTTTTCATCGGATCCTTCCTACAGGATCGCTTCTTTAAGGTCCGAGTGGGATCAACGATGTCAAGCCCTTACTCTCAGGAGAATGGAGTCCCTCAGGGTAGTATTCTCTCGCCTACCCTCTTTAACGTCAAAATCAACAGTATAGTAAATTCTATCTCAGAAAATCTCATGTCGTCCCTATATGTTGACGATTTCCTCATTGCATACCGTTCCAGATATATGCCAACCATAGAACGACAACTGCAATTAAATTTGAATAGGATTCACAAATGGTCACTTGAAAATGGCTTCAAGTTCTCTAAACAGAAGACAGTTTGTATGCCTTTCTATTATTTACGATCAAACCATCCAGATCCATCACTAATAATTGACAACTGTCAAATAAAAGTGGTGAATGAAACAAAATTTTTGGGTGTACTCCTTGACTCCAAATTGTCTTTCATTCCGCATATCAAAGCACTGAAAGCAAAGTGCCTGAAATCAATGAACCTCCTTAAAGTAGTGAGCAAATATAATTGGGGTGGGGACACAACGGTCCTCCTTCGTCTCTATCGAGCAATTACTCGTTCTCGACTTGATTATGGTTCTGTGGTATATGGCTCCGCCAGACCATCTTATCTAAAATGCCTGAATTCTGTACATCATCAAGGGTTGCGACTAAGCTTAAGAGCTTTTCGTACATCTCCTGTAGAGAGCTTATATGTACTGGCAGGGGAACCTCCACTTTCCCTTCGTCGTATCAAGTTATCCATGCAATACATACTAAAAGTAGCTTCAACTCCAACAAATCCAACATATGATGTAATATTTCATCCAAAATACATGCATCATTATGAATCTCGTTCAAACGCCATTCGACCACTGGGATTACGCATGAAATTCTATCTTGAGGCTGCAAAAATTGATACTACAATCATTGCCGAGACGGAAGTACCACCCATTCCGCCATGGATTCTCCCAGTCCCGAAAGTTATACTGGATTTGGCAGAGCTTAAGAAAAGCGAAACCAATCCGGTAGACTATCAAAACCTATTTTATAGTATAAGGTTTAAATACGAATCGTACAAATTTCTATACACAGATGGCTCAAAAATGGAAAGACGAGTAGGCTGTGCTGTCACTTCTTATAAAACCGTTATAGCTGAATGTCGTCTTCCAGACCACTGCTCAATATACACTGCAGAATTAACAGCTATTTACCTTGCCTTAAAGAACATCGAGGACTCAGAATCAGATCGTTATGTTATCTGTTCTGATTCCAAATCTGCTCTTCAAGCAATCCAAAATAAACAACTTGATAACCCTGGGATCTTAGATGTTCTGATTAAGTATTTCTATCTTCACGAATACAAAGACATAGTATTCTGCTGGATTCCTGGACACGCTGGCATTGAAGGGAATGAAAAAGCAGACCTGGCAGCAAAAAGGGCTCTTACAAAAGAGATAACTGATTTTACCATTCCATACACTGATTTTAAAATGACTATAAAATCTTTTATCATGTCTTGCTGGCAAAGACAATGGAATGAATGTAATAACAACAAGTTGCATTCAATCTTACCTTGCATTCAAAATAAAATACCGAGTAGGTTCAATACTCGCAAAGATCAAGGAATATATCACAGATGCCTCATAGGACATTCAAGACTTACACATTTACACCTTTTAGTCAATGAACCGGCACCGGTATGCCAGAGTTGTCGGTGCCCCCTAACAATCAAACATATTTTATTAGATTGCAGCCACTTACAACGCTTTAGAAGACCTTTGTTTCAAGCTAATACCTTACAACATCTCTTTACTAGATATCCAACCCAGACAATTATTGATTTTTTATATGCTTCTGGTTTCTACTACCAAATATAGATAATCAATCTTAACCTAGAGAGCCTCTACATAGCCCACTCAGGTGCTGATGAGGCGTTAAACAATAACTCACACACACACACACACATCTCCTGTAGAGAGCTTATATGTACTGGCAGGGGAACCTCCACTTTCCCTTCGTCGTATCAAGTTATCCATGCAATACATACTAAAAGTAGCTTCAACTCCAACAAATCCAACATATGATGTAATATTTCATCCAAAGGACATGCATCATTATGAATCTCGTTCAAACGCCATTCGACCACTGGAATTACGCATGAAATTCTATCTTGAGGCTGCAAAAATTGATACTACAATCATTGCCGAGACGGAAGCACCACCCATTCCGCCATGGATTCTCCCAGTCCCGAAAGTTATACTAGATTTGGCAGAGCTTAAGAAAAGCGAAACCAATCCGGTAGACTATCAAAACCTATTTTATAGTATAAGGTTTTAATATGATTCGTACAAATTTCTATACACAGATGGCTCAAAAATGGAAAGACGAGTAGGCTGTGCAGTCACTTCTTATAAAACTGTTATAGCTGAATGTCGTCTTCCAGACCACTGCTCAATATACACTGCAGAATTAACAGCTATTTACCTTGCCTTAAAGAACATCGAGGACTCAGAATCAGATCGTTATGTTATCTGTTCTGATTCCAAATCTGCTCTTCAAGCAATCCAAAATAAACAACTTGATAACCCTGGGATCTTAGATGTTCTTATTAAGTATTTCTATCTTCACAAATACAAAGACATAGTATTCTGCTGGATTCCTGGACACGCTGGCATTGAAGTGAATGAAAAAGCAGACCTGGCAGCAAAAAGGGCTCTTACAAAAGAGATAACTGATTTTACTGTTCAGGGAAAATATGGTGCATGAACACCAATTGTGTTGGCCAATTTTATTGTCGATAAAAACCCTGCAAATATGAACATCATTAAGTCTGTGCTTGTGGAATTCACAATACAATGTTCAAATGATATAACATGACTAATTCATTTATACATTACAAAATACAACATAATCATTACTGCATTGGATAAGTGTGCGAATTGATTGTGACTACATTGAAATGATAATAGGCCTTCTGTGAATAGCATGAAACCTCCATAAAGCCTACACCTTTGAACACATATATAAATATATATTAATAATAGTCACATGATAATTACTTACCCTTTGAAGGGGCTTTTATATAAATTAACCAATGTGGTAACCAAATAGCTAGGGTGACCAACCAAACTTCAACAGGCAAACAAGCCTAACAACAGAAACAATTTCCTTTTAGTGATATACATTATACCAACTAATAGTTAATTAAACCAAAATGCAATTTAACATATAAGGCAAATAACACAATACTAACTCAATTGCTAAAGCAAACTAACAAACTGAGTACATACCTAAATACCGAAGTGGTCAATTCTGTCTGCATTCCAAGTAGTTGCTTTGAAGTGCAACTGTGGAGTGTATGAAATTGCTCTCCAGCTAATTCAACTTGAATGGAGGGATTAAGCCCTCTGGTGGCTAAATGAATTACTCTGGTCAGCTTTGAGGTGCTGACCTCTGGTGGTATTATAAATGAATAGCACTGAATAGCTCTGCTACATTACCATTCCATACACTGATTTTAAAATGACTATAAAATCTTTTATCATGTCTTGCTGGCAAAGACAATGGAATGAATGTAATAACAACAAGTTGCATTCAATCTTACCTTGCATTCAAAATAAAATACCTAGTAGGTTCAATGCTCGCAAAGATCAAGGAATATATCACAGATGCCTCATAGGACATTCAAGACTTACACATTTACACCTTTTAGTCAATGAACCGGCACCGGTATGCCAGAGTTGTCGGTGCCCCCTAACAATCAAACATATTTTATTAGATTGCAGCCACTTACAACGCTTTAGAAGACCTTTGTTTCAAGCTAATACCTTACAACATCTCTTTATCAGATATCCAACCCAGGCAATTATTGATTTTTTATATGCTTCTAGTTTCTACTACCAAATATAGTTAATCAATCTTAACCTAGAGAGCCTCTACATAGCCCACTCAGGTGCTGATGAGGCGTTAAACAATAACTCACACACACACACACCAAATATGGATAATCAATCTTAACCTAGAGAGCCTCTACATAGCCCACTCAGGTGCTGATGAGGTGTTAAACAATAACTCACACACACACACACTAAACGGTTACGTTTTTGTCTGGTACATACAAGCATGGAATTAGACTGAGAAGCATTGACAACGAGTCGGTTGTTGTCATACCATTCTTTGACACCATTTAGTGAAGACTGCAAATTATTCTTGAGGTCAGTAACATTTTCACCAGTACAGTAAATTAAAATATCATCTGCGTATAGTCTGCAACAACCTTGCTTAACATGATCATTAATATCATTTATTAATAAAAGAAATAGGATAGGGCCCAAAATATACCCTTGAGGGACCCCGATATTAACATGTTTGACATCAGAGAGATTGTTGTTACAGTAAACCCTATGACCTCTATTAAATAAGTAAGATTCAAACCACTTGATATCAAGGGCACATGTGCCAATAAGAAGACCATCATCAATACCTGTAAGCCAGTCATTAAGAACTCTTGTGTAAAGAAGTTTGAGTGTTATGCTTCTTAATATAAGCAGACTGGTCTGGATATATGAATTCATGCTCATCTAGGTAACTAATAATCTGAGTGTGAACCTCTTTTTCAATAATCTTAGGTATATGACCAATGATACTGATAGGTCTAGAATTGCCAGCATCATTTTTACAACCTTTACCTTTATAAACAGGTGTGATTCTAGACAATTTCCAGTCACTAATAACTTGACAAGTAGATAGTGAAACGTAAGATATATTGGTGGAGACACCCCTAAGATAGTTTGCTTTCGCTACTGGGGTGCCACCAAAAATATTTTTTCATCCAGATCCCTGCAGACCCTACCAAACAAGACTTCAGCATTTTAAATTGAACTTTTTAATTTGGAGTGGGCAATGAAAGACACTATATAACAATGAGACGCCACTTAGATGATTACACTCAAGATTATATAAATGTGGAATTGATCAAGAGGACTGGCATATATAACAATTTCTTACAGAGCAAATTGTTTGATACATACTTATTAATTGAATTTTTCATTTAATTTACAAACTATGCAAAGTAATTTTAATCATTATATTAGCTGGACAATTAGTATATATATATATATTAGGCAAACAAAATCTCATACTTTTGTTTGTGAAATAATGCTTACTCAGTGGGGTGACCAAATTATTAGCATTTCAGTATCATATTGATGAATTTCAGAGTGTCTTTGGTACATAAAATTAGTGAAATAATGGATATGGTTTGGTACATGGAGGCAAATACTTGAATTAGGAATTATTGAGACATTGTTGGTATAAATTTAGCCATTGTACAATGAAGAGTTCATCAATGGATACGGATTTATTGACAGGGATACTAATGAACCTTCGCTTCAGTTACCAAGCAGCGCTTCAATTGTTATTTCATGTACTACAACCTACTACCGCTACTTTGAGTGCCATGAAAATTCCACACTTGACTGGAAAACTTGCCTGCTTCTAATGATATCCATATGTCTATGATCTTTTTGCCTACTTCTTCAGTACTACACTTGCACATCCCGCTAGGAAGAGCCACTAGTGTCATGAGGATTGCAGACTGCAATAAAAGGGACTATACCAGGTATAGGGATGAATGAAAAGACCAATTAACCCGAGTCCAAAGTCAAGGTTTAGTATGAAGCAATTAAAGGTAACACTGAGTAATCAATTGAGTAAACTTGAGTATTGGAAGAGGACAACTGCAGTGGACAGCTACAGAGGGCAGCAACAGCTGGTACCCTAGCCACCAGGGGAGAGAGAGAAAGAGATAATGGCCAGGAACATGAAGAAATCAATGATGGACATGCCAGGGAACTGCAGCAGCCAACCTTTGAGGGACAATAACATCAGCACCACCTAGTGGAAAGTAATGAAGCTGTCTTCAACATGACCTCAACTTGACCTACTTAAGGCTGACCTCAATTGACCCATATACAAGGGAAAGATATCAACATGACCTCAACTTGACATATTTCAACATGACCCCAACATGACCTACATACAGCACCACCTGGTGAGAAAAGCAGAAAGTACATCAACATGACCCCAACCTGACCTACATAGAACCAAGCTAAGCTGACCCCCACCTGTCATCAACAACAAAAGAATACTGGCTGAATATGATGACAAGAGACTGCAATACTCAAACAAAGGTTACTCAGATACAGTGAATAATAGTATCATGACTAAGCATGTATGATTATGTAAGCAAGCTTGATTGGACTAAAATTGACAGGTAATGAACAAGATTGTAAGTCAACATGACAGGTAGGCTCACACAGGTAGATAAAGTCAACAGAGTAAGATAATTGGGATTGAAAAGGGAGAATTAGTAAGTATAAAAATAAGCATTAGATGTATGAAATGAGATACCAGATTATTGCATGGAAACTAATGAGCATATCTCACAGCAAACAAAGGCCATAAAAAGTCCATTTGCTAATGAAGTCGGACAAAGCACCCGGGTACCCTGCTATAAAATTACAGGAAAATGGGCAGCAGAATAAAGGAAGGGCACCATAAAAATTGGTGCGTTATGGCACGAGATTGAAACTTTATTGCAAACTATGGGAATCCAAGTTGGGTAATGGAGCTGGCTGATGAGATCACGCAAGTACAAGCCATGGTGACTCATATGCACTGAGATTGATCAATTACAGGGATCATAAAGTAACCAGGCACCAAGTCACGTGGATGGATAAGGGTTCCGAATCGATATGTAGATCAGGCAACCCAAGCGTACCATATATGGCAAGTCAGCCCTGCCAATCAATTTGGCAGCCCCTCACTTTGTGCAAGGAACATACCCTGGCCTTGGGTCATTGGCCCAGGGACAGGTGGCCGGTCTGAGGGAGGTTTTGGCCGGCCAGGCAACTGCCCATGATTGGCTCTATCCAGCACCCCATAGGATGCATGTATAAGGGTTCATTTATAATGGCCAGCAGGGCCGAAATTGGGGAGTTCGAGCGGTTTTCAGAAAGTAATCAGTTGACTTAGCTACCGTCTATCGGTCAGGTTGTGAGCAAGTCAGGAGCAGAAGTAGGCAACTCAGTGGTGACTGAAGTGTGCATTTGTCAGGAATTAAGACAGTAAGTGGAGTTAAGATATATTGTACAATCGAAGTAGTAGAAGAAGTAGAAAGAAGTGGGTGTGAAAGTACTAAACCCAAAGACTATACAATAGTAGAAGAAGGAGCAGTAGCAGTAGAGTGGTTAAATGATTAAACCATATTGAGCATAAGTTGAACTCGAATTGACAAGAATTGCAAGAGCAGGAGAAGTAGAAGCAGATAAGTTGAACTCGAATTGATAAGAATTGCAGAAGCAGGAGAAGTAGTAGTAGGTTGGTTTAAGTTTAAACCCAGTCAGACAAAACAAGTGGACAGATTGAGTGTAGCTACATGTGACTAATGAGTGATTTATTGGGAGGGGATTGTATGATTGATTGATTGTTGGCGCCATTGCATTGTGTTTATGTGTTTGAATTGTATGTGAGTTCAGGACTGGTATGTCCTTGTTTTATTGCAATATTTGAGTGTTATCGATGATATGTATGTGATTAGCAGTTAAGTTGAGTATACTGAGAATAGTGACCTGATCAGTCGGACTAACGAAGTATCAGTAATTGACGAGCTAATTATAATATTGATAAGTGTGTGTGTCATTTAGCAATAGTGGAACTTAGTGAAGACTAAAAGGTATAATTTGGCTTGATCTGAGAGCAGCAATTATAGATCAAGTCCTAGATAGATGCAGTAATATTTGTGTGGGAAAAGTATATTCCCTTGGCATATAAATACTTATGTCTTTGTGTATTCAACAGAAGTAGAAGTAAGGTATAGTTAATTCAGGAACAATTACTGAGATAGGCTGAGAGAGCACTGAGTAAATAACAGTCAGCCTGTGTGCTTTCAGAAGTAGGATGGTTAATTAGCCATTATTTAGAAAGTATAAAGGAGTTCATTGAGTCCTGAAACATTGTGTGATTTAATGTGAGTTGGGTGCAAATTAAGCACTCAATATTATTATTCGTTGTAAATTCTCTCAGAATATATTTCCAAAATCTTACACTAATTCTTCGTTATCCTTACATTGCAATATACTGAAAGGCCACTAAGCATTGACCAGTTGGCCAGACGATAAGATTGGGAAGTACATCCCTCTGCAATATTCAGAAAAGCCAAAAAGTGGAATAGTAAAAATAATTCCATTCTTGGTCAGTATTGTGAAGTACTGAATAGCTACTGAGTGTACAATCAGTAAGCTGGTGAATATTAGAGGGAAGTACATCCTTCATGAGAGTATATTGAAATAATAAGAGGAGGAACAGTAGAATTGGTTCCCCTAATTTTGGTCAGAGGAAATAAATGAGAGTTTGAGTTTGACAGTTAATGTTGCATAGCAATTAAGCTGCTAGGTTGGCATTTAGTATATCAATAACCTAGCGGTATTTGAGCTAGTTACAGTGGTCAATCATTTAATATATGATACCAAGCCGAAGGCCGTGCTGAGAAAAATATTGGGAATATTTTTCATATTTTTATTAAGCTTTATTAAATATTCTCACAGCGCGGGTTAGTTTGCTAGATCCCCCAGATTTAGCTGAGTTGACACTCCGGATACCCGGCATATGTAATATGGTGGAGAACCGGGGCATTTAATCGCTTAATAGCTATAAGTTAAATTAAAGATCATTTCTGGAGTGTTCACAGCAACGGAGGCCGACTGCAGTTGGTCACGCGCACCCGAACGAGGCAACTAGCTAGCCGGTAGCGGGGTTCTAAGCAGAACGCACGCTTCAGTGAAGGATAGTTAGGCATAGTTTAAAAGGGCCTACTGAATTGGAAAAGAGTAGGGAGTGTTTAATGGCCAGCGAAGAACGAATTGATAGCATAGAGCAGCTGAAATACGACGCTTTACGTTTCCCAATACACGAGAGTTTGGCTGTGTCAGGTTTAGATAGCGAGCTCAGAGAATACCTAGGGGGGGAGAATCTGGCTTACCAGGGCAACTTTAGATCGGAAGAGCTATCGAGTCTAATTAAGTTGACTTGCGCGAAAGTGCAGGGAAAGAAGAGAATTAGTAAAAATCAGCAACTGTTGAGAATCTGTCACTATACTATTGCTTGAAGTATTTATTCCAGGGTGAGAACCCACTGCGTATTCACCCAAGTATTTATAGGAAAGTGAATAGACTAATTAGCTCAGAAATCATCAAATTTATTTTGGGAGAATTCCTGAAGGTGATTAAAACCAAGGAAAGAAAGGAGAGACTGGGCAGCCGGCTGGGAGCCACGCTCGCGTTAGCCGTAGGGTTGTCCATAGTGACAAGTACAATATTCGAGCTAGGCAAGAATTGAGTTGATGGGCGATTGGCGAAGGGCGCACGCAGGCCGCCGGCTGGTTCGTCCCCCAGCAGAATTAGTGTTGAGCGGGTTTACGAGGAGAATACGAGGAATTATTGGGGGAAGCTATAATCAATTTATTGGCCCTCAGACCTACGCGCAGGTAGTCCATTTGGTAAAATTGGCCTGCGACAGGGCTGAACAATACAAGTCCATCGAAGAAAACAGGAAATTGTGGGGACTTTGCGCATTTAGCATAAATTGCATTTACCACTGGGACCAGGTGATACCAGTAGAACCCGAGATTGAAATCATTTCGGGTCATTACAGAGGAATCCGTCACGTTAAGATAATATTGGAGGCTCACCTCAAGCTAATACAAGCAATAGGGGAGTGGGAAAGTAAAGAGGTACTAATTGGACTAACAATCCCGGTTTTTGTGTGTTTATCAGCCTTAGGGTGCTTAATAGCTAAACTAACTTAATAGAACATAGAGGAGCACAAGAATCAGCAACAAAAAAAAATAATTTTTTTTTGGGCTGCTCCGCTTGTATTGGCATTGAGGTTTTTTCTTTTGTTCTGAAAGTAACTAAGGGAAATGTCTGGACATCCCACTGGCCCCACGCCGGGTGCCGACGCGGGCCAGGCAGAGTCAGCCGGGCCTCTCATTACTAAGCAAGCAGACGTTGAGTACTTCACCTCCAAAAATGTCAAGGAAATCGAGCACGCGGTTTCAAGCACGTTTGGGGGAACCATCGCCGAACGATTCGAGGCTGAAACTGAGGCCAATTGGAGTGAGGTGGATACATATTTTATCCACCCCATTCACAGAGCGGTGTTTGAGCGCTCCTCAAACAATAGAATAAACGCCGGCGAAGCCGCCAAGATATTGGCCACATCCTTAGCAGCCAAGTTTGTAAAAAGTAAAGACGTCAAAAAGGCGTTGGGAATGACCTGGGAGGTGCTTATAGGGGCTGAACCGCCCACCGATGGGTTCACACAGAAAGATCATGATGTGTTCCACCATAACTTTGCAGGTCCGGACCCTAAGTCTGGTGACCCCGTCAGGTTGTGGAAAATTGCGAAAAAGATTCAATTCCTAGCGCACAGGGCCATGAATTTGCCCAACGTAATGCATTTGATGAGAGATGTTTTCAGAATCCACTTCGGCTTCGAACCAAGCGAGGAGTCTTCAACGAAGGAAAGGACCAAACCCACGGAGGATGAAGGAGAAGCAGGGACAGACAACAATGACAGAGCTGGCGCCGGACAGGGGCACCCGGCGGATCTGACATCATGTGAAGACACAGCAAGTGAGGGGGAGAACGAAGGGGGCGCCACCAATGATCGCCCAAGAGGCCCGCAAGAACTTTCGCTCCTACACGCAGGATCGAAGGAACCCGATGACCTGAGCCTACCAAACGCACCAATTATCGGATCATCCGGAAAGACGGGGGGACCCAGGAAGATAAGCCAAGACGATAAGGTTCCACAAAACAAACCCCCAGCGGCCCCAAAGCCGCGAGACCTAAGAACCATGTTGATCAAAGCACAGGCAGTAAGGGGCCCAGGTAATACAAATAAGAATGAAATTGATGATGTTATGTCTCCCATGCACGATTTACAGGCCAGGATTGGAACACCACAGGAGGTCTCCACCCCAACTGGAAGAACAAAGGAGATAGAAATACCTGAAGGAACCTACAGGGCAATCACCCCCAGTCGCCGGAGCACCAGGTATCATGAAAACGGAACATAAAATTCAATTAGGATTGGCAAACCGGTGGGACCCCAATCTCAAAAACGGTAAGGGCGTAAGGCAAGACAAGGTAAGCCTAGAAAAATTACCTACGCAGGGGGCAAGAAAAGGTGAGGGACGAAATGAACCGAAAGAAATGGCACCAATGGCACAGGCTGCGACTAAGTTGACAAGTGTAATAAATCAAGAATTGAATGTAGAAGCCAGACCAGAGCAACATGACAAGCCGGGCCCTGGGGGGCAGGTGGCCGCCAGTAACTTACAGGACGCCACTGCAAGTAACACAATAGTACCCACAAAGCGAAGTTTGAGGCAAAACACGCAAGAGGGGTCATATCAGGCCACTGAGGACACTGTGCGAAGGAAACCAAGTGCAGGGCCCCCGGAGAGCGAGGACCGAGGGCAGGAGTCCCCAGTGCCCATTTACAAGCCCCTGCCTTTATTAACAATGTGCAGGGAAGTGACGAGTGAATACGATGGAACAGAATCACCAGCCGATGCTCCGCCACTGAAGTATGGTAGGGCGATCATGGGCCCTTTAGGTATGTACATGCAGCCAGACATGGAAGGGGACACAGACCCCCAGGCCAGTGGGCCAACTTCAGAGAGTAATGAACCATCGCGGGTGAACTCCACATGGCTAGAGGGGGGCACTCCTCACACCATGGAACAATGGACGCATGAAGATGAGCAGTGGGAAAGCCCGCATGATAAGGGACAATGTTGGGTTAATGAGAGGGAAACCAATTTGGTCGAACAGCAAGCTGGCCCAGTGGATCAAGGTAGTAATGTGATACAAGGCATTTTAAATGATTCCAGAAGCACTGACATCAGGCACCCAGGAACCGGAGTGAAGGATAGGGCGGCGCTAGCCCCCCCACAGGCTGAGTACACCCACTTCCAATGAGCTGAGGACCCGGGTTCAACACCTGGCTATTTTGCAAGTATGAGTGAACATGAACAAAAATATAACATTGAGCGTACTGATCTCTCCTTGGAACCTCTTAGCATGCAGGAAAGCACCCCGGAACGAAATGATCAGGCCAGGGGAGACAACCTAGGGTATCCAGATAGCGACAGACCAGCGATGTTACTACAGCCGATGTCGTCAACGGCCCGCGGTGACACAATGGGGCAACGCAGCCACCGAGCAACTCTAAGGAAATCAGACGCTACCCTGGGTCAACCAGATTTCACCAAAATCACGCAGTTTTTTCCAAAGTCCTATGACGGGGAGGGAAGTGAGGATCGAGCCAAAGGGCACTGGCTACTATTTGAGGACTTCTTGGAACATCACAACATATCCAACCCAGGGCTGGCAATTAAGTTCTTCAAGAAAACATTGGCCGGAGCCAGAGAGAAAGGAGCCAGAAATTGGTTTGAGGGAATCCTAGGGTGTGAAACGCTGCCGTTATTAAAGGAAGAATTTTTAAATAGGTTTGCAGGAGGCTTGGGATCCAGACACACAGCCAGCCAGCAGTTTTATGACCTCAGCAGACTGGACAATGAAACGTGGAATGAGGTGGTGCGCCGAATGATGGAACTAAACAGAGTTTTGGGGTACAATGAGTCAGCCTTGGTAGACAAACTACTGAAGATGAGACCACCGGCCATCAGGCTGAGGGTGCGCGAGAGAGGGGCAGTCGACTTTAGGCAGGTGGTGGAGCTATTAAAATTTTACGACCGCGAAGGCGAGGATGAACCCAGCCCCAAGACATCAACTGGCTCAAAGACACCCACCAAAAAGCAAATAAACCGGATGGATGCCCAGTGGGCCACAAACCAATTGAACCAACAGCTCCAGGAAATATACCAAATCAACAGTAATAATGGACCCCCACCACAGGATTTTAGACTGGAAGGATCAAGGACATGAGACCCAGACCAGCCCAGGGAAGAAGAGTTTGGGTACACAGCACAGCCAGGTAGACAGGTATCCCGATATGATGCACCAGGGCATCCACCACAAAGTCAGAACCCACGACGGGGACAGGCCGAGGTGAGAGACCTAAGCACCTTCAGGTGTTTCGAATGTAATAAATATGGGCACTTTGCCAAAAATTGTAGATCAAAAGTGAATTTCCAAAACAGGGGAAGGCCTCATTTCCAACCAGCCTGGCGCAACGGCCCAATTGAGAGGGGAAACTACGGTCAGAGGGGACAATCGAGACGGTAGGCCAGGGAACTACAATAGACAAGAACGTGGTCAAATGATGCGCAGCCGTTCTGCAAGTTCTTTTGGCAGGGAAGAAAGACAGACCCCACACCAGACGCACGACCAGCCAACAACCAGGGGACAGGGAAATTACCCAGCTTACTACCACGACGAGGACGAATATCAAAGGCGCCAGAATTTTCATTAAGGGAGTCAGACCAGTTTGAGGTAACTACTGATTCCCCTATTGAAATGAACAATACCAACCTCCATAAAATGGCAATAAAACTACAAAATAATAAGAATGTGACGTTTGACGAAAGAGTGGCCGTGAAAGAGATCACTGAGCACCACCTAGATTTAAGTCAAGAAATTCGCATTAAGGTGGGAGATATGAATGACGTGGTGTGTTCCATTGGGGATGGTATGCAAAAAATAAGGGTGATCTTTGACCCGGGGCAATCAAAACATTAATGTCAGAGCAAACCGTAACAAACAGCCCCCACCTATCCACATTGGATAGAGAGCCAATCACACCAGTAACTTTCTTTGCCGGTAACGACGGTAAATTTCACTCCAAAGACGTCATCAGGGTCAGGATAACGACACCTGAGGGGGTGGCCCTGAGCATACCAGTGCATGTGGCAACTGACATGACTCAGGACCTGGTACTGATAGGTAACGACATAATGTCACGCCTGGGAGCAGTGATTAATGTAGGGCTTAATCAAGTGATGGTTTATCGACCAGTCTATGCAATTGTAGCCATGAGCCCATGCCACATGGAACCGGGGGAACGTGGGGTAGTGGTCGCGCAGGTAAGCGGCCCCCTCACGCGAGTGATGAGCAGTGAAATGTTTATGATCAGCCCAGCCAGACTGAAAGAAGGAATCATCAAGAACGACACCATAAAATTTGCGGACGAAAAGGGCCTGGTAATGTGCCGAAATAAGTGAAGGAGCAGCGTAGATATACACGTGTGGGAGACTCTGGCCTATTTGGAGACACAAGAGGTAGTATTTGCCTGCTATGAGGAGTCTAGGACTACCAAAAGCAGTGTCCACCTACTACCGAACAGCAATTGCAACCTAGCAAAGGAAATACTACGAAGCAATGAGCCAGCAAAATGGGTAAGTGAGCCGAGAGCACTAATGGACCTCACTTTGAACATGAGCCATGGATTGAGCAGCGACGACGGAGACACTGGGCCAAATAGCGAAATGAGAAGGAACAACCTCGCCTACTACCCTTGGCTGGACCCGGATGATGACAGGCTGGAAAAATCCAGGTCACAGTTAATTGAGGAGACACTTCAATTTACAGACTCGAGACTGAGCGAAGAGCAGAGGCAAAGGATCCGAGCACTGGTGCACAGCCACGCCCAGGCATTCGCATGTTATGACGAAGTGGGCCTACTCACTGGATATAAAGCCAAGATAGAAGTGACGTCTGATTTTCGGCCATTTATATTAAGGCCCTACCCGGTGTCGTCTTCGCTCATAAAAGCCATGAACAGTGAAGTTAGGAAACTCATGCTGCATAACATAGTGGAGCAGGGAAAAGCGATCTGCTACTCCCCAGTCTTTGTCAGGGAGAAGCCCAACACAACAAAAGTCAGACTCATACTGGACGGGAGAACGATCAACTCAATGTCTGAGTCTAAACACCATCCCCTGCTGACTAGACCAGAACTTCACACCAAGCTGGCATGCTTAGTCAACGTGAAGTTCATAACAGCGTTGGACATCTCCCAGGCTTTCTACTCCATTGAATTAGACGAGGCAAGTAAAGAACTGTATGGTCTATCCTTCTATTCTTTATCTCAAAGTTTCAGGCTCGCAAGAATCCCCATGGGGGCAAAACCAAGTTTATCCCTTTGGAGTGAGGCATTATCCCAGGTCATGCAGGACCTGGAACATGGAGAGAACGTAGCATTCTACGCGGACGATGTGTACGTGTTCACCGAAACATTTGACGGCCACATAAAAGCGCTGGATGAAGTGCTATCCCGGCTGGGCACCTGAGGACTACGATTGAATCTGAAGAAAACACAATGGTCAGCCAACAGTACCACAATACTGGGATTCAATTATGCAATAGAAGAGAGCGGACTGAAAGTTGAGGTACCGGACAGCAAGGTGAAAGCAGCCGCCAAACTGCAGGTGCCAACATCACGCAGGGGGGTACGCAAATTTCTGGGCTTTGCAACATTTTTGGCAGCCCACTTGCCAGATTTCCAGACACTGGCTGGACCTATGTATGACCTAACTAGCAACAAAGTCAAATTTCAGTGGAATGAGAAGGCCCAAGCGGCGTTTGAAGCTATCAAGGAACTGCTGGCGAGCCCTGAGGTACTTAGGGTCCCTATCAGTGGGTACAGCTATGTCCTGCGGGTGGACTCCTCCCATGAAGGGATCGGGTGCGTGTTGTCTCAAGTGGCTCCAGGTGAGGACGTGGGCTCAGATTCTGAACGCATAATAGCATTCCAGGCGAAAAGACTGCAAACCTGCCCAAAATAAGCTCCTCAGCAGAACTGGAATTGATGGGCATATATGTGGCAATATCAATGTTCAGAAACTACCTGAATGGAGAGTCATTTAAGATAATAACTGACTCCAGTGGGGCAATCGGAATCATTAGGCCTACCACCCATCAATCAAAGTCAGCTCCAAGACTCACGATAAGATTGCTGGAGAGATTAGCCCCCTATAACTTTACCCTAGAGCACAGGTCAGGCAAGTCTCTGCTGGACAGTGCTGATTTCCTGTCTAGGGAGGCTGTCCCAAGTGAAGAGAGCGCCGGAACAAATTGTCCGCTCCCTAGGGAGGATGATATCTGGGCGAAGCTATGGCGAGAAAACGACTCACTGATTGGCGCATTGTTCAACAAGGAAGGCGAGGGCGAAACACCAAGAAGGTACCACTTAAGGGAGAGAGGTGAGCTGCAGAAACCAGCACGCTATGACAATGGAGCAGACAGTGCGGGTAGCCAAGAGATAACCTCCAAGGCAGACCAAAATGAGCCAGAAGAGGCCAATTACCAAACCCCAGCCGAAACATGCGAAGCAGGAAATGCCAAGGTGGATGCACTAGGCGACCAGGAACCAGCCACAGCGGACACAAGACCACCTGACCCCCCTCAGGAAGGGGGGGGGGGCGAAGATATCAAGAGACACCAGAGGGCGCCACTACACCCCAGGGGGTAACCAACCCTTATTGGCCCAAGGGGGAGCCACTCATACATATGGACGATGCAGGAGGGTTCATCATTACATTGGACGATGTAACTAAGGTCCCCGATGGCGACCTGAGCCCTGGTAAATTCGTGTGGTCAGACATTGTAAGGAGCAAAATAAAAATCAGGCACCTACCGAATCAAGCCAGAGTAGACGAATACTTTGACAAGATTGGGAAAGCATGTGACCATGATCTGCTACTGCCATTATCCGCTCGCGAAATGATAAGGAACCAAAAGCTGTCAGTCACCTATGGGGCAGTGTATAACTTCCTGAGCAATGGTACAATGCCTTCTGAGCAAAAATGCGGCAAAAAGGTACTGGCAATGTGCGAATCATTTGCCCTGATCAATGAAATCCTGGTACATATCTCAGAAAAAAATGAGAACGAGTTATTGGTCAGACCTGTGCTGGGGGAACAAGACACCTTCAAGGTGGTAGCCAGAGCACACCTGGACCCAAGAAGCCACCACATAGGAATGCAACGTCTGTACACAATGTTAAAGGGGCAAGTGTATGGCACTAGGCTATACCAAATTATTAGAGACGTTGTGGGGAATTGTCCCATTTGCATTAAAAAATCTCCGGGACCCGGGGAGTGCCTGGGGTTTGATTTCTCAAATGATCCTACCCTGAGCAGCCAAAGACCTATGGACATGGTGTACATCGACTTGAAATACATGCCAACGGCGGTTGGGGGTTAAAAGTACATTGTGGTCATGGCCGATGATTTTTCACATTATGTAATGGCAGAGCCCATCAAACAGAGAACCAGCTCAGAAATACTAAACGTGATATTGCGCTACGTGGCCATAGTGGGATCCCCTAAGACTCTGATAGCAGACCAGGATGGTAGCATGAGTGGGAACCAGTTTGAAGCCGCTTGCAAAATATTGGACATAAGGTTACAATTTGTCCCTAATTTCTGCCATTTCTTTTCATTTGCCGAAAGAGTGATTGGGTCAATCCAAAAACGCCTTATCACACTTACAGCAGAAAACAGGGACCAGAATTGGGTCGATGGGGTGCATTTCGCCGTGTGGGCCACAAACACCATGACCTCAGCCGAGGGCATGACCCCATTTGAACTCTTTTTCGGTGGGAAGCATAACTACCGAACTGACCTCAGGGAGCTGGAAGTACAGCCCATAGGAGAGGTACCCACCAGCTATGATGAATACATGACTAGCATAGGCAGGAGAATGGGTGAATTACGTGAAGCAGTCGCATCCCACAAACAGTCACAAAGGCTGATGAGTGCTCAAAGAATGAGAAACAAAACTGCCAAAACGGTGACGCTAACCGAGGGGCAGTTTTGCTACATTTGGGCCCCACAATACAAATCTAAGATGTTCCTAAGCAGAAAGATCTCTTTCTACTATATAGGACCATTTGTATGCACTAGAGTGTTACCTGACCAATTTATTGTAGTGAGTACACTGAAAAACGAGCTGATCACTCAACCAATACACTTGAGATGTGTAAAAATAGCCAAGGTGCGAGTGCGAAATACATTCGCTGATACAATATGGCAGCTGCTGGAGGCACTGAATACAGTGCCCCAGAAAATGCGCAATGAGATTGCGACGCAATTAGGAGCCATGCAAAACCTAGCGGAGGGCCTAAAGATAAGGGACCCGGATGAGTTATCACATGTTAATGTGGTTCCATGTCCAGTAGACATTACAGACGCTGGCGCGATGCCTGAAAGTGAGCCACTGACAATTAACCTGGAACAGGAAGAAAGTGTAGAGTGATGTTGTATTTTCATATTTAATCTGGGAGAATTAGACTAGTTAGGTAGAGTCAATGTAGCTAGATAGAGAATATCACAGATAAGCCAAGTGGGCTGCTAAGCTGGAGAAGTACAATGGGTGTTGAGGGGTAAATGAGATGACAATGGGGTGACTCAGCTAGCACAACAATCTATAGCAGAACTGCAGAAGCATAGTTATCCACAGAGTGACACAATGATGCGAGTGAACATGGAGGGCTTATGATGCCGAGTGATGCTGAGCTTAATGGCCACCGGATCCTTGGCAGTAGAAATCAGGTGCAGGGAGAATACACCGGTCAGACCAATCCTAAGAGCCACACAAGTGTATCCAATGCAACCTGGGGAGGCGAGTTATGAATCAATGGTGACACATCTGAACCTGGCAGTCGCCAATGGCCAAGTGAACGTCTCCATCAGCAATATCCTGGGTAGATACGGTAAAGTAAACACACTTTTTATGAACTGGCGACTAATTAAGGAGTTGGTGGTGACAAACACGACACTTACTGAACTAAAGCATTTAATAGGAGTCTACATTGACGACGTAGCCGAGGGGTGGGGGCCTAGCTCAGAGGTAGCGCTCTGGGCTTCCAACCGCTGGGTCCCGGGTTCGATCCCCGGTCGAGCCTAAGTTGGATGGCTGTTTCATCCTTCATCTCATTGCCATGGTCCCTGCCTGTCCTAATTAGCCCATCAGGTGCAGAAATACAGGACGTAAAGCCCTAATCACCCACCCACCCCACGACGTAGCCGAGCTACCGGAATCCCTGGTGAGATGTTTAAAACAAATCGCCATCAAGACAAAGCAGACCACCCTGTCGAGTATGATGAAACTCGGCAGGGTCCAATGGATCTCCATGATAGCACCGTATGTGCAGAAAGTTAAGCACCAGCTATTTCAAGGGCCCTGCACGATAGAGAGCCTAGATTTAGACGCCACAGCCCTGACCTCAATTAAGAAATACATGTTGGGATCATGTAATGGCATAAGATTTCTCACCCTGAGGGTGCCGCGTTTAATGCATATCGAAGGCCCGATATTCATGGCTAGCCCTGATTTCAGCACAGTGCGCATTAAGATAAACGCATGGGAATGCCTCGTATCATTGTCACAGATATTATGCACGCACAGAATAATTAGATGTACTATAGATGAGTTAAGCATACATTCAGAAAAGCCATTATCTTTTGACATAATAGGAGACAGGTTGTTTGTGAAGAGAATGCAGTTTAGGAGGTCTGTCGACCCTAGCAGAAGTCCAACATTAGCTCAGTGTAAGGTAGAGGTAATAAACATGGGGGGCGCACTGAGGATGGACGCTTTCCAGTCTCATGGCTACGCGGTGGTCCCGCACTCTGGGAGTCACTCAAGTCTAAAAGTAGGAATTAAACATGTAGCCATTAGGGGTACGTGCTTTCGTCAGCTGATAATACTAGAAAATGTTGACAGCATCTATTTAAATACATTGGAAGTATCACACAGTCAACTGAGCCAGGTAAATGACCTTGAGAGATATGACCTAAGGGCCCTTAGACAGATCAAGCTAAACCATAACATGTTATATAATGTGAGCATGGACCTTGCAAGAAGTAACAATCTCAGCCTAATAAACCTAGCCAACAACAAGATAGTATGTTTGTCAATATCGCTACCTAACAACCCAAATGTTACTCTGATGGTGCAAAACAACTACATCAAGCATATAGAATTCAACTCATTCCCCACGACACTATTGGTAGATATCCAGCAGAATCAGCTAACAGATTTCCAATTCACCAAGAATCTGCCTAATGTGGCCCTAATAGCCAAAGCACAGGGAAACAGAATAAGCTCCTGGTCCACACTGGCGCAGTCTCAGCTGGCACCAAACTCTACAATCAGTGTAGACAACAACAAATTGAATTGCAATGAATTAATGATCTGTGAATTGGGGAGACTAGGGATAGTGGTCAACATGACAGGATGCGAAGGATGCAGACCAATTGACCCAGCCCGGGAGGCAACCTAAATGAATCAACCACAACACAGGTGAACCCACTCAATTCCAATGTTTCTTTGCTCTCTTCAGATAAGGAAGACACTGAGAGGGTGTGGGATCTGTTTGATTTCTAAACAGTAGGGAGACTGTGCCAGGTAGATTAGTAAGTATGTTTGTTGTAGCACTAGTAATAGGGCTGAGCAGGCTAGTGAGTGCTCAGCCAGACCAAGTAATGATACCTGAGTATGGGACGATTCTTGAGGGACAAGGAATTATACATCTAAGCCCTCAAGTCCTCACACTTAATTTTCTGATAAGATTTGATGATTATGATTGGCCCACAATGACCCTCCCCCCGGAGCTAAATATGACTTGTCACCAGGCATCAAACGAGTTCATTCAGCAGGTGTGCAGGCAGCAGCTCCCGTCACTAGCCGCCATGATAGATAGATACGATATGTGGCAAGAAGAGATTAAGGGTCTCAAAAATGAGTTAATCCTCCAGCATGTAAGCTCAACCAAGGGTAAAAACAGAGCAAAACGGTTCCCGTGGGCACTGATAGCCTCGGGTGCCAGTTGGCTGGTGGGGCAAGGCATTAATCAGTTCATGAGCTACAAAAGAAATGAAGACATGAGAAAGGGCCTAACAATCCTGAAAGACCAGCATCTACGCTTGCACGAGGAATTGGAGTCAGTAAAAGGTAATTTTGCACATTATGTGGCCCTAAACCTAAAGCAGCATCAGTACTCTGAGGGCATGGTGAGACAATTGCGGCAGGACCTGTCAGGCACACAGAAGCATTTGAACACACTGAGGAACGTACTTGAAGTTTTTGCAGGCAGCATGGAGGCCAAGACAGACACGATCCCCGTATTGTCAAAGCTTAACCAGATACAGACAGAGCTAGGTATAGCCCCCCTTCATGACATGCCCACGATAGCGGGGGTACTACGCGAGACGATAGAGGGCGTTCGAGACGGGAAAACATGAGCCATAAGGCACCGCATCTTGCCATATATAGCACTAGCTCAAGCTTTTAATCGGGCACGAAAAGAGCACAAGGAATGGCACCCAGGACACGACCTAGTACTCACGCAGGCTGAAGACATATATGCCTTCAGCAGGTCCGCGATGGCAGTCAGCCATGACGGCTTGGTGGTTCAAATACCAATCGAGGTCATAAGGGATGCTGAGCAGGCGATGACACTACTAAACATCAAGACTGTACCCGTACCACTGGGACCAAACAGCACACTGTCCAGTAAGTGGGACCCATCAATAACGCACATGGGGATATCAAAGAATTACATGATGCCAATAAACCCGGCACAACTGGAGCAGTGCCATGCTATATACACGGACCCGCAAATTACAGTGTGCCCAGCCTCCATTCCAGTGATGGAAAGGAGAAACAAGACATGCTTCGAGAAGATCTGGTATAGAAAAATGGACAGAGAGTCACACGTCGATTGTGAGTTTAAGATATACCAAGCCCAGTTCACAATGCCAGAAATAATTGAAACAAAACAGGCCATTTTGGTATACGGTTTCTCAAAGAAAATACAGCTATGGTGCAGTGGCCAAGATACAGCCATGTACATTGACAGCCAGAAGGCAGCAGTGATCAAGAAAGAATCAATATGCAACTGTGTCCTGGTAGACCACGAATTCCACATCAGAGGCCCACTGTGCAACACAACGACAGCCACAATTAACCTAAGACCAATAGAGAACCCCCTCACAAACTTAATAATACGGAACATCGAACACATGCTGGGGGAAAATGATAGCATACCAGCAAAGTGGGGAGAAAATATACTGAATCGCATGATGAAGGATGCAGGGGTAACTGACACACAACCACTTAATCTGCAAGAATCAGCCATCCACGACTCCCCACTAGAGCAATTCGAGATTGAAGTAAGGGACATGATGGAAGGATTGAAACCTGCTCCATCAGACACACAATCCTTTGATAATTTGGACAAATTATTTGCAGCTCAAGCTTGGCCACTGGCATTGTCATTCACACTCTCAATCATAGGTACGTGTGGTTTTGTGTTGTCAATATGGACAGCATACAAACACGCCAGGACATCTAACCTAGTGACAGCAGGCGTATTGGGCGGCCAATTCCAAGAATCTTATGCATCTCCAGCCCAAGTGTGCAGATCACTACAAAATGACATATGGTGGCAAGCAGCGGCAACGCTGACGATAGCACTGTCACTGCTCATAATATATGCTCTAGCAAGGAAACTAGCCAACGCAGCTTCAAGGACCAAGCTGACATCGCTGTCAATTGGGGACAAAACAAAATATCCCAGACTCACTGTGCTACTCATTATAAACTGGGCAAATGAGCGAGTAGTGATCCCAGTGGCCCAAGTTCACGCACTGCTGCACCAAGTGGAATTTATAGGAATCCTCAAACCAGCGATAATTAGCATCAGAGGCGTAATGATTACAGGAACCCTGGGATTCCAGTTTAGCCCAACTGGACACGCTTCACTGAGATGCGATAAGATGCATATGCCACTGCCAGACACGGCAACAGCACCATGGCGCAATATGAGGGCATTGAAGCGAATCTCACGCCAGCAGCACAGAGTGACAGCCATGCTCCTGGACGATTATGATATGTGCTACCCCTTACCCAGCAGCGGAAAACAAAGTGAGCCACCAAGCCTCAACCAATTTGAACTTTAAGATGATAATCGCAGTAATCAACCAATCGTCAACAGAAGTACAGGTAATTATGAAAGAAAACAAAAAGAAAATATTAAAAATAGAATCATGTTTTAATTTGGCCCACAAGGCGTCATGAGATCAAATAATCCAAAAAAGTTACACATATAATTTACCAATTGATGGAACAATGTCATAATACATTTAAAATGAACAATTACGGACTACAAGCCCCACGCTTTATATAAGGAAAATCTTTTTTTTGAAATAATTAATGGATCCAAATTACTGAACATCTTTAAAATTTAATTAATTAAAAGTCACTATGGCTTTAAAAGATGTCAAAATGTCTAGAAGTTATTATGAAGGTACAATTTTTTCAGACTGTTATGAAGTTAACATGAAAAGTACAAGTAATGAACATTGAATCTATGTGAAATTTTACAGCCTGATCTCAGTCAGGAAATACAGAAAAGTCTTTGACGGTGACAACAAACTGAGGCATTGTGGTAAGGCTGAATACTAACAGGTCAGGGGAGGTCAAGATGGAAACCCTCGTGAACTCTGACCCGCAAGGCACAGGTGGCAGTGACGGGGAAGGTTACGTCACATGACGGCACAATAGCGCTCTAATCGAGGGCGCCTTCTCCTTCCTAATCCAGGGCACAAAAACGTCTTGATTATAGGCATACAATTTCTTTGTGTCTATGTACAAACGATTCGATTTCTGGGCGACATTGAGAGCTCACAACAGAAGAAAGCCAACGTCAAAAATCACCAGAAACGTCATAAACTGTGAAGTTCACAGGGCGGATCTGAAATGATTAAAAATAGGGTATTTTTTTAAACGAAGCAAAATGCAAAACAAATAGGAAAATTAAACAAAGATCCCACCACCTCAATATGTCCTTGGAGTAATAGTGTCAAGGTAAAGTAGTCACAATTCAGTACTCACCAAACCACCACCCTCGGGAGAAGATCCTGGGGGAAGGCACCAACCCACTAAAGGTGGAAACGGGGGCCAGCCAACATTCGTACAGGTGGAAAATTCCGGATCACCCACATCAAGACTGCCAAGAGGCCACCCAACCATGGCCGCTCCCTCACGACCAAGATAATGGCCATCATGGCCAGCAGAAAAAGAGTGTCGCAGTTCACCATCGTTCTTTCAGCACCGTTGCAATATGAGTGGTCACAGCACGTGACCCTGACCCTCTTGATGAGGGGGCACCTAGCGGCGCAACCCAAGAAAATTTGAGGGCCACGGGTAGTTTCCAGCGTGGCAACCTAGAAACAAACTTTTATGATTAATTATGTGGCTAATCACGTAATCCCAAGAAGTGATCAATTCACAGGTGACAGATAATGTAATGGTGATGGGTAACCACCAGCTTTAAAAACCAAAAACTAACTTAACTATGACACATTATTTCTCTCTCTAGCACTGAGGCAGATCCAGGAAATTCAGAAAAGGGACAACTGACAAATACCAAGAATGGCTAATGCACACAACACAGACGTCGGCAACTGGGGTAGGGCTATAGACGGGGCTGACGTATGGTTTTTCGCCACCCAGTTTTGCAGACAAGCCCGTTTTATCAGCCATCCAGATGAATGGCTTAGGGTGGTGTACCTGTCGAGCGCATGGCACGACATTATCAGGTACAGGGATAACCTGCTCGAGGTTATCCCGGCAGACCAGCTGATGGCATCTGCACCGCTCATACACATTTTTATGATGTGCAGACACTTCGTGTATGAACTCGACGAAAATGACAATAACCCCATGCCAGTGCCTATCACAATATCCAACGCCGATTTGAGCAGCATGGTCGCCATGGCAGCGGATATTGTGTGAGAGGCCCTCATAAGCCTGGACTGGTAGTGCACAATAACATAGACTAGTAGATTAGACTAACCCAAACTATTATAATATAATAAAGTTTGAGGAAGCCAAGAAAAAAAATCTAATGTCATTATTCCTGTTGTGGAAGGACTGGAACAGAGCCCAGCCACGGAGGTTGAAGTAGCACTCCGCCATAATAAAATATACTTACGTAGCAGACGCCTTCAGGGCCAACACTTCACGATCCAGTCTCGTCATCCGAGACGCAGGCAAATCCTACGTATTAATGAAGAATTGTTTTATTTCAGAAGAAGCTCAAAATTAAGCACCCACCATAGACCTGGTCTTACAAATCTATTGCACAGGCGACTGGAAAAATTAACCCAGTAACACATTAAAATCCGGAAATGCCATTATTACAATGTAAATGAAGATGCAAGAAAGACTAGGCAACTTACCATTGCAGGTCACCAAAAACGCTTGCAGCAGGAGGGCACAAAAAATGAAAGCTGCCATAATCAACGAGGTACAGTTTCGGAGTGGCGCTTCACCAAAACGCCAACGTGGTGAAAGGTCAGCCCCAAACATGTCAAAGGGGGGGGGGAAGGTTACATTTCGAGTTGAATATATAGCATAACTCGTCTGTTCAATCACACTAATTTATAAAAGCATAGAAGCAACACATGACCACACTGCGCTCAATATCAAACGCTCAAAGTTCTCGCTCATGTCACACCTGTCATGTCTTACATAAAGTTCTTAGTAAAAGTACACCCCTACTTCGGTAACATAGACCTACCCTACCCGTAACTAAACGATAACTTAAGAGGTTCGGAAGTAAGATGCCTTATTATAAACAAATGAAGCTCCCACTCACATTAACCTGCGGCCTACCAACCTCAGGTCACAACCGGTGCACATCCCAGCGACTGGGATTCCCCTGGCCTATCTCATGGGGCCGAACGCAGCGCACCTAGAGTGCGCACCAACAACTAGCAAACACTGCATCAGACTAGGGGGGGAGGAAGGACTCACCAGTTTGAGGGCAACTCGAGGTACCCATCAGGTGCGCCAACCCACGCTACTGAGCCCTATGTACGCTTAATCATAACAGTTACTTTACAGGCAATGTCATCTAATTAAAAATGTTTGTGTCTGCCAATTAGATGGCAAACCCAAAATTTTATTGGGAGTATGGGGGATGTCATGAGGATTGCAGACTGCAATAAAAGGGACTATACCAGGTATAGGGATGAATGAAAAGACCAATTAACCCGAGTCCAAAGTCAAGGTTTAGTATGAAGCAATTAAAGGTAACACTGAGTAATCAATTGAGTAAACTTGAGTATTGGAAGAGGACAACTGCAGTGGACAGCACCAGAGGGCAGCAACAGCTGATACCCTAGCCACCAGGGGAGAGAGAGAAAGAGATAATGGCCAGGAACATGAAGAAATCAATGATGGACATGCCAGGGAACTGCAGCAGCCAACCTTTGAGGGACAATAACATCAGCACCACCTAGTGGAAAGTAATGAAGCTGTCTTCAACATGACCTCAACTTGACCTACTTAAGGCTGACCTCAATTGACCCATATACAAGGGAGATATCAACATGACCTCAACTTGACATATTTCAACATGACCCCAACATGACCTACATACAGCACCACCTGGTGAGAAAAGCAGAAAGTACATCAACATGACCCCAACCTGACCTACATAGAACCAAGCTAAGCTGACCCCCACCTGTCATCAACAACAAAAGAATACTGGCTGAATATGATGACAAGAGACTGCAATACTCAAACAAAGGTTACTCAGATACAGTGAATAATAGTATCATGACTAAGCATGTATGATTATGTAAGCAAGCTTGATTGGACTAAAATTGACAGGTAATGAACAACATTGTAAGTCAACATGACAGGTAGGCTCACACAGGTAGATAAAGTCAACAGAGTAAGATAATTGGGATTGAAAAGGGAGAATTAGTAAGTATAAAAATAAGCATTAGATTATTGCATGGAAACTAATGAGCATATCTCACAGCAAACAAAGGCCATAAAAAGTCCATTTGCTAATGAAGTCGGACAAAGCACCCGGGTACCCTGCTATAAAATTACAGGAAAATGGGCAGCAGAATAAAGGAAGGGCACCATAAAAATTGGTGCGTTATGGCACGAGATTGAAACTTTATTGCAAACTATGGGGATCCAAGTTGGGTAATGGAGCTGGCTGATGAGATCACGCAAGTACAAGCCATGGTGACTCATATGCACTGAGATTGATCAATTACAGGGATCATAAAGTAACCAGGCACCAAGTCACGTGGAGGGATAAGGGTTCCGAATCGATATGTAGATCAGGCAACCCAAGCGTACCATATATGGCAAGTCAGCCCTGCCAATCAATTTGGCAGCCCCTCACTTTGTGCAAGGAACATACCCTGGCCTTGGGTCATTGGCCCAAGGACAGGTGGCCGGTCTGAGGGAGGTCTTGGCCGGCCAGGCAACTGCCCATGATTGGCTCTATCCAGCACCCCATAGGATGCATGTATAAGGGTTCATTTATAATGGCCAGCAGGGCCGAAATTGGGGAGTTCGAGCGGTTTTCAGAAAGTAATCAGTTGACTTAGCTACCGTCTATCGGTCAGGTTGTGAGCAAGTCAGGAGCAGAAGTAGGCAACTCAGTGGTGACTGAAGTGTGCATTTGTCAGGAATTAAGACAGTAAGTGGAATTAAGATATATTGTACAATCGAAGTAGTAGAAGAAGTAGAAAGAAGTGGGTGTGAAAGTACTAAACCCAAAGACTATACAATAGTAGAAGAAGGAGCAGTAGCAGTAGAGTGGTTAAATGATTAAACCATATTGAGCATAAGTTGAACTCGAATTGACAAGAATTGCAAGAGCAGGAGAAGTAGAAGCAGATAAGTTGAACTCGAATTGATAAGAATTGCAGAAGCAGGAGAAGTAGTAGTAGGTTGGTTTAAGTTTAAACCCAGTCAGACAAAACAAGTGGACAGATTGAGTGTAGCTACATGTGACTAATGAGTGATTTATTGGGAGGGGATTGTATGATTGATTGATTGTTGACGCCATTGCATTGTGTTTATGTGTTTGAATTGTATGTGAGTTCAGGACTGGTATGTCTTTGTTTTATTGCAATATTTGGGTGTTATCGATGATATGTATGTGATTAGCAGTTAAGTTGAGTATACTGAGAATAGTGACCTGATCAGTCGGACTAACGAAGTATCAGTAATTGACGAGCTAATTATAATATTGATAAGTGTGTGTGTCATTTAGCAATAGTGGAACATAGTGCAGACTAAAAGGTATAATTTGGCTTGATCTGAGAGCAGCAATTATAGATCAAGTCCTAGATAGATGCAGTAATATTTGTGTGGGAAAAGTATATTCCCTTGGCATATAAATACTTATGTCTTTGTGTATTCAACAGAAGTAGAAGTAAGGTATAGTTAATTCAGGAACAATTACTGAGATAGGCTGAGAGAGCACTGAGTAAATAACAGTCAGCCTGTGTGCTTTCAGAAGTAGGATGGTTAATTAGCCATTATTTAGAAAGTATAAAGAAGTTCATTGAGTCCTGAAACATTGTGTGATTTAATGTGAGTTGGGTGCAAATTAAGCACTCAATATTATTATTCGTTGTAAATTCTCTCAGAATATATTTCCAAAATCTTACACTAATTCTTCGTTATCCTTACATTGCAATATACTGAAAGGCCACTGAGCATTGACCAGTTGGCCAGAAGATAAGATTGGGAAGTACATCCCTCTGCAATATTCAGAAAAGCCAAAAAGTGGAATAGTAAAAATAATTCCATTCTTGGTCAGTATTGTGAAGTACTGAATAGCTACTGAGTGTACAATCAGTAAGCTGGTGAATATTAGAGGGAAGTACATCCTTCATGAGAGTATATTGAAATAATAAGAGGAGGAACAGTAGAATTGGTTCCCCTAATTTTGGTCGGAGGAAATAAATGAGAGTTTGAGTTTGACAGTTAATGTTGCATTGCAATTAAGCTGCTAGGTTGGCATTTAGTATATCAATAACCTAGTGGTAATTTGAGCTAGTTACAGTGGTCAATCATTTAATATATGATACCAAGCCGAAGGCCGTGCTGAGAAAAATATTGGGAATATTTTTCATATTTTTATTAAGCTTTATTAAATATTCTCACAGCGCGAGTTAGTTTGCTAGATCCCCCAGATTTAGCTGAGTTGACACTCCGGATACCCGGCATATGTAATACTAGTTGTGTACACTTGACGACAAATTACAGCTATGGACCTGACGACAAATGCAAGCTGTCTTCAGTATTACATTCTGAACATTTCTCACACATGTTCTGAACCCATCTGTGATCCACTCGACATGGTTGAATGATTTCATTGTCATTTTGTTAAAAAATGCAACATATATACACCCAACCGCAAAAGAAATGAGACACCTACAACTTATTGTCATGATTTTTTTTAAATATTCAATAGTTACTTGCCCTGGAAGTCAAGGAATGAGTCCCCAAAAAGGTGCCAATCAACACATTTTATTTTTATTTTTTTGAATGAGAGAATTTTCTTCTGTCAGGGTAACTAACCACTGTGTGCTGTCAGCTTGAAGCCAAGGGACCTATTTAGACAATTATATATATATTTTTTTACTTTCTGCTAGTTTACCCAGTTGGACTAAATCAACAAATTTGTATGATAGCCTATATATATAGGCTGGCTCAGAACATTGTGTAACACTAACAATGAAATTGCAGATTGCATGGGTACACTAAATTTTTTAGAAAGCATATTGTTTGACAGTAGGTGTAAAAACAAATATATAGTTTAGAAAAACTGCTTAAATGTATACATACATCCAATTATGTTGTAAATTCGGAAAAAAATGTCCTAAACCAATACACTTCGTAAACCAACACAGCCTATCAGTTATATGATTTAATAAAAACATTTGCTAAACATCAGAATTGAAAATTGCGTGTTAACACTGTATTTATCCATTTTTGTACAATTCTGAGAATGCAGTTTGCCCTGATGTGTGATATTAATTTTACATTTTTGGTTTAGACCTATATTTATTGAATCCATTATTATTATTCCCCTTGATAGTTTAACTATTGAGAATCTTCCCATATTACGTTAATGGGGTCTCCTAGTAGAGCATCCTCGTTTTTTCATATTTTACATTCTGTATGAATTTGGTTTGAAATTTGTCTGGATTTTTCAGGTAATGTGGTTTTTCTTGCACAGTCCTGCTGGAGCCAGAAATCGGGCTTTGTACAGAATCAATATTAAAATCATATCTTAAATAATAACCAGTTTGATTGTAATTTTTTGGATACACATCTTGCAGTTTCATTCATTGGCGCCAAAGCTTCCCAGATTGTCTTTTCTAGGATTTTATGCTCTTTAAATCAGTAGTTATTCAACACTATGTCTTTTCAGCCCAATAGTGTATCATGCTGTGCATAGTCATTGCTTATACTTCTTACCTATTTGTGACAATGGTGCACCTATGTTTTTTTAAATTATGGTATAAACTACATACACCACCCTACACCAATGCTGGTAATTACAACCAGGTAAAAGTTAAACTACGAAACCAGAACTATGATTTATTATTATGCACAATCGGTAGAAGCATTAATTACCAAACCACGTGTGACAAGTGAACCTGAATTCCATGCCTAAATTATTGATTAATTTCTGGGCTCACATTATAGATCTAGCTTAGGCCTATTGAGCAGCGCGCGCAGGTCCTTAGAAACCAGTAAACAATGATTATGGATATTCTGGATATCTGTCTACTATTTTAATTTAAACTACAATGCCGTAACTGAACTTTAGTGAGGATGACTACTCCAAGAAATGCATATCATGACCTGGAAAATGTCGACAGTTACTTTCCTTTACATAGGCTGTTTACTAAGCCGGGTTGTTACGTAAGTATAGTATATTAAAATATATGTTGTAGAAGAAATGACCGGCACGTGCTAAAATATTGACCTATTAGACGCACGTGGACATCTGCCCCCTATAAATATTTTAATGGATCTGACAATCATATGCCTAACTAAAATATTTTAGAAAAATAATTTATTGGCTTCATTGTCTAATTGCACATGGCTTGTCAACAAAATTTAATGCGGCCAAACAATTATTCCTGAAATATCTTATGATACGCATATCTTTTTATGTGAGCGTGCCATGTTGTTAGTGAATGCAAATATAGAATGTATTTAAAGTCTCTGAGAGCCCTGTACATTTTAATAATGTATACTAGTGAAGGCCTACATTTCATTCTATAGAAAAAGAAGTTTAGGAATGATGTGTGCCAATTATACTAATATAATTTTATGTTCCCTTTATAATTGCTAACTATCTAGCTATCTATCTATCTATCTATCTATCTATCTAACTGTGCAGAGAAATTTGCAGCATGTTAAGTTCGAAATCATGAACATATCGTTGCTGTCTTAAACCTCGTATCTCAGGCAAACTTTTTTAATATCATAATAATGAATAAATTCTAAGAACATTCAGTTTATCTTTGCAGTGAACTAACATACATTTTAATGACAGATTCATGCACCCTCCTGACTTCTGGCCAATAGGCCTAAACTTTTAAGAAAAATTCGTAAATGCAGTTACAACATAACAGAATTTTCATCAAATATTAAAATTTTAATGTTTTGCTTGACGAGCACCCCAGATAGCATTTCAAATCGTTTCAACATCGGCACGATGTCGGCGATGTTGATACGATGTTGTAACGACAGTGGCCAACACCGAAACGATGCTGGGCCGATTTGGAATGCTATCTGCCTGGACTGTTCCACAAGTTAGATGGAACAAGTCAGTTTTAAATTACTATCCATGTTTGCTATATACACATATGTTACCTTTTTTTTCAGGATGTTTTCGCACAGGCAGGCTCACCTGACAATCTCAGTTTTAATGGAATTGAGCAACTTACAGATTTATTCTTTTGGTACTTGCCCAAAGATGCTTGTAAGAACTGCCATAGGTTGGAAATTGCTAACATGTATCTGACCAACTGGGCATTGAGATGGTTTGCTGATAAGATAGCTGACGACATATACAAAGAAATTGAGGTATTGTTTTGTGGATTAGAGAAAGTGTGAAAACTATTGCAAAAATCTTGTCAAAATAACTATTCACAGATATTGCAGATATGCCATTAAAATAATGATTTTTTCCCCCACAAACTCTACGTGTTGCATCAACATAAAATGTTTATTCATATTAATATTGTGCTGCTCCCATAGCCTTTCAAGCTATAGTCATTCAGCTCATTAGCTTATATATTAATCATGGTTTGATATTACCCTAAACGACCCAAGTTTCAAAGAGGGTGTCTCTTTGATTAAAAAAAAAACGATGACCTGTACCATGGTAATAAAAATCTGAATACATATTCAGAAGTGCAGTAATCTCTTTAGTCTTATAATCTTATTTTCTGTTTAAACTGTTTACAGTTCGTCATCTCAGGGATCAACATTGATGAAGTAGGTCTTCACTGGCTGCGGAGAAAATGTCATGAGACTGTGGGGCAAACTGTCACTTTGAAGGGGACCCAGGTTCGAACTGATGTTAATGTTCCTCAATTGCAAGAACCTGGTGTCAAATTTGCCAGCCCAATTATTTCCCAGCAAATGTTATTTGAAGAACCGAGAGCCCTCACAATTTTTCACCCAGGTATATTGTACGAATACATATGAAAATCATTAATTATTGGGTTTATTTTTTTTTAAAAGATATTGCGTTTATTTTGATAAAATCAGATAGAGTTACTTTAGTAACTGCTCAGCATCAACAGATTATTTAACGTGGTATCTGATCAATTAAGATTGCATTGATCTTGTACTAGAAATTAAGCAGATTTATATCTTAGCTACAAGCTACTCTAGAATATTCGATCGATCCCCGCTGTAGTGATCTGTAATATCAATGTGTGTGTGGGTAGATTATATAACCAATTCAATAGATTATAGCCATGCCATTGTCCATCTGAAAACTAGTCATCGTAATGGTGAGATGACTTTAATAGTAAGATAACTTACAATGGTAGAATTCAAGGGGGAAAATACTTGATGGCTGGGCTTATGGAAATGATAATTTTAGGTCAGATTCAACAGTCTATCACTTTAATATTAACAGGAGCAGCGGCAAAAATCACCCCAAAAGATCACATGAAAATAGTCATCCTTCGTGATGCAAATACCTCTTCACAATTGGGCGCCCTTTTCCCTTCTGACAATGTCACCAAGCCATCCCAGAAATTCACTCCAGGTCACCATGTTACCAAAATTGATGGATGGAATTTCAACATCTTCGATTGCTGTCAGGTCAGTCACCAATATTTGTAGTTTTTAAGCTGGTGCGTTTAATTAAATACAGTGTAAGTTCACAAAAGTTGGCCATGCAGTACTACTGTTGGACAACGAACATGATTTTTTGGAAGATGTCAGTTACAGTCACTAAGAAGGGTGCTGTTGGATATACGGCTTCATGGTATACAAGCTACATCTATAAAAATTATATACAAATATATGTTTCAGGAGATTTCCAAACCATTTGTGACGCAAGGAAGCCTGATCATATTGGCTCCTAACCCTGATTTATCTGTTCAGGACCAGACGTCTCAACTAGTTTCTTACATAACTGATACTATTTATAACGTAAGTTGTGTAATAGTACTTTCATAACAAAAGTATTCTTTTTCTAAAAAAGAATAGATACCTGGTGTTGTGTGTAGAATGCCAGCAGCACTAGGCCTACAATGTAAACACAGTATGATGGCTACTGGCTCATCGAGACCAGTGTTTGTGCCTTGTATACTCCATTCTTTACACAGAATTACAAATTTATTTATTTATTGTATAGATATAAATTCGATACGTTTTCCTGAACAATTCAGTCTTTATTTGACTAAAATCAAACCAATATTAGAAGAGCAGCAGCCTTTTGAAGTAAATGTGCCACAGCATAGGCAACCCCTTCCCTGCCTGTGCTGCCTATGCTGCTGCTGCGTTGACCGATATATTGTCAAACCTCAGAGCGTTCGTTCGCTTAAATATACCTGGTCTGTCATAGAACATAGTATGATAGTTCTATACGTGATAAAGGCCTAGGCTCAGATATAAAAAAGGTTTCATAGCTTGAAGATTTGAAGATTTTTTTTATTTCCACACAGTTAGTATGTAGTTGTTCAGAACAGTTTGTCCGTAGTGCATGACATAAAGATATAACTAATAAGCAAAATATGTGACATGTCCAAGTCAACCATAAGATAACAAATTAGGAATGTTTTTGGGTTAAATTTCCAGTTGGATGGTGCCAAAGTGATGTTCATTGGATATCAAATGGATGGGTTGTCAGAGTCAATATTTAAACAGCTGATGGACTCTGTGAGAAATGAAATGAACAATATCATCCAGCGTATTGACACTCACTTGAAGGAACTTGAAGACAAAAAGTGAGCTAATTAACGTATTTGATTTGATATTCGACAAACTGTAGGATTTAATGTCCTTTTTGTTGAATAATTGTAATTAAGCACATTAACCGCCCCTTTCCCTTTCAGTTACCTCAAAGGCCTTGATTTTCACGGCCAACAGAACGCTCGAAACGTGCTTGTTCTCAAATGTTCCCTGCAAGATATAATTGATTACAACCTACTGCTATCGACTGACCAGGTTAGAATAGTTCATTTCACCAAATGTGTTTAAAGAATAATGTTCAAACTATAACGTGTATCAATTTGAATACCATTTACAAAATCCAGGATAAGAGGTTTCTTCAGCTAAATGAGCAGAGTTCCAGGGGAAAATGGTTGCTCTGTATTTGATGGTGTGAGATTGTTTACTGACAATTACTGAGGCTTAGTGATTCAAGTCATTTAAATGTTTATCTATCTATCTATCTATCTGTCTATCTGTCTATCTGTCTATCTATCTGTCTTACCAACGTAGGGCGGGGGCCTAGCTCAAAGGTAGCTCTCTGGGCTTCCAACCGCTGGGTCTCGGGTTCGATTCCCGGTCGAGCCTAAGTTGGATGGCTGTTTCATCCTTCGTCTCATTGCCATGGTCTCTGCCTGTCCTAAATAGCCCAACTGGTGCAGAAATACAGGACATAAAGCCCTACGCACCCACCCACCCATCTTACCAACGTACCATCATGTAGCTATTATTACTTCATAAATCTGCCTGCCCACCTAGCTATTGAGGTATTCTTGATAGTATAACAGGGGTTGAATTGTACGCAAATATAGGGAGAAGAAATCTTTATTTAAAGTGACATATGAATTGCCATTTCTTTACAATTAAATTTTATCTCTTTCGAGGTGGACTTCATAACGTACATCATCATTTATCATCTTTATTTTTGTTGCAGAAAGACTTACAGAAAACCCTGCAATCAGCAGTGACTGCTCTCCATGAGAACATATGTCCAGCATGGACTCATGTGTCAGATAGATTTGAACTCTTCGCTGACTGCTTACCAACTGTGCCTGGTCTGTTCAGTGTTCATGATGTCACTAAGCAAACCATCAAAAACTACAATGACAAGAAGAAATCGAGTGATCCTTTGATAGAGGAAATCCACGATCAGGAGTACCTTGCTGGTTTCCAGCTTCTCCATGAAATGGTCAGGGGATAGGACTAGCTTTCGTGCAATTATATCGGATACCTAAAATACCCACTGGGTCGACGTTCATGTAATTGCATGCCATAGCTAATTGAGCAAACTGAAATCGTATTAGGTTTTTGTTTAAGTTTGATAAGTGACATTACCCAAACAAAGATAGACAACAGTGAATAACGAAACCACTTATCAATCATGATTTTATGTTTATCCTTCTTAGACCTTAGATTTTACACTAATAAAAATCAGCTACATTTTAATGATATCACAAATATTTCAAGTATATCTGCAATATTTACAATGACAGTAAATCCACTATATAGACTATTTAACATAGCAATTTAACACAATTTATGTTGCAGGGTCGCATTGTCTACATACCTCAGATGAATAGTTCGCCTCTTGCTTTGGATGTTAAATTTCTCATGTCTATTTACGATACTGTTCAAAGTGTGGCCACCATGTCCAAATTTCCTTCAGTGTCAAAAGGACAGGTTCTTGGCTTCACAACATCTGATGTGGTCAATGCTTTGGCAACAAAGAACATCAAAGTAACAGTAAGTGGTATTTTTACACAAAATCCCACGGAAATGTTGTAACATATCATATATTATACGCCCATGAAACTATCTTATTGAAAATAATATATTCATTTTATTAAAAATTGCTTTTTTTTTACACATTATTCTACAGGAAGAAGTGTTGAGAGACTTGCTAGAATCTTCAGGATTAGGAGTTGTCATTTCTGAGGAAGAGTCTTTGTTTGTTGTGACTCCTTCACTGCCAGTCGCGGATGTTGGAATGGTAAGGTTTGCCTTATGACACTGGAAGAAATTGAAGAATAGTCACAATCTTTTCTGAAGTCTAGTTTCCTACATAAATTTACTTCAAACATGAACCATTTTTGCGCAATTTCATATATTTTAATTATTGAAATACACCTGATATGATCTCACACTGACTTTATGAATGTATTTGTATATATAGTTTAATAATATAAGAATACTTAACCAAACTTAATTGGTATTCTCAGTGCTTAAAGTAAAATATATCCAACTGGATATATGATGCAATGACCATGTACTGAGGAGGTGCCTGTGAACTGTCTCATGTATCCAGGCTGTTTTTTATCGGTATCAGAATCTGTAGGTATTCCCTAGAATGTTCTATTTATAGATACCTATTGGGATAATGGTTCTTGTGGCAGGCTGAAAGTTATATTGGCATGGTATTTTAAAAATGAGGTGGCCAGCAAATCACAGATTTATCATGTTGTTTTGGGTATTTAAATTGAAATTGTTCTTAAGCTGCACTGGCCAAGTTTTGAAAACTCACATGTAATATACCAGACTCTTTTTAAATATACCTTTCTTGTTAACATAGTTCTGCCCCTTGGCCCTGGGAAGTGACTGCACATGTTTTTGGATAAACAACTATTCCTTTTTTGGAGGAAATACTGTGTTTATTGATCATATGTTAAAAATTACCACGGACCTTTTCAGATGACAGACTTAGAAACTTGGGAAGAACTGTCCGGGTCCGTGGTTGAATACACCTACAGCTTAATGAATGTGGCACCATCGTCAGCACTATGGGGATTGTTCAACAATATCTTGGCTGCTGTAGATCCCAATGTTTATCAGGTAAAGTGTCTGAGTTTTCTGTTGTTAAGGTAGATGGTTTTGAACTGTAATTTATATAATTAGTTCACGGTAAGAATTACGTAGCAATTGGTTTTAAAGCTCTGTTCCCTGATAGCATTCCAAATCGGCCCAGCATCGTTTCTATATCGGCCACTGTCGGTACAGGATCGTATAAACATCGCCGACATCGTGCCAATGTTGAAACGATTTGGAATGCTATCAGGGTTTTAGGTCCTTTATGTAATAAATTAATATGCTGAGGTAAAGATTATTAAAGCCATTAATGTACAAAAATTTATACTCTGAGGTAAAGATAATTAGAAACATTGAAATATCATCCTTAAGTCTTTGATAAACTAGCATGAAATAATGAGTGCCACTTAATTAGAAATTTTGATTTGCAATGATCTCTAATGAAAGCATTTCATAATTTGTTGTTTTGACAATTCTTTTTGCCTTGGCAGGTGGAACAAGTCTGGCAAGATGGAATAGAAGTTTCCTGCATTGACTGCAGAGTGATGATATTATGGGCAAAATCCGCTGAAAAGCTCGAAACTCTTTCTGGTTTGTAGCATGAAGTGTCAAGATAAAACACCGGAATAATTTATTTCTTCGGGAATTCATATATTTCTTCGTTTGCAGACAAACTATTGTTGAAGGCTGATCTAATTACTTTGGGAATGCCAGATGAAGACAACAGTACTGAAAGTACCATCAAGTTATGGTACCACATATTGACAATTAAAACAATCCTTGACTACACGTTATCTTGCTGTGGATACTATGCTCATGTAAGGAATTCAATAATTGAATTGATCGAGTTAAAGTTTTTTTCTAACATTGCTATTAAATAATCAGTCTTTTGACACTACATTATATCATAAAAAATAATTTTTTTTGTTTCTCAGGTGACCTTAACTGTAGGGGATCCACAACATGAAGGTAAATGTTTTAAAACTTCGTTTTCTTTCATTAATAATACCAGTGTTTTGTTCATATGATATTGATACTAGAGATCGCATAACTAAATTGCATGTTTATATTCATTTATAATTTCAGTAATAAAACGTTAGAAATCTTTTCAACAAGTAATGAATATTGAGATTTAGATACATGTACATGTAAAATAACATAAGGATAATTAAGCTTGTGTTTATGATTTTTTTGAAAGGTTTAGGTTATTATTACAAAAAATTATATAATTGAAATATTTTGACAATTCTACCAATTGTTACCTTTTTCGAACAGATGTTGTGCCAGTGGTAGGTCGTCATTTTGTGAAGAACTACAAAGACCAGTACGAACCAAAAGGAACTGAGGATGACACAGCAATGGATGACGAAGATGATGATAAACCTGGTTGCATGGCATGCAGAGTGTCCCTCAAAAGACAAAACAAACTCTGGGTAGTTATATATCTATTTTGAGTCCAACAGTTTGAAAATAACGGTGCAATAAAAATAAATTTGTTCTATAATTGGGGAATGATCACTGTTACTGATTTTCGTTTTGTTGTGTCTGGCAGCTAAGGAGAATATTGCCTAATGCACTCGTTTGCTTGTGCAACTGTACTAGCTCGTGGTCATAAGCAAGTACAGAATTTTTGGTCCTTATTTGCAGTTAATGTGATTATTTTCTGTTACCACTTCTGGCCAGAAGCTTCTGCTGGGCAGTTGAACGTACCCATCTAGCCAGATATACTGCAAATTTAATGATTAAAATGGCCTGACAAATATATTTGGTCAAATTAACCATTTTGATGGTTCATTTTAAATGGTCACTGCAATTAACTACATTCGTGTAGCTCAACCAATTTCTTGATTTAACCAAACTCTTGGACATAGTTGGTCACTTATTCAAAACTAATTTAATATAATTAACATGTTCTAGAGTGTATGACTATCATTCTCTTGATTTTGTAGGGCATGGCACGACATATCAAACCAACATTTTTCAGTCGTTTGTGGTTCTACAATAGTGGTGATATTGATGGGTTTAGAATTGATAACAACTTGAGGAGGGTAGTGATGCAAAATGGGCAAGGGACACCATACCTTACGAGATCTGTGGTTGGCAATGTGTATTGTGCAGAAAGCAGGGAAATGACAATGGAGCAACTGATGAGTGCATGGGACAACAATCGACTTTGTATCTTGAACGTTATGAATGGCATCACCTTCAAACTCATAGACACTGTGACAAACGAAATGTAAGTATTTCTCCCATTTAACATTGTTATATTATTAGTTACATCTAAATCCTATGCTTTCTCACCAAATTGCCTCAAACTTGTTGACAGTGTACTGAGTCAGGTAATAAAATATTTTGTTTCCGTATCGAAGTGAATTTTTGTTGTTGTCATTCAGCAAAATGGAATCTCTCATCGTGGCAGTGAAGCAAAGAACAATCGGTGAACATTTCCTGGAAGTCGGATATCTTACACAAAATTATAAAGTCATAATGTGCTCTGGCATTGATGGTGAGTCCTTTAGTAGGTATTTCCTGAGATGAAACAAGTTTCTCTTACTTGTTTCTTTTGGTTTGAAAAGGTGAGACCTGCTATTTTTATACACTTAAGACACTTATTCAAGTCTCATAGCTTTATCTTTTCTTTTGTACTTTTTTATCCAGAAACTGAGACTAGGTCAAATCACGATGACAAGAATATGACCTCCAAAATCTTTGGAAATTTGAAAATGACCCATCTGGAACTGACGTTACAGCCATCTGTGGAGGTTAGACCTTATTCTGATACATCTTTTTTAATATTTATAAATTCGAGGTTAATAAGAGATATTAATTGTGAAACAATTGTGTTATTTGCCAAATTTTTATTCAGGAGGGACAAATTGATGTTGTACTATGCATAGGAGGTATGGAGGTGATTCGCCTTCAGCATCGGGACACATTGTATTTAGTCAGCCTATCGGTTGTGCGAGCCGTACAAAGTTTTGTGTCTTTTCCACATTATGAAGTGAGTAAACCATAGTAACGTAACATGCCGTTTCAAAGAAAACTGAAAACTGAGCATTTAATATAAGTCAAATTAATTACTAAAATACATTTCATGTTTTTTGTCTTGCTTTTTTTTTCAAGAACAAACAGTACAGCAGCAACACTGGAATAAAACCTGGTATGAAATTTGAAGGCTGGGACAGAAAGACCCCAACTCTTGTCTGTGCATCTACTGCTTGTAAGTTGAAGTTTGTCATTTATGTCGGGTTGCGCCTTGGTTGACCCAGTTCCCTGATTTTCCTGTTGTTTTTGTTGATAAAAGGGGTTGTACCTGACAGCTAATATTACTATTTATCAAACAGGATCGAAAATTGAAGATCTTTCTTTCTTATTTGCCTTTTTGAAACCATAATTATAGTTGCTTGTCAGGTAAATTACAAGTGCAATCATAATCTAGAATGCATAATGACAGAGAATGCTATTTCTCAGATGGTCTTAGCCACAAGCCTAAATTACCGTTCATTCGACACTCAATCTATTAATAATAACTTCAGGTGACGAAAATGTGGCGTCCTGTGTTATATATAATACAGGACGCCAAATTTTCGTCAGCTGAAGTTGTGGTCAGTAATTTATGCCTTTGTCTTAGCTAAGGTTATGTTGTGGTGGTGCTTTTACTGATATAAACAAAAATAATTAAATTACCTCAAGTTCATTTGATAAATCGTAATTCTTTTTCCAGGGGACATAAATGAAGATGAAGGGGTGGTCAACATCCATTTTGATGGCTGGAAAGGTTACGATTATTGGGTGAAGCCAGATGAGGATAAGATACATCCAATCGGCTACATGCAAAATGTGGGAAAGAACAAAACTGAATATGCTAATAAACTCCAGCATCCGAAACAGTACGGTAAGTGGAAAACAAGAATTACATAGAATTTCTTTATTATCTTTGTTAGGAAATCTGTCGCTGAAACGTATCACTCATAAAATAATCTGCATGAAGTCTGCAATTTCTGAAAAGGAATGGTTCTGATTGTATGTAGTTAGAGCAAAGTATTTCCATGACATGACATTATAGGCTTCTTAAACAGTTGCTTAGTCCGGACAGCAAGGGCCAAAGTGACATAGAGCAAGGTAGCCATTTAGATAGGTGCTCCTATAGTTATTTGAGTTGCTGTTGTGATGAATGGTCATTTATTAATGTATGTTGTGGTTTTCATCTTCAGTACCTAGCTTTGGAAACTTCAGATGGGATGAATATCTTGATGTTACAAATTCCACTTTTGTGCCGTATGAATGGTTTAATAAAGTAAGTATTATTTTGTGACACCAGGCACTCCTCTTTTTTCAATCTATATATTCAATGTATATATAATTGTGCTACTTGTGTGGAAGTTGAATTGTCTATCTAGATATTTCCGTGTATTTCCAGATACAAAAGGAAAAGGAATTTGATCCACTATTTGTTACAAAACCAGGAACAAAAGTCGAGTCAAATACTATCCCTCACAGAACTGATTTGTGTGCCATCAAGAGTCAATATTGCAAATGTTTGTAACTTTTTTTTCTTTCATAACTTTGGTGTCTGAATTTTGCTTCGTTTCTTTTATTAACAGAAAAAACATCTCTCAGTAACTGATATATTTTAAGCAAACATTTTTCATGATTCTTGAAATAAGCATTACTTTTTTTTTTTTACAATCCCGTTCCCCTATCATTATCCTTATTTTAATTATAACAAGTTGCAGAGCTGTATTCTCTTCAACAAATATGGTGACATATTCAAAAATTTTCCAATTTTTGAGATCATGCTGTCATTGCTTTTCTTGCTTTATTATCTGTATCATGTCTTTTGCATTTATTTTGCAGTTGAGAGACTTCAACAAATTCAACAGAAATCCTTTGAAGTTCCAATGTTGGCCTATTTGTCGTGGGCTGTGCCTTTAGCATGCCTCTTACCGGTTGATCTTAAAGCCAAGAACCTTGGCAAGGCAAAGAATAGGCATGCATCTCTGGATGGAAATGCTCTTTATTTCCTCTGTGCTGCTGATAACAATGGTATGTCTGTCTACTTCGCTTTAATTGAAGGTTTCCACATATTCTAAGATAGCTTCTGTTGTGTAATGGCTCAGTCGACAATGGTCAACAGTTTGCAAGTTATGATGCCTACTTGTAATTCACTTGTCCATGAATGGATATTTCTGATGATAACTAGAGTAATGACACCACGAATAAATGAATATTACACATAAGTACAACATCCCATGGAATACATCTATTTCCATAGCTGCCTTCCACAATTGTAATGAGTGCATCTCCTCGTGTCATATTATTTCACATTGCCCATCTTGCCAAGACTAATTTGCTGACTTCTTTATTTTTCAGAGGTGCACTTTGTCAATCATACTGGCATTCCTGTGAAAAGCAAAGAAGTGCTAAACTTAGCTGTTGTGTGTTTGGTGTCAACACTGCAATTAATGAAAGTGAAGGTAATGTCACACAATAACTGAATATTACTTTTAAAAGAAAATCAGATAATGAGAAGCTCAGTCTCAAATATTTGTGCATTTACTCGTTTAGAATTTCTTGCCTGATGATACGAGCCAACTCCTGTCAGGAAAAGTCAGTGACTTCAAAACGGTAATTATCTCGGTTTTTCAAACTTCATATCTTCGGCTATATATCGGACTGCCATCTGAAAAATATGCCTATGTTGTTTTCAGGCAACCAAGGACCTGAAGAAAATCTTGATGCGATATGTTGCCATGCTGGGGAAATTAGTCACATTGTCTCAATTTCCAAGAGGCTACCTGGACTCGGTTCACAGGGAGAAATATGGCTGGAAGGCACCACATGGCGAGGTCAGTATGCTTCCTAACTTGGTAGTCCAAGACCATTGTAATTTTTTGTCTGTTGGTAAGCGTGTAATACTAGCGCTTAAAACAACTTCTAATGATTAATCCACACTATGTGTGACATCCTTTAGTTTGACAATGGTTTTTGTTTCTACAGGTATTGGTAAATTCATGGATGAAGGTTCAGGAGAGCCACTCTTCAGTTTTGACAAAATTGGATGGACACCATGTTGTGTGCTGTGCAGCACATGATCACAAAGTGCATTTCAAATCAGATGACTTTGAACTGGCATCCAACTGGTCTTCTTATCAAGAAATTGGTTCTGTAATATCTGATATTAAATTCGAATCAGTTCAGCTAGAATCATTGCCGAATGATTTCTTCAGCTGTTTGGCAAACCTCGAATCGCTATCACTCATGGACAATAAACTGACTTCCTTACCGGTTGCGAAGGAATCACATCCACTTCAGCAACTATTCGTCAGTCATAATAATCTCTCAACTATTGATCTGACAAAGTTTGCAGCAACCTTGACACATCTTGATGTCAGTCGCAATCCAATGCAGGAATTACCACCAAGCCTGTTCAAAGCTACTCAACTGACTTTTCTTGTAGCTGAATATATCGGTTTGAAGTCCATCCACAGCGACATAGCTAGGTTAGTTAGTTACTCATTATTCTAATCCTCTCAGTGTTTTCTCAATTTACATACAATAAGTGTACGTCTGGGCCTATGAAATTGATCAAGATTACAATAAATCAGAAGTAATTGCTACAAAGGGGTTAGATTTGGCCCCTGTGACCCAAAAAATAGTTCAAGGTTACCCATGTTCAAACAAATGTCTTCCTTTACTAGATAATTGCTGCAACCCTGTGACCTCAGAAACAGGTAATGGTCCCTAATAGGGTTTTGGGTTAGTTGTGTGGTCCATCAGCTTCTGGGGAATCGAGTGAATTAAGAATAATCAGATTTGTAATGTGAATCACGAGAGTCAGGTGCATGCTCAGATCCACTACTTTCAGATAAATCATCATCACTTTCTTCATATTCATGAAATATATTTGATGTCTTGATGTCTTGATGAGGTGAAAGTGATTCCACCCTACTCCCAAGTAATTTTGGCAATACTGAATCATACCGTTAAGAAAGTACTATTTTGCGAAGTAAACCAGACCATGCCTCCGAGACCTGGTTCGCACTTAACGTTGAAAAAGATATTATGATGGATAATTCCTTCACCATTTATTTGTAGACTTCAAGAAGTTAAGACTAGTTATATCTTTCTCAAGAAATACATAGAACCATGGGATACTAATCGTAACAGAAGCGTAAATACAGAAGCACAGTTACATCAAAACAAAACTTCAGCCTGGCCTTCGAGGCCACAGTAAGCAATGGGAGGACTACACTGGATGTATCTGTTGCGAATTGAGCTTTTATTCATAAGAGATTAAAATTGTCATAATACCACTGTGATTAAAGCAAGTTCTTGGGCTAGTAACAATTTAATTCAAATGTGCCTGCTTTTGAAAACTCAATCCCAAGTTCAGATCAGACAACAACGTTCATATTTTCGTGTAAAGATAAATGTAATCCCTTATTAGCAAAATTCAGTAATGTTTATTATATTTTACGATTGAAAGAAGACTGCAACATTTTGTATAAGGATCATAATCATGGCTATTATGTTAAGGGCCCTACAGAAATCAAGGTAGATATTAGATGAACATGTATGTTTGTTATGTTTCAGGCTCAAAATGTTGGAATCGTTGAGTTTAAAAGGGAATTTCCTCAGTCAGATTCCCCCTTCATTTGGTCAACTGCAGCAGCTCCAAGAATTAAATATGTCTGGTGTGGAATGGTTCAAGCTCCAGTCGCAAAATGATTTGCTTTACAGCCAGGCCTTGGAATATTTTGAATCCTTTTGGAATCTCTGCATTTCCAAGGAGGTCAGTGACTATACAATTCCAACATGTACTGCAGTTGACGAAATATTATCAAACACTATCGAGATTGATATCCAAGAAAAAATATCACAGGCAGCAGAGTTTATGCTATATGCTGCACAGTTCTGTGAAAAATAGTTCCACATATAGACTCTGCTGCCTGTGATACTTTTTCTTGGATAATCAAATTACAATCACTTGAGAAGTGTGTGGTAAGACAAGCACCCACCCTGTGAAAAGCTTTTACCCATGAAAAAAAAATTGCTTAGCTTGATGATATGGTGATCATATTTACTAAGATTATTTACTGGTCATCATCATACAATTACTTCTTAAAAGAAAAAAAACAACTCATACATCTCACAGAGGTTTGCCTAATTGTCAATGTTAAACTCAACATGTATTAAATCAACATGGAGTGGGTATGCTGATTCTTATTTTATTTTACCAGAAATTAGATGACATGTGGTCACGCTGTGATACCAACCAACAAAAACGCTTAGGTAGCTCCGGTCTACAGAAGTTCAATGTTTTGCTGTTTGACGCCTTTCCTCGCCTTCAAAGTAAAGAATCACATTTAAATTTGGATATAGTATAAACTCATTTAAAGAGAAATTGCTGATCAAATGAAAGATTATTCAGCTTGGCTGGTATAATATATATTATACTTTTTATAAAACCAATGTTCCATGATGGGGATTTTGCAGAGTTCAAACCTTCATTGTTCAACCAGGATGGTCAAAAGGCTTTTGGGAGATTGAAAACTTTAAAGCTGCAGTATCAAGTGAGTTCACTGTTTAGCCAATGAAGATTGTAAAAGATTGAAATACCAACAATTAATATTTGGTTCATGTGTGAATAAGTTTAGATAATTTTATATATCAGTTTTTTTGTGTTTTTTTTTACAATTAAAAAACTCTCTAAAACTACAGTTGTATATTCCTCTTTGCTTTTCAATGGGATTGTTTTCTACCTCAGGCTATCAGGAAAATAGATGCTGACTTTAAAAATCTGACTAGTCTGCAAGTGTTAAACATACGTGATTGCCCATTATTGGAAGAGGTGTCCAGTGCCTTAAGTCATTTACCAATTAATTGTAAGTATATAGGTCCATATGTAGCATTTACTAACTGTATTTATTGCTTATTTGACATTTAGTATGTGTACCTTATTCCATGATGGACCCTCAATCCCAATAAACAACTGATGCTCAAGCACATAAATATAAAGTTTATGGAGTTTAGCTTCCAAGTCTATGATATTGGTTTCCAAGTCAAATAATTTGGCTGTAGGTTCCTGTGGATTAAGGTTGCAGGTTTTCACAGAATGAGTACTCGCAGAATTAGGTACACTAACTCTATTAATTTTTTGTTTTTTCTAATTCAAACTAGAATGTGATTATTGGAATAACCTAAGGTAAACATGTGCACCATTAATTGTAATTTTACAATGAGTTGTGAGACTGACTGTTTATGTTACAAATCAGTTGTGACTATTCAAGACTGCCATTCAATAATTTCTCGTTCCAGCTTTAATGCTGCAAGGTTGCGTTCAAATCAAAACACCTCCTAAGGAGATAATAGTCAGAGGGAACCAAGTGATGCTGGGATACCTGAAACGACTTGATGCTGGATCTGCTCCGTGCAAACGAACCAAGCTGATGTTGGTCGGTCTTGGTGGTGCAGGAAAGACAAGGTGAGAGCACTCTGCCGATGTTCCTTCCAATCAATGGGAGTGTTTGGTGGTGAATCACATGTCCAAGAGGACTTAAAAAACTCATTATTGCTTTAGGTTTAAATTGCTTACTGGAGTGATGGTGATTACAGATATTACAGTACACGCGCATTGGGCTGACCTACTACTGACACCGTTACTCTTCGTAATATGAGTCATATCCTCATGTTTTACCATTTTGTTTTGGCACCAGCTTAACACAAGCCCTCATGAGCAGCAATCTCACAACTGTTGGAACCAAGGCTGATGAGGTCACTGATGGAATAGACATCAAACAATGGACTGTGCGACCAGTAGGAGAGAGTGAAAACATAGTGTTCAGCATTTGGGACTTTGCAGGGCAGTCAGTGTACTACAACACCCATCAAGTAGGTATACCTACAATGTATATAAAACAAGACACCTGATAGGAGCCGAATGGTGAAATTCAGCTTGGCTATGAGATTCAAAACATTTCCTTGCAAACCAAATATTGTAGATGAATTAATAACTGTCGGGGGTTATTGAATAAGATTAACTATTAGTTTAGATGTAGGTACATTGCTGTGTGTTCAATTCAACAGGCCTGTTTCACACAAACTTTTATTTAAAAGTCTGATATTTATGTTAGGATAAAAAGTTTGTGGTAGTTCATTGGTTCATATTAATATTTGTTTCAGTTTTTCTTGTCGAACAGAGCAGTTTATTTCCTGGTATGGAATGTTCGCCTCGGCCATGAGCATTCGGGCATTGAGTTTTGGCTGAATTCAATTCAGTGCCATGCTCCAAATGCACCAATTTTTGTGATTGGAACCCATATTGACGAGGTTTGTTTTCTGAATACCCCATGTTATTATCTATAATAAATGGAGAGGACTAAAGAAATCATTTGCTAATCTTGGCGATAGATACATTTGGTTGTTATATGCTATTGCTACAGGTTGAAAGAGCTGGGCTGCCCACCGAAGACTTTCAAAAACGTTATCCCCAAATTGCGGGATTTCACTATGTCAGTCCAATAAAAGGCATAGGGATGCAGGATTTGGTGACAGAACTTATGCAGATTACTCTAAGACAGAAGTATATGGGAGAGCAGATTCCTAACGCTTGGCTCATGTTTGAAGAGGCAATATTGGGGTTAGTACAGCAGCTTCATGCACCATAACATACATATTCATGTATCCATAACCTTGTCACTTGTGATGTTATTAGGTTATTACTGATTACTGATTTGCACATGCTGTGCATACAGGTGACCTATTTTAACTTTGTAGAAAATCAAAATGTATTATTTCATCTACTTACTGTGGTCACATGATTTATGAATGATTGTTTAAGGGAAATGACCTAACAAAATGGAGGCCCGGTACTTACTCTATTTGAGCCAAATAAGTAAAACATCGGCTACACCTGTTAGTTAAATTATGGAATCATTCTTCATTCAGCAAAAGGAAGCAAAACAATTTACTCTCTTGGGACAACGTGGCTTCTATGGCTGGAGCATGTGGAATCGTTGAGGATGAGGTAAGTAAATTAGTGCCGTTGGTTACTATATACACTTTTGAAGAATGTTTATGAATCACTTACATAGATAGTGATGTAAATGTATTAACTAGAATGTTTTTGTTACTAAACCTATTTTCTTATTCAGGTGAAAGAGGCAGTCCAGTTTCTCAATGACCTGGGTAGTCTTCAATATTTCCAAAATGAATACTTGAGATCCAGGGTAGTGATCAATCCACAGTGGATAGTAGATGTCATGGCTTGTGTTGTCTCATGTCAATTTAATGCTATTCAGGTAAATGCCAACATTTTAATGCCAAACCACTGTCACTGTCAACTATGTGTGGTTATGTACATGTGAAAATATTTCATCATCCTTGCATTTCACCAATTGTCTAGGATGGAAAATTCTTGCATTCCGACTTAGAAAAAGTCTGGAACACAACCAAATACCCCACAGAACTACATGAATGGCTCTTGAGACTGACTGAGGAATTTGATTTGACTTTCCGAATAAAAGAATCGGAGAAATCCCCTCCGATGAATCTTGTTCCCTGCCTTTTGCCTGAACATGAACCTGCTGAGGTAATTTCCAAATCGTTATATGGTTTAGTATTATATTTTGGTTTATTATAATTACTTAAAAATTGACTATCAATGTTTTCGACGCCTAGATCCAATTAATTGATGATGGAAAATCTGGTAAGGGCAAGAAAACCATCATGAAATATAAGTTTGATTATTTGCCTGCTGGTCTCTTCAATAGAACACAAGTAAGTAGATCCGTGTTTATTTAAAGATGTTTTTGATGTTCTTACTAAAATTATGTTACATTTCACCTGTGTCGAAAGTCTATTTAATACTATTTGTTTTAGGTTCGACTGCATCAGTTCTCTGATGATGGCTTAATCTGGAAAATCGGTACAATTTTAAAGAAGAACGGACAGAAGGCTATAGTTAAACAATTAAAGTAACAGAAGTTTTTAGTAACTGGATGTTGTCTTTTGTGGTTTGGAAGTCATTTCTAAGTGCTCTGTGAGAGCTAAACATTGCTCATTTCTCTTTAAGGAACAATGAAGTCAGTGTGGATGCTTTTGGCTCCAAGCCAGAAAATTGTCTGTTTTTGGTGCACGAAGTTTTCGAGGGCTTGATATCAGAATCGTTTCAAGGAGTCAAGTATGACTTCAGTATTCCCTGTTCAGAATGCATCAAACTGGTAATATTTCTTTTTTTTTTACTGTAACTGTAACCTGTTGTTATGAAACAGTCCATTGATTAACATTTATAGAAAGCCATTTAGAATATTACTCATAGACTGGTTATTGTTTTAGGGAACAACGGATCCTTCCATGTTTTTGAGTTCAAAGATTCGAAGAGCACTGAATCTAAAAGTGCCCTTCTTGCAGTGTGATAACTTCCACACCCTGTCCATCACAGAACTACAAGGTACATAGCATACTTCGTATGAAAATTGTAGCAGATTACAAATGTTTTGAATTGTTTCATCAATAGTATCCTAAAATGCTGGTAAGCATATCATGCATCACATGAACTGGAATGGAACTTGTTTAAGCCTGTTAATATGTAGTATACAGTACTATCCTATGTAGTATAATACTATCTTTCGATTGATAATATATACAATAAAACTATATATGTATTAAGATCTATCAATTTAGCATAGATGATATTAACGCATTGTACCATTGCAATGGCGAACAAAATTGTATTTTATCTAGCAATGATGCCCCCTGGAAACAACAAGGACTTTGACCTTCACCTGGAGAGGACCATGGAAGACCTGAATGGAATGGAACATGAAAAGTCCTATGATGTGTTCATTCTATACTGCCCTGATGACTTTGACAAGAAGTCCAAGGTCACGCCGAAACTACTGAAGAAGGACCTTGAAAAGCAAGGTTTTTCTGTGTAAGTTTCATTTTAGGGCTATTTTTCCGATACATCAATTTTATTCGACAATTGTCGTCAGTGCAGAAGGAAAATGCAATTGCATATTATAGAAGTACTTATAACATACAGGATCAGTTAACTTGAAGCAAAATGGGACTCGATGTTTTACTAACAATAACAGAGACTAAAATCGCACATTTGCGATTTACATCCTTATGAGGATTTTATTTTACTTTTCAGATGGTTGCAAGAGGGCACAGATAAGATCAATATTGTTCAAGTCACTCTTTTGCTAAAAGATTCAAAGGTATACACAAAAATGTCATACCACTGCCACAAAATATAACAATTTTAAAGGCTAATACTCATTACATTTTTCTCTTATGTTTTGTTTTCAGCTTCTAGTGTCATGCATGTCAACAAATTTTGTAGACAAACAAATTTGTCATAGGCTGTTTTACTACGCCAAAGAGCAGTTGGGTATTCCCATTCAACTTATTAACATTTCTGAGAATAGGGACTGGCTAAAGACTGATATAGGTATCCTTGTCACTGATCAAGTGAGTAATAACTACCATTTTTGACGTAATATTTTGCAATGGATCAAAATTATGATTGTTGGAATGGTCATTAAATAAAATTATAAATGATAATAAAGGTTCAATGTGTGGACTTAATAGGTCTGGGTGGATATGAAAGACCCAAGCCGTTATGATAACAAGAAACAAGAACTGTTCGAAGCATGCAGAAACAAGACTGGCAAAGGGACTGAAAAGGTGATTAATTATTGCAGTCTCGTTTTCAAATGAGATATGAACATAGAAAACTTAAGTTTTTTATGCTGTTATTATATTGTCTGTGTGAAGATATTTAGTTCGAACCTTGCCTGTCCTGGGCGTGTACTTCCAGAAATACCCCAAATGTTTCATAAGCTACTGTTGGTCAAATTCACACGATGCCATTGAGAAAGGCAGTCGATCAATTCAAGGTAGCCTTGGATGGGCAGATCCTCGTTCAATCAAGTCATATCTGGAGCAACATGGTATCCAGTGTTGGTTGGACATAGAACAAGCAGGCACCACTGGGCTATTCCAGGATATCACAGCAGGAATAAAGAAAGCCCAGGTGTTTGTGGCTTTTGTTTCTGATGAGGTGAGATGCTTGGTTTTGGTCTGACAAGTCCAATCCAACTAAAAATGACGTTACACACTATGCATTTCTTGGCATTGTATAAATAAATTGTATTTTTCCACAGTATGTGAAATCAACCAACTGCCATAGAGAGTTTCGCTTTGCCAAGTTCTCGGTGGATGTGCCGATTGTTGTAGTCGTCGTTGGTACAGGTTACAAATGGGCAACTTCTGATGTAAGTTTTACAATACCTCAGTTGCTTCTTTTTAGTACTGTTCAGAATGCTTTTGGGCCAGAAGGTTATCATTATTTCTACCTGATTCACCTCTTCAGATTGGTATGCTGAGTATGGAATACCCCCAGGTCAACATGCAAAAAGAGGACCCTGAAGCACACCAGCAGCTCCTGGCTCTTGTCCAGCAACACTTGACCAGTGGAGTAACTGACTATGAGAAAGAGGACATCCAAATGAAAGAACAGCAATTGGAAGACAAGCATAATGCTTATAATGTTAGTTAAAGCCTAAAGTCAATGTAGCTGTATGTCACAGAAACACAAATACCAAGAATCATTCTGTACTGACATTCAATCTTTTTACTGCCTTTATACTAACAACGCACACACACAATTTCACTTCAGTCTAATTGCCTTGGTACATCATGTTTTAAGTTAATTTGATTGGCTATCAACAGGATTATCATCATGCTCTTACCACAGGCCTTTGCCATCATGACAGCACTTAGCAAGTTAATATACTATAAGACCAAGGCTACTGACTTTGTCAAGAACAGCTTTTACTCCCCCTGCATAACTGCCTTCAATGATGGGGCCAGTTTCAGTCAATAATATCATATCACACATGAAAAATGGCTATATTATACTCAAAAATAATTTTCCTTCTTATTCTAAGTGATAACTTCCATTATTTATGGGTATTTATCACTTATATACAATTCCTTGCCTGTACACTGGAAAATGTTCAATTCTCATCTCTAATGGCAGCTAATTTGATTATTTCATCATCTACACACATGATGGTGCTTCCTGATTGGTCAATATCTCCCAAGCACCATTTGCTGTCAGCTTTAAGCCAATTAAGTGACTTAGGTTTTGAAATCTTTGTTAAAGAATTGAGTGTAATCAATGCAAACAAAAAAATGTATATGCAATTTCACTGTTAAACATTCAATGCCATAAGCCAGCCTATATGCTATTAAGCTAATTTGTTTGTACTTAAGTTTAACAAGTAAACTAGCAAAATAATTTCCATCAAACTCAGGGCATTTCCTAATGTATTCAGCTAAGTTCTGATTGGCTGTTGCAACTGACTTAGCTGCCTCTTGAGATGAGAAGCCAATTAAGACAGTCAGTAGCCTTGGTATTAGTTAAAGTATAAGTGTTTCTTCACTGAGCATATGTCATATATGTTGGCAAATGCCTGTGCTCTTACTTAATTGGACGTGATTGCAACTGAGTAGATGTCTGGTTCCACTTCAGTGGGCTGCTTGCATGGCTCACCTGGCTTCCGGGCACGAAACTCCCGGCTTGGTGACGAGTCCCAGGAGTCACTGGCATAACTGTTGCGTAATACTACGGGTTCACTACAACAAAACCGGCTATGTGAGATGGGGGCTTTAACGTTGATCAGCCTATCAAACAAGCCAATGCACACATTTAACTAACTGAAGTACTCAGGTGTTCTCCACCAATTATCAATTATATCAGCTGGTTTGCCTACGTATCAATCCGGATATGAGTGAAATTGAGTGAAATGGCAGTAATGTAATGAGCTGCATTATTCGCAAAGAAATTGAGAGTATGGCATTGCAATTGTGAGAAAAGGACTAGCGATCATGAAATTTACCTATACATTAAGGTGATTCATTGTTTTCTTTCAGGAACTGCTTGAACTTGCACAGAGAAAATTTCTTCGTCAACTGATTCTGTATGCTGATGACTTTAACTTGAGCATTCTTGGGCCATATCCTCGACTAATAATCATAGATTTTGACCAAACACGTGCAGAGGCAAGTTAGGAAAATCATAAAATGAAGGTTCAAGCTTTCAAAATCGTGTTGGCATACATCCTATTAACTTTTTTCTTGTCATTTTAAACAGCATCTAGGGTCGTTTGTCAGTATGAAATCTGCCAAGGTCGGTTCAATGTCCAGCAAAAGTCAGCAGGCTGAAATTGATGGGCAGCCTGTGGTGTTTCGCCACCTGTGTGAGCATGAGGAGGTGTGTAGGCTTACAAGCCTCTTTCCCTTATAATATAGGAACCCGGCATTAAAATGTTTTAATGTACCAAGTGATTTTTTAAATACATAAAAATGTAACCCCAAATTTAGAATCGAAAATTATCATTCTTGTACAATGCAGTTATTTCTATTGCCATGAAAGCAGAATTTCAGCAGGACATAGTATTACCTTTCTTCATTCTATTTTTCTCAGGGCTGGCACATGGTGAATGGCACCAGCATACCTTGGCTTGAAAAGGATTGCTTGAACCGATTTAAAGAATGGCTACCTTACCTAGGTCGACTGATGGCTATCCTTAGACACACCGCATTGGACATCAACATTCTCACTGCTTCTCATCTGTTTGAAGCTTCTGAGCAGAACAATCCTGATGATGAGACAAATTTGGTGAGGAAGTTAAATAAATAAAAAGGTCTTGAGAGTGTTAATAAATTTCCTGCATTAGCCTCATAAACTGATTGCAACTCCTGGGTGAGGACTTATCAGTCAAAGAATTTATTTTTCAAGATGTTACACCATGCAGAGTTGAGCTAACTTATCCTGCTGGGCATGGGGGGGGGGGGGGATAGGGTAGTTGAAGTTTACAACGTTTTAACCTTTAAAGTCATTAACGTCTGACTATGGTATGAATATATAAGTATGGCTAGCTAGTGTACAGGGAAATACTAGGTGTATAAAGTGGAGTTTTCTCCATACCTCAGCAACAGAAACTTTGTCATGTAGGAAGAGTGTCAGTAGTGCAAGATATTGCTCCTTACTAAACATATAATGCTTAATAATCAGTCTCATGTCTGTGGCATTAATAAATAAATCTTTGGGCCAGGTGCATATGGCATTTTAGATCTGGCTGAGAAACCAACTGGAACAGTAGTTATAATTTTTACCGTCGATGCTAATTACCATTATATTACAGTTAGTATCATAAACTGGCTAAAGCGGGACACTTCTGTCTACTGCTAGCTTATAGTAAGCTTAAAGCTACCACCACTGAAAAATATAAACCTTGGTAAAAGTAAGAAATTTATATAATATATATGTACAATAGACATGCGTCTTTACCACAACAAAAAATGTCACATAATATACTTCATTATGCTTTACTATTTACCTAGGCACCAATTGCTGCTACACATACTTGCCAGCTATAGCCAGACAGTTCCGTTTAGTGGCAGGTAGCATTGTATATCAGAAGTTGTCTAACTTTGTTTAGGTTCAATTTGACGGGCTGTTTTTAACTATATGTGTCTCTGTCATGCAGGATATGTCAAAAGAAGACAAGGTCCTCAAGGCATACAGCTCCATGCTGATGGCAGTTGTCCAGGCAGACACTACAAAGACTATGGGGAACTTACAAAGGTATTATGATGGTTAATGAAAATATTCCATAATACTGGAGCCTTGGCAAGATTTATATGTTTTAATTTGTCAAAGCAACCAGGAAAAAAAAAATAGTTTTTGGTTTCAGGAGTCATCTGCCCAATGGCAAAGTGATGTGGCTTTGCGAAGAGCACTCTAAAGACCCTCGTATTACAATAATAGGAACTGAGGGAGCAGCAAACGTGGCCAGCTTTGACAGTGACCAGGATAGACTATTCCTGGAGCATTACCTTGAAATGCATGGTAAGTGTTTGATTTATGTCTTGACTAAATTGTAGTTAATTGGCTTAATTTTACATATTATATCACAGCAGATACTAGTAGAAGGCATTATAAATACATTACGATGTCTTGTTATTTAATTTTCTCGCATTGGTTTGCCTATGGAAGTCTATTGAGAAATGTTTCTTAATGATTGCAGTGGTGGACAATGGATTTAACTTTCAATAGTTTCAAAATCATAGTATCTACGAAAATGAACATGAACACGAATTTACAGATTACTCACAAGCTGCATAATTTTGTGATCTTCAGGTGAAGAAGAACAGAAACTCAAGAAAGCAAAGATAAAAGGGAAATTTACTGGAGTGACATTGGCCGCAGCTGCAGCTTTAAAAGGGACGAAAACAGCAGCTGTAAATGGAAAGTCAGGATCAGAGAAAACAAAGAAGAGCTCTGGGAAATCCAAAGAGAATGGGGGAACTCCAAACCAAGGAAATAACAGAAGCAAAGCTTGCAGTTTGCAGTAAATTTGACCATTTACGAAATGGCATAAAAAGTAACACTAAAATGTGAAACCTTGAATGATTATGTTGGTGGTGATTATGAGTAACTACACTGCAGCTTGCAGGGCATAGCCACCTTCATAAACTATCATACCAGATTTGATAGAGAAGTAATTACGTAAAATCACGGGGTTGTCTCAAAAGTTGAAGTTGATTTGTCATCATTGTTTTGTATTTCTTTGACTTAGAAGTGCAATGAAGTATAATGTACGTGCAGCTGTGAATGCCCATGTGATTCACTCATGATACCTCAGCCTGTTTTGTTGTACGTGAAATTGTGGTACTCTGTGATAAGATCTCATATTGATGTGGCCTACCTCATTGTATTCTCCAATACTTACTTATAGGATGATAAAGAAAATTCAATATGTCTGATCTCTGAATGATGCAAGGTCACCAACCAAAAGCGCGTTTTTCCATACCTACTGTATGTAACATACACCATATTACCTTACTGATGTAGACAGAATTAACTGGCATGTATACCTCATGTGTACAACTTGTAAAAGTATGATAACTGGTTTCACACCTATTATATATGTGTATTATTCTAGTACTGACTCATAGGGTATACTTAGGATATACTACAATAAATTATAATATATTGAATGATGTGTTTTTGAAGTTTTGTTTGTCAGAACGATTTACTGATGCTGTGAATAAATGGCATGGAAGTTCTCAGAAGTGATTACGCCTAGACTCCCCCTAGAGGCTAACCAAACAGATAAACAGATTGGAGCGAGGAACATATATTCTCCCTTAACAAGTACCAAAAAAAATAAAAATAAAAATAAAAACAATAGTAAATAATAATAATACTTTATTCAGCCATCACCATACATAACAGCAAAGAAACTTTTTGTAGCTCTTTTGAGTAAAGTGCATAACAAAAAATAATAGGAATATATATACATGTACACGTATAATACTGATAGCATAATCAATAATACTAAAAGGTGTTACATAGATAATTTGTAATTGTAGATTTTGATACTAGATGTAGTAGTAATTTTATTAACCAAAAGTGGATGGCGACCAGAAAAAGCCAAGGCTTATCAGGCTGGTTGCCTTTACAGAATCAGGTTTGATTTATATAAAACTAATGAAGGTCAATATCCATTTATAACAGCTATGTAACCACTGAGGAAGTAATTTTTGATGCTTTTGTGTAATGCTTTTAATGTTTTGAAATCATGATTGTTTTGTTGCTGAAGATTATTCCACAGTATCGTGCCTTCATAAACTGCTGTTTTTTTTTTGCTTGCTCTGTCTTTACTCTGCTTATCAATAGTTCTTTATTTTGTCTAGTGACTCTTCTGGCATTAAATATATAATAATTTTGAAAAATAGGAGGGACAAGGTTTTTTATCACTTTGAACACAAATTCAATCATGCTAGCCTTGTACATATCTTTTACCATCATAATATTATATTTATGGTATATTTCTTTTGTTGGCATCCGTAAATCAAGTCTATATACAACTTTTACTGCTTTATTTTGTAATGTTTGGAGTCTCATTATATGCGATTTTGCAGACTTGGATTCCATATTTTATTTTTGAGTGAACATCTGCAAAATAAAGTTTTCGTTTTTCAGATTCAGGTACAAAGTTTTTAAATATTTTGAAAGAATTGGTAATTTTTACTAAGTCTCTTTCTAGTTTCATTATATGTTGTTTCCATTGTAACTTGTCGTCTAGTATTATTCCAAGATATTTAACTTGGGGAGATCTTTTTATTACCATGTCATTTACTTTGATATTGTTTAAGTAATTGGGAACGCTTTAATTTTTCCTACAAAAGACACTAAATTGTGTTTTGGAGTGATTCAATAATAATTTGTTGCTTTTAAACCATTTGTCTAAACTTCCTATGGTAGTTTTAAACTTTAGCAGCCGAGTTTCTGGATTTTTGTCTTTAATGAATTTATTTGTGTCATCTGCAAACAGCCTAATATAATTGTCTATGGGGTTGTGGATATCATTGATATATATATATATAAGGAATAATAGGGGCCGAAGGACAGAGTCTTGTGGAATCCCATGCGCATTTGTCTTAATTTCAGATTTCGCTTCATTCAATTGTACAAATTGTTTTCTATTGCTCAGATAACTTTCAAATAGTTGATTGCTGGCTCCTCGGATACCAAAATGCTCCTATTTATGAAGTAGTATCGAGTGATTTACTAAATCAAAGGCCTTAGTTAGATCAATGAATATTCCTAATGTGTAGAAGTTTTCATCAATATACTTTCTTAGTTTATCAACAATTTCAGTTTGAGCCAGTTCGCAAGAAAAAGTAAGATCAAACTTACTCTGATGGAATGGATAATAATTTGTGTTTGTTTATAAAATTTAAAGTTCTTGTGTGGATTAGTTTTTCTAAGATTTTATTGATGCAAGATAGAGGTCTTATTGGTCGACAATTTGTCAAATTAGTGGGATCATCCTTTTTGTATACTGGTATAACTTTTGCCATTTTAAATTCTTCGGGGTATTCTGCTGTTATGAACACTAAGTTAAAAATGTGGTTCAGTATAGGTGATATTACCGCAGTATTTCCTTTATATTTTTAGGGTGCACATTGCACCAGGAGATTTATTTATATTTAGCTGTTTTATAATGTGGTCAATTTTATGTGGATTTGTAGGAGTAGTGAACATGGTACTCGAATTTGGATTTTCTAGATACTTTTTGAAATTATCATTATCAGGCAAATGCTCAGTGAGTTTTGAAGCAATGGATGTAAAGTACTTGTTAGATTGTTCTGCAATTTCTCTTTTATTTGTTATATATACTTGGGGTTCTACTTTTATTGTATTTCTGGATTTTTTTGTTTTGTTTGGATTGATAATAGGTCCATATATCTCCCAAAGAGAATACAGATTTTCTTCTTTTCATTTATCAGGGTCTTATTGTAGTTAGATTCACTTTTCCTCAGACATTTAATTGGTATATCTCTATACTGTTTATAAATGTGTCTATTAACATCATCCGGGTGTTTCAAATATTTCCTGTATAATTTGTTTTTGTATTTAATACTTTTAAGTCTCTTATCTCTTGCTCTTTTTCTTGATATTCTTTCAGAGGAAAGCAGGAGTCAAAAGCATTTTTGTATTTCTTAAGGAATATAAGTAGGGTGACATTGGGGTCATTCATTTTGAATATAATGTCCTAATTTTCATTTTGTAAGGTTTGCTTGAACTTTTCATCATTGTTTGGTCCATAGATTCTTAAATTTTTCTTCTTATATTTTATAGTTATAAAATTGGGAAGGTGGTCTGAAATATCAATGAATAGATTACCATTACTGATTAATGTATTAAAGAAGTCGGTAGTTGTGTTGTGCATTCCTACTTTTAGTCAATCAATATTCAAATCTCCACATATTACACATCTAACCTTTTCACCATACAATTTTCCTAAATAATTTTCTAAAGATTCGTTAAATTCAGTGATATTGCCTCCTGGATGTCTATACATGCATCCTACAACTAGCTTTTCATTTCCATCATCAATTTCAATCCAGACATTTTCAGTTTCAATTTCATTTTTCATAATTTTCAGGTCATGTCTTTCAAGGCATGTATTCTTAATAAAAATTCCAGTCTCTCCAAATTTGATATTTTGCGGTAAATCATAATAGAGGTTGTACTCTTTTGAAAAGAATGCTGCTCTGTTTTGAATGTTTTTGGTGCTGGTTCAGTAATTCCTATTGTGTCAAAGCTTTTTTCAAAATGTGCAAGTAGTGCCAATAATTCTGTACTGTGTTTATCTAAACTTCTAATATTCAAATGCAATAAAGTCAGATCATACTTACTATTTTTGAGCAGAGTGTTCAGTGATTCTTCATTATAATAATTGCAGTTTATTCCAGTTTGACAGCTCGGAAAAGTTGTGTTTTAAGGAAGTTCTCTAGTTTATTTTGTTTTAGGATGTTATGGATTCTATTGGAAGAGGTTTTTAAAGTTAAATTTAGTTTATAATCATAGATGGTACAAATGTATTTCCATATCTAAAAGTGCGATGTCTAGGCACACTAAGTCTTTTTCCTGATCGTAAGACACAAATTTACAAAAAAGAAACACAAAAAAAAAAAAAAACAATTTGCTCGTAATATTGCCACTAAGAATTTTTTATTGTATTGTTTTACAATAGGTTATTAGCAGCACTGAATCATGAGACCCAGATAGCAATGCGAGGTCGGCCCGGCGTTGGGCCAATGTCGGCAGTTCATTTGTAGATAGATTTATTTATTCACAAACTTTGTCAACCTTTCTTTTATGTATTAGATAAACTAAATGAGAACATTGCATTTAGTAGCCTCAAGTTATTTGGAAAAGTGCCCTGACAAGACTTGAGCTCAGAACACTTGCATAGAACGAGAGTGCTATCCATTACACCAACTCCACCTGTGCAGTTTTTCTATGCCTACTGTTTAAATTGAATTTGGGCAATTACAACAGAGTAAAACCAGAGTTTTCATAATATACTGTGAAAATCCTAAATACAGCAGTATAAAATCCAATAGTGCATTCACTAACGTTTTCGGGGCATTACTTCTGTATCCAATCCTTATATTTGATATGCTTTGCAAATAGATAGGTGTTAAATATTAATCTCACAAATTCTGGATATGCTTGCAATAATTATAAGCAGCAATAGAAAATGGAAATATTTTAGAACCAAAAAGTTTACACCACCCTGCAAACACAAGCATATTGTGACAATCTTGTCACAACATTTGTATAATATTGTCACATTTTTGTAGATCACATTGTCGCAGTATGAAAGTGTGGACCCTAGAAAAGTGTGCGGCAACTTTTCTGATAATATTCCCAAAAACATTATGAATATATTGTTAGTACAATCAGATTATTTTTATAAGTAATCCTTCCAATACAATATTGTGAGAATATTTTTACAGCATTGACATGTTTAACTAACATTTTGAGAGTATTGCAGATCATATTGTCACCACATTAAAGTGTCCACAGTAGAAACATTATTGCACATGTTTCCCTGAAACATAGCCAGAAGATACTCATTGATATTATTGAATTGAACCAATACTGTGACTACTTGCAAAAAATATTGTCACAAGACTGAAGTGTGGACCCTGACCCCTTTTAAGCAATATTTTCCAAATATTAAGAACAAGGATGTTGACAATATTTTATAGATTTAGATTTAATATATAAATGGAATAGGGGAGAAATGTTTATTTCAAATGAACATTCGATCAATATCTGGCAATTATTAACTTCAACAAAACTGCAATTAGTTCTTTTAATACTGAATATATAAATGGCAATAGTTGGTGAGCAATCACAGTGATGTATCTCTCCACATCATGTCTTGTTGTCAGTCAGGCTCATGATTAGGTCAACTTCTGCATCAATATACACCCCTAAAATTATATTTAAAAAAATAAACTTTTTAATTGAAACTCAGCATAAGCTATATATTATTTACATTTACATGACAACAGTGATTGTATTGCCATCCATTTATGATGTTGAAAATTCTTCAGGGGCTGACCAGGCAACAAATCACATTTTGAAGGGAATTAATCTTCATTTGTTTTCTACAATGACTTATCACTGACAACGCTGCAAAAAATAACAAAAATACTAACCTGTTTTGCAGATGTTCCTGGATTTTGTTGCTAAGACTTTAAAACTCTCTCCATATCAAAATGGCTACCAGATGCATATAATCCCCAGATGGCGCTTGTTAATTTAAATTAATATTTTCATAGTGTGAATAAAAACATTGCGGCAATGTTTTTAATTATATTTTTTAAAATATTGCACAGACATCATTACAACATACATAATATTATTATCATTGACCTAATGTTGTGACAATATTATTGGAGCATAATGTAACATTATGGTAGTGTGGACCTAGAAATAGTTGCAGCAACATCATTAATCATATTATAACAAAACATTATGGAAATATTGGCAGAACACAATTTCATAAGGTGAATAAAATCCTTCTTGCGATGTGTTTAATAACATATTTTAAAAATATGGCATGGGTATTTTTTACAACATCCACATTATCATTCAAATTATGTTGTGGCAATATTATTTGAGCCTAATGTAACAATATCAAAGTGTGGAGCCTAGAAATGCTTGTGGCAATATTATAAATCATATCATCAAGAAACATTATCAAAATAGTTTAACCATGTAAATTTTATTATAGAATGTTGTCTCAACATTTACATAATCTGTTTTGGAACATTTTTTTTTAAATATTATCCCAATGAGTTAGTGCTAATATTATTTAAAAGTTGTCGTGTTTGCAGGGAAGTAGCTCGTTGCTTATGACTAAACTTGATAATTAAAATGTATTGCAGGCTTGCTGAATTTTTTATTTCATTTTTTAAATTAAAATGTACTATATGTACTAGGCAAAGGGCGCTGTTTCTGGGGACTACTCCTTACGTGCCCTAGGGCCTGCAAATGCACAAAATGGCCATACAGTTATTTTCATTAAAAACGGCCTGTCAGATTGAACTTAAACAAAGCTAGACAACTTATGCTACCTGCCAATAAACAGAACTGTATTTGTCATGTTTTATTGAAAGGATGCATGTCTATTCTACATTTATATTTATGATATATTAGAAAATACTCTTACATATACATATCAAGGTTTATATTTTTCAGTGTTGGTAGTATTCTAAGTCGACTATAAGCTAGGAGTAGACAAAAGTGGTTGGCTTAGGCCAGTTTGTGAAACTAACTGTACCTGGTTTCAAGGATATTTTCACTGCTAACGCAAACCAAATTGATGTTATGGTAGTACGAAACAGAACTTTTAAATTACTCTTTAAGAAAATATAGAAATGTTTTACCTTTGAGGTTTGTGGTCTAGATGAGTTTGTGCAGGCTGCTATAGTAAGGATTTTGAGGCTTTTGCTCTCTTTTCGAAGGATTGTCAGCAGCATATTTTTGTTGTTATCATGGTTTGTTGAACACGTGCAACCCAATAAATCGATGGGGTCACACTTAACGGGGGGGGGGGGGGGGCGGGGAGGGAGGACCTTTATTTATAAGAAGTTTCAAATGCATTTCTTTGCTGCATATGTTGAGGGTGTTTCTACTGGGGAAATCATGACACACAAAGGTTTTGTGTGATTTCTTAAAATTGTGTGCTTGTCACCTGGAAAATGTCACTCTAAAAACCATAAATCGTATTAATACCAAGCAATGTGCCTTAATGTATATCAGACAGCATGATCAAAATGTAGCTGAAACGATTTATGTTTTCCCGAACTCAATAAATCGGAGGACAAGTGTCACATGTTGATATCTGCTTTGATGTTTCAAAAAGTTGCATTGAATGGAGTCTTTGTTTGATTCTATTTCTGGTGCGAGAAGGTCGCGCATCTATTAGAATAAAGACCATTCAGGGAGTTTCACTCATGGTATCATGAAAAAGGCTACAGTATAACATTGGTGTATTGAGTAAAAAATCACAGGCTCTATACACAGCTTTCCCGTATATAATATAATGTAAATATTCAGAGCCAAAAAAAAAAAAAAAAAGAAGAAAAAAGAAGAGGATACCTGCAGAAATCATGCAACTTAAATTTCCCTGACGATGTTATATATTTTTTAAATGTCAAGGAACAGTTATTTTTACATTAAATAAATTAAACACAATGTTATTTATCTTTACCCCAATTTGTGTTTTAAAAGTGTTTTTGATTAAATAATGAAGGAACTACATAGTCTAGTGGTTAAGGCACTGGCCAGATGCAGAAGATCTGGTGAATGTCTTTAGTAGCATGGTGTGGACTGCAAGCCTTATCATCTCATCGTTACCTATACTCTTGGTATTACTTATGGGAGCCTCAGCTTTATATGTAAGGAGGTTTTTTTTAACTACACTTTAAATTTTGTAATTTATGTTTGTAGACAACCAACTGCAAAGTTGTAAAGTGAGACCTAACTGATTTCAACTTTTTTCTTAAACCGAACATAAATATTGATAGGCACATGTTCTAGAAGTGATGGACTATGCATGACCAGCTCTTGAAACACATTGTGTCATACTCTTTACTCGCTTGGTGCAGCCACAAATGTCCTTTTACTGGAGTACACACAACTAAATTCTTGGTAGGCAAAAATGGCAATGTAATGAACCTAACCAAAATGGCAATGTAATGAAACTAACCCACACATATGTTCTTGATATTTCCTATTTCCTATTTAGATGCACAAAAGAACAGCCATATAATGATTCATTTTGTAATCGTATAGTTATTGACCATCAGGACATTTTAAGCATAAACTGCCTTTAGAAATAAACTTTTTTGATGCAATTGCAATCAATCCCTGATCTACCGTGAAGTAAACAAACTCGTATAGGCGGAACTTTTGAAAGGTCCACCACAACAGCCTGTCTATAATGATTATTTCATACTGGGCCTGATTGCACAACAGTATTTCTGGTATAAAAGAGAGTTTCACAAAAATCTGGGAGTTAGATTTATAGGTAAGCCAGAAGAAGTTATAGTGACCCCTCGATCACTCTACATTGAACGACTGGCCATAATTAGAATTTATACATCTGACTGGAAGAAGGAGGTGAAGGCAGGAGGCCCGCTATGGCACCAAGGGCCATCTTCTGGTTGACTGCAGTGGTCCTACTCCGATTGGGGACTGTCTCGGCTGAGTAAGTCCATTTTTGAATACGATAAGAAAAATTATAAAATAAATTTTAAACATGGAATGTTACATAACAGTTTGGAAAGCGGGTGGGGATGAAAAATTCAATAAGAAAAAGAAATATATAGTTAATAAACATGGAATGGTATATATAACAGTTTGGAAAGGAGGGGGGGGGGGGGGGTGTAGCAAATTCAATATAAGTTAAAATGTACTGGGCCCGGAGTAGGGCAGGTTCAAACTGGATCCATTACTGTATACACCATGTTGGTCTAAATACTAATGACTAGTGGTTTCATTTTAGTTAAACTGCTTCCCTTTGCTCTAACTTCTACCTTTAACCACCTTAAAGTGACCCATCAACCCTTCAGAAATTGGAAAATAAGGAGAATACAAACCTTTATTTGCAACTATTTACTGAACATGTGCTGAAAACGCCTCCATCTACCTTCCAACTTCATACACAATTCAATTACCTGCATATATGTTATCTACATTAGTGGCATTTAATTTAGATTATTGCATAAAATATGTGATTTTGATTTCAGATGATAAAAAGGCTCAGATAAGATATCATCGTGTCAACAATTTGAAAAATATTTTTAACTTTGCAGCTTTTGTCTGAAGAATGTAACAACTCGGGACAATGTAGACGAACCGTGCGACCATTTCTTTCCTCGAATTGTTCTCGGGTTTCAACTGGATCCAAAAGCCTCCCATCTGGAAGGCATGGACAGCGCTACTTTACAGAAGAAACTGACAGGCAAAAATATGTGCAGGTTCTATAAGTAAGTAACCGTTAGCAATCTAAATTTTGTTATTAGGAAATTATTTTGCCCACTATTCGAACTTATTGAAAAACAAAACAAAAAAAAAGCAAACACATACTATCCAGAGTACTAAGTAGAAAATGTATATATGTAAGGATAGGCCTTATGCTCATTTTAAGGTGAAAGGAAACTGTTGGTTGTATCATAGCCAGAATTATTTAATATAGAGCAGGCTGTGTTTCATATCAAATAGTCTATCTCGCATATACAATACATATTATATATCGGATGACTACAGGTGGAAATTTAAAATTCAAGACTTCAAAATTCATTAATCCATTTAAATTTCCATTTCCTAATTTTAGGGTACGCATGATGGAGGTCAGAGAGTGTTGCCATGGTTACACAGGGAAAAAATGTGACGAACGTAAGTGCAAAACAGTATGTCTGTTATCAGTGTGCAAATTTAGTCTATCTGAATCAGATTCTGTTTATATGCTTTAAATTGATGCCCATGTTAAAAACCCTCACTTTAAAAGAATATTAAACATTCCCATTTAACATAATAATGTATCTTGGTTTTGCAGTCGAATGTTATCCACCATGCAAGTACGGAACGTGCGTCAGAAGCAAGCTGTCAGAAGGCAATGTTTGTGAATGTGAATCTGGGTATGAGCGGCGCACTTGTGATGAAAAAGTAGAAAGTGAGTACACACCTCCATGCATATGTGTTAATGTTAATGCATGACTTCATTCGTACATCTGTCGTCTGCATGAACTCCAAAAGTATATACTTGAAGGCATGGCAGCTATCACCAAATTATCTTGTACAATTTGATGTAGTTTTTGTATGTAGGTAATGTAATAGGCTATGCCATAATTTCAATGTGGCAGTTTTTGTATGTAGGTTATGAGTATATAATTAGTATATATAGCAAATAAACTTATGGTACAGGCTAATATATAAAATTCATGACTGAAAATAGATAAATCGCCAGGAGTACAGAATAACGCATTCTGGCAATTTGTGGATACTCAACAATTAGGCCATACATATTATGCAAGAAATTGGAATAGTTTTTTATGGAAATATATCTTAAGTACATTTGATATCGGTATTTCAATGATTTTACGATGAAATAACCTACCTTTAAATATTTGCAGCTGACCCTGGTCTAGGCTACTGCTACACCAGTACCACATGCACGGGCAGACATGCAGACAGTTCTGAGCGGCAATTGCTCAAGGAAGACTGTTGTGGTTCTGGGGCTGGCTCCTGGGGCAAAGCAGATCAGTGCCAGTCGTGCAAAGATGGGCAAACTATTCCCCCAGGAGTTATTGGTGAGTCATAACAAAATAGTCTACCAACTCTTGAAGGCATTACTTACTTGTGTAACGATTCTCCCAGAGCTGGTCCCTTGGACTAAAAGTCAGAACGTTAACCATTGTACCAAAGTTATGCCCACACAAGAAACTCTATATTACACTTGCAAATTCACTGATTTTGTATACAAAATATCTCGCGTGGTATCAAGTCATTGCATACAACTTGGAAACGTAACAAACGTCCTATGCTTCAAAGTTGAAACCCCCCCCCCCCCAAAAAAAAAAAAAAAAAACTCAGAGAATCATTTGGTAATAATCATATGACAATGAACAAAGTATGTTGGTCTTTTTTTTTTTCGTCCCTTACTACCAATTTTTGTGACTTGCAGTCGAGGAGTAGCCTCACACAGCTTAATTGTAATTTTTTAAAATATTTTTGCCCTGTTCTCTAACAAAATGATCAAATGCCACTATTTAAAATACAAAAGCATGCAAACTATGATAGCATCTATTGGTATTTGGTAATAGTACTCATAATGTATTTGGGGTAGGGGGATGATGACCCCCTCTAGGTCTTTTAAAAATGGGGTCAAGGTCCCCAGACAGACAAATACATTTATTTACACAAAGAGACACACATTTCATATACAGACATTGTTTGAAACATACATAGACAAATAAACAAGTAAAGAAATATTTAAAATGTATTTTTCTCTATGTGTGTGAGGTTCTCTAAGGTATTAAGACCGCTATCGAGAGGCCATCCCAACCCACCCTTATTTCGAACACGGATGCATTTTATTCCATACAATGTTTAGGCATCCTCTGGGTGAAACAATTGGACCCTTTTCCATGTATCAAATTAATTGCAGCAATATCACACCCTATCTCTTTTGACTGTTTGCAGTGCTCGAGAAGAACAACAAAAAAGTATGTGCTGGTTACTCCAACAACATGTACCGCACATTCGATGGCCTTGTGTACAGCTTCGACGCAAATGATGGCTGCTCATACCAAGTGTTTAATGATGGAATGCACTCCCTGGCTGTCACCCTTACTAACTGTAACAAGGTAGCAACATGCAAAAAGGTAAACCAAAGGAGCCATAAAATTTTTACTTTATTACTCTAATTTATATTCTGGAGATTGAGATTGATTAACCGTCACAATTGTCAGGAAACAACTGCATGTCGTAAAACTTATAACAAGCTTGTTTTAAGATTTTCTGCTATTTCTTATGCTTGATGTAGCACATTCAAATCACAAACACTATACATTCCGAAAGTTTTTACCTTCCAAAAAGGAGCTAACATTTCAAAATATGTTCTTTGAAAGTTCATCGTTACGGGATAACAGCTTTATGTATCCTAATCTGATAAAATAAACTGATTTTGTTGTCACTGAAATGTCATAATATTATCCCACAGTCTTACGAACTGAGAGTGTCACAGAATGCTGTGGTCACGGCCAGTTGCCGCAACGACATCAAACTCAATGGCAATTTGATCAAGGTCAGCCCAGGCCACGGGTTTGCCACCGTCTACCCAGGTGAGTGTGTTATCAATGTTTATGCATCAAATACGTTGAGAAATACGTTGTCAATTCAGAAGTTACAGAAAGTAAGACAAAGGCACTCCCCATTCAGCAGAAATCGACTTAGAAACTAAACTCTAGAAGACCTCATATGAATCCAGGACTCCCATTGGCTGAGGGACTGCTTAAACTAATGAGAGTGATAGATTCATATGACATCCTATGGATTTTAGTATATATGTTTATGAAATCTGCTGTATAAACCAAAAAAGAAATTCTAACTCAAGAACCAACTGTATTTTATGTACTAATTCTAGCATCTGAAACCTACACATAATTGTTACTACAACATTAGTTTGTGACACCATGCGATTCACTTCTATTTATATCTTTTAACTTCCTCCGTCATTGTAAATTCAGGTTATGACAATGCAATTTTAAATCTCAGAATACTTTAATATACAGTAGAAATCACAGGTTTGTTACAAATGTTTGCCTGACCTGGACTAATGCTTTTATTCCATATTTTTCAGGAATCATCGTGACTGTGATTGGTCGCTATTTGGTCATTTCATACGGCGGAATCAAGTTCATGTTTACAGAAAATAATGAATTTAATTTGTTCGTTGATGAAATCATGTTGCCATCTGACAGAAAATTGGTCCATGGTCTCTGTGGAAACTTTGATGGAAAGCCTGAAAGTAAGAACCAGTTAAAAATACTTTATGCAAAGAAATGGTGAATATATAATATAATATAATATAATATAATATAATATAATATATATAATATATATAATATATTAGAATAGAATAGAATAGTATCACTTAGAAATCATGAACAAATAAAATGTTGGCAAACTTAAGTTAGTGATTGAAATCTAGGCACAAACTATTTCAGGCACATGTGAGAGTAAACTGGTCAACCAGAAAGCTATAGTGAAGTCACGCACACGCAGTAGATAGTTACATTTATAGCAGGGTAATCCCGATGTGTCATTAGCAGGTACAGCCACTTAAAGCCATGGTAGTAGTAAAAATTAATTAGGCCTAATTCATGTGACATAAATGGATTTTCCTAATAATAGTGTCTATGATATCACGTAATTTCATTTTGCAAATAACCCAAATGACGTTTAGCATTTCCCATATATTACGTGTATGACTTGATTAATTACATATATATATATAGATTTTATTGACATGTAAAATATCATAAATGATACATATGTCATTCAGTTAAAAGATAACATGAAAGAGACATTAATGTAAGTACAGAAAGCAATAAAATGTCAATAATCAAGGTTCCAGCCACCAAGTTAACTTATAATACGTGTTTAAAATCCACATACACAATAGAAAAAAATACAAGCCGCTAATAAAAACATTTCACTCTCAAAGTCCAAAACATGACAAGCACATCATAACTAATAAACTAATAAACTAAATTAATAACTGTGTGGATACAGGAGATGGTTTTCTCTACACATCAGCTTGAAGGAGAAACTTTCCTAAACTAATTAATAACTCAGGTTCCTTGTTTGTCATTATTGCTGTAAACTTAGTTATATCATCTAGAGACAAGAAGTTGTTAATAAATTTAGTTGCATTCAAAAAAAGGTTAACACGGTGTTGCTCATTACCAGGACAGACAATCAAACAGTGAATTTCGTCTTCTACAAAGTTTAACGTACACTTTTCACATATTCTATTTGGAGCAGGAATTATTGGTTTATGGTGTCGACCTGTTTCAATCTTCAGGCTATGTGAACTTGTCCTAAATCTAGCTATTTTAGTTAACACTTTGCGAATTTGTTGCAATTCAAGATAAGGTTCTATTCTACAATCAGTTTTAAATAGTTTATATGTCCTAAGTTTTGGTTGTTGTGAACTGTCATTTATTGCATTTATAAGTCGCTCATGTTCGGCTTCATAGAGTCTTAGTTTCACTGTGTTAGAGATATTATCAATGTCAAAGTTTCTGAGGTTACTAATATCATATTCAATGGTGCAGTTATTTAATACATGACACACTTTACTGAACCAGTTATTTCCATTTACTGCATTCACATAAATTTCCTTCTGAACATTTAAACATTTCTTAAGTAAACTGTCATCAGGTGCTCTTTCCAATCTTATCCAGTAATTCACCATTCTAATTTTCTGTCTGACATGCAATGGGAATCTACCTGTTTCACCATAGACTGCTAAAGATGGTGTTTGTTTTCTTACTCCTAATATGTTTTTAAGATATGCAAGTTGCAAATTTTCTAATTCAGGCATAGATTTTTCACTTGTCCATATTTCACTATTGTACTCCAGGATAGGTAAAATATAGGTATCAAACATTCGAAGAGATAGTATGGGATCGATTTTTCCTAATGCTTGTTTTGAATCACCTTGCAGTGCAAAGAGCGCTTTATGAGCTTGTGTTGAGAGGTATTCCGTCATCTTGCTATGTATTCTACGCTTATTAGTAAGCATATGGCCAAGATATTTGAAGCTGTCAACATTTACTAGTTTTTCCCCATTACAGAAGAAGGTGCTTATTGCTTTGTTACCAATCTGCATCACTTTGGTTTTACTAACATTTACAATAAGGTGCCATTTTTTACAGTAATTATGAAGTGAATTTATACTATTTTGCATGCAATTAGGAGAATCAGCTACAAGTGCGATGTCATCGGCATACAGTATATGTGTAAGAGTAAAATCACCTAATGTTATTCCATCTGATTTTTCAAGATGATCGGGTAGATCTGACATAAATTCATTGAATAATTTTGGGCTGAGGATTCCACCTTGTAATACCCCACATTTGCTGTCAATAGAACCACCGGTATTACCACCTTGGTTTACTCTTGCTTTTGCCTTATCATACATACTAATGATTAACTTGAGCATTTTGTCACCAATATTCTGCTGCATCAATTTGTAGTACAAAGCATTTCTATTAATGTAATCGAATGCTTTAGTAAAATCAACAAAGCACAAGTATACAGGTTTTCGCATTGCTTGTTGGTAACTTATAACTGTGTCAAGAACAAAGACACAGTCAGTAGTGCTTGACCCAGGGGTGAACCCAAACTGACAAGGATCATCAAGATTTAGAGCCTCATTTTTAAAGTATAATCTGCTATTTAGGATTGAGTCAAAAATCTTACCCATTACTACATTTACAGTTATTTTTCTATAGTTATCAGGATCTGTGCGGTTACCTTTTTTATGTAAAGCATTAATAAGCCCTTCTGACCACTGAGATGGGTATTCACCTTTATCAAAAATGTGGTTGAATACAGCACAAAATGGTGTTATAAGATTTTCACCAGCATATTTATAGAATTCTGCGGGTATCCCATCAATGCCAGCCGCTTTATTATTTTTGAGTCTCCTGAAATGCAGGGCGACCTCTTCTTCAGTTATTACATTATCACAAATATGAGTAGATAGTTCACTACTGCAGCTATAACCGGAATTTTGCACAGCATTAACTATGTGTGCCATATTTTCAGTGTCAAAATAGTCACGCTCTGGTGGAAGCGATTGTTGTTTAAAGTAGTTATGAAAGGTATCTAAGTCTGGGCAGTTAACTTGGATTTTTCCAACAGATTTTAGTTTATTCCAATACTTCCAGCAATCTGCTTGATTTTTACCCATGAGAGTTTGCATTTCCTTTCTATTACTTCCTTGAAATTTTCTTTTTTTCTTTTGAGTTACTCGTTTGTAATATCTGTGCATAATACCATATTGCATTTTATTTTGATCCAGGGCTAAATCATTCTGTTTAGCAAAGTCATTCAAAGATTTTCTGAGATTTTTACACTCACTATCAAACCATTTATTAGTAGGAAAAGTGCTTTTTGCAGATTTAGATTTCTTTTTCTCAAACGTTGGCCGTATTCTATCAGTTAAGTATTGGTATACAGTATCTATGACCACATCTGTATCATAGTCTGACTCAATATCACAGCATAGCTTATACAGTGTGTTCTTGGCATTTTCATTGTCAAAATTAGAGAGGTATTCTTCAGTTTTACTCTTGTCAAATACATACTTGAATGTTCTGGTCTGCCGATTATTTTTAGTCTGTTTATTTATTTTTGGTACTTTGGGAAAGTTAAAAGAAAAGCTAAGTGGAGTATGGTCAGACTCAGTAAGCTTATCATTTACAACAAACTCATTAAGGCAATTATACGCTGGTTCACTACAAAGCAAATAGTCAACAACACTTTGTCCCATAGGAGTATGACAGGTAAATCGATCGGTTATACTTTCATCAAAGAATCCATTCATTATTCTAATACTGCTTGCCCTACATAAGTTAATGAGATCCTTTCCAAAGGCGTTCTTCTTATCTCTACACAGTCTGTGCTTAAGGGACCATTTGTGTTGCATTGTAGTTGCAACACGAGATACAGTGCCTAAGTCAGAAATGAGAGAAGAATTTTTTCCATTTACAGGTTCTTCAAAATCATTCATATCACCTGTCCGGCTATTAAAATCACCACAAATAGAAACAAAGGGTGTTCTATCTAGAAAACATGCAAGATCCTCCCTCAATTCATTCAGCACATCCTTTCCATATCTACTATTCAAATAGATCATGCTACCCTCAGGGGGAATATAGGCACCACCAATAATAATTTCATGAGTTGATCCCCTAATTTTCAGCCATATAGCATGTTCACTTGCTTTTTCGATAGCTACAGCTTTTGACTCAAAAATATCTGACTTAATCAATACGGCTATGCCGCCAGATGGCCTCCTAGCTCTAGGGTGTCTGTACTTTCTTTCATAATGGAAGTAGTGGTACCCTTCCATTTGTGGGTCAAAGGTATCTGATTTCATGGTTTCATACAGGAAGATGACATCATAACAGGTAAACATATTTCTAATCTCCTCTAACTCTAATTTTTGACCAATGCCCTGAATGTTCCATGAAATTATTTTGAGAAAATTATCATTTGAGCCTTTGTTACTGTTCCAAAATCTAGATTTTTCATTGAACATTTGAGTCATATCATGAATTAAGTTTATGTCTGAGTGTGTAATTGTATCTACAACAGTCTTAGTATTAATGTCAGAACCATCCCCCACATCCACACAGTCATCAACGAAAAGATCTATCACAGGTTCAACATTACTAAAATCAGATGGCATAAAAATATTACAGTCATACATTGGACTGTACACCCAACTGTACACCCAGCATCGTGAAATAGGTTCAAAATATACATACATGTATGCTTTGCCATGCGAGACAATTAGGTTGTAACTTACAATTGTGACAACGGTCTAGCAAACACTATGACCAATAACTGAAATATTAGCCGCAGCCATAGTTAACAGTTATCATGTCAATGCATGCAGATTGTTATGATTGTGTGTGGGATTTTGTTTTTGAGAACCTTCTCTCTGAACATGCCAAACCTAAAAATGCTAATACATCACCTAAAAAATAAAGGCTGCCTGCGTGATTTGACTACTAAACCTAATTGGATTATATGCGGAGAAAGAAAAACAATTAAATAATGGCACTTAACCATCAATTACAGATGATATGCTGAAGATGGATGGAAAACCAGCAAGTACAGTTGTGGATTTGGCAAATTCATATTCACTACTGGCACTCAGTGGAACGGTGAGTCTAGAATTACATCTTTACAACACATCATATTTGAAGATGTGACCCATCCTCTGCATGCATACATGGTCATATGTCAGACACTATTAATGATTTTGTATGCACTGTATGCACTAGCATAGCCTTGTCATTTTGCAAAATTATTTCATTGCAATATTATGGCCAATAAATTCAGTCTTAGTCATATTGTACTTTTCCATGACTTGTTTTGGTATTCATGAATACGTATTATACATACATTTTCGTCTGGAATAATTGTTGTTTTATTATTTTTAATAGCTACTTCTCTTATTATTCATCAAGATGGATTTTGTTTAAAAAAGAACCAACAAACATGTTTTTGGTTCATACTTATAATATTTTTGGTTCATACTTATAATATTATCCATTATATTTACAACAAAAGATTTCCTCTCTGCAATCTGTCGAACTTAGCTGTACCAATCTGTTTTGAGTATACATTTCTTTTTATCATCACATGTTAAAATCATTTTTGAAATAACCCATTCAAATGCCATTGATTTAGTCCCAATACATCAAGTGAAGATAAATAGTTGTATCGACACATGAGCTGTGAAAGGATGGCTACACAATATACTTGACGTCACCACATATGTTGTAAGAGGAAAGATTAGAAAGAGTCCTGTTATTCTATTGTCAAACATCGACTGTTTGGTTTGTTTAAACTTCAGTAAATTTTCCAAAAGCACCTCAACAGCTGTTTATCAGTGACGCATACATCTCCATGTACAAGGCAATTAATAAGACGTGTTCTTATCAAACTGTTAAAATATACTGGGATACCTAAAATATAAAATACGTCTGATCAGTGTGAATAATGACATGTCATAAGGCAGCAACTACTATTGATAGACTAATTATTATAATGGTTATTATTCATACACACTCCCAAGGTGATTTCTTGAATAAGCCTTGAATATGCAGTCTGGAAGCAAGTCATATAGAATTTTTTAATATGGCTGTAAAGGTCATAGGCCAGAGTCCTGAAAAACTCGAAAAACTCAGTAAAGCACATACAATTATGAAAAGCAGTACACATGTTTTGTAAGATGCTCGCCTGCTCCTCTGAAGCACCCGGGTTCGATCTCAGGCCTGGGCACCCGTCATGAGCAACATCCAAGCTGGATGTTGTTCGGATGAGACGTTAAATTGACTGTCCCTTGTACTCAGTGTACTCAGTGTACTCAGTGTACTCAGTGTACTCAGTGTACTCAGTGTCTATGCTGAGGCAAGTAGAAGACCCCCACCCATGGGAAAATGTGTAACATGGGTGGACTCCTCTCTCTCTCACCTCATCAATCAACCCTCGATAGTGGCAAGAATTTGCTTTAGAGGGCTGGACTTTCCATATCTATCTATCTATCTATATATCTATCTATCTGTCTGCCTACCTATCTATCTATCTGTCTATCTATCTATCTATCTATCTATCTATCTATCTATCTATCTATCTATATATCTATCTATCTATCTATCTATCTATCTATCTATCTATCTATCTATCTATCTATCTATCTATCACCGCAATATAAATTTTGCAAAGTTTTAAGACTGTGACAGTTAAAAGCAACTGCTTCAGAAGTTATTTTATTAAATAAAAATATCAAACCAGCATTATACTCTTATATCAATCTATTTCAAAATCTCTGTGATTATGTTATCCAGTGTATTTGTAAAATTTTAGCCTGCACATGCAGCAAAGTATTTTACATTGGATAATAAAGATTTAACTTATCTTGTCTTGATTTACCACAACAATACAATATTACTATTTAAGATGAATAAATATCTCTAATGGTAGATCATTGGACTGTACACCCAACTGTACACCCAGCATCGTGAAATAGGTTCAAAATATACATACATGTATGCTTTGCCATGCGAGACAATTAGGTTGTAACTCTGAACTGAACACCACACTGGTTACCACATTGATTTATTTATGGCAGATGATATTGACTGCAATGGCTAGCATACATAGGAAAGAAAGAAAGAAAGAAAAACAACACACATTATTGTAAGTGCTTTAAAGTGTATCTGAAAAACGAAGTACTCTCTTTCCAGTGTGTCCGAGCCTCAGAACCAGGACCATGTTGTACCAGTGAAGAACTGCATGACAAAGCTAACCACTTTTGTAACTACATTTTCTCAGATGTATTCGCACATTATAAAGATGACTTGGTAAGTGAAAAGATGGCTCTATGATTGAAACTTCTACTCACGCGAATCGAAATTTATTAATGAACAATAGCATTATTCACATCATCAACGTTTGTCAAAGTAAAGCACTGATTAAATGACTTCCAAGTTTGCCTACATTCTATACAAACTACACTTTTGTTTAAATATGTAATCTATAAAAGTGGCAATAACATTTGATTTTAGCCCAGTTTCTACCAGTTCTGTCTGAAGTCAGTCTGCAAAGTCATCAAGCAAACAGGAATTGCCGATGAGATAGAACAAACAAGGTGTTCTGTCTTAGATGCCTATGCGAATGAAGTGTACTACTACTGTGGCCAACGTTTGGAATGGAGAACTGCAAATATATGTCGTAAGAATTATACACTGCACTAATTTATGTCAAACAGTAGGGAGATTTCTACAAAAAATCAATCTTGCATGAACATAACGCCATTACATTACACTCATGTCACACCAGCAATGCCTTCAAAACTGAAAACAAATACTAGTATTCTTCTTCTGAACACGGTGTATTAAGAATGTATCACCCATATGTGTTTTTATTTTCAATACCTGCATTACAACTTTGCACAGTGGAAACGAGGTTTATCCACATTTTATTTTTATTTGTACATCCAGCCCCACCGGCTTGTCCAAGTGGATTCATCTACAGCGAGAAGGCACCAAGCTGCCAACCTACTTGCCAAAACTTTGCCCAGTTGCATGACGATCCATGCATCCACAATTTGATACCAGGTTGTGTATGCCCAGCCGGAATGTTCCGCAATGGGGATACATGTGTGAAACCTTCAGAGTGTCCATGTATCTACAGAGGCAAGGAGTACCAACCTAATGAGACGATTAAGGTGGACTGCAACACTTGGTAGGTTAAAAACCAGAAAAAGGTTAATCCTAACGAGACACCTAGGCGTTCCATTTCTGACAAAAATATTTGTCCTTGTATTGATTGTACAGTGAAAATGAATTGGGAGTGGGGGACTTCATCAGACTGAATGACAAGTCTGATAATCCCAACATTCATATGAAAGGGTAACAGATCTCAATGTTTTCATGGTTAATTTGTAGCCTAAATATAGACATAACCAACGGACCAATAATTTAATTTAACATATCTCATGGATTGCATGGGAGTTGGGTAAGAGTACATGGCATTAGGTCATATGGAACCAATGGGACCTCTAAATTGGATGACTTGTCCAATCCAGTGATTCATGAACATTGTCAGTATGTTTTCATTTGAATCTCATTTCAGCTCATGTCAAAATGCTGTGTGGGTATGCACAATAATTGCTTGTCCTAGGACATGTTCTGTGGTTGGAAACCAGCATTACACCACATTTGATGGTGTCATGTTCACCTATCAAGGTGCTTCTGGATGCTCCTATGTACTTTTGAGGGTAAGTTCAACATTACATTTTATGCGTGATAATGAAAATTTTTTCATCCACCACCTAAACTTTCTCAAAGTATGTCTTGCATGAAATTTTTATGTTGGGAAAACATCGTAAGTTTCAGTGATATAACTATTTTTAAACTTCTGCCACCTTATTGTCAATAAACCCAAACTTTCTACCATTTGAAGTATTACTATTTTCTGACGACACACCTAAGCTGGTGTAGGGTGGGTCAACGTTTACATTTTGTACATGAGCACACAATACAAATACCATAAGAAATTTTATGTTATGACCCAAGGAGTGTCATCCATTCTAATATCCAATATTAGATGTGAATCCATGCTTTCCTCATAATCACCTCTTTCACTCATTTTCCAGACTATAACCAATGAAGGTGTACCAGGAAATCTGGTAATCAAACAAACGAAGTCCTCATGTGGACAAGCTAAGCTTGTCAGCTGTACCGAATCTCTACATATTTATTATACCAGACAAAATGTCACAACTAGGGTGTGCTTCAGAGGCAAAAAGGCATCAGTAAACAGCAATGACGTAAAAAGTTACAGCAAGGATGACATCATTGTGAAGAAGGCGACATCTCTGTTTTGGACGGTGACTGGTCCTGGCTTTGAAGTTGCTTATGATTCAAATGGCAGAATATACATTAGAATTTCACCTGCATATGCTAGCAAGGTGAGTCAAATGCGAGTTTGTAACCAATGATGCTAAATCCTAAATGCCCCTTTTGAAAGAAGTTCTGGTATGAGGATGATTCATATATTCATTGTAAGTTTGTTGTCTCAACAGGTCCAGGGATTGTGCAGTAACAATGATGGCAGTACAATTGGTGAGCTGACCCTGCCGGACAGAGTGACAGTTGCAGGATGTGTTTATGAATATGGTAGTGCCTGGGCATTGGCTGGTGGTACATGCAAGCCATCCAATGCTCCATCTCAATCTTTGGATCCATGCAATATTGAGAGCCGGGTAAGGACATCGTGACTAACCATAGTAGGATCCATAATAAATGTCCACTTGTTCTTCTGTATATTTTTCCAAAAATGGCTATGAGCAGCAAGATATGGACAGAAGTGTTAGCAACAAGTCTAACCACAACTTTGTGGCCGATAAAAAAATTTCTGTGATATCATCTAACTTAAGTTTGCTATATTTCTCCATTGTTGTAATTTCTGCTGCTTCTCTGCAGCCATTACAAATGACCATAATAATGAAAAGATGGCAAAAAAAAGTTGGAGTTTGACTAATTAGCAACACTTCTATCCATTTCGTGCTGATCCAAGCTTTAGATGATTAAATATGACGAAATATTTAGTGGACCCGCACCTGAATATCACACACCTGTCTAAAGTAGCAGGTTGACAGCCTTAATGATGTATATTGTGCAATTTAAGGTGGAAGAGCCAGTTAAGAAGAAGTGCCACAAGCTGATAGCAGATGATCTTCTTGGAGAGTGCAAACGTTTGATAGATTGGCAATGGTAAGTTTGTCATTGAACTTTAGGACTCTTGTTACCCTATTTCCCACTCCCATATATATTATAGATGCTCTTATGCAAACATAGTTGCAATGACTCTCAGTGCAGCCATGATTTTCGAAAGTTTTCCTCCAGAGTCAGAGAATCACAAAAAAGTTTATTTCCAAAACAGAAAGTAGATATACATTCACCAGCATACTTATTAAACCCTGTGATAATTGGAACAACTGTGGGTGACCTTCTCGTGGTGTCCTCGTTTTGTTATAAAGGATCTTACAGTAGCCATTGGGACAAAAAGGTCACTGTGTTTCTGAAAGTATAGAGTGTGTTGTCAGCAACATAGGCCTGACTCTTCTAATGATGTCTTCAAACTTCCTGTAACTTGTTTACAGAAAAATATAAGTTTTGAACATGAAGTCTGGTTGTTACAATGAAAATAAACCTTTCCAATCACTCTTACACTAGTTGCGTAATTGTGGCTTCTTGCTGCACAGCAACTGTGATTTTACCTTAATTCAGTCTCTACGTTGAAAATATCTGCCTTGCTAAAGTTTTAATGTATGTATATATGTCAAGACATTATTATATTTCTTTAGGTTCTTGAATTGGTGTGAATACGATTACTGTGCAAGATATGACGATGGACTGGCCCCATTCTGCACCATAGGGGCAAGTTTGGCTAAACTATGTGCTGACAAGGGTTACCCTATTGATTGGATGAAATGGTTCCCTGAATGTGGATGTACGTAGTTTGTGTGAATTGCATTTCATATCAAATGAACGGTGGCCAGGGGTGATCCCAAGATAACATATATATATCACTTTGAAAAATTCTGTGTCGCCTTGATTTCGAACCACTGTTGGCTTTAATTGTCACTGTGATGTTACAACTACTACATTGGGTTTAAATGATGACCTTTCTTTTTCAGCTGTTGATGGCTTCCAGTGCTCTGTGACTGGGTCATCTTACACTGAATGTGCAGGTGGGTGTCTCTCATGCCAAGATCTTCATGCTGACTACTCATGTCAAGCGGATGTTGGAAGATGCTTGCAGGTGGGCACACATGGTCTTTCAGTAAACAATGTATATATAAAAGCGCTAGTACCTCCCAGCTGCTGATTATATCATAATACTACAACATAATACTTTTTCTAATATTCTAAGAGGATATAACAAAAATAATAAGTTAGTTATCTCCCTCCTGAGTCTCCCGAGTACAAACATGACATTTCTTGCACACATTACAGCAGTTAAACAATAACAAATACAAACAAATTAGTATATACCAAATGGAGTATGAGTTGATTATATCCCACATAGTAGGGAGTTAGCTGAGATTTTTGTTGCTAAAATCTCTCTACCTTCAGTTAACTCCCTCCTACTCGAGATTACAACTATTACTTAAAAGCTGATTGACAGGTTGGGTAAAACATACTTTATTCAACAGTGAATTTGTTTTTATATTGAGAAAATAAATGAATGAATATTGAAGGTTTGAAAATATCACTTTGTTATTTTATCTTTCAAAAGGGATGTGCCTGCCCATCTGGACAATACATAGACTACTCAGGTCAGTGTTCCACTGCAGAGAACTGTCATTGCTTTGATTCTGAGGATGGCACATGGAAAGCTCCTGGAAGCACCGTTGAGAGACACTGCCAAGTCAGGTACATTTCGAATACGTTGGACCTAATTTGCTTTAAAATAGATAAGACACAGATAAAATCATACCATTCAAACATGGGAAGTTTATTTATATACACTAATGTATGTTTCAGTAAGCAATATTTATCATCATGCAATTTCATTATTATTAGTTTGGTTATGCCTATTAGGATATTTTCTGGATTTAGAGCTAATTTCATAAACCTTGAAAATAAACTCCAGATGACGTCTTGTGAATCCAGGACTCACATTGGTTAAAAAAATCCTATACCCCATGGAAGTCCTGAATTAACGTGATATCCTGTAAAGTTTAGTTTCCATGTGTGTTGTTGCCTTAAGAAAATGGGAAGAAATTGTTTGTAATGGTACACCAAGTTATTAATACATTGTAGCTATACAATGAGTATTTGAACAATAGATAAAAAATTATGAATCAGCTACATTGTTAAACAGGTCAACATGAGCTATATATTTATGTCATTGAACATACAAACATGAATTTGTGGCTATTTCTGTTTTAAGCACGTGCACCAATGGTACATGGACCTTTGACCCTGCCAAAGCTCACAACTGTTCCGCTTCATGTCCTCCCAGGAAAGTTTATCGTGAAAACTATGTCCTTTGTGGAATGACTTGTACAACGTACCAGTTCCCCTTCCTTTGTGAATATGAGGAGCCCTTGTCAGGATGCACTTGTCCAGAGGGCCAAGTTCTCAATGAAAATGTAATTATTTTTATGATCTATTCTATCTTATAAAAAAAAGCCCTGGAATTGTATATCACAATTTGGCGCCTATGTTTAAAACTAAATCTTATAATGATGATTTTCCATTATCACCCTTTGTAACAGCATTATATACAATATTATTTTGTTTTGAGCTTTATTTCTAAGCATCATTATAATACATGTATAAGTTTCATTATAAGTGATACCAACATTGACACCTGGTGGTACACAACCTAAGCGTATGACAAGCTGTACATTTAATTGAAAGAATCCAGCACATTGAGAACCAGTGTGTTGATATTGGTGAAAGTAAAGAACAGCATCCGTGGTTAAAGAGGCTTATTCTGTTGAAATCGTAATGGCAGTTTTGTAAAACTTCTTTGTTCAATCTGTCACAAAAGGATGAATGTGTGGATCCCTCTCAATGTCCATGCAGAGACAGAAGTGGTAAATACTATGCCGAGGGAACAGTCATTGAAACAAATTGCCAAGAACTGTAAGTTGGATTTTAACAAAGATGTATTATAATAATATGGACTTGTGATGACAGTGGTTTCAAGCTTCTAGCTTCAACAAATTAATATCAAGCTCATCATTTGTGGATAAAATGTACATACGCTATACATATATACCAGCTGATACCCACCAATATCTAAGTACAGATAAACAATAGCTTACAGCCTGAAATCCCAAAATTTTAAAGCAGTTCTTTTAAACAAAATATTTTACAACGTATTTTAAAAGCCAGATCTAGTTGATTTTAACTTTTGTTTTATCTCATTTTTTATCATTTGTCTTAATCTCTCCACTAATTTTAACTTCTAAAACTTCATAGGTACACAGGGCTTCATTGAAAAACTGTGTACAACTGAATGAAATTACTCTGTTTAAATAAAGGTATCTTTGACTTTGACTTGATATTCAATGTTATCGCTATTGTCTTCAGGAAATGTGAAAATAGTACCTGGGTCGTAACAAAGGAATTGGAATGTCCAGGTATGGCCCTTATCAACAAAATTAAATATATTGGAACATTGTAATACAATGCCATGTATAAATGAAATATTTTAAACAGATTATGATGTGGATATGGGGCTAATTTTTTTTTTTTATCCATTAGGGCTTTGTTGGACATCTGGAGATCCTCATTACAATGGTTTTGACAACATGCACTACAGCTTCATGGGAGCTTGTACCTATGTTCTGGCCGAAGCAGTGGACGAATCATTCCATATCCATGTAACAAACATTCCATGTGGATCTTCCGGAACTACATGCACCAAAGCAATCCACATTGAATTCCCAGGATATATGATCTCGATGATGCAGGGCAGAGGTGAGACAAGAAGACATGAATTTATTCATGAAATTAAGTTACATGTGATACATACATGAAGTTGAAGGTGATTTGTATCTTTACTTTTCAAGTGATGACTGATTTTAACTTTTTTTCATAATCTCAGATGTAATGGTAAACAACATTACAGTCACTTTTAAAGACTGTCGGACCTTTACCCGTCCTGGAATACATGTGGAGTTGGTTGGACAATTCATTCGTGTGCATCTTGACATTGGTGTTACAGTGTTATGGAACAGAGGTAGGTTTCAGAGATACTGCGCTATGTCCCTAACAGTACTATTTGTACATTTCGTAGAAAAAATATATATATTGCAATTCAAAAAAGACAAATATACTGTCCATGCTAACAGAGAACTTTGATACCCGGAATACTGTTGGACAAATGTATTAGGACACTGACATTCAATATTGCTCATTACAGGCACACTTCTGTACGTCTACCTGAACAAGAAGTACAAAAACAAAGTGCGGGGTTTATGCGGTAACTGGAATGGAAACTCTGGAGATGACATGATGGGCAGAGATGGCATAATTGACCCAACACAGTTTGGAGACACCTGGCGAACTGACTCAAGTTGTGCTGTTGTTGATCCCAAACTTTACAACTATGATCCTTGTGATGCTCACGTAAGTCCAGTGTGATTTGTTATTACTTATCTTCAATATTTATTTAAAAAAACACCACAGACATAAAGTTTATGATTACTGTGCTATACAGTGTATCCCACGTTTGCCATATTCAATCAGAATACCCCAGAATTTGACGCTGAAATCTCAAAAGTCTGCCTGATGAGGAAATTATATGTAATTATAACGTCATCGATATTTAACCTCTTTGAAGAATCAGAGCTCTGAGACAAGCTTTAGCTAAATTACTATTTACTATCTGATCTGTTTGTTTGTCAGCATGTCATAGTATACTGTTGATTCGATAATTTATATTTGCTCAGGTTACACTGGTATACCAGGAACTGATTAACGCTGATATTTTTTAGGGTGGCATCAGAAGACAGTGGGCTGAATCGACATGCAGCATCCTTCTTAAGGGTCCTATGTTCGAAGAATGTCGTAAATTATTAGGAGGAGCTGAGGTTTACTATAACAAAGACTGTGTTTATGATGGCTGTGGGTAAGTGACTATTAATTTAGCTTTTGATGACTATGTTCAGCCAGAGGTTCAGTTACCATCAAAAAGGGGTTGAGGGTACTCTTTGCACATATACAGTATAAAGTTAATTATAATACTGACTATAATTCATGAATGTTAGCACTTCATAAGTTTGCAGTAACCGTTGAATTAAACTTTTCAGATGTGACACAGGTGGCGACTGTGAGTGTGTCTGTACTGCCATATCCAACATGGCTTTGATGTGTGCTCAGCTTGGAGTCCCAGTGGAATGGAGAAGCAATAATCTGTGCCGTAAGTTTCTATTCTACAGACTATGAACTGGAGTAGTTTAATTCATTAAGTGAGATTTCAACCTCAAGTAGTTATAACAGCCTGCGTATAGCCATGGTAACTTGTTAAACTTCAACATTAAAAATTCTGATACAGTAATATCTGCCTCTTATTTTCAGCATTGATGTGTCCCTTTGGAATGCAATACATGCCGTGTGGCCCAGTTTGTGAACGTACTTGTGAAGCCATTGCAACAGTACAACCAGACTACTGCACAACTGACCATTGCGTTGAGGGATGCTTCTGTCCTACCAACCAATATTATGAAGGTTTGTTAATGGAAATATTGTTTAGCATGGTTTACCAATTGTAGCACAATATAATCAGCAGCTAATCAAAAGAATCTTTCCCCTTCCCGCAGATGGTCACTGTGTACCAATTGAAGAGTGTCCATGTCGTTATAAGGGACAGGTATACCAAGCTGGTTCTGAGATTAAAGGTGATTGCGAACGCTGGTAAGTCCATTGTCACCTTATAAAACATAAATTTTTTGTCAAGTACATTCCATTCTTGTTGTGCAACACATTGCACTTTTTTCCATAGAAACTGAATAGCTAGAATTTCAAAATGTCTTTATCAGTACTTGCCGCATGGGCCAGTTTGACTGCACACCGATCAAGAATTGTGGATGCAAAGCTGATGAGCTCAAATGTGCAAATGGAACTAGCTTCATTTGTGTTTCACCTTCTCAAGTTTGTGATGATCATGTTGATTGCCTCAATGGCGAGGATGAAGTCAATTGTCGTAAGTAAAATTAAATTCAAAATATTTTCTTTTTTATTTCTGTGACAGGCAGATTGTTTACAAAAAGTAACAATAACAAACAAAATAGCGTGTATTATGGCACAGAGCCAAGTAACACATCATCAAACAATATGCAGTACATTTCTTTTTCATTCATGTGAGGTAACTGTCTCATACATAGTTTATGAGCAACAATTTGTGGTAAAAAATAAAATATAATAATACTTTTTTTCTTTCCTTTCTTTATACTTTTGGTTATCATTATACTAAACCTGGTATGTTACAGTATGGAATATTGTCATTACTGATAATTCAGCAAAATGCCAAATTTACAGTTAGAAAAGGCCTTTGAGGGTAAAAATCATTGTTAAATGCAATGTTGTTCTTTCCAGCAACAACAACTCCAACTTCCACTGAAAGTACCACATCTATCACCACTGACAAGACAACTCCCACACCTACAACACCTTCATCTACAACTATCTCTAGCACCACTGTATTCACTCCGCCTTCCCTGACATCTGGACCTAGTCTATCAACAACAACGATGACCACAAAAAGTAAGAATTTTACAATTTGTAAATCTGCAGAAAATAACAAAATGAAATTATCAAGCATTTGATGTACTACAACATAAATTGTGAAATAATGATTATGTGTCCATGTTTCAGGTGGGTCATTTGTATGTCCTTATGGCACAGAGCCCAGTGACACATCTCCTGGGACAGATGTCACGGCAAGTTGTAGTAATGGAGTGGTTCTTAGTGAGGAATATTTCTGCCCATATGATAAAACTCTGTCGATAAAAAAGCCATACACAATAACAATGACACTAAAACCTGGTCCAAGGTCAAGAAACATGAAGTTCTCTGTGGTAATAGGAGGATCAGCAAAAGTCACATTCCGATACCAGACTGATGATGGCACTGTATCACAGCCTAAGGAAGAGGTAAACCAGAAAAACTGTGGTATACATAAAATCAACTCGATGTCATATACGTGTCCAATAAATGCCTAAATTACTTTTGGGTAACTGAGTTTGATGTACTGTCTTATTCTTTACTAATCAAATGTCTGAATTGTATATTTTGATATGAAAATAATACGTAACAAGCCTGTGGGGATCCTCATGTTAGCGCCATATCTTTTGGTATAATGAGGCAAACCAGACTGACGATTTTATATTCAAACCTTTTATATTATCTCACGCTTACAAATAAAAGTGGGAAAAAATTAGAATGTTACATCTACACGTCTCTATGCTGCACGTATTGGCTCTTTGTTCATGTAACAAAATGTCTGTAAATGAATTATTTGTGGTTTACTTCTAGGCATATCAATTGGGCATAGTTTCATTTTTCAAGCAAACGGTTATCGTCAATATTCTTGATTATTGATAATTTCTCTGTATATCAATTGTTAATTTACTTTACAGGCTGCTAGTGGCAATTACAACAACCTAGCATTCATCATTCCCGGGCAGACTCAAGGAGTATCTATTAGATCAATTATTCTCTTTATCGAACCAGAAGATTCAAAGGTTTTGGTGAGCAGTCTGTGTATTGTGGAATGCAGTCCAGTAGGTAGGTGTATTATTTGATTAGCATTTGGAAAAATATAGCCGACATAAAAATTACAATGAGCAATTAGTAATGTTACTACTACAGAGCAATATAACAAAAAACATAGAAAATTAAATGATTTATATGACTCCTTCTTATAAAATCAGTTGAGTTCTAAGTGGTTAAACAATATCCAGATTTTGTTATTTTCATCAATATGATAATTATACTGACACTTTCAAATAAATGATAAATGAGGATGTTCCTAAAAATGCTAAAATAACCTTAATTTAGATAGTATTTGAAGAAATTCAGACTTTAATTTTTTTGGCATTAATTGAAAACCTTAAAAAAAGAACCATTGCCAAGAGAATCCTCAATATTCAGTTTTGGTCACTAACAGGAGAATATTCAACTAGCAATGTCCAAGAGGAAAGGTTTTCACAGACTAAGTGTTATAAGCTAATTCTAAATGATCCAAAAAAACTATGATACCGAATGCAGAAGAGCTAAGTCTTCTTCCTTATACAATTATATTAGAACATGTAGAGTTATAAGACTGAAGTAATGTGTGCTGAATGTTACACCCTATAGGTACAACTACTGCTACCCCAAGCACAACAACTACGCCCGAAGGTAAGTTAATGACATATAAGGCCTAGTGCAAAAATAATGAAGCCTTTTATCATAGTTAATCACACATTAAATACAGCCGCAAAACTAATTCTGCAGTTGTTATTTATTTATCTAACATTTCGTAGATGTAGTAAGCATTCTCTGAAAATATGAGATAAATATTTTACCATATTTAGTACGACATTTTGAAGTTGGCTCCATTTATTACTCAAATTTTTACAAATTTATTTATCTATTTCAGAAAAAGATAATAGCATAACATCATGACATTAAATGTTCTTAATATAATTTCAGACCATTGACAAAATTCCATATGTTTTCAGAATAGTGATAGCCAAAATAAATTTTAAAGATGTGTGTCCCGAGCGTGTTGTCCAATTGTCAAGGTTCTAAAATGTTCTGCCCCAGCCTATCAAGTAAATAATCCTTTCACATAATAATGAAATTAAATGATTGTGCCACTGTTGCCCTTATGGTGTTAGCCAAAAGAGAACACAAATTTAAATTGATGTTAACTTGTGCTAATTTTTATAAAATACAAAATTCCACGAACTTTTTCATTGTAAATTAAATAAATTATGAAAAAATGATACTAACAATTATACTTATGAAAAAATTTCAGTTATAAAGGAGCTTGCAACTTTTTATCAAGGTTTTAATTACGAAAACCCAAAATAATACGCTTTGGACATGTCACACTTTGGCTTCAGTATTTTTGCTTTTGGCCATAACCCATCTGCTGTGTTCATCGAAGACAATACGCAATACTTCACACACCAGTGGATATTAAGAATTAAATTAATATATAAGGAGGAAACTTTCAACAACCAGTATTGGTGAGAGTCATTCCATACAAATTTTCATAAATGATGATGCCCATTTCAGAATGTACAGATCCAATGGTTGACGGCGAGGACAGCATTTTGAAACCATCTGGTAAAGGAGATGTTGGTGAAGCTGGACCTGATGGATTTAGTCCACTAAGTTTCCCATCAAATGGAGTTGTATACCTTTTGAGCAGCACACCTGTAAAATTGACAGTTTTCTACCTCAGAGTTCGCAAGACCTGCTCTGATGGCGGACAATTGTCAGTGGGTGTGACCTATTTCAACGGTGCTTCAAAAGAAAAAGTGGTAAATATAATTTTCAGATTAATTCCGAAGATTAATAAGCAAGTAGTCTTTTTTCAGCAATTCGATAGCATGAAAATAAAAACTATGATTTATAATTGTTTTGCAGAAGCGAGTATATTTTTCACAGCCTGGCACAGAACTGATTGCTCTGCCAACTACACTTGAAGTTGTCAGTAAAATTAAAATCAAGCTTAGTTGCAACACAGGTGACATTTGTGATGAAGTAGATGTAAATATCCAAGGATGTGTGAAAGGTAAGTGACCATACAGTTTGTTATAATATACCTTTGCTATTATAAGTTTATAAAAATATGTAGCACAATTTAGTTCCTGCAAAGATGTTAGTTCAATGTACTGATAATTGTAATGTGACCGAAAAGAAAGCAATGTAATCTTTGACTATTTAAAATATGTTTTTAACTTGCATAGATGGTGTATGTTTGGAAAATTTGCTTAATTACCTAGCATTCTATGACACTGAATTCACATCCGCATTATTTCTGAATTTATAAGTTTAAATGGCTCAAGTCTTATTTGTTATATTAAGTAACTGAGATTTGAAATGCAGAACTTTCACAAACCATCTCATATACAAAAATTCCGCATTTGATTTGCAGAAACTACGACACCAACACCAAAAACAGAAGGACCACCAGGTGAGATGTCTTCTTTAAATGGATCATTCTTATTTGATAATTTCCACTACCTGTTGTGTATTTGAAATTCAGTACTTTCAAATACCATCTTATATTCAAACTTTCTGTATTTGATTCGCAGAAACTTCCACACCAACACCCACAACAGAAGGACCACCAGGTGAGATGTCTTCTTTAAATGGATCATTCTCATTTGATAATTTCCAGCACCTGTTGTGTACATGTATTTTAGATTATTCAAACTTTATGTTTTTGATTTGCAGAAACTTCCACACCATCACCCACAACAGAAGGACCACCAGGTGAGATGTCTTCTTTAAATGGATCACTCTCATTTGATAATTTCCAGCACCTGTTGTGTATTTGAGATTCAGTACTTTCAAATACCATCTTATATTCAAACTTTTGTATTTGATTTGCAGAAACTTCCACACCAACACCCACAACAGAAGGACCACCAGGTGTGATGTTTTTTGCAGCTATTCCAAACAGGAATTATGTCTCCATTCAAGACAATCAGATATTTTTGATGATGATGAGTTATATTTTTATTGAAAGTTAAGTATGACATTTTGTTTCTATGATTATGTCTTACTTTCAGACTGTTTGTCGCCTAGGGAGACTGGTCGCTGCAGAGCCTACTTAGAACGTTGGTATTATGATGTTGTCACTGGGCAATGTAAGATGTTCATCTGGGGTGGTTGTGGAGGAAATCACAACAACTATGAATCTAAAGAGGAATGTGAAGCTACATGTGGGTCACCCACTACAAGTAAGACTTTCATAAATTTATTTGTATAAATAGGTGCTATAAAAATTCTGAAAACACCTTTAAAAGAAATTTCTCAGAATTTTAGAACACAGTTTGCTTTAAGTCTTGCAATTGGGGACCTGAATTATTTTACATTGAATTGTATGGAAATAAAGACAACTATCAATAAATAAATGAAGAAAATGAAGCTCCATGATAAGTGCTAAAACAATCAGAAATATGTCTTCATAATTACCATTTAAATTCTGCAAATATATTTGATTTCCGCATACATAGTCATGCCATGCACCTTCACTAGTATAACAATACTGCGGACATTCGTATGAAAACAAAGTAAAAACTAGGCAGAATGGATAAATTAGGATGCTACTGAACACACAAGGATAACCTTAATCTGTAATTAAATGTGAAGTAATCTTTATTTATATGGCATAAAAAAAATAACACAGACAAAAGATGCCTTGATGATACTGTTTGTCAGCTTACACAGGACTCAAGACAGTAATATATGCCTATGTCACACTTTACAGGTACAACAGCATCAACTACCCCAAGCACAACAACTACACCCAAAGGTAAGTTTACATTGCTCCTAACATCATTTCTTTTGTTTCAATGAACAATAAAAAAAGGTATGATTTCTCATTAATCACAGTTGTACACGTATTATCATTGTATTTAATTATTGAAGTAAATACTTCTCAAATAAGTGTTAACAAGAATCTCAATAATGCGTAAGCAAGAGAGTAACTTAACAGACTAGTAATGGTCAGGCCACAGGAGCTATCTAGTTAGGGGCTGGTAAGAAAGTAAAAAGAAAGGATGATCACTACATTCCATATTGATATTCTACGTTCTTGATCTTGACTCATATTCACTTCCATACATTTTAAAATGAGTCAATAGCCACTCTCAAAAAGGGTAGGCAATCTAGGTTGGAAGTAATGTGCTATAATAGCATCAGCTTGTGAAGTAAGTCTAATTGCTCGGTTCCCACAAGTGTCATCTTCTGAACATCGCAATGACACCAGCCCCCACTGGAGGGTGCCTTTGATTGGATTAATTACATCCAAATGGTAATAATTTTATTATTTCCATCGACAAGCAAATCCTAAATGATGCTGCCCATTTCAGAATGAAGTTTCTCAGTTCCTGCAAGTGTCATTTTTTTGCACATTGCAATGACACCAGGCCCCACTGGAGGGTGCTTTAGATAAGATTAATTCCGTCTAAATGGTAATAATTTTAAAATTTGCGCAAAAAAGTGAATCCTAAATGATGATATCCATTTCAGAATGTACAGATCCAATGGTTGACGGCGAGGACAGCATTTTGAAACCATCTGGTAAAGGAGATGTTGGTGAAGCTGGACCTGATGGATTTAGTCCATTAAGTTTCCCATCAAATGGAGTTGTATACCTTTTGAGCAGCACATCTGTAAAATTGACAGTTTTCTACCTCAGAGTTGGCAAGACCTGCTCTGATGGTGGAAAATTGTCAGTGGGTGTGACCTATTTTAACGGTGCTTCAAAAGAAAAAGTGGTAAATATAATTTCCAGAAGGAATTTAATCATTTATTCAGAAACAATATTCATCAGCAGCAAGTGGGATACAGGAGCTGCAGTTGTCATATTTCAGCAAGAAGGGAAAATAAATTACAATTGTTTTGCAGGAGAGAGAATATTTTTCACAGCCTGGCACAGAACTGATTGCTTTGCCAACTACACTTGAAGTTGTCAGTAAAATTAAAATCAAGCTTAGTTGCAACACAGGTGACATTTGTGATGAAGTAGATGTAGATATCCAAGGATGTGTGCAAGGTAACTGACCATACAGTTTGTTATAATATACTTTCGCTATCATAAGGATATAAAAATATGTAGCATAATTTAGTTCCTGCAAAGATGTTAGTTCAATGTACTGATAATTGTAATGTGACTGAATAGAAGGCAATGTTATCTTTGACTATTTAAAATATGTTTTTAACTTGCATAGATGGTGTATGTTTGGAAAATTCGCTTAATCACTTAGCATTCTATGACACTGAATTCACATCCACGTTATTTCTGAATTTATAAGTTTAAATGGCTCAAGTCTTATTTGTCATATTAAGTAACTGAGATTTGAAATGCAGAACTTTCACAAACCATCTCATATACAAAAATTCCGCATTTGATTTGCAGAAACTACGACACCAACACCAACAACAGAAGAACCACCAGGTGAGATGTCTTCTTTAAATGGATCATTCTCATTTATAATTTCCACTTCCTGTTGTGTATTTGAAATTCAGTACTTTCAAATACCATTATTCAAACTTTCTGTATTTGATTTGCAGAAACTACCACACCAACACCCACAACAGAAGGACCACCAGGTGAGATGTCTTCTTTAAATGGATCATTCGCATTTGAAAATTTCCAGCACCTGTTGTGTATTTGAGATTCAGTACTTTCAAATACCATCTTATATTCAAACTTTTGTATTTGATTTGCAGAAACTTCCACACCAACACCCACAACAGAAGGACCACCAGGTGTGATGTTTTTGCAGCTATTCTAAACAGGAATTATGTCTCTATTCAAGACAATAGGATATTTTTGATGATGATGAGTTATATTTCTATTGAGAGTTAAGTATCTGTTTAATATCTGGTAGTGAAGATACATTGAAAAATGGTATGATATGGATCAGTACAGCTGTAATACATCTTTCTTGAGAACTTAAAAGAAAGGATTACTTTTTAAGTTTTGAAATGCAGTAATGGATTAATTTGTTTTATATATTCAACATCTCAATCTTATCATTTTTCAGCTACAACTACAAGTGAATTTCAGTGCCCACCTGGAACAATGCCTACTGTCTTTGATCGTTCTGAGAAAGACCGCATGACAAATTCATATGACATAGAAATGGTGAATTCTGATGAAACCAAATCGGATGTGAAAGATGACATATTACGCCCAACTAGAGGACGTGGTGTGTGTAATAAAGGTCCTGTGAATCTAGTGATTACACTTACACCTGGAGCGAGATCATCCAATATGTTAATCTTTGTAAGAGTTAAGAGAGCTACATCGGTCAGCTTTGTTTACACCTATGGGTCCATGACATCCCAAACTTATACGGTATGCTCTCAGGTTTATATCTTTACAATACGGTACATGCACAAAATTTGTAAATGGAAGATAGATGGTATTGTGTGACCACACAACAAGGTTATGTGATATTTTTTATCATTATTTACTATTCTCATTCATAGGTTCCATCACCCAGCAAATCTTCATACGTAGATTACACCTTCACCCTGTCAGCCAGAACTAATCTACAAATGGTTGGCACCATCGAAATCATTATATCTGCAAAGGAAACCAGTGTTGTTTGTATAAAGAATCTCTACATCACAGAATGCACAAGTGGTAGGTCTTCACACGTGTTGAAGTCATCATAGGAACAATAATAACAACGATCATTATGATACATATTGCATGAAAGTAAGCCTTTATTCATTTTAATGATCTTGCAGAGTCTATGAGTACCCCTACATCCACGACAACAACAACAACAGGTATGTTTGGTGAAGTGTCTAGCTTGCTTGGCACTGAACATGTGTATGGGTCAAATTGATTCTGTTGCCAAGCCAAAAAACCTTTTAGCCATAATGTCTCTGATAAAGTGTCATTCCAACTAAATTTAAGTAACTGATTAATCTTATCTGAATCACAACTTTCTCTGGAAATTAAAAACTGTTAGTAATATGAACTTGTTTCTTCACATAAAACTTGACCATATGTCAGGAAGTGTCAGGTAATATTAAATAAGCACAATACCTTAAGTAGCTAAATTTTGTTTTTTTAATCACTTCTCTTTATTAATTGAAATATTTGCATTACTTAAATGTAGGATTCTTCGAAATTCTATATGTATTTTATTTGAATTATTGCTTATCAATAATTAAAAGATATTCCGCTTTTAAACATAAAGAGTTGCTATGCTCAACATATTATCTATTATAGCTCCCACAACAAGCCAACTCCAGTGTCCAGCCGGATCCATGCCCAATGAGTTTGACAAGTGGGGAAGTGACTTCCCAGGAATTAGCTACAATATTGAATTGGTGAATTCAGACAGCACAACCGAGGATGTGTCAAAGGCAATACTGAGGCCCATAACAGGAAGGGGACTCTGCAGACGTGGCTCCATTAATCTTGTTATTACTTTAACTCCAGCACCACGATCAGCTGATATGTTCATTTCCCTTAAAGCTAAAGCTGCAACCTCAGTAACCTTCAAGTACACAGGATCTGTAACATCTGCACCCTATACTGTAAGAGTAATTTTCATAGTTAAAGAAGTTTCAGATCATCAAAAACAGTCCTTCTGTATTATCTGAACAACAATAATAATTTTTCAGATTCCCGCTACGAATGTACCACCATACTTTTTTGTTTATGCTATTCCTGGTGAATCAAACTCACAAGTAGTGGCAAGCATTTCAATATCATTGGATGCGCCAAGGGACACTTTGATTTGTACCAAGGATCTGTACATTACGGAATGTTTGCATGGTAAGACTGCAGTTATCAATACATTAATCTTGCTGAAATTAAAAGTCTTTGACTTGAAAAGTGATGAGTTTTCACATTTCATTGATACAGAAATAACATCAAGTGCGAAACCGACAACAAGTAAGACATATTACATGCAGTTTTGGTTAATACAACTGAAATAGTTATATTACTTATACACTTATAAGTAGACAATATATTGTTAACCTCTACTGATGCTTAACAGTGCATTATCAAAGCATATTTTTCTCATTATTTTGGTTGTCTTAGCCCGTTTATTTAACATAATTACATTTATCCATAATATAATACTAAATTACTATTTGCTATGGTGAGGTGATAGAAGTGCTTTGAATTTTCTATCATGTAGTTATGTTGATTTGAAAATGAAATGTATATGTTACATGCATATTTCTTAAACAGGCCAAACTACCACACCATCTACTACAAGAGCAACACCGTCAGGTAAGTAAATTCAAATGAAGAATAACTGGGTACGAATGTCTAAAAATAACCATAAAATGAGATTGTATGATGTGAAAGCAGAAGTGTAAATTATTTCTTAAAACAATATACATCTTAACATTCTGGTCTTTCTAGATTGTGATGACCCCATGCTTAATGGAGATAACAGCATATTTTCACCAACTGGCTCTGGAAATGTCGGTCAATCAGATGAAAATGGCTTTAGTGAGATAAAAATTCCCAAGAATGGATTTGTTAATCTTATAAGCAGCACACCAGCAGAGTTGACTCATTTTGATATAAGAGTCAATGAAATTTGCTCTGAAGGTGGAACACTCATTGTCACAATATCATACTTTGTTGACGATATGGGGTTTGTACTGGTAAGTTTTGTAAGGTGTTACTATAAAGCATAGTATAATTCATTATTATTTTTAAGTTGAAATAGAAACAGCAATTTTAACCATAAATTTACAAATCTGATACTTTTTTTTGCAGGAGGATGACAAATTATACTTCACTGCACCGGGTGTTGCTTCAGCTCCACTTCCAACAAACCTGGGATATGTTCACACCATTGGAATGGCATTTAAATGTGAAGAGGGACACATCTGTGATGATGTGCATGTTAACATCAAAGGATGCTTACATGGTGTGAATCTTTCATTACTGATTAGTTTACCCATGAGGCATTAGTAATGAACATCAGTAATAACAGTGCTGCTGATATAACCTGATGCCGATATTTGTAATACATTTCTTACTAATAGTCCCATAGATCTGCATAAGTAATATGTTGATCATGGTGTCTTTGTAATCGTTAAGGTACATTATTTTCCAAAATGAATGTTGAAAGTGAAAATGTGTCCTTACTAATGAGAAGGAATAAACTGTTAACCAAACTTGTGTTTTGCAAAATTGTGAAAATCTCAATTTTCAAATGTATGGATGTCATAATTTGAATGTGTTTTGATTTTTTCTTTCAAAGATGTACCAACAACCAGTACACCAATATTTCCAACAACACCATCAACTAGTGCAACTACCAGCAGGAAAACTCCAAGTACGTAAGATTGTTATGAATTAGATATTCAGTGAATATATTCACACACACAAATGCAAAATACAATTGAATAGAGTAACATCTCAAAATATATTTGATGCCGTTTTTGAAGTTGCTTAAATGATGTAATCACTTTAATTGGTTTGAGCAAAACATGTCATATATAATCAAAACATGACCCATCTCAGATGTTCATGATCATGTGACGTCTACTAAATCCTTAAATACAATGAAAAAAATTGGGTAAAGCATTTTCCCACTCGCAAAGGTCACTGTGGAGCTGGCATAGTGAAACTTTGCCTCCGATGGCTCAGAAATATGTGCTTATTCATATCATTTCTGATTGGTCTGCAAAAGTTTTCTGCATCAGACAAGGACTTTCAAAACCGCAGCATATTTGTAATATGGTGTGAGAGCATCATGATGTAAGCTGGTGTCTGATTGGCCAAGGCACTGTTTTTTTCCACCAGAGGAAAGCACCTGCAAGGCCATGCACTGACCCAGTAATTACTGACAGCTCCAATTATAGGGGGCAGTACTTACAATCCAGAAAATTTGCCCAGCATAGCAGGTCAAGGTGTCACTCTTCGCTATGGAAGTCAGGTTTGGGCTTTGATGCAATGCCAAAGATTGAAATACATAGGGATTTATATATATGTGACCTATTTATTGGTATCCTAAAAAGATGGAGAAGTGTTCTATGCTAGGTCCATCAAAAATTTGACATTTGCATACGAGGCACTTCACTGTGAATTCAGGCCACCAAAAATGAGATATTTCCCCATAGGAACCCATTCTAAAAAGCACTCAAGTAGCATTTAAGCTTTAAAATGTATCAATCTGTATTTCCCAATTTGCAACAGATGTTTCAAAAATGAATATACAAGTTCAGATGCCTCTACCTCATGGTTAATACATGCTCATATGGGCTAATACCTGAAGCCTGTTCCTACATATTAAATTGCTTAAAAGACAGAGAACAAAATATCAACATTAGGTAACATAAAAAGTTAATGGTTCTGTTTAAACTGATGTTCCTAAAGGTTATCTCTTAGGTCTGCCCTTATTCACATTTGCATTAATGACTTTCTCTTTGAACTACAAAGTTCATGCAATGTTTGCAATTATGCAGATGACAACACCTTATCCTATGAAAGAAAGTCTAAGCCTTTAATCATTTTAATGATCTTGCAGAGTCTACTACTATGAGTACCCCTACAACCACGACAACAACAACAACAGGTATGTTTGGTGAAGTGTCTAGCTTGCTTGGCACTGAACATGTGTATGGGTCAAATTGAATCTGTTGCCAAGCCAAAAAACTTTTTATTTGAAATATTTGCATTACTTGAATGTAAGATTCTTCGGTTTTTGCTATGTATTTTCTTTAAATAATTGTTTAACAATAATTTACAGATATTCCGCTTTTAAACATAAAGAGTTGCTATGCTTAACATATTATCTATTATAGCTCCCACAACAAGCCAATTCCAGTGTCCAGCCGGATCCATGCCCAATGAGTTCGACAAATGGGGAAGTGACTTCCCAGGAATTAGCTACAATATTGAATTGGTGAATTCAGACAGCACAACCGAGGATGTGTCAAAGGCAATACTGAGGCCCATAACAGGAAGGGGACTCTGCAGACGTGGCTCCATTAATCTTGTTATTACTTTAACTCCAGCACCACGATCAGCTGATATGTTCATTTCCCTTAAAGCTAAAGCTGCAACCTCAGTAACCTTCAAGTACACAGGATCTGTAACATCTGCACCCTATACTGTAAGAGTAATTTTCATAGTTAAAGAAGTTTCAGATCATCAAAAACAGTCCTTCTGTATTATCTGAACAACAATAATAATTTTTCAGATTCCCGCTACGAATGTACCACCATACTTTTTTGTTTATGCTATTCCTGGTGAATCAAACTCACAAGTAGTGGCAAGCATTTCAATATCATTGGATGCGCCAAGGGACACTTTGATTTGTACCAAGGATCTGTACATTACGGAATGTGTGCATGGTAAGACTGCAATTATCAATACATTAATCTTGGTGAAATTAAAAGTCTTTGACTTGAAAAGTGATGAGTTTTCACATTTCATTGATACAGAAATAACATCAAGTGCGAAACCGACAACAAGTAAGACATATTACATGCAGTTTTGGTTAATACAACTAAAATAGTTATATTACTTGTACACTTATAAGTAGACAATATATTGTTAACCTCTACTGATGCTTAACAGTGCATTATCAAAGCATATTTTTCTCATTATTTTGGTTGTCTTAGCCCGTTTATTTAACATAATTACATTTATCCATAATATAATACTAAATTACTATTTGCTATTGTGAGGTCATGGAAATTCTTTGAATTTTCTCTCATGTAGTTATGTTGATTTGAAAATGAAATGTATATGTTACATGCGTATTTCTTAAACAGGCCAAACTACCACACCATCTACTACAAGAGCAACACCGTCAGGTAAGTAAATTCAAATGAAGAATAACTGGGTACAAATGTCGGAAATTAACACATAATTTCAAATAACAATAAATGAAATTGTATGATGTGAAAGATGAAGCGTGAATTATTTCTTAAAACAATATATATCTTAACATTCTGGTCTTTCTAGATTGTGATGACCCCATGCTTAATGGAGATAACAGCATATTTTCACCAACTGGCTCTGGAAATGTCGGTCAATCCGACGAAAATGGCTTTAGTGAGATAAAAATTCCCAAGAATGGATTTGTTAATCTTATAAGCAGCACACCAGCAGAGCTGACTCGTTTTGATATAAGAGTCAATGAAATTTGCTCTGAAGGTGGAACACTCATTGTCACAATATCATACTTTGTTGACGATATGGGTTTTGTACTGGTAAGTTTTGTAAGGTGTTACTATAAAGCATAGTATAATTCATTATTATTTCAATTAAAATAGAAACACCAATTTTAACCATACTGGATAAATCTGATACTTTTTTTTTTGCAGGAGGATGACAAATTATACTTCACTGCATCGGGTGTTGCTTCAGCTCCACTTCCAACAAATCTGGGATATGTTCACACCATTGGAATGGCATTTAAATGTGAAGAGGGACACATCTGTGATGATGTGCATGTTAACATCAAAGGATGCTTACATGGTGTGAATCTTTCATTACATATTAATTTACCCATGAGGCATTAATAATGAACATCAGTAATAATTAACAGTGCTGCTGATGTAACTTGATGCCGATATTTGTAATACATTTCTTACTAAGAGTCCCATAGATCTGAATAATTAATATGTTGATCATGGTGTCTTTGTAATCATTTATTTATAATTATCCATTATTTTCCAAAGTGAATGTTGAAAATGAAAATGTGTCCTTACTAACAGGAAGGAATAAACTGTTTACCAAACTTGTGTTTTGCAAAATATGTGAAAATCTCAATTTTCAAATGTATGGATGTCATAATTTGAATGTGTTTTGATTTTTTTCTCAAGAAGTACCAACAACCAGTACACCAATATTTCCAACAACACCATCAACTAGGGCAACTACCAGCAGGAAAACTCCAAGTACGTAAGATTGTAATGAATTAGATATTCAGTGAATTTATTCACACACACAAATGCAACATACAATTGAATAGAGTAACATCTCAAAATATATTTCATGCCATTTTTGAAGATAGGAACCCATTCTAAAATGCTCTCAAGTAGTATTTAAGCTTTAAAATGTATCACCCTGTATTTCCCAATTTGCAACAGATGTTTCAAAAATGAATATACAAGTTCAGATGCCTCTACCTCATGGTTTACTACATGCGCATATGGGTTAATACCCGAAGCCTGTTCCTACATATTAAATTGCTCAAAAGACAGAAAACAAAATAGTAACATTAGGCAGCATAAAAGTGAATGGTTCTGTTTAAACTGATGTTCCTAAAGGTTATCTCTTAGGTCCGCCCTTATTCACTATGCAGATGACTACACCTTATCCTATGGAAGAAAGTCTAAGCCTTTAATCATTTTAATGATCTTGCAGAGTCAACTACTATGCGTACCCCTACAACCACGACAACAACAACAACAAGTATGTTTGGTCAAATGTCTAGCTTGCTTGGAAAATGTGTATGGGTAATATTGAATCTGTTGCCAAGCCAAAAAACTTTTTATCCTTAATGTCTCTGATAAAGTGTCATTCCAACTAAATTTAAGAAACTGATTAATCTTTTCTGAACCACGACTTTCTTTGGAAACACCATTAGAATGGCATTTAAATCTGAAGAGGGACACGTCTGTAATGATGTGCATATCAACATCAAAGGATGCTTACATGGTGTGAATCTTTCATCATTATTCAATGGAGAGTTTACGCATGAGGCATTTGTGCTCAAAAATATAGTTGTAATTTTGCAAAGCAAATCTTTGCATGAAATAAGTCTGTGTATGGATTATGGGCAGGCATTTCACTCCTAGATATATACGTGATAGGTGGAATGCAAACTCCCTTGGCTATTATTTTACATAAAATGAAAAGGAATGTGTAGTTCTGGAGAGTAAAAGAGAGGTTGGGTCAGTTAGTGCTTAAATGAAGCTTCAGTGCATGAAATTATTCTTGGTATATAAAGCCATTATTCATACCTTATTACTATAGCATAGATTATGACAACGCCCTCTAGAAGCTCAACTACAACTCCAACTAACACTACATCTACAACTTCCACTACAAGCCCAACTACAACTCCCTTGGCACCCAACACAATCCCTACACCAACCAATAGCCCAAAAAATAATATTTTCAATCAAATTCATACACAGTTTTAGAATATTGCAAAATACAGCTTTGAATTAAATAGCCCTGTATATGGACTGTGGAGTTGTGTCAGAAAATGTTTTTGCAGATGTGTACATTGACAGGCTAGGTAAATCAAGAACCTCTTGGAGTCATTATATATCTTCAACAACACAAACAGGAAAACGAAAATTCAGTTTAAAATGTACTTTTAGAAAGGGCACAAAATGTATTCTTGTCAAAATGCCTCATTTATTTGTAAATTGTGATTAAGTAAGGGTGATGGACATGAAGAATTTACTCATATTTTCAGCCTCAACAACTTCAAGCACAACTACAACTACGCCAACTACAACAACCCCAGGTAGGCCACAGCAGCTAGTCTGGGTTTCAATCATTGATTAACAAAAGTTTTTTGACAATGTCCAAGGGAATATGGCCTTTGAAACTAATTTGAAATGCCTATTTTCAGAGTGTTATGACCCCATGCTGAATGGTGAGGACAGCGTATTCTCTCCCAAAGGTGGAAGTATGGACTCACCAGATCCCGAGGGTTTCTCACGTATACGTATCCCGAATGATGGTACTGTTGTGTTCAGAAGCACAAGACCTGCTGAAATAACTAAATTCACACTGAAAGTCAATGAAATCTGCTCAAAAGATGGAACACTTCTGGTCAAAGTAGTTTACTTTGGTGATGCGGGAAGATACAGTACAGTAAGTGTCTTAACTACAACAATTGGTGCATGGAAACATTACTCTCCTAGTGAATTGACTCATACATTATACAATTACCATTGCAGGGTCAAATGCAGTTCAACAAACCTGAAGTGCGAGACATTGCAATACCAGTAGGAATAGGGAAAATTAACAGAATTAAGCTGGTTTTTGAATGTGATTCCGGCGAACTTTGTGATGATGTGGATGCAATTATCAGAGGATGCACAGAGGGTATTGATCGTTGTTTATAACTGTGCATATTTTATAGCCCTGTCATCAATCTTTTGTAATCTGTGCAGTGAGTTTAGCGCTTCACACTAACCTTGAATATGATGGGTGACCTGCGCCTGGTTAGTGAGTTCCCTAAAGAAGCTGCAGTGAATGAAATCCTCATTGGAAGCATGTAGATCTATTTTTGTTATTTTTTCACTACTTCAGAGCTGACAACTACCACTCCAGCTTCAACTACTACAAGCACTACTACAACTCCAACGTCCAATACAAGCCCAACTCCCACTTCACCCACAAACACAACTACGACTCCCACAACTTCTACAAGCCCAACATCAACCACCAGCACAAGTAAGACTTGTGCTCATATTCTAAAAATATAGTTGCAATTTTGCAGAGCAAATCTTTGCCTGAAATAAGTCTGTGTATGGATTGTGGGCAGGCATTTCACTCCTATATATATACGTGATAGGTGGAATGCAAACTCCCTTGGCTATTGTTTTACATAAAATGAAAAGGAATGTGTAGTTCTGGAGAGTAAAAAAAGTGGTTGGGGTAGTTAGTGCTTAAATGAAGCTTCAGTGCATGAAATTATTCTTGGTGGTATATAAAGCCATTATTCATACCTTATTACTATAGCAGAGACTATGACAACTCCCTCTAGAAGCCCAACTACAACTCCAACTAACACTACATCTACAACTTCCACTACAAGCCCAACTACAACTCCCTTGGCACCTAACACAATCCCTACACCAACCAATAGCCCAAAAAATAATATTTTCAATCATATTCATATACAGTTTTAGAATATTGAAAAATACAGCTTTGAATTAAATAACCCTGTATATGGATTGTGGAGTTGTGTCAGAAAATGTTTTTGCAGATGTTTACATTGACAGGCTAGGTAAATCAAAAACCTCCTGGAGTCATTTTTATATCTTCAACAACACAATCAGGAAAACAAACATTCAGTTTAAAATGTATTTTTGGAAAGGGCACAAAATGTATTCTTGTCAAAATGCCTCATTTATTTGTAAATTGTGATTAAGTAGAGTGATGGACATGAAGAATTTACTCATATTTGCAGCCTCAACAACTTCAAGCACAACTACAACTACGCCAACTACAACAACCCCAGTTAGGCCACAGCAGCTAGTCTGGGTTTCAATCATTGATTAAACAAAAGTGTTTTGACAATACCAGTAGGAATACGGCCTATGAAACTAATTTGAAATGCCTATATTGCCTAACTTTGTGATGACGTGGATGCAATTATCAGAGAATGCTTGATCGTTGTTTATAACTGTGCATATTTTATAGCCCTGTCATCAATATTTTGTAATCTGTGCAGTGAGTTTAGCGCTTCACACTAACCTTGAATATGATGGGTGACCTGCACCTGGTTGGTGAGTTCCCTAAAGAAGCTGCAGTGAATGAAATCCTCATTGGAAGCATGTAGATCTATTTTTGTTATTTTTTCACTACTTCAGAGCTGACAACTACCACTCCAGCTTCAACTACTACAAGCACTACTACAACTCCAACGTCCAATACAAGCCCAACTCCCACTTCACCCACAAACACAACTACGACTCCCACAACTTCTACAAGCCCAACATCAACCACCAGCACAAGTAAGACTTGTGCTCATATTCTAAAAATATAGTTGCAATTTTGCAGAGCAAATCTTTGCCTGAAATAAGTCTGTGTATGGATTGTGGGCAGGCATTTCACTCCTAGATATATACGTGATAGGTGGAATGCAAACTCCCTTGGCTATTGTTTTACATAAAATGAAAAGGAAAGTGTAGTTCTGGAGAGTAAAAAAGTGGTTGGGGGCAGTTAGTGCTTAAATGAAGCTTTAGTTCATGACTTTATTCTTGGTGGTATATAAAGCCATTATTCATACCTTATTACTATAGCAGAGACTACGACAACTCCCTCTAGAAGCCCAACTACAACTCCAACTAACACTACATCTACAACTTCCACTACAAGCCCAACTACAACTCCCTTGGCACCTAACACAATCCCTACACCAACCAATAGCCCAAAAATTATATTTTCAATCATATTCATACAGAGTTTTAGAATATTGCAAAATACAGCTTTGAATTAAATATATCCCTGTATATGGATTGTGGAGTTGTGTCAGAAAATGTTTTTGCAGATGTATACATTGACAGGCTAGGTAAATCAAAAACCTCTTGGAGTCATTATATATCTTCAACAACACAAACAGGAAAACGAAAATTCAGTTTAAAATGTACTTTTAGAAAGGGCACAAAATGTATTCTTGTCAAAATGCCTCATTTATTTGTAAATTGTGATTAAGTAAGGGTGATGGACATGAAGAATTTACTCATATTTTCAGCCTCAACAACTTCAAGCACAACTACAACTACGCCAACTACAACAACCCCAGGTAGGCCACAGCAGCTAGTCTGGGTTTCAATCATTGATTAAACAAAAGTTTTTTTACAATGTCCAAGGGAATATGGCCTTTGAAACTAATTTGAAATGCCTATTTTCAGAGTGTTATGACCCCATGCTGAATGGTGAGGACAGCGTATTCTCTCCCAAAGGTGGAAGTATGGACTCACCAGATCCCGAGGGTTTCTCACGTATACGTATCCCGAATGATGGTACTGTTGTGTTCAGAAGCACAAGACCTGCTGAAATAACTAAATTCACACTGAAAGTCAATGAAATCTGCTCAAAAGATGGAACACTTCTGGTCAAAGTAGTTTACTTTGGTGATGCGGGAAGATACAGTACAGTAAGTGTCTTAACTACAACAATTGGTGCATGGAAACATTACTCTCATAGTGAATTGACTCATACATTATACAATTACCATTGCAGGGTCAAATGCAGTTCAACAAACCTGAAGTGCGAGACATTGCAATACCAGTAGGAATAGGGAAAATTAACAGAATTAAGCTGGTTTTTGAATGTGATTCCGGCGAACTTTGTGATGACGTGGATGCAATTATCAGAGGATGCACAGAGGGTATTGATCGTTGTTTATAACTGTGCATATTTTATAGCCCTGTCATCAATATTTTGTAATCTGTGCAGTGAGTTTAGCGCTTCACACTAACCTTGAATATGATGGGTGACCTGCACCTGGTTAGTGAGTTCCCTAAAGAAGCTGCAGTGAATGAAATCCTCATTGGAAGCATGTAGATCTATTTTTGTTATTTTTTCACTACTTCAGAGCTGACAACTACCACTCCAGCTTCAACTACTACAAGCACTACTACAACTCCAACGTCCAATACAAGCCCAACTCCCACTTCACCCACAAACACAACTACGACTCCCACAACTTCTACAAGCCCAACATCAACCACCAGCACAAGTAAGACTTGTGCTCATATTCTAAAAATATAGTTGCAATTTTGCAGAGCAAATCTTTGCCTGAAATAAGTCTGTGTATGGATTGTGGGCAGGCATTTCACTCCTAGATATATACGTGATAGGTGGAATGCAAACTCCCTTGGCTATTGTTTTACATAAAATGAAAAGGAAAGTGTAGTTCTGGAGAGTAAAAAAGTGGTTGGGGGCAGTTAGTGCTTAAATGAAGCTTTAGTTCATGAATTTATTCTTGGTGGTATATAAAGCCATTATTCATACCTTATTACTATAGCAGAGACTACGACAACTCCCTCTAGAAGCCCAACTACAACTCCAACTAACACTACATCTACAACTTCCACTACAAGCCCAACTACAACTCCCTTGGCACCTAACACAATCCCTACCAATAGCCCAAAAATTATATTTTCAATCATATTCATACAGAGTTTTAGAATATTGCAAAATACAGCTTTGAATTAAATAACCCTGTATATGGATTGTGGAGATGTGTCAGAAAATGTTTTTGCAGATGTATACATTGACAGGCTAGGTAAATCAAAAACCTCTTGGAGTCATTATATATCTTCAACAACACAAACAGGAAAACGAAAATTCAGTTGAAAATGTACTTTTATAAAGGGCACAAAATGTATTCTTGTCAAAATGCCTCATTTATTTGTAAATTGTGTTTAAGTAAGGGTGATGGACATGAAGAATTTACATATATTTTCAGCCTCAACAACTTCAAGCACAACTACAACTACGCCAACTACAACAACCCCAGGTAGGCCACAGCAGCTAGTCTGGGTTTCAATCATTGATTAAACAAAAGTTTTTTGACAATGTCCAAGAGAATATGGCCTTTGAAACTAATTTGAAATGCCTATTTTCAGAGTGTTATGACCCCATGCTGAATGGTGAGGACAGCGTATTCTCTCCCAAAGGTGGAAGTATGGACTCACCAGATCCCGAGGGTTTCTCACGTATACGTATCCCGAATGATGGTACTGTTGTGTTCAGAAGCACAAGACCTGCTGAAATAACTAAATTCACACTGAAAGTCAATGAAATCTGCTCAAAAGATGGAACACTTCTGGTCAAAGTAGTTTACTTTGGTGATGCGGGAAGATACAGTACAGTAAGTGTCTTAACTACAACAATTGGTGCATGGAAACATTACTCTCATAGTGAATTGACTCATACATTATACAATTACCATTGCAGGGTCAAATGCAGTTCAACAAACCTGAAGTGCGAGACATTGCAATACCAGTAGGAATAGGGAAAATTTACAGAATTAAGCTGGTTTTTGAATGTGATTCCGGCGAACTTTGTGATGACGTGGATGCAATTATCAGAGGATGCACAGAGGGTATTGATCGTTGTTTATAACTGTGCATATTTTATAGCCCTGTCATCAATCTTTTGTAATCTGTGCAGTGAGTTTAGCGCTTCACACTAACCTTGAATATGATGGGTGACCTGCACCTGGTTAGTGAGTTCCCTAAAGAAGCTGCAGTGTATGAAATCCTCATTGGAAGCATGTAGATCTATTTTTGTTATTTTTTCACTACTTCAGAGCTGACAACTACCACTCCAGCTTCAACTACTACAAGCACTACTACAACTCCAACGTCCACTACAAGCCCAACTCCCACTTCACCAACAAACACAAATACGACTCCCACAACTACTACAAGCTCAACATCAACCACCAGCACAAGTAAGACTTGTGCTCATATTCTAAAGATATAGTTGCAATTTTGCAGAGCAAATCTTTGCATGAAAGAAGTCTGTGTATGGATTGTGGGCAGGCATTTCACTCCTAGATATATACGTGATAGGTGGAATGCAAACTCCCTTGGCTATTGTTTTGCATAAAATGAAAAGGAATGTGTAGTTCTGGAGAGTAAAAAAGTGGTTGGGGTAGTTAGTGCTTAAATGAAGCTTCAGTGCATGAAATTATTCTTGGTGGTATATAAAGCCATTATTCATACCTTATTACTATAGCAGAGACTACGACAACTCCCTCTAGAAGCCCAACTACAACTCCAACTAACACTACATCTACAACTTCCACTACAAGCCCAACTACAACTCCCTTGGCACCTAACACAATCCCTACACCAACCAATAGCCCAAAAAATAATATTTTCAATCATATTCATATACAGTTTTAGAATATTGCAAAATACAGCTTTGAATTAAATAACCCTGTATATGGATTGCGAAGTTGTGTCAGAAAATGATTTTGCAGATGTATACATTGACAGGCTAGGTAAATCAAAAACCTCCTGGAGTCATTTTTATATCTTCAACAACACAAACAGGAAAACAAACATTCAGTTTAAAATGTATTTTTGGAAAGGGCACAAAATGTATTCTTGTCAAAATGCCTCATTTATTTGTAAATTGTGATTAAGTAGAGTGATGGACATGAAGAATTTACTCATATTTGCAGCCTCAACAACTTCAAGCACAACTACAACTACGCCAACTACAACAACCCCAGGTAGGCCACAGCAGCTAGTCTGGGTTTCAATCATTGATTAAACAAAAGTGTTTTGACAATACCAGTAGGAATACGGCCTATGAAACTAATTTGAAATGCCTATATTGCCTAACTTTGTGATGACATGGATGCAATTATCAGAGAATGCTTGATCGTTGTTTATAACTGTGCATATTTTATAGCCCTGTCATCAATCTTTTGTAATCTGTGCAGTGAGTTTAGCGCTTCACACTAACCTTGAATATGATGGGTGACCTGCACCTGGTTAGTGAGTTCCCTAAAGAAGCTGCAGTGAATGAAATCCTCATTGGAAGCATGTAGATCTATTTTTGTTATTTTTTCACTACTTCAGAGCTGACAACTACCACTCCAGCTTCAACTACTACAAGCACTACTACAACTCCAACGTCCAATACAAGCCCAACTCCCACTTCACCCACAAACACAACTACGACTCCCACAACTTCTACAAGCCCAACATCAACCACCAGCACAAGTAAGACTTGTGCTCATATTCTAAAAATATAGTTGCAATTTTGCAGAGCAAATCTTTGCCTGAAATAAGTCTGTGTATGGATTGTGGGCAGGCATTTCACTCCTAGATATATACGTGATAGGTGGAATGCAAACTCCCTTGGCTATTGTTTTACATAACATGAAAAGGAATGTGTAGTTCTGGAGAGTAAAAAAGTGGTTGGGTCAGTTAGTGCTTAAATGAAGCTTTAGTGCATGAATTTATTCTTGGTGGTATATAAAGCCATTATTCATACCTTATTACTATAGCAGAGACTACGACAACTCCCTCTAGAAGCCCAACTACAACTCCAACTAACACTACATCTACAACTTCCACTACAAGCCCAACTACAACTCCCTTGGCACCTAACACAATCCCTACACCAACCAATAGCCCAAAAATTATATTTTCAATCATATTCATACAGAGTTTTAGAATATTGCAAAATACAGCTTTGAATTAAATATATCCCTGTATATGGATTGTGGAGTTGTGTCAGAAAATGTTTTTGCAGATGTATACATTGACAGGCTAGGTAAATCAAAAACCTCTTGGAGTCATTATATATCTTCAACAACACAAACAGGAAAACGAAAATTCAGTTTAAAATGTACTTTTATAAAGGGCACAAAATGTATTCTTGTCAAAATGCCTCATTTATTTGTAAATTGTGATTAAGTAAGGGTGATGGACATGAAGAATTTACTCATATTTTCAGCCTCAACAACTTCAAGCACAACTACAACTACGCCAACTACAACAGCCCCTGGTAGGCGACAGCAGCTAGTCTGGGTTTCAATCATTGATTAAACAAAAGTGTTTTGACAATACCAGTAGGAATACGGCCTATGAAACTAATTTGAAATGCCTATATTGCCTAACTTTGTGATGACGTGGATGCAATTATCAGAGAATGCTTGATCGTTGTTTATAACTGTGCATATTTTATAGCCCTGTCATCAATCTTTTGTAATCTGTGCAGTGAGTTTAGCGCTTCACACTAACCTTGAATATGATGGGTGACCTGCACCTGGTTAGTGAGTTCCCTAAAGAAGCTGCAGTGAATGAAATCCTCATTGGAAGCATGTAGATCTATTTTTGTTATTTTTTCACTACTTCAGAGCTGACAACTACCACTCCAGCTTCAACTACTACAAGCACTACTACAACTCCAACGTCCAATACAAGCCCAACTCCCACTTCACCCACAAACACAACTACGACTCCCACAACTTCTACAAGCCCAACATCAACCACCAGCACAAGTAAGACTTGTGCTCATATTCTAAAAATATAGTTGCAATTTTGCAGAGCAAATCTTTGCCTGAAATAAGTCTGTGTATGGATTGTGGGCAGGCATTTCACTCCTAGATATATACGTGATAGGTGGAATGCAAACTCCCTTGGCTATTGTTTTACATAAAATGAAAAGGAATGTGTAGTTCTGGAGAGTAAAAAAGTGGTTGGGTCAGTTAGTGCTTAAATGAAGCTTTAGTGCATGAATTTATTCTTGGTGGTATATAAAGCCATTATTCATACCTTATTACTATAGCAGAGACTACGACAACTCCCTCTAGAAGCCCAACTACAACTCCAACTAACACTACATCTACAACTTCCACTATAAGCCCAACTACAACTCCCTTGGCAACTAACACAATCCCTACACCAACCAATAGCCCAAAAATTATATTTTCAATCATATTCATACAGAGTTTTAGAATATTGCAAAATACAGCTTTAAATTAAATATATCCCTGTATATGGATTGTGGAGTTGTGTCAGAAAATGTTTTTGCAGATGTATACATTGACAGGCTAGGTAAATCAAAAACCTCTTGGAGTCATTATATATCTTCAACAACACAAACAGGAAAACGAAAATTCAGTTTAAAATGTACTTTTAGAAAGGGCACAAAATGTATTCTTGTCAAAATGCCTCATTTATTTGTAAATTGTGATTAAGTAAGGGTGATGGACATGAAGAATTTACTCATATTTTCAGCCTCAACAACTTCAAGCACAACTACAACTACGCCAACTACAACAACCCCAGGTAGGCCACAGCAGCTAGTCTGGGTTTCAATCATTGATTAAACGAAAGTTTTTTGACAATGTCCAAGGGAATATGGCCTTTGAAACTAATTTGAAATGCCTATTTTCAGAGTGTTATGACCCCATGCTGAATGGTGAGGACAGCGTATTCTCTCCCAAAGGTGGAAGTATGGACTCACCAGATCCCGAGGGTTTCTCACGTATACGTATCCCGAATGATGGTACTGTTGTGTTCAGAAGCACAAGACCTGCTGAAATAACTAAATTCACACTGAAAGTCAATGAAATCTGCTCAAAAGATGGAACACTTCTGGTCAAAGTAGTTTACTTTGGTGATGCGGGAAGATACAGTACAGTAAGTGTCTTAACTACAACAATTGGTGCATGGAAACATTACTCTCATAGTGAATTGACTCATACATTATACAATTACCATTGCAGGGTCAAATGCAGTTCAACAAACCTGAAGTGCGAGACATTGCAATACCAGTAGGAATAGGGAAAATTAACAGAATTAAGCTGGTTTTTGAATGTGATTCCGGCGAACTTTGTGATGACGTGGATGCAATTATCAGAGGATGCACAGAGGGTATTGATCGTTGTTTATAACTGTGCATATTTTATAGCCCTGTCATCAATATTTTGTAATCTGTGCAGTGAGTTTAGCGCTTCACACTAACCTTGAATATGATGGGTGACCTGCACCTGGTTAGTGAGTTCCCTAAAGAAGCTGCAGTGAATGAAATCCTCATTGGAAGCATGTAGATCTATTTTTGTTATTTTTTCACTACTTCAGAGCTGACAACTACCACTCCAGCTTCAACTACTACAAGCACTACTACAACTCCAACGTCCAATACAAGCCCAACTCCCACTTCACCCACAAACACAACTACGACTCCCACAACTTCTACAAGCCCAACATCAACCACCAGCACAAGTAAGACTTGTGCTCATATTCTAAAAATATAGTTGCAATTTTGCAGAGCAAATCTTTGCCTGAAATAAGTCTGTGTATGGATTGTGGGCAGGCATTTCACTCCTAGATATATACGTGATAGGTGGAATGCAAACTCCCTTGGCTATTGTTTTACATAAAATGAAAAGGAAAGTGTAGTTCTGGAGAGTAAAAAAGTGGTTGGGGGCAGTTAGTGCTTAAATGAAGCTTTAGTTCATGAATTTATTCTTGGTGGTATATAAAGCCATTATTCATACCTTATTACTATAGCAGAGACTACGACAACTCCCTCTAGAAGCCCAACTACAACTCCAACTAACACTACATCTACAACTTCCACTACAAGCCCAACTACAACTCCCTTGGCACCTAACACAATCCCTACCAATAGCCCAAAAATTATATTTTCAATCATATTCATACAGAGTTTTAGAATATTGCAAAATACAGCTTTGAATTAAATAACCCTGTATATGGATTGTGGAGATGTGTCAGAAAATGTTTTTGCAGATGTATACATTGACAGGCTAGGTAAATCAAAAACCTCTTGGAGTCATTATATATCTTCAACAACACAAACAGGAAAACGAAAATTCAGTTTAAAATGTACTTTTATAAAGGGCACAAAATGTATTCTTGTCAAAATGCCTCATTTATATGTAAATTGTGATTAAGTAAGGGTGATGGACATGAAGAATTTACATATATTTTCAGCCTCAACAACTTCAAGCACAACTACAACTACGCCAACTACAACAACCCCAGGTAGGCCACAGCAGCTAGTCTGGGTTTCAATCATTGATTAAACAAAAGTTTTTTGACAATGTCCAAGAGAATATGGCCTTTGAAACTAATTTGAAATGCCTATTTTCAGAGTGTTATGACCCCATGCTGAATGGTGAGGACAGCGTATTCTCTCCCAAAGGTGGAAGTATGGACTCACCAGATCCCGAGGGTTTCTCACGTATACGTATCCCGAATGATGGTACTGTTGTGTTCAGAAGCACAAGACCTGCTGAAATAACTAAATTCACACTGAAAGTCAATGAAATCTGCTCAAAAGATGGAACACTTCTGGTCAAAGTAGTTTACTTTGGTGATGCGGGAAGATACAGTACAGTAAGTGTCTTAACTACAACAATTGGTGCATGGAAACATTACTCTCATAGTGAATTGACTCATACATTATACAATTACCATTGCAGGGTCAAATGCAGTTCAACAAACCTGAAGTGCGAGACATTGCAATACCAGTAGGAATAGGGAAAATTTACAGAATTAAGCTGGTTTTTGAATGTGATTCCGGCGAACTTTGTGATGACGTGGATGCAATTATCAGAGGATGCACAGAGGGTATTGATCGTTGTTTATAACTGTGCATATTTTATAGCCCTGTCATCAATCTTTTGTAATCTGTGCAGTGAGTTTAGCGCTTCACACTAACCTTGAATATGATGGGTGACCTGCACCTGGTTAGTGAGTTCCCTAAAGAAGCTGCAGTGAATGAAATCCTCATTGGAAGCATGTAGATCTATTTTTGTTATTTTTTCACTACTTCAGAGCTGACAACTACCACTCCAGCTTCAACTACTACAAGCACTACTACAACTCCAACGTCCACTACAAGCCCAACTCCCACTTCACCAACAAACACAAATATGACTCCCACAACTACTACAAGCCCAGCATCAACCACCAGCACAAGTAAGACTTGTGCTCATATTCTAAAAATATAGTTGCAATTTTGCAGAGCAAATCTTTGCCTGACATAAGTCTGTGTATGGATTGTGGGCAGGCATTTCACTCCTAGATATATACGTGATAGTTGGAATGCAAACTCCCTTGGCTATTGTTTTACATAAAATGAAAAGGAATGTGTAGTTCTGGAGAGTAAAAAAGTGGTTGGGTCAGTTAGTGCTTAAATGAAGCGTTAGTGCATGAAATTATTCTTGGTGGTATATAAAGCCATTATTCATACCTTATTACTATAGCAGAGACTACGACAACTCCCTCTAGAAGCCCAACTACAACTCCAACTAACACTACATCTACAACTTCCACTACAAGCCCAACTACAACTCCCTTGGCACCTAACACAATCCCTACCAATAGCCCAAAAATTATATTTTCAATCATATTCATACAGAGTTTTAGAATATTGCAAAATACAGCTTTGAATTAAATAACCCTGTATATGGATTGTGGAGTTGTGTCAGAAAATGTTTTTGCAGATGTATACATTAACAGGCTAGGTAAATCAAAAACCTCTTGGAGTCATTATATATCTTCAACAACACAAACAGGAAAACGAAAATTCAGTTTAAAATGTACTTTTAGAAAGGGCACAAAATGTATTCTTGTCAAAATGCCTCATTTATTTGTAAATTGTGATTAAGTAAGGGTGATGGACATGAAGAATTTACATATATTTTCAGCCTCAACAACTTCAAGCACAACTACAACTACGCCAACTACAACAACCCCAGGTAGGCCACAGCAGCTAGTCTGGGTTTCAATCATTGATTAACGAAAAGTTTTTTGACAATGTCCAAGGGAATATGGCCTTTGAAACTAATTTGAAATGCCTATTTTCAGAGTGTTATGACCCCATGCTGAATGGTGAGGACAGCGTATTCTCTCCCAAAGGTGGAAGTATGGACTCACCAGATCCCGAGGGTTTCTCACGTATACATATCCCGAATGATGGTACTGTTGTGTTCAGAAGCACAAGACCTGCTGAAATAACTAAATTCACACTGAAAGTCAATGAAATCTGCTCAAAAGATGGAACACTTCTGGTCAAAGTAGTTTACTTTGGTGATGCGGGAAGATACAGTACAGTAAGTGTCTTAACTACAACAATTGGTGCATGGAAACATTACTCTCATAGTGAATTGACTCATACATTATACAATTACCATTGCAGGGTCAAATGCAGTTCAACAAACCTGAAGTGCGAGACATTGCAATACCAGTAGGAATAGGGAAAATTAACAGAATTAAGCTGGTTTTTGAATGTGATTCCGGCGAACTTTGTGATGACGTGGATGCAATTATCAGAGGATGCACAGAGGGTATTGATCGTTGTTTATAACTGTGCATATTTTATAGCCTTGTCATCAATCTTTTGTAATCTGTGCAGTGAGTTTAGCGCTTAACACTAACCTTGAATATGATGGGTGACCTGCACCTGGTTAGTGAGTTCCCTAAAGAAGCTGCAGTGAATGAAATCCTCATTGGAAGCATGTAGATCTATTTTTGTTATTTTTTCACTACTTCAGAGCTGACAACTACCACTCCAGCTTCAACTACTACAAGCACTACTACAACTCCAACGTCCACTACAAGCCCAACTCCCACTTCACCAACAAACACAAATACGACTCCCACAACTACTACAAGCTCAACATCAACCACCAGCACAAGTAAGACTTGTGCTCATATTCTAAAAATATAGTTGCAATTTTGCAGAGCAAATCTTTGCATGAAAGAAGTCTGTGTATGGATTGTGGGCAGGCATTTCACTCCTAGATATATACGTGATAGGTGGAATGCAAACTCCCTTGGCTATTATTTACATCAAATGAAAAGGAATGTGTAGTTCTGGAGAGTAAAAAAGTGGTTGGGTCAGTTAGTGCTTAAATGAAGCGTTAGTGCATGAAATTATTCTTGGTGGTATATAAAGCCATTATTCATACCTTATTACTATAGCAGAGACTACGACAACTCCCTCTAGAAGCCCAACTACAACTCCAACTAACACTACATCTACAACTTCCACTACAAGCCCAACTACAACTCCCTTGGCACCTAACACAATCCCTACCAATAGCCCAAAAATTATATTTTCAATCATATTCATACAGAGTTTTAGAATATTGCAAAATACAGCTTTGAATTAAATAACCCTGTATATGGATTGTGGAGTTGTGTCAGAAAATGTTTTTGCAGATGTATACATTAACAGGCTAGGTAAATCAAAAACCTCTTGGAGTCATTATATATCTTCAACAACACAAACAGGAAAACGAAAATTCAGTTTAAAATGTACTTTTAGAAAGGGCACAAAATGTATTCTTGTCAAAATGCCTCATTTATTTGTAAATTGTGATTAAGTAAGGGTGATGGACATGAAGAATTTACATATATTTTCAGCCTCAACAACTTCAAGCACAACTAGAACTACGCCAACTACAACAACCCCAGGTAGGCCACAGCAGCTAGTCTGGGTTTCAATCATTGATTAACGAAAAGTTTTTTGACAATGTCCAAGGGAATATGGCCTTTGAAACTAATTTGAAATGCCTATTTTCAGAGTGTTATGACCCCATGCTGAATGGTGAGGACAGCGTATTCTCTCCCAAAGGTGGAAGTATGGACTCACCAGATCCCGAGGGTTTCTCACGTATACGTATCCCGAATGATGGTACTGTTGTGTTCAGAAGCACAAGACCTGCTGAAATAACTAAATTCACACTGAAAGTCAATGAAATCTGCTCAAAAGATGGAACACTTCTGGTCAAAGTAGTTTACTTTGGTGATGTGGGAAGATACAGTACAGTAAGTGTCTTAACTACAACAATTGGTGCATGGAAACATTACTCTCATAGTGAATTGACTCATACATTATACAATTACCATTGCAGGGTCAAATGCAGTTCAACAAACCTGAAGTGCGAGACATTGCAATACCAGTAGGAATAGGGAAAATTAACAGAATTAAGCTGGTTTTTGAATGTGATTCCGGCGAACTTTGTGATGACGTGGATGCAATTATCAGAGGATGCACAGAGGGTATTGATCGTTGTTTATAACTGTGCATATTTTATAGCCTTGTCATCAATCTTTTGTAATCTGTGCAGTGAGTTTAGCGCTTAACACTAACCTTGAATATGATGGGTGACCTGCACCTGGTTAGTGAGTTCCCTAAAGAAGCTGCAGTGAATGAAATCCTCATTGGAAGCATGTAGATCTATTTTTGTTATTTTTTCACTACTTCAGAGCTGACAACTACCACTCCAGCTTCAACTACTACAAGCACTACTACAACTCCAACGTCCAATACAAGCCCAACTCCCACTTCACCCACAAACACAACTACGACTCCCACAACTTCTACAAGCCCAACATCAACCACCAGCACAAGTAAGACTTGTGCTCATCTTCTAAAAATATAGTTGCAATTTTGCAGAGCAAATCTTTGCCTGAAATAAGTCTGTGTATGGATTGTGGGCAGGCATTTCACTCCTAGATATATACGTGATAGGTGGAATGCAAACTCCCTTGGCTATTGTTTTACGTAAAATGAAAAGGAAAGTGTAGTTCTGGAGAGTAAAAAAGTGGTTGGGTCAGTTAGTGCTTAAATGAAGCTTTAGTTCATGAATTTATTCTTGGTGGTATATAAAGCCATTATTCATACCTTATTACTATAGCAGAGACTACGACAACTCCCTCTAGAAGCCCAACTACAACTCCAACTAACACTACATCTACAACTTCCACTACAAGCCCAACTACAACTCCCTTGGCACCTAACACAATCCCTACCAATAGCCCAAAAATTATATTTTCAATCATATTCATACAGAGTTTTAGAATATTGCAAAATACAGCTTTGAATTAAATAACCCTGTATATGGATTGTGGAGATGTGTCAGAAAATGTTTTTGGAGATGTATACATTGACAGGCTAGGTAAATCAAAAACCTCTTGGAGTCATTATATATCTTCAACAACACAAACAGGAAAACGAAAATTCAGTTTAAAATGTACTTTTATAAAGGGCACAAAATGTATTCTTGTCAAAATGCCTCATTTATTTGTAAATTGTGATTAAGTAAGGGTGATGGACATGAAGAATTTACATATATTTTCAGCCTCAACAACTTCAAGCACAACCACAACTACGCCAACTACAACAACCCCAGGTAGGCCACAGCAGCTAGTCTGGGTTTCAATCATTGATTAAACAAAAGTTTTTTGACAATGTCCAAGAGAATATGGCCTTTGAAACTAATTTGAAATGCCTATTTTCAGAGTGTTATGACCCCATGCTGAATGGTGAGGACAGCGTATTCTCTCCCAAAGGTGGAAGTATGGACTCACCAGATCCCGAGGGTTTCTCACGTATACGTATCCCGAATGATGGTACTGTTGTGTTCAGAAGCACAAGACCTGCTGAAATAACTAAATTCACACTGAAAGTCAATGAAATCTGCTCAAAAGATGGAACACTTCTGGTCAAAGTAGTTTACTTTGGTGATGCGGGAAGATACAGTACAGTAAGTGTCTTAACTACAACAATTGGTGCATGGAAACATTACTCTCATAGTGAATTGACTCATACATTATACAATTACCATTGCAGGGTCAAATGCAGTTCAACAAACCTGAAGTGCGAGACATTGCAATACCAGTAGGAATAGGGAAAATTTACAGAATTAAGCTGGTTTTTGAATGTGATTCCGGCGAACTTTGTGATGACGTGGATGCAATTATCAGAGGATGCACAGAGGGTATTGATCGTTGTTTATAACTGTGCATATTTTATAGCCCTGTCATCAATCTTTTGTAATCTGTGCAGTGAGTTTAGCGCTTAACACTAACCTTGAATATGATGGGTGACCTGCACCTGGTTAGTGAGTTCCCTAAAGAAGCTGCAGTGAATGAAATCCTCATTGGAAGCATGTAGATCTATTTTTGTTATTTTTTCACTACTTCAGAGCTGACAACTACCACTCCAGCTTCAACTACTACAAGCACTACTACAACTCCAACGTCCACTACAAGCCCAACTCCCACTTCACCAACAAACACAAATACGACTCCCACAACTACTACAAGCTCAACATCAACCACCAGCACAAGTAAGACTTGTGCTCATATTCTAAAAATATAGTTGCAATTTTGCAGAGCAAATCTTTGCATGAAAGAAGTCTGTGTATGGATTGTGGGCAGGCATTTCACTCCTAGATATATACGTGATAGGTGGAATGCAAACTCCCTTGGCTATTATTTACATCAAATGAAAAGGAATGTGTAGTTCTGGAGAGTAAAAGAAAGGTTGGGTCAGTTAGTGCTTAAATGAAGCTTCAGTGCATGAAATTATTCTTGGTGGTATATAAAGCCATTATTCATACCTTATTACTATAGCAGAGACTACGATAACTCCCTCTAGAAGCTCAACTACAACTCCAACTAACACTACATCTACAACTTCCACTACAAGCCCAACTACAACTCCCTTGGCACCTAACACAATCCCTACACCAACCAATAGCCCAAAAATTATATTTTCAATCATATTCATACAGAGTTTTAGAATATTGCAAAATACAGCTTTGAATTAAATAACCCTGTATATGGATTGCGAAGTTGTGTCAGAAAATGTTTTTGCAGATGTATACATTGACAGGCTAGGTAAATCAAAAATCTCCTGGAGTCATTTTTATATCTTCAACAACACAAACAGGAAAACAAAAATTCAGTTTAAAATGTATTTTTGGAAAGGGCACAAAATGTATTCTTGTCAAAATGCCTCATTTATTTGTAAATTGTGATTAAGTAGAGTGATGGACATGAAGAATTTACTCATATTTGCAGCCTCAACAACTTCAAGCACAACTACAACTACGCCAACTACAACAACCCCAGGTAGGCCACAGCAGCTAGTCTGGGTTTCAATCATTGATTAAACAAAAGTGTTTTGACAATACCAGTAGGAATACGGCCTATGAAACTAATTTGAAATGCCTATATTGCCTAACTTTGTGATGACGTGGATGCAATTATCAGAGAATGCTTGATCGTTGTTTATAACTGTGCATATTTTATAGCCCTGTCATCAATATTTTGTAATCTGTGCAGTGAGTTTAGCGCTTCACACTAACCTTGAATATGATGGGTGACCTGCACCTGGTTAGTGAGTTCCGTAAAGAAGCTGCAGTGAATGAAATCCTCATTGGAAGCATGTAGATCTATTTTTGTTATTTTTTCACTACTTCAGAGCTGACAACTACCACTCCAGCTTCAACTACTACAAGCACTACTACGACTCCAACGTCCAATACAAGCCCAACTCCCACTTCACCCACAAAGACAACTACGACTCCCACAACTTCTACAAGCCCAACATCAACCACCAGCACAAGTAAGACTTGTGCTCATATTCTAAAAATATAGTTGCAATTTTGCAGAGCAAATCTTTGCCTGAAATAAGTCTGTGTATGGATTGTGGGCAGGCATTTCACTCCTAGATATATACGTGATAGGTGGAATGCAAACTCCCTTGGCTATTGTTTTACATAAAATGAAAAGGAAAGTGTAGTTCTGGAGAGTAAAAAAGTGGTTGGGTCAGTTAGTGCTTAAATGAAGCTTTAGTGCATGAATTTATTCTTGGTGGTATATAAAGCCATTATTCATACCTTATTACTATAGCAGAGACTACGACAACTCCCTCTAGAAGCCCAACTACAACTCCAACTAACACTACATCTACAACTTCCACTACAAGCCCAACTACAACTCCCTTGGCACCTAACACAATCCCTACCAATAGCCCAAAAATTATATTTTCAATCATATTCATACAGAGTTTTATAATATTGCGAAATACAGCTTTGAATTAAATAACCCTGTATATGGATTGTGGAGATGTGTCAGAAAATGTTTTTGCAGATGTAAACATTGACAGGCTAGGTAAATCAAAAACCTCTTGGAGTCATTATATATCTTCAACAACACAAACAGGAAAACGAAAATTCAGTTTAAAATGTACTTTTAGAAAGGGCACAAAATGTATTCTTGTCAAAATGCCTCATTTATTTGTAAATTGTGATTAAGTAAGGGTGATGGACATGAAGAATTTACATATATTTTCAGCCTCAACAACTTCAAGCACAACTACAACTACGCCAACTACAACAACCCCAGGTAGGCCACAGCAGCTAGTCTGGGTTTCAATCATTGATTAAACAAAAGTTTTTTGACAATGTCCAAGGGAATATGGCCTTTGAAACTAATTTGAAATGCCTATTTTCAGAGTGTTATGACCCCATGCTGAATGGTGAGGACAGCGTATTCTCTCCCAAAGGTGGAAGTATGGACTCACCAGATCCCGAGGGTTTCTCACGTATACGTATCCCGAATGATGGTACTGTTGTGTTCAGAAGCACAAGACCTGCTGAAATAACTAAATTCACACTGAAAGTCAATGAAATCTGCTCAAAAGATGGAACACTTCTGGTCAAAGTAGTTTACTTTGGTGATGCGGGAAGATACAGTACAGTAAGTGTCTTAACTACAACAATTGGTGCATGGAAACATTACTCTCATAGTGAATTGACTCATACATTATACAATTACCATTGCAGGGTCAAATGCAGTTCAACAAACCTGAAGTGCGAGACATTGCAATACCAGTAGGAATAGGGAAAATTAACAGAATTAAGCTGGTTTTTGAATGTGATTCCGGCGAACTTTGTGATGACGTGGATGCAATTATCAGAGGATGCACAGAGGGTATTGATCGTTGTTTATAACTGTGCATATTTTATAGCCCTGTCATCAATCTTTTGTAATCTGTGCAGTGAGTTTAGCGCTTCACACTAACCTTGAATATGATGGGTGACCTGCACCTGGTTAGTGAGTTCCCTAAAGAAGCTGCAGTGAATGAAATCCTCATTGGAAGCATGTAGATCTATTTTTGTTATTTTTTCACTACTTCAGAGCTGACAACTACCACTCCAGCTTCAACTACTACAAGCACTACTACAACTCCAACGTCCACTACAAGCCCAACTCCCACTTCACCAACAAACACAAATAAGACTCCCACAACTACTACAAGCCCAACATCAACCACCAGCACAAGTAAGACTTGTGCTCATATTCTAAAAATATAGTTGCAATTTTGCAGAGCAAATCTTTGCCTGACATAAGTCTGTGTATGGATTGTGGGCAGACATTTCACTCCTAGATATATACGTGATAGGTGGAATGCAAACTCCCTTGGCTATTGTTTTACATAAAATGAAAAGGAATGTGTAGTTCTGGAGAGTAAAAAAGTGGTTGGGTCAGTTAGTGCTTAAATGAAGCTTTAGTGCATGAAATTGTTCTTGGTGGTATATAAAGCCATTATTCATACCTTATTACTATAGCAGAGACTACGACAACTCCCTCTAGAAGCCCAACTACAACTCCAACTAACACTACATCTACAACTTCCACTACAAGCCCAACTACAACTCCCTTGGCACCTAACACAATCCCTACCAATAGCCCAAAAATTATATTTTCAATCATATTCATACAGAGTTTTAGAATATTGCAAAATACAGCTTTGAATTAAATAACCCTGTATATGGATTGTGGAGATGTGTCAGAAAATGTTTTTGCAGATGTATACATTGACAGGCTAGGTAAATCAAAAACCTCTTGGAGTCATTATATATCTTCAACAACACAAACAGGAAAACGAAAATTCAGTTTAAAATGTACTTTTAGAAAGGGCACAAAATGTATTCTTGTCAAAATGCCTCATTTATTTGTAAATTGTGATTAAGTAAGGGTGATGGACATGAAGAATTTACATATATTTTCAGCCTCAACAACTTCAAGCACAACTACAACTACGCCAACTACAACAACCCCAGGTAGGCCACAGCAGCTAGTCTGGGTTTCAATCATTGATTAAACAAAAGTTTTTTGACAATGTCCAAGAGAATATGGCCTTTGAAACTAATTTGAAATGCCTATTTTCAGAGTGTTATGACCCCATGCTGAATGGTGAGGACAGCGTATTCTCTCCCAAAGGTGGAAGTATGGACTCACCAGATCCCGAGGGTTTCTCACGTATACGTATCCCGAATGATGGTACTGTTGTGTTCAGAAGCACAAGACCTGCTGAAATAACTAAATTCACACTGAAAGTCAATGAAATCTGCTCAAAAGATGGAACACTTCTGGTCAAAGTAGTTTACTTTGGTGATGCGGGAAGATACAGTACAGTAAGTGTCTTAACTACAACAATTGGTGCATGGAAACATTACTCTCATAGTGAATTGACTCATACATTATACAATTACCATTGCAGGGTCAAATGCAGTTCAACAAACCTGAAGTGCGAGACATTGCAATACCAGTAGGAATAGGGAAAATTTACAGAATTAAGCTGGTTTTTGAATGTGATTCCGGCGAACTTTGTGATGACGTGGATGCAATTATCAGAGGATGCACAGAGGGTATTGATCGTTGTTTATAACTGTGCATATTTTATAGCCCTGTCATCAATCTTTTGTAATCTGTGCAGTGAGTTTAGCGCTTCACACTAACCTTGAATATGATGGGTGACCTGCACCTGGTTAGTGAGTTCCCTAAAGAAGCTGCAGTGAATGAAATCCTCATTGGAAGCATGTAGATCTATTTTTGTTATTTTTTCACTACTTCAGAGCTGACAGCTACCACTCCAGCTTCAACTACTACAAGCACTACTACAACTCCAACGTCCACTACAAGCCCAACTCCCACTTCACCAACAAACACAAATATGACTCCCACAACTACTACAAGCCCAGCATCAACCACCAGCACAAGTAAGACTTGTGCTCATATTCTAAAAATATAGTTGCAATTTTGCAGAGCAAATCTTTGCCTGACATAAGTCTGTGTATGGATTGTGGGCAGACATTTCACTCCTAGATATATACGTGATAGGTGGAATGCAAACTCCCTTGGCTATTGTTTTACATAAAATGAAAAGGAATGTGTAGTTCTGGAGAGTAAAAAAGTGGTTGGGTCAGTTAGTGCTTAAATGAAGCTTTAGTGCATGAAATTGTTCTTGGTGGTATATAAAGCCATTATTCATACCTTATTACTATAGCAGAGACTACGACAACTCCCTCTAGAAGCCCAACTACAACTCCAACTAACACTACATCTACAACTTCCACTACAAGCCCAACTACAACTCCCTTGGCACCTAACACAATCCCTACCAATAGCCCAAAAATTATATTTTCAATCATATTCATACAGAGTTTTAGAATATTGCAAAATACAGCTTTGAATTAAATAACCCTGTATATGGATTGTGGAGATGTGTCAGAAAATGTTTTTGCAGATGTATACATTGACAGGCTAGGTAAATCAAAAACCTCTTGGAGTCATTATATATCTTCAACAACACAAACAGGAAAACGAAAATTCAGTTTAAAATGTACTTTTAGAAAGGGCACAAAATGTATTCTTGTCAAAATGCCTCATTTATTTGTAAATTGTGATTAAGTAAGGGTGATGGACATGAAGAATTTACATATATTTTCAGCCTCAACAACTTCAAGCACAACTACAACTACGCCAACTACAACAACCCCAGGTAGGCCACAGCAGCTAGTCTGGGTTTCAATCATTGATTAAACAAAAGTTTTTTGACAATGTCCAAGAGAATATGGCCTTTGAAACTAATTTGAAATGCCTATTTTCAGAGTGTTATGACCCCATGCTGAATGGTGAGGACAGCGTATTCTCTCCCAAAGGTGGAAGAATGGACTCACCAGATCCCGAGGGTTTCTCACGTATACGTATCCCGAATGATGGTACTGTTGTGTTCAGAAGCACAAGACCTGCTGAAATAACTAAATTCACACTGAAAGTCAATGAAATCTGCTCAAAAGATGGAACACTTCTGGTCAAAGTAGTTTACTTTGGTGATGCGGGAAGATACAGTACAGTAAGTGTCTTAACTACAACAATTGGTGCATGGAAACATTACTCTCATAGTGAATTGACTCATACATTATACAATTACCATTGCAGGGTCAAATGCAGTTCAACAAACCTGAAGTGCGAGACATTGCAATACCAGTAGGAATAGGGAAAATTTACAGAATTAAGCTGGTTTTTGAATGTGATTCCGGCGAACTTTGTGATGACGTGGATGCAATTATCAGAGGATGCACAGAGGGTATTGATCGTTGTTTATAACTGTGCATATTTTATAGCCCTGTCATCAATCTTTTGTAATCTGTGCAGTGAGTTTAGCGCTTCACACTAACCTTGAATATGATGGGTGACCTGCACCTGGTTAGTGAGTTCCCTAAAGAAGCTGCAGTGAATGAAATCCTCATTGGAAGCATGTAGATCTATTTTTGTTATTTTTTCACTACTTCAGAGCTGACAACTACCACTCCAGCTTCAACTACTACAAGCACTACTACAACTCCAACGTCCACTACAAGCCCAACTCCCACTTCACCAACAAACACAAATATGACTCCCACAACTACTACAAGCCCAGCATCAACCACCAGCACAAGTAAGACTTGTGCTCATATTCTAAAAATATAGTTGCAATTTTGCAGAGCAAATCTTTGCCTGACATAAGTCTGTGTATGGATTGTGGGCAGGCATTTCACTCCTAGATATATACGTGATAGTTGGAATGCAAACTCCCTTGGCTATTGTTTTACATAAAATGAAAAGGAATGTGTAGTTCTGGAGAGTAAAAAAGTGGTTGGGTCAGTTAGTGCTTAAATGAAGCGTTAGTGCATGAAATTATTCTTGGTGGTATATAAAGCCATTATTCATACCTTATTACTATAGCAGAGACTACGACAACTCCCTCTAGAAGCCCAACTACAACTCCAACTAACACTACATCTACAACTTCCACTACAAGCCCAACTACAACTCCCTTGGCACCTAACACAATCCCTACCAATAGCCCAAAAATTATATTTTCAATCATATTCATACAGAGTTTTAGAATATTGCAAAATACAGCTTTGAATTAAATAACCCTGTATATGGATTGTGGAGTTGTGTCAGAAAATGTTTTTGCAGATGTATACATTGACAGGCTAGGTAAATCAAAAACCTCTTGGAGTCATTATATATCTTCAACAACACAAACAGGAAAACGAAAATTCAGTTTAAAATGTACTTTTAGAAAGGGCACAAAATGTATTCTTGTCAAAATGCCTCATTTATTTGTAAATTGTGATTAAGTAAGGGTGATGGACATGAAGAATTTACATATATTTTCAGCCTCAACAACTTCAAGCACAACTACAACTACGCCAACTACAACAACCCCAGGTAGGCCACAGCAGCTAGTCTGGGTTTCAATCATTGATTAAACAAAAGTTTTTTGACAATGTCCAAGGGAATATGGCCTTTGAAACTAATTTGAAATGCCTATTTTCAGAGTGTTATGACCCCATGCTGAATGGTGAGGACAGCGTATTCTCTCCCAAAGGTGGAAGTATGGACTCACCAGATCCCGAGGGTTTCTCACGTATACGTATCCCGAATGATGGTACTGTTGTGTTCAGAAGCACAAGACCTGCTGAAATAACTAAATTCACACTGAAAGTCAATGAAATCTGCTCAAAAGATGGAACACTTCTGGTCAAAGTAGTTTACTTTGGTGATGCGGGAAGATACAGTACAGTAAGTGTCTTAACTACAACAATTGGTGCATGGAAACATTACTCTCATAGTGAATTGACTCATACATTATACAATTACCATTGCAGGGTCAAATGCAGTTCAACAAACCTGAAGTGCGAGACATTGCAATACCAGTAGGAATAGGGAAAATTAACAGAATTAAGCTGGTTTTTGAATGTGATTCCGGCGAACTTTGTGATGACGTGGATGCAATTATCAGAGGATGCACAGAGGGTATTGATCGTTGTTTATAACTGTGCATATTTTATAGCCTTGTCATCAATCTTTTGTAATCTGTGCAGTGAGTTTAGCGCTAAACACTAACCTTGAATATGATGGGTGACCTGCACCTGGTTAGTGAGTTCCCTAAAGAAGCTGCAGTGAATGAAATCCTCATTGGAAGCATGTAGATCTATTTTTGTTATTTTTTCACTACTTCAGAGCTGACAACTACCACTCCAGCTTCAACTACTACAAGCACTACTACAACTCCAACGTCCACTACAAGCCCAACTCCCACTTCACCAACAAACACAAATACGACTCCCACAACTACTACAAGCTCAACATCAACCACCAGCACAAGTAAGACTTGTGCTCATATTCTAAAAATATAGTTGCAATTTTGCAGAGCAAATCTTTGCATGAAAGAAGTCTGTGTATGGATTGTGGGCAGGCATTTCACTCCTAGATATATACGTGATAGGTGGAATGCAAACTCCCTTGGCTATTATTTACATCAAATGAAAAGGAATGTGTAGTTCTGGAGAGTAAAAGAAAGGTTGGGTCAGTTAGTGCTTAAATGAAGCTTCAGTGCATGAAATTATTCTTGGTGGTATATAAAGCCATTATTCATACCTTATTACTATAGCAGAGACTACGATAACTCCCTCTAGAAGCTCAACTACAACTCCAACTAACACTACATCTACAACTTCCACTACAAGCCCAACTACAACTCCCTTGGCACCTAACACAATCCCTACACCAACCAATAGCCCAAAAATTATATTTTCAATCATATTCATACAGAGTTTTAGAATATTGCAAAATACAGCTTTGAATTAAATAACCCTGTATATGGATTGCGAAGTTGTGTCAGAAAATGTTTTTGCAGATGTATACATTGACAGGCTAGGTAAATCAAAAATCTCCTGGAGTCATTTTTATATCTTCAACAACACAAACAGGAAAACAAAAATTCAGTTTAAAATGTATTTTTGGAAAGGGCACAAAATGTATTCTTGTCAAAATGCCTCATTTATTTGTAAATTGTGATTAAGTAGAGTGATGGACATGAAGAATTTACTCATATTTGCAGCCTCAACAACTTCAAGCACAACTACAACTACGCCAACTACAACAACCCCAGGTAGGCCACAGCAGCTAGTCTGGGTTTCAATCATTGATTAAACAAAAGTGTTTTGACAATACCAGTAGGAATACGGCCTATGAAACTAATTTGAAATGCCTATATTGCCTAACTTTGTGATGACGTGGATGCAATTATCAGAGAATGCTTGATCGTTGTTTATAACTGTGCATATTTTAAAGCCCTGTCATCAATCTTTTGTAATCTGTGCAGTGAGTTTAGCGCTTCACACTAACCTTGAATATGATGGGTGACCTGCACCTGGTTAGTGAGTTCCCTAAAGAAGCTGCAGTGAATGAAATCCTCATTGGAAGCATGTAGATCTATTTTTGTTATTTTTTCACTACTTCAGAGCTGACAACTACCACTCCAGCTTCAACTACTACAAGCACTACTACAACTCCAACGTCCACTACAAGCCCAACTCCCACTTCACCAACAAACACAAATAAGACTCCCACAACTACTACAAGCCCAACATCAACCACCAGCACAAGTAAGACTTGTGCTCATATTCTAAAAATATAGTTGCAATTTTGCAGAGCAAATCTTTGCCTGACATAAGTCTGTGTATGGATTGTGGGCAGACATTTCACTCCTAGATATATACGTGATAGGTGGAATGCAAACTCCCTTGGCTATTGTTTTACATAAAATGAAAAGGAATGTGTAGTTCTGGAGAGTAAAAAAGTGGTTGGGTCAGTTAGTGCTTAAATGAAGCTTTAGTGCATGAAATTATTCTTGGTGGTATATAAAGCCATTATTCATACCTTATTACTATAGCAGAGACTACGACAACTCCCTCTAGAAGCCCAACTACAACTCCAACTAACACTACATCTACAACTTCCACTACAAGCCCAACTACAACTCCCTTGGCACCTAACACAATCCCTACCAATAGCCCAAAAATTATATTTTCAATCATATTCATACAGAGTTTTAGAATATTGCAAAATACAGCTTTGAATTAAATAACCCTGTATATGGATTGTGGAGATGTGTCAGAAAATGTTTTTGCAGATGTATACATTGACAGGCTAGGTAAATCAAAAACCTCTTGGAGTCATTATATATCTTCAACAACACAAACAGGAAAACGAAAATTCAGTTTAAAATGTACTTTTAGAAAGGGCACAAAATGTATTCTTGTCAAAATGCCTCATTTATTTGTAAATTGTGATTAAGTAAGGGTGATGGACATGAAGAATTTACATATATTTTCAGCCTCAACAACTTCAAGCACAACTACAACTACGCCAACTACAACAACCCCAGGTAGGCCACAGCAGCTAGTCTGGGTTTCAATCATTGATTAAACAAAAGTTTTTTGACAATGTCCAAGGGAATATGGCCTTTGAAACTAATTTGAAATGCCTATTTTCAGAGTGTTATGACCCCATGCTGAATGGTGAGGACAGCGTATTCTCTCCCAAAGGTGGAAGTATGGACTCACCAGATCTCGAGGGTTTCTCACGTATACGTATCCCGAATGATGGTACTGTTGTGTTCAGAAGCACAAGACCTGCTGAAATAACTAAATTCACACTGAAAGTCAATGAAATCTGCTCAAAAGATGGAACACTTCTGGTCAAAGTAGTTTACTTTGGTGATGCGGGAAGATACAGTACAGTAAGTGTCTTAACTACAACAATAGGTGCATGGAAACATTACTCTCATAGTGAATTGACTCATACATTATACAATTACCATTGCAGGGTCAAATGCAGTTCAACAAACCTGAAGTGCGAGACATTGCAATACCAGTAGGAATAGGGAAAATTAACAGAATTAAGCTGGTTTTTGAATGTGATTCCGGCGAACTTTGTGATGACGTGGATGCAATTATCAGAGGATGCACAGAGGGTATTGATCGTTGTTTATAACTGTGCATATTTTATAGCCCTGTCATCAATCTTTTGTAATCTGTGCAGTGAGTTTAGCGCTTCACACTAACCTTGAATATGATGGGTGACCTGCACCTGGTTAGTGAGTTCCCTAAAGAAGCTGCAGTGAATGAAATCCTCATTGGAAGCATGTAGATCTATTTTTGTTATTTTTTCACTACTTCAGAGCTGACAACTACCACTCCAGCTTCAACTACTACAAGCACTACTACAACTCCAACGTCCACTACAAGCCCAACTCCCACTTCACCAACAAACACAAATACGACTCCCACAACTACTACAAGCCCAGCATCAACCACCAGCACAAGTAAGACTTGTGCTCATATTCTAAAAATATAGTTGCAATGTTGCAGAGCAAATCTTTGCCTGACATAAGTCTGTGTATGGATTGTGGGCAGGCATTTCACTCCTAGATATATACGTGATAGTTGGAATGCAAACTCCCTTGGCTATTGTTTTACATAAAATGAAAAGGAATGTGTAGTTCTGGAGAGTAAAAAAGTGGTTGGGTCAGTTAGTGGTTAAATGAAGCTTTAGTGCATGAAATTATTCTTGGTGGTATATAAAGCCATTATTCATACCTTATTACTATAGCAGAGACTACGACAACTCCCTCTAGAAGCCCAACTACAACTCCAACTAACACTACATCTACAACTTCCACTACAAGCCCAACTACAACTCCCTTGGCACCTAACACAATCCCTACCAATAGCCCAAAAATTATATTTTCAATCATATTCATACAGAGTTTTAGAATATTGCAAAATACAGCTTTGAATTAAATAACCCTGTAAATGGATTGTGGAGATGTGTCAGAAAATGTTTTTGCAGATGTATACATTGACAGGCTAGGTAAATCAAAAACCTCTTGGAGTCATTATATATCTTCAACAACACAAACAGGAAAACGAAAATTCAGTTTAAAATGTACTTTTAGAAAGGGCACAAAATGTATTCTTGTCAAAATGCCTCATTTATTTGTAAATTGTGATTAAGTAAGGGTGATGGACATGAAGAATTTACATATATTTTCAGCCTCAACAACTTCAAGCACAACTACAACTACGCCAACTACAACAACCCCAGGTAGGCCACAGCAGCTAGTCTGGGTTTCAATCATTGATTAAACAAAAGTTTTTTGACAATGTCCAAGGGAATATGGCCTTTGAAACTAATTTGAAATGCCTATTTTCAGAGTGTTATGACCCCATGCTGAATGGTGAGGACAGCGTATTCTCTCCCAAAGGTGGAAGTATGGACTCACCAGATCCCGAGGGTTTCTCACGTATACGTATCCCGAATGATGGTACTGTTGTGTTCAGAAGCACAAGACCTGCTGAAATAACTAAATTCACACTGAAAGTCAATGAAATCTGCTCAAAAGATGGAACACTTCTGGTCAAAGTAGTTTACTTTGGTGATGCGGGAAGATACAGTACAGTAAGTGTCTTAACTACAACAATTGGTGCATGGAAACATTACTCTCATAGTGAATTGACTCATACATTATACAATTACCATTGCAGGGTCAAATGCAGTTCAACAAACCTGAAGTGCGAGACATTGCAATACCAGTAGGAATAGGGAAAATTAACAGAATTAAGCTGGTTTTTGAATGTGATTCCGGCGAACTTTGTGATGACGTGGATGCAATTATCAGAGGATGCACAGAGGGTATTGATCGTTGTTTATAACTGTGCATATTTTATAGCCCTGTCATCAATCTTTTGTAATCTGTGCAGTGAGTTTAGCGCTTCACACTAACCTTGAATATGATGGGTGACCTGCACCTGGTTAGTGAGTTCCCTAAAGAAGCTGCAGTGAATGAAATCCTCATTGGAAGCATGTAGATCTATTTTTGTTATTTTTTCACTACTTCAGAGCTGACAACTACCACTCCAGCTTCAACTACTACAAGCACTACTACAACTCCAACGTCCACTACAAGCCCAACTCCCACTTCACCAACAAACACAAATACGACTCCCACAACTACTACAAGCCCAGCATCAACCACCAGCACAAGTAAGACTTGTGCTCATATTCTAAAAATATAGTTGCAATTTTGCAGAGCAAATATTTGCCTGACATAAGTCTGTGTATGGATTGTGGGCAGGCATTTCACTCCTAGATATATACGTGATAGTTGGAATGCAAACTCCCTTGGCTATTGTTTTACATAAAATGAAAAGGAATGTGTAGTTCTGGAGAGTAAAAAAGTGGTTGGATCAGTTAGTGCTTAAATGAACCTTTAGTGCATGAAATTATTCTTGGTGGTATATAAAGCCATTATTCATACCTTATTACTATAGCAGAGACTACGACAACTCCCTCTAGAAGCCCAACTACAACTCCAACTAACACTACATCTACAACTTCCACTACAAGCCCAACTACAGCTCCCTTGGCACCTAACACAATCCCTACCAATAGCCCAAAAATTATATTTTCAATCATATTCATACAGAGTTTTAGAATATTGCAAAATACAGCTTTGAATTAAATAACCCTGTATATGGATTGTGGAGTTGTGTCAGAAAATGTTTTTGCAGATGTATACATTGACAGGCTAGGTAAATCAAAAACCTCTTGGAGTCATTATATATCTTCAACAACACAAACAGGAAAACGAAAATTCAGTTTAAAATGTACTTTTAGAAAGGGCACAAAATGTATTCTTGTCAAAATGCCTCATTTATTTGTAAATTGTGATTAAGTAAGGGTGATGGACATGAAGAATTTACATATATTTTCAGCCTCAACAACTTCAAGCACAACTACAACTACGCCAACTACAACAACCCCAGGTAGGCCACAGCAGCTAGTCTGGGTTTCAATCATTGATTAAACAAAAGTTTTTTGACAATGTCCAAGGGAATATGGCCTTTGAAACTAATTTGAAATGCCTATTTTCAGAGTGTTATGACCCCATGCTGAATGGTGAGGACAGCGTATTCTCTCCCAAAGGTGGAAGTATGGACTCACCAGATCCCGAGGGTTTCTCACGTATACGTATCCCGAATGATGGTACTGTTGTGTTCAGAAGCACAAGACCTGCTGAAATAACTAAATTCACACTGAAAGTCAATGAAATCTGCTCAAAAGATGGAACACTTCTGGTCAAAGTAGTTTACTTTGGTGATGCGGGAAGATACAGTACAGTAAGTGTCTTAACTACAACAATTGGTGCATGGAAACATTACTCTCATAGTGAATTGACTCATACATTATACAATTACCATTGCAGGGTCAAATGCAGTTCAACAAACCTGAAGTGCGAGACATTGCAATACCAGTAGGAATAGGGAAAATTAACAGAATTAAGCTGGTTTTTGAATGTGATTCCGGCGAACTTTGTGATGACGTGGATGCAATTATCAGAGGATGCACAGAGGGTATTGATCGTTGTTTATAACTGTGCATATTTTATAGCCCTGTCATCAATCTTTTGTAATCTGTGCAGTGAGTTTAGCGCTTCACACTAATCTTGAATATGATGGGTGACCTGCACCTGGTTAGTGAGTTCCCTAAAGAAGCTGCAGTGAATGAAATCCTCATTGGAAGCATGTAGATCTATTTTTGTTATTTTTTCACTACTTCAGAGCTGACAACTACCACTCCAGTTTCAACTACTACAAGCACTACTACAACTCCAACGTCCACTACAAGCCCAACTCCCACTTCACCAACAAACACAAATACGACTCCCACAACTACTACAAGCCCAGCATCAACCACCAGCACAAGTAAAACTTGTGCTCATATTCTAAAAATATAGTTGCAATTTTGCAGAGCAAATCTTTGCCTGACATAAGTCTGTGTATGGATTGTGGGCAGGCATTTCACTCCTAGATATATACGTGATAGGTGGAATGCAAACTCCCTTGGCTATTGTTTTACATAAAATGAAAAGGAATGTGTAGTTCTGGAGAGTAAAAAAGTGGTTGGGTCAGTTAGTGCTTAAATGAAGCTTTAGTGCATGAAATTATTCTTGGTGGTATATAAAGCCATTATTCATACCTTATTACTATAGCAGAGACTACGACAACTCCCTCTAGAAGCCCAACTACAACTCCAACTAACACTACATCTACAACTTCCACTACAAGCCCAACTACAACTCCCTTGGCACCTAACACAATCCCTACCAATAGCCCAAAAATTATATTTTCAATCATATTCATACAGAGTTTTAGAATATTGCAAAATACAGCTTTGAATTAAATAACCCTGTATATGGATTGTGGAGTTGTGTCAGAAAATGTTTTTGCAGATGTATACATTGACAGGCTAGGTAAATCAAAAACCTCTTGGAGTCATTATATATCTTCAACAACACAAACAGGAAAACGAAAATTCAGTTTAAAATGTACTTTTAGAAAGGGCACAAAATGTATTCTTGTCAAAATGCCTCATTTATTTGTAAATTGTGATTAAGTAAGGGTGATGGACATGAAGAATTTACATATATTTTCAGCCTCAACAACTTCAAGCACAACTACAACTATGCCAACTACAACAACCCCAGGTAGGCCACAGCAGCTAGTCTGGGTTTCAATCATTGATTAAACAAAAGTTTTTTGACAATGTCCAAGGGAATATGGCCTTTGAAACTAATTTGAAATGCCTATTTTCAGAGTGTTATGACCCCATGCTGAATGGTGAGGACAGCGTATTCTCTCCCAAAGGTGGAAGTATGGACTCACCAGATCCCGAGGGTTTCTCACGTATACGTATCCCAAATGATGGTACTGTTGTGTTCAGAAGCACAAGACCTGCTGAAATAACTAAATTCACACTGAAAGTCAATGAAATCTGCTCAAAAGATGGAACACTTCTGGTCAAAGTAGTTTACTTTGGTGATGCGGGAAGATACAGTACAGTAAGTGTCTTAACTACAACAATTGGTGCATGGAAACATTACTCTCATAGTGAATTGACTCATACATTATACAATTACCATTGCAGGGTCAAATGCAGTTCAACAAACCTGAAGTGCGAGACATTGCAATACCAGTAGGAATAGGGAAAATTAACAGAATTAAGCTGGTTTTTGAATGTGATTCCGGCGAACTTTGTGATGACGTGGATGCAATTATCAGAGGATGCACAGAGGGTATTGATCGTTGTTTATAACTGTGCATATTTTATAGCCCTGTCATCAATCTTTTGTAATCTGTGCAGTGAGTTTAGCGCTTCACACTAACCTTGAATATGATGGGTGACCTGCACCTGGTTAGTGAGTTCCCTAAAGAAGCTGCAGTGAATGAAATCCTCATTGGAAGCATGTAGATCTATTTTTGTTATTTTTTCACTACTTCAGAGCTGACAACTACCACTCCAGCTTCAACTACTACAGGCAATACTACAACTCCAATGTCCACTACAAGCCCAACTCCCACTTCACCAACAAACACAAATACGACTCCCACAACTACTACAAGCCCAGCATCAACCACCAGCACAAGTAAGACTTGTGCTCATATTCTAAAAATATAGTTGCAATTTTGCAGAGCAAATCTTTGCCTGACATAAGTCTGTGTATGGATTGTGGGCAGGCATTTCACTCCTAGATATATACGTGATAGGTGGAATGCAAACTCCCTTGGCTATTGTTTTACATAAAATGAAAAGGAATGTGTAGTTCTGGAGAGTAAAAAAGTGGTTGGGTCAGTTAGTGCTTAAATGAAGCTTTAGCGCATGAAATTATTCTTGGTGGTATATAAAGCCATTATTCATACCTTATTACTATAGCAGAGACTACGACAACTCCCTCTAGAAGCCCAACTACAACTCCAACTAACACTACATCTACAACTTCCACTACAAGCCCAACTACAACTCCCTTGGCACCTAACACAATCCCTACCAATAGCCCAAAAATTATATTTTCAATCATATTCATACAGAGTTTTAGAATATTGCAAAATACAGCTTTGAATTAAATAACCCTGTATATGGATTGTGGAGTTGTGTCAGAAAATGTTTTTGCAGATGTATACATTGACAGGCTAGGTAAATCAAAAACCTCTTGGAGTCATTATATATCTTCAACAACACAAACAGGAAAACGAAAATTCAGTTTAAAATGTACTTTTAGAAAGGGCACAAAATGTATTCTTGTCAAAATGCCTCATTTATTTGTAAATTGTGATTAAGTAAGGGTGATGGACATAAAGAATTTACTCATATTTTCAGCCTCAACAACTTCAAGCACAACTACAACTACGCTAACTACAACAACCCCAGGTAGGCCACAGCAGCTAGTCTGGGTTTCAATCATTGATTAAACAAAAGTTTTTTGACAATGTCCAAGGGAATATGGCCTTTGAAACTAATTTGAAATGCCTATTTTCAGAGTGTTATGACCCCATGCTGAATGGTGAGGACAGCGTATTCTCTCCCAAAGGTGGAAGTATGGACTCACCAGATCCCGAGGGTTTCTCACGTATACGTATCCCGAATGATGGTACTGTTGTGTTCAGAAGCACAAGACCGGCTGAAATAACTAAATTCACACTGAAAGTCAATGAAATCTGCTCAAAAGATGGAACACTTCTGGTCAAAGTAGTTTACTTTGGTGATGCGGGAAGATACAGTACAGTAAGTGTCTTAACTACAACAATTGGTGCATGGAAACATTACTCTCATAGTGAATTGACTCATACATTATACAATTACCATTGCAGGGTCAAATGCAGTTCAACAAACCTGAAGTGCGAGACATTGCAATACCAGTAGGAATAGGGAAAATTAACAGAATTAAGCTGGTTTTTGAATGTGATTCCGGCGAACTTTGTGATGACGTGGATGCAATTATCAGAGGATGCACAGAGGGTATTGATCGTTGTTTATAACTGTGCATATTTTATAGCCCTGTCATCAATCTTTTGTAATCTGTGCAGTGAGTTTAGCGCTTCACACTAACCTTGAATATGATGGGTGACCTGCACCTGGTTAGTGAGTTCCCTAAAGAAGCTGCAGTGAATGAAATCCTCATTGGAAGCATGTAGATCTATTTTTGTTATTTTTTCACTACTTCAGAGCTGACAACTACCACTCCAGCTTCAACTACTACAAGCACTACTACAACTCCAACGTCCACTACAAGCCCAACTCCCACTTCACCAACAAACACAAATACGACTCCCACAACTACTACAAGCCCAGCATCAACCACCAGCACAAGTAAGACTTGTGCTCATATTCTAAAAATATAGTTGCAATTTTGCAGAGCAAATATTTGCCTGACATAAGTCTGTGTATGGATTGTGGGCAGGCATTTCACTCCTAGATATATACGTGATAGTTGGAATGCAAACTCCCTTGGCTATTGTTTTACATAAAATGAAAAGGAATGTGTAGTTCTGGAGAGTAAAAAAGTGGTTGGATCAGTTAGTGCTTAAATGAACCTTTAGTGCATGAAATTATTCTTGGTGGTATATAAAGCCATTATTCATACCTTATTACTATAGCAGAGACTACGACAACTCCCTCTAGAAGCCCAACTACAACTCCAACTAACACTACATCTACAACTTCCACTACAAGCCCAACTACAGCTCCCTTGGCACCTAACACAATCCCTACCAATAGCCCAAAAATTATATTTTCAATCATATTCATACAGAGTTTTAGAATATTGCAAAATACAGCTTTGAATTAAATAACCCTGTATATGGATTGTGGAGTTGTGTCAGAAAATGTTTTTGCAGATGTATACATTGACAGGCTAGGTAAATCAAAAACCTCTTGGAGTCATTATATATCTTCAACAACACAAACAGGAAAACGAAAATTCAGTTTAAAATGTACTTTTAGAAAGGGCACAAAATGTATTCTTGTCAAAATGCCTCATTTATTTGTAAATTGTGATTAAGAAAGGGTGATGGACATGAAGAATTTACATATATTTTCAGCCTCAACAACTTCAAGCACAACTACAACTATGCCAACTACAACAACCCCAGGTAGGCCACAGCAGCTAGTCTGGGTTTCAATCATTGATTAAACAAAAGTTTTTTGACAATGTCCAAGGGAATATGGCCTTTGAAACTAATTTGAAATGCCTATTTTCAGAGTGTTATGACCCCATGCTGAATGGTGAGGACAGCGTATTCTCTCCCAAAGGTGGAAGTATGGACTCACCAGATCCCGAGGGTTTCTCACGTATACGTATCCCGAATGATGGTACTGTTGTGTTCAGAAGCACAAGACCGGCTGAAATAACTAAATTCACACTGAAAGTCAATGAAATCTGCTCAAAAGATGGAACACTTCTGGTCAAAGTAGTTTACTTTGGTGATGCGGGAAGATACAGTACAGTAAGTGTCTTAACTACAACAATTGGTGCATGGAAACATTACTCTCATAGTGAATTGACTCATACATTATACAATTACCATTGCAGGGTCAAATGCAGTTCAACAAACCTGAAGTGCGAGACATTGCAATACCAGTAGGAATAGGGAAAATTAACAGAATTAAGCTGGTTTTTGAATGTGATTCCGGCGAACTTTGTGATGACGTGGATGCAATTATCAGAGGATGCACAGAGGGTATTGATCGTTGTTTATAACTGTGCATATTTTATAGCCCTGTCATCAATCTTTTGTAATCTGTGCAGTGAGTTTAGCGCTTCACACTAACCTTGAATATGATGGGTGACCTGCACCTGGTTAGTGAGTTCCCTAAAGAAGCTGCAGTGAATGAAATCCTCATTGGAAGCATGTAGATCTATTTTTGTTATTTTTTCACTACTTCAGAGCTGACAACTACCACTCCAGCTTCAACTACTACAAGCACTACTACAACTCCAACGTCCACTACAAGCCCAACTCCCACTTCACCAACAAACACAAATACGACTCCCACAACTACTACAAGCCCAGCATCAACCACCAGCACAAGTAAGACTTGTGCTCATATTCTAAAAATATAGTTGCAATTTTGCAGAGCAAATATTTGCCTGACATAAGTCTGTGTATGGATTGTGGGCAGGCATTTCACTCCTAGATATATACGTGATAGTTGGAATGCAAACTCCCTTGGCTATTGTTTTACATAAAATGAAAAGGAATGTGTAGTTCTGGAGAGTAAAAAAGTGGTTGGATCAGTTAGTGCTTAAATGAACCTTTAGTGCATGAAATTATTCTTGGTGGTATATAAAGCCATTATTCATACCTTATTACTATAGCAGAGACTACGACAACTCCCTCTAGAAGCCCAACTACAACTCCAACTAACACTACATCTACAACTTCCACTACAAGCCCAACTACAGCTCCCTTGGCACCTAACACAATCCCTACCAATAGCCCAAAAATTATATTTTCAATCATATTCATACAGAGTTTTAGAATATTGCAAAATACAGCTTTGAATTAAATAACCCTGTATATGGATTGTGGAGTTGTGTCAGAAAATGTTTTTGCAGATGTATACATTGACAGGCTAGGTAAATCAAAAACCTCTTGGAGTCATTATATATCTTCAACAACACAAACAGGAAAACGAAAATTCAGTTTAAAATGTACTTTTAGAAAGGGCACAAAATGTATTCTTGTCAAAATGCCTCATTTATTTGTAAATTGTGATTAAGTAAGGGTGATGGACATGAAGAATTTACATATATTTTCAGCCTCAACAACTTCAAGCACAACTACAACTACGCCAACTACAACAACCCCAGGTAGGCCACAGCAGCTAGTCTGGGTTTCAATCATTGATTAAACAAAAGTTTTTTGACAATGTCCAAGGGAATATGGCCTTTGAAACTAATTTGAAATGCCTATTTTCAGAGTGTTATGACCCCATGCTGAATGGTGAGGACAGCGTATTCTCTCCCAAAGGTGGAAGTATGGACTCACCAGATCCCGAGGGTTTCTCACGTATACGTATCCCGAATGATGGTACTGTTGTGTTCAGAAGCACAAGACCTGCTGAAATAACTAAATTCACACTGAAAGTCAATGAAATCTGCTCAAAAGATGGAACACTTCTGGTCAAAGTAGTTTACTTTGGTGATGCGGGAAGATACAGTACAGTAAGTGTCTTAACTACAACAATTGGTGCATGGAAACATTACTCTCATAGTGAATTGACTCATACATTATACAATTACCATTGCAGGGTCAAATGCAGTTCAACAAACCTGAAGTGCGAGACATTGCAATACCAGTAGGAATAGGGAAAATTAACAGAATTAAGCTGGTTTTTGAATGTGATTCCGGCGAACTTTGTGATGACGTGGATGCAATTATCAGAGGATGCACAGAGGGTATTGATCGTTGTTTATAACTGTGCATATTTTATAGCCCTGTCATCAATCTTTTGTAATCTGTGCAGTGAGTTTAGCGCTTCACACTAACCTTGAATATGATGGGTGACCTGCACCTGGTTAGTGAGTTCCCTAAAGAAGCTGCAGTGAATGAAATCCTCATTGGAAGCATGTAGATCTATTTTTGTTATTTTTTCACTACTTCAGAGCTGACAACTACCACTCCAGCTTCAACTACTACAAGCACTACTACAACTCCAACGTCCACTACAAGCCCAACTCCCACTTCACCAACAAACACAAATACGACTCCCACAACTACTACAAGCCCAGCATCAACCACCAGCACAAGTAAGACTTGTGCTCATATTCTAAAAATATAGTTGCAATTTTGCAGAGCAAATCTTTGCCTGACATAAGTCTGTGTATGGATTGTGGGCAGGCATTTCACTCCTAGATATATACGTGATAGTTGGAATGCAAACTCCCTTGGCTATTGTTTTACATAAAATGAAAAGGAATGTGTAGTTCTGGAGAGTAAAAAAGTGGTTGGGTCAGTTAGTGCTTAAATGAAGCTTTAGTGCATGAAATTATTCTTGGTGGTATATAAAGCCATTATTCATACCTTATTACTATAGCAGAGACTACGACAACTCCCTCTAGAAGCCCAACTACAACTCCAACTAACACTCCATCTACAACTTCCACTACAAGCCCAACTACAACTCCCTTGGCACCTAACACAATCCCTACCAATAGCCCAAAAATTATATTTTCAATCATATTCATACAGAGTTTTAGAATATTGCAAAATACAGCTTTGAATTAAATAACCCTGTATATGGATTGTGGAGTTGTGTCAGAAAATGTTTTTGCAGATGTATACATTGACAGGCTAGGTAAATCAAAAACCTCTTGGAGTCATTATATATCTTCAACAACACAAACAGGAAAACGAAAATTCAGTTTAAAATGTACTTTTAGAAAGGGCACAAAATGTATTCTTGTCAAAATGCCTCATTTATTTGTAAATTGTGATTAAGAAAGGGTGATGGACATGAAGAATTTACATATATTTTCAGCCTCAACAACTTCAAGCACAACTACAACTATGCCAACTACAACAACCCCAGGTAGGCCACAGCAGCTAGTCTGGGTTTCAATCATTGATTAAACAAAAGTTTTTTGACAATGTCCAAGGGAATATGGCCTTTGAAACTAATTTGAAATGCCTATTTTCAGAGTGTTATGACCCCATGCTGAATGGTGAGGACAGCGTATTCTCTCCCAAAGGTGGAAGTATGGACTCACCAGATCCCGAGGGTTTCTCACGTATACGTATCCCAAATGATGGTACTGTTGTGTTCAGAAGCACAAGACCTGCTGAAATAACTAAATTCACACTGAAAGTCAATGAAATCTGCTCAAAAGATGGAACACTTCTGGTCAAAGTAGTTTACTTTGGTGATGCGGGAAGATACAGTACAGTAAGTGTCTTAACTACAACAATTGGTGCATGGAAACATTACTCTCATAGTGAATTGACTCATACATTATACAATTACCATTGCAGGGTCAAATGCAGTTCAACAAACCTGAAGTGCGAGACATTGCAATACCAGTAGGAATAGGGAAAATTAACAGAATTAAGCTGGTTTTTGAATGTGATTCCGGCGAACTTTGTGATGACGTGGATGCAATTATCAGAGGATGCACAGAGGGTATTGATCGTTGTTTATAACTGTGCATATTTTATAGCCCTGTCATCAATCTTTTGTAATCTGTGCAGTGAGTTTAGCGCTTCACACTAACCTTGAATATGATGGGTGACCTGCACCTGGTTAGTGAGTTCCCTAAAGAAGCTGCAGTGAATGAAATCCTCATTGGAAGCATGTAGATCTATTTTTGTTATTTTTTCACTACTTCAGAGCTGACAACTACCACTCCAGCTTCAACTACTACAAGCAATACTACAACTCCAATGTCCACTACAAGCCCAACTCCCACTTCACCAACAAACACAAATACGACTCCCACAACTACTATAAGCCCAGCATCAACCACCAGCACAAGTAAGACTTGTGCTCATATTCTAAAAATATAGTTGCAATTTTGCAGAGCAAATCTTTGCCTGACATAAGTCTGTGTATGGATTGTGGGCAGGCATTTCACTCCTAGATATATACGTGATAGGTGGAATGCAAACTCCCTTGGCTATTGTTTTACATAAAATGAAAAGGAATGTGTAGTTCTGGAGAGTAAAAAAGTGGTTGGGTCAGTTAGTGCTTAAATGAAGCTTTAGCGCATGAAATTATTCTTGGTGGTATATAAAGCCATTATTCATACCTTATTACTATAGCAGAGACTACGACAACTCCCTCTAGAAGCCCAACTACAACTCCAACTAACACTACATCTACAACTTCCACTACAAGCCCAACTACAACTCCCTTGGCACCTAACACAATCCCTACCAATAGCCCAAAAATTATATTTTCAATCATATTCATACAGAGTTTTAGAATATTGCAAAATACAGCTTTGAATTAAATAACCCTGTATATGGATTGTGGAGTTGTGTCAGAAAATGTTTTTGCAGATGTATACATTGACAGGCTAGGTAAATCAAAAACCTCTTGGAGTCATTATATATCTTCAACAACACAAACAGGAAAACGAAAATTCAGTTTAAAATGTACTTTTAGAAAGGGCACAAAATGTATTCTTGTCAAAATGCCTCATTTATTTGTAAATTGTGATTAAGTAAGGGTGATGGACATAAAGAATTTACTCATATTTTCAGCCTCAACAACTTCAAGCACAACTACAACTACGCTAACTACAACAACCCCAGGTAGGCCACAGCAGCTAGTCTGGGTTTCAATCATTGATTAAACAAAAGTTTTTTGACAATGTCCAAGGGAATATGGCCTTTGAAACTAATTTGAAATGCCTATTTTCAGAGTGTTATGACCCCATGCTGAATGGTGAGGACAGCGTATTCTCTCCCAAAGGTGGAAGTATGGACTCACCAGATCCCGAGGGTTTCTCACGTATACGTATCCCGAATGATGGTACTGTTGTGTTCAGAAGCACAAGACCGGCTGAAATAACTAAATTCACACTGAAAGTCAATGAAATCTGCTCAAAAGATGGAACACTTCTGGTCAAAGTAGTTTACTTTGGTGATGCGGGAAGATACAGTACAGTAAGTGTCTTAACTACAACAATTGGTGCATGGAAACATTACTCTCATAGTGAATTGACTCATACATTATACAATTACCATTGCAGGGTCAAATGCAGTTCAACAAACCTGAAGTGCGAGACATTGCAATACCAGTAGGAATAGGGAAAATTAACAGAATTAAGCTGGTTTTTGAATGTGATTCCGGCGAACTTTGTGATGACGTGGATGCAATTATCAGAGGATGCACAGAGGGTATTGATCGTTGTTTATAACTGTGCATATTTTATAGCCCTGTCATCAATCTTTTGTAATCTGTGCAGTGAGTTTAGCGCTTCACACTAACCTTGAATATGATGGGTGACCTGCACCTGGTTAGTGAGTACCCTAAAGAAGCTGCAGTGAATGAAATCCTCATTGGAAGCATGTAGATCTATTTTTGTTATTTTTTCACTACTTCAGAGCTGACAACTACCACTCCAGCTTCAACTACTACAAGCACTACTACAACTCCAATGTCCACTACAAGCCCAACTCCCACTTCACCAACAAACACAAATAAGACTCCCACAACTACTACAAGCCCAGCATCAACCACCAGCACAAGTAAGACTTGTGCTCATATTCTAAAAATATAGTTGCAATTTTGCAGAGCAAATCTTTGCCTGACATAAGTCTGTGTATGGATTGTGGGCAGGCATTTCACTCCTAGATATATACGTGATAGTTGGAATGCAAACTCCCTTGGCTATTGTTTTACATAAAATGAAAAGGAATGTGTAGTTCTGGAGAGTAAAAAAGTGGTTGGGTCAGTTAGTGCTTAAATGAAGCTTTAGCGCATGAAATTATTCTTGGTGGTATATAAAGCCATTATTCATACCTTATTACTATAGCAGAGACTACGACAACTCCCTCTAGAAGCCCAACTACAACTCCAACTAACACTACATCTACAACTTCCACTACAAGCCCAACTACAACTCCCTTGGCACCTAACACAATCCCTACCAATAGCCCAAAAATTATATTTTCAATCATATTCATACAGAGTTTTAGAATATTGCAAAATACAGCTTTGAATTAAATAACCCTGTATATGGATTGTGGAGTTGTGTCAGAAAATGTTTTTGCAGATGTATACATTGACAGGCTAGGTAAATCAAAAACCTCTTGGAGTCATTATATATCTTCAACAACACAAACAGGAAAACGAAAATTCAGTTTAAAATGTACTTTTAGAAAGGGCACAAAATGTATTCTTGTCAAAATGCCTCATTTATTTGTAAATTGTGATTAAGTAAGGGTGATGGACATAAAGAATTTACTCATATTTTCAGCCTCAACAACTTCAAGCACAACTACAACTACGCCAACTACAACAACCCCAGGTAGGCCACAGCAGCTAGTCTGGGTTTCAATCATTGATTAAACAAAAGTTTTTTGACAATGTCCAAGGGAATATGGCCTTTGAAACTAATTTGAAATGCCTATTTTCAGAGTGTTATGACCCCATGCTGAATGGTGAGGACAGCGTATTCTCTCCCAAAGGTGGAAGTATGGACTCACCAGATCCCGAGGGTTTCTCACGTATACGTATCCCGAATGATGGTACTGTTGTGTTCAGAAGCACAAGACCTGCTGAAATAACTAAATTCACACTGAAAGTCAATGAAATCTGCTCAAAAGATGGAACACTTCTGGTCAAAGTAGTTTACTTTGGTGATGCGGGAAGATACAGTACAGTAAGTGTCTTAACTACAACAATTGGTGCATGGAAACATTACTCTCATAGTGAATTGACTCATACATTATACAATTACCATTGCAGGGTCAAATGCAGTTCAACAAACCTGAAGTGCGAGACATTGCAATACCAGTAGGAATAGGGAAAATTAACAGAATTAAGCTGGTTTTTGAATGTGATTCCGGCGAACTTTGTGATGACGTGGATGCAATTATCAGAGGATGCACAGAGGGTATTGATCGTTGTTTATAACTGTGCATATTTTATAGCCCTGTCATCAATCTTTTGTAATCTGTGCAGTGAGTTTAGCGCTTCACACTAATCTTGAATATGATGGGTGACCTGCACCTGGTTAGTGAGTTCCCTAAAGAAGCTGCAGTGAATGAAATCCTCATTGGAAGCATGTAGATCTATTTTTGTTATTTTTTCACTACTTCAGAGCTGACAACTACCACTCCAGTTTCAACTACTACAAGCACTACTACAACTCCAACGTCCACTACAAGCCCAACTCCCACTTCACCAACAAACACAAATACGACTCCCACAACTACTACAAGCCCAGCATCAACCACCAGCACAAGTAAGACTTGTGCTCATATTCTAAAAATATAGTTGCAATTTTGCAGAGCAAATCTTTGCCTGACATAAGTCTGTGTATGGATTGTGGGCAGGCATTTCACTCCTAGATATATACGTGATAGGTGGAATGCAAACTCCCTTGGCTATTGTTTTACATAAAATGAAAAGGAATGTGTAGTTCTGGAGAGTAAAAAAGTGGTTGGGTCAGTTAGTGCTTAAATGAAGCTTTAGTGCATGAAATTATTCTTGGTGGTATATAAAGCCATTATTCATACCTTATTACTATAGCAGAGACTACGACAACTCCCTCTAGAAGCCCAACTACAACTCCAACTAACACTACATCTACAACTTCCACTACAAGCCCAACTACAACTCCCTTGGCACCTAACACAATCCCTACCAATAGCCCAAAAATTATATTTTCAATCATATTCATACAGAGTTTTAGAATATTGCAAAATACAGCTTTGAATTAAATAACCCTGTATATGGATTGTGGAGTTGTGTCAGAAAATGTTTTTGCAGATGTATACATTGACAGGCTAGGTAAATCAAAAACCTCTTGAAGTCATTATATATCTTCAACAACACAAACAGGAAAACGAAAATTCAGTTTAAAATGTACTTTTAGAAAGGGCACAAAATGTATTCTTGTCAAAATGCCTCATTTATTTGTAAATTGTGATTAAGTAAGGGTGATGGACATGAAGAATTTACATATATTTTCAGCCTCAACAACTTCAAGCACAACTACAACTACGCCAACTACAACAACCCCAGGTAGGCCACAGCAGCTAGTCTGGGTTTCAATCATTGATTAAACAAAAGTTTTTTGACAATGTCCAAGGGAATATGGCCTTTGAAACTAATTTGAAATGCCTATTTTCAGAGTGTTATGACCCCATGCTGAATGGTGAGGACAGCGTATTCTCTCCCAAAGGTGGAAGTATGGACTCACCAGATCCCGAGGGTTTCTCACGTATACGTATCCCGAATGATGGTACTGTTGTGTTCAGAAGCACAAGACCTGCTGAAATAACTAAATTCACACTGAAAGTCAATGAAATCTGCTCAAAAGATGGAACACTTCTGGTCAAAGTAGTTTACTTTGGTGATGCGGGAAGATACAGTACAGTAAGTGTCTTAACTACAACAATTGGTGCATGGAAACATTACTCTCATAGTGAATTGACTCATACATTATACAATTACCATTGCAGGGTCAAATGCAGTTCAACAAACCTGAAGTGCGAGACATTGCAATACCAGTAGGAATAGGGAAAATTAACAGAATTAAGCTGGTTTTTGAATGTGATTCCGGCGAACTTTGTGATGACGTGGATGCAATTATCAGAGGATGCACAGAGGGTATTGATCGTTGTTTATAACTGTGCATATTTTATAGCCCTGTCATCAATCTTTTGTAATCTGTGCAGTGAGTTTAGCGCTTCACACTAATCTTGAATATGATGGGTGACCTGCACCTGGTTAGTGAGTTCCCTAAAGAAGCTGCAGTGAATGAAATCCTCATTGGAAGCATGTAGATCTATTTTTGTTATTTTTTCACTACTTCAGAGCTGACAACTACCACTCCAGTTTCAACTACTACAAGCACTACTACAACTCCAACGTCCACTACAAGCCCAACTCCCACTTCACCAACAAACACAAATACGACTCCCACAACTACTACAAGCCCAGCATCAACCACCAGCACAAGTAAGACTTGTGCTCATATTCTAAAAATATAGTTGCAATTTTGCAGAGCAAATCTTTGCCTGACATAAGTCTGTGTATGGATTGTGGGCAGGCATTTCACTCCTAGATATATACGTGATAGGTGGAATGCAAACTCCCTTGGCTATTGTTTTACATAAAATGAAAAGGAATGTGTAGTTCTGGAGAGTAAAAAAGTGGTTGGGTCAGTTAGTGCTTAAATGAAGCTTTAGTGCATGAAATTATTCTTGGTGGTATATAAAGCCATTATTCATACCTTATTACTATAGCAGAGACTACGCCAACTCCCTCTAGAAGCCCAACTACAACTCCAACTAACACTACATCTACAACTTCCACTACAAGCCCAACTACAACTCCCTTGGCACCTAACACAATCCCTACCAATAGCCCAAAAAATAATATTTTCAATCATATTCATACACAGTTTTAGAATATTGCAAAATACAGCTTTGAATTAAATAACCCTGTATATGGATTGTGGAGTTGTGTCAGAAAATGTTTTTGCAGATGTATACATTGACAGGCTAGGTAAATCAAAAACCTCTTGGAGTCATTATATATCTTCAACAACACAAACAGGAAAACGAAAATTCAGTTTAAAATGTACTTTTAGAAAGGGCACAAAATGTATTCTTGTCAAAATGCCTCATTTATTTGTAAATTGTGATTAAGTAAGGGTGATGGACATGAAGAATTTACTCATATTTTCAGCCTCAACAACTTCAAGCACAACTACAACTACGCCAACTACAACAACCCCAGGTAGGCCACAGCAGCTAGTCTGGGTTTCAATCATTGATTAAACAAAAGTGTTTTGACAATACCAGTAGGAATACGGCCTATGAAACTAATTTGAAATACCTATATTGCCTAACTTTGTGATGACGTGGATGCAATAATCAGAGAATGCTTGATCGTTGTTTATAACTGTGCATATTTTATAGCCCTGTCATCAATCTTTTGTAATCTGTGCAGTGAGTTTAGCGCTTCACACTAACCTTGAATATGATGGGTGACCTGCACCTGGTTAGTGAGTTCCCTAAAGAAGCTGCAGTGAATGAAATCCTCCTTGAAAGCATGTAGATCTATTTTTGTTATTTTTTCACTACTTCAGAGCTGACAACTACCACTCCAGCTTCAACTACTACAAGCACTACTACAACTCCAACGGCCACTACAAGCCCAACTCCCACTTCACCAACAAACACAAATACGACTCCCACAACTACTACAAGCCCAACATCAACCACCAGGACAAGTAAGACTTGTGCTCATATTCTAAAAATATAGTTGCAATTTTGCAGAGCAAATCTTTGCATGAAATAAGTCTGTGTATGGATTGTGGGCAGGCATTTCACTCCAAGATTCATACGTGATAGGTGGAATGCAAACTCCCTTGGCTAGTATTTTACATAAAATGAAAAGGAATGTGTAGTTCTGGAGAGTAAAAGAGAGGTTGGGTCAGTTAGTGCTTAAATGAAGCTTCAGTGCATGAAATTATTCTTGGTGGTATATAAAGCCATTATTCAAACCTTATTATTATAGCATAGACTACGACAACTCCCTCTAGAAGCTCAACTACAACTCCAACTAACACTACATCTCCAACTTCCACTACAGGCTCAACTACAACTCCTTTAGCACCCAACACAATCCCTACACCAACCAATAGCCCAAAAAATAATATTTTCAATCATATTCATACACAGTTTTAGAATATTGCAAAATACAGCTTTGAATTAAATAACCCTGTATATGGATTGTGGAGTTGTGTCAGAAAATGTTTTTGCAGATGTATACATTGACAGGCTAGGTAAATCAAAAACCTCTTGGAGTCATTATATATCTTCAACAACACAAACAGGAAAACGAAAATTCAGTTTAAAATGTACTTTTAGAAAGGGCACAAAATGTATTCTTGTCAAAATGCCTCATTTATTTGTAAATTGTGATTAAGTAAGGGTGATGGACATGAAGAATTTACTCATATTTTCAGCCTCAACAACTTCAAGCACAACTACAACTACGCCAACTACAACAACCCCAGGTAGGCCACAGCAGCTAGTCTGGGTTTCAATCATTGATTAAACAAAAGTGTTTTGACAATACCAGTAGGAATACGGCCTATGAAACTAATTTGAAATACCTATATTGCCTAACTTTGTGATGACGTGGATGCAATAATCAGAGAATGCTTGATCGTTGTTTATAACTGTGCATATTTTATAGCCCTGTCATCAATCTTTTGTAATCTGTGCAGTGAGTTTAGCGCTTCACACTAACCTTGAATATGATGGGTGACCTGCACCTGGTTAGTGAGTTCCCTAAAGAAGCTGCAGTGAATGAAATCCTCCTTGAAAGCATGTAGATCTATTTTTGTTATTTTTTCACTACTTCAGAGCTGACAACTACCACTCCAGCTTCAACTACTACAAGCACTACTACAACTCCAACATCCACTACAAGCCCAACTCCCACTTCACCAACAAACACAAATACGACTCCCACAACTACTACAAGCCCAACATCAACCACCAGCACAAGTAAGACTTGTGGTCATATTCTAAAAATATAGTTGCAATTTTGCAGAGCAAATCTTTGCATGAAATAAGTCTGTGTATGGATTGTGGGCAGGCATTTCACTCCTAGATATATACGTGATAGGTGGAATGCAAACTCCCTTGGCTATTATTTTACATAAAATGAAAAGGAATGTGTAGTTCTGGAGAGTAAAAAAGTGGTTGGGTCAGTTAGTGCTTAAATGAAGCTTCAGTGCATGAAATTATTCTTGGTGGTATATAAAGCCATTATTCATACCTTATTACTATAGCATAGACTACGACAACTCCCTCTAGAAGCTCAACTACAACTCCAACTAACACTACATCTCCAACTTCCACTACAGGCTCAACTACAACTCCTTTAGCACCCAACACAATCCCTACACCAACCAATAGCCCAAAAAATAATATTTTCAATCATATTCATACACAGTTTTAGAATATTGCAAAATACAGCTTTGAATTAAATAACCCTGTATATGGATTGTGGAGTTGTGTCAGAAAATGTTTTTGCAGATGTATACAAAAACCTCTTGGAGTCATTATATATCTTCAACAACACAAACAGGAAAACGAAAATTCAGTTTAAAATGTACTTTTAGAAAGGGCACAAAATGTATTCTTGTCAAAATGCCTCATTTATTTGTAAATTGTGATTAAGTAAGGGTGATGGACATGAAGAATTTACTCATATTTTCAGCCTCAACAACTTCAAGCACAACTACAACTACGCCAACTACAACAACCCCAGGTAGGCCACAGCAGCTAGTCTGGGTTTCAATCATTGATTAAACAAAAGTGTTTTGACAATACCAGTAGGAATACGGCCTATGAAACTAATTTGAAATACCTATATTGCCTAACTTTGTGATGACGTGGATGCAATAATCAGAGAATGCTTGATCGTTGTTTATAACTGTGCATATTCTATAGCCCTGTCATCAATCTTTTGTAATCTGTGCAGTGAGTTTAGCGCTACACACTAACCTTGAATATGATGGGTGACCTGCACCTGGTTAGTGAGTTCCCTAAAGAAGCTGCAGTGAATGAAATCCTCATTGGAAGCATGTAGATCTATTTTTGTTATTTTTTCACTACTTCAGAGCTGACAACTACCACTCCAGCTTCAACTACTACAAGCACTACTACAACTCCAACGGCCACTACAAGCCCAACTCCCACTTCACCAACAAACACAAATACGACTCCCACAACTACTAAAAGCCCAACATCAACCACCAGGCCAAGTAAGACTTGTGCTCATATTCTAAAAATATAGTTGCAATTTTGCAGAGCAAATCTTTGCATGAAATAAGTCTGTGTATGGATTGTGGGCAGGCATTTCACTCCAAGATTTATACGTGATAGGTGGAATGCAAACTCCCTTGGCTAGTATTTTACATAAAATGAAAAGGAATGTGTAGTTCTGGAGAGTAAAAGAGAGGTTGGGTCAGTTAGTGCTTAAATGAAGCTTCAGTGCATGAAATTATTCTTGGTGGTATATAAAGCCATTATTCAAACCTTATTATTATAGCATAGACTACGACAACTCCCTCTAGAAGCTCAACTACAACTCCAACTAACACTACATCTCCAACTTCCACTACAAGCTCAACTACAACTCCTTTAGCACCCAACACAATCCCTACACCAACCAATAGCCCAAAAAATAATATTTTCAATCATATTCATACACAGTTTTAGAATATTGCAAAATACAGCTTTGAATTAAATAACCCTGTATATGGATTGTGGAGTTGTGTCAGAAAATGTTTTTGCAGATGTATACATTGACAGGCTAGGTAAATCAAAAACCTCTTGGAGTCATTATATATCTTCAACAACACAAACAGGAAAACGAAAATTCAGTTTAAAATGTACTTTTAGAAAGGGCACAAAATGTATTCTTGTCAAAATGCCTCATTTATTTGTAAATTGTGATTAAGTAAGGGTGATGGACATGAAGAATTTACTCAAATTTTCAGCCTCAACAACTTCAAGCACAACTACAACTACGCCAACTACAACAACCCCAGGTAGGCCACAGCAGCTAGTCTGGGTTTCAATCATTGATTAAACAAAAGTGTTTTGACAATACCAGTAGGAATACGGCCTATGAAACTAATTTGAAATACCTATATTGCCTAACTTCGTGATGACGTGGATGCAATAATCAGAGAATGCTTGATCGTTGTTTATAACTGTGCATATTTTATAGCCCTGTCATCAATCTTTTGTAATCTGTGCAGTGAGTTTAGCGCTTCACACTAACCTTGAATATGATGGGTGACCTGCACCTGGTTAGTGAGTTCCCTAAAGAAGCTGCAGTGAATGAAATCCTCCTTGAAAGCATGTAGATCTATTTTTGTTATTTTTTCACTACTTCAGAGCTGACAACTACCACTCCAGCTTCAACTACTACAAGCACTACTACAACTCCAACATCCAATACAAGCCCAACTCCCACTTCACCAACAAACACAAATACGACTCCCACAACTACTACAAGCCCAACATCAACCACCAGCACAAGTAAGACTTGTGGTCATATTCTAAAAATATAGTTGCAATTTTGCAGAGCAAATCTTTGCATGAAATAAGTCTGTGTATGGATTGTGGGCAGGCATTTCACTCCTAGATATATACGTGATAGGTGGAATGCAAACTCCCTTGGCTATTATTTTACATAAAATGAAAAGGAATGTGTAGTTCTGGAGAGTAAAAAAGTGGTTGGGTCAGTTAGTGCTTAAATGAAGCTTCAGTGCATGAAATTATTCTTGGTGGTATATAAAGCCATTATTCATACCTTATTACTATAGCAGAGACTACGACAACTCCCTCTAGAAGCCCAACTACAACTCCAACTAACACTACATCTACAACTTCCACTACAAGCCCAACTACAACTCCCTTGGTACCTAACACAATCCCTACACCAACCAATAGCCTAAAATATAATATTTTCAATCATATTCATATACAGTTTTAGAATATTGCAAAATACAGCTTTAATTAAATAACCCTGTATATGGATTGTGGAGTTGTGTCAGAAAATGTTTTTGCAGATGTATACATTGACAGGCTAGGTAAATCAAAAACCTCCTGGAGTCATTTTTATATCTTCAACAACACAAACAGGAAAACAAACATTCAGTTTAAAATGTATTTTTAGAAAGGGCACAAAATGTATTCTTGTCAAAATGCCTCATTTATTTGTAAATTGTGATTAAGTAGAGTGATGGACATAAAGAATTTACTCATATTTTTAGCCTCAACAACTTCAAGCACAGCTACAACTACGCCAACTACAACAACCCCAGGTAGGCCACAGCAGCTAGTCTGGGTTTCAATCATTGATTAAACAAAAGTGTTTTGACAATACCAGTAGGAATACGGCCTATGAAACTAATTTGAAATGCCTATATTGCCTAACTTTGTGATGACGTGGATGCAATAATCAGAGAATGCTTGATCGTTGTTTATAACTGTGCATATTCTATAGCCCTGTCATCAATCTTTTGTAATCTGTGCAGTGAGTTTAGCGCTTCACACTAACCTTGAATATGATGGGTGACCTGCACCTGGTTAGTGAGTTCCCTAAAGAAGCTGCAGTGAATGAAATCCTCATTGGAAGCATGTAGATCTATTTTTGTTATTTTTTCACTACTTCAGAGCTGACAACTACCACTCCAGCTTCAACTACTACAAGCACTACTACAACTCCAACATCCACTACAAGCCCAACTCCCACTTCACCAACAAACACAAATACGACTCCCACAACTACTACAAGCCCAACATCAACCACCAGCACAAGTAAGACTTGTGGTCATATTCTAAAAATATAGTTGCAATTTTGCAGAGCAAATCTTTGCATGAAATAAGTCTGTGTATGGATTGTGGGCAGGCATTTCACTCCTAGATATATACGTGATAGGTGGAATGCAAACTCCCTTGGCTATTATTTTACATAAAATGAAAAGGAATGTGTAGTTCTGGAGAGTAAAAAAGTGGTTGGGTCAGTTAGTGCTTAAATGAAGCTTCAGTGCATGAAATTATTCTTGGTGGTATATAAAGCCATTATTCATACCTTATTACTATAGCAGAGACTACGACAACTCCCTCTAGAAGCCCAACTACAACTCCAACTAACACTACATCTACAACTTCCACTACAAGCCCAACTACAACTCCCTTGGTACCTAACACAATCCCTACACCAACCAATAGCCTAAAATATAATATTTTCAATCATATTCATACAGAGTTTTAGAATATTGCAAAATACAGCTTTAATTAAATAACCCTGTATATGGATTGTGGAGTTGTGTCAGAAAATGTTTTTGCAGATGTATACATTGACAGGCTAGGTAAATCAAAAACCTCTTGGAGTCATTATATATCTTCAACAACACAAACAGGAAAACGAAAATTCAGTTTAAAATGTACTTTTAGAAAGGGCACAAAATGTATTCTTGTCAAAATGCCTCATTTATTTGTAAATTGTGATTAAGTAAGGGTGATGGACATGAAGAATTTACTCATATTTTCAGCCTCAACAACTTCAAGCACAACTACAACTACGCCAACTACAACAACCCCAGGTAGGCCACAGCAGCTAGTCTGGGTTTCAATCATTGATTAAACAAAAGTTTTTTGACAATGTCCAAGGGAATATGGCCTTTGAAACTAATTTGAAATGCCTATTTTCAGAGTGTTATGACCCCATGCTGAATGGTGAGGACAGCGTATTCTCTCCCAAAGGTGGAAGTATGGACTCACCAGATCCCGAGGGTTTCTCACGTATACATATCCCGAATGATGGTACTGTTGTGTTCAGAAGCACAAGACCTGCTGAAATAACTAAATTCACACTGAAAGTCAATGAAATCTGCTCAAAAGATGGAACACTTCTGGTCAAAGTAGTTTACTTTGGTGATGCGGGAAGATACAGTACAGTAAGTGTCTTAACTACAACAATTGGTGCATGGAAACATTACTCTCATAGTGAATTGACTCATACATTATACAATTACCATTGCAGGGTCAAATGCAGTTCAACAAACCTGAAGTGCGAGACATTGCAATACCAGTAGGAATAGGGAAAATTAACAGAATTAAGCTGGTTTTTGAATGTGATTCCGGCAAACTTTGTGATGACGTGGATGCAATTATCAGAGGATGCACAGAGGGTATTGATCGTTGTTTATAACTGTGCATATTTTATAGCCCTGTCATCAATCTTTTGTAATCTGTGCAGTGAGTTAAGCGCTTCACACTAACCTTGAATATGATGGGTGACCTGCGCCTGGTTAGTGAGTTCCCTAAAGAAGCTGCAGTGAATGAAATCCTCATTGGAAGCATTTAGATCTATTTTTGTTATTTTTTCACTACTTCAGAGCTGACAACTACCACTCCAGCTTCAACTACTACAAGCACTACTACAACTCCAACGTCCAATACAAGCCCAACTCCCACTTCACCCACAAACACAACTACGACTCCCACAACTTCTACAAGCCCAACATCAACCACCAGCACAAGTAAGACTTGTGCTGATATTCAAAAAATATAGTTGCAATTTTGCAGAGCAAATCTTTGCATGAAATAAGTCCGTGTATGGATTGTGGGCAGGCATTTCACTCCTATATATATACGTGATAGGTGGAATGCAAACTCCCTTGGCTATTGTTTTACATAAAATGAAAAGGAATGTGTAGTTCTGGAGAGTAAAAAAGTGGTTGGGTCAGTTAGTGCTTAAATGAAGCTTCAGTGCATGAAATTATTCTTGGTGGTATATAAAGCCATTATTCATACCTTATTACTATAGCAGAGACTACGACAACTCCCTCTAGAAGCCCAACTACAACTCCAACTAACACTACATCTACAACTTCCACTACAAGCCCAACTACAACTCCCTTGGCACCTAACACAATCCCTACACCAACCAATAACCCAAAAAATTATAATATTTTCAATCATATTCATATACAGTTTTAGAATATTGCAAAATACAGCTTTGAATTAAATAACCCTGTATATGGATTGTGGAGTTGTGTCAGCAAATGTTTTTGCAGATGTATACATTGACAGGCTAGGTAAATCAAAAACCTCCTGGAGTCATTTTTATATCTTCAACAACACAAACAGGAAAACAAACATTCAGTTTAAAATGTATTTTTAGAAAGGGCACAAAATGTATTCTTGTCAAAATGCCTCATTTATTTGTAAATTGTGATTAAGTAGAGTGATGGACATGAAGAATTTACTCATATTTGCAGCCTCAACAACTTCAAGCACAACTACAACTACGCCAACTACAACAACCCCAGGTAGGCCACAGCAGCTAGTCTGGGTTTCAATCATTGATTAAACAAAAGTGTTTTGACAATACCAGTAGGAATACGGCCTATGAAACTAATTTGAAATGCCTATATTGCCTAACTTTGTGATGACGTGGATGCAATTATCAGAGAATGCTTGATCGTTGTTTATAACTGTGCATATTTTATAGCCCTGTCATCAATCTTTTGTAATCTGTGCAGTGAGTTTAGCGCTTCACACTAACCTTGAATATGATGGGTGACCTGCGCCTGGTTAGTGAGTTCCCTAAAGAAGCTGCAGTGAATGAAATCCTCATTAGAAGCATGTAGATCTATTTTTGTTATTTTTTCACTACTTCAGAGCTGACAACTACCCCTCCGGCTTCAACTACTACAAGCACTACTACAACTCCAATGTCCAATACAAGCCCAACTCCCACTTCACCCACAGACACAAGTACGACACCAACAATTACTAGAAGCCCAAAATTAACTACCAGCACAAGTAAGACTTGTGCTCATATTCTAAAAATATAGTTGCAATTTTGCAGAGCAAATCTTTGCATGAATTAAGTCTGTGTGTGGATTGTGGCTGTGGCTTTTCACTCCTAGATACATACACGAGAGGTGGAATGCAAACTCCCTTGGCTATTATTTTACATAAAATGTGTAGTTCTGGAGAGTAAAAAGCTGGAGGGGTCAGTTAGTGCTTAAATGAAGCTTCAGTGCATGAAATTATTCTTAGTGGTACATAAAGCCATTATTCATACCTTATTACTATAGCAGAGACTACAACAACTCCCTCTAGAAGCCCAACTACAACTCCAACTAACATTACTTCCACTACAAGCCCAACTACAACTCCCTTGGCACCCAACACAATCCCTACACCAACCAATAGCCCAAAAAATAATATTTTCAATCATATTCATACACAGTTTTAGAATATTGCAAAATACAGCTTTGAATTAAATAACCCTGTATATGGATTGTGCAGTTGTGTCAGCAAATGTTTTTGCAGATGTATACATTGACAGGCTAGGTAAATCAAAAACCTCTTGGAGTCATTATATATCTTCAACAACACAAACAGGAAAACGAAAATTCAGTTTAAAATGTACTTTTAGAAAGGGCACAAAATGTATTCTTCTCACAATGCCTCATTTATTTGTAAATTGTGATTAAGTAAGGGTGATGGACATGAAGAATTTACTCATATTTTCAGTCTCAACAACTTCAAGCACAACTACAACTACGCCAACTACAACAACCCCAGGTAGGTCACAACAGCTAGTCTAGGTTTCAATCATTGATTAAACAAAAGTGTTTTGACAATGTCAAAGGGAATATGGCCTTTGAAACTAATTTGAAATGCCTATTTTCAGAGTGTTATGACCCCATGCTAAATGGTGAGGAGAGTGTATTCTCTCCCAAAGGTGGAAGTATGGACTCACCAGATCCCGAGGGTTTCTCACGTATACGTATCCCGAATGATGGTACTGTTGTGTTCAGAAGCACAAGACCTGCTGAAATAACTAAATTCACACTGAAAGTCAATGAAATCTGCTCAAAAGATGGAACACTTCTGGTCAAAGTAGTTTACTTTGGTGATGCGGGAAGATACAGTACAGTAAGTGTCTTAACTACAACAATTGGTGCATGGAAACATTACTCTCATAGTGAATTGACTCATACATTATACAATTACCATTTCAGGGTCAAATGCAGTTCAACAAACCTGAAGTGCGAGACATTGCAATACCAGTAGGAATAGGGAAAATTAACAGAATTAAGCTGGTATTTGAATGTGATTCCGGCGAACTTTGTGATGACGTGGATGCAATTATCAGAGGATGCACAGAGGGTATTGATCGTTGTTTATAACTGTGCATATTTTATAGCCCTGTCATCAATCTTTTGTAATCTGTGCAGTGAGTTTAGCGCTTCACACTAACCTTGAATATGATGGGTGACCTGCACCTGGTTAGTGAGTTCCTAAAGAAGCTGCAGTGAATGAAATCCTCATTGGTAGCAAGTAGATGTATTTTTGTTATTTTTTCACTACTTCAGAGCTGACAACTACCACTCCGGCTTCAACTACTACAAGCACTACTACAACTCCAACGTCCGCTACAAGCCCAACTCCCACTTCACCAACAAACACAAATACAACTCCCACAACTACTACAAGCCCAACATCAACCACCAGCACAAGTAAGACTTGTGCTCATATTCTATAAATATAGTTGCAATTTTGCAGAGCAAATCTTTGCATGAAATAAGTCTGTGTATGGATTGTGGGCAGGCATTTCACTCCTAGATATATACGTGATAGGTGGAATGCAAACTCCCTTGGCTATTATTTTACATAAAATGAAAAGGAATGTGTAGTTCTGGAGAGTAAAAGAGAGGTTGGGTCAGTTAGTGCTTAAATGAAGCTTCAGTGCATGAAATTATTCTTGGTGGTATATAAAGCCATTATTCATACCTTATTACTATAGCATAGACTACGACAACTCCCTCTAGAAGCCCAACTACAACTCCAACTAACATTACATCTACAACTTCCACTACAAGCCCAACTACAACTCCCTTGGCACCCAACACAATCCCTACACCAACCAATAGCCCAAAAAATAATATTTTCAATCATATTCATACACAGTTTTAGAATATTGCAAAATACAGCTTTAATTAAATAACCCTGTATATGGATTGTGGAGTTGTGTCAGAAAATGTTTTTGCAGATGTATACATTGACAGGCTAGGTAAATCAAAAACCTCTTGGAGTCATTATATATCTTCAACAACACAAACAGGAAAACGAAAATTCAGTTTAAAATGTACTTTTAGAAAGGGCACAAAATGTATTCTTGTCAAAATGCCTCATTTATTTGTAAATTGTGATTAAGTAAGGGTGATGGACATGAAGAATTTACTCATATTTTCAGCCTCAACAACTTCAAGCACAACTACAACTACGCCAACTACAACAACCCCAGGTAGGCCACAGCAGCTAGTCTGGGTTTCAATCATTGATTAAACAAAAGTTTTTTGACAATGTCCAAGGGAATATGGCCTTTGAAACTAATTTGAAATGCCTATTTTCAGAGTGTTATGACCCCATGCTGAATGGTGAGGACAGCGTATTCTCTCCCAAAGGTGGAAGTATGGACTCACCAGATCCCGAGGGTTTCTCACGTATACATATCCCGAATGATGGTACTGTTGTGTTCAGAAGCACAAGACCTGCTGAAATAACTAAATTCACACTGAAAGTCAATGAAATCTGCTCAAAAGATGGAACACTTCTGGTCAAAGTAGTTTACTTTGGTGATGCGGGAAGATACAGTACAGTAAGTGTCTTAACTACAACAATTGGTGCATGGAAACATTACTCTCATAGTGAATTGACTCATACATTATACAATTACCATTGCAGGGTCAAATGCAGTTCAACAAACCTGAAGTGCGAGACATTGCAATACCAGTAGGAATAGGGAAAATTAACAGAATTAAGCTGGTTTTTGAATGTGATTCCGGCAAACTTTGTGATGACGTGGATGCAATTATCAGAGGATGCACAGAGGGTATTGATCGTTGTTTATAACTGTGCATATTTTATAGCCCTGTCATCAATCTTTTGTAATCTGTGCAGTGAGTTAAGCGCTTCACACTAACCTTGAATATGATGGGTGACCTGCGCCTGGTTAGTGAGTTCCCTAAAGAAGCTGCAGTGAATGAAATCCTCATTGGAAGCATTTAGATCTATTTTTGTTATTTTTTCACTACTTCAGAGCTGACAACTACCACTCCAGCTTCAACTACTACAAGCACTACTACAACTCCAACGTCCAATACAAGCCCAACTCCCACTTCACCCACAAACACAACTACGACTCCCACAACTTCTACAAGCCCAACATCAACCACCAGCACAAGTAAGACTTGTGCTCATATTCAAAAAATATAGTTGCAATTTTGCAGAGCAAATCTTTGCATGAAATAAGTCCGTGTATGGATTGTGGGCAGGCATTTCACTCCTATATATATACGTGATAGGTGGAATGCAAACTCCCTTGGCTATTGTTTTACATAAAATGAAAAGGAATGTGTAGTTCTGGAGAGTAAAAAAGTGGTTGGGTCAGTTAGTGCTTAAATGAAGCTTCAGTGCATGAAATTATTCTTGGTGGTATATAAAGCCATTATTCATACCTTATTACTATAGCAGAGACTACGACAACTCCCTCTAGAAGCCCAACTACAACTCCAACTAACACTACATCTACAACTTCCACTACAAGCCCAACTACAACTCCCTTGGCACCTAACACAATCCCTACACCAACCAATAACCCAAAAAATTATAATATTTTCAATCATATTCATATACAGTTTTAGAATATTGCAAAATACAGCTTTGAATTAAATAACCCTGTATATGGATTGTGGAGTTGTGTCAGCAAATGTTTTTGCAGATGTATACATTGACAGGCTAGGTAAATCAAAAACCTCCTGGAGTCATTTTTATATCTTCAACAACACAAACAGGAAAACAAACATTCAGTTTAAAATGTATTTTTAGAAAGGGCACAAAATGTATTCTTGTCAAAATGCCTCATTTATTTGTAAATTGTGATTAAGTAGAGTGATGGACATGAAGAATTTACTCATATTTGCAGCCTCAACAACTTCAAGCACAACTACAACTACGCCAACTACAACAACCCCAGGTAGGCCACAGCAGCTAGTCTGGGTTTCAATCATTGATTAAACAAAAGTGTTTTGACAATACCAGTAGGAATACGGCCTATGAAACTAATTTGAAATGCCTATATTGCCTAACTTTGTGATGACGTGGATGCAATTATCAGAGAATGCTTGATCGTTGTTTATAACTGTGCATATTTTATAGCCCTGTCATCAATCTTTTGTAATCTGTGCAGTGAGTTTAGCGCTTCACACTAACCTTGAATATGATGGGTGACCTGCGCCTGGTTAGTGAGTTCCCTAAAGAAGCTGCAGTGAATGAAATCCTCATTAGAAGCATGTAGATCTATTTTTGTTATTTTTTCACTACTTCAGAGCTGACAACTACCCCTCCGGCTTCAACTACTACAAGCACTACTACAACTCCAATGTCCAATACAAGCCCAACTCCCACTTCACCCACAGACACAAGTACGACACCAACAATTACTAGAAGCCCAAAATTAACTACCAGCACAAGTAAGACTTGTGCTCATATTCTAAAAATATAGTTGCAATTTTGCAGAGCAAATCTTTGCATGAATTAAGTCTGTGTGTGGATTGTGGCTGTGGCTTTTCACTCCTAGATACATACACGAGAGGTGGAATGCAAACTCCCTTGGCTATTATTTTACATAAAATGTGTAGTTCTGGAGAGTAAAAAGCTGGAGGGGTCAGTTAGTGCTTAAATGAAGCTTCAGTGCATGAAATTATTCTTAGTGGTACATAAAGCCATTATTCATACCTTATTACTATAGCAGAGACTACAACAACTCCCTCTAGAAGCCCAACTACAACTCCAACTAACATTACTTCCACTACAAGCCCAACTACAACTCCCTTGGCACCCAACACAATCCCTACACCAACCAATAGCCCAAAAAATAATATTTTCAATCATATTCATACACAGTTTTAGAATATTGCAAAATACAGCTTTGAATTAAATAACCCTGTATATGGATTGTGCAGTTGTGTCAGCAAATGTTTTTGCAGATGTATACATTGACAGGCTAGGTAAATCAAAAACCTCTTGGAGTCATTATATATCTTCAACAACACAAACAGGAAAACGAAAATTCAGTTTAAAATGTACTTTTAGAAAGGGCACAAAATGTATTCTTCTCACAATGCCTCATTTATTTGTAAATTGTGATTAAGTAAGGGTGATGGACATGAAGAATTTACTCATATTTTCAGTCTCAACAACTTCAAGCACAACTACAACTACGCCAACTACAACAACCCCAGGTAGGTCACAACAGCTAGTCTAGGTTTCAATCATTGATTAAACAAAAGTGTTTTGACAATGTCAAAGGGAATATGGCCTTTGAAACTAATTTGAAATGCCTATTTTCAGAGTGTTATGACCCCATGCTAAATGGTGAGGAGAGTGTATTCTCTCCCAAAGGTGGAAGTATGGACTCACCAGATCCCGAGGGTTTCTCACGTATACGTATCCCGAATGATGGTACTGTTGTGTTCAGAAGCACAAGACCTGCTGAAATAACTAAATTCACACTGAAAGTCAATGAAATCTGCTCAAAAGATGGAACACTTCTGGTCAAAGTAGTTTACTTTGGTGATGCGGGAAGATACAGTACAGTAAGTGTCTTAACTACAACAATTGGTGCATGGAAACATTACTCTCATAGTGAATTGACTCATACATTATACAATTACCATTTCAGGGTCAAATGCAGTTCAACAAACCTGAAGTGCGAGACATTGCAATACCAGTAGGAATAGGGAAAATTAACAGAATTAAGCTGGTATTTGAATGTGATTCCGGCGAACTTTGTGATGACGTGGATGCAATTATCAGAGGATGCACAGAGGGTATTGATCGTTGTTTATAACTGTGCATATTTTATAGCCCTGTCATCAATCTTTTGTAATCTGTGCAGTGAGTTTAGCGCTTCACACTAACCTTGAATATGATGGGTGACCTGCACCTGGTTAGTGAGTTCCTAAAGAAGCTGCAGTGAATGAAATCCTCATTGGTAGCAAGTAGATGTATTTTTGTTATTTTTTCACTACTTCAGAGCTGACAACTACCACTCCGGCTTCAACTACTACAAGCACTACTACAACTCCAACGTCCGCTACAAGCCCAACTCCCACTTCACCAACAAACACAAATACAACTCCCACAACTACTACAAGCCCAACATCAACCACCAGCACAAGTAAGACTTGTGCTCATATTCTATAAATATAGTTGCAATTTTGCAGAGCAAATCTTTGCATGAAATAAGTCTGTGTATGGATTGTGGGCAGGCATTTCACTCCTAGATATATACGTGATAGGTGGAATGCAAACTCCCTTGGCTATTATTTTACATAAAATGAAAAGGAATGTGTAGTTCTGGAGAGTAAAAGAGAGGTTGGGTCAGTTAGTGCTTAAATGAAGCTTCAGTGCATGAAATTATTCTTGGTGGTATATAAAGCCATTATTCATACCTTATTACTATAGCATAGACTACGACAACTCCCTCTAGAAGCCCAACTACAACTCCAACTAACATTACATCTACAACTTCCACTACAAGCCCAACTACAACTCCCTTGGCACCCAACACAATCCCTACACCAACCAATAGCCCAAAAAATAATATTTTCAATCATATTCATACACAGTTTTAGAATATTGCAAAATACAGCTTTGAATTAAATAACCCTGTATATGGATTGTGGAGTTGTGTCAGCAAATGTTTTTGCAGATGTATACATTGACAGGCTAGGTAAATCAAAAACCTCTTGGAGTCATTATATATTTTCAACAACACAAACAGGAAAACGAAAATTCAGTTTAAAATTTACTTTTAGAAAGGGCACAAAATGTATTCTTGTCAAAATGCCTCATTTATTTGTAAATTGTGATTAAGTAAGGGTGATGGACATGAAAAATGTACTCATATTTTCAGCCTCAACAACTTCAAGCACAACTACAACTACGCCAACTACAACAACCCCAGGTAGGTCACAACAGCTGGTCTAGGTTTCAATCATTGATTAAACAAAAGTGTTTTGACAATGTCAAAGGGAATATGGCCTTTGAAACTAATTTGAAATGCCTATTTTCAGAGTGTTATGACCCCATGCTAAATGGTGAGGAGAGTGTATTCTCTCCCAAAGGTGGAAGTATGGACTCACCAGATCCCGAGGGTTTCTCACGTATACATATCCCGAATGATGGTACTGTTGTGTTCAGAAGCACAAGACCTGCTGAAATAACTAAATTCACACTGAAAGTCAATGAAATCTGCTCAAAAGATGGAACACTTCTGGTCAAAGTAGTTTACTTTGGTGATGCGGGAAGATACAGTACAGTAAGTGTCTTAACTACAACAATTGGTGCATGGAAACATTACTCTCATAGTGAATTGACTCATACATTATACAATTACCATTGCAGGGTCAAATGCAGTTCAACAAACCTGAAGTGCGAGACATTGCAATACCAGTAGGAATAGGGAAAATTAACAGAATTAAGCTGGTTTTTGAATGTGATTCCGGCAAACTTTGTGATGACGTGGATGCAATTATCAGAGGATGCACAGAGGGTATTGATCGTTGTTTATAACTGTGCATATTTTATAGCCCTGTCATCAATCTTTTGTAATCTGTGCAGTGAGTTAAGCGCTTCACACTAACCTTGAATATGATGGGTGACCTGCGCCTGGTTAGTGAGTTCCCTAAAGAAGCTGCAGTGAATGAAATCCTCATTGGAAGCATTTAGATCTATTTTTGTTATTTTTTCACTACTTCAGAGCTGACAACTACCACTCCAGCTTCAACTACTACAAGCACTACTACAACTCCAACGTCCAATACAAGCCCAACTCCCACTTCACCCACAAACACAACTACGACTCCCACAACTTCTACAAGCCCAACATCAACCACCAGCACAAGTAAGACTTGTGCTCATATTCAAAAAATATAGTTGCAATTTTGCAGAGCAAATCTTTGCATGAAATAAGTCCGTGTATGGATTGTGGGCAGGCATTTCACTCCTATATATATACGTGATAGGTGGAATGCAAACTCCCTTGGCTATTGTTTTACATAAAATGAAAAGGAATGTGTAGTTCTGGAGAGTAAAAAAGTGGTTGGGTCAGTTAGTGCTTAAATGAAGCTTCAGTGCATGAAATTATTCTTGGTGGTATATAAAGCCATTATTCATACCTTATTACTATAGCAGAGACTACGACAACTCCCTCTAGAAGCCCAACTACAACTCCAACTAACACTACATCTACAACTTCCACTACAAGCCCAACTACAACTCCCTTGGCACCTAACACAATCCCTACACCAACCAATAACCCAAAAAATTATAATATTTTCAATCATATTCATATACAGTTTTAGAATATTGCAAAATACAGCTTTGAATTAAATAACCCTGTATATGGATTGTGGAGTTGTGTCAGCAAATGTTTTTGCAGATGTATACATTGACAGGCTAGGTAAATCAAAAACCTCCTGGAGTCATTTTTATATCTTCAACAACACAAACAGGAAAACAAACATTCAGTTTAAAATGTATTTTTAGAAAGGGCACAAAATGTATTCTTGTCAAAATGCCTCATTTATTTGTAAATTGTGATTAAGTAGAGTGATGGACATGAAGAATTTACTCATATTTGCAGCCTCAACAACTTCAAGCACAACTACAACTACGCCAACTACAACAACCCCAGGTAGGCCACAGCAGCTAGTCTGGGTTTCAATCATTGATTAAACAAAAGTGTTTTGACAATACCAGTAGGAATACGGCCTATGAAACTAATTTGAAATGCCTATATTGCCTAACTTTGTGATGACGTGGATGCAATTATCAGAGAATGCTTGATCGTTGTTTATAACTGTGCATATTTTATAGCCCTGTCATCAATCTTTTGTAATCTGTGCAGTGAGTTTAGCGCTTCACACTAACCTTGAATATGATGGGTGACCTGCGCCTGGTTAGTGAGTTCCCTAAAGAAGCTGCAGTGAATGAAATCCTCATTAGAAGCATGTAGATCTATTTTTGTTATTTTTTCACTACTTCAGAGCTGACAACTACCCCTCCGGCTTCAACTACTACAAGCACTACTACAACTCCAATGTCCAATACAAGCCCAACTCCCACTTCACCCACAGACACAAGTACGACACCAACAATTACTAGAAGCCCAAAATTAACTACCAGCACAAGTAAGACTTGTGCTCATATTCTAAAAATATAGTTGCAATTTTGCAGAGCAAATCTTTGCATGAATTAAGTCTGTGTGTGGATTGTGGCTGTGGCTTTTCACTCCTAGATACATACACGAGAGGTGTAATGCAAACTCCCTTGGCTATTATTTTACATAAAATGTGTAGTTCTGGAGAGTAAAAAGCTGGAGGGGTCAGTTAGTGCTTAAATGAAGCTTCAGTGCATGAAATTATTCTTAGTGGTACATAAAGCCATTATTCATACCTTATTACTATAGCAGAGACTACAACAACTCCCTCTAGAAGCCCAACTACAACTCCAACTAACATTACTTCCACTACAAGCCCAACTACAACTCCCTTGGCACCCAACACAATCCCTACACCAACCAATAGCCCAAAAAATAATATTTTCAATCATATTCATACACAGTTTTAGAATATTGCAAAATACAGCTTTGAATTAAATAACCCTGTATATGGATTGTGCAGTTGTGTCAGCAAATGTTTTTGCAGATGTATACATTGACAGGCTAGGTAAATCAAAAACCTCTTGGAGTCATTATATATCTTCAACAACACAAACAGGAAAACGAAAATTCAGTTTAAAATGTACTTTTAGAAAGGGCACAAAATGTATTCTTCTCACAATGCCTCATTTATTTGTAAATTGTGATTAAGTAAGGGTGATGGACATGAAGAATTTACTCATATTTTCAGTCTCAACAACTTCAAGCACAACTACAACTACGCCAACTACAACAACCCCAGGTAGGTCACAACAGCTAGTCTAGGTTTCAATCATTGATTAAACAAAAGTGTTTTGACAATGTCAAAGGGAATATGGCCTTTGAAACTAATTTGAAATGCCTATTTTCAGAGTGTTATGACCCCATGCTAAATGGTGAGGAGAGTGTATTCTCTCCCAAAGGTGGAAGTATGGACTCACCAGATCCCGAGGGTTTCTCACGTATACGTATCCCGAATGATGGTACTGTTGTGTTCAGAAGCACAAGACCTGCTGAAATAACTAAATTCACACTGAAAGTCAATGAAATCTGCTCAAAAGATGGAACACTTCTGGTCAAAGTAGTTTACTTTGGTGATGCGGGAAGATACAGTACAGTAAGTGTCTTAACTACAACAATTGGTGCATGGAAACATTACTCTCATAGTGAATTGACTCATACATTATACAATTACCATTTCAGGGTCAAATGCAGTTCAACAAACCTGAAGTGCGAGACATTGCAATACCAGTAGGAATAGGGAAAATTAACAGAATTAAGCTGGTATTTGAATGTGATTCCGGCGAACTTTGTGATGACGTGGATGCAATTATCAGAGGATGCACAGAGGGTATTGATCGTTGTTTATAACTGTGCATATTTTATAGCCCTGTCATCAATCTTTTGTAATCTGTGCAGTGAGTTTAGCGCTTCACACTAACCTTGAATATGATGGGTGACCTGCACCTGGTTAGTGAGTTCCTAAAGAAGCTGCAGTGAATGAAATCCTCATTGGTAGCAAGTAGATGTATTTTTGTTATTTTTTCACTACTTCAGAGCTGACAACTACCACTCCGGCTTCAACTACTACAAGCACTACTACAACTCCAACGTCCGCTACAAGCCCAACTCCCACTTCACCAACAAACACAAATACAACTCCCACAACTACTACAAGCCCAACATCAACCACCAGCACAAGTAAGACTTGTGCTCATATTCTATAAATATAGTTGCAATTTTGCAGAGCAAATCTTTGCATGAAATAAGTCTGTGTATGGATTGTGGGCAGGCATTTCACTCCTAGATATATACGTGATAGGTGGAATGCAAACTCCCTTGGCTATTATTTTACATAAAATGAAAAGGAATGTGTAGTTCTGGAGAGTAAAAGAGAGGTTGGGTCAGTTAGTGCTTAAATGAAGCTTCAGTGCATGAAATTATTCTTGGTGGTATATAAAGCCATTATTCATACCTTATTACTATAGCATAGACTACGACAACACCCTCTAGAAGCCCAACTACAACTCCAACTAACATTACATCTACAACTTCCACTACAAGCCCAACTACAACTCCCTTGGTACCCAACACAATCCCTACACCAACCAATAGCCCAAAAAATAATATTTTCAATCATATTCATACACAGTTTTAGAATATTGCAAAATACAGCTTTGAATTAAATAACCCTGTATATGGATTGTGGAGTTGTGTCAGCAAATGTTTTTGCAGATGTATACATTGACAGGCTAGGTAAATCAAAAACCTCTTGGAGTCATTATATATTTTCAACAACACAAACAGGAAAACGAAAATTCAGTTTAAAATGTACTTTTAGAAAGGGCACAAAATGTATTCTTGTCAAAATGCCTCATTTATTTGTAAATTGTGATTAAGTAAGGGTGATGGACATGAAAAATGTACTCATATTTTCAGCCTCAACAACTTCAAGCACAACTACAACTACGCCAACTACAACAACCCCAGGTAGGTCACAACAGCTGGTCTAGGTTTCAATCATTGATTAAACAAAAGTGTTTTGACAATGTCAAAGGGAATATGGCCTTTGAAACTAATTTGAAATGCCTATTTTCAGAGTGTTATGACCCCATGCTAAATGGTGAGGAGAGTGTATTCTCTCCCAAAGGTGGAAGTATGGACTCACCAGATCCCGAGGGTTTCTCACGTATACGTATCCCGAATGATGGTACTGTTGTGCTCATAAGCACAAGACCTGCTGAAATAACTAAATTCACACTGAAAGTCAATGAAATCTGCTCAAAAGATGGAACACTTCTGGTCAAAGTAGTTTACTTTGGTGATGCGGGACAATACAGTACAGTAAGTGTCTTAACTACAACAATTGGTGCATGGAAACATTACTCTCCTAGTGAATTGACTCATACATTATACAATTACCATTGCAGGGTCAAATGCAGTTCAACAAACCTGAAGTGCGAGACATTGCAATACCAGTAGGAATAGGGAAAATTAACAGAATTAAGCTGGTTTTTGAATGTGATTCCGGCGAACTTTGTGATGACGTGGATGCAATTATCAGAGGATGCACAGAGGGTATTGATCGTTGTTTATAACTGTGCATATTTTATAGCCCTGTCATCAATCTTTTGTAATCTGTGCAGTGAGTTAGCGCTTTACACTAACCTTGAATATGATGGGTGACCTGCGCCTGGTTAGTGTGTTCCCTAAAGAAGCTGCAGTGAATGAAATCCTCATTGGAAGCATGTAGATCTATTATTGTTATTTTTTCACTACTTCAGAGCTGACAACTACCACTCCTGCTTCAACTACTACAAGCACTACTACAACTCCAACGTCCACTACAAGCCCAACTCCCACTTCACCCACAGACACAACTACGACTCCCAAAACTTCTACAAGCCCAACATCAACCACCAGCACAAGTAAGACTTGTGCTCATATTCTATAAATATAGTTGCAATTTTGCAGAGCAAATCTTTGCCTGAAATAAGTCTGTGTATGGATTGTGGGCAGGCATTTCACTCCTAGATATATACGTGATAGTTGGAATGCAAACTCCCTTAGCTATTGTTTTACATAAAATGAAAAGGAATGTGTAGTTCTGGAGAGTAAAAAAGTGGTTGGGTCAGTTAGTGCTTAAATGAAGCTTCAGTGCATGAAATTATTCTTGGTGGTATATAAAGCCATTATTCATACCTTATTACTATAGCAGAGACTACGACAACTCCCTCTAGAAGCCCAACTACAACTCCAACTAACACTACATCTACAACTTCCACTACAAGCCCAACTACAACTCCCTTGGCACCTAACACAATCCCTACACCAACCAATAGCCCAAAAAATAATATTTTCAATCATATTCATATACAGTTTTAGAATATTGCAAAATACAGCTTTGAATTAAATAACCCTGTATATGGATTGTGGAGTTGTGTCAGAAAATGTTTTTGCAGATGTATACATTGACAGGCTAGGTAAATCAAAAACCTCCTGGAGTCATTTTTATATCTTCAACAACACAAACAGGAAAACAAACATTCAGTTTAAAATGTATTTTTAGAAAGGGCACAAAATGTATTCTTGTCAAAATGCCTCATTTATTTGTAAATTGTGATTAAGTAGAGTGATGGACATGAAGAATTTACTCATATTTTTAGCCTCAACAACTTCAAGCACAACTACAACTACGCAAACTACAACAACCCCAGGTAGGCCACAGCAGCTAGTCTGGGTTTCAATCATTGATTAAACAAAAGTGTTTTGACAATACCAGTAGGAATCATATTTTATAGCCCTGTCATCAATCTTTTGTAATCTGTGCAGTGAGTTTAGCGCTTCACACTAACCTTGAATATGATGGGTGACCTGCGCCTGGTTAGTGAGTTCCCTAAAGAAGCTGCAGTGAATGAAATCCTCATTGGAAGCATGTAGATCTATTTTTGTTATTTTTTCACTACTTCAGAGCTGACAACTACCACTCCAGCTTCAACTACTACAAGCACTACTACAGCTCCAACGTCCACTACAAGCCCAACTCCCACTTCACCAACAAACACAAATAAGACTCCCACAACTACTACAAGCCCAACATCAACCATCAGCACAAGTAAGACTTGTGCTCATATTCTAAAAATATAGTTGCAATTTTGCAGAGCAAATCTTTGCATGAAATAAGTCTGTGTATGGATTGTGGGCAGGCATTTCACTCCTAGATATATACGTGATAGGTGGAATGCAAACTCCCTTGGCTATTATTTTACATAAAATGAAAAGGAATGTGTAGTTCTGGAGAGTAAAAGAGAGGTTGGGTCAGTTAGTGCTTAAATGAAGCTTCAGTGCATGAAATTATTCTTGGTGGTATATAAAGCCATTATTCATACCTTATTACTATAGCATAGACTACGACAACTCCCTCTAGAAGCTCAACTACAACTCCAACTAACACTACATCTACAACTTCCACTACAAGCCCAACTACAACTCCCTTGGCACCCAACACAATCCCTACACCAACCAATAGCCCAAAAAATAATATTTTCAATCATATTCATACACAGTTTTAGCATATTGCAAAATACAGCTTTGAATTAAATAACCCTGTATATGGATTGTGGAGTTGTGTCAGAAAATGTTTTTGCAGATGTATACATTGACAGGCTAGGTAAATCAAAAACCTCTTGGAGTCATTATATATCTTCAACAACACAAACAGCAAAACGAAAATTCAGTTTAAAATGTACTTTTAGAAAGGGCACAAAATGTATTCTTGTCAAAATGCCTCATTTATTTGTAAATTGTGATTAAGTAAGGGTGATGGACATGAAGAATTTACTCATATTTTCAGCCTCAACAACTTCAAGCACAACTACAACTACGCCAACTACAACAACCCCAGGTAGGTCACAACAGCTGGTCTAGGTTTCAATCATTGATTAAACAAAAGTGTTTTGACAATGTCGAAGGGAATATGGCCTTTGCAACTAATTTGAAATGCCTATTTTCAGAGTGTTATGACCCCATGCTGGATGGTGAAGAGAGCGTATTCTCTCCCCCTGGTGATGAATCTGTTGGTTATCCAGATGATGAAGGATTTAGTCGTTTAGAAATTCCCAGTACTGGAAGTGTTGTTCTTGTTAGCAGCACATCTGCTGAACTAACTCGATTTGATATTAGGGTCACCGAAATTTGTTCAGATCATGGGACTCTCATTGTTACCATTACTTACTTCATTGAGGATATGGTAATGGTCATGGTAGGTGTTGTGAGGAAATATTTTAAAGTCATTTTTGAGTAAGTAACATCTTGAATGTCATTCCTAAATTATGTGATGCTCTGCTTGCAGGAAAATGACAAATTGTACTTCACTGGGCCAAGTGTTTCATCAGCTCCACTTCCAACAGGTCTCGGATATGTTCACAGGATTGAAATGAAGTTTGAATGTGAAGATGGACATCTTTGTGATGAAGCTGAAGCAGTCATTAAAGGATGCTTACATGGTATATTTTACAAAATCATATCACAGTCTTTCATTTTAAAAGTATTTCTGGAAGTCAAAGGCATTTCATTTGATGGTATTCAGCAGCAAAAGAAATGCAACAGGAAAGGCACATTACGTTTTAAATCCTTAAGTTTGCATTATAAAATATCGTTTCGCCACATGTCCCTGTAAGTCATCTAGATGAGGAGTCCATTAGAAAGCTATAGCTAGCTGGATTGGGTTGAATGGGAGCTGGAACAGTCTCATAAAGGTTGTCTTGCTCATATCAGTCTATGTCATATTTTTCGGAAAATGTAATCGTAGGGCTTCATCGAACAAGCAAAAAATAAACATATTAGTATTAAATGTCATTACACCCTGGTGTGGGTGAACTCTCATGGCCAAATGACTGATATAAGAGTTGCCCAAAGCAGAGGTTATAAGGTCATCAGTGCAGGAAATATCTTTTGTCACTTGGAAGCCAGTGTACTACGAAAATTATTGGAAGAATAACTTTTGATGTTGTTGTCAAAAATAGTGGTTCTATTACTGTTGAATGGTCAGCATCCTGCTTGTTGTGCACTTTGGGACTAAGTTTAGAAAGGTAGACAAAAAACACATCACGGTTTGTCCTTGCTCTTGCTTGTTAAGTTATTTGTTGCAAACTCTAACTAGTGAACAGTCAGGGGACACTTGTATGTGTGAGGTATTGTGTGGGTTTTGGGGCTGTTTTCAGGCTTCTTACCTACCAAAACGCATCGCGTGATGAATAACCATAGTGTACCAAGTTTTATTGGTATAATTCGCGCCCAACCTATGCAATATCCTCTGACTGTGCACTGGCGCTCATAAAAAATGACCGATAATAAACAACTGTGCTCAGTGTCTCGGGCAAGGTATGTTCCAGCTCTTGAATGAATTGTATGGGATGATACTGCCTTTTTCATAATTGGGTCTCAACCATTACTGGGTGAAGACACTTTTTTCTTTCTTCCAGTACTCTTATTTACTTTATTAGGTGCTTGACCAAGCTTGTTCAGTTTATGCCTGGGGCTAACACAATCAAATTTCAAATTGCAATAACTCAACAACAAAAAGAGCAGTTCAATCATCCAGGATTTGTTTCTCAGCCACCATCCAATTGACGCTCTAATGGAGTGTAAAGGAGAGTGCACTAGCACAGGGTCATAAATTGATTATTACCCTGATGTGAAAACATTGTGTAACAGTTTTGTGAGTCAAAAGAAGCGTGATGGTTTAACTGTGAGATATTAATATGTTCGTCATTATATCAAATGAATTGGGTTTTAAAAATATGAGTTATTATAGCATGCAAGACCAGCCAAAAAAAATAACATACAATGAATGTCTACTTAATTCATATTATTTAGGCCTATAAATTTGTTTCATGCATTTCATGAAAACTTATGTATACGATAAGTTAAACCCTGACTTGTTAACGCTTTAAACTCCTCACTACCAATTTAACCTATTTTCTATATTCTCCACTCCCTCCCCTTCTTGTAATTTTTCACCGTTGTTTAGAAAATACAATGGAGTTCCAGCAACATGCCTTTGCTTTCTTAGGCACCTGTAAAGAAATATTTTTATCAGCTAGCAAGTTTGTGGTTTTGAAATTTTGCTAGGTTCATTTCGTACTGCTCTGCTGTATGTAACTCAAACTAAATTAACATCAGTTTATTTTGAGTGCTCCAATTAGACCCACAACACATAAAGATATAAAACAGTATATATACAAACAAAAGCCTCAGGCTAACAATTACGTATCATTTACAAATACATAATTCATTGGTTTTGAACACTCCTAACATGTTTACATAATTTTTTTTTTCATTTCTTAATTTCCCAATTTCCAGCATTAAAGTAAGTTTGTATCGTGATACATGGTCATCTGTGTGCATTAAACAAATTCACATTTTCTTGACAATTGGGCCCATCCAAGGTCAATAGAAGTGGAATCATGCACCTAAATTGCAATTACTCTGCTACTATGAAAAGCATGCATAGATCGAGCTCCACTTCAAATTCAATCAAACAATAGTGAAGGTATCAGCAATCTATATGATAAAATGAAGGTCAAACATAAATCTGTGTACTATAGATGGTATCCAGTCAATTCGTCGACATGTGAAATCATCGACAACCAATTCGTTGACAAACATCATTGACAAACAACTCGTCAACACAAAGAAAGCACTCGACCTTAACCATTTCAAGGCATTTTGTTTGAAAAACGTTTGCGGCTATACCAACTCATTGAAATATCGATGAGTTGGTTCTGCCAATTTGTTGACACTAGTGACCAACCCCATTGTGACAGACAGAAAATTTTGATTTATTTGTATACTTCAATAATTATAGTATATTGTGAAGCTCAGAATTACATGCCAATAAAATATACAAAATATATTTCATTCTTCAAAAATATCCCTACCTACGGACCCTCTTTTGTCAGAGGATATGGAGTTTTGTCAACGAAATGGTAACCGCACAGATCAGATCATAGGCAGGTGTGAATGAGTTGGCACAAAGATATCAACGAGATGTCAACAAGTTGGTTATAGTGTTCATAATTTTGTCAACGACTTTGTATCATCCCAATTGATACGAGTTGGTTTGTCAACGAATTTGCACTGGGCAAAATAATCTGAGCTGTTGCTTTATGATGACAAACCAAGTGAAATGTGCATATATTATCTTTATATGGTTGGTTGTATTTGACTAATTTCCTCAAAATGTATATCATGAAAAAAAGATGGCCTGTATATCATTGCCTGGTCATGTAGTAGTCATGTTAATAGTTTTATTAATACTATACTATACTGCTTTATATGTCATTGCAGAGGCAAAAACGACACCTAGCGCAAGTACTGCATCTACAACACCAAGCACAACTACTGTGCCCACCACTACACCATTTGAATGTCCCTCAGGCTCATTTCCACTGGAATATGACCAGGACGACTTTGATGCAAACAACCCACGTTATTCTGTTAGTGTGTTAAAAGACGAAACGCCAGTTGATGTCACTGACATCATACTTCGTCCATCAAATCAGCCTTATTCTCCACGACGTCATTCTCTTGATATGGTGATTAGTCTGGTACCAAGCCCAAGGTCAGCTAATCTTGAGGTTCACTTCAAAGTTTTAGGTGCCAGATCGGTAACATTCTTCACCACTGGAGCAGAAGCATCAACAGTGAGTGTGCTAAGCTATGAGATATGCTGTCATTTTTATTTTTTTACAAATAACATGCTGTTCACAATATATTCACTCTTTGCAGGTTCCTTCTATATGTAGGTTTGGGAGATTTTGCGACTTCACTTATGTTGTGCCTGGCCGTACCAATGGATGGAATGTAGATAATATTGCTGTTCATGTAGAATCACAAAGAGGAATGTTAATTAAAGACCTATATATCATTGAATGTGCTGAAGGTACGTTGGATTTCATATTCATTTTAGTTTACTCCTTCTTCATCATCGGGCGACATGACCTAATATTTAAATTTATTTTCAAACATGATTTACACCCTGTTATGGTTTGCGATTAATAGACTTGTTGTCGGGTGTAAAGTTACAGAGAAATTGTCCAAGAATTCCTAAATGTTACTTATTAATTTAGGTTAATGAGAATTTCTTCAGGTTAATTCTAAGATTAAGTTTCAGAACTAAATTCTAACCATTCAAATTTTTATCAGCAACTACAACAACAATAACTGCAAGTCCCACAACAACCAGTACAGCAACAACACCTACTCCAAGTCCCACAACAACCAGTACAGCAACAACACCTACTCCAAGCCCCACAACAACCAGTACAGCAACAACACCTACTCCAAGTCCCACAACAACCAATACAGCAATAACACCTACTCCAAGCCCCACAACAACCAGTACAGCAATAACACCTACTCCAAGCCCCACAACAACCAGTACAGCAACAACACCTACTCCACCCACAAGCGCAACAACTTCCACAACAGGTAAGATGATTTTATTATTTGTAATCAAGCATGTACAGTAACGCATATAGCAACCTGCTCAGGGAATGGTACCGAATAAATGAGATTTACGTACCATGTAAATTTGGTTAAAGTCACTGGGCAGCCATATTGGTTTCTTCTTGCTAGCCATTTCCTGTATGGCCAGGAAGTGTTCTGGTCTCTTGACCATCAGCTAGCCAATCAGGGGGCATTTCCTTGCCCCTAATCCTGGGAGCTTATATAAGCGGACTCTCCCGCTCAAATTCAATCGTCTCATCAGATTCAGTTCTGAATCATCTCCTCATCTCGTTCGTCTGCACTTCACTTCACTTCACGGAGAGCTAATTCTGACAGTTTGAATTGAGCCAGCTGATCCAGCACACCTCAACTAAGCCGGATATCTTCTGTGGACTTCTGTGAATGCTGATTGTTCACGCCTAGGTGCGACCAACACCCACATACGCAATTAACGAAATTTTGCGTTCTACGAAGCCAAATTCATCAAGCTAACGAATTTCGTTAGTATACGAAGTAAGCATACCTTTCTGACATTGTACATCTTGATAAGTTAATCATGACCGGTAGAAACGCTCGTACATGTATGGCCTGTGGGCGGTCCGCCCGTGGTCATCGTGGCAGAATGGGTCGCTATTGCGAAATTGCCATGCCATCCGGTCATTTTGATTGCTTGTCAGATGATTTAGAGGATGTAAATTTGGGTGATGTGCAGAACGAGAGAGAAGGAGTAAGAGACGATTTACAGGGGGGGACAGAGCAGCCGGTAAATTTGCTAAGTGCCACAAAATCATACAGCAATGTTCTTCAGCAGCAAATTACCGGTCAGTTTAGCCTGCCTCCTCCAATTGACGACGGGCGGGACAGAGTCCCACCCAACAGGTCGTCGGCACCAGTAGTACCAGAAAATCATGTTCCGACAAGTCAGCGTTTTATTGATACACATTCCAAAATGGCGGACGAAAGCCAGTTCGGGGCAGTAGGAGGTTTATTGCCGATGTATGATGTGTATGTTCCAGCAGAGTACAATCGTCACGAAATGGGATACGCCCGAGAAAACGCCCCTCTTCATCATGAGCCGTACAACCGAGGAAACGGCCCCCCTCGTCTCGAAAGAGAATACGCCCGAGGCGACATACCACAGCGTCAAGAGACTGCATACGCACGAGCGAACGACCCCCCACGTCAAGCGATGGAATTCGCCCAAGTGAACCCAACCCCCCCACGAGCGAACGGCCCCCCTCGTCTTCTTACAGAGCCCTCAAGAATGAACACTCCTCCTCGTCGTGAGGTTGGCTACGCCCGAGCTAACGGACCTGGTGCGCTCGAGCATAACATTATGTTTAATCGAAGTGATGCGTTGCATGGCCCTGTTACACCTGGGCGCAACGGAGGTGCTTATGGACAGATGCCAGCTCGCCAGCAATTACCAGGCCACGCTGTAACAAACACAAGTCAGCTTGAATACGTTTAAAGCAACCTGCTCAGGGAATGGTACCGAATAATAATAGGCCGCCCATAGGGCTTTTATGTCTAGAGATTGGCAAAAATGAAGCCTACTGACGACCCTTTCTGAAATGACCAGATTGGCACTATGTTGTCCTAGATATTCTGTGCGGCCATGATGCGCACAAAATAATAATGACCTACTTACACAAAAATCGTTCTTTACTTAGGATTTTCCTGACAAACTTGAAGAAACTCACGTTAGAACTCCGTTAATGACCATTTCTAGGTGATTCCAAGACTGGACAAGCAGTAGAAACATAGTTTTGAATGTTCCATGGGAGCTATGTCCATTGCCGTGATTTTCCACGAAGCTAGAACTAAATGAAGGTTCGACCAATCAGAGCAGAGCTTATTTCATTGCTAGGCAATTTGCTAGGCAATGAGCTCTAACTAACTCTGTGATTGTCCGTGGCGCTTAGGTGTTAGAAATCAATGCCTGTGGCCTCACCATACATCAGTAAGAGTACGCAGGCAGAAGTAGACCTGTACGCCGCAGCTGTTAATCAGCCTCTAAACTTTATCATTGACAGCCTCTATGGTTTTATACAAGCCAGCCGTTTGTCTCACTGCTCAGCCAGCTCCCATCAGCTGCCGACAATGAAGTCCCGCTGATGTTTTCCGGCAGGTGGCGCCCAAGTTGCTGAAATGACTGTGCTGCCACCTGCAGTATTAACACGATGTTAAATACAAAGCACCAGCAAAGAAGTTGGGCAGTGTACTGTGTTTCTGAGCGCTGTCTTTGATGAAAGAGTGTTTAATTCTATATCCTTGATGTATGTCCTCATCAGCTATTAAGTCAGGTATATGGTAAATTAATGACATTTTGAAAAAATCCACTTCTCTTGATAATAAGCCACGCTATGACAGCTTGTTTACTCAGAAAATGTCACCAACAGAAGCAACTACTTAGGCATTTCCTGAAAACTGGCACAATAAAAAAAATTAAACACCACTGAATTTCATTCTATTAAATTTCTGGTGTGACATGACAGTCGCAAACTAGTACCACAAATTAATTAATCAACCTTGCAAACAGTATTTATTTATGTGGACTCTATAACAGTAACATATTTACTCAAAGATAATATATTCATGTTTATCATATATATTTTAGGCATATTCAATATCTATCTATACCTATAGATTAGTAAATGAATAATGTTCAAATGACACAAGCAAAATATAAATGAATATCATTTTGTAATGTGATCCAAAGTCTTTTGTTTAAATTGTTGCATAATACAACAGGTTCCAATATTAAAAAAAAAACGATTTGAAGAAGCAGAATGAAATGATGTGTCTTTGTATAGCCATAAAGTACATTCATCTCTGGCATAGCCTTCTATTTGCCAAGATTTACATATACGTTATTTTTCTCAAAGCCATCGTACACGCTTACTTTCAGTGTCATTGTGGAAACCTGTGACACAAAAGTTATGTATATTAAAATTATACTATTTATAATCCTGTCAGTGCTGTAACCACTTTGCATTAACATTGTAGTGTACACAATTCATTGCATCAACAGTGCAATTTCATATAATTTTGTTCCTATATAGAACCCTTCAGGGCCGGACCCAAAATAATTTGCAGGGACCACTAATTTCTTTTATTTCAAAAGGGGGTGGGGGTGAGAACCCCCATGCAACCCCACCCTGGGGTACATTCTTGGATCCGCTACAGCTCTAAAAAACCAAAAAATTAAATATGATTGGTGTTAATATTTTAAATGCTGCTAGAATTTTCTTCTATATCAAACTTCTATATAAATGCAGGCCTCTTGCTACCTCTGTATGTTGGGAAATTATACATACGTTTTAAAACGAATTGCAACTTGGCTAAATAGCACAAACGGTGACGATGAACACTACCCAATCTACTTCCCTACGGCCTCTCATGCACATTGCATTATCATATTAATAAATATTCATCATGACAATGGTTCCGGTATGTATATAATTTGCACTCACATGGTGTCATGGTTAAGTCGATAAGGTGTTGGGCTAATATGAGCATGGTCATGGATTTGATCCCAATCATGACATGGAGGATTTGAGCAGATGGATTCTCCTTAAACGATGGCTTCCCTCTAGCTGCCTCAACAATGTAGCAGTGAACAAAGTAGTTCATGAAATTTCGCCGAATCTGGCATTAATGCGAGTCTTAAGCATAGATTGTTGCCGTTTTGGACTCTAATTGTTGATAGAAACTGATAGGCACTGTTAAATTCCTTGCTCCTCCACCAGGATCATTTCTCTGCCGAAAGCTGGGAGACTCTCAGGGCTATCGCTCTTCACTTAGCGCTACACTACTCAGCCCACTCTCTTCCTCAAATAATTCTGTGTAACAGGCTGTATACTCCCCAGGGAGTTGGGAAAGGCTCATGTTGAACCATGGAGTCACTATACATGTGTGACTCCATGGTTCAACAGGCCTGCCGGTGTAAAAGTAGGTTGATACTTGGTTGAGCAATAATGCCATAACCCTAATTTGCATCTACATTTGCAAAATGATTAAGATACCTGGTGCACTGTGTAAGGTTCATGAAATTGATGCAATGAGCCTTTGATATAGATTTAATGTTTTATTTCTCTTTTCTATTTCTTTTATTTTGCATTTTTTGTTTTGCCTTTTTAGCTTCAACATCTCCAAGTACAACAACATCCACTACATCTTCAACAACCACATTACTCTACACAACAACCACATCCACATCAACCCCATCACCTAATACAACAAACACAACTACAACAACAGTTTCACCGACTACAACAACCACATCTGTGACACTTACTACAACACCACGTAAGACATGATAATCTCATTATTTTAGGCTTGCTATGGAGAGATGAAGTGTCATGAGAGTTACATATATGCTCTCTTTAATGAGGCTTTGAATACTGCGAGACCATAAAAATTGAGGTGCATACTCCGTTGTCCCAATACATTTTGATTAACACCATGAAAAAAATATATATATTAACATTTTTGTTCTAGTTTGCTATGATCCCATGCTGAATGGGGTAAACAGCATATTCTTACCCAAGGAAGACGGAAGTATCAGTTCGTCAAATGATGATGGCTTCAGTCAAATAAAAATCCCTGATGATGGAGTCGTCATTCTCAAAAGCAGCACACCAGCAGAATTGACTCGGTTCACTCTTAGAGTCAATGAAATCTGTTCAAATGATGGAACGTTGGTCGTAAGAGTGATCTACTTTGGGGAAACGGGCAAGGACGAAACTGTAAGTGCGAAATACAGCAATCAATTTGATACAAATTCGAATTTGTTTTCTCAGTCTGCAACTTAACATGAATAAAGTTATTTCCCAACCGTGAGTGAAATAACTTACCTGAACTTCATAAGGCACATTTACTAATTTGTTTGGTTTGTTTAACTGCTCTTATAATGCGACAAAAGCAATAGAAAAAACATGATTATAGTCATTGTCAAGCAAAGTTAGTCAGTGTCAATGTGTCTGTAGAATCTAATCCAGCGACAATCTTTATTCTGAAATGATCAAATGGTCCATAGAAGTTACATTTTTCCATTTTCTTAAATTCTTCAACCTCCTTACTTACTAAAATTTTAGTATTGGTAATATAGTAATTATCAGTATTTCATCGTTTCCGTAGTTTACTAAAGGATGAAGTTCTTGGATCTGTTATATTTCGTAAAAATTGGCACAATTCAACAGTCATTTAATGTTTCACATGAAAAACCACCCAATTACTAACATTATTGGTCTTATTAGCCTATAATGTAAGTACATGGGTGGCACGTTCATGTAATTTCATCATTCTTTGAAATTATTGTTTAATTTATCAGCTGAGGCAGAGAATTTCTACACATTGACATTTGGGCATAACGCTCGGGACACCCATTTTCTGTGCTTGTGCTCTCACTACACTGGGATCATAAGGAACTTTGACAATAGTGTGAAATGATATGCTATTATCTTTTTTTCTAAAAGATCACTTAATTTGTAGAAATTTGAATTACAATTGGGACCAACTTCAAAATGTCACACTAAAAATGATAAAAAATGTAATTTTTCTGCTGTTCATTTGGATATAAAATCAAACAGCTCGATTGATTTACCTCAAATTGTCAGATGAGTATGGTAAAATACAGTAAAAACTGTAGAATTAGTAGTGTAGCTGCATTTAATGTGAGATTAAATATTATAGTAAAGGCTTCATTATTTTTACGCTAGGCCTTGTGCAAGCATGAGGTTTACTCACACTGTATTCAATATTTGGTTTGCTCAAAATTATAACTACTGCACAAAAACAGCACTCAGAGTGCTGTACTATATGAATTAAACTGAATAAATGTATTACAGGATAAAATCGAGTTCACCGCTCCTGGGGTAGAAGACATACGAACACCGGCTGGAATCGGAAAAGTCTTCAAAATCAGGATCAAATTTAAATGCAATGATGGAAAATTGTGTGATGATGTGGATGCAATCATTAGAGGATGTGTGCAGGGTAATAAAATAATTATTGTATTACTGTTGAAGTGCAATTGTCAAATCAATAATGATTTGAGACAATCCCTATTTTTCATTTACTTTTTTTCTCTCAACAGAAGTTAGAACTACAAGCTCTTCCACAACCACCATGAGCACTCCATCACCGACCACTACAGGTTTTTTTTTATTTTCCTTCAAAAAGTCTTTCAAATTTTAGTCCGGAGGGAGAGTCTACAACTACAAAAAATATGGTTTAGTGCCATTAAAAAAAAAAATTAAACCAAAGAGTCTATAAATATTTACAAATACCCAGCATTATGATTAAGAATGAGGGCATGTTAAATGTATAATCCGAATAATATTTATGGTATGCCTAATGACTAATGACTAATGACATATCTTACTGCAGCAGGCACAACCACTGGAACAACAATTACAATTTGTACCACTGGTACATTCCCAGTTACATCAGCACCAGGTGAGTTTAATGTGTGAAACTGTGTATTCATCAAAGCAGGTAAAACTGATTGATAGATTTATATCTCTGATTGAATTTATTCGGACACTGAAATTGGAGTATATATATCAAACCTAGTTTACAGGACTGTTCCTGGTTACTGTTAAACATGATATCTTCTCCACTGAGGTTTATATTGTACATGCATTGCTCTATGTAACAGGTTCCAAGTTCATCACTTTTATCATGTTACAGAATCAAAACGTTATATTTCAGGTTGCATATACAGTGCATCCAATTATTTGATGCAGTTTGGCAAGAATTATTGCGGTGATGGATGCACTTTGCCATGGATTGAAACTGATGGCATTCCTGGATTCAGTGGCAATGATGTACCAATCAATGTTAGAGACATGATTGGTCAAGGAGTGAAGACTTACAGTAACTGTACAATCTGGTAATATACCAAATATCATAAAAACTAATACATATTAACATTCATGAAGCAATGTGTTCATCAGCTTAAAATCTTTTGATGACATGCGACTCTGCGACACGGTAGCTTACATAAAACGACATTTTTGCATAGAAAGCCAGATTTAATTTTACTGTAAACTGTATCATCATCTTAGTCACCTTAGTTATGATGAGTGTCATGTGCAACCTTTTAATTTAGCAATTGAACATCTCATGAAACTCAATATCTCATGAAACGCAATATTCAATATTTACAGTGAGTGTAATCTTGGTGAAGTAGTCTGTGTACCCAAAGCATCATGTGATGGTGAGTGCATTTTTTTTAAATTATCTAAATAAATATTTATCTCTGTCCAGTTTGCATATTTAAATATGCATTTTAATTATAATAGCATGCCAATGGGGTTCATGGGGACCGTGGACTTCCTGTTCAAAATCGTGTGGTCAAGGATCCAGAACCAGAATTAGAGTCGAGTATAATCCTGGTAGTCCTGGCGTGTACTGTCCTGGAACAGCAACTGAGACTGAAATTTGCAATCAGCAAAACTGCAAAGGTAAGAGGAATAAAGACTGCAAAAACAATATTAAGATATAAAGACCAGCTGCACGTACAACTTTACGGGTCTTATTGAAGCTATTTTAGTAAATGCCAACTGCCGAGCAATTAGGCGGCTTAAAACATGTCATTTCACCAACAATTTTGGTATTGGTCAGAATTATCCTCTTAAGTCATTGTTCAACTTTATTCTGTATAGTATATATTACTTGACTCACTTGAAATTAACTCTCACCAGTACACTGCAGTGCAACTGCTTAAAACATCTCACAAAATGTAGTAATAATAATAATAATAAATACTTTGTTGTCATGTTAGACAATTGAACTAATTTTGTGCTTGTCCTAAAAGACACACACATACACATACACATACACAGGGATACCACATAGGACAAACATACGTACATGGAAACAGACAGAGAGTAGTCAAAAAGTTTCACATTAGCTTTAAAAATGAAATGCAACTTCTTGAGAGCTAGAGGTCTGCACGTGTGGAAGCCTATCTTTCTATTCATATCGATCTATCATTACTAAATGTACCTGACAATGCTAAACATACAGATCTATCATTTCAGTCGATGGAGTTTGGACTTCCTGGTCTACATGGTCATCTTGTTCATCAACCTGTGGTGGAGGAATCACCTATCGCTCCAGAAACTGCTCTAATCCTGAACCATCAAACAGTGGAGCAAAATGTCCTGGAGCTGACACAGAATCTGAGATATGTAATCCTAAGCTGTGTGAATGCACTGCACCTCTAGTCCAGGTTGACTGTTGTGAGGTCGGTTGCCCAAGGACATGCAGAGACATAAGGAATCAGACACACTGTATTGAAGAAGAAAGCTGCTATCCCATATGCAGGTGGGGAAAGTTTACACAATACCTTACATATATTATGGGTAAAGATTGCATCGCATTATATGAAAGTGTCAATAATTCATTGAAGTTTTACTGAACACTGTATCCCCCCCCCCTTTTAAAATGCACACACATACATCATATACATGTTCCAGATGCCCCCGAGGAACTGTTATGGACGACAGTGGCAACTGTGTGGCGCCTGAAAACTGTCCTTGCTACTATCAAGGAGTTGAATATCCAGCAAATTTTAACATTTTTGATAATGACTGTGATTACTGGTGAGCATTAATTAATCTCACACGAGTTATGATAAGCTCAGTGTGTCATATATAGTTTTGAACAACAGTTGAGGATAATATCTCAGATAAGACACATAATTCCTTTCTTTTATTCATTTAAATTTTAGCAAATGTAAAGATGGACAACTTCAATGTGGAACAAAGGACTGTGATCAGGACTGTGGCTACAGTGATTGGAGTCCCTGGCAAAAATGTTCGGCATCATGCGGAGGTGGGGCACAGTCAAGATCTAGGTAAGTAGTAGGTACCAACCGCCATTTGCCATATAAATATCTATGCATGCATCTTTGCATTATCACCTACCTTATGCGGGTAAGTATATATATCCCAGATAGCATCTGACATCGTTTTGACGTCGGCCCTATGTGGGCGACGTCGGACCATCATCAGGCTAACATCGGGCCAATGTATACTTTCAATCAGTCAATATATAACTTCTCATATTCCAGTAATTTATGCATAAAATCTTTTAATCATTTGATATTTTGATGTAACAGTATTAGTCCATGGGCCAGAGCCCCAAATTATATAAACCGTTACCGGTCAAGGGGACAAAGGCTATCATTACATGTTGTGCCTCAAAATAAAGCCAGCAATATAAAAACTGTCAAAAAAGGTGAAATATGTTGGTATAAATGGCAGCAGAAACCGAGCAGCAATTAAAATTAGTATATTTTTCTCATATTTCTTGGTATTGCAACAAAACCAGTACACCTGACATCAAAACTGATGTGATAAACATATAAAAAAATGTCTTTTGTGGTGTTGTACCTTTTGTATATCTCATAATATCTCTGTCACTTTTCATACATTTTCTAACATTTTGCCTGTAGAGCCACATATATACACAAAATATTAAGTGTTATACATCATTTGAAGGCCCGTAACATAGGCTATTCAAATATGTATATCACATGATGCCATTATTTGTCATGTCAGCACAAATAGAATAGAAACTGAACATAATTCGAAATAATTCAAATTTCTAGAATTATTAGGCTATTAAATAATATTAGGGGCATCAAAGATCATAACTGATGCAATAAATGAACTCCCCATATCCTAAAACATAGGAAACCATGTATTGTTTATCGTTCTACCTTATGTATATCTTATGATATATCTTTGCTTATTTTCAGCGGAGGCCTTAATTTTTATAATATTTCTAAAATTTTTGCCTGTTTAGCCACACATGGACTCCAAACTATCAAGTGTTATATATCGACCTAAAGCCAAGAACAAATTAAACATTTGAAAAATATTAAGCTATTACCCAATATTAGGTGCATCAGAGATCAAAATTGATGCCAAAAAAAAAAGTTTCTCCATATCCTAAAACATAGGAAACCATGTATTGTTTATTGCTCTGTGAAGTTAAGGGGCTGAGATATGTGAGTCACTAGTTTAATAGATGATAAGAAATTATGATAACTTTATTACCTTGGTTACGTAATAACTCGTAACAGCTACCATTTTCAGATGTCTATCACCCCTCATTGGAAAGTTGAGATTCTAAGCTTTCCGAAAGGGTATGTTAGCCTTTGTCCCTTTGACTGGTAACACCCAACCCACCTGGCTCATGGACTATATGATTTGATTATTACGTTGTTAGATATGAATACAAGTTATCCATATTTCTACTGTTGCTTTGAAAATATCTTATGACAGGTCTAACAACAGTCCACCTAAAAGTGGGAATGGAGCTGCTTGCACTGAACCAGTCGTGGAAACGAGAGAATGCAATAAGCAATCATGCCCAGAATGTGCTGTTGTCCAGGAAGATGGCACTGGATTGTATTACTATCCAGAGTATCAGACCATAAATGAAACCGATTGTTCTATTTGGTATGTGTTCTATTGTATTGGAATATTTGCTTATGATTTTCATGGTAAAAATTATGTTCTTAACTGTAGATGAAGTTTTTGTTCATATTTTTTAAATCTACACCAACATTTTCAGTGTTTGTTGGACTGATGGCAAAGTCCTCTGTCAATCAATCAAAGAAAATGTCCGTAAGTATAAAATGTCAAAACTTCGTGTTGAATGATGGTGAAAAATTTATAGGAAAGTAGTTCATACTTGAACTTGAAGGCGGTTCTATTCTTAAAGTCAATAGTAACAGTGATGTTGTTTTTGTTTGTAATGTTGTGAAAGAATTGTAAGATGGTGTGGACAGACACTGTAATCAGTCCAGCTATTTCTCATGATTTTTGTGTAATCAAAGTCCTATGGAAAGATGTGCATGCAAAGCAAAGATGTACATCTGATCATTAAAATAAACATTACATTTTCAATCCAACTTGTGATAGAAAAGAAACGAGAAATTTTGATACACTCTTGAAGACAAGAATTCAGCAAATGAAATATTTTGCTATTGATCTTTGATATATAACATTAAAATTTGCAGGGGATGGTGGCTACAGCGCATGGAGCAACTGGGGAGCTTGTGACAAGACTTGCGGAGGAGGTTACCGCAGCAGAACAAGGAAATGCACCAACCCTGCACCATCATGCGGTGGCAAGGTGTGCGATGGTAGTACCTTTGAAGTTGAAAAATGCAACTGGCAAGCATGCCCAGGTAAACTTTTCAATAAGATGCATGGACTGGAGTACTTATTCACCTAAAATTCTTGGTGCTCACAATAATGAGACCCAAACCGAACAATGTTAAAGTGGATCAGTTCTTCATCCGACACCGTGAATGCCGTTAATGTGTAATTTTTGCTTGAGGTTTGGCCAATTTTGGCCAACCTAGATCTCAGGGAACATAGATCAGGAGTTATTATCATGTAATTCAATGATAAAAGGATTTATCAAATATCTTTAATAGATTAAAAAATCCTAAAGTAGGCCTTTGAATTTTGTACAGATCGTTTTAACTTAGCATGTTTTTTTTTTTTATATTTCAGGCTGTGGTAAAAATGAACAATATTATGAAGAACACTGTGAATCTACTTGCTCAAATCTTTCACCCAGCATCAAGGATTGTAAGACCAAGTTTATTAAAAATGGCTGTGGCTGTGCTCCAGGCTATCATAGAAAGGCTGATGCATGCGTAGATCTGCCAGAATGTTTCAAATGTTATTTCCCCAATGGCACGGTAAGTCCTTGCTCATTGCAAAGATATTGACATCTGTGCAAATTTGCAAATTTGCTTGAACAAAAATGTTGATTTCTATAATAAAATGGGGCTTCATTTTCTTCCATAATACAGGAAACTCCAGCAAGCTGGTATGATGAAGACAACCACTGTATCTACCACGAGTGTATCTTCGGCAAAATCAACACAACAAATTATTATGACGAATGCAAATGCCCTGCAGGAACTCACCAAGTCAAGAAAGGTTCTGAGTGCTGTGTGTGCGAGACAGGTAGAACATGGCTACTAATTATTTGCTTATTACAATCTAAGTCTAAAGATAAATTTTGTTGATAGAAGTATGTTTAATAATTATTTTAGGATTGACTGATGCTGCTCATCTAGCTCATCAGCAATCTGTCAAATTGTGAAGTATGCGCATGATATAGTTCGAGATTTAACTTGCAGATGGACCACCTAAAGGAGCCTGTACATTACACAGAGTCACTGAATACCTCAACTTCACTGACAGCAATGGTGATATGTGGCAGAGTGCCAAGCCTGTGGATGTCAACTATTGTAGAGGAGACTGTCACACTTTTGAGGTGAATTTTAGATGCTTAATTACCACAATGTTTTGATATAACGATTATTTCAAATTTCAGACATGAACTAAGCACTCTGCTGGCCGTATTACTTTAATTTGCCAACTTGACTTAAAGTCTCCCAAGATAATGGAGGCTCCATTTTTCCGTATTTGCATGAACTTTGAATCTATGCTTATCACCCCTATTTTAACCGTTTAGTATGGTGACATCGTAGTCGGCAATGTGGTCTACGAGAGGAGGGATTCATGTGCATGCTGTCGTGCCACGGGTGAAGTCGAACTGACAGATGTGGCATTTGGTTGCAATGGTAGAAAAATGACTGCTCAAATCAGAAACCACAAGCAATGCACCTGCACAGCCCAAACATGTGAGAGTAAGTTTGGAAAACTATTATAAATTTCTTCACGTTGAGATATGCATCTCTTTAGTTATCAATTCAAGTTTGAGTGGGAATCAGTTGAATAAATGTCCTCATAAATCAAGCTGCCATGCATAATATATGCTATATCACTAATATCAGTGCACGTAGTTGTAAATCAAATATTCAATATACCAAACTTATTACGTAGCATATTGGCATGTCACGTAAACTAAAGTTTGGAAATTTTGATCAAGAATGGTTGATAATGGCAATAGCTAAAACTAAAATAACATGCTTGGTTGACAGGCGAACCTTCATCAACCAGTTCCACAAAGATGCCACCACCACCGCCGCCACCAGGTAAAGCAGAGCTTTAACCAACATCATGAATATCACTTCCAATTAACGTCATACTACAATTTACATTATGCACCATTTAAATTAAAAGGAACTAATAGCACGTACATTATCTGGCCATTCCAGATTGCACTTCACCTAAGGAGACAGGTCCATGCAGAGCTTACTTCCAACGTTGGTACTTCGACACAGTAACACAGGAATGTAAAAAGTTTGTCTACGGTGGATGCAGCGGAAACGGCAATAATTACCCATCTAAAGAGGATTGTAAGGCAACATGTGGAGCTCCAGGTGAGAATCTCACATGTTTTTCCTTATGGACAACATATATGTACATTGTCATGCAAACATAATTAATTAGAATAAGTGGAAGCAATAGGTACATAGTGATTGACCTCAATGCTATCACATTTACTATTTCAGACTGCACTTTACCAAAAGATAGAGGTCCATGCAAAGCTGCTTTGCCACGATGGTACTTCGACATTTCTACCGGCAAATGCAAGCAGTTCATCTATGGAGGCTGCAACGGCAATCGCAACAACTATAAGTCAGAGGCAGCATGTGAAGCTGTATGTGGAGCACCAGAACCAGGTAATGTAGCCATCAGTGTAATAGTATAGGAAATTGTCTGAATTTCTGAATGATTATGACGTATCATCCAGAAAAAGTGCTAATTTTTGTGGAATTTTTATATAAATACATAGTAACTAACATTCCTCAGTATGATAAGAATATCTGTACCCTGTTGAATTTTGGCAAAAAATAACATTAAAAGCCTTCAGTACCAAGAAACCAGTTCACTAGTTTTATTTTGATGAACGTATCATGAGGTGATTGATTTGTGGATGTCCAATACAAAACGTCTAAATTCTCTAATTCTGCTGCATTAGTAGCAGCAAAGCAAGGGCTACCAAAGTCTAATATTTCATGGTGGTTGTTTTTTACGAGTACTAGCTCACATTCGTATACATCTGGCTTTTAAGATTGCGAATCGGATGCTGATCCTGGACCATGTGAAGCTGCAATTCCTATGTGGTATTTCAACTGTGATACAGATCGTTGTGAGACATTCACTTATGGTGGCTGTGAAGGCAATGCTAACAGATATGAATCTAAGAGGAATTGTGAGAAGACATGTCTAAAAGCAGCTAAAAGTAAGAAGGATTTATAAAAATTTTTATTTTTATTTTTTAAGATGAGATCATATTACTTAAGCAGGTAATTTGAGGTAATCATTGTTTCCAGTTATGTTAGCCATCAATTATGAGCAACCACTAAATTATCCATGTTAATTTAAAATAATCTAATTTCTACATGTTTATTTTTCTCCAGGAAAGAATCACCCGAAGAACAAGATGACCTGAACACAATGAACACAATGAACACAAATACACAAATTACACACAAAGGACTGATATATAAAGGAATGGGAAAAATGACCAAGGCAACGATGAACAACTCGATTATGAATTGCAATTCCTAAAATTTTTATTTTGTTGTAATTATAATTATCACCTCCAGCATACAAAAAAAAAAAAAAACCCCCTACGAAAAAATAAAACAGCATATCAAATAAATACATATTTTGTTGTTTCTGCGTGAATTTGAAAATTGTATTGTGTTAATACAATCCACAGCAAATGTCCCATATTATAATTTATCCATATTTAACAATAATTCATAATATTATGTCCAATTTACAAAACAATCGCAATTTTGTATTGAACGTCTAATGGGCAAAGTTGAAACACCTTATAAAAAATTAAGAATATTCATGACCATTTAAATAAATTTAGAATTTCGTGGTACTTTTAATAAAATGTCATTTTGATTTAGCACTGCATTTAAATTAGAAAAAGTTATAAAGTAAGAAATACACGTACACAAGGCTTTTCCAAATAGATAATCACATGATATATATGAAATCTGGAGGCAGTTGGCACATAACAGTTATCAGATAGATTAGCTTTCACATGATCATCGCACTGGAAGTAAAATGTGTGAAGCTTACGATTGTCCTGGTTTTTCTTATCCATTATCCATGTCTTAATATTTAATCATATACATTATTGTGGTGGTATTCAAGCCTGTAAATGGTCTAAAAATTCCACGCCATTTCTATAAATAGCACCATAAAATCAAAAAAGTTCATATAAAAATAATTATGATGAACAAAATATAAATTTTTAGGGGGGGGGGGGGCGTCCAAATGTGGTTGACTATGTGAATGAATGTACTCTAAATAGACTGCCCCACACTTGTCAATTTTGGCTGTTTTGTCTTAGGGCCTTTGTGAAGTGACTGCAAACAGTTCAGACAATATTTATCAAGGACAAAGACGTGTATCAAGATATATGAGACCAAACAACAATTGTTAAGGCTATTTGAGGGGATACGACCCCATGCCCATGGCAATGGATTCAACCATCACCTGATTTCAATTTCATGAGATTGATGACCATATTAATTTCAGTACATAATTTTTTCATCACCAACAGATGATACTGTACACTCTACATATCATAGCACAAGGAAAATACTAAATAGAAAGAGGAAAGCAAAGAAAGAGCAAGAGTGATCGATCAAGATTAAAATAGTCTGGAATTAGTAAAATTGTAGTAGGCTATATAACACTCACCTTCACTTCAGAACCCACACTTCTTCAAGCGAGCTTCTTCTGACTCGAATCCTTTGGCATTTCCTTTGCAGCCACCATATTCTCGCATGATTTGGTTTCTTGGTCATAGCATAGAGAACACCAGGAGGACGTACTGGTGCCGTGACGCGCAAAATGTTAGATCAGCAAACACAGTTCTGTAGCCTTGCTATTCTTTTTTGGTAGAAATACGATCAAGACGTTTTACTGAATTTTCCTCGCTTACTTGTATGCAGATCGATTCTAAAAATGTTTCTATTGCTTGTTTCTTCAAGTTGACGGCTCTGATTGTCTTTTAAGTCACTTAAATGAGCAAAATAAGTGGCGAATCGACGATCAAAACAGTGCGTTCGTCAGTATTGTGTGACGTCATCAATTTGCTTGAGGCCCCAAATGGGGGCGTCGTGTGTTAATTATTTCTGGCGGGAATGCGCAATGCAATGATCAGAGAAGCAGATCGATGCTTTCAAAATTATGCATCTAGGAATTGTTCCTAATGTTTTGAAGGCTGGTCATTGCAAATAAAAATTGTTTTGATAATTGTTGACTATTGACCTAATATAAGCTGACTGAGCTTCGATCCACTGATAGCTGAACACAGTCAGTTCGTTTCTATGCTTGTTGAACTGTTTTTCAACTATTCATGATTTTTTTTTTTCATATTATTTTCTATTTAATTATATTTTATGTAAATCATTGGGGATATGTTTAAACCGCATTGTTAAGCTGGGAATAATTTCTCTAAATGCTGAAAGGTATATGAGTAGGTCATTGAATTTGGTCAGGATCTCGAGTTGGAGCTGGACTTATTGTCATGTTTATCTTAATTAGTATAATTCATATCTCCCATCTTTAAAAAAAATCCTGCCCCAAGTCAAACATTTTAATATAGACCTTTATAAACTATTTAATGGGGGGGGGGGGCACACACTAAGAATTGTACTGCAATATAATTTTGCATTGGACCACAGTATAGATACTAATTAAGGATATACCAAGCCATATAATCTCATTATTACATCTACCTCTGGCAGCTGGTCATATAAGCTGAGACATTGACATTTACCTGTAGACCCATCACAAGTCAAAATAAAGTTTGAGTCGGCCACTGCTTTTTCCCTTTCTGAAATTTAGACCCTGGAATTAAAGCACATCTAAATAAAACTTTATCAAGTTAATAACATTTGGCCAATGGCTGATCAGCCCTCTGTCAGAATTGGCAAAATGACATGTCAGCCTAATTTCATTCTAACATAGGCCAATATCAAATGGGCCTTTTTTTTTGGCCCACTGTCAGACTGGCTCACCCTTGTCAAAATGACATGTCAACCCAAAGTCTGCTAATGTTGGCCCAATGTCAGTTCAAGCTAAAGTTGGCTAAATGTTGTCCTAATGTTGGCTTTGGTCCACATTTGGCCAAATGTAGGTTGGACTATTGTCAGACAAGCCAAATGTTGGCCAAATTAAGATTTTACACTAAGGCCAAATTCATGGTTTGTTTTTCTTAAATTTGCCAAGGGTATGCTACTGCAGCAGTCTATGTTTACTAAGGGTTGTTCCATTTAAAAAAGGGGGGGGGGTGTACCTGGAAATTTTCAGACCCATCCCCACTATTTGTTTTTTGACAGACCAACCCCTATTTTCTTTATCCCCCCCCCCCCCAACTTTTCTCCATAATGATTACATTAAGAGCACTGCGGTGAGCATTTTAGCTGCAATTTACAGCAATTGAGGGTGAGTGATTTCAAGATAGATTAGCTTCAAAGATGTCAGTTTGACCAATCTTAATTGCAATTTGTTTTATTAATAATACAGTTTAGTCAAAAAGTGGGAACTTGCATACATTTTAGATATCTATTCTTTTTTTTTTTTGTTAAAATATTTTCTTGTTAACTGGGTGTGAACTTTCTTTTATGGTCAGTTTCATGGTCCTTACCTACCTCGGCATAATACAGTATAACTTAATAAAGAAATTATACATATTGATATGTGAACCACTTCAATGATTTTTCAATCAATATGGAATCCAACTGCATTGAGCTTTAAAAAAATAGTGTTAGCATATAAAAAAATTGGCCATATTATTATTAAATACTATTTATAATTCTTATTGTATTATAATATTAGGCAGTTTATGACAAACTGCTAATCGCAAATTAAACCTATCTTGGCCGCTATTCAGCCAGTCCCTGTGAACTATCCCACCCAATTCAATTTTTTGTTGACATATCCACAAAATGAAATCAATTCAATTAACAGCTGATTAATTAATGGTATACTACTAAAAGTTTGGTTGTTAAAAAAAGCCAATGGATTTTGCCTTGCGGGTTTTCTTAGTTTGTCAGAATTGCTCAAATTTGAATTATCAAGATAATGGTTTGTAGGAGGATGCCCTTGCATCAGCTGCAGGTAAAATCAAAACCATGCAGGGTGAATTCTTGCTAAGTCAATGTCCATAATGTCAATGATCTGTGTGACCCCTTTGTTTTGTTTTCTCTTTTATTTCCTTCTTTTTTTCTTTCTTACATATAACTACTTCAGAATCTACAGTAGTCTGTCAGTTCAGCCAAGTCAGTCAGTTCAGCCCAATCAGTCATTACAGCCAAGTTAGGTTCAGTCAAGTTAATTCAGTCATATATTCAGTCAGTTCAGTCAGTTTAATCAGTCAGTTAAGCTCATCCGTTCAGTCAGTCAGTTCAGTCAAGTCTGTCTGTCAGTCAGTCAGCACAACAGAACATGCCAGCTGACAACTAGTCAGTCATTTAGGCAGCCAGACAGTGGTTTTATTCTTGTACCTTAAATATCACTTGCAAATTGTAGATTGATTCAGTGACGTAAACCTCAGGGTTGTCATCAGTATTTCTTTCTCAATAAATTAGGTATCAGTGTATTTTTTTCATTGTGTTGCTTTAAATGGACATGGATGATAAGACAGTTGCAAATGAATTATTTAGGAAAAAACCGCATTGTTCTATCATGTATAGAAGCCAAGTAATTGCAAGTTGAAGTTTTGCATTCCTCCAACATCTTCAGGTGAGTTAAAGATGAATGTCTTTAGTTAAAGAAAGTCAGGTGAGAAGGCCAAGGGAAAAAATGAGCAGTTTCTGAATATAGGCCAAGGCCAAAGATCTAGGCCAAGGCAAAAAGTGTTTCTCACTGAAGTGTAAACTAAATATAAGGAGTCACTTGTGTGCTTGTGTCATGTTATTAGCTAAACAGTAAAATAATGATGAATTCCAGGTGTCTAGAAGGAAGAAATTAAATCATTGTTAAATAGTGTTAATTAAAAATACAGCATATTCCTGAGCACCTTCTTTAAGTATTGTTTTATATTTATAATTTCCCTGTCTTTAACTGTCATTGTGGTCTGATTATTCATGTGGCTATTTTTCTTTTTTTTTTAACAAAATAAATTGTTCACTGTTGGTCATATTTCAGTACAGGAATTTTCCTGGCATTAGGGAAATATGAGTAAATGATATCTTCCAGTTTTGACAAGGGTGGCTAGCAAAATGTCATCATGCTGATGTGACAAACTTGGTTTAGCTTTGAGATTTAAGTCTATTATAATACATATCTGAGGATTAGTTTATTACATTGAATTGCATTGCATTGAATTGCATTGTGAAAACATGGAGAAATGGCTTGTGAGCCACATTGTGAATTATATCTCTGGCATGAATTTATTTTGAATATGTGAGGTGTGGATGACAGATATATATTATCATGGGTAAATATGCAGAAATAATGTGGCATTCTTCTGAAGTTATTCAGTTGCATTTATTGGTCAGCTGTCATGACTAGACTGCTTGATAAACAATAAATATGCAGAAATAATGTGGCATTCTTCTGAAGTTATTCAGTTGCATTTATTGGTCAGCTGTCTTGACTAGACTGCTTGATAAACAATTAGACTTGATTGTCTATTCAGTTGAAGTTGCTACATTTAGTTGATGTTTTGACTGAGCCCGCTAAATGTTACGTAATCGTTGGGGGCGGAGCTTATATTTGATTGACATCCTACTATGCTTCTGATTTTTTGGTACTGGTTGCAGATCAGCTGTCATCACTAGTTTTCAAGTATATAAATACATTAATTTACATGACTAGTTCTGGCAATATTTGGTCAATAAATTAACAGCTACAAAATCAGTTTTCAAGACCTGTTCTCAAAATTAAATTTTATGCCACATGTTTATTTCTGAGATTTGATTTATGGTGCTATTTTGTGCTCATATATACCTCATAGACATCATCATGTTTATGTTTTATTGTGGTTATTGCAGTTCAGTGTACTGCATTACAGGAATATTTCTGTGGTTTATTTTCACTGCTCATTTGTGCTTGGCTCAGTGGTTTGAGAGTCTGACTCTGAGGTGCAGGTTTTGGATTTACAAAAATGTATGACTAAAAAAAAATTTAAAAAATTTGATAATAAATAACATTAATTGTGACCTATCATAATCTGTCAGCATATTTATCATCATATCTCGACGGATTCTGGAAAGCTACAAATTTTAAAATTAAGTGTCACATCTTAAGTCCAATCAGCTGATAATTGCAAATTTGTAATTCACATACTTACACCTTTATGATTTAATTTAATTGTTTACACTACAGTACCATTCAAAATAAAGATCCACCTTTTCTTTTTAATTATCTTTTGCTACACTTGGTCCATGTCTTTCCAGAGTATTACTTTAAATTTTTGTATGATAAATGCAGTCATCCAATTTTTCACTGCGCAGCATTGCGTAAAAAATATAAATAAGTATACCATGTTTGGTATCATTTTGCATGTATTTTTATGACAAATGGTAAGGTGATGTTTAATAATTACTATCTACATGTTCCATGAAGTTTAATACTTGAACTACAGTGTTTAAACAACATTTAAATGGATCCATATGTTGCCCAGTTGTAACTGGCCATGCTTGGCTGATCGCAAGGCCTAGGCTCAGGTGAGGGAAGGGGGCACTCCAAAATTTCTCAATTCTATTACTTGTATTTTAGACCATATAAACATTAGCACAAAATGGACAGAAATGTTGCTAATAAACCCAACTTTCTATATATTACATTTAAGTTTCCTGTTTTTACAATGATAATTTTTGGCTCTATGAAATGATAATTAAATATAATACATGCATAATATGCATTATAAAGCATGGCTAGTCTGAAATGTTTATATTATGAATCATAAAGTCGTCTAAACGAATCTGTTGAATCCTCACATTTGAAATAAAATTAAAAAATTTCCTACCTGACCAAACACGCTTTCGTTTTTTGCGAACCCCCCCCCCCCCCCAAATAAATAGCACTTTTCGTGCCATATGGTTATTTTGATTGCTTGATCAAGCTGGCACATGCTAATACCATTCAAAAATTATTACTATATGACGGAGTGTGACTCCAATGTGCCATCGCGAGTCATGTTTGGGGCTAAGGCTTAGTTCACACAATTCTGGCGGGAATTACGTCATTGCTTGCCCCCATCAGGACCTCATGAGCCCTTATGACGTCACTCAATATCATGCGTGCGCATCAAAACAACGGCGGCCATAACTTCTCCTCTCACCGCTTCGAAGTTTCCTCTGCATTTTACACCTATGTCACGGAGCTGATTTGACCTTTTAATGGCTTAAAAGATAGATGAAACAATTGCGGATTCAATGAGGTATGCTGAATGTTGCTGATCGTTGGTATAAAGTCGTCAGATTGTGCTGAACGGCTGAATGATTTCTTCTACCAAGAAAAGATAGGAAGGAAATTGGACTGTGTTATTGGACTAGCAAAATGTTGATTCGCACAGTGGCGCCCTCACCGGAGGTGACAAAAAACGTCACTTTCACATGTCAACATGGCCACTGCTGCAGTGGGTGGTAATGACGAAGTCGTTTTTGACTTGGGAGTGGCCTTATCTGTAAGTACTATGTAATAATGTTGTGTTATTAACATATATATGGGTTGCTAGAAGTGTTCATGTACGTCTGTAATGAGAGTTATTGAAGCTGCCGGCAGATAAGATGCATGTCGTACTACTACTAGTATACATGACATGACAATGACATTGACATTTAAATTCACTGGGCTATTTTTTCAAATCAGTGTTTGTACAATTTATGCATATACTGTCTATAAGTAATTCTCATGTCTAACAACTAACGTTAGTCAATGACAACGGACTAATTAAGGCTGTAGAGTCTATTATAATTTACATAAATTTATATAACAAGACAATAAAGTATTAAGACATTATTATAAATGGTAATTCTGTTAATTATGCAGGAGGTTATTATTCCATGGGAATGTGTTGAGGCAACAACAGGTCCAGTTGTTCCAGCTTCAGTTCATGAACAGGTGGGTGCTTCTAAACATTTTCATTTCGTTACATATATAGGACTGTCGTGTGAATTAGTAATTAATGACATATGCATCATGTGTGTCAGTTTGATTTATGGAGGTTTTCTATGTGTACAGGTTAGACTGTCAGAAGGAATGGTTGCAGATGCCATGGAGAGGATGATGAAGGATCCTATTGTTGCGCTGACAAGCTTAAATGTTGCCCTGCAATCGATATCTAGTAAGTTAGTTCAGGGATACAGGTAATTTACCTGATGATGTTAAATTAATACCCATTTTGCAAGACTTTGTATTTATGTTGTACAACACAAATACTCTTTTCCCATATGCAAATTTTTTCCAAAGCCCCCAATATTCCTGACATTAAAATAAAATGTATATAATTGTGACGCACCGTGTAAAAAGGGGGCTAATGGGTGGATTTTTCAAAAATTAGTTTTTGATGGAAGGTAATTGTATAACATGTGTAGTTCATGGAAATGTAAAAAATTTCCAGATATCTCAATATTTAGTGGTCATATGGGGTATTTGAAAATTTGATGTTTTCGCACACATAACCACTGAGACGTAATGAGCAGCGACCAAGCACTTGCAAAACTATGCATTACGTTTTATGGCATATCTTCGCCATCCATCGTTCAAAACTTATGAGATTTGGCTATGTGATTATTAGGTAACTGTTCTATATTCAACAGAAATTGTGAGCTGCCACAATAATTACTTTTTGTAAAAATCAACATTACAATTGGTGTGTTAAAAAGCCGGTTTCCGACGTAAAAACACCCTCCGTATTTGGTTTTTTATCTTGTTTGTTCATTCACCAACAATTACCAAAATCTTGCATTGTGTTTTTCATGATATTTTCAAAAAATTTCTGAAATTTCATAATTTTATGTGCAATATTTTTAACACAATTGAGCCTCAAACATGGGCTACCAGCTGAAGTAAATATTCTTGATTTCACTGCATGGAGAACAGGAGCATATGACAGTAAGAACATAGAACTAAAAATGGATGGCACTAATTCGGATCTAATGCTAAAATTATGCCAAATATACCAAATGATAACTTAAAGGCACTACTTTAAGTCTGTGGCTTTGCTGGTCAATATCTTTTACATTTGTGAAAAACTGAACATTGTATTAGCAAATGATGCTCCGAGTAGTAATTCGGATGAATTGGGGGACATCATAAAAAGGTCAGTTTTTCTAGAAAACAAGTGCGGTGACCCCCCTTTTTTATTGTCTCATATGGATTATTATAATAAGTTATAGTCGGATACATAGTTATATGAAATTCATATGGCTTGAAAGCTTTTTTTTTTAAAGATTTGTGAAAAAGTTCCTGAAAAATGAAATTAGACTTTTTTAATTGGCTTACTTTTTCTTCAGATCCCCTGAAATTATTGTTCTCTTACGAGTTTTTAATGAAAAACAGTCTCAAAATATTCCTGAAGGTCCACTGCATGCAATAACATCACCTTTTATAGTTATAGCATATGAGACGGAATGAGTGGGGAAAAGTTGACTTTTTTAGGCCCTATTGGTTCTGGGCACCAGAATAGAAAACCTCCAATAACAGTCTTTTCACTGAGCAGCCCTGAATTCAGCAGGACATAAGTCTTTCATCTTTTCTCATTACTAGTTTTGCTTTTCAGACATACTAGATCATAACTAACTGATTCCATGAATATAATGTTCTCAGGGAAAAAGTGGAAATCAGTTTAATGATAAGATGTCAAATAAAGATTAAAATGCACTGAAAATACTGCTGCTAGGATGCACTTCGCTTCAGCCAATCACAGCCAAGGGCGGGAACTTTTTCAGCCAATATAATTGCAGTATTCTTTCAAAGCCACCTGGTGAAAATTAGAACGGTTACACCCCATTTTCCCCATATTTTTGCTTTATATGACAAAACACATAAAAAATTAACCTAATTCAAATGGATTCCTATGTCAAAAGTTCACGGGTATGGAGCCACCTTAAAGTCGTAATATTTTATTGATGACACTCACATGCTATGATGGAGGAGCATTTTCTGGACTAAGTATACCCATCTCACAGATGAAACTCACATGCTATGGATGAAGGAACATTTTCTCTCTATAATCAACAAATATAATCAACCTAAAAAGGTCATGGAAAGTCAACAACGGCGTGGGCGCTTGTTGGAAGAAGGTTTGCCTGGTTTGGTAACGAGCGGTTTCGGTGCAACATGATCTTTGTATTCATCTTGACAGTGCTGTCTGTTGTTATTGTAAAGATACCACTGTCGCTCTGGGGACAGGCCTGAAGGAGTAACAGCAGATGGCAAATCCTCCTTTCTTGGCACTGGGACTCCATCCTTGAACAGGCAAAACGATTCCTCAGTTGATCCTGGTAGCAGCTTCACATGCAGTGTTCCTGTAGATCCAGAGGCGCACAAATGATGGTATTTGGTTATCCCAGGCAGAGGTTTGAAGTACCTGCTTAGAAATGCAGACCAATTGTAGATGGGTACATGTAACTCATTGCTCTCAGGACTGCAGATGTACTGAACTTGATTAATTGCTTTATTTGTGGATCTTGTAATAACACTGCCAATCTGTTCCATGCTTGAGACTGTAGACTTTCTGTACCGCATCTTGATGAGGCCAAAACACCAATCTGGAGAAAATCTGGTGTGTCCCACAATCATGAAAGATAGTTGACACCTGTTGCTCAGTCCAGTTGCTACTCGCCATAATAAATAATGGACTACAGTGTTGTTTTTGTTTTGGCCCACACAGTTGTCACAGTGAAAGTTGATGTTCTTATTGGCGATGGCATGCGTTTGAAGATAATGGTGGAGGTAGCTCACTGTCTCATTCGCACCTTTCCCAGTGTTCTGGCTCTCGTCGATCAAATAGTTGACTTGCTTTGGGAGCATCTCACAACAAATTCCAAATAACAGTACTTTCCTAGGTGTTTTGAAGTACAAGGGTCCCACCTGTTGAGCATTGTGCGGTATGAACAAATTTTGTGCATAGTCAAAAGATAAGTGGATAGCGCCATTGTTGTCCTCTGCTGTGGATGCAGCACATTGTTGTTTGTATTCTAAACGGCAGTCTTTTGCCTTCTTTAGGTGTTCCTCTTGTTGTCTAAGTCTTGCACTCTTCTCCTCCTCTGTGCAGTTGACAGATCTGATTATTAGATTGTTGTTTTGTTGACAAGTTTCACAAAGATCAGTCTGCACTTTCATGACTGTGACATGCGGCAAGTACATCTGCCAAAGGGCTTTAAACTTTGAAAGCCCCAGTGGGTTTTCACCGTCTTCAATGCAACTCTGGACATACAGCTTCCATATGCATACTTTTGTGGTGTCACTTGGAAGCATTTGAACTGAAAAGTCACGCTGATTTGGCATTCTCCCCGGCAGTGGTTGTGAGTTGGCTGTTGAATAATTGCTGATGAAGTTGATAGCATGTTGTTCTTCAGCTGGTGATGATGCATGTTTTGGACGCTTTCCACTATTACCATGTCTGCGTGGTTCAAGCCCATGTTGGTCATAGTGTTTTATGAGATTGCTGTACCTTTTCCTCCCCAGACCATGGATGTACAGGAATGTTGTTCTGCAGATCTGATGTCCCTTAAAGTAGTACTTCATCTGTAAAGAAGAATTTCCGAATTATAATTATAAAAGTTTAACACAAAGTTTTCACTGTGTCTTTCAGTTTCACTCAAGGATAAACAGCACAAAACATGCTGCAAATATCCCTTACCTCAGCTCTTTTCCTCTCTTTAGCTTTAGTGTGGGAAGTTGTGCACTGGGTGTAGGTGGTATCATATCTGTGCTGGTGGAGATGTCCTAGTATCAGGAGGTCCAAGTCCTCATCACACAGCTCAGCTATGTTGATCTTGGCTACTTGAATAATGTCATGTCCCAATACTTCACAACATGGCTTATCTGCAACCAGTTAAGTAAAATTCATGAAGAAATCATGAAATCATGATTTAGACAATGTATTATTTGATTTCTTGCTTTTTATATATTTAATTTACAAGACAATAATAATTCACTTTTTATTTTCAAGAAAAAGATTTAATTAGCAATTTCAAGTATGCAATGCTAGCTTTACAATATGTGTTGTTTACATTATTACCATAGAGATAGGAACATCCACAGCCATCAGCACGGAACTTCACTGTCTCAGACCAGAATCTATCATCTTCTGCACTTGGCTCTGGCAACACTGGATTTGCCTGATCTCCACCACCCCCAACTGTGAAATCCTCATCACTTCCAGCATTAAGTAAAGCTGCAAAAAAAGAAATTATAAAGTCATAGAGACATTGCTCAGATGAATATAGCTGGATTCGGTTTTAGTACTCATCTTAAAAGTGAGGTCTCAAATTAAAACCGGTTTCATTTAGCTCAAACAAGAGTAGTTAAGAGTTTTAAAATTTTTTAATTATTTACTGCCTGATTACTTTTTGACTTATTTATCAGATGACTATCAACATGAGTATTTTACCAGAGCAAGAGGGAATCGTCATCTACCTGCTGTGAGTCATGAGTTTGCCAGGCAGGCTATTAAATCTAAATTTCCTCATTCCTTCAATGGGATGCCTGACAATATCAAAGTCAAAATTTACACACATTCTCTCAATTCCTATTAAAACTTTTATTAAAATTAAATTTGTAAACAGTTATACATCAATATGCACTAGACCAGACTGCTACATATTTAATACTTGCTTTAGTTTATTTTATTTTTTATTTTTTCTTAATTCCTCAAATAAGGGACTTTTGGTCATTGAATTTGAGTTTATTAAATCTGAGCAAATTGCATAATTATAATGTAAAGGGGGGAAGGGGGCTCCTCAGCAGCGATGATGAGATCATCTTGGAGGAGTCCCTCAGCTCTACACTGTTTTAATGTTAAAATTGCAATGTAGAAAAGAAACATAGAGCAAATAAATGTGATCTGAATCGGAGTGACCTTGAAAATTTAACATTACCTGCATTCCAAAGAAATTCAATCTCGTCGTGCTACTTTTAGGGCAAGGTCATAGGCTGTCACTAAATTAACAGTGGCCCTACCCTGGCTTCTAATAAAGAAAACACTATATTTGCAACAGACCAAATAGAATAACATAGATCTTAAACTGCACCCAGGTCAATCTTCAAAGAATTATATAAACCATAGCAAAGAAAAATTACTATCACAATTTTTTTTAATTCATCGTACTAAATGCAATTTGCGCTAATAGATTTTTGTTAAAAAGTGTGTTATTGCAAATGAAACAGAAGTTTTAAATAAAATGAATATAGGTGGCAGCACATGCTATCAAAACACCTCAAGCCTGGATCCAGTCACTTACTGATCAATGAATCATTGAATGTCAGAAGTACAATCTTATGAATTTTTTGGAATGGTATGTATATAAGCATTAACTATCTTATTGATTTGACAGATCCCTGAGATGAACATGGTATAGGCTAGGCTTCGTCCCACTGACTATCATTGATAGCTTCCACCCCTAAAAACAAAATGAACTAAGCCAATTTCCCGGAAATCGGACTAACACAGATCAGTCCATTCAATGTTGGAGGGGGGAGCTGCTTAGATTAATAGATAAATCAACATCTCTGACAAAAGTTATAATCCCCTGCTTCTAAGTGAACTTATAGGAAGACATACTAACCTGGTGCTTCAATTTGGCTCACATCATTGAAATAAAGGTTCTGAGGCTCATCACTGACATCAGTATCAAGCTGGGGAAACTCTGTTGGATCACTGTCATTTTCGCATGCTTCGTCGCCAGTGAAAGTGTCGGTGTCAAACTGATCATGGAACACCTCATACACGTCAAATTTACTATAGCTATAGACTTTTAACAAGAATTTGACTGCAGCTGGTAAAGGGTCAAGAGACGTATGTTGACCTCTTGAGAGGTACAGAATATGGTCAAAAGACTGTAACACTGTGGTCAACTATAGCAGGGGATTCTGGGATACTATGTAGGCCACGCCCCCTGCTCTCCAGGCTGGCCGGGTCTCAGTGCATGCCTGAAATACTATTTATAGAATCAGATGCCACTAACACCAGAGGCGGCCTCTGGGAGCATTGGCTGCCAACCTCCAGGTAGTTTGCTCATTGTGTGCCAGAGGGCAGACAGATGCACCTCATGTGTCAAGTTCACATCGGTCACAGTAGAGGTCTCCATTGGGCTACAAGAACCTCTGATGTTATATAGTCGACTGTGTCTCCCCCAAGTTACAATCTAACAAAGTAATATAGTCACAGCACCTTTCAGACATCTATGATTTCATGAATACAATTGATAAATTTTGTATGGACTTGCATTATTGATGTTATGGGTGGGTATTATCGACACTTAAATTAGTTTGTTAACCAAATTGTTAAGATTCTAAGGTGGGTGTGGATAATACCTTTGCCCTGTCGATAACACCATCCTTTACGGTACTACTAATACTATGCTTACTTTAATTCATTGAAATAAACGTAAACAAATTTGATTGCATATTCGCAATATTGAAATCATAATTGCTGTGCCCTAAAAATACTATGAAGTTAGTTAACATTTTATTTTAACATTGGAGGTGATACAGTAAACCCAACAACATAAGCTATGAAGCTTTTAGCTGACAGGTAACAGTAACAAAAAAAAAAACCCCAAAAATATGAAATGTCACCAAAACGTAATATGCCAGTTAACATAGGGTTAATGTAATATTATTACCATATTACTGTGCTAGTGTACCACACCCGTGAAACAACTTAAAAATTAAAAAAATATATTTACGATTTTTTTAAAAATATGGTGCTAGCATTTTGGAGCATTCAAGGCAGAACACACAGCACTATCTGTGCACCAATTATAACCAATAATTACTAATTCTGTCCATGGCTGCATCCAACCAACGTGCACATTTTTTCAGGATCCGCCCCTGCACTGTATATCAGTTACAATAGGCTGGTCTATTTTTGCATAGCAGGCGTTTGGGGGCAGTAGCTCCCCGAGAAAATGAAATAATAAACCATGTTTTGAAAATGTAACCCCGCATCACTTGTTTATGAAGTCATACATTTAATAAAAGCATTTGAATAGCATAGCACCGAAGCTCACTGAATATGGTAATAAATTTGGGCCCGCTATACTGCACCTTTTCCTTTATATATACCGGCTAATACATAAGTTTAGAGATTTTAATTATTTTTTCCAATCTCTGCAAATACAATTTCACAACTTTATGTTACATAAACATGAATATCACAAAACTGACTGGTAATGGGGGTACACCTGATTATAACAATATACAGTAACTCAAAGGGTGGATGCCCCCCAGTACAAAAAAAAAATTGTTTTACTGAATCAAAAATACAGGATATTTGAAACAAGTCAACAAAAAAATGAGAAAAATGAAAAATAAACAATGGACTTAATTTTTGTATTATAAAAAAAAAAATATATATATATATATATATATATATATTATGATAATAATGATAAAAACGGGATTTTGAACAGTTAGGAGTCATTTGCAAGCAATATGTACAATAACGGTCCCAAAACTGACCCTTGGGGGGCACCAAAACTCATAGAAAATCTGTGGGATAATGTTTTTTTGAATTAAAGCCAGTTTAGGGTGGTTCCTCGGATACCATATATTTGCAGTTAAGTTAGTAGAGTGTCATGTTTTATACTATCAAAGGCTTTGGACATATCTAGAAATAACCCTATTATATACATTACCTGTTGAAACCATCTAATAAATTACCAGTAAAATCTAATCACTGCTAATATAGCATCCATTGTACTTCTTTGTTTTCTGAACCCATACTGACCCTCGTATAATACATTATCGAAATCACAGGAAGAATAGAAATTGGTCGATAATTATTTATTTCATGTTTATTTTTAGCTTTAATAATCGCTTATCTCATGTCTTCAGGAAATTCACCAGCACTCAATGACTTATTGAAAAGAATCCATAAAGGACGTAATATACTTGGATAAATAACTTTCAACATATGGAATCCTGTGCTTGGTATTTACTATGGGGTCAACAGAGTCACCTTTCTCACAAATTTTCCCCGCTAATTGTTTTCCAATTTCACTGTAGAAGGATTGCTAATTGTAGCCTCATTTGTTTCTCTAATACCATTTACAATGATTTATCAGTGATATCATGTTTATTTCTAGTTTTTCCGGTAATTTTATTTAGTACAGCCTAAAGCTTTTAAGAATCTCTTCTGTTGTTTAAGATAATATCATTCTTAATGTATGTTTTGTATTCCTCACTATCACGTGTTTCTGTGTAGAACCTTCCTGTAAATTTTTAAACATTAGACACTTGAAGTTTTTAATCCTGCTGTGATCCATGGAGCTCTATTGTTTTATTTATCTCTGTATTAGGGGAATTGTTTGTTCCATTAACTGATAGTTGTTCAAGATATTCCAATCTTTATTCATCAGAGCTCCACTTATATCCCGTAACACACTACCATTAATTCTCCTTGTTGTATAACTATCTAGTGAGGTATTTATTAATGTACTGTTTTTAACAACAGCCATACATTAGAAATGGTCTGATATGTTCGTAACTATGATATGAGATTTCACATTGCGAAGCATAAATATATATATTATCTATTATCTATTAACCTGGCTGAATTGTGAGTTACTCGTGTAGGTTTGCGTATAGTTGGTATAAGGTTATGAGTCAAATTTATGTCAAAGAATTTCTTAGTATTATTATGGACATTGATTTCAAGTAGTCTAGATTTTGGTCAGTACCAATAATAATTCTCTTATGTTCTTAATTTTATATATCACATTTTCGTAAGTATGGAGGAATTCGGCTTCATTTGTGCCAGGAACCCTAAAAATTTCTCCTATAACAATATTTGGCTGGTAATTTTGTGGGATTTCTAGGAACAATGATTCAAACTTTCCTTCTTCAGGAATCTTCAGATCTTCCCTTATATAATATTTCAAGTGTGATTTATCATTACTGAAACTCCACCTTTGGTTTTATTTTTTCTATATTCACCTATAAGGTTGCAAGTTGAAAATGAAAATCAATCATAATTTCTCTCATTTAGAAAAGTTTCACATCCCAAAAGGACATCAGGTAGAATATTTTTTCATTTAGCTTTTCAAGTAAATCAAGTAGATCTTCATACTTATTAGGTATACTATGAATATTAAGATTATGTTTCATTTTGGGCAACACAATCATTAGGATCCTAATAATTACAGTCAACCAGGAATGTATCCATAAGATCTACTAAATTGGTAAAATTAAAGTTGGCATCAGTTTCCAATATTTTTACATATATACAGTGTTCAATAAAAGTATTTGGACACCTAATTCAGCATGTAATTTCACAAAGGTATTTGGACAACGGTTTTCTTATACATGAAACAATTTTGGGTCTCTATATACTCTTGCACCAACTTTTCTCATGAAACAGAAATGCATCAGGAGACAGCAATGCTGGCAAAATACATGTGCACTGGCTGTTCTAGTACTTTTGTGGAGCACTGTAAAATATACTATTAAAATTACTTTTTGTTTCTTTGCTGCCCCCCCCCCCCCTTATTTGTACCTAGTTGAATTATGTAACCTGCAGGGGCATACTTAGAACTGACCTAGCTGGGAGGAGGTGTTGCTTCCTTAAAATTTGGAAAAACATTCCACAAGAAGCCTGCTATACATATTGCCAGCTCGCTTAACCTTACTACTTATTTCTATATTTTTCCTGTATACTTTTAGTGGGATGAATCGGGTTTTTGTCATTTATTTCTTATAATTTCCATTATGGCTTTGGGTCCTTGGAGGGTGGGGGAGAGGGGAGGCATGTCCTACTTGTGTTTATGGAGCTTATGGCTACTAGACAAAACCAATGGGTAAATATATTGCTTTGTGTCAATTTTGACTGTAAGCTGTGTGTATATATACATGCATTCACAATAATATAACATTATAAGATAATGAATTGATCTGCCCCCTTAGTGTCTTAGCTTTTAGCTTTTTGTGAAAAAAAATCAGCACCAGTTATATAAGCAATGTGGTATAGCCTATGTGGTATACATGTCCATATCACATAAAACATTGGAGAAATTAATTTAATTGCTCCAAGGTAAAACAATAAAACCAGAATGAATAATGTAAATATTTTTCTTAACGCTGCCACGGAGGGGCTCCTCCCCCTCCCTTGGATCCACCAGTGGCGTTGTTTATAAATATAAATTAACTAGGTGTTAGTCAACTTTTGCTTGATTTGAAAAACAAGACTTTATATTATCATTATTTATCGATATATCACTTTTTTTGAGGGGGGGGGGGGGGCGGGTAATTTTTGCCTGACATACAAAGAATTCCATCACCATGGGCAGTTCTAGTCCGAGGCAGACTTATCAACAACCTCCAGCTGAGATTAGATGCACGTCCATGTATACTATGAGCTTGTAGCCTTGATGAATCACTTTGTTTGAACAGTTTATTTTCAATCGATAGCACTACATGGTTTAATTGGCAATGGGTCGAATACGTAAAGGTAGTACCAGTTTCAAACCGAAGTTAAAAGTGACCATTCATAGGAATAATAAACGTGGCTACAGGACCAGCACACAATATTTGGATATTTTATCTACGCCTGACACCACTTCAAAAGATAGACTAGCATCAACCTACACAACACAACCAGATGACTTTGCCCTGCAAGATAACACAGTCGTGCATCAGTCTTTTGTTCAAGGTAAGTTACGGATTTGGGTGAAGGGGGGGGGGGGGCACATCCATCACCTGTAATATTGAAGACCTTTTTTTTTCTAAGTTCCATTTGGGACTTGATATACAATATTATACATGCAGTGAAAGTAACATAGCTGGAGCAATGGGGACCACAGCATAATTATGTCCACTCAAGGGCCATTTTGGCCTGGGTGCACACGATTGCAAAAAGTATTTTTTTAAAACCCCTGTGGTGGGTAGTCATACCCAAAAACTACATTTTAGTTTTGCACATTTAACTGACTTTCAGGTCTAAGATATTTTCTAAGTGATTCAGTTTTATTATGCAATTAAATAATGTTCCAATTATGGACTATCATTGTTATTATGTTACTGTGTTATTTCACATCACAGTTAGTACCAGCTTATGCTGTCTAGAACATATAAACATGATGATTAACCTTGTCCAAATACAATGATGTTATCCAGATTGTGGTCATAACTATCGCAATATAGGCCTACACCAATTTGTCAATTTAGGAAAGAAATGGAAGTCATGCAGGGTGAACTTCAGCCAATAAAATCACTTTTCAAGTCTGAATCTTTAAACGAAGCTGATTATGTAATAATGTACATCCACGAACTGCCCCTCTGTAAGTTTATACAGATTGGCCAAATAATAGCCAGGCTATTGTAAAATAGCTATGACAGAAAATTAGAGATTTAATAACTTTTACATGTTGGTTTCTGCTGTTATCAAGATGGTGGTAAGCATCTGATAAAAACAGCCTTGGTAGAGGGTGTTTACAATGTCCTCCAAGATTGATGCATAATTCTACTGAATAGCATTTAGGACTTGCTGTTTTTTGTTGTTGATAAAATGTCAAACAAGGCCTTATGCAAAATCCGTCAGTGGGTAATTCACTTCCTTAACTCTTTAAACCCTAACATTTATGCAAAATATTACGAGATGTAGGAAAACACAGAAAGGTAAATAAAATTATTACAAGGAGTCACTTTTTTCATCTTCCCCATGCGATTTGGGGTGAAAGACTGTGTACCAAAGGTCACCGCAGGGATTGTTGACAAATGAAGTGTATGATTGTCTGTTGTTTGCTACAGAATTCACAGAAGGGGGGTGGGGGGGGGGTCTTAGTTGACTACGCTCTGAGGTCAGGCTGTCTACAGTTAAACACTATAACAGCCCTGCTGAGGAGATAAATCCCCCCTTGACTTCATATTTTATATAGTTTTATGGTTTTAATGCTCTTAATGGATTTACTCCCTGCCCTAGAAAAATGTCAGATCTGCGCCACTGAGAGTACACTTGTCTCCATGGTTTGTACCATTGAGTCATGACTCCATGTTAGTACAAAGGGGTGAGGGGGGGGGGGCTGTGGTTAGTGTAACATATCCCTCAATAACCCAAAATGGCCTTGCTGGTATGACAATTGATCACAAGTTTTTTGCTCAGAGCCCAATAAAAAAAAACATGAGTCCGATTTGCATGAATTGAAACAATTCTGACCTCAATTGTGCATAAAATGACTAAAATCGCGAATTGGCGACGCTCTCCATTACAATGGATAGTTAACTTAAAATGTAAACAAAGTCGATCTAATAAATATAATTTAGTACAATTTATAGAGTTTGGGTTATCGAATTCATCAGTAAGAAGCATTTTCTTTCATTTGAATAGCTTTTTTGTTAGTACAAAAAGCGACAGACAGTGCACCTTTAAGGCAATAAAATCTTAGGTGAAATTCCAGCTGAAACTGCAACAATTGCAACATAATTAGTTAAGAAGTTATCAAAGAATATATACATATATATATATACATGCTTTTATGGACACAGTAAAATCATATATGATAAATTTGTCAATGTATACAAAGCTTGGTGAAATCCCACAAAAATTCTCATAGATATACATGTAAGTTGATTTTTAGGGGTAACACAAGATGGGCCATGCCCCTTCTTGTTGAGTTATTCATTATACATCTTGGCATCCTCCCTAAACTCCAGTTGACTTGCCACTTGTTGTTAAGAGTCATATTCATGACTGATGTCTTTATTATTTTAAAGCCTGTTTAAATTCTTACGCAATGATGTCAAATGACTAAATGATAATAGGAATAAAATATTATAAGAGCACCATGATTATATTATAGAAATTTATTAAAGACATCACACTTTATTTATTATTTTTGTATATAGTGCACAAATAGAATAAACTTTTTAAAGTTCGGACCTTCGCATATTGTACACATTGTGTCTACTTCATGCCTCCAGCACAGCTCACTGGGATAATATGAGCCCAGGTGACATGTTAAATGAAAAGACAGAAAACCATGGCTGGTTATATTTTAACTAGCATCTTATTATTTTTGTTCAAATTTCTCAATTATTTTTGTTACTTGTAGAGCTCCAGTCAGATATATGAAACACCCCCCTTTCCATAGCAACCATTAGGATTAGGGATCCAAAATTTTGCGAGTAAGGTTACATTGTACGTAGATTCAACAAAATATCAGTGGGTCTTATAATGCAAGTACATGTAGATATTAATACAACTTGCACTTGGTTGTGAGGGTACTAAAGTATGTTAAGGAATGTTACTGATTAGCAGCCTTATCAACAACAAACCAGTTTACTGGCACTCAGGTAATTAATCTTAATTACCGATTTCTTGTCCGTACTACCTCATTTAGGCTCATATGTTTACAATTAAAACAAAATGTTCATGCAAACATCACAGTGGACCTACATCCTTAACACACGGAAGTAATAGAATAGGACTGGAAACTCCCTTATCAGTGGTGTCTTCATTTTCATTTAGCCTGATATTTACGAGATTTTCTAGTCCGCCCACATGCTGAGCTGGCCCCAAAATCCCTAATTGGTCAATGGTCCATCACAACTTTTGATGTTCTCCAGCGCTGTATACCCTTTTTTTAGTTATTGATCTTCAATAAGAATTAAAACTTTAAAATTATAATATCAGTTACATTTTCTTTCTTATCAAAAAAATTAGAGCAAGTTATGAAACCTTTTAAGCACTCTAATTTTCTTTTTGTTTGTTGTTCTAATCGTAATATTTTGTGTTATTTAGGATTTAAAAACACTTTTAAACCTCTATAGCATAGATATACACAATTATTGAAATGCTCTACTGAAGATCACTGTTTTATACAGTTAATCGGGGATTTACGAAACCAAGAACTTTATGTGGATCCAGATTCACACACTGACATGTTGATATACTTTTGTACAATTTGATTCATCATTTATATGAATCTAATTAATATTTTGCAAATACACCATATTGTGATGTATGAGGTGTGTCTAAACAGCTCAAGCAATAAACATATATATATGTAAAAACTGATTGCTACAATTTCATTATTAGATACACTGTAACTGTCTTGAAGACCACAAGTTGACCTTTTTGGTGGCACATGTAAAATTGCAATAGCATAAATTATTACAGACCAAGGTTAACTGCATCACTTGATCAATTATAATAATACTATTAGACCTAATTTTAAGCAGCCATCTTGAATCAATTTCAATAAATGTGCTTATAATAAGTGCACATATTTGAGTTTCTCACAGTATTAAAAGTGCAAACATATTAAGTTAAATTTTAAAGAAATTATCAGTAGAGGAGGGGGTAAAAAGCATATACTGGGAAGAGTAAAATGATGAACAATTCAAAACCAATGGTGTCATATTCCACATTGTCATTATTACTCATGCTACAGACAAAGGACGTCCTATTCTACCTCCTCTTCTATGTCCATGCTTAAAATGATAGCATGACAGATGTCAGTGCCATCTGGATATTTATTGTTATTTAATACTATATTGGTTAGTTTTTGTCTTACTCTAAAGTCAAATGGTTTGAATAGCAAAATTGTTCAGCATACCATCATTGAAATAATTTATTTGAGTTAGATTTCATATACATTAGTCATGTATTATTATAACTGAAATTTTTGATAAAATCACCACCAAGTGAAAAGAAGGTCCTTTGCAGAATCAGGGGGGGGGGGGGGGTTATGGGATGTTGGTTTTGGGGTCTCTGCAATACATTTCAATTTATTAAACCTCCCCCCCCCCCATCCCATGAAAACGCTTAGAATCGATGTTTGAATATAAAGAGAGCTCAATTTTTATTTTGTTGATAGTGGATTGTATTCTGCTCAATGACTGTAAAGTGTTTGGGCCTAACATTAGCTATAAGAAGTGGTCAACTATGGTTTCAATAAATGGCCATATTAAATGATGAACAGATGGAAAAAAATATTGTTGGAAAGATAGGAAACGCAGTTAATTGGGAACAGAGATGGGGTTTATAAGGGTTAGGAGGATAGAGTTATAAAAAAATATTGTTGCAAGGAGATTAGTGGAGAAGTTTTTTTTTTATACTAATTAACATGGACAACCACGTATTTTAAATGAAATGTATGGAGATAAAAAGCGTTTTTGTCATGTGGTCTGTAGTCAAATTATTTTGCTATATAAAAGACACTGTTGTACTGTCAGTTTCTAGCAGAAACATATTTTCAGACTATGTAAATATTTTCAGATGAAATCACCAGCCATTCTATTCGCCAGGAGATATGCCACTTGGATTGGACGAGATCCATGTCTGGTTTGTTGATGACACATTACAATTACAGTGCTCCAGCAACTTCAACCTGTGCCTTCTGTGCCAAAAATGAAGACGAAATAATTTGGTGCAGCGACTGTGGCCCAATGGCTTACATGTGCCTTACTTGTGCTGACTACATTCATCAGGTTGCCATATTGCACAGACCTTACAAGTGGCAGGTGACGTATATTCATATAATAAATTATTTTCAGTAATGTTGTTTGCCTACACATTAAAGAGCAGTATGCACTGACACTGCATATGCATCTACCTGTGTGTGTTTTACATTCAGTCACAATGGAATTAGTCCTAGCGCCTGGCTGAATTGTTAATCCCTGTATATTTTATTTAGTCTTCAAAAGAAATGTATATTATATCTTTGAAATTGTGTGTGACTGTATACTTCTGACGCTATGTATCCTTAAATATGTTAATATATATATACAAATGTATATATATATATTTCTTTCTTTTTTTTTGTGGAAAATTAAGGTTAAATTGTGTATAGAGTCTCAAAGAGTTTTAAGTACTCTTCTATTATTCTTAGTTAGTTTAGTATTATGAGAACTAGGGTTATTCTATATGCCTTTTAACCTAATGACCTTGCAGTACTTTTACTTCCCTATAGTAGATGTAGTATGAAATCAATCATACAGTACAGTTAATCAAGTCTACCTTAACATGTGACTGGTGTTACGAGCATTCATGCCATTGCATAATGTTGCTGCAACAGCCAAGTATCACTCTACATGATCAATTAATTCAGTTAGCCTGATCATGGTGTGACTGGTGTCATTAAAAAGATCAAATTCTAGTCCACAAGATGTATAGTTATTCCATAAAATAATCATTTGACACACAATATTTCCATATATGAAATAATGGATATGCATGACTAATTTGGACTGTATGGACCAACCTATAACTGAGCAATAACATTCATTTACTCTAAAGGCCAAAAACTCAGATAGGGCTGTATATGCTATGGTATCTTTAGATGAATACATCAATACAGAGATGATGCGCCATGCATTTTTCTAAACTATGACATTCTTTTAAATTACTTGGCAAATTCTTCAAGGTTCTGGCTCCTCCATAGAAAAACAATTACTAAAATGCACTCTCCGGAATTGGCAAACATAAATGCATATCATGTTTCCTTGTTATTTTATAATTTCAATATCATCATTATAACAAATAAATATAAAACAATGATTTCATTAAACACTAGAGGTACCGGAGATTGTATATTTGAGATATAGAAAGCATTTAATATTAATAAGGTTTGGAAATAAAAATAAAGTTTTTTTACCGTCATATATCCAAAAATGGAACTAAGTTGATACCTCTCTATGCTGAACATACTCATACCTTTGTAATTGTTGTTTTTTATTAATATTTGTTTGGCTGGCTAGTATAACCAAGCTGAAAATATATAATCTACACTAGGCTGCTTAGTTGAATTATGAATTTTGACATCATAAGCAATTAGCTAAGTCAGAGGTCTTGACACACTGATTCTTAAATAATCATTTCACATAGTGTAATATCAAAATCAGAAATGCGCCTTACTGCATTTACACCATAGATATTATTTTCTTTATATAATTTTCGAACTTATTTACACAATTTCGCAGCTTTGCATTAAGTTCTCATATATTACAAATTTTAGTGTCATCTGCATGTAGGTATCTAACTTTAGGATTAACACAGCATTATCTGGCTGCTTTCATTACCATTACCATTAAAATGCTTTTTTGTAAATACTCACCCAGCTACAAATATTACAGTTTTTTAAAGACTGCAAGTAATTGAAAGAAGTAGCATTACTAATGCCTCTTTTAGTATACACATGCAAGTGACACCAATTTTGATGATTATCCCCACATTTTTTTAATGTTACCATATTCTATGACAGGGATCAGTTTTTGTTCCCCGTCAATGGACCAAGAGATTAAAAACACCACACCAAAGCCAGTGTGAGTCATCTACAAGAATAAACATCAATGTCATTGATAAAATGGGTGAGTTGTACATAAACAATTGAGACTTCCACATCCTCACAACTGGCCTTTTTCCGATTAATTTAAAAATAGTAAAATTTTCTCTTCTTTAGGGAGACAACATGAAGTAGAAATATTTAGTTGTCACCACGAAAGTAGCCAACAGGTCATGGTGGCATCAGGATTGTGGCCTGCCTCGCCCGTCACAACTCAAACTGCTGTTGACCAGAAACTGCTGGTGCTCTATGAAAGCATGTTGATGGAAAATCAAATGCCAATGAATGCATTTTGCAGAGCCATCAGTCATTTCAAAGGGAAATTCGATAATATTCCTGACAATGTAATTATGATTTCTTTCTTGCGCAAATTTTTTCAATCTAAGCATTTTAAAGTCCTTTTTTTAAATTACCAGTTTTTCTCGTCATTCAGGTTGACCTGTATCGCATTTTTTCCGGAGAGAGTGGATATCAATTTCACATCTTCAGAGATCACATCAACAAATTTACAGACATCTGTGATGATATTATTCCTGATGGCACACAATGTCCCATTTGTGAAAATGTAAGTTTATGTGTTGATGACTTTCAATATACTAAACTTTTTTTCTTCAATTATACTTTATGTACTAATTTTGTCCACCATTGTATTTCAGACCCCAGATCTCCCAAAAATTTATTCACTTGATGGGAATTTCAGACTTGTGCGCCGAAGGGCTGGTGTTAGCCCATATGCCCCATACCACTCTGGTCACTTTTTTATAGAAAAGTTGAACAGTACCGGGTCCTCAGATGATGTGCACAATGAGGTAATCTTATGTACTCAGGTTCTGTCAGACGCAGCTAATTTTGCTCAAATAATTATTGCAGAGGTAAGCAAAGTGTTGAATTTCATTAAATATTCATTTTTCCGCAGGAGTGTCATAATTTCAAAGCTGGCAAGATCATCAGTACCGCTAAATCGAAAAAATTCGATATAACAGGGATATTCGGGTGCATCTGTGTGCACAACTTTCCTAAGTATTTCATTGATATGGACAGTGGTGAAAGGTGAGACACATAGGGGAGACCAGGGCATGGTGAATCAATGGGTATATTGAAAACCGGGGCATGGAAATTTTAGAATGTTATAGGATTTAATGAGATGTCTCTGCCATTTAAATCTGTATATCACCCCCAGCCAATTTGAGGCGGGGAGTTTCCAGATACATGCCCTTAGTATGTTTTTACAGGTACCATGCCTGAATCCAATACAGTAGAATTACAGTAAATGTTTTTCGGGAATAAAAAAGTAACTAGGTACACAAACAAGGCATTCACGCTGTCACTTATAAGACCTATGTATGACCACGGATGAAACAAATGTTTTGCTCTTGGTCGTACTTGATCATATGGATTTACTCGTCTAGTCTTTTACGTATACCCGCTCCGCTAATCCATAGGACGCTCCTAGAAGCGCTAGATCACTTGTGAGCATCCATGAGATCAAAAATATTTAAACATGTTAAAAGTTTAAAAAAATTTGGCTGACGGTCTACGAGTGTATTATTTACATTAGTTAATAACTCGCTTGGGATCCACTGAGCGAGCGTTCTATATATGTTCTACGTATGTACGGGGCCATCCGTGCCCATCCGTGCCCATCCGTGCCCATCCGTGCCCATCCGTGGCCGTGTTAGCCTATCCATTCACTCTTGAACTACTTGCACGGGCGATGTGCAAGCACCTCACGGATGCCACGAATGCCTCACTGATGCTTGGCGACAGACTTTCAGCAAGTATTTGACGGATGCCTATTTTTCACGTCCAAGGTCACTAGTAGGTTTTATATTGACAATGCGAATCCCCCTTTAGAAAAATTGGTGCCACATAGAACAAAACTCGGTTTTTCGGTTTGTCACAATAACAAAACCCTACAAGGTCCCACATGGAACCCACCACTAGGTATTTAGAATTGAAATGAAATACTCCTGTAAGATAAAGAAAAAAAAAACTAGTGCATGGATTAGAACTCATGAAGGTTTTGCTTATGGTATTCAGAAGCCAGTATATCAGCCAACTGGCCACAGAGACCTGATTGCTTGGAATGGCTTCTAAGCTCATTGATTACTGGCCAGCTTATAAAAACTATAAATTATAGAACTGCTTAATTTCGATCCTTGAATCATCACCAGGAGCAGTGGCATCTGTGGTGTAATGGTAAGCAAAGCTGCTTTCTGTGTGAGTAACTAGAGTTCTATTTTCTTTCCTCAATATTTCTAGACTGAAGCTGAGCTTAATACCTCTGAACAACCTTTAAACATTAAAATTACATTTAAGGGAGTTTTATGGGCTTTGTTGAGACAAAAACCTCAACATGCATAGTTATAAGAATATTGATTCACTGTAAACTGGTCTCCCCTATTTTTAAATAGCATTTATATATAATAAATGACCTAATAGTCAAGTGCAAATTCTTTCTATATATATTTAAGTTAATATTTCAGTTTGGCTTATGCAAAAACAATTCTGAGGAAGCTGCAAGATGATGGTGTGGGTAAGGTTAAAGTGCTCTATGATGTTGCCTGCAAATTAGAGGCCCACTTGAAGGTAAATCCATGGTTACATGTTTGTCATCAAACTTATACACTTAGTAATGCATGGCAATTTCATTCTCAATTAATTGAGAGCATTGTAAATATCTTATTAAATTTCAGAAAAACGAAAACGAACTTCTTGGGGAAGTGGATGTAGCCATCCCTGTTTTTCATTGTTTTGCCCACATTACAAAGTGTCAGGTAACCTTTATGATAGTTAATAATACATACTCACATCACATTTTTTGGCTTTGTGTGAATGACATTGATCACCAAGAGTTTGATATCTTCCAGATATTGTACAATCCTAAAAGAAAGGCAGATTTTCGCCTCGCAGATGGGGAAAATATTGAACGCTTTTGGTCTGATATGGACAACTTTAGCAGAACCAGTCGCACAATGACCAAAACTCATAGACAGGATGTTTTGGCTTTCGTTTTTCTAAATTATGGAAATCGTGTCATCAATGAAGCACGTATGTATATTTTAATTTTAATTCACTAATATACCGCGGCAGATAAATCTAGTTTGAGTGCAAAATTTAAAATAAAATGATCAATCATTCATATGTAGCATTCACAGATTAAGTATTATTACTCTGTCATAGCAGTTACCTTATACACAATTACAATGATACCCAGATTGGTAAGAATGTATACAATCACCCTGACTATACATAGACCATGCACTGGAGCAGTTCACACGTGCTTATATTATTTCAATTCAGCTAACACCATAACGAAAAGAGTGAGAAGGGCTCGCCAGTTTGTTGAAGATGCCAATAAAGCTTTAAAAGAAATTTATCATCAATTCTCAGGTGTGTATTTCTGTCCAATTAAAAAATTTATCAATATTAAGACATTTCTGATATGTTGCCTGTTTGTGCATGGTAGTGTATTATATTGACAACTTTAGCTGGTGATTAATTGAATGTTTACAAATATAAACTGCAGTGTTCATGACCATAAGCTCAATCAACTCTGTGAATACATTCAGATTCTCAATGTGTAATGTTAAAAACTGTATCTGAAAGAAACAATTAAAAAGTATCATGTGAAATGCTCACACTTTTGTCATTTAATTTTAGAAAAGTTCTGTAACATATCTAATTTAAAATTTGTGATTGGACAACCTGAGTTTCTGTAATTATTCAGTCCGGATTATATCGGACTCTGTAATATTCAGGCAGCTGGCGTACACAAAACTTTCTTTCAGGTGTGTCTGAACAGACCATACTTGAATGGGCAAAGAAAGAAGAAGCTATGGCCAGTCAGCAGACATGCCGTGCATCAAAAAATGGTATGACACTTTGTTTTATATTCCATTAAGGTGGGCTTCAGAATTGTTTCTGTCAGTATTATTTATAACTCTCAGCACTGATTCCAGTACACTGACCAATATTTGGGTCAACCTCATATCATTTATGACATCAATGGGAAATTTCCCCCAACTGGGGTACAGCACTATATATCTTATGCAACCAGTTCGGATGAAGATCAAGATAACAGATAACCTTGACTACTGAATCAAGGTCACATGCCTAAAACTATGCGCAATTAACTCATCAAATACAATCCAATAAATAAAGTACATATTCTCAAATAATACTAATGAAATAACATGGCCTTACTTAAAGCTGGATTGTCACTCAATATGACAGTGGCCAAAGTCGTATTGCATTTACTTCTTTGTCTTCAAACTACTTATTACCTACCATCCAGAACTTTGCTGGATTCAACTTCACTGACTCTCTATGCCATCAAAAATCCAATATGTAAAAAAAAACTGATGACTTCTCAATTACAGTTTACTAGTTATGATTGCATGTAATTGCTGAGTTTCATGTTTGGTATATTCTAACTTCAGGAGGGTGGCAAGAAGAGTATGCTGTCACTCTTCACAAGTGGCACTGTCTAAGGTACAGGTGTAAATTATCAATATACTATTAATTGAAAGTTGAATTTAAAAAAGTATTCAGCAATCTCATTCCAATATGGATTCAATTTTTACAAGTGAAGCATAACTGAAACATTTCAACCACTCGTTTACTCAGAGTCACGAGGTTAATAAAAATTTTTTTACTTTTACTTCTGTCGTATCATAACAAAGTGTGAAATATCATTCATGTATTCCATTCACAGGAAAAAACTGGTGGAAGGTTCTGTAACTGATGATGACCTTTCTATTGAAAGTGATGTTGACAGGTAAACATAAATGTATAATGATGCAACATATTCAGTATTAGTCAAAGTGATCAAAAGAGAAAAGATTTTGACTAATGAGGTATTCATTATAAACTTATAATGTCTTATATATATATATATGATAGTGACTGAGGCTGACCTACTTGTCAGAAATGGCTATGAGGGTAGTTACAGTCAGAATGTTTAAAGTCATTGAAGATATTTACTGGTCTGACTATCCATCCCCACAAAGAGACTTTCAGTGTGCTGGCCTCTGTTAATTTTACCCCGTATGTATTGGATTTAAGACAACCTTGTTTCATGATAAACCTAACTAGACCATGAAATTGTGGCTAATTAATTTTATAACTAGGCTTACTCTATTTTGTCGTTTGTTTAGGCTCAACAAGAAACTGTGCAGCATTGAAAATAAGCACAAGCTGACCCCGAGATGGGAAGAAGACAATGCTCATTACACCGCTGCTCTACACAAAGCCAGGCTATCCCGAGAAGCTAAACTCCGGAAACAAATGCAGATAGAGGCTGTGCACATGCACTATCTTATCCACCACAAAGAGAAATCAAGTAAGCCAAACAGAATACTGAGTTGATATTAACAGTGATGGAACCTCTCCGGTGCCATTAAATGCTACTATAACATATGTATCTGCAATATATATTTTTTGCAGAGTCGTCTCACGAAGCGGAAAAATTTTCTAAGGGATTAAAATCTGCTGGTCAGAAACTTGAAAAGTATTTACAGCAGTACAATAAGCTCGCAGGCACTGAGACACTAACCTTCCAAGAAGCCAAAAAACATGATGGAGATGTCTATCAAGATCTTCCCGCAATCTCTGAAGTGCCATACCCCATTCATAGAAAGGTAACTGTTTTATTATGTATAGTATTGATGCTTGACAAAAGGACAAGTCAGACCAAAGAATTAGTTAAAAATTATATGCCTCAGCATACGTTATAAATTTTAACCTGGTACATTGCAAGGTCGTTATTTGTATTATACTGTTACCAGAATTAAGCATTTAAAAAAACATATTACAAAAGATGATTGTTTTTGAGTACTTGTCATTCACTATTAAATGTAGTTTTTATTGCATATTGCTTTTAAAGGGAATCGACAATTTAATGTTGAGGCTCCGGTCAGAGGAGGAGATAGATGCCTCTGATAAGGAACTCCAAGCCCTCTTCAGCCATCATCATCGTATTGCCCAAGCACTAAAGGATCGACTTTCTACAATACATCAAGAAGGTCACAGAACAGTAATCACCGTGAAGTTGTTGAACCTTGAGGCATATCAAAGATATGTGGCAGCAACCATAAATGATCTCTTTTCCCGAGAGATTGTTGTTGACACGCCAGTCCATGATGGGTTAAGTGTAACCCTTTTAAGTAACAATGAAAGTGGAGCGAGAACAATGGATGATGAAGATGAAATCCACGGGGATTTTGAACTCGATCTTCAAAGTGATAGTGATGACATTAGCTGTTATGCATAAGTCAGTATCAATGCAGATCCTATGCTAATTTGTTGGCATTTTTAGCTCGTCTGTTGGTCTAACAGATGAGGTATTGTCATGACTCAGTGAAGAAACTTAAACTTTCATGGTTGTCTTCTACAGGGTAATTATACCCTATGATGGGGTAAAATGATAGAACTTCTGTGTGGGTGATTTCAATTGCTTCAAATTTGGTTGGTATACTCTACAGGGTGTTACCTACATGTTGCAAAACTTTTATGGTAGTTTTGGGTAATTAATTTATGATAAGTTAGATGTTATGAATTTACTTTGTATGTTTATTTGTTAGAATAACCCCACAGACCCTGAAAGAACAGATTGTAAAAACAATGACCCTGGACAATGTAAAGCATGTAATATGCATACAACAGACAGATTTCATCACCGCTTGCAGTGCTATTTTTCACTTTATGCATTTACTAATTCAGTATTCAGATCAGTGGGTATCCTGGACATAGGTTGGAATATCTAGAGCTATGTCGAAATGTAATGATCGTGAAGGTGTCATGTGCATAATGGGGCTCATGTGCTATACATTACTTCTTTGTGCTAATTCAAAATTTTACCAGAAACTTGATGTACATATTACCTAAGTGTATCGTAGCTACTAAGGTCAAAAGTTGTCCGTAAGCCAGGTGGGTGTGTGGTCAGTTAGGCTGATATGCAGTCAGCACAATTTGTTTCTGGAGCAAACACTGTTGTATGTACATCGATATAATTTTGTATTTAATTAGACTCTATGGTTGACCTCTGCTTTTGGATAGTCTCATTGACATGTAACAATTATATTTACGGCATCGAGAAAACATGAATTATTGTTTCCGGACCATAAATCTGAAACTACACTTATGTTATCGTTACATACATGAAATTAAGTTTTAAACGGTAAAAATTATAGTTTTTAACTTTTTTTTGACATATATTTTACACATTTTTAATAATGTAAAATGTAAATAATAATTGCTGAAAATTTTGTTCATCTGCAATATTCCCCTAACCCAGTATGCCTATCTGGTGCAAAAATATGGGACAGTAAATCCTGTATCACCCATGTTTACACTAATATCCATAGAAGTTTGGAGGATTAAACTGCATGTATGTTTCTTTCAAGAGCAATAACCTCAGGTTTTACCTTCAATATTTATGTTTTGCCATTACATGTATGTCAATAAGGCTAAATTACACCTTTTTGTTTTTTATATGTATCTGACTATTTTATTCATGATAGTAGGTCTGTGGTTGAGCTGCCAGCCCCCCCCCCCCCCACCCCAGTCCAAGTTTATTAACAAAACAGATGCCATTCTGTCTTTAACAAAAAAAAAAAACAAAAAAAAAAAAAAAATGGAGGGGGCGAAGTTTAAGATTTTCAAAAATCATTGGGTAGTTGTACTCATATACTGCTCTCAAAAATTTTAGAAACGCCAGTAAATATGTCAGTTATATATCGGCACAGGACATAAAAGTAATATGCAAGCATCACACAATTTCTCAGAGAAATAATTTATGGTATTAATAAAAGATACAGATAATCAAATTAATAAAAGATACAGATAATCAAATTATCATATAACATTATGCAATCATATGCATGCTAAATCTTTAATTAGGCAACTTGATTATATGGTTATAATTTGTTTTCTAGTCTCAGCCCTATTGTTGAACCTAGGGTTCTTTTTGTTCAGACGTACTGTTCCAGTTATAAGTGGTTATATTGGCGAAATTTCATTTGATATCAGGCCTGTATAAAGCTGCAGAGGAAGGGCTCCGTTCGAGCCCTCCTTTCATCTCACCGCATTTCACCCTTCTGGTTAAATCTGGTGGTTTGTCACACTCTGGTGACAGCTTTATCACCCTTAAGGTCCTGTTGCACATGTTGTGTTTGCATTCAGTCTTCTAATCACTGTAAAATGATCTGGTACAATCCATTGGGGTAATACGGATATAACCATGGAGTTATAAGCTTTTGACTCCATGATATAACAGAGCTACTGCTAGAAGGAGGAAAAATCATGAACTTAATCTTTGTAAATACGGAAATTGGAAAATGACAATAACACATAATTACATTGTATACTTAGTGGTATCATGCAGTACCCATGAGCGGTACCCCATGATAAGCATTATTTATAGTTCAGGTGTGTAATATAGCTTTCTACTTTGAGGTACTTGAGTCATTCCACAATGAATTTTAACAGAACATTGACAAAAATATTGAGTTTAGAATAATCTAGGTTTCAGGTTAGTGCATGTTGTCATTCATGGGCAATTTGACGTTGAGTTTATTGAAAATTGCCTTTTTTCCCCAGACTTTGCACCCCATTTTCTTTGAAACTGCAGGTCTGATACACATTTTATTCCTGGTACTAATGAAGCCCATATTATAGAAGTCATATATAAAATTGTGACCTTCTACATGAAAATTTCTTCTTGTTATAGCCATTCAGAAATGGGGTTTCAGAAAAAAGCTCAAAATGAAAAAGCAATTTCAAGCAGACACAGTATTATGGAAATTCAACCTGTACCTCTCAAAGTTTGTCTAACAAGAGTAATTGTACCAAAACTAAAGCATTTCTAATTTGAAGGTCATAAGTTCAATAGTTTTTGAGATATAATCATTTAAAAACTGGATTTCATATAACGTTGCCAAAACGAGTGCAAAAAATTGCTAAAACGACAAGAGATATTAATCTAAAATTGTGCACACTTTCTATATACTAATGTAGCTTTCCCTCCAAATTTTTTAAGACAAATCTGAGATGGTCAGGTGTGAAATAATTCAGAAATTTGTTGAATTGACACGGAATGACCAACTTATCTTTAATGATGGCAAAATTTGTAATACATAATAGTAAATAATGCCTAGCTCATTAGATGTAACAACTTGAACATAATACAAGTGAACATCAGAACAACTCGCTATAAGAATTCTGTGTTTTTGCCTGACCATTATGATGGCATTATTTTGGACGATGGGCGATCTTAACGTTGAGGTTCACTTGTATACCATAATGCCAGTATGCTGGAGTATGGCAAAACGAGCTATAGATAGATACTTTAATCTTGATGGATGTCGGTACATACATGAGTAAAAATTAATAAAAGGATTCCCAATTAATATAGTTAGACATACATGACATTTACAATGTGATTATGTTTATTGCTCCATCAGGAAACCATCTGAGCCACAGATAAGAAAACTCTTTTTCGTTTTCATGGCCACATTCTGGAGTCAGTCAGAATGCTATCTAATCAGTTAGAGCAAGTCTTTGTTTAACAGTATATAATAAACTGGTCTATTAGTAGTACTGTAAAACTTAAAACTTGGCTGTTATATATCAAGGTTCACAAACTTGTGAAGGACACCCAGGTGAAAAAAAATTGGTGATCTTTGCATAATTTGTGAAATTACCAAAAACTACATATTGGCTGACATAACATACAAATTAGTGTAATAGAATAACATTTTTTTATTTTTCAATGGCCAAGTCAATGGACATCAAAGAAACAGTGGGTAAATACTGTGGATTGAAGGTGAATGAAAAGAGTTTGAAAGACCTTTTTTTCTTCTTTTTTTTTCTTTGTTTGGGGGGGGGGGGGTGGTTGAGGTCCTTGGTAAAAGCATGGATGTATCAGACTGATACATCCATGGTAAAGGCAAAAAATTGGCTTATTTTCCCCTATGCTTTAGTTGTATTTTTCAAACATAATTTACCTCATATTTTAATATTTGACTAGTTAATCACTCATTATGTGCAATTAATAAACATTAGATTATTAGTCAAAATGCCAATCATACAAGGTACGGAATTCAGTCTTATGTAAAGGTGGATTCACTGTTGTGATGATTCACTTTAAGCATGCTTTAAGCTAGGTCCTTCGTTTGTTTGAATGCTGAAACCTTGAACAACTCTAGTTTAAAGTTTCCGAGCTGAAACTACCCCATTGGCCAGTACCTTCCTTATGCACAGACAACATACAGACGTTTCACTCCCATTGAAACCTATAGTGCCACTGACCTAGATAGCGACATCTAGTGGGTGGTGTGGAGCAGGCTGAGGCAGGGTGTTAATATATATGGGGAAAAGATATCAAAAGACAGCTGTTACATGTCATTCATGACCAATGATCAAGTATGACAACCACAACCACTGGGGGAGGGGGGATTAATAATTATGCTCAAAATATTTAAACATAAATATGCATACACAACATTATTATGATATAATTATTCATGAACTATCACTTGGGTTGACAATAACTTGATATAGTCAGTGAAACAACTACAAGTATTCTAGTTATACATCCTTTGATTCACCTTAGAATACAGTCATAATGAGCTGCTATTAGTGAGTTAACTGCCATATGTAATATATAACCACCATATACTAAGTACATGATGAACTTGTTACTATGAACATATCTGTTCTAAATCTGTGCATTAAAGAAATGGCTCTTTTTTATTTTAGGAAATACAATATATTCAAGATTCAAGAATATATTCTTGGGTTGATCAGGAGATACATAAGAATGTCTCATACAATTAATAATTTCTAAAATCCAGATCAGAAATGTAAATGATGCTCTAATATTATGATAAGCCATGATGTAGAAGAGTATATACATACAATTATAGTAAGAAATTTAATATTGAATGGTTCAAATTATGAAAGTTATGAAAGATAAAAAGAATAATTCAAATTATGAGTTATGAAAAATTATGAAAGATAAAAAGAATAATTCAAATTATGAGAGTTAGGAAAAATAAAAAGATTGCACATAATAAATTATGTTCATGGGTAAATAATATATATATATATACATACATATGTTGAGTTTAGAGTCCCATGACAGATTTTATACCAACTATCAGAAATAAGAATATCCCCCTTATGCTTAAATATTCACAAGGTTATCTCAGTAGTGCTTTTCGCAAATATATTATACCATATTTTCAAATTATCATTATTATGCATATAATTATTTACGTATTCCAATAAAGTCTCTTGTATCGCTGGCCAGCAATTAACTTTTTGAGGGGTCTCCAATGCGCTTAGAAAAAGTACGTTGAACCTCTCATATATAAGACAAATAAACAGAGTCTGAGTCTAGTCTAAAAAATAGCTCATTTTTTGCTAACCCCCCCCCCCCCCCACCCACATATCTGTAGATAGATTTCAACGGCATCTGATTTATGACCATTCTTCAACCTATCACTGATGTTGCTGTGAAGCTATTGCATCATCTCAGAAAACCAAATCTTAGCATGTTTTTGAGATTCTGATTACCATACAGATATAATCAAGCAGTATTAAGTTAATTAACAAGCTTTGAATAAGTTTATTATGTTCAGATATGCATGGATTGCAGTTGAATTAAATTAAAATTAAAATTTCTTTTTGCACTATTAAAATAGTTTTAATCATTTAACTCTTACATTAATTCTTTGCTTTTCAATGAAAGGGAAGAATTAAAAAGAAAACTGTATTTCAGATTGTTCACATGTATGATTGACAGTTTGAAATGGACAGTCAACATAATTTGTTTTTTCAATTAACAAAAGCTAAAAACTCATCTTATTTTCTCTAACAAGTTTGGAAATCTGTATCCTTTCAACTTCAAAATTGTTACAAATCAATAGCAATACATTCCAAGGCTGGAACTGTTGGTCTCAACATATCCTTGCTTCAGGAAAGACAGACTGAATAACCTACTAGGTTAAATTTGTTTGCTACAAGTCGTAAATATTACAAGGGTTATATGGTTTAGAGTGAACTGAGGTTGAATGAAAATGTTAGGGGTTGACAAACATTCCCTACAGTCCCTGCCAGCCTTTTGATCTTGGATCCTCTGCTCTCTGATTTATGCTTGACTTGACAGATAAATAACTATTATGTGCTGCTACAGACTATACAGTGCAGCTGGAAACTGTGTTTTAAATCTATTAACCTCTGGTTATGGAGAATTTGTAATATTCATCACATGTTTTTGCAAGATTTAGTGTTTTCATGCTTGTATATCACATACAAATGATACAACAGCCCTGCCTGCTCCACACCAGCCCAAAGAGGGCAGCACCTGTCAGTTGAATGGCGGGAAATGGGAGTGAAACATCTGTATGTTGTCTGTGCTTATGTTGTCTGTGAGTGTATGTAGTTGCACAGAAAAAACCACAAACCACAACCATCTGGAGAAATGGGGTATGCCCACATATGGAAAACTTCAGATCCAATAAAGTAATCATTACCAAAAGATAAGGCTGGAATAGGGGGTAAAACCAAAACTTGCAGCTTTATACAGGCCTGAAAATGCTATACTTCTTATGATTAGATAGTAACATTTGGCTATTTGTTTTTGGAACTTATATTATATTAAGTTTGCTCAATGAATTATCATTTAACAATATAATTTGAATTACATACTCTGCAAATTAACATCTGATAATAGGATTTAAATATTGATTTAATTTCACTGATTTTATTGCCCCACTAAAAGTCTCCCTGTGTTTCAGCTGACCATTTGATATTGAATGATTTTTTGACGGAATGTTGGCCAGGGTTAATTTCAGCAAATTCAGTGATTATCTGGTGAAAGTCTATGTAATCGATGAAAACATTCACTATATCATACCACTACTACAAAAAAACATGTAGTCAGTATTAAAAAAACAACCCCTGCAAAACAGGTATAAACTCTTTTAATCACTGTAATTTTATTAATTATAGATTAATTCAGAACTTATACTTTCCAAACTGTATATTATTATTCCTAATAGGTCGTACAGAAGCTTCGGCTTGGGTCATATATTTTGTATTACATTGAATGTGACACCATGATTTAAAACGACTTTAAATACAATTTTACTACCTCTAATTTAAAATTTTTGCTAATTGCATGTACCGTTTATGTGCAGAAATATGGCTGACATATTTATTTACAAAATCCAATGCATATCCTTTTGGTGGGGAGTATACAACCACAAAATTCCCTTGGAAGATTAATTAGGACTGATTATCTAAAAATGAGCTAGGTAAAACCATGTTGATATATTATCAATATTAATCAAATTCTAAAATTTAGGTTTGTGGAAATCCTGGATGGGAAAATTTTAGTATATGAGGTCAAAGAATTTCTGGGGATAGATCAAAGATATATGTCTGATCTATCCCCAATTGTAAGATGTCATAAGTGAGATGGATGTTGCCAGGTTTAAGAAAACTTGGCAAAACTGCCAAGCATGCACCTACATTTTCCCTTATATTTCCCAAAAATTCTTTAGGATGGGGAAAAAGCCAGCCTGCATCTTTGCCATTTGCTCCCCCCCCCCCCCCCCAGCCAAACACTTGGGGCCTGCTGCTATGCGCCCGCCGTGCATTTTAATAATATTATTTTAGGATCCCCAAGCATACTGCGTCTGTGTGGAAATGGACAAGAAAATTAGATACATTTAAAGCAAAACCAGTGGCAGATGTTTACATAGCAGCCACATTATAAATAAACAAACACAAGTTTTTTTTAAAGTCTGTGGCACTATTTTAGGCAATGACTATTTGCATATACTGTTCCACCACAGATAAGGTTGTAGTACAATATTTTTGATAATTAACAGTTATAACATTACCCAATTAACCAGCCCACTAATTTTTTTTTTTAGTAACGTTCCAAAAAGAATACTGTAGTGATGGATGTCATACATCCTTGCTATAATCGGCTTGCCAGAATGATGATAAGTAAAACTACATTAAGCCGTTGGTTACCAGTGATTCATAACATGTAATTTAGATATATCTGAATATTTTTTTGGGGCTTATCAATATCACAAGCAGATGGCATTTATTATAATGCCTGTTATAGGCATGCTATTAACACTTTATCTTGTTTACAGAGTGTGCATGGGGGGAGACGGTAAAAAAACTCTCAGATCATCTTTATAACAGTCATAGCTTAGTTCTGTGGAGTTTCAAAGACCTATACTAATTTGCTAATTAGTTATTTAATACAAATGTAGAAATTGTTGTGGATTAAAGGTTGCATTGTCAAGGTCATTAATTGGTTAGAGTAACAGGCAATAGGGCAAAATGTTTTTATGATCTAAGATGAGGTGTTTTTGCCCCAAAAGTTGGCAAAAAAAGTGATAACACACACAAAATAAAGTTAATAATCTAATTATTGGTCATTATGACCTCGAAAATAACGAAAATTAGATATCTTATAATTAATTTCTAGCAACGTAATCATAATTCTTAATCTATTTTTAACTGCCTAAATGCAATTACCTATGTGATGTTCATTCTATTAATTAAAATCAAAAATGAGCAGTTCAGAGGGAAGAATCTTTAAGAGCTGTATAGGGTCCAATAGTGCTTGCCCTGTTGAAAGCATGAGAGTTTTGAAATAAAGTCTCGCATAAAATACAGCTATACTACTAGCTCTACAGTTGTTAATTATATTCATCAAATGTTTGGTAGATGTAGTGAAATTTATCAGAAAACTCAAAGTCAATTTTCATAACAGATAGAGCTGCAAAAAAACAGCATTTTTTTTTGCCTTTTTAGTGTTACATTTTGAAATTAGTGAAATATCCTTGATTTATTTCAATAATTTGTGCTAATAATTCAATATCCCAGGCTATGATATTCTAATGTATATTTAGCCTACTCATTTTAAACTAAGATAATTTTGCATTTATTCTTTGCTCTGCCTGTTCACTGCTCATTTCACAAAAGACACTCTTCATACTAAAATTAGGAAAAATTTCATATTTAAGTTTTTGTTGAAGAAATTATGCAAGTAATTTAGCATATAGATTGCTGAAATTATGGAGAAAGATAGTAATAATAGTTGTTAAAATATCTGCAACTCAAACTTTAAATAGCTTTTTCCTTGTGTCACTGGTATCTATGAATTAGAGGGAAGATTATTTTGTTGATCATATCATGCCAGCCTTTTAAAAATTCCTTATGTAACCAATTAATGTAGTTAGAGCCCAACAAAAATAGAAAATGGGTGTCCCGAGCGTTATGCCCTTACATCAATGTTCTTAAATTCTCTGTTCCAATCAATAAAATTAACAATCCTGTCACACGATAATCAAATTGAAGGACTGAGCCACCTATTTACTTGTGTTATTGGCCAATTAGAACAAGAATATGATTAATTTGCGGTGTCTAGAAGAGGGATATCAAACTGTTGTTGAATTTATTGAAAAATGAAACTTACAATAGTATTGATACGAGAATTACAGTTATAGAGAAGGTCGTTACCTTTTATGAAGATTTAACATAGTGAGGTCAGGACATGGGGACATGGTCAGGGGGCATGCTCCAGGAAAAGTTTCAAAATATTACATTTGTTATTTATGAAAGTCTGCATTCTGGAGTATTCTGAAATGCATCATTTAAATCAAAAGACTTCTGTTTTAAATGTCCCATCATGCCAGTCAATACCATGATGGTGAAGAGACTCATGATTCCCAATCATGTACAAACATTTGGGTAATAGAAAATCTAGCTATGTAAGGTCGGTGGTGACAATAAAACAAAAAATATATGATACAGTAGCTTTTAACCGAACAATATAATAACAAAAACAAGATTTATATATTTATATGTGAGCAATGTTTTAATCGGGTAAAAAACCCTTAATATGTCGTATATAGTGTAGTAGTGCCTTTTGGGTTTTCATGGGCCAAAATTATTATTATTAGGGAAAATACTCTATATGGCCTAGTTGTGCAATTTGATGATCACATTGACATGTCTCGCATATGTTTTACAAAGTTTGACAAAAAAAAAATTGTATTTGTTGCCGGAGCAGAACTCTCACACTAGTGCACCTAGATACCCAAAACTTGCCAGAATAAATGCTGATGTGCCTTTTGGGGGCCTCATGACTATTTATAATTCGAAATTGAAGTATAATAAGGTGAAAGTAAGAACAACTCTTGTTCCTTCAAAAATTCCTGTCTAAAGTACAATCAATCGCACATGAGTGAAATTTTCCATATAACTTATCTAAATTAAAGTTATTTTACTTATGAACTTAACTTGGACATCCATGTTATGCTTAATGTAAATTCTGGAAAAATGCTAAAAATTGTGTAACATGTATTTACAGGCCAGACCAATCTTTGCATGTTATTCTGCACCCAGACCAATCTTTGCATGTTATTCTGCACCCATCTGAATTAATTTTTTCCAAATTTTGTAAAACATAGCCAATACATATTATGTAAGTGGCTATCAAAAGACACATCTACGCCACATAGATTATTACTGTAAGAAATCTGGTTTGTGTAATTGCATTAGTGTGTAAGTTCTGCTCCAGAAAAAAAGTATCTCAAGGAAGGACATGCATGAATGTTTGTCAGTGAAAACAATTACCCTCTTCTAAGTACATTCAAATGATTCGATGAGGAATAACAAATGCCTGTTAGGTTTGCTTGTAAATACTAGTTATCACTATAGAATGGTTTAAGGGATGGATAACATGGAACGCTGTGTTAATTTTTGTTCTGTTTAGTTTGTACACTCAAATGTTAATTCTATTTTACAGGCAACAACCTGGTCCCCAGAACAAAATGTGGTAATGAATGAGCTGTGGGATAGAGGTATGACATCTACGGCATCTTGCCACCAGCCTTACATGTTAGAAGCAACCGAACGAACTGGACATTCTTTGGCAGAAATTAAGGTAAATGCAACAAAATGTTTTCATGTGTGTCTTCTGATTCTATAGAGAATTCCCAGCCAAGGGTAATGCAATGTATTTTTCACCCAAATAGAGTATGCCAAATATTAGGTTTATATAAATTCTTTTGTTTCAGAACAAGATCGGTGTAATGGCAAGGACAAAAAAAACCCCTAAAACTAAGAAGGTACACTGTCAGGGTCCTACACGAGGTCCATCTGCCATATCCCTGTTTGCTAAGGGCTTTGTTGCAGGTAAAAACAAATCTAATGGCAATTTATGCAATTACATACAAGTTTATAGAAAAGCATTTCCAATTTCTAATGAATTTTTGTAAATCAATATATTATTTTATTTTTTTTGGTCATTGCAGAAGATAGAGAAAATTATCTTAAAAGTATGCATGAAAGCTGGAAAGAGCAGCCACAGGCACGAAAAGAAGAATTAGCCCTGGAAGCAAAAAAAATCAGAGAAAGGCCAGATAATGAACTTTCTGAAGAAGACCAGAGCAGCCGGATTTCATCTTTTGCCAGACAGATGTCACAACTGGTATGTTTGTTTTATGAATTTGCTAAAAACAAATTAAACAAATAATTCTCTACGTATTGTAGGTACTGTAAGGTTCCCCAAGAAAGACAAAGCGTTGGTATTCCAGTTTTAAAGTTTATTTTGCCCTGCCCCGCCGCACAGCCTGCCTATCCTCTGCTTCTTCAGCTACTGACGCGGTCTGGGTGTATTCCCGCCAAGACCCCGTGGTCACGTGGTCCGGGTCACCCAGTGCGCGTCAAAGTCGGTCACTGACCTAGTAAGGTCAGTGACCTGGGGCCATCACATTACCCCCTTCTTACTGGGAATATGCCCCCATATTCAAACTAATACACTCAGTAGGCTGTGCGACGACGATCAGAACCACACAAAATCAACGAGATTCATTAAATCACAAAAATCACAATTATTACATATAATCAATCAGCAACCATCGCCCTGCGGCGTGACACTAGGAAGCTGTCACGTCCGCCCCGGAGGCTGGCTTTTTCCCCAGCCATCATCCACGTGGTTGACTCCCTGGCACCGCTGCAAACACAACATTCAACACATAACAATACACATAGAGTCCATCAATTTTATCAGAGTCCATCTTTGCCTTGGACACAGGCCAGTATCCATTTCTGGATTCTGCAAGGTCTTTTATCAGCTGCTCGTAATTTCCGAGTGAGGACATTCTTATAATTAGCCGTGACACAATTTTTCCAATTATTCACAGTTTCTAACTGCGGCCATTATAAAAGTCACTGTCCCACTCGTTACCATCATTGTCTCCTGACTCTCCGCAGGGCGTTGGGTCCGCCCCTGCACGATGTGTTGATGTCCAGCGTTCACGTTGTGCCTAGGTGTCATTTCGTGTTGATGTCCAGCGTTCAAGTCCAGTCCGTATCCAGGCTTCGTTAAGTGGGGGGCGTGGTCCAGGTCGTCGTCGTGTTCAGTCCTCTGCAAGACCTTGCGTTCAAGGCCTTGCAGATGAGGATCCAGCAGCCCTGGCCTCCTCCATCCACCTGTTCCTGTCAGCCGTCAGCCGCTTCACCTCCTGATACAGGAGGTCCGACTGCCGGGCCTTGGCTTCGCTTTGCTCCGTTTCGGCGCGAAGCCTGGCCCTCAGCTCCTCGTTCTCTCGAGCTGCTGCAGCCGTCTGGGACCTGGCCCTATGGACCTCCAGAACGATGTCCTGGTACTGGGCCCTGGTCACCATGTCCTCGGCTGCTGCTGCTGTTGGCGTCTTGGTGGCTGCTGCTGCTGGTGTCCTGGTGGCTGCTGCTGCTGGTGTCCTGGTGGCTGCTGCTGCTGGGTGAGGCCGCTTTGGCCTTGTCTGGCGGCTTCGGGGCGTCACGCTTGAAGCTGCTTCAACGCGGCGCAGCTGCACCACCCTGGTGCTTGGAGATGCTGTCTCCTGTGACGTAGGCACCCTGCTGACCAGGGTCCTCGTCTCCGGCGTCGCCGGCAGGGATCCATCGGAGTTAGGTCCCTGGATTGTTGTCGGCTGTGTGGCTGCTGTTAGCTCCTCCGCCTGTGTACGGGTGTACCCATGGGACCGCTCCAGATGACGCCTGAAGTTGGTCCTCCGGTCCGAGGGCAACGCTGCGGGGCACACAGGGCATTGGAAGCCCACGTAGGCTTCTGCGTGGGCCACGCTCACGTGGCGAGTGAGAGACTTCCGGTCTCTCACGCGCTTTCCGCACGTGGCGCAAATATAATTCAAGCCCTCTACACCCTGTGGCGCGGCCGGCAAGACGACTTTCGGCGTGGTCTCTGGGGTCGTGGTCTCTGGGGTCGTGGTCTCTGGGGCCGAGACGTCACTCTCCGTCCCCCCATCGTCCGTCGTCCCCTCGCTCTCCATTTCCTCCAGCCTCCCTCCCTGCGGCCGTTCCTCGGTCCTGGCTGGAGTGGCTCTCACGTCTTCCATGGCAGACTCCGTAAGCGGAGCTGCCTGTTGTTCCCTTGCAGGCGACTTGGTAGCCCTGGTGGGAGAGACCTCGCCCTCTACGCTGGGCCTGGCCACTCGCTCCTTGGCGTACCAAGGTCGCCTCTTCAAATTTTCCAGCACTTCCTCCTGGGTGGTCGCTACACCCAGGTCTCCAATAATCCATCCACTCAGAATGGGCATATCCTCTCTCCGTGGAAGGAGACGAAGATACCTCCGCATCCTGGCCGTTTCTGGCAGCTCTGCTGCCCCGTAACGTTCCACTGCTGGATCCTCCAGCTCGTACTCCTTCCTGGACATGTAAGCCCACATGTCCAGGTGCAGGAGACCCAATCGCTGCGGGCTCCAATAATCCGGGGCCAGGGAGATTGGGAGCTCCGCTGTAGGTGACAAGCCGCAAACGGCAGCCACCTCAGCGTCGCTGGCAGAGACCTCCAGCTCGGCTCCAATCTCGAGGCCCGCTGCCTCCATGGCAGCTAATACCATGTCCGTCTGGGCCGATGTCAGCTGAGGTCCCTCGTCCTCCACTACGCTGTCCAGGGGCACTGCTGGCATAGCAGTAGCCTCCTCACTGTTTGTATTCGTAGCAGACATCCTTATATTTCCCAAGTTGTGCTGGTTAAGTCCTCGAAACGCTAAAATTCTGTTTGTCTTGATGTGTCTTCTCTGCTGGTTTCAGAAGGTGTGAGACAGGGCGCCCCACGCTCTCCAGCTTTTTGCCGCACTTTCTGAGTCATGTGACAGGTCATGTGACAGGTCATGTGACAGGTCAGGTGACCAGAATCACAGGTCATGTGACCCTAATCACTTTGTTGACCAGTTGACCCTTTCTCCCCCCCCCCCTCATAAAATTTCTTAATTGAGGATTGCACCGAAAATGACAAAATTAATACAAAGGGGTGCCTGTTCGTGTTTCGAACTTGGTGACCTTTTCCCCCAGTGGAAATTTTCCATGAATGCAGGTCACTGGAATCAGTGAATGCAGGTCACTAGAATCAGTGACACAGTTTCACAAGACACAGAAAGTGAGAATTTTGTAGTTGCTAAATGTATAATCCAGCAATTGCTATCAGCCAAATAAAACAAACCATCAGGAACGTTTCACGTTCCATGATGACAAATAGCCAATTCCTTATCACTAAATGACAATACCACGAGAAAATAACCATTTGTCCTTGTAACCATAATCCAGCAAACTATATCCCTTTTGCTGACCTTTCCAGATTACCCAACTTGCTATATATAAAGTTTATCATGGTACTTTAAACATTTCCATAACCACTACAGCCCTTAATTCTTGCTAATTAAGTTATTTTGCTGATATTTCCAGTGTTATGAGGCATTTTAACCATTCTCATTACCTAATTTCGTGTTTTGCCCCTGCTTTTAACCAGCAGTGCCCAAATTCTACCTTTGCAGTATTCCTCCCTCTTTTATTCAAAAAGGGCTGCACCTGTAGCGACCATTTGGGTGGCACGTCTAAAAACCCACTCTGCAGGACACGGCCACGTGTTCAGTCCAGAGAATCAGGTACACGAAATGTCCAGTCACTAGAAAGTGACTGCAGCGACGCGCCGCTTTAGTATGTCGACATTTACCACTTGTTTGAGAGAATCTTTAATAAAAATAAATAAAAATCATTTGCATGGGGAAGACTACGTAAAATCAAACTATATATTGTCTAAATGAAGCTACAACTGGTATTTATTGTATAAACATGTGATATCACTAGACTCTCAAAAACAAAGTGCCAGAAGTCAAGCAATAAGTGCTATTTCCCTCTGATATGCAGCAACCAGAATCTTAAATTCACTGGTAGCCTACATTGTGGCCTAACCTATCAGGTGGCTTCCTCAGCCTACCTGGTAGAAATGGAGCCGCTTCCGGATCCAATTCCCGAGAAGGAGCTGAGGTCAGCTCCAAATCCGGAAAAGGAGCTGAGGACAGCTCCAAGTCCAGAAAAGGAGCTGTATCCAGATTCGAACGCGAATCTGCCACTCTTCTCGTATCCAGGGGATCGCGTGTTTGCAAGCCGCGCCCCCTGTGTTCTCCTGTCCTCGCAGCTCCGCCCCGCTCTGGCTGCCCAGACCAAGGCTGCGCTGCGTCGCCACTCAATTCTCCGGGCAAGGGCGGATCCCGCCCCTCGTCTAGGGGGGTCGCACTCGCTCCGTCCTCATACAACGATGGGTCCAAATACGGATCGTCTGATGGGATGTCAGGGATCCGAATCATGTCATCTGGAGTCACCTCAGCTAAGTACTTCTTGAGCTGATTAATGTGAACTATGCGTCTCTTCCCAGAGGCTGGGGCCTCTATCTCATAGTTGACTTCTCCCATCTTCCTCGTCACCTTGTAAGGTCCTAGAAACTTCAGGGCCAGTTTCTGTTTAGCCAGGGGCGGATAAAACAATAGGACCCAGTCTTCCATATGGAAGGACTGCTCCATTGCCAACCTATTGTAATGTTTCGCCTGCTTCTGGGCCGCTTTCTTCATCTGGGTTCTGCACTTTTCGAAGGATTCTTCCATGGCTTCACGTATCCACTCTACATATTCCACTGGACAGTGGTGCTTATGTTGGAGTGCGTGGCCATACATCAGATCTACAGGGAGCATTGCTTCTCTGCCCAACATCATTCGATTTGGCGTGATATCCGTGGATCTATGGGGCGTAGCCCGATAGGCACACATCACGTAAGGAAGCATGTCATCCCAGTCATCTCTCCTTTCGTTCACCAACTTCGATAGCATATCACCCAATGACCTATTGAAGCGTTCCACCAACCCATCGCTCTGGGGATGATAAGCCGTGGACCTGGTCTTATTAATCCCCAATATTTTGCACATTTCTTGGAATAATTTCGATTCGAAATTAGTCCCTTGGTCACTATGTAAGTGATAGGGAGCTCCAAATCGCAAAATCACATTGGTCACCAAGCAATCAGCCACCGTGTAAGCCTCTTGATTAGGAAGAGCAAAGGCTTCTGTCCACTTAGTAAAGTAGTCGGCAACGACTACTATATACTTGTTATTGGACTTGGTGACAGGCAATGGTCCCATTATGTCAATGGCCATCCTTTCCATCGGCATTCCTACTGGCACCTGATGCAGGGGAGCCTTTTTCAGGCCGCCCTGTTTCCGCTTCTGACACACATCGCACCAACCTATCCAACGTATCACATCCTCCTTGTAGCCAGGCCAATAGAACCTCCGTCTCAACTTGGATATGAGGCTGTTGATCCCCATATGGCCACCAAGGCGAGACGTATGAAGCTGGCTGAAGATGCTGCGTCTGATGCTGGCTGGGGCTACCATTTGCGTCACCAATTCACCAGTAGGCAGCTTATGGCTTCGATACACGATGCCTCGCTGCAATTTCAAGCAATAAAACTGGGCCCATATATTTCGCACCTGGGCCGAGTGCGTGACAATAGCGTGATAAGGCGGTCGCTGTCCAGCATCTAACCACTTCTTGGCGGTAGCTAGGGCCATATCCTGGCCCTGAGCACACCGTATTTCCTCCAAGGTGAAAGACTCTATCCAATTTGGATCCAGAGATCTCTCACTGCCGTCTCCAGCTGTCTCTCCAGCTGTCTCTCCAGCTGTCTCCGCCATATACACTCGCACCTGGGGTCCTTCAGCCTCTCCTGGGCTGATTCCAGTCGCCTCTCGAGGCTGTCCACACGTAATCGTGCGGAAGCCTCGTACTTGGTTCCACTGCGTGATGGAAGCCACAAGGTCAACATTCTGACCATGACCTTGGTCAGGACATTCCTGGCGCTTACAGGCCCTCACGGGGATACGTGAGCAGCCATCTGCGTTAGCGTGTTTCTTGCCTTCTCTGTATTCGATTACAAAATTGTATTCAGTCAGAGAAGCTATCCATCTCGCCAACATTCCTTCCGCATCTTTAAAGTTCTGCAACCACACCAAAGCACGATGATCAGTGCGCAAACGCACTAAATCCTGTCCATACAAGTAGGGCCGAAATATTTTCGCCATTCTGACCACAGCTAACAATTCCTTGTACGTAGTGCAATAATGCTTTTGCGATGAAGACAAACACTGCGAGGCGTAGGCAACCACGCGCTCCTCCCCCTCAATTATTTGCGACAATACACCTCCTATCGCAAGATCAGAGGCATCCGTGTCTAGGATGACAAGGCACCCTTCACGTGGGAGCACCAATATTGGTGCAGTCGTGAGGGCCCTGATTAACCTTTTAAAAGCGTTGCTGCATGTCTCATCCCACTTAAAGACGGCCTGGTGCGCTGTTAAAGCATGTAGTGGTGCTGCTAGTCCAGCAAAGTCACGCACGTACTTTCTATAGTACGATGCGAAGCCTACAAAACAGCGCACCTCCTGCACTGTAGTTGGCTCTGGCCACTCTCGCACCGCCTTTATCTTTTTAGGATCTGGTTTCACACCCTCTCTACAAATCACATGCCCTAGAAAGGAGACCTCACTTTTAAATAACTCGCATTTGCTAGCTTTTAATCTTAACCCAGCCTGGCTAATGCGTTTCAGTACAACTATCAGGTTACCTAGACACTTCTGGAATGTGGGCCCCTGTACCACTATATCATCCATGTAACATAGACAAGTGGACAGGTCCAATCCTCCTAGCACTAGCTCCATCAAACGTTCCAGTGTAGCTGGTCCATTTGTAACACCAAAGGGCATCACTGTAAAGTGGAAATGTCCTCTGGGAGCAGTGAATGCGGTTTTCTCTTTGTCTCTGTCATCCATAGCTATTTGCCAATAGCCAGATGACAGGTCCAGGGTACAAAACCATTTTGCCCCTGATAAAGTGTCTAGACAGTCATCAATGCGTGGCAAAGGATAAGCATCCTTTTTAGTGCACGAATTCAATTTCCTATAATCCACACAAAACCTGAAAGTTCCATCTTTCTTTCTAACCAACACAGGGGGACTAGACCAGGGGCTGCTGCTGGGCTCGATCACTCCGAGTCTCAGCATCTTATCCACTTCCTCTGACAGCGCCCTGTTTTGAGCCCACCCTAATCTCCGGGTCGGCACCTTGAAAGGCCGATTGTCACCCATATCGATCTTGTGCGTGGCTTGACTCGTACGTCCCAGCCCGTATTTACCTCCCTCAAAACAATGTTCATACTCCATCAAGACCTTTCGGAGCTCTGACCTTTGATCTGCGGTCAGATCGTCAGTTTCGTCCAAAAGAGGCTGCAAATGAACGGGCAGTCGTGTTTCAGTGTTCTTCTGCTTGAGTTCAAAATTGACCTCAGCAGCATTCACCGTTTTCGGTGAATCCACCTTTTCGACTTCGCTCAATTGACCTACCACTTGACCCTTTGCAATATGAACACTCTCAGTCGTGGGATTGGCTATCCACACGTGAGCCCCAGAGCATTGAGATGCCAATAATCCTCTAGGTATCATTATGTGTAAATCCTGGCAAACCGTGGGCAACGACTCGAATACGAGGTCGCCCCCGTTAGATACGCCCCAGGACACCAAATTGACTGAGACCTGCGACACGTGGCGAGCTGGTATATGGACGTCTTCGTGTAAGATTGCTCGGCCTGTTTTTCCAGGGCGACCTTCTCTACACGCGATATCAACGCCTCCCAGTCTCAGCATTCCTACTGAACACATTAGCAATGCACCGTGTCTCTTCAAGAAGTCCATCCCCAGTAGACCAGGGAGACCTCCGATATCCGCTACCAAAAATTCACAAGGATAAAGCACTCTCTCTAGACAGAGAGTGAGCTCCACCTTACCATAAATATTGATGGGTCCACCGTTTGCCGCCGAGATCTTGCCTTCCACAGGTCTTAAAGTCTCTCGTTTCACGCCAGGTATCTCATCGTACTCCTGCTTACTCAGCAGAGACACCTGCGCACCGGTATCGATCAGGAGATCCACGTGACGTGTCCCTACACTAATCGTAATATACCAGGATGCGCTCGAATTCTGCATGGCCACTTGTCTTGGCCAATGCTGTCCCACTTTCACCCCTTCCCAACATTCCGGAGGCTGAGGAGCCGCTTCTTCAGCAGGCTGAGGGGCCGCTTTTTCAGCAGGTGAAGGATCCGTGGATACTTCCTCCACCCTTACTCGTTTTCCGAGTGTTTCCTCTCCTTCTTATCCTTTCCCCCCTTTTTGCCCTGATCGCTCCGCCCCTGGGACCGTTTATCACCGTGCTTACTCGATCGGTGTTCCCTGTCCCTGCTGGGCGCTCGTTTCTTGGAGCGATCATCATCAACATTTCGCTTAGGACAATCCCTGCGGAGATGCCCGGTCTTCTTGCACCGGTAGCACCTCCGTGTTTCAGGTGAATAATCGTGGTCCTGCCGGCGAGTATTACTATAAACCTTCCCCTTGTCTTTGGACATAACCTCGCCTAATATCGAATATACCAAATCCTTCAAATCCTGCCTCGTGATGGCTCCCTCTTTTTCAGAGGACGGGCCGCCACGTATAGACGCTGAAGCAGTAGCAGCCACGGAAGCCTCGGGCTGCAGTATTGGCAAAGCGATAGCGCCAGCCGGCCCGACGTCAGGCTTACTCGTTTTCGTGGCCTCGTACGCTGCCTCGTACTGCACTGCTAGATCAATGGCCTCCTGCAGGGTGGGTGGCTTTAAAGCCGCCAACCAAAATCTCATACTAGTAGACCCAGCCGTCTCCATGAAACGCTCTTTTGCAAAGCGTTCCTGCTCGGCGGGGGCGGAAGCGGGGTTCGCTTTCCTGGAGAGATCTAATAAAAACAACCCATACGTCTCGAGGTCCATTTCTGGGCCTCGTTTTGCATTAAACCATTTATTTCTGTACGCATCGAGGGCACGATTCGAGCAGAACAGAGCCGTCAACTGGCTCACCATCTCTCTCCAATCGTCCCGATAAGTTAGGGGCCGCATTTTCAACTTAGCTTGACCAGTGACGCTGGTCCAAAGGTGAAAACATTTCTCCTCGTCCGTCCACTTATTGAAAGTGGCGACTCGAGTAAATTCGTCTAAGTGGTCTATGAAGGCCGTACCCTGGCCGTCATATTTTGGAGGAATAGCTTCTTTTCTCCGCCTGTACCCCGAAGAACCCAGACTCCGTTGCGGAGTACTGGTGGCCGCCATGACAGCCCGGGCTGAGCCACGTGGTTCCGCACGCTCAACCACGGAGGGCCGCCCATCAGGCGAGGAAACAGGCGTCGACGCGGATGAATCATTCGACTCATATCCAGCTGGCGAGGGCTCCTTTCGGCGCCCTCGATCGCTGGTTGTCCGCGTATTTTCCTGACTCGTGAATGCGAGTCCAGGACTTGGAGTCCTATCCGCCGTGGCCTCTCGTCTACGAGGGCGTCCCGGCGTTCGCACTACTTTACTCCTAGTCGAAGCACGTAGAGCTGACTCATCCGCCGTTTGCGAGGGGCCCGGCACCGGAGTCGATGCGGGCTCACTCGTGTCGGCTGATACCAAGCCAGGCCTCTTACGCAACTTTGCAGGCATTATGCGTGGGGCTAAAACACACTAAACAAGGTAGAGTATTGTAGCGTGAATTCTACTTAACTGTAGATATGTGTAGCTTGAAGTTTGAAGTCGCAACGTCGCTGCTGCTGACGCTCAATGTAGATGCTGACGGTTCCTGTGCTCCGCTGCAACTGACTAAACCACGCGGTCGCTGGCACCTTTATCCAGCGTGGCCGTGGCGAAGTCATGTTTTTTTTTCAAAAGGTTCAAAACGTTTTTTATGTCCTTGTCCATGCGTCGTCCATGTCTTCTATCCAATTGGGGAACCCTACATCCGATTCTTCAAGTCCCACATCGGGCGCCAATTTGTAAGGTTCCCCAAGAAAGACAAAGCGTTGGTATTCCAGTTTTAAAGTTTATTTTGCCCTGCCCCGCCGCACAGCCTGCCTATCCTCTGCTTCTTCAGCTACTGACGCGGTCTGGGTGTATTCCCGCCAAGACCCCGTGGTCACGTGGTCCGGGTCACCCAGTGCGCGTCAAAGTCGGTCACTGACCTAGTAAGGTCAGTGACCTGGGGCCATCACAGTACATATTTGTAATGATTTTGTATAATTGTCAATACTGGAAGTAATCTCCATGATATTGAAATACTGTATGGTTCAAAACTGAAGACTTTCCAGCATAGTAATAAAACAATATGTTAGAATTTTTAAAAGCTAAATTTCATGGTATAAATAACAATTGTAGATGAAATTGAGATGTTTAGGAAATCTTTGTGGTTTCAGTCACGGAGAGTAGAAGATATGGGAGGTCATATCATGTTTGTGATAGTAAAAAATGGTGAATGCCACAAAGGTGGTTCTAACGAAGCTGTCAAGTTTATCGACAACACCGTGCCTAATTTTTGGGACAAGTTTGCAATAAAATTTGGTAAGCATTTTCATGTTATTTGGAAACTTTAGACATCTTTCAGGTTTTAGGATGGGATTGAGCATCCTCGAAATTAACAAATATATCTGAGATCAATACTGGATATAGATTTGAACCCAGTTCTTGAAAATTGCTGCAAAAAACAACAAATGATATGATGATGCACCTTTTTTTACAGCAGGAGAAGGTAGTGCTGTCCCCCAAGATGGCGATCATGAAAATCGGGCAGCAAAGAAGCGCAAATTGGAGGCACAAGTTAGACAACTTCTAAATGAGAAGTACAGTAAGTAGCCTTTTGAAATGCAAACATATTTGCCGATATAATAAATGCATTGTAAATCCTTTTTTTCTCTGTCAGTTATCATGGATATGCAAGACTTGAAAGCCTTGATATGTTTTGATATAATAATACTTGAGAGCTCTTGAAAGAATGTCTGCAAATGAAAAGACACTTTGGTTTACCAATACCTAAATACTTAAATTGATATATGAAGAATTGTTTCTTTTTCAGGTAAATTCGTGGGAAAGCAAGCCAAATTTCCATATAAGGATTTTCTATTAGGGAAATGTAACTTTGCTATTGCTGGAATGCCTCAAAATATGACCATTAGGGAGCTCAACAGGATGGGCACTCATCAGTTGAAAATTATTCTGGCAGCTCCAATTAACTTCATTGGTAAGATATATATTTCTTGTACAAGATCTCAATCAGTATATATCACATCATATTAACACATCTGACGACTTATGTTTCATCATCACCTATGGCCATATAAGCCAGTCCTACCTTGCCAGGTTATATTTGGGGGAAAAGTTTTATTTTAGACAGCATTTATGCAGGGCTTTTATATGAAGTGGGACTATATTCGAGGAGGGCCTCTCATATTTAAGTGCAATGAAGGACACTAAACAAATGTGAAGATCTTAATAAAAAAAAGTGCTAAAAGATTGTAAATTCTTGGACTTCTCTCAGTTAATACAGTTAGTTATATAAAATATGGTCGACAATATACAGCTGTGGCCACCTCTTCCTGGCTGTAATATTTCCATTATAATTAATTTCAGCAACTACTAATAACCTTGCTGTAACTACAAAATATAATTGTTTTGGTCCTATTATTTATAGTAATAAATACTAATATATAAAGTAATTAATCCCTTTGCCAGGAACACAGTTAATCTGCCAAGGTTAAGACAACCTTTATCTTTTATAAGTGCAATGATTAATCTAATGCTGTATATCATAGACAAGACTTATGTTACATAAGTAATTTTTCCATTTTAATCAATTTCAGCGGCTACCAATGACCTTGTGGTGACAAATGAAGGTAATTACATTTATACAATATAAACTTTTATAAGTGCAATGATTAATCTACAGCTGTACATCATAGACAAGACTTATATTACATAAGTAATTTTTCCATTTTAATCAATTTCAGCGGCTACCAATGACCTTGTGGTGACAAATGAAGGTAATTATATTTATACAATATAAACTTTTATAAGTGCAATGATTAATCTAATGCTGTATATCATAGACAAGACTTATGTTACATAAGTAATTTTTCCATTTTAATCAATTTCAGCGGCTACCAATGACCTTGTGGTGCCAAATGAAGGTAATTATATTTATACAATATAAACTTTTATAAGTGCAATGATTAATCTAATGCTGTATATCATAGACAAGACTTATGTTACATAAGTAATTTTTCCATTTTAATCAATTTCAGCGGCTACCAATGACCTTGTGGTGACAAATGAAGGTAATTATATTTATACAATATAAACTTTTATAAGTGCAATGATTAATCTAATGCTGTATATCATAGACAAGACTTATGTTACATAAGTAATTTTTCCATTTTAATCAATTTCAGCGGCTACCAATGACCTTGTGGTGACAAATGAAGGTAATTATATTTATACAATATAAACTTTTATAAGTGCAATGATTAATCTAATGCTGTATATCATAGACAAGACTTATGTTACATAAGTAATTTTTCCATTTTAATCAATTTCAGCGGCTACCAATGACCTTGTGGTGACAAATGAAGGTAATTATATTTTATACAATATAATGGTTTTTGTCATAGTATTTAAAGTAATTAATCCCTTTGCCAGCAACACAGTTAATCTGCAAAGGTCAGGTAACACAGGCCAAACATTTTTGTTGTTTCTAAGGGCAATGATTAATCTGTATCATAGACAAGACTTAGAATTTCATAGCAACTAATATTTACATTTTATTTAATTTAGAATCAGAAACTGTTATTTTCTTGTGTAATATCACCCATAGGACTTTCATAATAACTAGTAATGTTTGAAATTCATTGCAGAAACTGCCAGGTCTGCAGAAGTAGAGCTTGAAAATGTTCCCAGTGTATCTGAAGGTAAACTCACGATATATATTTACATGATAATAATGCCTCTGTGTCATATGATTTTTATGCACTTTGTAAAACCAAAATAAATTCTTTTTTATCTAATTCCCTGACTAGGTCTCCAAAATGACCTAAATAAGATGCAATGGTTTGCCATGGCAGCAAAATATTTTGTATTTCTGAAGATTTTCTAATGCACTTAGGATACACGTTATCTGCAACTGATCATTGTGACCATTGTTTAATTAGGCACTGATCTCCAGATAATATTTAATGACCTGTCTCAGAGAAAACCATGCAAAATTAGGGCAATGGTTTGGATGACCATCTCAGATTACTTTTTAACATAACACAATTACCAATATGAAGAAGTAAAACTTGATAGCAGGAATATAGTGCACCTTCAGTTGGAGTATTATCAGTAGATTTTTAATGCCAAGCCATTATATATTTTGCGTCACAACCCAGATAGCATTCCAAATCGTTTTAACCTTGGCGAGATGTTGGCGTGTTAATGTTGTTACAACAGTGGGCTACATGGAAACGATGCTGGGCCGATTTGGAATGCAATCTGGGAAAAATGTCATTTATTTTACTTGACCAACAGTAAGCAGCACTTGGCGCACCATATTTTCATCTCTTTTCTTTTGCCAGAAAAAATCATCACTATATGATAATACTATCAAATACAAATGATATTACTATTTGAAACAGAATATGGAAAAAATAAATTATTTTATTGCAAAAGAACCATACGATAAGTCTTCTTTTTACTTGTTTTTTTTTAAATGTTGCAGAAATAAAAAAATTGTGAAATTCACATTCACAGTATTTCCCTGAAATCAAAAAATTCATACGCATTTGACACCTGATTTCCTAAATTAAAGTGTTTGGCTATTAAGAAACAGGGCAGATGAAAGTGATAGTATAAAAGATATTAGGATGTCAGCGGCTTTTTGTAATCGGCACCCAGCGCCCGCGCCCAGCACCCAAATCCCACACCTAATGCCCACTCCAAAATGACCCTTTAACGTTTTGTGGAAATTATGCTGCTTTTTAAGCATTAATTTGCTTTTCAACTACAGCATATGTACAGTTGCTTTTACACATGGGCAGTGTCATAGATGAGGGGGGCACGGGTTTTAAGCAAATTTTGTTAAATCTTATCAAAATTACAGAAAAATATAGTTTGTTCGGGCAATTCACTCCTTAAAAGTCCGTAATAGCCCATATTTTGCTGATGTTACCCCAAAATTCTTACCATCTTATCCTTCTTAGATATTATTCAGATAGTTTTCAAGGGTTTCCCCACACAGAAATTTTAGTCAACATCAAAACAAGCCTATTAATTATTAGTCTTGACTAGCTGGCAGCACGAATCTAATTCGAGTTATGTAATTAGTACTAATAACTCCTAGGCCAAACCAAAGCCCCCGCCCCCCACCAGTTGCCCCCTCTCTCCTAGGGCAAACAACATCCTGGCTACGCCACTGCTTTATAATTATACAGACAGCATGTGCACATATATAAATACAAAATATAATGTCATGTAATATAGCATATAGTGAGTTGAAAAGGATTTAGTGTTGTTCAAATGAAGTGGTCAGTCACACTTTATTCTAGGGCATGGAGACAAGAGTACTCTATGTGCTGGGGTAATCAAAGCACTGGGCGCTGGGAGCGGGCGCTGGGCGCCGATTACAAAAAGCCATGTCAACATAGTACAAATGATGCCGTAACCTAAAAGTTTATAAAAAAAAAAAAAATTCTTGTACAAAACGGTAAATCGTCATTTTATACAACTTCTGGGAGTTTTATTTATTTAATGAACCCTCATAGATCTTGCTGTTGCGGCAGAGCAAATTTATGAGAATAATGGCTCCGATAGGCAACTGCCTTGAGATGCTCCTGTAGAAAAAAAAATACAACCTAAGAATTCTGACCTAATTTTTTATGGTTTAAATGGAGGTTAATCTTTTGGAGCAAAATAAAGGAAATTCTGAGAATCTCATTCAAAACCACTCTGAAAGATTTTCTCTGTGACAGGTCTTTGTTCAATCTTGGATGAACTAGAACCTACCTGCAACAAATGCAAGTACATATATATGCAGGTATAATGTTCTTTTCAGCAATGGCATATGCCAAGAAAATGGCAAACAGGCAATCAAGGAAGAGGAAGTTCCTTTCAAAAAAGGATGCGAAGGAAGAAGATGCCATGTGCCTCTATTGTGCCATGTCATACCTGACCACTGGAGGCACATGGATTAAGTGTCAGGTTTGCCATAAATGGGCACATATGGAGTGCTCATCTTCAGATGGCCAAACGTTTATATGTGAACTCTGTGATTAACTGTATTTATTTTTTCTGCTGTTAAATGAAAGTCAACAATTGCTCAGTGAAAGTTATCTTAACATCCGATTTGACAAGAAAAATGTTTCTTTATTATTATTTGTATTGTAAGTTTAATCTCACCACACCAATCGGACATTTCAGGGGCCGGCAATAAACCTGCCCGCCAGCCCCTGCTCCCTACCCATACGCCCGCCGTACCCCTCTCGGTTCCATATAAAAAGCACTGTGGCAATAAAACATTAAATACTGATTACTTCACTTCCAGTAAACATTTTGTCAAAATTTAAACCGATTCTGAATGCTAGGAAATTTGTAATGATTGTTTTAATATCAATTTAGTGTTCATAGACTATCATACACAGTAAACAGTATATTTAATTATATAAGGCCTACATATATTCTGTATTTCACTCATTAAAAAACGTCACCAATGATAAAGCCTACATTTTAAAATATGACTATTATGTTGTGATATACATAAATATATAGTATTGGTTTTAGAGTATAACTGAAGTGTTTGTATAACAACTACATAGACAACTATATATCTATCTATCTATCTATCTCATGGGTGTTAGCTAGCTAGTCAGTGTTATAACTGACCCTAGATATAGTTAATCATTGTTAATTATGACTTGGTAATTTTATCTTGAAGATACAACAGCAGTCTACTGTTGAGAACACTTGCCAGCGTCAGGCTGGGAATCTGATTGACTGGTCATTTAAACTAGGTTGGATTTTTTTTCATATACAGTCCTAGGAAATCCTGCAGAGGACCGCTCTCAGCGAGCGGTTGTTTCATCATAGGTAACCCTTGTCACTTTTAACACGGATTTATGTCATTATAATTGCATGTTGACACATATGGAAAAACCACAACCCTCTCACCCAAGAGTAGGAAGTATACATGTCAGTACTTAGAACCCCATTTAGTACTGTACTACAAGTTTGCAACTAACCCTTATAAAATTCCATTTGAGCATGGATGTAAAAGCTTTTACGTCCATGATTTGAGTCATTGACCAAAATAAAAAGCAGCTAGTTTGCCTATTATAGAAGTAGTTGTTTGTCGCATGCATGTATTGTCACTTACCGTATTTTACTATGAAATTATCAAATTAACTCAGTTATAAGAATTGCTAATAATTGCATAACTTCTCAAATAAGTCTTTTTTTTTTTTTTTAGAACATCAAGCCCAAAATGTGTATTGATTTTCATATATAAAAATCATGGATAAATCTCTATTTATCCAAGCTTTTCTGAGCTTATTGTCACGAGTTTTGTGACACCTTTACTGTTACTAAATATTTTTTTTAATGGCCTGTATTTTTATTATTTTTTTCTGCTATTAGAAGGGTAAAACATTGCACACCAATAATGAATATTATAGTGTGCCAATGAATGCACCTTTTCTGTCTTAAACATTACATGATAAAGTACTTATTTTTATATACTTAAAACTGTAATAGTGCCAATATTGCTTAAATTCATTTAGGTTCGTGGATAAATGCTTATGTTTATGTCATGAAAAAATAATTTAATTTTTTTTGTATGTGGTGATTTTTTTTAATTTGATGAAATGACATGAATAAATATTTTAAAGCAAATATGGCTTGTATCCTCCAGATTTGATAAATATTTCTTAGACTTTCTTTCTGATAATTCCATTAACAGTGCCTATATGTTGTGTCACACATGTGGCATCATCTGGTAAAACCATTAAATTTAACGGTGGGGCTTGTGGTGGCAGAGGGGTAAAATGCTCAGTGTGCAGGATTTCCTAGGACTGTATATATTTTAATATGTTCAAGTGAAAACAAACAAGAAATACCTCAAATTCGAGTTTTTAATTAAATTATCAATTCTAGGCGTGTTTCTGAATGTTGAATATTCATGGAGCAGCATCATTTAGCTGCTTGCTGTTAGAACTTAATTGCACAAAACGTCATTTTTGCCATAGCAACATCTGTAACCAGTGACCCCAGTACCGCAGTATTATGCTGTGATGTCCGAAATTCATATGTCTTGTATTATTGCCATGCATAAAATATTTAGGAAATTTATAATGATTAGGCAATCAGTGCCTCTTCTTTTCCTTATGAGTGATATCTATTACGGTTCATATTTGGAACAGTACTTATATACTGAATGTTAGAATCATTGTTTTGTAGATTATTTATTTCACAAATAGCTTTATATAATATATATTATATAAGCTGGGCTCACATTATGCAATTTTGTCGGCCAACACGGGGCTGGCGATTTTTGCGCCGATTTGTCGCACAGTCTCACACTACGCGATTTTTCCAGCCGATTTTGCAAAGTTGCAGATGAGTGCTTAAGGGGGGTAATATATCATGTATATGGCATTGTGCCAGCATAATAATACAGTTGGATCTCTAGCTTAAAGACCACACTACATCTAACACCTGGTTTATAATAGGCATATTATGTTGTGATTGACAGGTTTGTAAAACTATTTTATTTTACTGAATCTACATAGTAACAGTATTGAGTGTTACTGCACAAAATAGCAAAGAAATTATGGTTTAGATAAACTATGTCTGGAAATTTTTGCAGGCGTTTGCATTTGACTTTCAAGATCACATGCCATTCTCATATTTATTAATAATAATCACACAGTTACAGAAGGATATCAGTTCAGTCATATAGTGGAAAATATCTAGCAGAATTTCATTTAAAAATGATAGCAACCACAAAAAAAATTATACCAAAACAGCGTGGATGATAATTACCTACAAAATATACATGTTTTGAATGATTATAATATATTAGGCCTATGATCAGAAAAAAGAGGGAGTGACCTATATATTATGTGCAGTGCAATATACCTAAACAATAGCTACAGGGGGGGGGGGGGGTTAGCAATGTTTCTTTCAGCTAAGTACTATACACTTATGTTAAGGGTGTTTGGAAGTTAAATGCTTAATTGTCACTGTTTTCAGATGGTTTACATAGACTCCTGATTATAATTAATATCAAAATATTTTCATGCTTATGAATGACATGATGTATGTTACCAACATTTGGCATGCACCACCATGTTGTGTATATATTGTCTACATTGTGAAAGTAATTGTTTTTTTGTTTTTTTCGGAGGGGGGGGGGGACATTTGAGCTGTGCCCTTGTCACTACAGCCAGCTGAGTGCATAGAAAGACTATTGCACGAAATGATCAAATTTGATGGTTCACCATTTCACATCATTGAAAATGATAAGTTAAGTTTTTATAAATAATCCAACGAAAAAATATGAAGACTGCTGCATGGCCCTCAATACTCAGACAGTGTCAGACACAAAATCCTTTCATGTTTTATAATATTAGTGGCACTCAGGTTAATATATTTGACATCAAAAATCTGCTGAGGCAAACTTGTATAATTAACACTATTTAACAAAAATTTAATGTCTTCCTTCTACACACCTGGAATTCATCATTATTTTACTGTTTAGCTACTAGCATGACATTTATTTTGCACTTCAGTGAGTGAGAAACACTTTTTGCCTTGGCTTAAATCTTGGCCTATATTCAGAAACTGCTCACTTTTTGCTAAATAATATATAATCAACAACTGTCAAAAGTTCATTGAACCCAACAAAACTGAGCTGTCGATCATCTATATAGGTCTAGGCATGGTTTGCATTATTAGACGCTTGGTAAACAATTACACTTGACTGGCTATTCAGTTAACAGTTGTTACAATTAGTTGGTGTTTTGACTGGGCCCGCTCACATTGCGTAATCATTTCAGTGTCATTATGTCACTGCAGGGGGTGGAGCTTAAGTTTGATTGACATGCTGTGATTAATGATTGACATCGCTGTTAATTCATTAATCACGTGAGTTGTTTAACTTCATACATTTAAGGTCAAGATCGCAAATTATGTCAGACATTTTGCTGGTGATCAATAGCTATCAGTTGAGCTATTCAAGTATTTACATTCAATTTAATTGATATTGAATTTATTTTCTTGGATTGTTGGCAAAACTTCACTTCTAATGATAAAATTATGATGTTTTAATTTCTGCTGGAAGATGCATTTTTAATTTCTGCTGAAAGCAAAATCAGATAGATCTACATATGACATATTTTCTGTGTGTACTTCAATCTGGTTGTGCTAGTCAGAGCTAGAATTTTGCCAAATATAAATATTACTTGTTTACTAAAGTGAACATCAGAAAATTAGAAGCATGACCTTTGACCGAATCCCCCCCCCCCCCAATCTGATTTTTTCCCAGGCTACAATTGATTAAAACAAAAAGTAATGCTGTAATGAATGAATAAAAGGATTATATAATAGTTATGCACAAAACATAATATATGATTTGCAGAAAACTGCATAATTTTATTATTGCTAGAAGTGGAGTTATGTGAGATACAGTTCTGTGATCATTATAAATATAAGAGATGCAGGTGAAAGGTCAAGTCAAGTGCAGTTCCTGCAAAATTTTCAGACATTGTTTATGCTACTTTTTGGTTACATGGTAATCAAACTATCACTGCAAACACTTGTTACATAATCTGTAAGTCATTGACCTATTAACCAATCAAATTAAAGTAAAACTGTAATGCCCCTCCCACTGAACACATTGGCCAATTGAATAGGGGGAATGTTTATATTGCGGACACTGACTGGGACCCATGATAGTGTGGTCTTTCAGGTAGAGATTCAACTGTATATGGCTACTTCTTTTAGAGTGCTTGACCTTAGAGGAACAGTTAAAAGTCAGAAATTAATACTGAACAGGCCCCTGGATGCCAGTGAATGGTGATTGTCGGCCGATTTTCTTTGACATGCCAGACTCCTTGCGACACCAATTTATATCATATTTGATACCATTTAAAGATGAGTTTACGTGAATGACACGACTAATATCATATACTTAGCAATTTTTTTTAAACAAAACAAGTATTTAAAATATATGGCCTGAGGTCGCCCACTTAGGGCCGATGTCAAAACAATGTCTAGTGCTATCTAGGCAGTCGCTGCCAGCCATGAACCCACGTTGACTTTCAGTATAAATGAAAAATATTGACATACCTAAACTGAGGTGAATTTGTAAAAGTACATCCAGCTTGATGAAAAAAATAGATTGCATCCAACCAAACTTTCACCATCAAAATAGGTGTTGTCATGGGTAAGTTCCAGTGAAATACTCATATGAAAGGACAACCTGACAGGAATTCTTTAGTGTTTTATTGCTCTGTAAATTTATGATGGTTACAACAGTTACAGCTGTATATGTCCTCAGTTACTTGCCTATGTTATTCAGACCATTAGTCTACAAGAATACTGGAGTGAACTTGTTAGGTCAAAAGAGGTGAAAACTAATTTATTGCCCAAATGTTGGGGTGATTTAATTCTTATCAAATGTTCCAATCAGTTCGAAAAGTCGTTGTACATTATATGGATGTTTGCTATTTGGTGGGGTGGGCAGCGCTACGTACACACAGTGAAAAACCAAAATTAATGTTGTTCCTTTACATATACATGTAATCAATGCTGGTATAATTTTTTGCTGTGCATGTGTTGGTTGTTACAGCGTTTTGTACATATCTTTATTATTGATAGATGTACCGCATATAGAAGTTTGCTCACCCTACTTCTCTTGTTTAATTACCATAGACTTATTTTAATACAATTAAATATACAAAATGGCCCAAAGCAAGTGGCTCATATGTTATTATTGTATTGTATTGTATTGTATTGTATTGTGTTGTGTTGAGGATTTATGGTAGGTATTTTAACATGTTGTATATGACCAGATACCAGAGTTACATGGTAGCAGTTTACAAAAGCAAAAAAACAATATATGAGACAGTGTTATGCCAATGACCAGGGCCCTAGCAAGCTTTGAGGTCACCTTTATCAGTGTCTGCCCTGAGTGGCACGTACTCTGGACCTACTGTTATCAGATCTGGTCTCCATTATGGAATGTTTCATCTGTGCTGATAAATGTATGTTACGGTATATCTGTGCAATCTATAAAAATTCCAAAGATATTTATTTATTTTATGCAAATACATTTTATGTATAAACTATTTTGAAATACATTCTCTATTATTGCTTGCTATTGTTCAAGAAATTATTAAATATATTTGAAAATAAATTATGTGAATTTATTCCCGGATATTTTTACTTTGTTTCATGTGTATGCACAAATATTATATAAAATACATCTAAGTTCATGTATCAATAAATATTGGTAATTTTGAAATAAACTGTTGACATTGAATTGGTCTCGAGTTCATTGTGTATGTGAGGTCGTTAGCTATAACTTTTTAAAGGGTCACTCATTTCAATAATGACAATTTCATATTAAATAACATGGGACATGTTATTTTTTTATTAGTCAGTCGGCGCAGGGCCGATCTGAGAAGCTTCAAAATATGAAAGTGTGGCATAAGCAATATACTCAAGATATATCATAGTAATAACATTAATTACACCATTGGGCAGTACAGAAGTAGGACTAACAGTACTGCAATGCTCATGTACTGTGGGGTGGTGGGGACGGGGAGTTCAGTCAGTGGCGTAGGCAGGGTATTGCTGCTTGAGAAGGAGGAAAGTGCCAATTAACAATAAAGACTTTTTCGTGATAAGGTCATTACATTTGTAAGTTAGATTTACAGAGGGGCAAAGGAAATTTTACAGGTTGGGGGGGGGGGGGGAGGGGTTGAGCCCCACTGCTGTTGAGTTAATTTGTGGGGGGGGGGGGGCTGAGCTACCCTGTTCAGATCCTCACTTTCATTGGGTAGTGTAATATATATATCTTCCGTTAATTGCTACTACAGCGCTCCCTATGAGGTATTCCATCATGGTTATATGTTTTGTGCTGTCATCTGGTGTTATGTTCACAAGGCTCTGGAAGTTGCTGGACAAGCTTCAAGACAGTTTGCAATTCATTGTACAAGTGGCGACACCTGGAGTCATAACTATTTGGTGTACTCCGGCCTAACTGAAGTTTAGGCATCATATCAAACTGGCTGTTGCTTAAACCTAACTTGTATTAATATAGCCATATAATTTTACTTGTATTATATAGCCATATAATTTTGTATTATATAGCCATATAATTTTACCAGGACTACGACCAGCATGATCAGAAATATCCTTAATGATATATAGGCCTAGGCCTAGCATGTATTGTACAGAGTATCATTTTTTGATTGAGAATGTTTTGCATATATGAAATATAACCATACTAATATATATATATATATATATATATATATATATATATATATATATATATATATATATATATATATATATAGTAATAGTAATAGTATTTAGGCCTATTCATATATAGAACTACAGATAGATAGCAATGATTTCTCCCTTAGACATACATGACGTGGTAGCTCAGCTGGGAAGATGGTAGAAATTAGCACAAGGAAGGCATTCATGAGTCGTAGGTTCGAGTCCCACTCTTTTTCATCTAGAACAGTCCTCCCTCGCACCCCTTCTTTTTTTCTTTTTTCTTTTTAGATAAAAGGGATCAGATTATCTGATTTCTGCACAAAGTACTAGGAACATGCCTACAGATAAGAATATAGGCCTAATTAATATTATTAATTAACCTACATGTATTTGTAGGCCTATTTTTATGGTTCTGTATCAGTAATTTGTTGACCAGTATTACGTTTAAGAATCATCATACATTATAATTAAGCTCAAATGGACCAGCAAAATGCGTGGCTATCCGATATAGGAGCTTACAGGCGTCTATCTCGTGTAACAGTGTTTTGACCATATCTTGGCATCTCTCAAGAGGTTGAGAGACGTCTCTTGACCCTCTATTTACAGTGGTCAAAGTCATGTTAAAAGCCTCTAGCTAGAGGGCGCAATCACGTGTATAACCTGTGTAGATTGTAAACAGCAGGGGCCCCAAGACCGAGCCCTGGGGCACTCCGCAAGCCAGATGTTGGGGGCTAGATGTTTCAGTGGACACTTTCACAACTTGTTGACGCTGATGCAAATATGATGAGAACCACGACAAGGCAGTTCCACACACTCCGATTTGTTGAAGGGTGGTGATTAGCAGTGTGTGGTTGACAGTGTCAAATGCCGCAGATAGATCTAATAACACAAGTAGTACGGCTTGCTGTTCACCTAGGGCATGGATGACATCATTTTGGACACGCAGAAGTGCAGTTTCAGTACTGTGCCCTTTCCGGTATGCTGACTGGCATGGTTCAGTCAGGTTGTTGTCATTTAAATAAGCAGTTAGTTGGTTAGCTACTATCTTTTCCAAGATCTTAGAGATAAATCCAAGGTTTGACACAGGTTGAAAGTTCGTAATACATTTTCATCACTGTTGTCACGTGTGCTGTGATCAGTGACAGAAGGTACGACTATTTGAGATTGCTGTGACAGAAGGTACGACTATTTGAGATTCACTTTGTTCACTTCGGACTAATTTGAGATGGAGATTAGAATATTTTTAACCACACCATAGCCTTTATATATATATAGCCTATATATTTTTTAGGCACCATAATGAATACGACTTCTTGGTCTCTGCTTAAAAATTTTCAAGAGTTGGCAATAACTCATCATGACGTTGCAAATTGACAAACAATACAAGTTTTTCTGTCTCTCAAAGTGATTCTGCCACGTCATATTGATTGCTATTGTTTGTAATTTTAACCTGTCATAGGTCATTGAATACCTCCAACCAACCATGAATGTTTACAAAACACAGTAATCTGCATATTGGGATAATCTCTCTGTTTGTCAAATCTCTTGGTTGGCTGGGCAAATTCAATAGCTTGTGGAAAGTTGTTCTCACTGTTTTAAAACAAAGATAAAGCATTGGATCATTTGATTAGGCCTACATCACTTGAGGACTTTGAGGACTTTTTTCCCCGCCATTTTACCCTGCACCAGAGACTCCCTGGTTCTCAAAAGTGAAGATATCGCTGGTATCCTATCACTGTAATTAAACATAACCTCAGAATTGAAAGATACAAGAGTATAAAGTGCACACATTTCCGCCCAGCAAGCCAATACCCAAGTGAACAGTCTGACTCTAGAAAACACCTCATTAAAATGTGAAATTGATGAGATGAGAAGTAAATTGCTCCAGCTAGAATCCCAGTCCAGACAAGAAAATCTGCTTTTTGATGGTGTAAGTGAAGACACAATCGAATCCTGGAGTATTTCTGAAAACAAAATTCGCACTCTGCTCACGACAATGAAGGTACCCAATAAACAAGCCATCAAATTTGAACGTGTTCATAGAATTGGTGCAAAGACTGATAGTAAATGCAGACAAAATATATTATATGGTGCTTGTCCGGTGTGTAGCACCGGTCTTTCTAATACCTCACGCAAAGAACAGAGGGATACGGTAAAAAAAAGATTGTTGAAACGACGCCACAACGCCGTTACAAGTGGTTGGAAATCTTGTTTAAATTTGTGCAATTTCGTTGTGCTGATTTAGTTTTGGGCGAAAGAAACATTATTCAGCAGTTTTGCAGTGAGTTGCTTCGTGAATAAAACAAAATGTGCTTAGTAAACGCACTACTTTGTGTTCAGACGACAGGCAGAAGTATTTCCCCGATTTCAGGGGAGCGGCAAATTGGTTATGAGAAAGGCCGATGCTTTGCAATGGATCGTAGTGCCGCCTTTCAGAAGAAACTACCAGTCCCCCGCCAAATTGCGCCCATAACCACAATCTCACAGGTACCAAAATTTACATTGCTGAGGGTACAATTGTAATTTGTGAATGGTATTGTCAGGAAGACCACAAAGTACACTGTCGGAGTAATCCAAGTGACTTTGTACCAGCGATGATGCTAATGTTGTTGCTGTCTTTGTTTCAATGAATATCCTAATCTGCTTGATCTTGCGGATGTTACAGATGGCAGTTCTGCATTTAGCCGTAATATGATCTTGTAGAGTTAATCCACTATCTAAGTACACTCCCAGATATTTGATGGCATCACTTACAGACACCTGCTATTGACCAATACTGAGATGCCTTGTTTACATTTTTGACAGTAATTGGTGACTGCCAATTATAGTAATCTCTGTCTTTTCTGGGTTTATCTTAAGATAGTTGGCAGACATCCAGTTAATGATATTTCCGATGGACTTCTCAATTCGCTGCACACGGTGATTTTCTGAATGCAGTGCAGATGAGACAAAACTGTCTTTGATATAGTGGGCGTCTGCATAGCCACCCAAGTCTTGACCAATGCAAATGCAGCACTCAAGTCTAATGCTACCATGATAGATACTTCCCCTTTTCCATGGCTCACAAAAGATTATTCATTAAGAAGCACAATGGTGTTTCAGTGCTGAAGTTAGCTTTGTAAGAACTCTGATGAACTGAGTGGAGATTGTTTTTATCCATGTGATGATTTATTTGTTTGATGCCACCTTTTTCAACAATCTTAGAGAGGAAAGACAGGTTGCTTACAGGCCTATAGTTTTTTAAAGCTAACGGAAGACCAATCTTTTTCTACCTGCCAACTTCAGATCATCAAAGGCAAATGATGAACTACTCTTTCTCCAAATCTTTTCTCTTTTCCGTACTTTAGCTCTTAATATTCTTGCCTCATTAGTAAATCATGCTACTTTTGGCCTAGGAATGATAATTTTGGTTATAAGAGGTGCATGTTTTTTCAAAATTTCAGAAAGTTTAAGGTTATATTGTTTAGCTAAATTTGCACCTTGCATATCCAATAGTGTGTTGGAAGTTGCTTGAAGATCATATCGAAATGCATTTTGTCCATTTTGGCTACATGACGAAACTGAGTCATCACTTTCTGACGAGGAGGATGGGGAACATCTACCTTGAAACTTATGAAGGTATGATCTGACAAGAAGTAGTCTGACAATGGTTCTGTTACCACAAGGCCAGTGTCATTGGGGACAATGCACAATTCCAGGATATGACCGGACCCATGGGTACTGCAGTTGGCGAGGGGTTGGCCCAACATCAGACACCAACATTGGTACCATGCTGTGCCCAACATTGCCACTGTATGCACATGTTATACCAACAATGTTGGGCAGCATGTGATACCAACATTGCCGTTTGGCAAAGATGTTGGGCCAACGCCTCACCATTGTACAAAATGACATTGGCCCAATGTTGTCTTCCAACTTTTGCCCAATGTCTGCATGTTGTCTGGGCTTTTACTGAGAAACCAATCATGATCCAAAATGTAAAGAACCACAACTACCACACACACACACACACACTAGACCATGGTGTTGATGTGTGAAAGGGAAATATGGCACTTAAAAAATTCCATATTACACTGAAAACATTGACAACTTTTGATTGAATGGATTAATTTTAGCAGAAGTACAACTGTATATAGTTTCAGGGTAGAGCAATAAAGTTGTGCAATATGAGTGAACTTGGGCCAAAGGTCAGGTTTAAAATGTTGTAAATTCATATCTTGATTTTATTTCAAGGTTAAATTTTTTAACAAATTTATTGCAATGGTTTAATGTTCTTTAAACTATTATGTCAAGTTTCCCTGCAAGGTAAATAAGGTCAAATGTCAAGGCCACATGTGAAATAGTGGTAATTTTCCTGATGTTTTATATTTCATGCAACAATTTGTTGCATAAATGCATGTTGAAAACAGTGATTTATACTTCTATGTCTAATCCGTTCAGTAAGACATTTGGTGATGATTGGACAAATGGTAACTGAGATAAGGGGATCAGATGTATTTCTAACAGCTGTGTGCAATGCATTTTGAGTTACTTCGATCATTACATTATTTATCTATTTAACTATTGTTGTCACCATTCAGTACATAGTTTCCCTATATGGTCGGCCAAGTTACCATGGCAAGGCATGGCATGCTTTTCTGTTATATATTGTTTTTAAACTAGGGTCTTTTAAGTGCTTACTAAATTTAAATATTTTTTAACTGTCTTTGTGGGCAAATAATTCCTTACAAGTACCATAATATTAATATCAATACTACTGTAGCAGGTTGGAATGAAAATAATAGTGCATAACATATCTTTTGGATCCTTAGTTGTTAATTAATATTTAACTTGTACACAAATGTGATGTAACCATTGTATATATTAGTATTGTAGTTCATTTTATTGTCGTTAATAGTTGATAGTTCACAATCAATGTAATATTACATAACTGCTTTTACAATGCACAAAATAGCTTGTTTATGTTGTTTAATCTCGATTGAAATGCATAACTTCAAGAAAATAACTCTGTAAAATTCTGGTGTCAACCCCTAGAATGGATGGTTGTCTGAGGTCAACTTAACAGTCAAGTTGAGTCAATCAAGCCATCGTTTGGCCAAGCAAGTGGGACATATTTGGGTTATGTCATTGGCCAAGAGAAAGTGGCCCGAGTAGATGCAATGATTCAGATTATATTTTCCTGTTCCTACAGGCAAGCTTTGAAGCAACTTTTGGGTATGGTAGGATACTACCGAAGGTTCTACAAGACCTTTACTTTATCTCTTCCAAATCATACATGAAAAACCGAGAAGTTTGTTTTGGATGAGCCCTGCCAAAAGGCATTTGACAAATTAAAGACAAAGTAGTGTCACTTCCCTGTGCTCAGGTCACCAGATTTCAGCGGGCCATTTTCAAAGCTGTGGATGCTAGTGATGATACAGCTGGTGCTGTGCAGTTGAAGTAAGATTATGGGGATGATGTTGAATATCCTATTGCATACCTTTCGGAAAAGTTTATTCAAAATCAAAATAATTATTTAACTAATAAGAAGGAGCTTCTGGTTTTGATTTTGGTCTAAGACATGAAGTTTACATTTATGCAGGTCAGAAACCCCTCACTGCACATAATGATCACCACCCATCGGGTTTTGAGTAAGATGAAGAATAAGAACAGACGATTGAGAAACTGTTGCTTGAAGTTCAGATTTAGGTAAAGATAATATATTGCTTATTACTTATGGTGTTAAAAATTTGTCGCAAAATTTCGTTTTGGGTCAAATTTTTACCTCGGAGGTGTGACATGCTAGAGAATACAGTAAAACCCCTTCCCCAAAAAGGGATGGGGGTTTCACTCTATTTCGTAAGACGTAACAGGACCTGCACTGTGGAAAGCAGTGAGTTTCACAAAGCCAGAATCCCAACACAGAAGTGGGGAGGACCCTAGAATCAACTAGAGAACCCCAGGCCCTAAACGACTGGAATCTGTCGGCCCAAGACAGGTGTCAGCTGGAAAAGAAAACATCAGGCTGTGGGTGGAGGTGAGCTAGGTAAAACCTGGTAAAGGTGTTGGAATTGGCCCATCACCCTGCCATAAGAATCTCCTCGAGGGAGTGATTGTCAGCCTAATATGCTCAAGACGCAGCCATGCGGCATACTTCATGAGCATGCACTGGGGGTATGTCAGTGTTGTGGGCCGATCAGATGCATTGGACAATCCACTGCAACTCCGATTGAGCATGAAAAGGCAGTTACCCTAAATCTTCAGGAAGAGGTGGTGACCTTCCTGAACATCATCGATGCCTGTAAGTACCGACGCACCCAGGCAACTGGGCAGAACCTGTCATCTCGTTTCTGGGTCTCGGCAGACGAGACGAGAGAAGGCACAAAGAAAGGGGCAATATTGTGTCCTGGAACTGCAACTTTAGGCAAAAACCCCACCACGGTGCGTAGCCCTGCACACCAGCCAAGGATGAACAGTACGAGGCAATGGTTGAAGGGGCAAAATGCCTGTCATCATAAAAATGTACCAAAATGTCAACAAGAGTCACTATCGAGTGATCCTGGGAATCCAATGGGTGACCCCTGCACCAGTCAAGCCAGTGTGAATAGTAGAGGCCTATGGAGCTTGACCGGAGGTTGCCGGTGGCCGGTTGCCAGCAACGAAGCTCGATCTAAAAGGCCCTCCTCTCTGAAGTGCTGCCTGACAATGGCCAGGCGTGAAGGTTCAGCCACCTGGACCTCAGGTGGTAAACAGGCCGGTTATGCTGGACAGGGCGAATTTGTGCAGGACTTCCGGGATGAGTAAATGGGGGAAATATTTAGGCACGCCACCCCTCCCATGCCATGGTCAGTTTGTCCACCGCCAGAGAGTTTGGAAATGGAGACACTAACCGCATTGGAACAAAACAGTAACATACAATGCCATGAGCAAAGCCCAGCACAGAGCCTAGCGACACCATGGGAATAAAAAAAACAAAGGCATAGTGCATTGCTCTGTGTTAGGAAAATTAGGTACTTAAACATTCCCCTAGTCCAGTCCAGAAGAACAGGAATGCTGGGAAAAAGTGACTATGTAGGATTGAGGAGGTCTATATATACCAGGCAGGGGTTCCCCTCTAACAAAGAGAGGGACTAATCTGTTTAGGAATTAGTTCAGTCCGATTAAGAGCAAACAAGGGAGATGGCTATGTAAAACTAACTGTTTTACACAGTGTAGGTCCTGTTTTGTCTGACGAAATAGAGTAAATTATTTTGATCTTCAGTTATTGGATAGTAGTGTATTGTTATTCATTCTATTGTCCTTAATTGTTGACAGTCAATATATATGCAAAATGCACACAATAGATTTTTTATGTTGTTTGACCTCAATTGAAATGACCTCAATTGAAATGGCAACAAAAAATCTCAAGAATAACTTTATGAAAATAATTTGACCGGTAAACTTCTGGTATCTCTAGACCTATAAGATCCACAGCTTCTGCACTACACATTGTCACCACTGAGACAGTTAAGTCTGATCGCAGATTGCTGTGCCAAAAGGTTTCTTTGTTTTATTTGAAGGACCGGGAGTTTAAACTTTATCCTTTTTTTTAAGTGATTTGATTGAATTGTATTTCCAAGTGTATATTATGAGTTTTTGTTTTCCAAAAGCCTAAGGGTATTGACCTGAAAAATTTGTGTTTTTTTTTGTCGAAAGACATTTTAGAAACCTAAGCTGCTGCAGCAGCATACCCTCGGCAAATTTGAGAGAATTAAATTATTGATACTGGCCTAAGTGTGAAATTTGACAGTAAAACTGTGAACTTATTTATGGTAAAAGCCCAAAATGAGAAATATATTGCAATAAAATTTTGGAATTTACCGTTGCATAGACAATAATTAATAATTAGTGTAGTGCTTTTAAACGTTATTTATTAAATAATAGGCGAAAGGGCAAGTTATCATTATTTCCTTATAATTATATAAAATTATTAAGGTGGTTTTTATTTCTTTCATAAAATATGATGTCTTAAATAGCATGACAGGTGGCTTTTCAAAATATATACACTTTATCGTTACAATAATATGAATGTCATTGTTAACATACAGTCATGGTTTAGGGAATGTAGCAAACAACAGTTTTAGCATTTTTGCACATTTTCCATTATAATGAACAGTATGACATTAAAGTAAGGATACACTTTTGAAAGTAAAAGTACTATGATTTAGACATTTTAAAACCTATACTTTTTGTATTTAGGCATAATAGTAGTTGAGATGGAGAGGTGTGGAATAATAGGAATTTACCCCATTTTTCCCCTCACCATATGTCCTAAATATAAATAATATGTCCATATGGTTATCAAATTTAAAAAATATACATATATTCACTTCTAAACATAGAGTGCCACGGTTTAGGGAACGTGTCAAACGACACAATTTTAAGCAATTTTTTTCATATTGTCCATTATTATGAAAAAAAAAGGTATTATGTCAACAAGAAGTTTAGAAAGTGAAAGCACTATGATTTAGACAAATTATGGCCAAATCTCATGGACATTATGTATATAGGTATGATATTAGTTGAGATGTGTATGTTAAGAAAATTATGAAATTTTCATGTTTTTTCACCATTACCATAATTTTTGACATATTATGACAAAGTTGCAATCATGTAGGTGCAGTAGCGTCACTGTTCTGCTTCAGAAAAAAAAATTATAAATTTCATAAAACATAGCTTAGACATGTCAATGAGACTATATATATCAATGTGCATGCAACAGTGTTGGTGTTATGTTCCAGAACAAAGTGTGCTGCCAGCCCATCAGTCCCGCTTGCCCAGCTGATGGACACCTTTTGCCCAAAGTAACTACAATACCTTCGACAAAAGTATTTTGTGCGACTCACAATTGTATGTGTTCCAGCCAAATTTTTTAAGTACAGAATGAGCTAAGGACGCTTCATCAGCTGAGGTGCCCAAATGAAAGTTTTAGTGATCAAGGCTACAGTCTGTGGTTTCGTGGGGGTTGCGTAAAACAATATCATGCTTAGGAAAATTATATAATAGTATAGATGATGGTGAACAATTCTGCATAATTCCCGTAAATCCCACAAGTCCGGCAATTCCCAATAACTCCTTCTACGTCCTGTAGCATTCTGCATTTCCCTTACATCCTGAACAAGTCCCACCAAATCCTATGTAATTCCCGCAAGTCTCATATTTCCCTGTGGTGTCCCACAACTCCCAATAAGCCCCTGCTAAGTCCCATAAGTCCCTTATGTCATGTCCTGAATAATTCTGTAAAGTCCTACTTTATTGCTGTAAATCCCATCAGTCCCTATGATAGCATGCAATTCCCAATAAGCCACATAATGTTCTGCAATTCCTATCCTCCTTAATAACTCCACTAACTCCACTATCTCCATATGGGTCCCATGAGGTCCTCCAAGGCCTATCTAATTCCAGCATTTCCTATAACTCCTCCAAGTCCTGCAATTCCCAAATGGGAGTCCCATATGGGTTTAATGGGGCCTTCTAAATAGTTGTTCTTACAATCTAAAATATTGCACATCCAGAAATTGCATGTTTATTCAGTTCTGATATTCATGTATGAATATAAAGCCGACTAAAGTAACTATTCAACACCAACTTCAAATTCCTATGTGTACTACGACATTTTCACACACAAAAAGAGGAAATATTTGTGAAATTTTACTATGCTTTTGATAAGCTACTAGACAGAAGATGCAGCCTTCATACTTTATTAAAAAAAGGCTTAAGTTATATTTACTTAACAATAAAATGGAATTCTGATTTCTGCATATTTCAAGTGTGCATTATAATGATTATAATCATGATTTAATCTTTACAAATATTTTTTGCACTTAAAATTTGATATTAATTATTACCCAATTCATGGTTATGTACATATGATTGAAGAAGGGAGTGCTTAAAAAAATGTGTATATATTTATATCATTTTTCCTTTCTTTTTACCATACTGTTTTATTTTCTTATTTGTGTATTTATTTATTTATATTATATAATTTATTCTACCATATGATATAATATTCTAGACAATAATTTATCTTTATCTCCATAACCTGAGGGCAAATATACCATTTGGGTATCAGCCTCCATTCAATTCCATATGTAGTGCATATGTATGAATATTATGTATTTTTGATATGTGACTTTATGATATGTGCATGTGTATGTATATAAGTGTAAACTGAGTGAATGAGAATGATGAATTGATTAAAATGTAAATGAAATGATACATCCATCCATAAACTACCATCAGACAGCCAGTGTGTCTCAATGCTGATTCAAATATCAAGTTTGGCTGGAATGTGGGCACCCAGCTTACTTTGGTTGGCCAGCACTCTCTGTTGTGTAGAACAGCCAGTCTGTGTTAATTTTGTTTTCTAATACAAGGACAGAACGTCAGTCAGTGTGTCCTGATGTTGATTTTTATCAACTTCTCTTGGACCGCCACTGTGCATCTATGCTGCTTCCAATAAGAAAACATGCAAAATGTGCTCTAAGGGCAGGACAACCTCTTTGTTCTGATGTCGATTGTAACCAACTTCTCTTGAACAGCCACTGTGTATTTATGCTGTTTCCCATCAGAAACATGCAAAAAACCAACCAAATTTGCTATGTTTAGCATAAAGCCAGTGTATCCTGTGTTTGATGTTTTATCTTTCCTTGGAGAGCCAGAGAGTACATGAGATGCTTGCTACTATGTAAATAGAAAACCGGGAAATATTTAATGAAGGTAAATCTAATGTTTATCTGGATTAATTTTCTAGTACAGTGTCAAACCACAACTCAACTAAACAACATTGCGTTCTTTCTATGTCACTCTTTGTGATTAACAAAGTTACCCTGATTACTTTTTTTTAAATTGTTCTTTCTTGTTTTTGGTTGATGATGGACTTACTGGTTCGAGAATCCTTTTCTTTGCTTTCCTAGGTGAACATCTAATTTCTGGTACTTCTGTACAAAAATTATCAAAAACACAATCACCATTTTCAACAGAAGTTTGAGTGCCAGCTTCTTTTTTAAGTGTCAATGATTGAATATTCATTGTAGTCCGGCAGCCAAACCCAAATTATAGGGGGTACCTTCAAATGTTGTCCATAGTTTTGATCTTGGTGTCATTTGAAAGCTAAGAATGTGTAGATTAAGAATCTGCCAGATGCCCACCTGGCACCCTTAAGCATTTTGCATAATTCAAGATGTCAAAATCGCCAATATTTTCTCTCTAAATTACCCTAGAAACACACATTTGGGTCTATACCATGGATTTTGGGGTCAAATTATCCATTTCTGACATTGTAATTGGTCTCAATTATAGCAGTAACAGAGATATTATGTATTACTTACATGTAAATATCATGTCTGGCTGAAATCACAAGTATCACCACTCTAAGTTATGATAGAAACACCTTCTTTGGATCTATACCTAGGTGTTTGGGTTCATATACTCCATTTCAGGTATTGTTATTGATGTCAGATGCATACATTTCCCAGCAACAGTGATATCGCGCATTTTATTCAGCTGACATCGACAATACTTCCTGTCGTCATTCAGAGAGAACAAACTATATCTGTGTAAAAAATATTGGTTGGAAAAGTGAAACTTTAGGGAATCAATTGATTGCCCATAAATAAATAAATAAATTATTTCTTTAGAAGCATTGCTAAGACAAAGGTATTGCTGCCATATTGATAAACAGATGCATTGTTGAACATTGCCAAATTTTATTGGTCGTCTAGACAGCAAGTAGTTTGCTGAATCAGGCTCCCTGTTGTCAAAGTTTGTCAAACTCTTGAGAAACCTGTCTCATTCACCATTGTTCAAAAACTATTTTCTCCTGTTGCACTAGGTAACCAAACCTCTATATCCATTACATAATGACCTTAGAAGTTAAAACATTGGTAACAACAACTGCCCAAGCCCAATTTCAAATTCGGAATGAATAAGTATTGATTGTATGATATCAGCCAAAATATGATGCCATGGTGGTAGTGCCTCAACTTGCTAACAAGGGGGAGTGCAAGGCGGGGTGCACTTTCATCCTTGCCATCACTCGATCGGCCATGAGCGAATTTACCACATATAGTTCCTGGGTCATTCTGATAGAAATCAGCTGTCTGGTCTCCCCAAACTGCAGTCCAAGACCGACATTGTAATAAATAGGTGAAATAACATGGATGAAGATGAATTACTGTGACTTGGAAGTGTTAAAAAGGCACCGACCCCTTCTCCCTTGCCCCCCCTGGCAAATCTTCAACCATTAGATATTCATTTGATATTCGGTCAAGGGGGGCAGGGGGATGATTGTTTGGCCATTGGGGGGCCGCGGTGACTCTCTCCCCCAGACACCGATCTCTTCTCCTTTGCTCCCCCTGGCGAATCTTCAACCATTAGATATTCAATGAACTTTACTGTTCGTTGAATATTCAACGAATCTCCAATGTCAAATGAACTTTACTGTTCGTTGATTCCACGAATCTCCAATATCCAATATCTAATGAACTTGACTGGCCTGCGGAGATGTAGCTTTTAGCGTAATGGCGGCACTAATTTGCATGAAAAACATACATGGTACAATTTTACAACTTTTTAACAAGGCTCATCATATTTTACGATTTTTGCCATTTGGTTGCATAAATTAACAGTTGATTTCAGGGGGTGCATGGCAAACATTTGCCCACCCAACTATTTTCTCTTTTGAAGTGATAAAATCATGTCGATGAAACATAAGTCCTGTGGTCTCTATATGTAGGACCCGACCCTGCAAACACAAACAGGTTGTAACGTTCATGCCGCAATATTAGACTAATGTTATCACAATATTAAAGTGTGAACCCTAAAACAACTTACCAGTCGTATTTCCAAGTAATATTCCCAAAAGTGATTGCTAGATCATCTTGACAACATTCAACACGTTGTCATAAGGTGATAACATGGACTTCCAAACATCTCAGCAACATTTGAAATATTATTCCACACAGATATCGCCACAATATCAACACAACATATGAATAATAATATTTAACCAACATTATGTCAATATATGAGGAACACATTGCCACATTATAAAAGTGTGGATCATATAAAACCCTGCAGAAATATTATAAATGATATTACCATAAAAACTTGTCAAAATAATTTCACCAAGTGAAATACATTATAAAATATTGCAGTAAGATCCCACAATATTTTTGGTATAATTCGTTATAAATATTTTCCCAACATGCCATGTACAATATGTTGAAAACTTTTGGTCTTTTTAGGGAATCACTCTTTGCAAAATTAATGGACACATGTATCTCAACCATTTTTGTCCAGAATTTCCAAAGAAGTTATCATTCATCAATAAAGATTATAAAATAAACCTGCGTCACGAAAGGAAATATTGACATGTAAAGCGCAATATTGAAACTATTAAGGACAAATGGTGACTTTTTTTCTGTTGATATAATGGTGATTACCTTTCATCAGATACGTGCATGAGATGTCCACATGATGAAAATCAAATAATATTTGGTGAAAGTCAAATTCGTGCAGGCCGTTCATTTAATAATGATTTTTAGCTTGAACATCTGGGCTGTGTACAAATGTGAGTACAATGTATAATAGCTTAAAGTATTCCCTTGTATCATAAGTTCTTCCACAAGGATAAAATAAAAACCGTCAGAAATTTTATAAAATGTAATTCCTCTTTAAAAGTCCTCTTAGTTACAAGGCAGCTCGGATCAACTGATTTTAAGCTAACAGACCATTTCAACCTAAAAATTTAAAATAGATGAAATAGGCCTATAATAAGCAGTACATAAAGAAAAGGACCAAATATAACTCCATTTGTAAAAAAAAATCTGTTTAATGTGTTGCCAAAATAAGGCAGGAAATGAAATTAATGAAGTACGAATAGTCTAAATAAATATTTTACTTTTATCTGAAAGTCTGTTGCAGTGCTAAGCACCGAAATGTTATTTAAATATTTTATTTGTAAATCCCCGGATATGTCACTATATTAAAAATTCTGTGAATCTTGAATCTTATAAGAAGGCAGGATGCTTTTTGTCAACTGATTGAATCAGGTGTACTCGGTGTCTTGCTGATACAAGTAAAAGACCCCACCCATGGCGTAAATGTTCAACAGGTGTGGGCTACAAGCCTTGTTAGCTCATCATTATGTCTGCCTCTGGCACCTGGTCATATAAACTGATTAAACTTCAGATCGGTAGCATATATACAATACAATACGATACATTACAATACAATACAATACAATTGGTGCTTTCTTTGAATCCACTTTATCGTAAGTCCTGTATTCCTCTGTATGCTGTACTGATAAACATGAAACATTTTTGCTTGAGTTCACGGATATCATGTGAAATGAAACTGGACTGCATTTTAGATCCGGATTTGTGACAATTAGTTTGAAATGAAGGATAGTCTTCAACGTTTTACGTACAAGACAGTAGGGCTGGACAGTATACTGCTTTACGATATACCATATTCCAAATGATACTTTTATACGATATTCGATATTTTGTACATATATATATATGTACCACTTGGTAGAATATCATTGCAGCTTATTTAAATCTTTGACTTATAAAAGTTATACTTTCTGTCAGTAATTGAAGGTTAGTTTGCACAATTAAGTCTCAACCGCCATATTTTACAAACTACCTGATCCACTCTGAAATAATTTTGACATATGTTTTCATCCGGCAAATGACGTTTAGTGACTACTGGCCTTTTTCTTTCTTATCATTTTACAAAATAGGGTTCACAACAACTTATATGATGTTGGTAACTAAAGAACAAATGAATGTCAAATTACATCTTTCTCTTAGGCCGACTTATTTATATCTCACCAATGTTTGATAATTTATTTCTAAACAGTTTATATGGTGCAAGAGCATAACCTGGTAATTAGGATCCATGGCGCCTCTTTTATACCTCCGATCAAAAGCACTGGGATGTATCGGCCACCATATGTCTCATATTATGAAAGATAACATTAAAAGTTAATCAACAAGTGACTGTTATGTCAACACTTATGATAGTTTAGTAGGAGACATGCGATGATTAGGCCCCGCTGCTCAAGTGGTATTGCATTTGGGCCTGCAAAGGTGCACATCAGGAGCACCATTGAAATTAGGGCAACAGTGATTGATCTGCTTTAAGGGCATATAAAGTGTGTATTCATTTCGGTCAGATCCTTGGCTTGCAGGCTCGACCTGAGGGTGTGCATTCAGACTGATATCACCCAATTCTACAAGCCCAGGGACCAAGAAATGCTAAATATGCACAAACATATATATATATTATAACATGCTACATCAACTAGAGATCAGTGTGATGACGGCCACTGACGGTCAACATTAAAATGATGTTTGACATGATCTGGCATGTTATCTGGATGGGGTATATAGGATAAGAGAGTGCCTTGTAAACTAAAACTTGAAAAAAAAAGAAGAGCAGTGTCCCTCTGTTACCTTTTTGAAATGTCGCTTTGTTACCGCACCTTTGGAAAAATTGCTGTAATTTGTTCTTAAGTCACTCCTCTGGCTTATTATTTTGCACATTTGTTTGAATAGCCATTAGAACATAATCAATTTTAAAAATACAAGTATAAACTGTGGAACAGCAATTGTTGCCATCTTGAAAATCATACAAAAAACAGATGTTGTTTGTGTGTCCTTCCATTACTGGCAATTGTGCCCAAATTCAAGGCATTTAATGAAAGGTATTAATGAATCCTCATACCCAGAATGTGTTTTCTTATTTCAAAACATCATACCCTAGGAGATATAAGGAGAAAACAGCAAATTTGTCCCTCCATTACCCTTTGCCACGTTACTAACTGTAATTTTTTGTTGCTTAAGCCCCGGTCTCACATAGCCAGTTTTGCCGTAGTGAACCCGTAGTATTACATAACGGTTATGCAACAGCTTTTTTCGGGGAGCAGCAACCTTTTAAAGTATATACAACCTTTTAAAGTATATACAACCCCCCACCCTGCCTACGCTGATGCTGACGCTGGCTGCATTCGGTGAGTTACTCCTACAACTCAGCGGGTTACTCCAGGAAGCCGTCGAGTTACTCCTACTACCTGTCGGCTTACTCCTAGTAAACCGCCGGCTTTAATAGGGTAAATATAGGCACGGATAACTCGCCGGGTTCGACGGGTGGCTCGACGGGTTCTACGGGTAACCCGCCAGCTTCCACGGGTAATCCCCCGAAACTCCCGGCTTGGCCACAGGTCCCAGGAGTGACTCTATGGGTATTGCCAGGTATCCACGGGTAGCCGTCGGGTTGGAGCCGGGAAGCGCGTTACATCACCGTTATGTAATACTACGGGTTCACTACAGGAAAACCAGCTATGTGAGACCGGGGCTTTACGCAAACTGACCTCAGCTACACCTATAGCATTGCATACTACTTGCTTAATGCACAAACAGCATTGCACTGACCAGCTTCATGCTTCAAACAATAAGCTTTAATGCAAATGCATTTGGCTAGTTCATTTGCATTCAGATGTTCAAGGTACCCTACGAACGGTATATAGTGATACCTCAAGAAAAAACAATAACTGCACAGGATATTATGCATAGATTTTCGAAGGTCAAGTGAAGGACCACCTATTTAGCATTATAAGAAATCAAAAATGCCCATTTTCTGAGACAATGTGAACTCAATAACTTAGAAGTACACTTTTTGATTGCCATTTTGTTTGATTAGGCATGCTGGGATACGTCCGGGTAGCCATTTTGAAAAGAGGAACAGTGGGTAAATTCGGAAATTTATTTAATTTTACTGGCGTTGCTTTGCTGGCTTTGCGGTGGTGTCCAGCAACTTTCCTGTTGTTTGAAATTTAATTGAAGAAAATAAAACCATTACTAATAATTGTCCACTTAACTACACCCTCAGTGGCCACGAGGATCCCACGTTTTCCTGCCGCTCAGATAGCAATCAAGACTGACGCCTGAATTGCTCATAATTAAATGTCAGTTTATTGCAATTGTGTGTCCCTGTGTTCTCTGTCCACTATTGGAGTTATTGCAACTGTTTACAGTATGTCAATCAGTTTTGCACACAAAACATGCAATTACATTTTTCATTACAGAAAATCCATTGCCTGCTATTGCTACATTTGGTTTATGTAAAATTACCTTGCTGTTGCTACATTTTTTCTGCTGTTTTAGCAGTGGCGTAGCTAGGGTAAGCAGAGTGGGGGGGGGGGGGGGGCACATTGATTGGGGGGGGGGGCCCACCCTCTCAACTTTAGGTTTTTTCTAAGATAAAGAATATCGATAATTATTGTTTGTTGAAGTGGTGACGGATGGGTAATGCATTGGGCATGCCCGAATTACGTCTGGCCATGGCCACTGGGTAAAATATTTACTTAATTTTAATGTGTATATAATATATATATATCTCATCTGTGCTGAAACATTGATATCATTCCCACTGCTTTTATTTACTAGACCAATCCTCCCTTTAGGGGCATTATTTGTTTTAAATTGCAAGTATGACAAATAAACTACCAAGGAAACAAATTTAATGGTGGACTTTAAGTTAAGTGAAATATAATTATTTTTGAACATTTATCAAATTAATGTTGGTCTATTGAAACATGAATTACTGCAACAACACATACAATCCATATGTCAAGCTAAGGTATCGCTTCTCCAATACTTTTCATTGATTCCTCCATTTTTTATCTTGTTAATCTGCCATTAAGCAGAAACATTCGAGATTGCAAAGACGACAGCCTGCTTTAATGATTCGGTATTTTCCTGTTGTGCAAGAACTCGGGGAGTATAAATTGGTTGTCACAAAATGAGTTCCCTCAGACCAGAAAGTGGCTAGTCTCAACATCTTCAAATTCCCAGCAAGCAAAGAACTCAACCTAGGACTGAAACTGGGCAAGACAAGAAAACACCTCGCCATCTGAGAGGTCCAGCATGAGGAAAAGGGACCTCATTTTCTATGTCTCGGTTATTGCGTGTATATCGGGTACCACTTATGGCACGGCCAACTCCACACTGTAAGTGAAATTTGTATGAAAGATGAAATATATACATACTTTTATTAACAAAATATCATTTGAAAATATTCGGTAAAATGCAAATTTAAGTGGTAATAGGACATAAGTCTCATATGGTCGCTCACTTTCTTTGTCGTTATGCTTGTTGTACTTTTTAATCAATTGCATGAATTTTGTTATATCAGTAACTTCAATCTTCATAATTGATTATGGAAGTAGTTCAGAGTTTGAAACCAGTTTTACACCAAAGCACAACCTTACATATAGCTAAATTTAGGTGATACACGCCACACTGCCATAAATGAGAAATGAAGGAAATTATAACTTCAAGTCGCATCTTTTGACTTGGAACAATTTCCATAAAAGGAAGGTTACGATTCGAATTGATAAGCTTTGCTGAGAGGAGTTCCTTTAATTCATTACATTTCATTCTCAAGTTTCTCTGAAAGATTGACCTACTATTTTTATATGCACTTCAATATCAACAGGTAAAGCTACATAAGCCATAATACTCTAAACTTTTAATTGTCTGGTAAGATAGAAAACTGATCCAGCTTACCCGAATTCGCAAACAATTGGTTTTATAACTTTGCTCGTAGCATTCTGTGTATTATCCATTCTAGCCACCTTAATTACAGCCAAATTCATAGAGTTAGAAACAAATCATATATACTTGGAAGCTAAACTCCAGATGATGTCATGTGAATCCAGGACTCCCATTGGTTAATGCAATCTTCAACCAATAATATGCCTGAACTCGCATGATGTCCCTAGTAGTTAAGCTTCCATGAATTTGGCTATAATACTAACCAGACATAAAGCGATAATATGGGCTATCTTCAAACTCAATATTGGACTTCATTTGAGCATCTGAAGCCTAATAAAATGGTGTGAACTAAATCTAAAGACTTTTCCCGTGAACGAGAAAATTATGATCAGTAAAATGTTGATATGCGTGTTTTCATTCTGCTAAATATATTGTTTTACTTCCTAAGCTCCACATCAAGAATCTGCAAAACTCTGGAACCAGTTCGTGAAGATGTGATTGAGGAGAGTTGTGACAACTTCTTCCTGCGTGTCATCCAGGGATGGGCAATGGACATGGAGGCCTCCAACCTTGCTGGCATGAGCATGGAGGCCATCAAGAGCAAGCTGACCTCTTACAACATGTGCACCTTTTTCAAGTAGGTTTTCATGCTCATTAAACTGGTACTTCTTTTTTCTGCAATACTGTCTAAAGTGCTGTTGGTGCATTCATCAAGTTGCGTTTGTGACGGGACAAATTTTCATACTTGACTGACCAGGCAGCCAACCTTCCCAATCAGGCAATAAACTAAATTATACTCCACCACGTGACCTTTTCTATTGTTCTTTTGCGGGATAAACCAAACGAAAATGTTAGTTAACTCCCTCCTGAGGGCAAACTGAACTGTTATGCGTAATAAAGGCATTAAAACAAAACAATCAAACAAATTAGCAAATATGTCTAATGGAGTATAAGCACAGGCTAGTCTGTGGTATAAGTTAGTTATATTCCTCATAGTCGGGAGTTAACTAACATTTTTGTTGCTTATTTCCCTCTGTCTTCAACGTTGGGATATAACCAATCAAAAGTTAGTTAACTCCCTCCTATTCAGGATATAACTAATACTTATACTCCACTTAGACCGTTTTCCTATTGTTCAGACTGGGATAAAACCAACGAAAACGTTAGTTAACTCCCTCATAAGTACAAACTGAACTTGCAAATTAGTAAATATGCCTAATGAAGTAGTTATATCCCTCGTAGTCGGGAGTTAACTAACATTTTTGTTGCCTTCGGTGTCGGGATATAACCAACATAAATGTTAGTCAATTACATAGCCTAATTTGTTGTTACGAAGTAGGTTTTTTTTAAATGCCCATTCAACTCGCTGTTGTTTTCAACTTCATAAATTCATGATAGAATTTGCTGGTACGTGTTTTGTTTTTCATGATATATTACCTTAATAATCATAGATATTTTGGGATTCTATGAATGATAATAAGGCTCATATCTTTAACCCAGGGAGAACATCAAAGAGGTTGAAAAATGCTGTCCAGGCTTTGGAGGAACACACTGCGAAATACGTAAGCTGAATTTTACAACATTTACTAATCAATTTAGAAATGCAAGGCTATTGAGATAGATACATTTTTGAATTAATTAAGGACAGCTGGACTCATTCACCAGTAACTTTTGTCATTACTATCCATATGATTATGTGTCAGCATTCTGTGAATTCAGTAAGAAAATGCTATATATAATATTGTATTTATCTGCAGTGGGTCATTGTATTACATTCATATAAGGTACAAGGCATAGTGAAGTTTTGTGCTGTGGTAAGGCCAATATGAACACTTTGGCAATACGTCCTTAAATCGAGCCACCTCCTTTAAATTATACATTGTATTTGAACAGTTGTTCATAATAAGTCACAATCCAAATACATACTTTTGAATGCTGATATCTTGACACAGGCAAGGTATATTAAGACGTATAACTTAATACACAATAAACGTACAACTTCACAAAATGTAATTTTTAGTAAAATTAAAATTGATTAAATTTTTACATGAGTCATTCTCCCGCGATTTTTTAAACGGTGCTGGTTGATGTCTATTTTGAGTTGATGCTTGGAAAGGGATTTCATTTTAAAAAGAAGTTGTCAATAATCACGTGTGTCAAAAATAATGAACATGACAAAGAAAAATTTATTGTGCGATTAGTCGAAACGAAGAATCAAATAAATAATCGAGAGGTATTTCATTTACAGCACTCTGCAACCCTCCCTGCCTAAGTGGTGGCACCTGCATGGAAGGGGAAAATGAAAATCACTGCATGTGTGAACCTGGGTACGAAAGGGCAGCCTGTGATGAACGTATTACACTGCGTGAGTAGGAATTTGTTTACAAAATTTGAACTGCAGGGTGTAAAACCTGCCCATTTAATGCAAATTTAAGTGGTCTTAATGATGGAATCATTAGTCATTTAAATACAATGGTCAAGTTTTCCAAATTGTGATGGTGATTGGTTTTAACAGGTGGTCTTCATAATAAAGTGGTTTTAAAAATGAGGTGATCTAATCGTGAACTGGTCTTAATGATGAGTGGACTGAAGTGGATTTAATATTGAGGATCTCACTAGTGAAGTGGTCTAAATAGTGAGGTGGTCTTGATTGTGGGGTGGTCTTGTATTAAGGTGGTCTTAATTGTTAAGTGGACTTATATCGAGGTGTTCTTATGGCAGTGTTGTGGTTTTGATAATGAAGTGGTCTTAATAGTGAGGTATCTCACTAGTGAAGTGGTCTATATAGTGAGGTGGTTTTAATGGTGATTTGGTCTTTTTGAGGTGTTCTTATAGTAGTGATGTTGTTTAATAATAAAGCGGTCTGAAGAGTGTTAAATGTAGCCTTTTGTTTTCAAGTACTGTTACTAAGATTGTTTATTGTTTGCCTTAGTTGTCACAAATCCTTCAGTGTTTCACACAGTTATCACTTACTGGTGATCACTGAAGCAGAAAACAGTATAAGCCTGCTTGAGTTGATAACTGATATTGTCACCAGCAAATACTGCCTTCTGATTGGCTGAAGAGGGTCTCGAATGTTAAAGCCCCAATATAAATTAAGGAAAAACTTACCTTGCATTTAAATCGCCATTAATTCCATCATTATGACTACTCAAATTTTCATCAAATGGGCAGGGTTGACTGCCAATTTCCATAACAGCAAGAATTGTATAGTCACAGTAGGATTTTCTTATACCTGACCATCAAATATTATCATTGTGAAAACCAAGATCTATGCACTCATCGCAGACAATACCTATTCTGTTTAAAATCAACCACCTGATAAAAAAACAACTAACAACAACTATCACTTATCATGTTGAATACATAGTTAACTGTGACATCACATTCCAGTCCTGCTGGCTTTGCTTGGTGTGTTTAAGCTGTCACACCTTCTGCTGAGCATCACGGTTTATGGAATTGACCGATCAGAGGCTTCAAAACCCTCATGATGTCACTGATGAAAAAGACAAACATGAAAGACTATTTCTGCATAATTATTACAATGACAATAACTTGAAACAAGTATTGGATTTTTGTGTCAGAGCAGCAAGAGTAGTAGTGAAGATACTCCCACTGACCAGTGCCTTTGTATGGTAATGGTGAGCATGCTGGCTTCCTATATCAGAGGACCTAGGTTTTATTGTCGGAGGAGAATTCTCCACTTTATTTTGGCATAACGCATATGAAGTGTTATGTTTGATTTAAGACTGATTATGACAGCAGGGAGTAATCCTTGTAGTAGTTCAATACTGCTAAACAGGTTCAGATTGGTTTTATAATTGTCTAAGCATTTATTCTCCTCCACTGAGTGACGTCCACTATGCGGTACTTTATTAAATTTACACGGAAGGGAATTAAGGCAGGGGGGCAGTTTGCTATTATTATCTGTATCCACCATTATGCTAAGACACGTCATGGTCAAACTCATGTGGCTAGGTGGCAAAGTAAGTTAGGGTGTAGGAATATAGCGCAGGTTGTCATGCAGATAAGTAAGTTGTATGTATACAACTTTTAAGAAATTTTATATTGTTTGGTAATAGGGTATTTGAAACAAACTGATTTATTGATTAGTAATTGAGCCAAATGTATAATTCTTCTGTTGTGAGACAGTTATCTGTTTCAACCTGTTACCTGAGGCTAATATTGTGAAACTCACATAACTTAAATTATCAAGCCAAGTTATCATGAAGGTTTAGAGTTACCAAAACCAAATTTAATTCAGGCAACCGTTTCACTTAATTTAATTGAGCTATGTCAGCATGCCTTTTTTTTACAGTGCAGAGAAGTGTTTTTATTGGTTAGTAAGTTGGGGTTTTATTATTGGTAAGAATATGACCAAAAAACGAAAGGAAGTGGACAATTATTTTGAAACCAATCAACTCGGTTTGAACTTTGGGCTGCCACTGCATGAGTTTCATACTTGGAATGTTCCAGCTGACAGCACAAATGGTTACTGCTACAGGAAATCTGGCTGCATTGGACTCCACATGGACGACTCAGGTTTGATGACTGAGTCTGACTGCTGTGACGGACTGAGTGGAGTGGCATGGGGTAAAGCAGGGAGCAACACGTGCTCCCCATGTGATACCCATGTGGCCAACTTTCCGGAAGTACTTGGTAGGGTGTGATTAGTCAATCTTGGATTGATTTAACTATCTAACATTTTTTTTTTTAAATATGACAACAACAGCTGTACACGCCATGTGACATATATCATACAGAAAACTAGCCAATAACATATCGGTTAAATAAACTACAATTACATTATTATTCATGTCCAAAAAACAACTAGAAATTGACCATTTAAGAAATGATAACTCCCTTGTAGAGAACAGCTGTGCATCCATTATCTAGTGCAAATATATTACTGTAAACATATTAATCAATTTAATCACCCATTTAATTTCAGTTACATCTAGCCATGAGCAACCAGTGTGTACTGGCTACTCTCGCAACATAATTCGCACATTTGATGGTTTGATCTACACTTTCAATGCCAATGACAATTGTGCGTATGTGGTATTCAATGATGGTGTTCATTCGCTGACTATTCGGATGAACAACTGCCATCTTGTACCCACTTGTGAAAAGGTAGGAATAACTCGAGACATGAAAAAAAAACTTTGCTTTAGAATTATACAAATGAAAATCCTCCTGCGAATGGGACACAGTTATTCCGAACTAAGGAAAAATAATGGATGTATTTGTCATAAGACTCAGTGTATGAGGCCAGATTTCAACTCAATTTATTAAATTACTAACACTAACTGCTTCAATTGGTGGACCAATGCGCGAAGTCACTTTTTCAATTATATTAATAAGGCTGACACCCATTTGTAGTTGGCCATAGTTCTGCTACTTCCTGTGCCTCTCTAAAACAATCTTTTGTAGGCAAACAATAATAAACAATTTTTTTTATATATAATAAACAAATAAATTTGTAGATCTAAGATATATAGCTATACGTAAATTTCCATAGAAATATTATCTTTAATATGTCTGCTTGATTTTAGTCACCTTAGATTGATCTTAATTATTAGGGGTTTAAACGCCCCCCCCCCCTCCTTGGCCTAGTACATTTTAATATATTAATAAAAAGATTCAGTGGTCCCCGCAATACATGATAATTTGTCAACCCCAGTCCCCCTGCCCCGTAAAAAATTCTGTATCCGCCCCTGAATAAATCAAATTGGAGAAACATATCATTACCACCACTAAGAAGATATAATTTTTTTTCCCATTCTCGCAGACCTACGAACTGAGGTTGGCAGCACACACTATCATCAAAATTTTGAGCCAAAATGAAATCCTTTTGAATGGGAGGAAGGTTGATGTCACCCCAAGCAGTGCATTTGCTTCCGTATTCCCTGGTAATTATTATGATATTTACTTCATATTAATCTATTATGTATCACTTAAATCTAGCCAAAACAAAAATATTATTACAAAAAAGTATGAACCCATGAAAATTTGTTCATAGTTGCTTTTTGGTGTGTAGATTTTATTGTCGTGAAGAAATGTAGTGTAAAAAGATTTAATTCGCAGTTGATCACTTTGTTACATGTAAATCGTGATTTTTCTGATGAGGGAGTTTGCTAGAAGTTTTACTACTAGACCTACTTGTTGTATTCAAACTAAAATTTCTTTGTTTGATGTGCTTCATCATAGGTATAATTATGACCTTCGTTGGTCGGTATGTGAAGATCACTTACAGTGGCATCAAGTTCTTCTTCACCAGTGATGCTGACAATGAGTTCATCCTTTTGGTGGACGAGGTCATGCTGCCTGATGACCGGACACTGGTCAAGGGCCTTTGTGGCAATTATGACGGCGTGTCCGCAAGTAAGGAATTTTATCTAAATGTGTTGAATTATATATATCATCTTCTGCCTGTTGCAAAAATAACAATTCCAACTACACTTACTGTAACCAATAAATCATCGCCCAACAACCTTTTGGTAGAATGGTAAAAGGCTTTTTTGACAAGAAACTGTACTATCAGAAAATTGTATAGTAATTTGTTTCCAAAAGTTTAAACTTTGATGCGATGTGCATATGCTCATGGTGCCTTCTCTATATAGTATATGTACTCGGAGTCTCCATTGTTGACTGTAATGGACATGTGCAAATTTTATTACTGTATTTAAACAACAAAGTACTTGAACGACCTTGTCACCAGTATCTGAGAAATTTGTGATAATTATGACCTTTTTGTATAATGTTTATATTGCATGGCCTAAATTTATTGATCAAATTGATTTTTTTTATCTCTGTTTGTTCAGATGACCTGAGTATGATGAATCAAGTATCGGCTACATCTGTTGCAGAATTTGTTAATTCCTATGCGCTTATTGAAGTAAATGCGAAAGATGAAGTAAGTTGATTGACTTGTTAGACATAATATTATAGTGAAGGGAATCTAAGCCCCTATCCTTGAATCTCAACCAGGAACAATGGCATTCACGGTGTAATGGTTTAAGTAACTGTCATCATTTAATGATTGATACAGCACTCAGCCAGAAATTCAGAGAGTTCCATTGCACCAATCCATAAAATATATGAAATACAGTGTATGACTTGATAAAAGTAGCTTCTATATCCCAGCTTAATTGTCTTTAATTATACCCAGACAAGGCTATCCAGTTTCTATTTGACTGGTTGGTGTAGTGGTTATGATGTAGGATTGTTAGGCTTAGGTTAGGTACGTAGGTGGTGGGGTCAAACTCAGCTTGGGACAATCATGAATGAAGGCTGTTTTTAGATTTGTTCTAGTTCATCATTAGCTGTAACAAAGTTACACAGTAACCATGAGGTGGGAATTTCGCAGAAACGTAGAATCACACATGATCAACTCACGGTTAGCTCACAGAAGATGCTCACTTTGAGACCACTGTGTGGTTACACTTTTAGCTCACAGTGATCACACAATGTGACCTCTCTGTGAGTTTCCTGTGAGCTCACTGTAAGCTCAAATTCTTCACCGGGGTTGACTAGTGTTCATTGTGTTGCTTTATTATTGCATTTATATTGCAGTGTATGCCTGCTTCTGAGCCAGAGGATTGTGACATTAATGATTATTATGAAAATGGTACTTCTCCCTGTACTGCTTTCCAAAACCAGGCTTTTGCACCTTTCTGGCCAAAGCTGGTGAGTTATTTCCATCATGCAAATAAAAATTATAGATTTGAATTTGTTTTAAGGCTTCCATGTGACCTTGCAGTTAAGGTAAAACATGAAAGCTAAAATAATGATAAACATGAGAAAAGCATGGGTAGAAAATGATATAATCGACACCTTTTTACTGAAGTAAAATGGTGTATGAATCTAGTTAGAGCCAGATTCAGCTGACAAATGTTTCGTATTCTAATATACAATATTGTTGAATGTGAGAAATTGAACTACATACATCCGAACTAATAATACACACAAAATACACGAAAACATGAAATATTCAAACAAATAAGTTCCTTTTTGTCTACTGGAAAGTGATGGTTCTTTATGAATGATCTAATAGTAGAATTCGTTTCTTAAGAAAATACCCTTCTAAACCATGATTAATTGCAGCCAAATTTTGTCCCCATGTGCCTGAGGGAAGTATGCAATGCCATCAGGACACTGCGAAGCAGCAATGTCGGTATAACATTGGACAATGTTATTTCTGCTACTTCCTGTGCCTTATACAATGCTTATGCAAGTGAGGGATTCCTTCAAATGGGAATAAGAGTGGAATGGAGAAAAAATGAAGACAACAGTACTCTTTGTGGTAAGATTATTCAGAGTTATTAGCCTGTTGAAATATAGTTCATGCAAGAGCTGATTGGGCAATTTTTTTTGTTGGTTCAACAGAAGGTTCCCTGCCATTTAAATCATTCCAGATTAATCCAAAACCTCTTATAAGCATATGAAAGATATTTTATGTTGAGAAATTTACATATACATCTTTCACAACAGTTAATAAAGTATTAATTTAGATCAATAGCTTTTTTCTTAAAGAACCTATTTTTAATACTTCCTTCTGTTGGTAGTGTGTTGTAGATTGTGCTGTAAAAATTAATGATAGCGTTTGAGATTTTTATGAATTATAGTGATTTAAATATTTACTACCAAGTGCTTCTAATTCTGTTTCTGTTAAAATTAGAATGGGCTCCATGTGATGCCATAAATGGCTTCATATACTGTGAAAGCAATGCGGGTTGCCAACCGACCTGTCAGAGCTTAGGTGCAGTGTCGTCTGACCCTTGCGATGAGTGGCAAGTTCCGGGCTGTGTATGTCCTCCCGGGCAGTATCGATATGGAGACCTGTGCCTTGAAGCAGAGGAATGCCCTTGTGTCTATCAGCATGTCAGCTATGAACCAGGCAGGAAGATCACGGTAGATTGCAATACATGGTAGGTTGATGTCAAGGGGATTGTTTTAATCAACATTCATTAATTCACACCCAGCTCCTGTCTTTACAACAGGAAATAGTACCGTAAAAGCCTGGAATTTATCTGAAGGGTTGAAGTCAAGGGACTTGCAAAGGGGTATAGGGGATCTGTATTGGTGAAACACTGAAGGGGCATGCTCCCCTAGGTGAAACAGTAAAAGTATGAAATAAAGCATTTGAGGCTGGGCAATGCTTGGTTTTACTGAAGTACTGTCAATCCTGATTACATGCAACCTTTGGGGCAAAAGGCTATTAATGGTAGCCACCTACATAAAAAAGAATGATTAAATTTATGAAATAATGTTGAAATAAACGTGCTTCGCTCAGGTGCTGTAAATATTGACCCATTGCTTGTTTTTTTAATCGTTGTGTGTTTATTTGGATAGCATATTGTTTTTGTCTCGGAAATTGGCATTTTTATGAATATCATTTCAGTGAGTGTGAAGCTGGCAAATGGGTGTGTACTCAACAAGAGTGTTATCACACTTGTTCGATCCTCGGGAACCAACACTTCGATACTTTTGACGGTTTGCAATACAGTTATCAGGGAGCGTCTGGATGCACTTACATTCTTCTTAGGGTAAGCACTATTATTTTTTCAGAGACTTTTATAGTTAAAAACGGAGTTACGCAGGGAGGAGTCTTGTCACCTCTCCTGTTTGGAATATATATGGACATTTTTATCACAAGACTCACCAAAGTGGATTTGGGTGTTACCTCGGGCCAAAGTTTCTTTGCTGCTTGGCCTATGCCTATAACCTGGCTATAATTTCCCCGTCTAAAAGTGGTCTTTATCGCATGTTAAGCATTTGCAATGACTTTCCCTTGGTATACAAAGTACAATTCAATGGCTCTTGAAGCCAATTTATCATCTTAGACAAAACGACTGCTGCCCACTCAACTAGTAATTCTGTATGGGGAGCAACATTAGACAATTTGAGTGAAGTGATTCACTTGGGTCACACAATCAATTCTCAGCTTTTTATGGACAATTTAATAGTTAATAGTAGCATAAAAACCTGAGTCCACATTCAATTTGTACCTGTGAGGCAATCTTTCCAATTTTGCTTTTAGATTGCCTCACAAGTACAATGTGAACTTTTTATTCGTTACTGTTCTCTTTCTACTGATTTAGGATAGCCTTTTAAGAAACTTGACAAACTCTGCACAGTATGGAGAATGTATGCGTCAGGTTTGGAAATTACTATGGCATTCACACTGTAGCATTATTACATGTATTGCAGGCAAGCTTTGTTGCCAACACATGCTGATGAGAAGGTTAATGAAGTTTGTTGCAAATTCTGTCCTTCATTCAGATGTAGTGTCAGTTGTCATACATATGGCAGCTCATAATAATCCGAGCTCAGTATTTTGCCAGAACCTTGGAAACTGTAGCCTTGGAAACTGTTGTAGTGTGCAGGGCCTTTCAGTAACTGACTTCTTAGCAGTACCTGAAAATCCTGACAATTAAATCCTGCAAGTGTGTCACTCTATTTGCACAAGCCCAGGTGAGGCATGTACCACCTCAGTTATAAAACAACTGGCATGCATGAGGGACGGAATTTCGACTGCCCCCTGGACCAAGAAGAGGCTACAGTGTTTATGGACTTTTTAAGCACCACATGAACGCTTTTTCCTACATATTTTACATGACAAAATCATTGTTTTAATGCAGTGGAATTTTCGATATCAATTTCCATGAATAAATGAATTCTTAGTAATACCTCATTGATTTCTTTCAGGTCAAACCTGGTTTGGGTGCGCCTGCGAACCTGGTGATCAAGCAGAAGGTTGCAGCCTGTGGTCAAGCTGGGCTGGTAACTTGTGTAGAATCATTGACCATAATCTATTCTGAAAATGGAGTCGAAACAACTGTAACTTTAAAAGACCAGGATGCATTTGTGAATGGCGATTTAGTGATGTCATACTCCAGTGCTCACATAGTTGTACGAAGAGCAACGTCACTCTTTTGGATGGTTTCGTCAGAAAGCTTTGAGGTTTTGTTTGATCCAAATGGCCGAGTGTACATCAGAATTTCTCCAGCATTCAGTGGCAAGGTAGGTGCTTCAACGCAATATAAAGGTTGCATCCAAAAGCTTGCACTAAGAATCTTCTATTTCAGGATAGCTAGGTTACTCAAATTCTTATGAGGTTTTAAGTTGTGCCATATTTAGTCAGGGTATAAGCAATTGGTAATTGTGATATTTTTGATCTTATAATGTCAGACAGTATCAGCATGTCACAGAAGTCAGATTTCGGTCAGCTTGCATAATGTCTCTAGTTGCAGAAAAGTTTACAAATAGGAAATTTCCTAGTTACTACACCTCTGAAGCCACAGAAGATATAATAAATGCACAGAATCCTCCTTCAGTGTTTTCTCTACACACATATATATATATTATGGTACTGGATGATAAGAAAGTTGGTTCCAGTTTTGATCCAGCAAGATCATAAAATTAAAACAGAAATGCAATGGCATTCCAAAGGGACTATTCGAATCTCCAACTAATCATCGCATGATATTCAGGAGGAAGGGCCAGTGAATTTGACACAAAAGACAGAAAATTGACTTGTACTCGAAATGGCACACTCTGCCTGCCTCAAAGGTGTCAATGCTCTCTCCCCTCTTATTAAACATGAACCTATTTGCCCTATTTGTGAATGATAAGGTCAAAACAGGTGTCTGTAACACATCTGTATGATCAGTGACATAATCTTACACTTGTATTTCAAAGGCCAAGGTGAAAATTACCCCAAAGGTGTGATAAATGTGCATGTGCTATATTTAGATCCATAATATCTATCATTCTTGAGGATACAAAAAAATATATTCATTAAGATAATTCACGACTATTAATACTTTTGTGTGTATGATTGCAGCTGTATATTATCACTGTCAATTTAGATATTAATAAAAGAGGTAGTAGTTGCTGCTGGTGCAAGTTTTTTGGCCGCACCCTGTATGTAATGTAAAATGTTTTTATGTGACTGAATGCCTTTAGGTTTGGCAAAGTTAAAAGCAGTCATAAACTGTACAGCATTGAATTTAATATACATGCAATGCTAAAGATATAACAGTTGAAATTAATATGCATCACATTTCTCATATATAACAATTCTCCACTCTACGTTTTCTTTATTTCATTATTCTCTTTTGAATGTTCGTTTTGCATTTAAGGTACAAGGTTTATGTGGCAACAGTGATGGTAGCACTAATGGTGAACTGGCCTTGGCTGATGAAAATTTGGTTGCAGGAACAGTTCAAGAATTTGGACAGGCCTGGGGTCTCTTCGGTGGAATGTGCAATCCGAACGCTGCCCCACATGCCCCCATGGATACTTGCAACATTGAAAGTCAAGTAAGTGATACATTGAAAAAATTAACCAGATCTTATATATGTATGAGTATAGTATTGTTTTTTAAATGTTGGTTACACATTATTTTTAATCCTAACACCATTACTTAAACCAAGGATGTTCTAACCTTGATTCAAACAAAATTATGGTTTAATGGTTTTTTATGTTTCATTAAATAATCAAAATTAGATTGGTGTCATTGTCTTAATTGTCATTCACAATTACAAACAGGAAGCCAAAGATGTTATTGCTTTCATCCATAGTTATCATTTAGGCAATGTGTTTTTGAAATTACCAGTGATTATAAATGATTGCCCCCATGATGAAAGCATAATGGGACATAGAACAATTTGAAAGTCTTGATTGTGATGTAATTATTTCTTCATCAAGAACCTATTATAATCGATGACACATGATCATGTCATGGAGAGAAAAAAGAGGAATTAATGAATTATTTAATGAGTTTGTTGTTGTTTTTGTGATAGATATTTGAATGTCATGTTGTATTACTGATACTGTACCTGAGGGTAATTAAGCAACACCATATGTTTGCTGGGTCAGAATGCACTTCATTGTATTTTATTCCTCAAGTTGTTAATATATATATATATAAATTTCATATTTATATTTTATTTATATGCTGTGCAGTTTTACATTTCTAGAATATTAATAATTGGCATTATTTTTAATGTTTGTAATGCCCATTCATATAAATTGTATGCTTTTTATTGATTACAGCACCAGATCAGTTTATATCAAACTTTGACCTGTCCACTCGTATCTCCAGATACCCATTGGCCTTACCAAATGCCCATCTCAATGAACAAAGTCCAGACTGTCCATCAGTACTAATGGTATAGAATCTAAAGATACATAGATTTGATTTTGGTCGCAATGAGACTGATACTCTATGTCGCTTAAGCCCACAGACCTATTGTCACACTTAATAGAGCATGACAATGCTATTCTATTCCAATAGCTGTTACGGCTGAGTTTTAATGTATTAAAGAATAAAAAAAAGGTGTTCCCGCCCTTCTGACCATGTGACCACGTCTACGGTCATGCGCAATAGTGCGCTGATTGTCATTCCTCTATCAGACGTCCAAGCGGACGCACGCGTTTGGACTGCTCGGTTTGTTATGGTTGAGTTTTCACAAGTTTGGGATTATTCTCAAGCAATCTCTGGATTTCCACCGGCTTATTTCTACAATATGGACAGTTTTTTTATGTCAGGCATGCTAAACAGGTAAGTAACACTTATTTAAGCCTGGATTTCTGGAGATTTGTGAGCGATCTTGTACATATACGACGATAGCTACTAGCACTGTCACTCGCTCATTAGTTGCATCAGTGACAGATAAGCTACGTCTCTACACTCCACTTCGATATTAGCTTGCTTCTTATCATGTCAGATAAGCAAACTAAGGTTGCTGCAACGTTGAAGGCAGGAAAATCACTTCGCCAACGCCCGATGCCAGCTCGCCGATGTTTTGCATTGCCATTGAAGTTTGCCTGTGCCGTCGGTTACACCGGCCACTTGCACTTCCACTTCTGCTTCTCAACTGCAGCCAACTAGAGAAGGCACTAAAACTCTGTGTTTAAGTCAGCCTTTGGTGGTATCCCTGCCAAATATACTGACAGGATGTTCACCGAGTAGGCAGGAGTATCTTCAAGTCTCCTGGCCTGCAAATCCATGCAGTTCCTCAATCAGAGAGTGATCTTGAACTACTGGAATCATCCAAGATCGAGCTCCAGGCCTAGATTGAGGGATTTAACCAGACGAATCAAACAGCTGGAAAACCACATGAGATCTAAATCTAGATCCCCTGTGAGACCCGTCATCTCCTCGCACCGTAGGACTCCATCGCCTCGACGCCGACATGGTAGTGCAGGGAGGAGGGTTCTGGTGGATGAACCCACATGTTACCGTCACCCACGTTCTCCTTTCTGCAGGCCAGCCTCCCCGGCCAGTCAACTTCATCTGTTTTCGAACGGTTGGGCCCAATGTCTGACTTCCGCTCTCTCTCCAACCAGATCCATGGATATGGAGCAGGAGAGCGACCCCAACGAGGTCACCAGGTGGACTAGCTTCGTCAACCTGGGCATGATCCTGGCAGGCATGGACCCACCACCCCAACATCAGCCTAGTGGTCCTTCCCAGGAATTACTCGCTGCATCCCAGGCACCAGACAAGCCGCTGGTGTCCTTCCCACCATCCAGAGGAGTGACAGATTCGCTGGACAGAGCTTTCCAGCACTTCTCTGTCGTTCCGGATGTGCAACTCTGCACTCCAGAAAATCTTCCAGGGGTCTTATAAGTCTTTATCATAAATTTAAGTAATAATTCTCATAGTTCGTGAAGGGCTTCAACCTGAAGTTCCATGGAGGAAACGACTTCCCCCTGTCGGCTCAGTCTGCCAAGCCTTCTGCAGAGGAGGCTTCCTACCTGCGCCCTGGTAGTGAGCCCTCGGTTCCTGTATCCAAACTGGCGGACACAGAGGTAGTCCTCAGAAGAGCAGTGAGGACACTGTCTACCTTGGATTGGCTCCTGAATACCATCAAAGAAGTGTCCAAGCTACCAGCCCAAGACCCCGATGTAGTGGATGCACTCTTGAAACAAGCACAGAAAGCTCTGTCGTTCACCACAGACTTCACTACTGGAGCCTTCATGTCTACCCTGATGCTCAGGAGGGAAAGTTTCATGAAAGGGGCAGATGTCATGAAGATCCTTCGTCGAGCCCAAACCTGGGCCGCGATGAGATCCCCACTGTGTCATGGCAGACCTTCGCTCCTCGACGACACATCTGACGTTCTCAGACGAGTGGCAAGAGAGGAAAGGGAACACCTCATGATGTCCTCCCTAACGGACAGATCTAGGTCGCTAACCTCCTCCAGATCACGACTACTTCATTATTGTCATGAATGGGATACTCTGGCCCCCTCCAAGTGGCACAGGAAGTTACTTACAACAGGTCTTACACTCAACTTATGGTCTCAACCTCCCCTCAGCATATCACCTAGTCCAGTACAACAACCAAGAGACGAAAATCGAAGAACAATCCTACTCGCCGAAGTAGAAGCTCTCCTACAGAAACAGGCACTAGAAGTGGTAGAAGACCCATCTCCAGGCTTCTATTCCCACCTCTTCACAGTTCCCAAGAAGTCAGGAGGTTTCCGTCCGGTCATAGACCTAAAATCTCTAAACAAGTTCATTCGATGCCTACACTTCTACATGGAGACAGACCGCTCCATCAGAAGCCAATTACAACCGGGGGAATGGACAAGGAGTATAGACCTTTCAGACGCATACCTGCACATTCCTGTAGCCATAGAATACCAGAAATTCTCCGCATTCACATCCAGGGCAAATCTTAATTCAGGGGCATGTGCTTCGGCCTGAATATAGCCCCGAGGGTATTCACCAAAATTCTAGATCCAGTATCAGCTCACCTAAGATCCAGAGGTATCCAACTCCACCGCTATCTTGATGATCGGTTGATCTGAGGACCTTCACCCTGAATTGTCGAAGCACACACCCAACAAGTCCTAGACCTGTTCTGCTGCCTAGGACTTCTTGTAAACCAGCAGAAATCCGATCTAACCCCTCGGACACAGTTCACCTTCCTTGGCATGGACATAGACCTGACGGAATTTTGGATCCGGCCCACACAAGCGGAAATCTCCAAAATTCTGACTTTAACACAATTGCTACTGAAATCTCAGTCAGCAAAAGTCAGACATTTACTGTCACTCTTGGGCCTACTGAATCATGCTTCCCAGTTTGTCAAACTAGGCAGACTGCACATAAGACCTCTACAACTCTATGTGAAAGCCTGGGTTCCCAACTTAAGAGAATCGATAGACCAGGTGATCCCACTACAACCAGTGTTTCATCAAGCACTCACATGGTGGAAAGACACACAACATTTGGCAGCTGGAGTCCCTCTACACACTCTCCCGCACGCCATAACCATGTCGACAGACACCAGCCTCCAAGGTTGGGGCACGTTCCTCGAAGGCCACCAGAGGTCCGGCAAGTGGACTCACACAGAGTCATTACATTCCTGTGTGACAACACAGCAGCGGTTGCGTACATCAGGAACGAAGGGGGCACGCATTCAGTAACACTATACAAAGAGACCAGGGACATCCTCTTATGGTGCTCGAACAACGGGGTGACCTTACTGCCATTTTACCTCCGAGGTCACCTCAACTCAATTGCAGACCTGCTATCCAGGTCCTCACAGGTGTTAGGGTCGGAGTGGACCCTACACCACTCAGTATTCACCAGGATTCATCGGTTATTTCTGAATCTGGAAGTAGACCTATTTGCTACAATCAGTTACCGAGGTATGTCAGCCCATGCCCAGATCCCTTGGCATGGAAAATAGATGCTATGTCAATAGAGTGGGAGGAAGAGATAGCATACACCTTACCCCAAACCAAACTTCTGCCAGAGGTCCTGAGGAAACTTCGCCATTCATCCATGAAGTTACTCCTGATAGCTCCTTTCTGGCTGAACCAGACATGGTTCCCAGAAATCGGCAATCTGCTTTACCACTACCCTCTGCAAACCCCACAGTGGCACCATCTTCTCAAACAGCCAACATCATACATTTACCATTAGAACCCAGGGCTGCTAAACCTACATGTGTGGCCACTCTCAGGGATAGATTCCGACAGGATGGATTTTCGGGAACTGTTGCCCATTTCGCCGCAACATCCCAAAGGGCATCTTCCCTCCGACTGTATCAATCTCACTGGAACACCTTTTACTCATGGTGTACAGAGAGAGATTTCGATCCGACCGAAGCCTCTGTTCATCAACTAGCAGACTTCTAAGTCTACTTCTTCGAGGTGAACAAACTAGCCCCAAAGACGATCACCAATTACAGGTCATCGATCGCCTCCACCTTAGGGTCCATCGATGGGATACCAGTCTCCCTACATCCATGCCTCTCGCAACTCATCAAGTCGTTCTCTTCTTCGCGCACCCCAGAACGACCTTGGGTCCAGGAGTGGGACCTAACCAGAGTCCTCCGAATCCTCCGATCGGAGGACTTTGAACCACCTAAATAGGACTCCCAGGCTAACAGAATGAGGTGCACCTGGAAAACCGTTTTTCTGCTCGCACTAGCATCATCAATCCCTGGAATGAACCCAGCTCCATGTTTTATCCCAGACCTGGAACCCTTCTCAGGCTGAGATGCAGAGGACAGACTACTCTGTCCCGTACGAATGGTCAGGAAGTACTTGGTCTTCATGGGTGGCCCATCACCCAAGTCCAGACTATTCCTGAAAGTTAGAGGCGACGGTCATCCATCCTCTTAGACTATCGCCTCCTGGATCAAGGCCTGTGTCTGCTTCACGCATCAGCATAGGCCAGAACTTCACGTTACAGCCCATCAAGTCAGACGAATGATCACTTCATGGGCCTTTCACGGAGGTGCCCACTCGGTAGAGGATATCATCCAGGCAGGCACCTGGACCAACCATTCTACCTTCACCTCCTTTTACCTAGCGGATGTCAGGCTGCAACCGGATGGTCAACACCCATGCACCCTGTAGTGGCCAGGAAACAGGTCACCAATTTCTGAGGCTACTTGGCCACTCTTCCCCTTATTCAACCCTCCGGCTTATATTATTATTCCCATTGGAGTCTTATTTTGGTTTTTACAACCTGCTTATGATCATATATAAATCATACAGGTTCCACAATTTTACACTGAGGGAGCTCAAACATACATTCTCCCTTCAGTCAGATTATACTGTCTCTCCATCCCTTCAACTGAGAATCCTCAACAAGGGGGGGGGGGAGAGAGTTCAGTGGAGTGTGTAGCCGCGACCTTCACCCTGATACCAGGTCCCACAGGTCCATACACTGCCACTGTTTTATCTCGCCCTTCACCACAATTTTAATCCTGGAAGGATACAGCCTCAGGCTCTCCCTCCTCCACTTTGGGAATCTGCACTGCTTATCATTGTCTCACTCTATTAAGCGTGACAATAGGTCTGTGAGCTTAAGCGACATAGAGTTAAGGTCCTCCCCCCCCCAGGGGGATAGGACCTATCTCTGTGAGCTTATAGCCCACAGACCTATTACCAGATTTTCCCACCCACCTCCCCTCAGATCCTTACTTACGGGACGTCTGATAGAGGAATGACAATCAACGCACTATCGCGCATGACCGTAGACGCGGTCACGTGGTCAGAAAAGTAGGAACACCCTTTTTAATTCTTTAATACATTAAAACTCAGCCATTGGAATAGAGGAATAGCACTGCTAATCATTGTCATGCTCTATTAAGCGTGACAATAGGTCTGTGGGCTATAAGCTCACAGAGATAGGTCCTATCCCTGGGGGGGGGGGGAGGACCTTAATTTTTTTAATAAGATTCCAGGGGATGTATTTGGATAGTTCAGTCTAGCAGGTAATATGGGGTAGGTCAGCTAGGTGTAGCTCCTAATTGATAAGCTACTTTCAACAAGTTGTAGGCCTACTGTATGTTTCCTTCACTTACAGGTTGAGGATACCGTGAAAGCTCAGTGTGAACAGATAATAACTGATGACTTCCTGGGAGATTGTAAAGCTCTGGTAGATTGGCACTGGTAATGTCTATTTTCAATGATTATTGATGTCTTATGAACTTTAGAGAAAATTAAATGTGCAAACAAAACTCATTATAAATTACCTTAATTCTTGTCAGGTATGAATATCAATGTCAATATGACTACTGTGCTCGATATGACCAAGGGCCAGTGTCCTTTTGCACCATCCTCGCAGGCTTGGCCAAGCAGTGTGCTGAACGTGGCCACAAGCTGGATTGGTTGAGTAGCTTCAGTCAGTGTACAGGTGAACAATTCAAATTTATTATTTTACCAATTAAATGAGCAAACAAGCGAATTTTTCTTTATCATAAATTTAAATGCATCCAAAACAATATAGAGTTATTAGTGTAAAAAAATGTTTGAGTTGTTGGATCGGAGAATAGCGGATTAAGAACATTACTTCAAATTCTTTGTGAAATACAATACTGAAAAAGCTTTGTCAACCAAAATAGCAATGGTAGAATATCGTCAAGAAATCGAACACACTGGCAATATGATATGTGGCAACGTTTGAACTGTATTTGGAATCTGTAACAGCTGGGATTGCGTACCCAGGAATTGGTGCTCTGCTCTCTAACTTTTTCCAGTTTTTTAATAACTTTCAGCGTTGTCTGGATACCAGTGTGACACTGCAGGGTCCACATACAGGGAATGCACTGGTGGCTGTCTTTCATGTGCAGACCATCAAGGAAATTATTCTTGCAGTGAACGAGATAACGGACGTTGCCTACAGGTAAAGATTATCAGTTGCAAGTCTCCTACGCAGACCTTCTCCTGCTAGGTGGCATTTAGCAAAGGGCAATAGCTCTGAGGGTCTGCCATATTTTGGATGGAGCAATGATCCTGGTGTGGGAGTAAGGATTTTAACGGAGTATTTAAGAACTACTTTGTTCACCGCTACATTGAAATCAACGGGCGCAGAAATTGACCTAGTTTTTGCACTGTTGCAAAATCACATAGTCTGAGCACTGCCCATCTGAACCGAATGGTGAAACAGCCAGCCCAATCACAGATCTGAACAGAAGGTTAAATTTATAAAGCCAGATCATGACATCGGGAAGAATTTAACATTGCCTATTCGAAATAGAAAAGGTTTATTAAGGCAATTCATTGAGATATCAACTGTTTTTGCTTTTTTCTAGGGTTGCGCTTGTCCTCGAGGTCAGTACTTGGATAACACAGGACAATGTACAGAGATAGAAAACTGTCCTTGTTATGATCCAAGTGACAAAATATGGAAGCCCCCTGGATCAAAAATTGATCAACATTGTCAAGTCAGGTATCTTTGTCTTCTTTTCAACATTTGACAGTGCAACCACTTTAGTTTTCACATTCTTTTCAATACTTATTGCAGAATGCCACTTTGCATTAACTTTTATTTCAGCACCTGTGTTGAGGCTTCCTGGACCTTTGATTCTGACCTTGCAGAAAATTGTTCATTATCCTGTCCGAAAGGACTGGTGTATCGCGACAGCTACACAATTTGCGGAATGACTTGTGACACTCATTTACGCCCCTTCTTATGCGAATTTGAGGAACCGAAAACAGGATGCACCTGCCCCCTTGGTCAGGTTCTCAATGAACAGGTTGGTGATCATCTCTGAAATTAACATTAAGCATGTCAAAATTATCAAAACATTTATTGTGGTAAGGTATATATAGAAACATTGCTCGAAAAAACAAAACACTGCACATTTGCATCCAGATCGTTTTTAGCATTTGAAATTACTTCAGAAGAGTAATTCTCAGAAACAAATGGTCATGGTTACATGTGGGGCAGAGAGCCAGTGTCAAAAATGACTCATATTGAGATAAAAATTATACATTGTATATACCCTGAGAGTTACTCTCAATGGGGTAAATTTGATTCTTTGTAAAAAAAAAAATAGCATTAGCAGAGTCTTTTTGACATGTGTACTCATACTCTGTTTGGTTTATTATGAATAACTGGGTTTTAGATGTGTCTGCAAACCATTAAAATACTATTTAATTACTGTAGGATGCTTAAAACAATGTCTGAAGACACCTGGAAAATTGACGCTTGTTCTTTTCAGGGAGAGTGCATGGATGCCGACAGATGCCCATGCAAAGATCGTTTTGGGATTTATTATGCAGAAAATAGTACCATCACCACCCATTGCCAAGAGCTGTACGTTGTTTTCGAATCCAGTACTACTTTTATGCAGAGAAAATTATAATTATCATATCTAAGCAGTATTTAATTATAATATCTAGCACAGGCATCACAATCGCCCTCTGGTGTCCGATCTGTTAATACTTACCAAATATATAACAGTCAGCGGTCTTGGGGGGGGGGGGGGGGGGATTGGAGGTCCTGCACCAGAGGGCGATTGTGATGCCTGTGATATCTAGGCAGTATTTCAGATGGCATTTCTTGGAGCTGCAAGCTTTGCTGATAAAAGCGCTAAAACACAATTCATATCAGTGAAATTGTTGAGTAACAAATTTCCTTGATTTAACCTCTGTTTAAATTTGAATTTCTTGTGTGTCTGGCTATCTACAGATCTGTATGTGTGTCTGTCTGATTCTTGTTGATGTGCTTATAAATTTCAAACGTTCGTTTGTCTTTGTGTTATGTTATGGTGCAATTGGCGTTGAATCTTTCTTTGTAGGCTTATGATGTATAATGTCATATCTGTATAATTTCCTATTATGCAGAGTATGTGTCAACAGTGCATGGCAGGTGATGAAAGACCTTGGCTGCCAAGGTATATATATTTATCATTTATTTCGTCTTATGAGACATGCAACAATTGCAAGAAAACATAAAGAAGTAAAAAGAAAAAAAAAACTAGTAAAGGTTAACCATGGAGCTGTAGCAACTGGTACGGTTTGCCTACCAAGTTGCAATATAATCAGTAATGCTTTGGCATTCAGCCTAAGACAATATCTAACATTGGTGCATGACCATCTCTTATTTTTGTTAATACGTATAAATCACAACTTAATACTAGCATACATGTATTCTGTCAACATCCCTAATGGTGCTCAAAATTGGTCTAAGATTTCGCCCAAAATATGATTGCACACCAATAGCTTGCAAACATTATTAACAACTACATCTACTTTTTATAGTATAGAAAACAATACTAACTGGTTTGCATTCTGAAATTAAAAAAAATATCAGGAACCTTTCATTATTTTGGCTCAACTTTGAGGCTGTCAACAAAGGGGTATTCTCTGGTTCCTAATTCGGGCTGTGAATTAGGTCTGTTGATTAAATTTTGTTGTTGTATCTAAAGGCTTGTGTTGGACATCTGGTGACCCTCACTACACCACGTTCGACAACAACCACTTCGAGTTCATGGGCGCGTGTACCTATGTCTTGGCGGAGGCGCTGGACAATTCTTTCCATGTCTTGGTGACCAATGTTCCGTGTGGACAAAGTGGAGTAACCTGCACCAAAGCAGTTCGCATCCTCGTCCCTGGTTATGACATATTCCTCATGCAAGGAAAAGGTGTGTGCAGCCTCCTGCTAACAAAAATACATTATTTAAAAACATTCATTACTTGAGAAGATTTAATTTTTTATTTCAGAAGATCTTAAAATTTTCTACCTTGACCACTATTTCTCCTAATTCAGAAGTACAATTTTGGAACATATTAATGGGGTCATTCTTGTATCATTTTTAGCAATCATCAGATTAAATAAAAAGAAATGATAATAATATTTTCTTTTATTCGTATATTACACATATACAATAAGTCGACGTAAAAGCATTTAAAACCGATTCAAATGTTTAAAGAAAACTTTTATCACACGTCCTTTAATACTGAATGTTGTGAGACCCTTTTTTCTGTCTGCTAACTTTCAGATGTCACAGTAAACAATGCAACAGTGAAGTTTGGTCAACACAAGTTCTTTGTTCGTCCTGGTCTGCAAATTGAATTGGTTGGTTTGTTCATCAGAGTCCATCTTGCCACTGGAATAACAGTCTTGTGGAACCGAGGTACTATTTTGAACTTATAGTAAACTACACTCTGAAAAAAAAGGTCATTCCCAAAAAAACCAAAAGTTTGGTTTTTGGCTTGTCCCCTCATACCATACCAGTTTTGATTCCATAAAAAACGGATACATTGGAAATACTAATTTAGGTATTTTGAAAAATCTAAATTTTGGTTCACAAACCTCAAAAGCTGTAAGAACCATTCAAAACTGTCAAATTAAATTTCACAAGTTGCTTATCTAACATTTTGGATTTTTACAAAATCAAATTTGACTGTGTTTATAACTCTTTTTGGTTAAAAAAAGGTTTTTTGAGCAATCAAACTCGTCCCAAATTATTTTAGAGTTTGGTGCTAGATATATTATTATATATATATTTAATCAGCAATTTTTTAACTTACTTGCATTTGAAACGTTCCATTAAATGTCACTTTTGTCCTTTGTTAAAGCAGTTTTATTGGGCGTAGGTAGTCAAACTTCGAATGTTCAATATAATGGAACGAATAATTATACTTCACAATATAGGCCTGCGGCAGGAATCACTAAAATGGCCTCCCTATCAACCTTAATTTGAGTACTGCAATCAATGATGTTGTTCTAAGATCTTAGGAGGGGGCATTCGCACTGTCATGGAGACGACCTACGTGTGACCACGTATGAAAATATTTTTTTACTCTTGCAATCTTGCTCATCCTTGGGCATACGTGATTCACCCACCGAGTGTTTCAAGGATACTCTTGCTAATCCTTAGGATGTCCTGGTAGCGCTAAATCATCCGTGACCATACGTGGAGAGGGCAAATATTTTCAAAAATGTTTAAGACTTCGGCGGACGTACTACGAGTAAATTGTTCATATTAGTTACATAACTCGCTCGGGATTCGCTCAGGATTCGCTCGGCAAGCGTTCTACATAGCCATATGCACTGTCCATCCATATATACTCTGTTGGACTTCCGTCGGGCGATCTGCCAGCAATCTACGGGTGATCTACGAGCGATATACGGATGCCTCACGGATCCTTGGCGACAGACGTTTGGCGAGCGTTTGACTGACGTCCAATGAGCAATCTACGACTGCCCCACATATGCTCGTGGGAAAAATTTAAATGTGGTTAAGACAGCCGGGAGTGAGCACGTATAGCCAATTTTTTATGTACATGGTCATACGTAGGTCTTATACATTATAGTGTGAACGCCCCTTTACAGGTGGTCTTCATCTGAGATGACCTTCACATGGGGGTTCCATAGTAAAAACTTTTTACTTCATTTTGGTATTGTTTTAGGTACAATTTTGTATGTGTACTTGGACAATAAGTACCAAAACAACATTCAGGGGCTGTGTGGTAACTGGAATGGCGTCACATCAGATGACATGGTTGGCAGAGATGGCATCAGCGATATGACTAAGTTTGGTGACACGTGGAGAACCGATTCCTCTTGTGCCGTTGTTGATGCTCACCTTTACAACTACGATCCTTGTGATGCACATGTAAGAACATCTTTGTTGAAAAATCTATAGTCTTAACGGTACACATGTGATACTCGCAGAAATAACAGTACCATTAGCAAACAGTGCTGTAAGTTGAGTGAAGCACCTATGTAAAAAATTACTTTGGGTAACTTTACTCCCAACAAACTTTTCATTTCATTCTGTATATAGAACTTTTTTTTTTACATAAGTACAGCTGCACTCTTTTTAACTTGTAGGTTAATCACACTCTTTTTTACTTGTGGAACTTCAAACTGTCGCATTATCAAAGTTAAAGTGTTTCCTTTGGAGTCACTCTGAATCCTTTAACTGACTTTGAAGTGACAGTGAATTAGTTTTTGTATCAGCATCTCAATCCATAAAATATCCTATAATTAGCAGAACTCAGATATAGATACTTACTGAGATAGGTTGTACCAATAATCTTCTGAGCCTTGTGAAGATTGCCAGTGACATCACTGATGTTTGTGTATATTTAAGCTGTGGCCAGATCACTGATCTTTACATCCTTGAAAATGGCTTAAATAACCATAACTATGGCACATTTGTCTTCCTTGAATAAAATGGAGCAACTTTGAATTCAGGACCATATGTCAGAAGTGCCTGGTTTTATTGTACCAAGGTATTTATTTAATCTTAACAGTTCCCCCTTCAAACATCAATGGACTTATCCATGTTAATATGATTTCCCAGAAATTGGCATGGTTTATTTCGGTCTTAGGGGTGAAAGCTTGTGAAGGTTTTCAACAAATATCTGTTGGAGACTCATCATGAAAAATGCCTGGCAGCTCAACAAATATCTTAATATCTTCTTACATTATTTCATTCCTATGAAAACTAATGTGATTTGAATGGTAACTATGGTGCTTTGGACCCGCACTCTGACCTATAAAATGAATGAAACTGGCCACACACACTCACTGTTCTCACTCTTTCTTAAGTCAAACAGTGTAATTACACAAATTGGATTTGTCAATTGCTCTTTATGTTTCTGATAGCTGATTGCATTTGAAACTGTACACTGTAATTAATTTCAAGTAATTACAAATAGGCCAATGTTGAAATGAAATTCTCAAACTGTTTTAAACAGCAGATATGCAGTTTAAAAATGCTACACTCAGTGAACCTGTCAATTATGTATGTTAATGTGAAAAAATTAAACATGATTATATATTTTTTTAAATTTGGATCTGAATTATTCAATTAGATTTGCAAAACATGTCATTTTTTTTTGAAAGACTCGGTTTTTTTTTTATGCAAATTACAATACTAAAAGTATTTAGGTATATTAAAAAAATAAAACTATAAAAAACTTCTTTGCAACTTAATAGCAGAAAAGTTTAAAATATATATATATATATTTTTTTTCATAGTATGACTAACAAACAAAGGTCTCTTTTTATAATTACTAATACTATAGATGGTGCAAGCGGTCGATTTGCAGACTGTTGTGGGTAGCTAGGCAAGAGTAGCGAGGATCTATGGAAAAGTAAATTTTATAGCACGTTTGGCAGTAAAGACAAAAACATAAATTTATATGACCTATACTAATTGATTGTAATATTTTGACATGATACCTTGTCAGTATCTGTTACCTGCAAATAATACCCTTTAGTCTGTACAAAATAGTTCAATTACTTTTTATTTATTATTTGCATGTCTAGGCTATGTTAACCAATTCTGATACAGGTCTCTTTTTTAAAGAGACTTTTTCTTGTTTCCACTGTGGCTGTGTTTGGAAACTTTGGACATATGTGAAACTCATCTCATGTTTCTATCTTTATATCCCTATAAGCGCTATGTCATATAGCTCAGGGATGCCTTCTGACCAGCCCTTTTATTTTTGCTTTATATTTTTAATAATTATACTGTAGTATGTTGTGTGTATGAATGTTCGCCTTTATTTCTCTGTATATGTGCATAATTAGGTCAAATAAACTATCAAACTACTACTACTACTTTTACTATCCTATGAAGATTAAAAATCCGTTACTTTCACACAGGGAGGAGCCAGGAGACCCTGGGCTGAAGCAACTTGTAATGTTTTGCTTGAAGGACCGATTTTCTATGAATGTCGTCAACTTCTAGGTGGAGCTGAGCTGGTCTTTTATCAAGACTGTCTCTTCGATGCCTGTGGGTGAGTCCCAATAAATTATTATTTTTTAATGTGCACATAAACGCTCATATGCCAGTTCTCTCAGAAGTGTCTCCAGATGGATTAAGTTGTGATTAGATTCCTCGAGCATAGCTGCTCTTTGCTGTCATTCTCGTATCTCATTTTCTTGTATTTTGGTGATGTAAATGAGTCCAGTTTAACAAGCGATTTAACACTAATGCTATCTGCAATAAAACTCAGATATTTACAATCCTTTGTGATCTGCAGTGTACCCTTATCATAAATTTTAACATCCATTGCAGCTGTGACACTGGAGGAGATTGTGAATGTCTCTGCACAGCCATTGCCAACATGGCCATGACGTGTGCTCAGCTTGGTGTTCCTGTACAATGGAGAAGCAATGACTTGTGTCGTAAGTTTGAGACTTTTGTGAATGATTGCTTGCTCTCTTGTGGCCAATTCATGTATTGATTGTTTTATGTGGTTCATCTCTTCAGCACTGATGTGTCCAATTGGAATGCAGTACATGTCATGTGGTCCAGTCTGCGAACCAACCTGTGAGGGCATCGGCATGGATCCTCCTGACTACTGCAACACTGATTACTGTGTAGAAGGATGCTTTTGCCCCCCAAGATACTACTATCGTGGTCAGTTTTATTAATATTTTATCATGTCTTTCCTGTTCAGGTTCGTCTTTGATCGCTTAAGTTCTTTCATTTTTTGCAACCAGAATCTGTATCCTACCTTTACAGATGGTCAGTGTTATCCTGAAGAGGAGTGCCCTTGTGTTTACGAAGGAAAAGCCTATCCACCCGATTCAGTTATTCAGAAACACTGTCAAAACTGGTACATAATTTATTAATGATGTTGGCATACAAAACATTATAGTTTGTTTTATTCTGGGCCTCTCATGTATTTTTATTTTTTTTACGTTTCTAGTACCTGCTTGGATGGCAAGTTTGAGTGTACTGATATAAATCATTGTGAATGTGACGATGGTGATCTAAAATGCCCTAACGGAACCAGCTTCATTTGCATTCCTCCTCATGAAATCTGTGATGATTTAATAGACTGTCCCAATGGCGAGGATGAAGCTGATTGTGGTCAGTATACCATCTTTACATCATTTACCATTTGATATGCTGAGAAATTAGTAATCAGCTTATGCTGTGACATGCACCAGCACCAACCAGCTACAAGAATAATTATCGACAAAATGAAATAACTGAATGATATTAATGTCATAACCCATAGAATTGTAGATCCGATATTAAGACATTACTGCAGTGATGGATGCATTTCCATACAGAGTCTGGATCTTTTCAGCTTCCACCACTGTAACAAGAACTCCAACTACTCGAACAACTTCTGGAGTAACATTATCAACTACTACATTGTCACCCACAAGTAAGTATTAGCTGTATGTCATAATATATAATCATTACATGAGCTGGTAGAATGCATCATATAGAGTAGAAACAAGATGTTTTAAAACAAATAAATAATAAATTATTAGCATTGTGATAGGTTCTTTGATGTGTATATCTGCTATTATGATTAGGAAGGACTTTCTTGAACATTCATATTTTGGATCCGTTTACATTTAGTAGAACATGACATGATCATCTGTCGTTTGTTTTCATACAGCATCATCATATGTGTGCCCAAATGAAATGCAACCGACACACCCAAACACTGACAATCAGACTGAGGAAGGAATAAGTGCTGTAGGATATGGTAATGGAGGACCAGAGAGCATCAGTCCAGATGTTTTCTGTCCGAGTTCGACCAGTTCTATCTTAATTTCTGGCAATTACACCATTGTCATGACCCTAACACCTACTGCACGAGCAGTAGATATGCAGGCCACCTTTGAAATAAAAGGAGGGGCAACATTTGTCTTTAGATACAAGACCAGTGATGGAAAAGTATCATCTAATGAACAGGTACAGCAACAGTTACTTACATGTCAGGCGCGGATCCAGAGGGAGAGGGACAGACAATTTAATGACGTCCCCCCCCCATCTGAAATTTTCTGGATCTGCCGCTGACTGTACATACTTATGGTATCCTTTCTTGTGTACAAATCAAATTGTATATTATTACTAGAGTAATTTTCATGGAATAAAGCTAGTGGAAGACATACAAATGGTTTGGCAATATTTTCAGCCTTTATTTAGGCGTTAAGACTACAGTCCAAACCCTTGCAGTTTTTTTTGTTAATTAGTAACACTGAGGAATGTAAATAGACCAATTGAGGAAGTTAGAAAGAGCAATAAGTTGATAAGTTTGGACTCCCTTGGAATCACTCCGTTTTTACAAATTTACCAATATCGCTGCTGCCATCTTAAGTTAATTTGTGAATCCCCAATTCCTAAAATTGTCACTGTGTTATGCCTGGTTGCTAAACAAAATAATGAAAACTGAACTTACCAACATATCTGGTGCTTTATTCTATAAATGCCTTAATCCAGTTGAATTACACTTAAAACAGAGCAAACAGTTTATCTTGTACGGTTTTCTAGAATTGTGCAATTAATTTAATGGATATTGCATATAAATAAAATAAAATGAAAACTTCTTCTCAAAAATGTAACATTCGTTGTTTTTAGCATTCGACACCTTCTGGTTTGTCCTACTACCAATCATTTGGTTTCATCATACCTGCTGGTTCACGTAACACACCAGTCTTAGAAATTATGATTTACATAGATCCTCAAGATCAAGAAGTGATGGTTCGACAACTTTGTGTCATGGAGTGTAGGCCAATAGGTAGTACATATAAGTTTACCATTTTTAATAAAACGTTGAGTATAAAAGATTGATAAATCGAAAATAGACTGCAAACTAACTTTTAATATATTTAATTTATTTTGTTTTCAGCGACCACTACAGCACCATGTGAGCATGCTGCAGAGACATAAAATATGATAGAAAGAACATGAAGCCTATAAAAAAAATTTCAATTCAGCAATAACATTATATGCATCATTATGATGCTGCATAAAATAGCTATTTCAGTAATCAAATTTATTTACACTCAACTTTAAATTGTGAACAGTGTATCATCATCTTCGTGAAAAGTGTTCATCTCCAGAGCTAATGGTGAACAATTTCAACTGAAATCCACCATGTATTTTAAATTTTATGTGCAATAATTGGAAACTTACCCAATACACATGATATTTTTATTGGTCCCGAAGATTAGAAACTGTCTTTAAAAATAACATTTCTCAATTGCATTTCTTATACTTATCACTACTGCATTATTCATTTACAGACTGTGATGATCTGATGATCGATGGGGACCAGAGCGTCTTTACTCCTGCTCATAATAATCAAGTTGATTCTCCTGGACAAGATGACTATACTCGCCTTGATTTTCCACCAAATGGACAAATAGAATTGCTGAGCCCTAAACCAGTTGAACTTACAACGTTTATCATCAGAGTTGAAAAGCCATATACAAAGGGCGACCCTCTGATAGTCACAATCACATATTTTGATGAGAATATGAACGAAAAAGTGGTACAAAAATAAATGTATTTCTTATGATGTAGTGGTTTATGTAATAATCTAGTTTTTTGCAAAACTGAGCCCTAAACTGCTAACAGCTGTGAAATGAGATAGTGTTGTTGGTGACACATAACCCTAACAATCAGTTCAGTTTGTGAAGTTAATGTGTCCTTTTAACTTCTTAAAATTACCCAGCACAATACATTATTCCTGTAATATGACAAATCAAATGAGTTTAATGACTATCTTGAAAAACAGAAATTGATAATGACAAAATTGCAGTTTGTCAAGTTTATATTTGTAAAAAACACTAGGAATTAATTGAGGATGTGTATTTTTTTAACTTAAGGTTACTGTGTACATTACTGGACAAACCACAATGCCAGTAGAGTTACCTGGTTCCTTTGGCAGGGTCAACAAAATTCAAATTGAGTATTCATGCAATTTCTGTGAACCTCCAGATGATGTGCAAGTCTTAATCAAAGGTTGCATAGAAGGTGAGATTTGTTAATTGAATTTTCATGTAAAGTATTTCTGCTGAACGAGTAGCAATCAAAACAGTTAAAAATAAACTTTCCGTTCAATCATATTTTCTTCATAGCTTAGTGAAGAGTTTGCTTTGCTATTTCTAATGATTGCTTAGTTATTTCATTGCACCTGTGGGACTGAATGTTATTTGACGATCAAAGCCAGCTTTGTCTTTAACCTTTTTCTACATACTCTCATTTGTTTCAGTTACTTCAACCATAACAATTGCAACAACAACTGGTCCATGTAAGTTAGAACTCTTTCACGAACAAATTTTATGGATAACAACAATATTATCAACATGAATAATTTAAGGTAGTAATAGCTTCCCCCAGAAAAAATATACCTCCTGGCAATCAATTGACATCTCTAGTTTTATAATGACTTTTAGTTTAATAAGATTTTTTTAATAAAGTGTACTATATTTTGCTGTCTATATCATGTGGTTTTACATGTATTTTATATGGTTGGCCATGATATATTTACTTTTGAGGGAATACATGCATTTCCAATAAATAGGAAATTTGAGATTTATATATAGCTAGTTAACACCAGTTACTCCAACTTATTCATATCGCGAATGTACCCTGAACTGCAAATTTCATTTACAGACTGTGCTGATCTGATGATCGATGGGGACCAGAGCGTCTTTACTCCTGCTCATAATAATCAAGTTGATTCTCCTGGACAAGATGACTATACTCGCCTTGATTTTCCACCAAATGGACCACTAGAATTGCTGAGCCCTAAACCAGTCGAACTTACACAGTTTATCATCAGAATTAAAGAGTCCTGTATTGATCGCAACCCTCTTGAAGTTAAAATCACATATTTTGACGAATTTATGAACAAAAAAGAGGTAAGAAAGTTCAAAATGTACATGAAGTTTTTATGGTGGTTATATTACCGGATAATATATAATAAATGTTTAGATTTTCTCCTTTATTTATATGTTCTTGAAACGTGTTGTCTATTTAGTCAGCCTGGAGTATTAATTGTTACTTTTTCACTGGTAATATTTACTCAAAATAATTCATTCTGTCAGCAGCTCTTTGGTAGGTATTATAAAACACCATAGAAGTTTGTACTTCCTGTGTTGCTATGTAGTTCTACTGATTAAGCACTTCCCGTGGTGTTACATGCAGCATTTATGAGAGTGTTGCTCATTTATTTTAAGAATTTTAAGGATAATAATGTACTCAGTGTCTAAGCTGAGGCAAGTAAAAGATCCCACTCAGGGGTAAATGTGTAACATGGGCGGACTCCTCCTGTCTTTCTCACCTCATCAATCAACTCTCAATAGCGGCAAGAACTTGCCTTATAGGGCAGCACTTTCCATATCTATCTATCTATCTATCCTATCTGTCTCTCACACTGAAAATCTTTTTGACTAGTTCGCTTGGTCATTGCCTTAAATTAGTCACGCTGTTGGCCCAATTTGTCAACTGCGAGACTAAATTATGGAAATTTACCAAGAAACATACAAGGCGAGCTTGTGGAATCACCAATAAACAAACATTCTCTTTTTAAAGGAGCATTGGTGATTACCAGTCCTATAGTTTTGCTATCAAAGGCATAAGCCTCAATTCGAAACTAGCTCGCGCCATTTTTTGACCAGGCATTTTGCTATTTAGGCATTTTGCTATGACAAGTGGGAGGCTGCCACATTTTGCTTTGAATAACTTGGGTAAGTAATAAACAGATAGACAAAGACTATCTACAAAGTTCTATTGTCAGAGGTCTCACTGGCGTTCGCCACGTCACATGTATATATATATAATTGTAGGCTGCTGTGTTGCTGTGCACTGTCAAAAGTGATATTCTGATTTCTGTGACATGACCAGATTATACAAATTAGTCAAATAACTGAATGTTTTAGTCATATGTCAATCAATTAACTAACCAAATTAGTCAAATGAGGTTGTGGTGACCATTGGGTCTCTTAGTTAAATGACTAGATAGACTAGTCTAAGTACTAAATGAACTAGTCAGTAAGTGGTCATTTGACTAAAATACTTCATCATGGCTAAGTGCTATACAAGACTAGCTAGTTTAGTCAACTGACTAGCTGTGTTAGTCAAATTTCCACACAGATAAGGCACCGTCACTTGACTAAGTTAATTAGGCATTTTTAGTAAGCAAAATATTCAAAAAGATTTTCAGTGCAATCTCTCTATCTATCTATCTATCTCTCTTTCTATCTATCTATCTATCTATCCTATCTCTCTATCTATCTATCTATCTATCCTATCTATCTCTCAATCTCTCAATATATCTATCTCTCTTTCTATCTATCTATCTATCTATTGCTACAGTACCTGAAAGTCAACCTAATATTTACCGCGTCATCATAAAAAAACCCAAATGCATGATTGTTTAAATAACAAACCTGATTGGTAAAAGTTTATCTGTGAAGAATACTGCAAATTAATATCGTGTGTGTGGCTTTTTTCCTAATTTCAGGTACCTATTTACATTACTGGACCAACTACACTTCCAGTTACGTTACCTGGTTCTTTTGGCAAAATCACCAAAATTCATATTGAGTATTCTTGCGAGACTTGTGAACCTCCTAAAGAAGTGGAAGTCATAATCAAGGGATGCATCGAAGGTCTGAATCTACTGTCTAATACGGCCAACAATTTTTCCTCTTGAACAAGCTTTCCACTATGTGAATTCAGCAAGATAGAGCATGTTTAATAGTTTATTTAACACCCACAAAACTATGCTTGTTCAGCAAGCAAACTATATTTTTCTGTATGCCCTTTCTTTCGTTTCAGTAATTACATCAACTACTGGGACAACAGTTGAACCATGTAAGTTTGAACATTTCACGATACAAAAATTTGCCAATTTATATTAATGGCTTTGGTATTTATAACATATATTTTGTCCTAATTCAGAAATATGTATGGGTAGCATACTTTTCTAACCTGACAATCTCAGTTGTGTGATTTTCCCAGAAAATATGCTAAATCGCGCAACATCAGCCGACATCAGCCCAGTGTTGAAAAAATGTCCCATTTTGGAGATGCTATGGATCTGGGTTTACCTTTGTTTCTGTAAAGATCTATTGCTGTGACAATGCTGGGCTAAAAACCATCATGACGGAGGTTTCTAAATAAATTGCAAGTGATGCTAAAAATCGAGTACCCCAAATTTAATGTACATGTATGAAGTCACAGATATCATTAATAGTACTATCATATTTTCTTGAAGGGATAGAGATTTGTTAATTTCTTAGGGTCCCTGAACGTAATAAAGACTGTTAACACGAATTCATTAAGGGTACCCAGATTAAATGCCTCAATGGCTCCACATCAGCCTGATGATGGCAGCATGGTGGAATGTAAGCATGGCAGGTGTCCCAAAAATGTTGTCACCCAGGTGTCTCAAGAATGTTGTCACCATAGAAATATGGTTGTCACCAAGATAACGTTCAAAAACCGAATCGTCCGAAAATATAGCTTTTGATAATAATAGCAATGAAGTATTGTACTGAACAATTTTTAACCCTCAGCAAAAACCTTTGCCGAAATTTTGACCCATGACCAATAGCCTTCATGACAAAAGCTTAAAAAAAGAAAGCATGTGCACAATGTAGATTTGTTCTTGAATCTTGGTATAGTCCATGGCTGTCACTTTGCTCAGCTACTCGATCCTCGTGTCATATGTGCATCTCTGCTAATCAAGGACCAGGATGTTTGTGACGTCACCAGTGATGTAGCCAGCCCCCTCTTAATATCATTAGAAATGGATGTAAGTAAGCTTGAAAGTACTACGTCTCAACCACATGCTCAAAAAGTGTGGTTTTATGTAGCTTATGGTTTTGTCATGGTCTTTAGTAAATTTCCTGTCTTGACACTGGTGGGCACGTCATCTGGACGTTGTCATGACGTCATATTGTTAACAACACGTCTCTAAAACGTCTTACAAACGCTTTCGTCACCAAAACCCCCCAAAAACGTCTCCATCACCAAAACGTATGGTTCACTGGGAGTCATCTGAATCTCATTAACTTTTCAAAAAATCTTTACTGAGCTGGAAACATAAACTAGAGTATTAGTGACACATCTGCCCTCTAAATGTTAGTGGGGTCTTGTTTTTTCTGGTCAAATTCTGGATACATGAAGATTTTCAAGCCAGGCTCCAGGTAAGAAGTCATGGTCAAATGCACTGGCACTGTATCGGTGGGTCAATGCTTTACCGAACAGATTATCTTAAGAACACCGAATAGCATCTCCCTAAAGCAATGCCTCTTCCTCTGCCCAGCTGCACGGAGCCATGCGGAGGCCTTGTGTTGGGAATATGTAGTTATTTATTTTCTTCTTGTGTAACTTAGGTGATGATCTAATGGTTAATGGCGATTTAAGCATCTTTGTGCCAACTCACACCAGTTCTATAAATCCGCCAGGACCTGATGAGTTTACACCTTTAACATTTCCACCTGGTGGACCTATAGTATTGCAGAGCAATACACCAGCAGAGCTCACAGTCTTTATTATCAGGATGACTAAGCCTTGCTCTGATGGCAATCCTCTTGAAGTTCAAATCACATACTACAATGAGGATGACAATACTAAAGTGGTAAGAAATTATACATGAAATTTTATATTTCCAAGTAGCATATATACTCTAGGAATTATTTGCTACTGGTACAGAGCTTTGGTCAGGCCTGGAGTCCACTCCAGGTCACACCATGGGTGAGGTCTTTTAATTACTTGCCCCAGCATAGACACCCAAGTACAAGGCATCACATGTTAACACCTCATTCAAACGATGTCCAGCCGAGATTTAGTTTATTATGAATTTGGTCTTCATGGCCAGGTTATCATATATTTATACTAAAATTACAAATGTTTAAGATGGCTATTAAGTAATATACTAAAGCCCCATTCCCACATAGCCGAGTTTCTCGTAGTCAACTCGTAGTATTACGTAACACGCTTCTCGGACCCAATCCGTACTAAACTCTGTGACTACTCCTCGCACTCGGGAGATACCCGGCGAGTAACTCCTGGGACTCGTAGCCAATCCGTGAGATTTGGAGCCGGTAGCCGAGTATGCTGCGCTGCACAGGACACTTGGCGGATTCTGACGGATTTCCAAAAATCCATAATGAATCTGTCGAACTCGGCGAGTGACTCCTGGTACCCGCTGAGTAACCCGTCAAACCCGCCGAGTAACCCGTCGAAGTCGACTTTAAAAGGCTGCTGCTCCCCTAATATTAGTCAGATTTTCGTCAATTAAATATTGAATTATTGTAGAGTTCATACTAATTCCACACAGATTTTCAGATTGAAAATAGACCAAATATTAGGCGAGATATTCGTCTGAGAAGGCAGGTAGTCTGGCGGCGGCAAGGTGCTCTGTGTATGGTCATGACTTGAATGGTGTGGTCAATATTTTTGACCATTATATATACGTTGTTTGGATGAGCTTTATTGCAATTCATTTCTACTCATTCTGCCAACTGCCATGACTTATGTCAATTGCTATTAGCATTTTGAATGAAACAAAGAATACAGCAAATGCTCAATACATGTGTCAATTGCCAAATTGCCTAAATTGGGGTTCTTTGACCTGTCATTTCATGGATTGTTCAAAGATGACACAGTAATATGACATTGTCTTGATTGTCATTCACAATTTGTAAAATTTAAATCTAATATTGATATCTTAATTTGTATTTGTGATTTGATCTGTGATTTTATTTGCTATCTTTAATGTACTTATATATATTATTTCGCCTTAATACTGTCCAGAAAACATCAAATTGTGGCAACTGGGACCTTGAACGTTATGCTGTATATTATGTATAAAATAATGAGAACTTGTATATCATAATTCTGTAGATGTAGTTTTAGATAGACGTAGTGAGTACATATGTGACATATGTATCTTTTCTGATATGAAAAAGTGTCAATAAAAACTATATATATATTATAAATGAATGGCAGTATAAAGAAGGTGATACACTTTGCAAAATTCTCAAAAGAATATGCAGATAGATAGATAGATGATAGTTTATTCTTATTCTTCATATTCTTCTTATATAAAAATATACTGCTGGGGGTTGTATATACTATTTAAAAGGCTGCTGCTTCCCAAATATTAATCAGATTTTCGTCAAATAAAGACGGAATTGTTCAGGGAAATGTGTAGAATGTATATAATAGTCTAACGCCCCCAACATTAATCGCTGTTCTTTAATGTAGATAGTAAGATACATAGATATGTAGATAGATAGATAGATATGTAGATATGTAAATATGTAGATATGTAGATATGTAAATATGTAGATATGTAGATATTTAGATAGATAGTTTAGAGAGACAGATAGATTTATATGCTTATTATATAATATAGGATATCTCGCTTAATATTTGGTCTATTTTCGATCCGAAAACACGTATAGAATCAGTATGAACTATACTACAATCCAGTCTTATTTGACGAAAAATCGGACTAATATTAAATTGAGCAGCGTTTGATAAAGTCCGGGCGCGGACGTGTGCGGGAGCACCACTGTTTGCCTCCGCCAACCTAGCTGCCTTCTCAGACAAATAACTCGCTTAATATTTAGTCTATTTTAGATCAAAAAACACGTATGGAATCAGTATGAGCTATACTACAATCCAGTCTTATTTGACGAAAATCGGACTAGTATTAGAGGAGCAGCAGCCTTTTAAAGTATATACAACCCCCCCCCCCCTCCCTGCCTACGCTGACACTGGTAGCAAAAAGCCGGCGGGTTAACCGTGGAACTCGGCGGATTACTCGGCGGATTACTCCTACTACCCGCCGAATTACTCGTAGAAGCCGGCAAGTTACTCCTACAACCCGCCGACTCTCTCCTCGAAATCGTTCACTAATTGGCCGTAATCCGGCGAGTCACCTGCCGAACTCGGCAAGTCACTCGCCGAACCCGCCGAGTAACCCGCCGAGTCACTCCTGGTACCCGGCGAGTCACCCGCCGGGTCATACCAGGGACTTTTTCCGCCAGAATCCATCGCCAATCCCTCGAATTTCGGCCGTTACGTAATACTACGAGTTGACTACGGCAAACTCGGCTATGTGGGAACGGGGCTTAAGACTGACATTGTCATATGTTCAATATAAAAATTTCATTACTTGAAATATTGGGTTATTAAACTTATTTGAGCACATCATTCCAGGTAACTAAGTATTTGAATGAACCGACAACAACATCAGTAGAGTTGCCTTTGAATTCTTTTGGAAAAGTCACTAAGATTCGGATCCAACTTTCCTGTAAGTTTTGCTCACCACCGAGTGAAATTGAAGTTATCATAAAAGGATGCATCGAAGGTGAGGAAATTTGGGTACTTCTAGTGTTCATAGATTTTGAGATAACTAAATTATCAAAAATTCAACAATCAGCAATATCAACAAATGTACCATCCAATCGATGCTACAAAGGTTATCATCAAATTCAATGCAATTATGGCATTGTTAAAGCTTCTTGATGTGAGTTTCAATCCCCATAAGGCTGTGGCCTTAACATTGGGCTTGGCCACATTTTGGTGTAAAAAAACTTGTGACTGCCATCAAATCAAGACATGACCGAATAGTATGAAGTAAGATAATTTAAGAACTGCAACAATATAATTATAAACTAGAGGGTCCTCAGATAGCGCAAACCTCCGCTGCTGGTTCAATGTCCCATTCACTTTGGCCCTGTGTTTTTTTGGCCATTGTTTTTGCAGACCAGTACGGTTTAACATTGGCTGAATGTTGGCCCAATTTTGGCCTAGGGCAGGTCAGCCCCACTGTCACATTGGCCGAATCAAATGTCAACTTAAAAGTTGCCCTAGCACAACTTAATGTTGACTCATTGTTTTCCCCAATGTCAGTGCAGCCCACAACTGATCAACAGCATATTGGCCAACCATTGGCCAAATGACATGTCAACCCAATGTCAGCCTAATGTTGGCCCAATGTTGGCTCAATGTCTGTTCAGCCCACATTTGACCAACAGCAGGTCAGCCCCACTGTTACATGGACCTACTGATGGCCAAATGACATGTGAATTTAAATTTGGCCAACTAATATTGGCCAAATTTTGGCCCAACATCAATGACATGTCAATGCCAAGTCAGCTCAGTATTGGCCTAATGTTGGCTCAACATCAGTGATGTCCATTTTTGGCCAACAGCAGGTAAGCCCCAATGTAAGATGGGCCTACCAATGGCCAAATGACATGTCATCTCAATGTTGGCCCAGTGTTGGCCTAATGTTGGCCCAGTGTTGGTCAACATCAGTGCGGCCCAGTTTTGGCATACAGCAGGTAAACACCACTGTAACATAGGCCTACGGATGGCCAAATAACATGTCAACTCAAAGTCAGCCCAGCGTTGGCCTAATCTTGGCCCACTTTTGGCCAACAGCAGGTTGGCCCGCTATCACATAGACTCCCTGTAGGGAAAATGACAGCCTACTTTCCAGTTGGTCTACTGTTGGCCAAATGTGGTCTGCCAGTGGATGGTTGAATACATAATTTGACTGGAATCGGTCCTTTATGGCAATATCGTGTGCATAACGTCTTCTGGATCCAGTATCCAAAATGTGATCCGGATCAAATATTTGGTCTTGGTTCCAGATCCACAGTGTGATCCTTACCCTCCATTAACTGGAGCTGTTTGCTTGAACATAAAAATGGAATGAAGAAAAAACAAAATTGTTTAGCTCAGAGGTAGTGATTGTATAAAGATCTGGAAAATGATCCGGATCACCTGGAAAATTTGATCAGTTCTAGGGTTTGGCATTATTTGGTTGGTAATTAGACTTTTTGGTTCTGGGCGATCTTCTTGGCTATGTCATTGAAACAACACCTGCTATGTCAAATTCATTACAGAGAATAGAATGCTTAAGACTTTTCTGCTGTAACTAGGAGTACAGTGAATGACAACCCTCAGTTTGGGCTTAAATCATTTATTTTGGTGTAGAGATGATCTACCGTATCATTACAGACAAAACATTGTTTCATGTTGATAAACAATTATTCTCATATTTCTTTAGTCTACGTATACACTATACCTGCCTAAATGTTGGCAACCCTTTTTATGAAAAAACAAATAATTACATTATAATTAACAGGAACCACTACAGTAACAAAAACAACTCATTCAACAACAGCAACAAAACCTGCTATGTCAACAGGATCAACGACATTAACAATAGAAACAAGTGTGACTACAGAAGCAACCACAACTTCAAGTACAACCCCAACAGAAACAACCACAGGCACAACCACTGGCACAACAACTGGTCCGACCTCCACAGCAACTACTACCGGACCTACCACAACAGGTTCAACCAGTGGAACCAGCACTACAAGTGGAACCACAACAACTGGTACTACTACTGCAACAACTACACACATAACAAGCACTCCCACTACAACTGAAACTACCACAGGTACGACCACACCAACTGCCACAACAACAGGATCCACCACAGAAACAACCACTGGCACAACAACTGGTCCGACCTCCACAGCAAGTACTACTGGACCTACTACAACACGTTCAACCAGTGGAACCAGTACTACAAGTGGAACCACAACCACTGGCAGTACTACTGCAACAACTACACACATATCAAGCACTCCCACTACAACTGAAACTACCACAGGTACTACCACACCAACTGCCACAACAACAGGATCCACCACAGAAAGAACCACTGGCACAACTCCAAGCACTACCCCCACAGAAACAACCACTGGCACAACTCCAAGCACTACCGCCACAGAAACAACCACTGGCACAACTCCAAGCACTACCCCCACAGAAACAACCACTGGCACAACCACTGGCACAACAACTGGTCCGACCTCCACAGCAAGTACTACTGGACCTACTACAACACGTTCAACCAGTGGAACCAGTACTACAAGTGGAACCACAACCACTGGCAGTACTACTGCAACAACTACACACATATCAAGCACTCCCACTACAACTGAAACTACCACAGGTACGACCACTCCAACTGCCACAACAACAGAATCCACCACAGAAACAACCACTGGCACAACTCCAAGCACTACCCCCACAGAAACAACCACTGGCACAACTCTAAGCACTACCCCCACAGAAACAACTACTGGCACAACTCCAAGCACTACCCCAACAGAAACAACCACTGGCACAACCACTGGCACAACAACTGGTCCGACCTCCACAGCAAGTACTACTGGACCTACCACAACACGTTCAACCAGTGGAACCAGTACTACAAGTGGAACCACAACCACTGGAAGTACTACTGCAAGAACTACACATATATCAAGCACTCCCACTACAACGGAAAAGACCACAGGAACTACCACACCAACTGCCACAACAACAGGATCCACCACAGAAACAACCACTGGCTCAACTCCAAGCACTACCCCCACAGAAACAACCACTGGCACAACTCCAAGCACTACCCCCACAGAAAAAACCACTGGCACAACAACTGGTGCGACCTCCACAGCAACTACTACTGGACCTACTACAACACGTTCAACCAGTGGAACCAGTACTACAAGTGGAACCACAACAACTGGCAGTACTACTGCAACAACTACACACATAACAAGCACTCCCACTACAACTGAAACTACCACAGGTACGACCACACCAACTGCCACAACAACAGGATCCACCACAGAAAGAACCACTGGCACAACTCCAAGCACTACCCCCACAGAAACAACCACTGGCATAACCACTGGCACAACAACTGGCCCGACCTCCACAGCAAGTACTACTGGACCTACCACAACACGTTCAACCAGTGGAACCAGTACTACAAGTGGAACCACAACCACTGGCAGTACTACTGCAACAACTACACATATATCAAGCACTCCCACTACAACGGAAAAGACCACAGGAACTACCACACCAACTGCCACAACAACAGGATCCACCACAGAAACAACCACTGGCTCAACTCCAAGCACTACCCCCACAGAAACAACCACTGGCACAACTCCAAGCACTACCCCCACAGAAAAAACCACTGGCACAACAACTGGTGCGACCTCCACAGCAACTACTACTGGACCTACTACAACACGTTCAACCAGTGGAACCAGTACTACAAGTGGAACCACAACAACTGGCAGTACTACTGCAAAAACTACACACATAACAAGCACTCCCACTACAACTGAAACTACCACAGGTACGACCACACCAACTGCCACAACAACAGGATCCACCAGAGAAAGAACCACTGGCACAACTCCAAGCACTACCCCAACAGAAACAACCACTGGCACAACCACTGGCACAACAACTGGTCCGACCTCCACAGCAAGTACTACTGGACCTACTACAACACGTTCAACCAGTGGAACCAGTACTACAAGTGGAACCACAACCACTGGAAGTACTACTGCAACAACTACACACATAACAAGCACTCCCACTACAACTGAAACTACCACAGGTACGACCACACCAACTGCCACAACAACAGGATCCACCACAGAAAGAACCACTGGCACAACTCCAAGCACTACCCCCACAGAAACAACCACTGGCACAACTCCAAGCACTACCGCCACAGAAACAACCACTGGCACAACTCCAAGCACTACCCCCACAGAAACAACCACTGGCACAACCACTGGCACAACAACTGGTCCGACCTCCACAGCAAGTACTACTGGACCTACTACAACACGTTCAACCAGTGGAACCAGTACTACAAGTGGAACCACAACCACTGGCAGTACTACTGCAACAACTACACACATATCAAGCACTCCCACTACAACTGAAACTACCACAGGTACGACCACTCCAACTGCCACAACAACAGAATCCACCACAGAAACAACCACTGGCACAACTCCAAGCACTACCCCCACAGAAACAACCACTGGCACAACTCTAAGCACTACCCCCACAGAAACAACTACTGGCACAACTCCAAGCACTACCCCAACAGAAACAACCACTGGCACAACCACTGGCACAACAACTGGCCCGACCTCCACAGCAAGTACTACTGGACCTACCACAACACGTTCAACCAGTGGAACCAGTACTACAAGTGGAACCACAACCACTGGAAGTACTACTGCAAGAACTACACATATATCAAGCACTCCCACTACAATGGAAAAGACCACAGGAACTACCACACCAACTGCCACAACAACAGGATCCACCACAGAAACAACCACTGGCTCAACTCCAAGCACTACCCCCACAGAAACAACCACTGGCACAACTCCAAGCACTACCCCCACAGAAAAAACCACTGGCACAACAACTGGTGCGACCTCCACAGCAACTACTACTGGACCTACTACAACACGTTCAACCAGTGGAACCAGTACTACAAGTGGAACCACAACAACTGGCAGTACTACTGCAACAACTACACACATAACAAGCACTCCCACTACAACTGAAACTACCACAGGTACGACCACACCAACTGCCACAACAACAGGATCCACCACAGAAAGAACCACTGGCACAACTCCAAGCACTACCCCCACAGAAACAACCACTGGCATAACCACTGGCACAACAACTGGCCCGACCTCCACAGCAAGTACTACTGGACCTACCACAACACGTTCAACCAGTGGAACCAGTACTACAAGTGGAACCACAACCACTGGCAGTACTACTGCAACAACTACACATATATCAAGCACTCCCACTACAACGGAAAAGACCACAGGAACTACCACACCAACTGCCACAACAACAGGATCCACCACAGAAACAACCACTGGCTCAACTCCAAGCACTACCCCCACAGAAACAACCACTGGCACAACTCCAAGCACTACCCCCACAGAAAAAACCACTGGCACAACAACTGGTGCGACCTCCACAGCAACTACTACTGGACCTACTACAACACGTTCAACCAGTGGAACCAGTACTACAAGTGGAACCACAACAACTGGCAGTACTACTGCAAAAACTACACACATAACAAGCACTCCCACTACAACTGAAACTACCACAGGTACGACCACACCAACTGCCACAACAACAGGATCCACCAGAGAAAGAACCACTGGCACAACTCCAAGCACTACCCCAACAGAAACAACCACTGGCACAACCACTGGCACAACAACTGGTCCGACCTCCACAGCAAGTACTACTGGACCTACTACAACACGTTCAACCAGTGGAACCAGTACTACAAGTGGAACCACAACCACTGGAAGTACTACTGCAACAACTACACACATAACAAGCACTCCCACTACAACTGAAACTACCACAGGTACGACCACACCAACTGCCACAACAACAGGATCCACCACAGAAAGAACCACTGGCACAACTCCAAGCACTACCCCCACAGAAACAACCACTGGCATAACCACTGGCACAACAACTGGCCCGACCTCCACAGCAAGTACTACTGGACCTACCACAACACGTTCAACCAGTGGAACCAGTACTACAAGTGGAACCACAACCACTGGCAGTACTACTGCAACAACTACACACATATCAAGCACTCCCACTACAACTGAAACTACCACAGGTATGACCACTCCTACTGCCACAACAACAGGATCCACCACAGAAACAACCACTGGCACAACTCCAAGCACTACCCCCACAGAAACAACCACTGGCAAAACTCCAAGCAGTACCCCCACAGAAACAACCACTGGCACAACAACTGGCACAACAACTGGTGCGACCTCTACAGCAAGTACTACTGGACCTACCACAACACTTTCAACCAGTGGAACCAGTACTACAAGTGGAACCACAACCACTGGCAGTACTACTGCAACAACTACACACATATCAAGCACTCTTACTGCAACAGAAACAACCACAGGTACTACCACACCAACTGCCACAACAACAGGATCCACTACAGAAACAACCACTGGCTCAACTCCAAGGACTACCCCCACAGAAACAACCACTGGCACAACTCCAAGCACTACCCCCACAGAAACAACCACTGGCACAACTCCAAGCACTACCCCCACAGAAACAACCACTGGCACAACCACTGGCACAACCACTGGCACAACAACTGGTCCGACCTCCACAGCAAGTACTACTGGACCTACTACAACACGTTCAACCAGTGGAACCAGTACTACAAGTGGAACCACAACCACTGGCAGTACTACTGCAACAACTACACACATATCAAGCACTCCTACTACAACTGAAACTACCACAGGTACTACCACACCAACTGCCACAACAACAGGATCCACCACAGAAACAACCACTGGCTCAACTCCAAGCACTATCCCCACAGAAACAACCACTGGCACAACTCCAAGCACTACCCCCACAGAAAAAACCACAGGTACAATAACTGGTGCGACCTCCACAGCAACTACTACTGGACCTACTACAACATGTTCAACCAGTGGAACCAGTACTACAAGTGGAACCACAACAACTGGCAGTACTACTACACACATAACAAGCACTCCCACTACAACTGAAACTACCACAGGTACGACCACACCAACTGCCACAACAACAGGATCCACCACAGAAAGAACCACTGGCACAACTCCAAGCACTACCCCCACAGAAACAACCACTGGCACAACCACTGGCACAACAACTGGCCCGACCTCCACAGCAAGTACTACTGGACCTACCACAACACGTTCAAGCAGTGGAACCAGTATAACAAGTGGAACCACAACCACTGGCAGTACTACTGCAACAACTACACACATATCAAGCACTCCCACTACAACTGAAACTACCACAGGTATGACCACTCCTACTGCCACAACAACAGGATCCACCACAGAAACAACCACTGGCACAACTCAAAGCACTACCCCCACAGAAACAACCACTGGCACAACTCCAAGCACTACCCCCACAGAAACAACCACTGGCACAACTCCAAGCAGTACCCCCACAGGAACAACCACTGGCACAACCACTGGCACAACAACTGGTGCGACCTCCACAGCAACTACTACTGGACCTACTACAACACGTTCAACCAGTGGAACCAGTACTACAAGTGGAACCACAACCACTGGCAGTACTACTGCAACAACTACACACATAAGCACACCCACTACAATGGAAACGACTACAGGAACTACCACACCAACTGCCACAACAACAGGATCCACCACAGAAACAACCACTGGCACAACTCCAAGCACTACCCCCACAGAAACAACCACTGGCACAACTCCAAGCACTACCCCAACAGAAAAAACCACTGGCACAACGACTGGTCCGACCTCCACAGCAAGTACTACTGGACCTACTACAACACGTTCAACCAGTGGAACCAGTACTACAAGTGGAACCACAACCACTGGCAGTACTCCTGCAACAACTACACACATATCAAGCACTCCCACTACAACGGAAACGACCACAGGTACTACCACACCAACTGTCACAACAACAGGATCCACCACAGAAACAACCACTGGCTCAACTCCAAGCACTACCCCCACAGAAACAACCACTGGCACAACTCCAAGCACTACCCCAACAGAAACAACCACTGGCACAACCACTGGCGCAACAACTGGACTGACCTCCACTGCAAGTACTGCTGGACCTACTACAACACGTTCAACCAGTGGAACCAGTACTACAAGTGGAACCACAACCACTGGCAGTACTACTGCAACAACTACACGCATATCAAGCACTCCCACTACAACTGAAACTACCACAGGTATGACCACTCCAACTGCCACAACAACAGAATCCACCACAGAAACAACCACTGGCACAACTCCAAGCACTACCTCCACAGAAACAACCACTGGCACAACTCCAAGCACTACCCCCACAGAAACAACCACTGGCACAACAACTGGTGCGACCTCCACAGCAACTACTACTGGACCTACTACAACACGTTCAACCAGTGGAACCAGTACTACAAGTGGAAGCACAACAACAGGCAGTACTACTGCAACAACTACACACATAACAAGCACTCCCACTACAACTGAAACTACCACAGGTACGACCACACCAACTGCCACAACAACAGGATCCACCACAGAAAGAACCACTGGCACAACTCCAAGCACTACCCCCACAGAAACAACCACTGCCACAACTCCAAGCACTTCTCCCACAGAAACAACCACTGGCACAACCACTGGCACAACAACTGGTCCGACCTCCACAACAAGTACTACTGGACCTACCACAACACGTTCAACCAGTGGAACCAGTACTACAAGTGGAACCACAACCACTGGCAGTACTACTGCAACAACTACACACATAAGCACACCCACTACAATGGAAACGACTACAGGAACTACCACACCAACTGCCACAACAACAGGATCCACTACAGAAACAACCACTGGCTCAACTCCAAGGACTACCCCCACAGAAACAACCACTGGCACAACTCCAAGCACTACCCCCACAGAAACAACCACTGGCACAACTCCAAGCACTACCCCCGCAGAAACAACCACTGCCACAACTCCAAGCACTACCCCCACAGAAACAACCACTGGCACAACTCCAAGCAGTACCCCCACAGAAACAACCACTGCCACAACTCCAAGCACTACCCCCACAGAAACAACCACTGGCACAACCACTGGCACAACAACTGGTCCGACCTCCACAGCAAGTACTACTGGACCTACTACAACACGTTCAACCAGTGGAACCAGTACTACAAGTGGAACCACAACCACTGGCAGTACTACTGCAACAACTACACACATAAGCACACCCACTACAACGGAAACGACTACAGCAACTACCACACCAACTGCCACAACAACAGGATCCACCACAGAAAGAACCACTGGCACAACTGGAAGCACTACCCCCACAGAAACAACCACTGGCACAACTCCAAGCACTACCCCAACAGAAAAAACCACTGGCACAACGACTGGTCCGACCTCCACAGCAAGTACTACTGCACCTACTACAACACGTTCAACCAGTGGAACCAGTACTACAAGTGGAACCACAACCACTGGCAGTACTAGTGCAACAACTACACACATAAGCACACCCACTACAATGGAAACGACTACAGGAACTACCACACCAACTGCCACAACAACAGGATCCACCACAGAAACAACCACTGGCACAACTCCAAGCACTACCCCCACAGAAACAACCACTGGCACAACTCCAAGCACTACCCCAACAGAAAAAACCACTGGCACAACGACTGGTCCGACCTCCACAGCAAGTACTACTGGACCTACTACAACACGTTCAACCAGTGGAACCAGTACTACAAGTGGAACCACAACCACTGGCAGTACTACTGCAACAACTACACACATATCAAGCACTCCCACTACAACGGAAGCGACCACAGGTACTACCACACCAACTGTCACAACAACAGGATCCACCACAGAAACAACCACTGGCTCAACTCCAAGCACTACCCCCACAGAAACAACCACTGGCACAACTCCAAGCACTACCCCAATAGAAACAACCACTGGCACAACCACTGGCACAACAACTGGTCTGACCTCCACTGCAAGTACTGCTGGACCTACTACAACACGTTCAACCAGTGGAACCAGTACTACAAGTGGAACCACCACCACTGGCAGTACTACTGCAACAACTACACGCATATCAAGCACTCCCACTACAACTGAAACTACCACAGGTACGACCACTCCAACTGCCACAACAACAGAATCCACCACAGAAACAACCACTGGCACAACTCCAAGCACTACCCCTACAGAAACAACCACTGCCACAACTCCAAGCACTTCCCCCACAGAAACAACCACTGGCACAACCACTGGCACAACCACTGGCACAACCACTGGCACAACAACTGGTCCGACCTCCACAACAAGTACTACTGGACCTACCACAACACGTTCAACCAGTGGAACCAGTACTACAAGTGGAACCACAACCACTGGCAGTACTACTGCAACAACTACACACATAAGCACTCCCACTACAACTGAAACTACCACAGGTACGACCACACCAACTGCCACAACAACAGGATCCACCACAGAAACAACCACTGGCACAACTCCAAGCACTACCCCCACAGAAACAACCACTGGCACAACTCCAAGCACTACCCCCACAGAAACAACCACTGGCTCAACTCCAAGCACTACCCCCACAGAAACAACCACTGGCACAACTCCAAGCACTACCCCAATAGAAACAACCACTGGCACAACCACTGGCACAACAACTGGTCTGACCTCCACTGCAAGTACTGCTGGACCTACTACAACACGTTCAACCAGTGGAACCAGTACTACAAGTGGAACCACCACCACTGGCAGTACTACTGCAACAACTACACGCATATCAAGCACTCCCACTACAACTGAAACTACCACAGGTACGACCACTCCAACTGCCACAACAACAGAATCCACCACAGAAACAACCACTGGCACAACTCCAAGCACTACCCCTACAGAAACAACCACTGCCACAACTCCAAGCACTTCCCCCACAGAAACAACCACTGGCACAACCACTGGCACAACCACTGGCACAACCACTGGCACAAAAACTGGTCCGACCTCCACAACAAGTACTACTGGACCTACCACAACACGTTCAACCAGTGGAACCAGTACTACAAGTGGAACCACAACCACTGGCAGTACTACTGCAACAACTACACACATAAGCACACCCACTACAATGGAAACGACTACAGGAACTACCACACCAACTGCCACGACAACAGGATCCACCACAGAAACAACCACTGGCACAACTCCAAGCACTACCCCCACAGAAACAACCACTGGCACAACTCCAAGCACTACCCCCACAGAAACAACCACTGGCACAACTCCAAGCACTACCCCCACAGAAACAACCAGTGCCACAACTCCAAGCACTACCCCCACAGAAACAACCACTGGCACAACTCCAAGCACTACCCCCACAGAAACAACCACTGCCACAACTCCAAGCACTACCCCCACAGAAACAACCACTGGCACAACCACTGGCACAACAACTGGTCCGACCTCCACAGCAAGTAACACTGGACCTACTACAACACGTTCAACCAGTGGAACCAGTACTACAAGTGGAACCACAACCACTGGCAGTACTACTGCAACAACTACACACATATCAAGCACTCCCACTACAACTGAAACTACCACAGGTATGACCACTCCAACTGCCACAACAACAGAATCCACCACAGAAACAACCACTGGCACAACTTCAAGCACTACCCCCACAGAAACAACCACTGGCACAACTCCAAGCAGTACCCCCACAGAAACAACCACTGGCACAACCACTGGCACAACAACTGGTCCGACCTCCACAGCAAGTACTACTGGACCTACCACAACACGTTCAACCAGTGGAACCAGTACTACAAGTGGAACCACAACAACTGGTACTACTACTGGACCCACCTCCTCTGGTACTACAACTGGTAGCACTACTAAGTCTACTACTGCTACAACAACAGGCACTACTACAGGGTCAACTAGTTCTGGTGAGATAGTATTTGATTTTATCCCCATTGAAGTATCTCATCGCTTATCTAAATGAATGCTGTCCATAATTATGACTTTTTAACTCCTAGCAAACAAAGTTCGGAAAGGATTATGGTTATCATCAATGTCCGTCTGACAGAAAAATTTCCTCTGACACTGCTGCGCCTACATGCTTATAGCTTTGTCAAAATATGTCTAAAATAGTGCAGTGATGCCCTTTGGAGGTCTCATGGCATAATTTTCAAAAATAGTGCAAAATAGGGAAAATTCCTGCTTTTTTCAAACCTCCATACAAAAGACATTATTTTTCCTACATTAATGAAATTGAATCAATAACATAGCAAAATTATAGTATTTTCAATTTTCAAACTTCATTTTGATATCAATGTCATGCTTATTATATAATAATTTAAAACTGGAAAAAAAAGTTAATTATTGTGTTAAATTGTGTTTTCGGAGTATTAATGCACTTACCCTTGCAAAATGTTATATATTATTACTCTATATAGCTTAGTTGTGCATTTTGATAGTCACACTGACATATCTCAGCGGTTTGAAAATATTTAGAGAAAATGAAAAAAAAAATTACTACTGCACCTACATGCACACATAACTGTGTAAGAATATGTCTAAAATAGTGTAGAGAGATACCTTTTTGGGATTTCATGACCATCAATGACAGATAAGGAAAATATTAAAATTGGTACTCTTTCCAAACCTCAATGACTCTATGATCCTTACATCAGTAACATTTTGCCAATGAAACATATAAATTATAGAACTTTCACTTTTTAACCTTCAGCGAACAAAGTTCAAAAATAGTTTTTGTTATCATCAATGTCCGTCCGACAGGCAGACGTACGGGCGGGTGTAACACTTTCGTTTCCGGAGCAGAACTCTTAACACTAATAATGCACTTACCCAAACAAAATTGTGTACAGCAATACTCTATATGGCCTAGTGGTGCCTTTTGATAGTCACATTGACATATGTTGGCTATATGTTGCTACGTTTTAAAAAATTTGGAAAAAATATAATAAAATAATGTTTCGTTTCCGGAGAATTCTGACACTACTGCACCTACATGCTTAAAACTTTGTCACAATATGTCTAAAATAGTGTAGTGGTGCCTTTTGGTGGTCTCATCGCCGTAAATACATAGAATATTCAAAAATATTCAAAAATAAGGCAAATTAGGGAAATTCCTACTTTTTCAAATCTCCATACTATTTACCCTACATGAATGAAATTGTATCAATAACATATCTAAATTATAGGATTTTCACTTTTATATTTTCATTTGATATTCATTTCCTGCTGATTACATAATACTGGAAAATCAAAAAAAAATGCTAAAACTTTTTCATTAACCTAACAACATTGTACATGTGATTACTCTATTTAGCTTAGCTTGTGCATTTTGATAGTCACATCAACATTCCTCAGCTGTGTTTTAAAATATTTAGAGGAAAATGAGAGAAAAAAAAAAAAAATAGAATAACATTTCTGTGAGCAGGACTCACACAGGGCGGGGGCCTAGCTCAGAGGTAGCGCTCTGGGCTTCCAACCGCTGGGTCCCGGGTTTGATTCCCGGTCGAGCCTATGTTGGATGGCTGTTTCCTTCTTCATCTCATTGCCATGGTCTCTGCCTGTCCTAATTAGACCAACTGGTGCAGAAATACAGGACTTAAAGCCCTAATCACACACACACACACACACAGCAGGACTCACACAGTGACATACACTACTGCACCTACATGCATACCAAACTTAATAAGAATATGTCCAAAATAGTGTAGAGATACATTTTTGGGGTTTCATGACCATTAATGACAGATAATTTTACATTATAAGTTAAATATGGAAATTTGGTACTCTTTCAAACCCTCATATCAATGCCTCTATGATCATTACATAAGTAACATTTTGCCAATGATATATCAAGATTATAGTACATTCACTTTTGAGCTTCATTTTGACATTTGTTTCATCCTTCTTGTTTTTTTAGTTTTTTTTCAAAAAAATTGCAAAATAGGGCAAAATAATAATGAAAAATCTGGAAATAAATGCTAGAAATTGTGATGCTTCCTTCATATTCCTAAGCATCCCATACTTAGCATTGACAGCTGGACAATTCATGTGCATAAAATTAATAAATATTTGATCATAGTATTGCCATGCTCATTCAACAGTTTTTGTTTATAATTAGCAATTCATAATAATTAGTTGCATAATGATCTATATTACTTTCACTTGATATTTATTATTGTTTTCTTCATATACACCTGTAAAGTTTTCGGTTACAAACACTCATTTAAATGCCATAGATTTAATGCAAATCAGCAACCCAACAATTCAGTAACTGTTGGCGGGAATATGGCAATTGACAATATATAGTTCCTTCAGTTGCCAGCTACAGCGAGCAAAAACTATTTTTACTTATAAAGGCATTTAAATGGGTGTGTTAAAGGGGAACTAAAGGAGATTAGTATGTTTATTTTAAAAGATCAATTAGATATAAAAATATTGATTGCCGCGAACATTTTTTTTCAAAAGACGAGTTTAGTATGAATTTTAGCCTATATAAGCATGCAATTTGCACCACCCCCGACAACGCTGGCGGCCGCCATTATTGCACACGGCACGCAAGGCCGTGACGTCACATATGTCCTAAGTGCGATCCTGCACAGATTGCAATCCAGTTCATTGCAATTTTAGTGAAGAACAACAAAATTGTATTTGCGGAAATTGGTGAAAATAAATAAACTCTAAAAACTCTATTTATTTTCACCAATTTCCGCAAATACAATTTTACTACCACAACTTAGTGTTACATAATACATGAATTCACAAAACTGACTGGTAAATGGGGGTACACCCGAGTATAACGATATACAGTAACCCATAGGATGGATGCCCCCCAGTAAAAGAAAGAAAAAAATTTACTCAATCAAAAATACAGAATATATATAAAACAAGGCAACAAGAAAATGAGAAAAATTTAAAATAAACATTGGAGTTAATTTTCGTATGTATTATCAACACCATTTTTCAATGAAAAGAGAAAAAAACAAAAAAAATATATAATGCTTATAATGATTGAAACGTGATTTTGAATAGGATTTTACAAATGATATTTGAGTATTTACATTTCTTAATTGCTGTGGTAAATGCAGCCAAAGGTATTATAAATCTGAAGGGTATGAATAGGTGTTTGCAAAATATTTTTATTTCTAGTTGCTAGGTTATGCGATGGAATTTCAATTAAATTGGCAATACGTTTTGGCAGAGTATCATTCACATACCTATATGAAATACCTAACAGAGACAAATCTACTAGATCTTCTAACACAAGTATCTCAGCTTTCTTATCAAATGGGCTTAGTCTGGTTCTTCTGTTTAATTTAAACATTGCTCTGACAGCTTGGTTTTTATCCATAATTGCATAGTCTCAAGTTGTTCAATGGCAATTTACTTGACACTTGGTTAGGGCAGTGACATGCTCTTATTTCAATTGCAATTAACACATTTTAGCCTGTTTCTGACACTGCTAACCTATAGTCAAGCAATTGGATTGCACTTGGCTCTCATTGCCTTTGACCTGAGGACAACAGTGACGTATTTCCGGCGAGAGCAAAACACCCGCGATAGTTGAAAATGGCGGCTTCCGTAGCTCACAACATGGAGCTAATAAATGCAGGATATTACTTTACCAGGGCATATATACAAGTTATGAGTATCGGGGATTTGTTTCAATGGACCCAAGCTAACTTCTGAGAGGCAAAGTGCTGAAGGTGTTAGTTCCCCTTTAATACAGTGTTCCTGCAGGTTTACCTTCGTAAGAAGTAAGATCTTTGTAAGACATTATAATATCATGCGCACATGAAAAATAAGACCACTAATAAAGTAATATGCATCAATATTTCATCTTCCAAAAATCAGGGTATTGGCTATTAAGCAATAAAATAAACACAGTTCATAATTTCTATTCATTCATATTTACCACATTGTCTGAATATTACAAGTTGGATGCTATTATCCAAGTATATTTGCATCAAAATTAGACAATGTAAGACTTAGTGGACAAAAGTAAGACTTAATATGGGCCTTACTTTTTACAAAAAAGTAAGATTTTATCAGACTTTGTTATAACCCTTGGGAACACTGTATTATTTCACACTGAACAGAATAAAATAAACAATTGAAGAAATTCAAGGGGTCTAATAATTAGCATTGCGTAACAGGCTATGTAGGCCAAGTGGCAATCGTTTCGGTTCATCGCACACACTTAATAGACACTCAAGTAATAATATTTTCCTAATTTTGTAAAACATAGCTGAGATATGTCAGTGTGGCTGTCACAAGGCACCACTAAGCCATAGAGAGTGTTACTGTATAACAATTCAATAGGGTAAGTGCATTTTAAGGGGTGTTCACACTGTCACAGATATGCCAACAAGTGACCACGTATGAAAATATTTATTTACTCTTGCTCATCCTTGGCCATATGCGATTCACTCGCGGAGCGTTTTACATATACTCGTGCTAATCCGTAGGAGGGTCTTGGTCATGCTTGACCAATCACAAGCATACATGGAGAGGGCAAAAGATTTTGAAACACGTTTAAAACTTTGGCGGACATTCTACAAATGAATTGTTTACATTAGTTACATAACTTGCTTGCGATTCACTCGGTGAGCGTTCTATGTACGTTCTACGTGGCCATACGTGCCATACGTAGCCATACGATCATACGAGCGATCTATGAGTGCCTAGGACTGCCTCACCGATGCCTCACTGATGCCTGTGATATATGTGATTAACAGAGCCATGAGTGAGCACGTATAGCCCATTTTCGATGTCGTGGGCATACGTAGGTCTTATACGTGACAGTGTGAATGCCCCTTTTGAGTTCAGCTCTAGATACGAAAGTTTGTGTTTGAGTTCTCCTCTGGAAATGAAAGTGTAAGGCCCCCCCCCCCTCCTGCCTGAATGTGGGATTGGCTGAGGGTTTAGCCGCAGTGCAGCCTATGTTTTTATCTGTCATGACAGTTAATATTGCTACATTGTAGCAAAACAAAGTGTGCTAATTTGCATAATTGTTTAGTTTACTTGATGAAAGTCTCACTAAAGAATATTTTTGGGTTCCTGATTTATAAATGACCAATATATACTCATAATTAATTTTCCCTATAGTATTGAATACCATAACTACAAAAAATGTGTTGCTATGGCAACCAAACCATGCATGGAAAATTGGCAACATCCCTTTTCTGAAATGGGGATGACCTGACAATTAAAATGATGTATCATATATAGTCAGCTCTAACCTGAAATTTTTAACTATTTTTCTACATATGCTCCCGCAGTACAGGAAGGGTATATTTAATTGATGTGGGACTTAAATTTTGTTTTATATGTAGGTAACATGTGAGCCTGTTAAGTAATTAAAGACCTCAGTGCTTTATTAAAAAATTAATGATCCATGTTGTTGTGATGTCATAACCAGTTTTTGGGATAAATTGGCTTAATCAATGTTAATTAAACCTTCAAAACTTTATTTGATCCACAAAATCTTGACAAGTTCTTTGCAAATCAATACCCTAGAATCTCAACATTTGAATTAGCAAAATTCCTTGCAAAATCCTTATCTGTCCTCCTGAAAAAAAATTGGGTTCTTACCCTAGTATTTCCCATATTTATTTGATAAATTGTTCTTTTATTGAATAAACCTCAAAATTTAAATGCATCTCATTTACAACATATAAAATGTTTCCTTTGACAGGCACAACTAGCACAACTAAACATTCAACAACAACATCCACAAGTGGAACTACGTCTGGCTCAACAACATTAACAACCAGAAGCACCGCACAGACATCAGGAACAAGGTCCACAACAGGAACAACAACAAAAAGAAGCACAACAAAGCAAACCACAGCAACAACAACAGCTACAACTACCAGATCTACAAGGGGAAGCACCACTAAGTCATCATCTGGAACTTCTGCCACCACAGGATCAACCTTAACTTCATCACGAAAAACTACTCCAACAGTTTCCACAATATCAGCTACAACTACGCATTCCACCAAGAAATCGACCAGTGGAACTACAACTGGTACCAGCACTGCCTCCTCCACAGGTAAAAATAACTATATCTACCTTTTTTACAGACTGAGAGCATTTGAGTAGCAGACCGGCTCATGCCAGTCACGCAACAGGTATAGTTCAGTTGGCTGAGTGCTGGTCCAGTGCAGTGTGAAATGCTCAAACCTGAAAATGCTGTATTGCATTAATGATCAGCTGATAGTGATCTTATGGAAAGGGCAATGTAACATAAAACGTTTGCAAAAATGTACTTGACTCACTGGCGGATCCAGCCTGACCCTTAGAGGGGGGGGGGGTTCAAAAGCATGACTATTAAGTTGTTTCTGGGTCACTATGTCATGGGCCACTATAGAAATTAAGACTGGTACGGGGGGGGGGGATGGCTCCCCCTCTGAATCCGCCAGTGAGATGACTAAGACACTATTCACGTTAACAAATGCATTTGTTCACACATTAGAATATTTCACTTTATGGCCCAGCCAATTTTGGCAGGCTTAAAGCCCCTTCACACTAAACCGGATCAGAGGCTGGAGTGTCCAGGAGTATAGCTCCGGCAAACTCCGGTAATAGCATGTAGACCTTGTGTTTATTTTCGGCATTGTCCGTCATTGTCCGGGGCGATCCAGGACCACCTTGGGACTCCAGGGAAAAAAATTATTCATGTTCAATTTTTCATGCCGGAGGTCCCGGAGTATTTAATCTATGTTGATCTGTGTTGATCCGTGTAGACGCCCAGTAGACTCCGCTGATCACCGGGAATCTCCGTGTTGACTCCAGCATATCTCCGGCTACGTCCGGCGTCAACCGGGCATGAATATTTCGCCGCCATTAACGCCGGAGAGTACAAGGACCAACACGGTTCCACATTTTAAAATTACATATCAGGGATTTGTTTATTTTTGTTTGCATAGCAACTGGCAGGTGTTATGCAACCTCTGACGACTTGATACCCTTAACATGATGCCAAGGGGTAAATACACCACAATGTGTAATTTATAATTTCTGTTTCAGTGATCAGATCTCATCTAAATAAACTGACTTCCCGTTAATTCCATTAAAAAATTCAAACTTTCTTAGCTGCAAATAGTGATGAATTTTTTGTTACTTGCCTGTCATACATAGAAGTGTGTGGTATAAATTACCCATCCTTGTAAGGTAAAACATGTGGTTTCGACATGTATACCACATAGGCCATACCACATTGCTTTTCTATGTGGTATACAGGTTGTTGTGGGATATTTATTAATACCTATAAATTCAAGTAGTCAAGGTTATGTAACCCTAATATGAGGAAACAACTAGTGCAAACTATAAATCTGATAAGGAAACAGGTTCTTCAGCCATTCAGCACAGTAGCCTAAGTCGCAAAGTATCCAAAGCATAATGAAAAGAGATGAGGATTAAAATATTGTTGTTCTTATATACATGATATGACAGAATACGCCAATGGTGTGATGCTATATTGAATCTATATTATTACAGAATAAAGGTAACGTATAAATGAATATAAATATATTGACAGTTCAAGGTCAGTATATCGTACCCTTGGCAACCAGCAGGTTTACATGCACAGCTTATGCCTAAATAGTCCATATTGTAATAGATTTTCCATTGTTTTATGCACCAGAAATTATCAGCGACATGTAACCTTTCGGAACCCTCTTTATCGCATGTCATATTAAGACAAATTCTGTACTATGCCTGTCAGTTGCTCTAAAAACAGACATACTCGGGATAAATATCACAGACTATTAATGCAACTTGTCAGTTGGGTTTGGATCCTTTTTTTGTTTAAACATGTTCAAAGCAAATCATTCCCACATTAAAAAAAAAGCTTGAAATTAACTAGGATTAACAATAAGAGGTCATCATTATATACTCAAATAATATCTGGTTTCTTCATAAACAATCTGCAGGCATAATTACAAATTTTTTCCTTTGTAAATATCAGTATTTCTAATTCAATTTATAACATGTCAGGAGCATGTTGGAAGTAATTGATCTGCCAGTGTACCATTGTTGCTTTTCATCATTCTGAGCTATATTTCATATTCAATAATAATCTTCATGAATGATCTGCAGGCATTACTACTCCGACAACCACTGGAACCACTACTGGAACCACTACTGGAACCACTACTGGAACCACTACTGGAACCACTACTGGAACCACTACTGGCACCACCACTGGCATCACCACTGGCACCACTACTCCTTCAACTTCTATAACAACAAGTGGAACAACAACTGGTACAACCACAGCAACTACTACTGCCTCCACAACAGCAACTACTACAGGCACAACCACAGGCACCACTACTGCAACTACAACAGGTACTACCACTGGAACTACCACTGGAACTACCACTGCTACCACAACTGGTACAACCACTGGTACAACCACTGGTACAACCACTGGTACAACCACTAGAACAACCTCTGGAACAACCACTGGTACAACCACTGGAACCACAACTGCCTCTACCACAGCCACCACTACACCAACCACCAGTGTAACTTCTCAGAGTAGTGCATCGACCACTAGTGGCACCAGCAGTACTACCACTGGCACTACAACAGCCACATCTACTGGAACCACAACAGGCACCACTACTGCAACAACTACTGCTACAACAACAGGTTTATATCAATTTAGAGATGCTTGTTATTTTTCAATTTCTAGATGTTTTTTTCCTTTGCTAAATGTCAGTATTTATAATCCAGTTGTTGTAGCAAATTTATAACATGTCAGGAGCATTTTGGAAGTAACTGATCTGCCAGTGTTACATTTGTTGGGTGTCATCCATCTGAGCTATATTTCATACTCAATATTAATCTACATGAATGATCTGCAGGCTCTACCACTCCAACAACCACAGGAACCACCACTGGCACCACTACTCCTTCAACTTCTAGAACAAGTGGAACAACAACTGGTACAACCACAGCAACTACTACAGCCTCCACAACAGCAACTACTACAGGCACAAGCACAGGCACCACTACTGCAACTACAACAGGTACTACCACGGGAACTACCACTGGAACTACCACTGGAACTACCACTGGTACAACCACTGGAACAACCACTGGTACAACCACTGGTACAACCACTGGTACAACCACTGGTACAACCACTGGAACCACAAGTGCCTCTACCACAGCCACCACTACACCAACCACCAGTGTAACTTCTCAGAGTAGTGCATCGACCACTAGTGGCACCAGCAGTACTACCACTGGCACTACAACAGCCACATCTACTGGAACCACAACAGGCACCACTACTGCATCAACTACTGCTACAACAACAGGTTTATATCAATTTAGAAATGCTTGTTATTTTTCAATTTCTAGATGTTATTTTCCTTTGCTAAATGTCAGTATTTATAATCCAGTTGTTGTAGCTAATTTATGACATGTCAGGAGCATTTTGGAAGTAACTGATCTGCCAGTGTTGCATTTGTTGGTGTCATCCATCTGGGCTATATTTCATACTCAATATTAATCTGCATGAATGATCTGCAGGCACTACCACTCCAACAACCACTGGAACCACTACTGGAACCACTACAGGTACAACCACAGGAACCACCACTGGCACCACTACTCCTTCAACTTCTAGAACAACAAGTGGAACAACAACTGGTACAACCACAGCAACTACTACAGCCTCCACAACAGCAACTACTACAGGCACAACCACAGGCACCTCTACTGCAACTACAGGTACTACCACTGGAACTACCACTGGAACTACCACTGGAACTACCACTGGAACTACCACTGGAACAACCACTGGTACAACCACTGGTACAACCACTGGTACAACCACTGGTACAACCACTGGTACAACCACTGGTACAACCACTGGTACAACCACTGGAACCACAAGTGCCTCTACCACAGCCACCACTACACCAACCACCAGTGTAACTTCTCAGAGTAGTGCATCGACCACTAGTGGCACCAGCAGTACTACCACTGGCACTACAACAGCCACATCTACTGGAACCACAACAGGCACCACTACTGCATCAACTACTGCTACAACAACAGGTTTATATCAATTTAGAAATGCTTGTTATTTTTCAATTTCTAGATGTTATTTTCCTTTGCTAAATGTCAGTATTTATAATCCAGTTGTTGTAGCTAATTTATGACATGTCAGGAGCATTTTGGAAGTAACTGATCTGCCAGTGTTGCATTTGTTGGTGTCATCCATCTGAGCTATATTTCATACTCTATATTAATCTGCATGAATGATCTGCAGGCACTACCACTCCAACAACCACTGGAACCACTACTGGAACCACTACAGGTACAACCACAGGAACCACCACTGGCACCACTACTCCTTCAACTTCTAGAACAACAAGTGGAACAACAACTGGTACAACCACATCAACTACTACAGCCTCCACAACAGCAACTACTACAGGCACAACCACAGGCACCTCTACTGCAACTACAACAGGTACTACCACTGGAACTACCACTGGAACTACCACTGCTACCACAACTGGTACAACCACTGGTACAACCACTGGTACAACCACTAGAACAACCTCTGGAACAACCACTGGTACAACCACTGGAACCACAACTGCCTCTACCACAGCCACCACTACACCAACCACCAGTGTAACTTCTCAGAGTAGTGCATCGACCACTAGTGGCACCAGCAGTACTACCACTGGCACTACAACAGCCACATCTACTGGAACCACAACAGGCACCACTACTGCAACAACTACTGCTACAACAACAGGTTTATATCAATTGAGAGATGCTTGTTATTTTTCAATTTCTAGATGTTATTTTCCTTTGCTAAATGTCAGTATTTATAATCCAGTTGTTGTAGCAAATTTATGATGTGTCAGGAGCATTTGGAAGTAACTGATCTGCAAGTGTTGCATTTGTTGGTATCATCAATCTAGGCTATATTTCATACTCAATATTAATCTGCATGAATAACCTGCAGGCACTACCACTCCAACAACCACTGGAACCACTACAGGAACCACTACAGGTACAACCACAGGAACCACCACTGGCACCACTACTCCTTCAACTTCTAGAACAACAAGTGGAACAACAACTGGTACAACCACAGCAACTACTACTGCCTCCACAACAGCAACTACTACAGGCACAACCACAGGCACCTCTGCTGCAACAACAACAGGTACTACCACTGGAACTACCACTGGAACTACCACTGGAACTACTACTGGTACAACCACTGGTACAACCACTGGTACAACCACTGGTACAACCACTGGAACCACAACTGCCTCTACCACAGCCACCACTACACCAACCACCAGTGTAACTTCTCAGAGTAGTGCATCGACCACTAGTGGCACCAGCAGTACTACCACTGGCACTACAACAGCCACATCTACTGGAACCGCAACAGGCACCACTACTGCAACAACTACTGCTACAACAACAGGTTTATATCAATTTAGAAATGCTTGTTATTTTTCAATTTCTAGATGTTATTTTCCTTTGCTAAATGTCAGTATTTATAATCCAGTTGTTGTAGCAAATTTATGATGTGTCAGGAGCATTTGGAAGTAACTGATCTGCAAGTGTTGCATTTGTTGGTATCATCAATCTAGGCTATATTTCATACTCAATATTAATCTGCATGAATAACCTGCAGGCACTACCACTCCAACAACCACTGGAACCACTACAGGAACCACTACAGGTACAACCACAGGAACCACCACTGGCACCACTACTCCTTCAACTTCTAGAACAACAAGTGGAACAACAACTGGTACAACCACAGCAACTACTACTGCCTCCACAACAGCAACTACTACAGGCACAACCACAGGCACCACTACTGCAACTACAACAGGTACTACCACTGGAACTACCACTGGAACTACCACTGCTACCACAACTGGTACAACCACTGGCACAACCACTGGTACAACCACTGGTACAACCACTGGTACAACCACTGGTACAACCACTGGTACCACAACTGCCTCTACCACAGCCAGCACTACACCAACCACCAGTGTAACTTCTCAGAGTAGTGCATCAACCACTAGTGGCACCAGCAGTACTACCACTGGCACTACAACAGCCACATCTACTGGAACCACAACAGGCACCACTACTGGAACAACTACTGCTACAACAACAGGTTTATATCAATTTAGAGATGCTTGTTATCTTTCCATTTCTAGATGTTTTGTTGCTTTGCTAAATGTCAGTATTTATAATCCAGTTGTTGTAGCAAATTTATAACATGTCAGGAGCATTTTGGAAGTAACTGATCTGCCAGTGTTACATTTGTTGGGTGTCATCCATCTGAGCTATATTTCATACTCAATATTAATCTACATGAATGATCTGCAGGCTCTACCACTCCAACAACCACTGGAACCACTACTAGAACCACTACAGGTACAACCACAGGAACCACCACTGGCACCACTACTCCTTCAACTTCTGGAACAACAAGTGGAACATCAACTGGTACAACCACAGCAACTACTACTGCCTCCACAACAGCAACTACTACAGGCACAACCACAGGCACCTCTACTGCAACTACAACAGGTACTACCACTGGAACTACCACTGGTACAACCACTAGAACAACCTCTGGAACAACCACTGGTACAACCACTGGAACCACAACTGCCTCTACCACAGCCACCACTACACCAACCACCAGCGTAACTTCTCAGAGTAGTGCATCGACCACTAGTGGCACCAGCAGTACTACCACTGGCACTACAACAGCCACATCTACTGGAACCACAACAGGCACCACTACTGCAGCAACTACTGCTACAACAACAGGTTCATATCAATTTAGAGATGCTTGTTATCTTTCCATTTCTAGATGTTATTTTCCTTTGCTAAATGTCAGTATTTATAATCCAGTTGTTGTAGCAAATTTATGACGTGTCAGGAGCATTTTGGAAGTAACTGATCTGCCAGTGTTGCATTTGTTGGTATCATCAATCTGGGCTATATTTCATACTCAATATTAATCTGCATGAATAATCTGCAGGCACTACCACTCCAACAACCACTGGAACCACTACTGGAACCACTACTGGAACCACTACAGGTACAACCACAAGAACCACCACTGGCACCACTACTCCTTCAACTTCTAGAACAACAAGTGGAACAACAACTGGTACAACCACAGCAACTACTACTGCCTCCACAACAGCAACTACTACAGGCACAACCTCAGGCACTTCTACTGCAACTACAACAGGTACTACCACTGGAACTACCACTGGAACTACCACTGCTACCACAACTGGTACAACCACTGGTACAACCACTGGTACAACCACTGGTACAACCACTGGTACAACCACTGGTACGACCACTGGTACAACCACTAGAACAACCTCTGGAACAACCACTGGTACAACCACTGGAACCACAACTGCCTCTACCACAGCCACCACTACACCAACCACCAGCGTAACTTCTCAGAGTAGTGCATCGACCACTAGTGGCACTGGCAGTACTACCACTGGCACTACAACAGCCACATCTACTGGAACCACAACAGGCACCACTACTGCAACAACTACTGCTACAACAACAGGTTCATATCAATTTAGAGATGCTTGTTATTTTTCAATTTCTAGATGTTATTTTCCTTTGCTAAATGTCAGTATTTATAATCCAGTTGATGTAGCAAATTTATAACATGTCAGGAGCATTTTGGAAGTAACTGATCTGCCAGTGTTACATTTGTTGGGTGTCATCCATCTGAGCTATATTTCATACTCAATATTAATCTACATGAATGATCTGCAGGCTCTACCACTCCAACAACCACTGGAACCACTACTGGAACCACTACAGGTACAACCACAGGAACCACCACTGGCACCACTACTCCTTCAACTTCTAGAACAACAAGTGGTACAACCACTGCAACTACTACTGCCTCCACAACAGCAACTACTACAGGCACAACCACAGGCACCACTACTGGAACTACAACAGGTACTACCACTGGAACAACCACTGGAACTACCACTGGTACAACCACTGGTACAACCACTGGTACAACCACTGGTACAACCACTGGTACAACCACTGGTACAACCACTGGAACCACAAGTGCCTCTACCACAGCCACCACTACACCAACCACCAGTGTAACTTCTCAGAGTAGTGCATCGACCACTAGTGGCACCAGCAGTACTACCACTGGCTCTACAACAGCCACATCTACTGGAACCACAACAGGCACCACTACTGCATCAACTACTGCTACAACAACAGGTTTATATCAATTTAGAAATGCTTGTTATTTTTCAATTTCTAGATGTTATTTTCCTTTGCTAAATGTCAGTATTTATAATCCAGTTGTTGTAGCTAATTTATGACATGTCAGGAGCATTTTGGAAGTAACTGATCTGCCAGTGTTGCATTTGTTGGTGTCATCCATCTGAGCTATATTTCATACTCAATATTAATCTGCATGAATGATCTGCAGGCACTACCACTCCAACAACCACTGGAACCACTACTGGAACCACTACAGGTACAACCACAGGAACCACCACTGGCACCACTACTCCTTCAACTTCTAGAACAACAAGTGGAACAACAACTGGTACAACCACAGCAACTACTACAGCCTCCACAACAGCAACTACTACAGGCACAACCACAGGCACCTCTACTGCAACTACAACAGGTACTACCACTGGAACTACCACTGGAACTACCACTGCTACCACAACTGGTACAACCACTGGTACAACCACTGGTACAACCACTGGTACAACCACTGGTACAACCACTAGAACAACCTCTGGAACAACCACTGGTACAACCACTGGAACCACAACTGCCTCTACCACAGCCACCACTACACCAACCACCAGTGTAACTTCTCAGAGTAGTGCATCGACCACTAGTGGCACCAGCAGTACTACCACTGGCACTACAACAGCCACATCTACTGGAACCACAACAGGCACCACTACTGCAACAACTACTGCTACAACAACAGGTTTATATCAATTTAGAGATGCTTGTTATTTTTCAATTTCTAGATGTTATTTTCCTTTGCTAAATGTCAGTATTTATAATCTAGTGGTTGTAGCAAATTTATGATGTGTCAGGAGCATTTGGAAGTAACTGATCTGGAAGTGTTGCATTTGTTGGTATCATCAATCTAGGCTATATTTCATACTCAATATTAATCTGCATGAATAACCTGCAGGCACTACCACTCCAACAACCACTGGAACCACTACAGGAACCACTACAGGTACAACCACAGGAACCACCACTGCAACAACTACTGCTACAACAACAGGTTCATATCAATTTAGAGATGCTTGTTATCTTTCCATTTCTAGATGTTATTTTCCTTTGCTAAATGTCAGTATTTATAATCCAGTTGTTGTAGCAAATTTATGACGTGTCAGGAGCATTTTGGAAGTAACTGATCTGCCAGTGTTGCATTTGTTGGTATCATCAATCTGGGCTATATTTCATACTCAATATTAATCTGCATGAATAATCTGCAGGCACTACCACTCCAACAACCACTGGAACCACTACAGGAACCACTACTGGAACCACTACTGGAACCACTACAGGTACAATCACAAGAACCACCACTGGCACCACTACTCCTTCAACTTCTAGAACAACAAGTGGAACAACAACTGGTACAACCACAGCAACTACTACTGCCTCCACAACAGCAACTACTACAGGCACAACCACAGGCACCACTACTGCAACTACAACAGGTACTACCACTGGAACTACCACTGGAACTACCACTGCTACCACAACTGGTACAACCACTGGTACAACCACTGGTACAACCACTGGTACAACCACTGGTACAACCACTGGTACAACCACTGGAACCACAACTGCCTCTACCACAGCCAGCACTACACCAACCACCAGTGTAACTTCTCAGAGTAGTGCATCGACCACTAGTGGCACCAGCAGTACTACCACTGGCACCACAACAGTCACATCTACTGCAACAACAACAGGCACCACTTCTGCAACAACTACTGCTACAACAACAGGTTTATATCAATTTAGAGATGCTTGTTATCTTTCCATTTCTAGATGTTTTGTTCCTTTGCTAAATGTCAGTATTTATAATCCAGTTGTTGTAGCAAATTTATAACATGTCAGGAGCATTTTGGAAGTAACGGATCTGCCAGTGTTACATTTGTTGGGTGTCATCCATCTGAGCTATATTTCATACTCAATATTAATCTACATGAATGATCTGCAGGCTCTACCACTCCAACAACCACTGGAACCACTACTGGAACCACTACAGGTACAACCACAGGAACCACCACTGGCACCACTACTCCTTCAACTTCTGGAACAACAAGTGGAACAACAACTGGTACAACCACAGCAACTACTACTGCCTCCACAACAGCAACTACTACAGGCACAACCACAGGCACCTCTACTGCAACTACAACAGGTACTACCACTGGAACTACCACTGGTACAACCACTAGAACAACCTCTGGAACAACCACTGGTACAACCACTGGAACCACAACTGCCTCTACCACAGCCACCACTACACCAACCACCAGTGTAACTTCTCAGAGTAGTGCATCGACCACTAGTGGCACCAGCAGTACTACCACTGGCACTACAACAGCCACATCTACTGGAACCACAACAGGCACCACTACTGCAACAACTACTGCTACAACAACAGGTTCATATCAATTTAGAGATGCTTGTTATCTTTCCATTTCTAGATGTTATTTTCCTTTGCTAAATGTCAGTATTTATAATCCAGTTGTTGTAGCAAATTTATGACGTGTCAGGAGTATTTTGGAAGTAACTGATCTGCCAGTGTTGCATTTGTTGGTATCATCAATCTGGGCTATATTTCATACTCAATATTAATCTGCATGAATAATCTGCAGGCACTACCACTCCAACAACCACTGGAACCACTACTGGAACCACTACTGGAACCACTACAGGTACAACCACAAGAACCACCACTGGCACCACTACTCCTTCAACTTCTAGAACAACAAGTGGAACAACAACTGGTACAACCACAGCAACTACTACTGCCTCCACAACAGCAACTACTACAGGCACAACCTCAGGCACTTCTACTGCAACTACAACAGGTACTACCACTGGAACTACCACTGGAACTACCACTGCTACCACAACTGGTACAACCACTGGTACAACCACTGGTACAACCACTGGTACAACCACTGGTACAACCACTGGTACAACCACTGGTACAACCACTAGAACAACCTCTGGAACAACCACTGGTACAACCACTGGAACCACAACTGCCTCTACCACAGCCACCACTACACCAACCACCAGCGTAACTTCTCAGAGTAGTGCATCGACCACTAGTGGCACTGGCAGTACTACCACTGGCACTACAACAGCCACATCTACTGGAACCACAACAGGCACCACTACTGCAACAACTACTGCAACAACAACAGGTTCATATCAATTTAGAGATGCTTGTTATTTTTCAATTTCTAGATGTTATTTTCCTTTGCTAAATGTCAGTATTTATAATCCAGTTGTTGTAGCAAATTTATAACATATCAGGAGCATTTTGGAAGTAACTGATCTGCCAGCGTTACATTTGTTGGGTGTCATCCATCTGAGCTATATTTCATACTCAATATTAATCTACATGAATGATCTGCAGGCTCTACCACTCCAACAACCACTGGAACCACTACTGGAACCACTACAGGTACAACCACAGGAACCACCACTGGCACCACTACTCCTTCAACTTCTAGAACAACAAGTGGTACAACCACTGCAACTACTACTGCCTCCACAACAGCAACTACTACAGGCACAACCACAGGCACCACTACTGCAACTACAACAGGTACTACCACTGGAACAACCACTGGAACTACCACTGGTACAACCACTGGTACAACCACTGGTACAACCACTGGTACAACCACTGGTACAACCACTGGTACAACCACTGGTACAACCACTGGTACAACCACTGGAACCACAACTGCCTCTACCACAGCCACCACTACACCAACCACCAGTGTAACTTCTCAGAGTAGTGCATCGACCACTAGTGGCACCAGCCGTACTACCACTGGCACTACAACAGCCACATCTACTGGAACCACAACAGGCACCACTACTGCAACAACTACTGCTACAACAACAGGTTCATATCAATTTAGAGATGCTTGTTATTTTTCAATTTCTAGATGTTATTTTCCTTTGCTAAATGTCAGTATTTATAAACCAGTTGTTGTAGCAAATTTATAACATGTCAGGAGCATTTTGGAAGTAACTGATCTGCCAGTGTTACATTTGTTGGGTGTCATCCATCTGAGCTATATTTCATACTCAATATTAATCTACATGAATGATCTGCAGGCTCTACCACTCCAACAACCACTGGAACCACTACTGGAACCACTACAGGTACAACCACAGGAACCACCACTGGCACCACTACTCCTTCAACTTCTAGAACAACAAGTGGTACAACCACTGCAACTACTACTGCCTCCACAACAGCAACTACTACAGGCACAACCACAGGCACCACTACTGCAACTACAACAGGTACTACCACTGGAACAACCACTGGAACTACCACTGGTACAACCACTGGTACAACCACTGGTACAACCACTGGTACAACCACTGGTACAACCACTGGTACAACCACTGGTACAACCACTGGTACAACCACTGGAACCACAAGTGCCTCTACCACAGCCACCACTACACCAACCACCAGTGTAACTTCTCAGAGTAGTGCATCGACCACTAGTGGCACCAGCCGTACTACCACTGGCACTACAACAGCCACATCTACTGGAACCACAACAGGCACCACTACTGCATCAACTACTGCTACAACAACAGGTTTATATCAATTTAGAAATGCTTGTTATTTTTCAATTTCTAGATGTTATTTTCCTTTGCTAAATGTCAGTATTTATAATCCAGTTGTTGTAGCTAATTTATGACATGTCAGGAGCATTTTGGAAGTAACTGATCTGCCAGTGTTGCATTTGTTGGTGTCATCCATCTGAGCTATATTTCATACTCAATATTAATCTGCATGAATGATCTGCAGGCACTACCACTCCAACAACCACTGGAACCACTACTGGAACCACTACAGGTACAACCACAGGAACCACCACTGGCACCACTACTCCTTCAACTTCTAGAACAACAAGTGGAACAACAACTGGTACAACCACAGCAACTACTACAGCCTCCACAACAGCAACTACTACAGGCACAACCACAGGCACCTCTACTGCAACTACAACAGGTACTACCACTGGAACTACCACTGGAACTACCACTGCTACCACAACTGGTACAACCACTGGTACAACCACTGGTACAACCACTGGTACAACCACTGGTACAACCACTAGAACAACCTCTGGAACAACCACTGGTACAACCACTGGAACCACAACTGCCTCTACCACAGCCACCACTACACCAACCACCAGTGTAACTTCTCAGAGTAGTGCATCGACCACTAGTGGCACCAGCAGTACTACCACTGGCACTACAACAGCCACATCTACTGGAACCACAACAGGCACCACTACTGCAACAACTACTGCTACAACAACAGGTTTATATCAATTTAGAGATGCTTGTTATTTTTCAATTTCTAGATGTTATTTTCCTTTGCTAAATGTCAGTATTTATAATCCAGTTGTTGTAGCAAATTTATGATGTGTCAGGAGCATTTGGAAGTAACTGATCTGCAAGTGTTGCATTTGTTGGTATCATCAATCTAGGCTATATTTCATACTCAATATTAATCTGCATGAATAACCTGCAGGCACTACCACTCCAACAACCACTGGAACCACTACAGGAACCACTACAGGTACAACCACAGGAACCACCACTGGCACCACTACTCCTTCAACTTCTAGAACAACAAGTGGAACAACAACTGGTACAACCACAGCAACTACCACTGCCTCCACAACAGCAACTACTACAGGCACAACCACAGGCACCTCTACTGCAACAACAACAGGTACTACCACTGGAACTACCACTGGAACTACCACTGGAACTACTACTGGTACAACCACTGGTACAACCACTGGTACAACCACTGGTACAACCACTGGTACAACCACTGGAACCACAACTGCCTCTACCACAGCCACCACTACACCAACCACCAGTGTAACTTCTCAGAGTAGTGCATCGACCACTAGTGGCACCAGCAGTACTACCACTGGCACTACAACAGCCACATCTACTGGAACCACAACAGGCACCACTACTGCAACAACTACTGCTACAACAACAGGTTTATATCAATTTAGAAATGCTTGTTATTTTTCAATTTCTAGATGTTATTTTCCTTTGCTAAATGTCAGTATTTATAATCCAGTTGTTGTAGCAAATTTATAACATGTCAGGAGCATTTTGGAAGTAACGGTTCTGCCAGTGTTACATTTGTTGGGTGTCATCCATCTGAGCTATATTTCATACTCAATATTAATCTACATGAATGATCTGCAGGCTCTACCACTCCCACAACCACTGGAACCACTACTGGAACCACTACAGGTACAACCACAGGAACCACCACTGGCACCACTACTCCTTCAACTTCTAGAACAACAAGTGGAACAACAACTGGTACAACCACAGCAACTACTACTGCCTCCACAACAGCAACTACTACAGGCACAACCACAGGCACCTCTACTGCAACTACAACAGGTACTACCACTGGAACTACCACTGGAACTACCACTGCTACCACAACTGGTACAACCACTGGTACAACCACTGGTACAACCACTGGTACAACCACTGGTACAACCACTGGTACAACCACTGGTACAACCACTGGTACAACCACTGGTACAACCACTGGTACAACCACTGGAACCACAAGTGCCTCTACCACAGCCACCACTACACCAACCACCAGTGTAACTTCTCAGAGTAGTGCATCGACCACTAGTGGCACCAGCCGTACTACCACTGGCACTACAACAGCCACATCTACTGGAACCACAACAGGCACCACTACTGCATCAACTACTGCTACAACAACAGGTTTATATCAATTTAGAAATGCTTGTTATTTTTCAATTTCTAGATGTTATTTTCCTTTGCTAAATGTCAGTATTTATAATCCAGTTGTTGTAGCTAATTTATGACATGTCAGGAGCATTTTGGAAGTAACTGATCTGCCAGTGTTGCATTTGTTGGTGTCATCCATCTGAGCTATATTTCATACTCAATATTAATCTGCATGAATGATCTGCAGGCACTACCACTCCAACAACCACTGGAACCACTACTGGAACCACTACAGGTACAACCACAGGAACCACCACTGGCACCACTACTCCTTCAACTTCTAGAACAACAAGTGGAACAACAACTGGTACAACCACAGCAACTACTACAGCCTCCACAACAGCAACTACTACAGGCACAACCACAGGCACCTCTACTGCAACTACAACAGGTACTACCACTGGAACTACCACTGGAACTACCACTGCTACCACAACTGGTACAACCACTGGTACAACCACTGGTACAACCACTGGTACAACCACTGGTACAACCACTAGAACAACCTCTGGAACAACCACTGGTACAACCACTGGAACCACAACTGCCTCTACCACAGCCACCACTACACCAACCACCAGTGTAACTTCTCAGAGTAGTGCATCGACCACTAGTGGCACCAGCAGTACTACCACTGGCACTACAACAGCCACATCTACTGGAACCACAACAGGCACCACTACTGCAACAACTACTGCTACAACAACAGGTTTATATCAATTTAGAGATGCTTGTTATTTTTCAATTTCTAGATGTTATTTTCCTTTGCTAAATGTCAGTATTTATAATCCAGTTGTTGTAGCAAATTTATGATGTGTCAGGAGCATTTGGAAGTAACTGATCTGCAAGTGTTGCATTTGTTGGTATCATCAATCTAGGCTATATTTCATACTCAATATTAATCTGCATGAATAACCTGCAGGCACTACCACTCCAACAACCACTGGAACCACTACAGGAACCACTACAGGTACAACCACAGGAACCACCACTGGCACCACTACTCCTTCAACTTCTAGAACAACAAGTGGAACAACAACTGGTACAACCACAGCAACTACCACTGCCTCCACAACAGCAACTACTACAGGCACAACCACAGGCACCTCTACTGCAACAACAACAGGTACTACCACTGGAACTACCACTGGAACTACCACTGGAACTACTACTGGTACAACCACTGGTACAACCACTGGTACAACCACTGGTACAACCACTGGTACAACCACTGGTACAACCACTGGAACCACAACTGCCTCTACCACAGCCACCACTACACCAACCACCAGTGTAACTTCTCAGAGTAGTGCATCGACCACTAGTGGCACCAGCAGTACTACCACTGGCACTACAACAGCCACATCTACTGGAACCACAACAGGCACCACTACTGCAACAACTACTGCTACAACAACAGGTTTATATCAATTTAGAAATGCTTGTTATTTTTCAATTTCTAGATGTTATTTTCCTTTGCTAAATGTCAGTATTTATAATCCAGTTGTTGTAGCAAATTTATAACATGTCAGGAGCATTTTGGAAGTAACGGTTCTGCCAGTGTTACATTTGTTGGGTGTCATCCATCTGAGCTATATTTCATACTCAATATTAATCTACATGAATGATCTGCAGGCTCTACCACTCCCACAACCACTGGAACCACTACTGGAACCACTACAGGTACAACCACAGGAACCACCACTGGCACCACTACTCCTTCAACTTCTAGAACAACAAGTGGAACAACAACTGGTACAACCACAGCAACTACTACTGCCTCCACAACAGCAACTACTACAGGCACAACCACAGGCACCTCTACTGCAACTACAACAGGTACTACCACTGGAACTACCACTGGAACTACCACTGCTACCACAACTGGTACAACCACTGGTACAACCACTGGTACAACCACTGGTACAACCACTGGTACAACCACTGGTACAACCACTGGTACAACCACTGGTACAACCACTGGTACAACCACTGGAACCACAAGTGCCTCTACCACAGCCACCACTACACCAACCACCAGTGTAACTTCTCAGAGTAGTGCATCGACCACTAGTGGCACCAGCCGTACTACCACTGGCACTACAACAGCCACATCTACTGGAACCACAACAGGCACCACTACTGCATCAACTACTGCTACAACAACAGGTTTATATCAATTTAGAAATGCTTGTTATTTTTCAATTTCTAGATGTTATTTTCCTTTGCTAAATGTCAGTATTTATAATCCAGTTGTTGTAGCTAATTTATGACATGTCAGGAGCATTTTGGAAGTAACTGATCTGCCAGTGTTGCATTTGTTGGTGTCATCCATCTGAGCTATATTTCATACTCAATATTAATCTGCATGAATGATCTGCAGGCACTACCACTCCAACAACCACTGGAACCACTACTGGAACCACTACAGGTACAACCACAGGAACCACCACTGGCACCACTACTCCTTCAACTTCTAGAACAACAAGTGGAACAACAACTGGTACAACCACAGCAACTACTACAGCCTCCACAACAGCAACTACTACAGGCACAACCACAGGCACCTCTACTGCAACTACAACAGGTACTACCACTGGAACTACCACTGGAACTACCACTGCTACCACAACTGGTACAACCACTGGTACAACCACTGGTACAACCACTGGTACAACCACTGGTACAACCACTAGAACAACCTCTGGAACAACCACTGGTACAACCACTGGAACCACAACTGCCTCTACCACAGCCACCACTACACCAACCACCAGTGTAACTTCTCAGAGTAGTGCATCGACCACTAGTGGCACCAGCAGTACTACCACTGGCACTACAACAGCCACATCTACTGGAACCACAACAGGCACCACTACTGCAACAACTACTGCTACAACAACAGGTTTATATCAATTTAGAGATGCTTGTTATTTTTCAATTTCTAGATGTTATTTTCCTTTGCTAAATGTCAGTATTTATAATCCAGTTGTTGTAGCAAATTTATGATGTGTCAGGAGCATTTGGAAGTAACTGATCTGCAAGTGTTGCATTTGTTGGTATCATCAATCTAGGCTATATTTCATACTCAATATTAATCTGCATGAATAACCTGCAGGCACTACCACTCCAACAACCACTGGAACCACTACAGGAACCACTACAGGTACAACCACAGGAACCACCACTGGCACCACTACTCCTTCAACTTCTAGAACAACAAGTGGAACAACAACTGGTACAACCACAGCAACTACCACTGCCTCCACAACAGCAACTACTACAGGCACAACCACAGGCACCTCTACTGCAACAACAACAGGTACTACCACTGGAACTACCACTGGAACTACCACTGGAACTACTACTGGTACAACCACTGGTACAACCACTGGTACAACCACTGGTACAACCACTGGTACAACCACTGGTACAACCACTGGTACAACCACTGGAACCACAACTGCCTCTACCACAGCCACCACTACACCAACCACCAGTGTAACTTCTCAGAGTAGTGCATCGACCACTAGTGGCACCAGCAGTACTACCACTGGCACTACAACAGCCACATCTACTGGAACCACAACAGGCACCACTACTGCAACAACTACTGCTACAACAACAGGTTTATATCAATTTAGAAATGCTTGTTATTTTTCAATTTCTAGATGTTATTTTCCTTTGCTAAATGTCAGTATTTATAATCCAGTTGTTGTAGCAAATTTATAACATGTCAGGAGCATTTTGGAAGTAAAGGTTCTGCCAGTGTTACATTTGTTGGGTGTCATCCATCTGAGCTATATTTCATACTCAATATTAATCTACATGAATGATCTGCAGGCTCTACCACTCCCACAACCACTGGAACCACTACTGGAACCACTACAGGTACAACCACAGGAACCACCACTGGCACCACTACTCCTTCAACTTCTAGAACAACAAGTGGAACAACAACTGGTACAACCACAGCAACTACTACTGCCTCCACAACAGCAACTACTACAGGCACAACCACAGGCACCTCTACTGCAACTACAACAGGTACTACCACTGGAACTACCACTGGAACTACCACTGCTACCACAACTGGTACAACCACTGGTACAACCACTGGTACAACCACTAGAACAACCACTGGTACAACCACTGGTACAACCACTGGAACCACAACTGCCTCTACCACAGCCACCACTACACCAACCACCAGTGTAACTTCTCAGAGTAGTGCATCGACCACTAGTGGCACCAGCAGTACTACCACTGGCACTACAACAGCCACATCTACTGGAACCACAACAGGCACCACTACTGCATCAACTACTGCTACAACAACAGGTTTATATCAATTTAGAGATGCTTGTTATTTTTCAATTTCTAGATGTTATTTTCCTTTGCTAAATGTCAGTATTTATAATCCAGTTGTTGTAGCAAATTTATGATGTGTCAGGAGCATTTGGAAGTAACTGATCTGCAAGTGTTGCATTTGTTGGTATCATCAATCTAGGCTATATTTCATACTCAATATTAATCTGCATGAATAACCTGCAGGCACTACCACTCCAACAACCACTGGAACCACTACAGGAACCACTACAGGTACAACCACAGGAACCACCACTGGCACCACTACTCCTTCAACTTCTAGAACAACAAGTGGAACAACAACTGGTTCAACCACAGCAACTACTACTGCCTCCACAACAGCAACTACTACAGGCACAACCACAGGCACCTCTACTGCAACAACAACAGGTACTACCACTGGAACTACCACTGGAACTACTGCTGGTACAACCACTGGTACAACCACTGGTACAACCACTGGTACAACCACTGGTACAACCACTGGGACAACCACTGGAACCACAACTGCCTCTACCACAGCCACCACTACACCAACCACCAGTGTAACTTCTCAGAGTAGTGCATTGACCACTAGTGGCACCAGCAGTACTACCACTGGCACTACAACAGCCACATCTACTGGAACCACAACAGGCACCACTACTGCAACAACTACTGCTACAACAACAGGTTTATATCAATTTAGAAATGCTTGTTATTTTTCAATTTCTAGATGTTATTTTCCTTTGCTAAATGTCAGTATTTATAATCCAGTTGTTGTAGCTAATTTATGACGTGTCAGGAGCATTTTGGAAGTAACTGATCTGCCAGTGTTGCATTTGTTGGTATCATCAATCTGGGCTATATTTCATACTCAATATTAATCTGCATGAATAATCTGCAGGCACTACCACTCCAACAACCACTGGAACCACTACAGGAACCACTACAGGTACAACCACAGGAACCACTACAGGTACAACCACAGGAACCACCACTGGCACCACTACTCCTTCAACTTCTAGAACAACAAGTGGAACAACAACTGGTACAACCACAGCAACTACTACTGCCTCCACAACAGCAACTACTACAGGCACAACCACAGGCACCACTACTGCAACTACAACAGGTACTACCACTGGAACTACCACTGGAACTACCACTAGTACAACCACTGGTACAACCACTGGAACAACCACTGGTACAACCACTGGTACAACCACTGGTACAACCACTGGAACCACAACTGCCTCTACCACAGCCAGCACTACACCAACCACCAGTGTAACTTCTCAGAGTAGTGCATCGACCACTAGTGGCACCAGCAGTACTACCACTGGCACTACAACAGCCACATCTACTGGAACCACAACAGGCACCACTACTGCAACAACTACTGCTACAACAACAGGTTTATATCAATTTAGAAATGCTTGTTATTTTTCAATTTCTAGATGTTTTTTTCCTTTGCTTAATGTCAGTATTTATAATCCAGTTGTTGTAGCAAATTTATAACATGTCAGGAGCATTTTGGAAGTAACTGATCTGCCAGTGTTACATTTGTTGGGTGTCATCCATCTGAGCTATATTTCATACTCAATATTAATCTACATGAATGATCTGCAGGCTCTACCACTCCAACAACCACTGGAACCACTACTCGAACCACTACAGGTACAACCACAGGAACCACCACTGGCACCACTACTCCTTCAACTTCTAGAACAACAAGTGGAACAACAACTGGTACAACCACAGCAACTACTACTGCCTCCACAACAGCAACTACTACAGGCACAACCACAGGCACCTCTACTGCAACTACAACAGGTACTACCACTGGAACTACCACTAGAACTACCACTGCTACCACAACTGGTACAACCACTGGTACAACCACTGGTACAACCACTGGTACAACCACTGGTACAACCACTGGTACAACCACTAGAACAACCTCTGGAACAACCACTGGTACAACCACTGGAACCACAACTGCCTCTACCACAGCCACCACTACACCAACCACCAGCGTAACTTCTCAGAGTAGTGCATCGACCACTAGTGGCACTGGCAGTACTACCACTGGCACTACAACAGCCACATCTACTGGAACCACAACAGGCACCACTACTGCAACAACTACTGCTACAACAACAGGTTCATATCAATTTAGAGATGCTTGTTTTTTTTCAATTTCTAGATGTTATTTTCCTTTGCTAAATGTCAGTATTTATAATCCAGTTGTTGTAGCAAATTTATAACATGTCAGGAGCATTTTGGAAGTAACTGATCTGCCAGTGTTACATTTGTTGGGTGTCATCCATCTGTGCTATATTTCATACTCAATATTAATCTACATGAATGATCTGCAGGCTCTACCACTCCAACAACCACTGGAACCACTACTGGAACCACTACAGGTACAACCACAGTAACCACCACTGGCACCACTACTCCTTCAACTTCTAGAACAACAAGTGGTACAACCACAGCAACTACTACTGCCTCCACAACAGCAACTACTACAGGCACAACCACAGGCACCACTACTGCAACTACAACAGGTACTACCACTGGAACTACCACTGGAACTACCACTGGAACTACCACTGGAACTACCACTGCTACCACAACTGGTACAACCACTGGTACAACCACTGGTACAACCACTGGTACAACCACTGGAACCACAACTGCCTCTACCACAGCCACCACTACACCAACCACCAGTGTAACTTCTCATAGTAGTGGACTGACTACAAGTGGCACTGGCAGTACAACTGCAACCACAACGGGAACAACCACTCCTTTTATTACAACAAGTCAATTTCAGTGCCCGCCAGGATTCATTCCAGTTGAGTTTGATCGCTTTGGAAATGGGAATGATGCAATTGATTATGGAATTGTTCATTCAGGACAGGATGTGTCCAGCGATGTGCTTCGTCCATCAACGCCTCCTGGATATCAAACAACAGGCCCAACGACACTGATTATTACATTGTTACCGGTTCCTCGTTCGCCTGATATAGTTGTGTCTTTAAAAATCCGAGGTGCATCATCAGTAAAATTTGTTGCAATACCAGGAGGGATTGAAGAAACCGTAAGTGTTTGTTTTCTCATGTATGGAAATTGTTGTGGTAGGTGTCTATAACAATTTTCACTAATGAGTGTGTGTTATTTTATAAGAAAATGGATATGTTGGACCTTCATGTTTGGATAGTAACATTTTTCTAATATTTGACAGATTCCGACATGTTCTGCTACCTTGTTTTGTGACTACACCTTCATTCTGCCTGCCAATGCAAATGGTTGGACAATAACCAGTATTGTGATTGAAATATATGCCTCAGGCGATGCAACCATTACCACTAAAGATTTGTACTTAATAGAATGTGTGGGAGGTAGGTCATTATTTAAGCCTGCACACAGTTGGCAATTGCACTTTTGATATTAGTAGATATACTGAATTATTAATGTAGATGTAAAATTTATTAAATAAGATATCAATTAAAAATTTAGAAATGACTTTTTTACGTCTTTTTTCTTGTTGCAGAACTGACTTCATCAACACCGATAATAGGTAAAAACCATTTGATAAGTGTAATTCACTAATGGTTATGATAAAATAAGTGTAATTTAATGTTGTATGCAACCAAGAGTTAGGACTTAAGAGATGCAACTGAACTGATATAATCATTTAATGCAATAATTCACACATTAACTACCTATTGTTTATTATTTGTAGTTTCTTCATCACCTACAACGAAATCTTCAACTATAACATTTGAAATAAGCACCACTGAAACCACAACACCTGTTACCATTTGCACCATCGCCACATTCCCAACCACTTCCTCACCTGGTAAATGTCATTTTCCAATTGTGTGGTGTGACACGCAGTTGTTGGCCATTTTGCCAGTACAAAACAATACTCTAAATTGGTAGTAATTTACTTGAGTGCATTGACATCATATTTCTACATAAACTGGCAGAAAAAACAAAACAGTCATGTTGTACTATGGTTAAGCAAAATTTATATAGATTTTGTTAAGCAGGTAAAAGTTTAAAGTACATTCACAACAGTAACAGTTCGTTAACTCTAACAAAGTTTATGAGCCTTTGTCATTGCCATGTACATTTGTATAGGCCTACAATATTTTATAAATGACTCGTATTCTAAATTCTTCGTCCACATAGCATTTCATCTTAAATTAGTCATTGAATTGGCTTTGGTTGAATAATTGCTTAGATTACACTACATTTCTAACAGTCAAAGTTGCAGTATATAATTCTAGTTTTGCATGTATTTCTAGGTTGTGTCTACAGTGCCTCATCTTACTTACAACAATTTGGAAGGGAGTATGGAGGTGCAGGCTCTCTAATGCCATGGGTGGAAACTGACGGTGTACCTGGCTATAGCGGATCAGATGTATTCATCAATGTTGGTGACATGATCGGACCAGGGGTCAAAGTGTTCAGTGGATGTACTATATGGTCAGTTAGGTTTTGTTACAGTGATTTGTGTAAGAGTGAAGATTCTTTGATGACTGAAGACTGGTTACAATAGGCCCAAGCGAAAATCTGGCATTGTTGCCATTTCAATAACTACATACACAGAGCTTTCATTGCTAACTCACATTCAGGTTGTTACGTGAAAAACAGTTAGTGTTGTTAAATCAGGCTGCCTACTGGGACCAGACATCCATTCAGGTTACCATGTAGATTTTTTAAAATATATTTCAAATGGATAGCACCAGTAAAAACGGTTTTTCATGTGGCCCATTAAATACAGTAAAACAATGATATATATCGACAGATAAAATACTAAGTATAATTACATGAATTAACTAAAATAAGAAATATATATAAAATCATAAAACATGGACAAATAAGAGAAGATAAAATTACATTAAAAAAACAATTGCTCTAGCACGCATGCCCATTTCTAGCAGTGCAAGAACACGACAGCTTACCTGTTCATAGCCAATGAAATTAAAGTTAAAATGTGATTTACCAAGCTCGAACTAACCTGTGTGTATCAGTGTAGTTAGTGAAAATTTATGATTTCAGCAGTACGGTTATAAAAATGAAGTTTTGAATTTTCAACTTCAACCTGCATACCGTTTCCCGACCAAAAACTTCTTTTTTTTTTCATTGCAATTACATAGTAAACTGATCAATTGTTAGTCTTCAGTCTTCCCAGCAAAATCATTTATGACTTAGGTGTGCAACCTTTAATTGGTCTGAGCTGGATATTTCTCAACACATGATGCTTCATTTCAATCAATTTCTGTTTCAGTGAATGCGGCCGAATGGGCTTGATAACATGCTCACCAGCACCTGATTGTGCAGGTATAATGTCAGTTTTGTTTCAAATTCGGTTCTTTGTAAAAAAAAGAAAGAAAGATGTGGTTCGCTGTACCAAAATATTTCTGAAAGACTTAAGAGATACAGTTTCGTACTAAGAATGTCTCACTAATAAGACCTCCAAACATTTAAGACCTCTAAATTTACATCCAACATCATTAAAGAAAATTTAAAGCATTCATCATTGTCTGTCCGAAATTCATTCATTCATTGCTTTCCATAAACCACAGTGCATACAGGTGTTATGTTTTAAGGATAATATTGACAATATTAATTTGTAAATTGCAGAATGTACCTGGGGAGAGTGGGGTTCGTGGTCATCATGCACCAAGTCATGCGGCCAGGGTACCCGAGTCAGAAGTAGGACAGAATTTCATCCTTCAAGTCCTGGAGTTTATTGTCCAGGATACCTCAATGAAACTGAAGTTTGTAATTCACATTGTTGTCTTGGTGAGTGATAAATGCTAAGAAATTCTATAGATATCATGCAAATTAGCTGAAGGTTTGGTGTTTTCGTGTCAACTTCTTAACTGTGATTACCCTATTATATGGTTATTATCTCAGAAGTTAGTTGACTTAGAAATCTGTCTCTTGCACAATGAACATGGTATGGCGAAATCTAAATGTTAGCCTGAAAGACAGTTCGACCCTGTCCGCCACTTTTGCTTACATTTCTGTCAAAAGATCCATCTCGACGCAAGACCCTTGATCAGGCCTTTTACACTGGAGAGGGTCTTGGTGAATCCTAGTGGGGGAGCAAGGAATTTGACTGTGCAGATTTGTTTATAGAATACAATGTGGCAAGTGCCTGTACATAATTAGATGACGCAATGTCATCCAAGACATATTTTAAAGAACTATTACGTTTGCCACTTAATTAGTTCAATTTAATGTGTGTAGTGATTGACCTACTTGCTCGCAGCACCATGTATTCATATCCATCATGTTCATTCATCATATGCCACAACATAGATACCCAACTTGTATAGGTAGTGTGCGTCACATTTCAATACAGATATTGTGTTATATTGCCTAGTTAAGAATAGCTATTTGGTTTGCAGTTGATGGAGGCTGGACACCTTGGAGTTCCTGGTCATCCTGCTCTCTGAGCGGTGGAGGAGGGGTGATAACTCGTTTCAGGAACTGTTCCAATCCAACTCCAAGCATGGGTGGTGCTGACTGTGAAGGGGCTGACATGGAGTCAGAGTTGTGCAACAGTGGGAGTGGTTCTTGCCCTGATCATTTGGTCTATGAAGCTTGTGATCATGGCTGCCCGAGAACATGCAGGGACCTGAGCAATAAAACAAATTGTGTAGAAGCTGAGAGTTGCATTCCTTCATGCAGGTATGGTGTTATCTCATGTAGTATACTATTGTATTGATATATTATATCGTATCCTGCTTACAGAGAATTTCATAGAAATTAAGCTCCCATTGGTTAAGGCAGTCCCTCCCGTAGGAGGGACTGCCTTAACCAATGGGAGCCCTGAATTCACATGATGTCTTCTGGAGTTTAGTTTCCAAGTCTATCAAATCTACTGTAGTTATTAGTTTTCTGGCATACTGATGTTTGTTCATTCTTATAGGTGCCCCAATGACGTTCTTATGGATGACAGTGGCAATTGCGTATCATCTGAGAATTGTCCTTGTTATTATGATGGAGTGGAATATGAGCCAAATTACATTATACATGTAAATGAATATGAATACTGGTAAGTTGACACATTTTAATAGCATATGAAGCAGAAAGTATAATTATTAATAAAAATATAACATAAAAATGCTATATGATTTTGATCTGCAGCAAGTGTGAAAATGGTCAGGTTAACTGTAGAGACAAAAATGTCGACCGTGACTGCGACTACACCTTGTGGAGTCAGTGGAGTGAATGTTCAGTTTCCTGTGGAGGCGGAATGCAGACGAGGTGTCGGTAAGTGTAATACTTCTATCTGCAATTTACAGTCAAAAATATTTTAAATTACTATGAGTGTTTCCTTATCAGCAAAGTTAGACATTTATTTCTGACTGACCCCCTCAGCTACTTTGACTAACCTTGTAACTTTCCATGAAGAAGTCATAAGACACATCTGCTAAGACGTTCGTCATGATGACAAATTGGATATATGACTTTGAAGAAGGCTGATTAGCTTGTTAGCTAATAATGATTAACCTATTGGTCTAAATGGCTATTGGGGAACAATTTTAATCTTCAGACACTTAAAAATGTATAATGTTGGGAAAATATCTAAAACGTTGCTCAAACTGTTTCAAATAATACCTGGGAGGTCTTCATGCAGCTGGGTGGTCTAGTGGTAAGACCTTCGCCTGCTCCTCTGAAAGACCCAGGTTTAGCCCAGGCCCTGGGCACTCTTCATTTGCTACATCCCAGTATAGTTTTAGATGAGACGTTAAATAGGCGTGTCTTGTATTTGGTGTCTATGCTGAGGCAAGTAAAAGACCCTTCCCCTTAGGTAAATATGTACCATGGGTGGACTGTTCCTCTCTCACCTCATCATCAACCTATGTGAGCACTTGCCTTAGAGGGTTTGCTACTCAAAAGATTTTCAGGATTTAATTACTCACTGCTGCGTGGTTCTATTACGTTAAGATGTTATTGCAGATCACCTGATAACCCATCCGCATTAGGTAATGGTAACGAATGCACAGAAGCAACTACTGAACAACAACCTTGCAGTGATGACCCTTGTCCACAGTGTGCCATCAACCATGGAGGAATAGTTACATACTATCCTCAGTTCCAGACTATAAACGAAACAGAGTGCTCCATCTGGTACGTTTCATTATTCAATTGCATCGCATATTGGCCAATTGAGTTATCATATAATGCCTCATACATATATATGAACTTAACCATTAATACTTTCAGTTTGTGCTGGCTGGACTCCACTGAATACTGCCACATGATCGAGGAGAACTATGGTATGTGGAAAAAGATATCAAACATTTTTATTTATTTTAACATACTCATCATCAGTTATAAAATTTTTTCAACATGACAATCAGTACTGATGGTTATCATTTCAGTATGGCAACTTTTATTACATCTAGATTTTATAATAACATTTTACTTATTTTCTTAAAGTCACCAGGTGTTCCTTAAATATTGGTTGGTTATATATTATACCTATTATATAGGCCTCACTCTGGATTTTCAGTTTAACTAAAGTTAGTTTCATTAAAAGCGACATTAGAAACTAAGACAAAGCTAAACAACTTCTGCTGTATGATGCTACCTGCCACTAAACGTAACTATCTGGCTATCGCTGGCTACCCAAAGCCGGATCTAAAAGTATATACAAATACAGCTTTATGATATCTTACATAAATTTCTTAATTTTTACCAAAATTTGTAATTTTTCAGTGGTGGTAGGTGTAGCCGACTATAAGCTAGGAGTAGACAGAAGCAGTTGGCGTTAGCCAGTTGTAGCTACAGTCGGGAATAGGGTTGCTACACTGTCTAGAGTCAACCATATTTTATAAACCTAACTGTAAGGTCGCCACTTTTTGTCAAAATTGATGGGGCGGGGGCCTAGCTCAGAGGTAGCGCTCTGGGCTTTCAACCGCTGGGTTCGATTCCCAGTCGAGCCTAAGTTGAATGGCTGTTTCCTCCTTCATCTCTTTGCCATGGTCTCTGCCTGTCCTAATTAGCCCAACTGGTGCAGAAATACAGGACGTAAAACCCTAATTACACACACACTTGTCAAAATTTATACTTTTGTGATGTTTTCCCCCACCATTTCAGTGGATGGAAGTTGGTCACCATGGAGTGACTGGAGCAATTGTGACAAGACATGTGGTGGAGGTCACCGTGACAGAACACGACAGTGCACTAACCCAGCACCACGATGTGGAGGCAATCCTTGCACGGGCAGGAATTTTGAGCTAGATTTTTGCAACACTCAAGAATGTCCTGGTAATAATTTTATGGTTATGTCATTTTAATATTTTTGGTGTCAATGCCACAGACCTGCAGACTTGAAAAAAACAGAAGATATTAAAGCCCCATGACTGGAGCCTATCACCCAAATTCATGGCATCACCAATTTTAATAGCCCAGGCTGAGAATAGAAGCCAGCTTTATCTGGCTGGCCAGTGGCTCAACCACTTGACCACAACTGATGTACCTATCATTTACCCTCGTCATCTAACATAATTTGTGTAATTAGCCAGGAGTGGCTTGATAGTTGAAAGTTGGGACAATCTACGGTAGTGCCTTAAATTTTCGTGTATTAATTAAAACTACATTGAAAAGTGGAGCCTGTAAGCTATATTGTGAGCATCACAAGCTTAGGATCTATATTTCTAGCAATGATAGACAATGAAACATTTAAATTAACAACCTGTATACAAACGTATGCATTCTTATAAGTAATTAAACTAGTCAATTGGTACTGTTGAACAGGTTGTGAAGAGAATGAGTCACACTACATTAAATTCTGTGAACCAACTTGCATGGATTTCTCCCCTGATGTTAATAACTGCACCACAGTTTTGAGAGAAAATGAATGTGGTTGTGATGCTGGATACCACAGACAGAATGACACATGCGTGGAACTGATAGAGTGCTTTGTGTGTCGCTTCCTCAATGGAACGGTATGTTTTTGAAAAAAGTTTTGTCTCATGATACCTACACTTAATTTTAAGAAATAAATCAATGTAACATTTGGCAATTTGTTTGGGTAGCTATAGTCATTTGCTGGCATTAAAAACATGATATATGTTTACCTTATACGGCTAGATTAACATGCAATGGCTAAAAACTGGGTAATGATAAAATTGTGAATTTGCATAGATCTGTATAATTCCGTTGCTAACGTGCACCAAACTGTAGACATCAACTATAGATGAACGGGAAACTTCAAAACTTTTTGACACAGAAGTGACACCAGAATTGATGGAGACGTTCAAATCTTACTTTCGTTTCTGGAGCGGAACTCTAACACTAATGCACCTACCCTAACAAAATTAATGACCAATAATGACAGATAAGGAAAATATGAAAATTGGTACACTTTCAAAACCTCATATCAATGACTTGATTATCCTTACATCAGTAACATTTTACCAATGAAACATATAGATTATAATACTAATAAAAAATTTTGTTTCCGGAGCAGAGCTCTAACACTACTGCACCTACATGCTTAAAACTTTGTCATAATATGTCGAAAACAGTTTAGTGGTACCTTTTGGGGGCCTCATGGCCGTAAATACTATAGAATTTTCAAAATTAGGGCAAAATAGGAAAAATTCCTACTTTTTCAAACTTCCATACAGAAAACACTATTTACCTTACATGAATGAAAGTGTATCAATGACATATCTAAATTATAGCATTGTCACTTTTCAAACTTCATTTTGATATTCATTTCATGCTGATTACATAATAATGGAAAGTCTGAAAAAAATGCTAAATATTGTATGAAATTGTGTTTCCGGAGCAGAACTCTAGCATCAATCCACTTACCCTTACAACATTTTATATGTTATTACTCTATGTAGCTTAGCTGTACATTTTGATGGTCACATTGACATAGCTCAGCGGTGTTTTAAAATATTAAGAGAAAAAAGAAAAAAAAACATAAACGTTTTCGTTTCCAGAGAAGGAGTCACACACTACTGCACCAACATTCATACAAAGCTTAATAAGAATATGTCTAAAATAGTTCAGAGTTCAGCGCTAGAAACGAAAGTGTGTGTTCGAGTTCTGCTCTGGAAATGAAAGTGTAACGCCCGCCCTCCTGCCTGTTGGATGAACACTTTACAATTTTAATGATGCCTGTGTGCTATGTGGGATTTGCTGAGGGTTTAGCTGCAGCGCAGTCTATGTTTTACATTATAGTTACTGTCATACAAACCCTTGTATCTTATACGATTCTTTGGTCATTTTGGGCAAGGCCCACTAGATAGGACCTATCCTATTTCAGGTTAAGTAATAACAGAAATTTCATTTAATCTCAGGTATGAACAAAACTAGTTCAGAGCAACGGTTTGAATTGTAATTTTTAAAGGAATGTGGAGAATTGTATTTAAAACAGTTTCTCAGTGCATTGTTCTAAATTTAAAAATATTTGGTTTCACCGGTCAATATATCAGTTCACATTGATCACAGTCATGATTGATATAACCAGTGATTGAGATAATCATCTAATTTAATTTAGGAAACTCCTTCTTCCTGGTATGACGTTGATGACCACTGCATTTACAATGAGTGTGTGGGAGGCCTCATTACCACAGTAAACTTGTCTGACATTTGCAAGTGTCCCCCTGGTCACCACAAAGTCCACAGTGTGTTTGACTGTTGTGCCTGTGAGCCTGGTAAGTGGGCATACATTTTAAAGAAAATATGTTATTGGAAAACCATGTTAAATGGACATAATGGACATATTTGACCAGTTTTGTATAATTTCATTTGTGGCTTTCATGGCTCTGTAAACAAAAAACGAAGCTTGAAAAGGTTGTGATTATTCTGCCAGTTATAAGCAGGATGAATGTTTTAGGACATTGGTAGCGTAATTACCATTATAAGGACAATGAAATTAAGTAATGCAATCCCAGACAAATGGCAAGTAAGCTGTGACGATTACTTGGATCATGAAATTGCAGTTTTATAAGGCTATACATTTGTATTAAACTTTCCCATTCCCCAAAGTAGTAAGCCAGCACGGAAGACCGATCTTTTTTCATGTCTTATTAGCTTTTCGTACAGTATACAAAACATTATGGTACAATATTTGTCCAGATGGACCTGACCCAGGCGCATGTGCACTCCACATGGTCACCAAATACATTAATTTCGTGGACAATGTTGGAAGGAACTGGACCAGTAAAAATCCGATCGACTACAACATCTGCAAAGGAATATGTCCATTTAATCAGGTAAATCATGTAAGAAATATATAGACAATATGGTAATAGAAACAAAACATTTTATATGCACATATTGCACTCCTAACAAAAAGGTTGTGTCCATATATGTGATTGTGATACTCATACAACCAACCAGCAATCAAACCTCAATTGTTCATGTTCTGTTTTCTTTCTGTCGAATTTTTTTTAAAGTTGAATAAACAAAACGAGGTGTAATTTTCAGCGCGGTGAGATTATGTTGGGCGGATTCACCTACCCTGGTGCGAATGACTGTTCGTGTTGTCGGGCCACAGGCGAGGTTGACCTGATCAGTGTGGACTTCGTAAGTGATGGTGCTGAGGCCACCGGACAAGTGAAAAAATACAAGCAGTGCAAATGTGCCAGTGCATGTGGTGAGTCATTCAACATTGTAAATTGATGATGTAAATGAAGATCAGTCATCTCTCCTTCAATGATAGCATGGTCTCTAGTATACAAACTTAATTCCATTTTGTTTTGTAGCTGTTATCTTAAAAAAAAAAGAAGACAATTATATAAATAAGCAGATTCAATTCAGTAAGACACCGATAATTCTAAATATTTTAATTCATTTTTAGTGACGTAACAACTGGAATCATGTAGATCATTTGAATTTTCAGATGAAAGTCCATGTGCCCAAAATCCATGTGAGAATGGGGGCTCATGTATGGATCTAGGAAATGGTCAATACAGTTGTGATTGCCCTAGAAGCTTCGGTGGACAGAACTGCCAATTAGGTATGTAGAAATAGTAAAACTAATAATGATTTGGTACTTTGAATAATATGGCCAAATGTACACATGGGTAAATCATGATATATTGGTGCCTCATGATTGAGACCACCCAATATTGAGACAATCTCCATTTTAGCACCTTTTCGATTCCCAAAGGCGGTCTAAATTGTGGGGCTCCACTGTATGTTCATGCTGACCGCAAGGCTGGGTTTCTAACGCCAAGTAACCCTGTTCAAATTTGTGGTTTGGAAAGAAATTCTATTTGAAACACATGGTGCACTGGATTGAAAAATTATGCATGCTTTAATTCTGCACAGGACAAAAATGGCACATGCAAGCATCAAAAGTTTCTTGGAGGTGATGACTTACCATATGTGGCTGATTTTAAAGCCACTTTGCAACTGTTATGCAATGTAACAATACATACCATTGGCACTTTTTTCCTTAAAATGCAGCCTTAGCACGTGACGTTATTTTATGAAGATGCTTTTGATTCGATAGTAATATTTGGGTTTTTGTTAAACTTTCACTTTTAATTGTCCATTGACTAATTATGAGACAACGTAATTTTGAAGTACAAGAAACAAAGACTAGCTTTTGAAATAAAAAATATTTTTGATGCATTCTTTGGCAATTTATTGCTCTATTGAAGTTCCTCATATTTTCAGCCAGCCAGCCATTATTACATTATAAATTATATAAATGTTTTCTAAATGAATTTCAGCAAATTGAAAAAAAAATCCGATAGATAACAAATTAGTTGCAAAGTGTCTTGAAAATTTACAAAATATGTTAAATTATCACCTTCAAAAGCTTGCGCCAATTTAGTCCTGTTTTGAATTATAGCTGTCATATTTGGCCAGGGGTCATGAATATATTTGCTATCCACTTTACATGAATAAAAGAGTCTCATAACAGTAAGGGTGACCATCTTTAATTTTCAGAAGGGTGCTATGAACAGCCCATCAGCAAATCGGATTATGACAATGGCAGGACTGACAACTGGGTCGCTAGAATGTCAACAGAAGCGGATGGTAGTACAATGGAAGAGGCTTTCACATGGGTAAATGGACAAGACAATGATGAAAACAACTATGCTCGTTTTGCCAATGATGATAATTCACCTTCGTTCAAAATCGAGTTTGTTGGACACTACACATATAGATTGGAAGAATTCAATGCTGACATACAGTCAGAATTGGGAGCCCAGAGTCTGACAGTGACATTCTATAACGATGTCAATGTGGCTCACACTGAGGTTAGTGCAAAATATTAGTAATCATTCTTAACACAATTATGGTAATTTTGTATGCTCGATTGTATACCTTTTCCGCTTGAAATTAGAAAACCGGTTTATAACAATGATGGTGTTGTGGGTATTATTTCAGGTTATGGCCCTGACTGGTGGTGCCTATAATAATTTCAACTTCATCCCAGATGGAGATTTGTTAATCACACGAATAGAGTTCACTTTCTCTGCCCCGTGTTCCTCCTCAGAATGCTACCGCATCAAACATGTTTATGGAGTCAGTCAACGTTGCAGTAAGTAATGCATAACATTTTCAATGTCAAGTTAAAGTATCATTTTCAATTGTGAAAGTAAGAACTTCTTATATAGCTACAGCACTACATGGCCAATTGTGCTATGTACGTTTTCCGTGCGTTTGGATAAACGCATGGTTTTTTCCTTATTATAATTAGCTAAAAACCATACATTTTCCATGCGTTTATCCTTCTCATGGAAAACGCACGTGGCACATTTGGCCATGTAGAGCTATTTAGCTGTACAATGTATTAGTAAACTTTCCTGTTTCTGGACACTGGATTTTTTTTTCATCGTGTACACAAAATCTTGCTCATCGCTGCTGATTTGACTTGAACCTGTCTGTACATCCAACTAAATCTCAGATAATTAACCTGATAACAATCAGCCCTATGAATTGACTACACAACCTATATGTTTCAGACCTTGATAATCCGTGTGTCTCCAGTCCATGTCAAAATGGCGGATCATGTGTCAACCCTGCCAAAGGTCAGTTCAGGTGCGATTGCCCAGATGGCTTCCATGGAAGACGATGCCAATCACGTACGATTATTATTTATTTATTTTTTTTTTGTCCATTAAATTTCACTAGCTTCTTTTCCTAATTTTTAAATATTTAAAAGTTTTAGTATTTTTTTTTACTTATCTTTGCCTCCTTATTGTATATGGAAGAGGTAATTAAAATAAGGCATTACATGTGAACCTAATTTAATATTTTATCCATAATAAGGTTAAACTGTAAATATTTTAGTCTTAAACTTACCAAAACATTTGCATTTTCTAATCAAAATTTCCCTGCTAACTTTTTAATTTGCACTTGTCTACCTCAATTTCAGCTGAAGGATGTTATGAGGGAGAGATCAGTAAATGGAGATATGATAATTACAACACTGATGATTGGGTTGCTAGTATGACTTCAGAAAAGGATGGCAGCCCACTTGGAGATGCATTCACCAACGTCGATAGCCTTCACAATGAAGCAGATAGATATGCCCGGTTCGATGTTGATGGGAATAGCAGTTCCGTCTTTTGGATAGACTTTGAAGATACCAACAAGTATGTTTTGAAGGACTTTTATGCACAGGTCTTATCAGAACTACAAGGTCAGGCTGTCAGAATCAGGTTCTTTTTTGACAATAATGTGGTTGACACAAAGGTGAGCACAAAAAGAATATCAAATACTACGTGAATTTCGATATGTTTATCTGTGACTGTTTTTACTATGCTTGTTAGCTGGCCTAGCATATACTGTATATAAGTATTAAAAAGTTGCATTTCAATGTTTACAGATTGTACCACTGCCGTCTAACCAGTTTGTGGCCTTTGACTATGATCCAGCAGCTGATTTTGTAGTTGACAGAATAGAATTCTACTTCTATTCTCCGTGCTCTGCATCTGAATGCTATCGAATAAGAAATCTTTACGGAGTATATGACAACTGTGGTAAGTACAGGACAGCTACATGTATATTGTCACTTAATAATGGATTATTATGGTTTATTTATTACTTATTGAGCACAAGTTCAATATCTATGTTGTATGATAAATAAAATTAATTTTATATCTTCCCAAAAGGGTCTGAGACGACTTTGCAACCAACTGGCTGACCTTCATTCAGAAAAAGTAAATTCAACTAACCTGACCAAAGACACTTTTAAACTGCTACAATGGAAAACGACCTTGGAAAATAACCTACATGCTGTATTCACAAAACCTTTCCCATTATATCGATGTATATAAGCACCCAAACCCATCCAGCAAAAGTAAAAAAGAAAAAGAAAATCCTATCAGAAAAAAATAAATCATCAATCAAAATGTATTGCTTTTGTTGTTCATTACATTTTTTTTTTATATAAATGGCAATCCTGCAAATTATTATAAGTTGGCATTGTTCATGATTATTTTTGAAATAGGATTGTTGGCAGATAGCTCAACTAGGACACGGTCCTCTGAAGATTCAAACAGATTTTGGTAATTAAAAATAGGCATATAGGCCAGGGATGGATCCAGAACTTTTTGATGGGGGGGGGGGGGGGGGGAGGGCGATGCGTCGGGATCAATACACTTTCTGCTTTAGAAACAAAAAAATATATACTTTTTGTAATAATTTGTTAGAAAGTAGCAGAGATGGCAATGTGATTATTATCAAAAAGCAATGTATAAGTAGACCATGTTACTTATCAGTCCAGTGAATTATCATGAAATGGTAGCCCTCTATCGCTACCAGCTAATTGGTAATGATAGAGAGGTCAACTAGGACAGCTCCACTTGTTTGGTAATGCTTGGAGGTTCATTTTTGCCTTAAAGTTATTTTTTAAATATGTTCCAATGCTCCTATTGACTTCAAACCTTCACTAAAAGTTGACCCAGGTTTTCTATTTTGCTCATAATTTTTTTTAACAAAAGTGATCGTAAGGAAAAAAAAGTGCTCGTAAGAGTTTGTTTTTATAAAATCTAGCGTTCCCGATGAAGCGGTAGCGCTAGACCTACGCCCTAAGTGGCAGTTAATCTTAGTTCACTGCAAAAGCACGAGAGGGCAGGCAGAGACACGCCCGAGTAACTTGACACCACAGCCAATTAAGATGCCCCCCCCCCTTGTGATCTCGTCACCCCATCAACATCCCGTGCCCTTGCCCAGCCCACTCAATCTTGAATCACTTAATGTCGCATATAATATGGAACAATAAGTGGACTAACAAAACAAAGGAACTATGTTTACATGCTACATATGGTTTAACAGTATGGGGTGCTGGGTTTACTTATGTTTTAATAGTAAACAGGTAATACCCTCAAATTATCAATGACATATTTAAAAGCTATGACAAACATAGTCATGAAATAAGGCCTCTTCAAATTCTTAGGATTCCATTCTTTCATTCCGCAAATTTACAGAGATTATTTGTTTTAAGATATACGTAAAGAAAAGACTGAAACATCATACATATGTTAACAATATTCCAGGTATTTTCGAAATACATTTTCCATTATCAATTAATGGTGATAGTAGGGGCTACGAGACAGAGGGACATGTTTCCCCTGCCCCGACCTTAAATTGAGGACTGTTCTCCCTCCCCCCCCCCCAACCACTTTTTTTGCGGCAAACAAGGCCGAGGGGTTGTGTTATGCGTACTAGGTATGTTTAAATCAATTTTTTATTGTGTTAAACTATTCTTAAACTATTACAATGACATTTTAAGCACCGTGTGATGTATTTTTCCGAGATGCCTAGAAAACACTGGTGAATAAACACTTGTGAATAAACACAGATCAATAAACACAGATCAATAAACACAAGTGAATAAACACTGGTGAATAAAAACTGGTGAATTGAGCACTACTTATTCTTTTCTCTGCTTTTTGTATCGACTCCAAATTGCATTGTATTTATTTTTCTATTTATTTAATTTAACATATACAGTTACATGACTAAATTCCAGTTAGGCCAGCTTCACTTCATTTACCAAAATTCTAGAATTGGGGGTGGGGGCAGTGCATAAACATCTCAAAATTGTGTTTATAGCAACCCACTTTAGTCAATACATATATGCATGTGCAATATATGCTGTCAATTTTGTGAATTGCATGAACAAACATATATGGATGAGTCTGTATAAGGTGTACATTAGCTGTAAAACTTCAAAGAAGTGGTTTCCTGAGGCTCTAACCATTCAATAAGTTAAGTTTATCACTGTCACACACAAGGTGTGTTATAAAGACTCTCACATTTCAGAAATTATAGTATGTCCACAGCTACTTCCATCATAATTATTTTGTTACTATATAGGAAGTTAGTAAGCCGCATTCATGTACAGTGGAAACCCGCAATGGCGACGACCCTTGGGACCCCCCCCCCCCCTAAATGTTCATAATATGGGGGTGGTCGTAATTCTGAAATGAACTGATAATGCAGTGTACCTGCCACGCCCCCTAATGGCCAAGTGAGGTGTGCTCGCTCAAGCGGAACTCGATTTTCACTTATAGACGGCAATTACAGATACAGTAAATGTTTCAGTTTAAGCAGTAGGTGCAGTACATCAACTAGAATTAACTTGGGCTTTGCTAATTGCACTTCAGTGCTGACATTTATGGACAGGTCAGTTTTGAATACAGTTCAATTACAGTTCAATGAATGTGTTACAACTGCAGTGACACTGAATATCTTCAAAGTACAGTGTTACATGCAATTGAGTGAATTGTCAATTGGTAATAGTTGATTAGAATTGAAGCATTCCCTTAAAGAGAGTGATGCTATGCAACATAGATTAGCATTCCCATCTATATGGTAATGGTTGATTAGCCATGAAGCATTCCCTGAAAAACAGTAATGCCATGCAACATAGATGAGCATTCCCATCTATATGGTAATGCTGGACTAGAACTGAAGCATTCCCAGAAAAACAGTAATGCTATGCAACATAGATGATCATTCCCATCTATATGGTAATGGTTGATGTTACATAGATGAGCACTCCCATCTATATGGTAATGGTTGATTAGACATGAAGCATTCCCTGAAAAACAGTAATGCCATGCAACATAGATGAGCATTCCCATCTATATGGTAATGCTGGACTAGAACTGAAGCATTCCCTGAAAAACAGTAATGCCATGCAACATAGATGAGCATTCCCATCTATATGGTAATGGTTGATTAGAACTGAAGCATTCCCTGAAAAACAGTAATGCTATGCAACATAGATGATCATTCCCATCTATATGGTAATGGTTGATGTTACATAGATGAGCACTCCCATCTATATGGTAATGGTTGATTAGACATGAAGCATTCCCTGAAAAACAGTAATGCCATGCAACATAGATGAGCATTCCCATCTATATGGTAATGGTTGATTAGACATGAAGCATTCCCTGAAAAACAGTAATGCCATGCAACATAGATGAGCATTCCCATCTATATGGTAATGCTGGACTAGAACTGAAGCATTCCCTGAAAAACAGTAATGCCATGCAACATAGATGAGCATTCCCATCTATATGGTAATGGTTGATTAGACATGAAGCATTCCCTGAAAAACAGTAATGCTATGCAACATAGATGAGCATTCCCATCTATATGGTAATGGCTGATTAGACATGAAGCATTCCCTGAAAAACAGTAATGCCATGCAACATAGATGAGCATTCCCATCTATATGGTAATGCTGGACTAGAACTGAAGCATTCCCTGAAAAACAGTAATGCCATGCAAAATAGATGAGCATTCCCACCTATATGGTAATGGTTGATGTAAAATAGATGAGCACTCCCATCTATATGGTAATCAGTCCAGTGAATTATCATGAAATGGTAGCCCTCTATCGCTACCAGCTAATTGGTAATGATAGAGAGGTCAACTGGGACAGCTCCACTTGTTTGGTAATGCTTGGAGGTTCATTTTTGCCTTAAAGTTATTTTTTAAATATGTTCCAATGCTCCTATTGACTTCAAACCTTCACTAAAAGTTGACCCAGGTTTTCTATTTTGCTCATAATTTTTTTTAACAAAAGTGATCGTAAGGAAAAAAAAGTGCTCGTAAGAGTTTGTTTTTATAAAATCTAGCGTTCCCGATGAAGCGGTAGCGCTAGACCTACGCCCTAAGTGGCAGTTAATCTTAGTTCACTGCAAAAGCACGAGAGGGCAGGCCTCAAATTATCAATGACATATTTAAAAGCTATGACAAACATAGTCATGAAATAAGGCCTCTTCAAATTCTTAGGATTCCATTCTTTCATTCCGCAAATTTACAGAGATTATTTGTTTTAAGATATACGTAAAGAAAAGACTGAAACATCATACATATGTTAACAATATTCCAGGTATTTTCGAAATACATTTTCCATTATCAATTAATGGTGATAGTAGGGGCTACGAGACAGAGGGACATGTTTCCCCTGCCCCGACCTTAAATTGAGGACTGTTCTCCCTCCCCCCCCCCAACCACTTTTTTTGCGGCAAACAAGGCCGAGGGGTTGTGTTATGCGTACTAGGTATGTTTAAATCAATTTTTTATTGTGTTAAACTATTCTTAAACTATTACAATGACATTTTAAGCACCGTGTGATGTATTTTTCCGAGATGCCTAGAAAACACTGGTGAATAAACACTTGTGAATAAACACAGATCAATAAACACAGATCAATAAACACAAGTGAATAAACACTGGTGAATAAAAACTGGTGAATTGAGCACTACTTATTCTTTTCTCTGCTTTTTGTATCGACTCCAAATTGCATTGTATTTATTTTTCTATTTATTTAATTTAACATATACAGTTACATGACTAAATTCCAGTTAGGCCAGCTTCACTTCATTTACCAAAATTCTAGAATTGGGGGTGGGGGCAGTGCATAAACATCTCAAAATTGTGTTTATAGCAACCCACTTTAGTCAATACATATATGCATGTGCAATATATGCTGTCAATTTTGTGAATTGCATGAACAAACATATATGGATGAGTCTGTATAAGGTGTACATTAGCTGTAAAACTTCAAAGAAGTGGTTTCCTGAGGCTCTAACCATTCAATAAGTTAAGTTTATCACTGTCACACACAAGGTGTGTTATAAAGACTCTCACATTTCAGAAATTATAGTATGTCCACAGCTACTTCCATCATAATTATTTTGTTACTATATAGGAAGTTAGTAAGCCGCATTCATGTACAGTGGAAACCCGCAATGGCGACGACCCTTGGGACCCCCCCCCCCCTAAATGTTCATAATATGGGGGTGGTCGTAATTCTGAAATGAACTGATAATGCAGTGTACCTGCCACGCCCCCTAATGGCCAAGTGAGGTGTGCTCGCTCAAGCGGAACTCGATTTTCACTTATAGACGGCAATTACAGATACAGTAAATGTTTCAGTTTAAGCAGTAGGTGCAGTACATCAACTAGAATTAACTTGGGCTTTGCTAATTGCACTTCAGTGCTGACATTTATGGACAGGTCAGTTTTGAATACAGTTCAATTACAGTTCAATGAATGTGTTACAACTGCAGTGACACTGAATATCTTCAAAGTACAGTGTTACATGCAATTGAGTGAATTGTCAATTGGTAATAGTTGATTAGAATTGAAGCATTCCCTTAAAGAGAGTGATGCTATGCAACATAGATTAGCATTCCCATCTATATGGTAATGGTTGATTAGCCATGAAGCATTCCCTGAAAAACAGTAATGCCATGCAACATAGATGAGCATTCCCATCTATATGGTAATGCTGGACTAGAACTGAAGCATTCCCAGAAAAACAGTAATGCTATGCAACATAGATGATCATTCCCATCTATATGGTAATGGTTGATGTTACATAGATGAGCACTCCCATCTATATGGTAATGGTTGATTAGACATGAAGCATTCCCTGAAAAACAGTAATGCCATGCAACATAGATGAGCATTCCCATCTATATGGTAATGCTGGACTAGAACTGAAGCATTCCCAGAAAAACAGTAATGCTATGCAACATAGATGATCATTCCCATCTATATGGTAATGGTTGATGTTACATAGATGAGCACTCCCATCTATATGGTAATGGTTGATTAGACATGAAGCATTCCCTGAAAAACAGTAATGCCATGCAACATAGATGAGCATTCCCATCTATATGGTAATGCTGGACTAGAACTGAAGCATTCCCTGAAAAACAGTAATGCTATGCAACATAGATGATCATTCCCATCTATATGGTAATGGTTGATGTTACATAGATGAGCACTCCCATCTATATGGTAATGGTTGATTAGACATGAAACATTCCCTGAAAAACAGTAATGCTATGTAACATAGATGAGCATTCCCACCTATATGGTAATGGTTGATTAGCCATGAAGCATTCCCTGAAAAACAGTAATGCCATGCAACATAGATGAGCATTCCCATCTATATGGTAATGCTGGACTAGAACTGAAGCATTCCCTGAAAAACAGTAATGCTATGCAACATAGATGATCATTCCCATCTATATGGTAATGGTTGATGTTACATAGATGAGCACTCCCATCTATATGGTAATGGTTGATTAGACATGAAGCATTCCCTGAAAAACAGTAATGCCATGCAACATAGATGAGCATTCCCATCTATATGGTAATGGTTGATTAGACATGAAGCATTCCCTGAAAAACAGTAATGCCATGCAACATAGATGAGCATTCCCATCTATATGGTAATGCTGGACTAGAACTGAAGCATTCCCTGAAAAACAGTAATGCTATGCAACATAGATGATCATTCCCATCTATATGGTAATGGTTGATGTTACATAGATGAGCACTCCCATCTATATGGTAATGGTTGATTAGACATGAAGCATTCCCTGAAAAACAGTAATGCCATGCAACATAGATGAGCATTCCCATCTATATGGTAATGGTTGATTAGACATGAAGCATTCCCTGAAAGGCAGTAATGCCATGCAACATAGATGAGCATTCCCATCTATATGGTAATGCTGGACTAGAACTGGAGCATTCCCTGAAAAACAGTAATGCCATGCAACATAGATCAGCATTCCCATCTATATGGTAATGGTTGATTAGACATGAAGCATTCCCTGAAAAACAGTAATGCCATGCAACATAGATGAGCATTCCCATCTATATGGTAATGCTGGACTAGAACTGAAGCATTCCCTGAAAAACAGTAATGCTATGTAACATAGATGAGCATTCCCACCTATATGGTAATGGTTGATTAGCCATGAAGCATTCCCTGAAAAACAGTAATGCCATGCAACATAGATGAGCATTCCCATCTATATGGTAATGCTGGACTAGAACTGAAGCATTCCCTGAAAAACAGTAATGCTATGCAACATAGATGATCATTCCCATCTATATGGTAATGGTTGATATTACATAGATGAGCACTCCCATCTATATGGTAATGGTTGATTAGACATGAAGCATTCCCTGAAAAACAGTAATGCCATGCAACATAGATGAGCATTCCCATCTATATGGTAATGGTTGATTAGACATGAAGCATTCCCTGAAAAACAGTAATGCCATGCAACATAGATGAGCATTCCCATCTATATGGTAATGCTGGACTAGAACTGAAGCATTCCCTGAAAAACAGTAATGCCATGCAACAGAGATCAGCATTCCCATCTATATGGTAATGCTGGACTAGAACTGAAGCATTCCCTGAAAAACAGTAATGCCATGCAACATAGATGAGCATTCCCATCTATATGGTAATGGTTGATTAGACATGAAGCATTCCCTGAAAAACAGTAATGCTATGCAACATAGATGAGCATTCCCATCTATATGGTAATGCTGGACTAGAACTGAAGCATTCCCTGAAAAACAGTAATGCTATGCAACATAGATGATCATTCCCATCTATATGGTAATGCTGGACTAGAACTGAAGCATTCCCTGAAAAACAGTAATGCCATGCAACATAGATGAGCATTCCCATCTATATGGTAATGGTTGATTAGACATGAAGCATTCCCTGAAAAACAGCAATGCCATGCAACATAGATGAGCATTCCCATCTATATGGTAATGCTGGACTAGAACTGAAGCATTCCCTGAAAAACAGTAATGCCATGCAACATAGATGAGCATTCCCATCTATATGGTAATGGTTGATTAGCCATGAAGCATTCCCTGAAAAACAGTAATGCCATGCAACATAGATGAGCATTCCCATCTATATGGTAATGCTGGACTAGAACTGAAGCATTCCCTGAAAAACAGTAATGCCATGCAACATAGATGAGCATTCCCATCTATATGGTAATGCTGGACTAGAACTGAAGCATTCCCTGAAAAACAGTAATGCCATGCAACATAGATGAGCATTCCCACCTATATGGTAATGGTTGATTAGCCATGAAGCATTCCCTGAAAAACAGGTTTGCCATGCAACATAGATGAGCATTCCCATCTATATGGTAATGCTGGACTAGAACTGAAGCATTCCCTGAAAAACAGTAATGCTATGCAACATAGATGATCATTCCCATCTATATGGTAATGGTTGATGTTACATAGATGAGCACTCCCATCTATATGGTAATGGTTGATTAGACATGAAGCATTCCCTGAAAAACAGTAATGCCATGCAACATAGATGAGCATTCCCATCTATATGGTAATGCTGGACTAGAACTGAAGCATTCCCTGAATAACAGTAATGCCATGCAACATAGATGAGCATTCCCATCTATATGGTAATGCTGGACTAGAACTGAAGCATTCCCTGAAAAACAGTAATGCCATGCAACATAGATGAGCATTCCCATCTATATGGTAATGCTGGACTAGAACTGAAGCATTCCCTGAAAAACAGTAATGCTATGCAACATAGATGATCATTCCCATCTATATGGTAATGGTTGATGTTACATAGATGAGCACTCCCATCTATATGGTAATGGTTGATTAGACATGAAGCATTCCCTGAAAAACAGTAATGCCATGCAACATAGATGAGCATTCCCATCTATATGGTAATGGTTGATTAGACATGAAGCATTCCCTGAAAAACAGTAATGCCATGCAACATAGATGAGCATTCCCATCTATATGGTAATGCTGGACTAGAACTGAAGCATTCCCTGAAAAACAGTAATGCCATGCAACATAGATGAGCATTCCCATCTATATGGTAATGCTGGACTAGAACTGAAGCATTCCCTGAAAAACAGTAATGCTATGCAACATAGATGATCATTCCCATCTATATGGTAATGGTTGATGTTACATAGATGAGCACTCCCATCTATATGGTAATGGTTGATTAGACAAGAAGCATTCCCTGAAAAACAGTAATGCCATGCAACATAGATGAGCATTCCCATCTATATGGTAATGCTGGACTAGAACTGAAGCATTCCCTGAAAAACAGTAATGCCATGCAACATAGATGAGTATTCCCATCTATATGGTAATGCTGGACTAGAACTGAAGCATTCCCTGAAAAACAGTAATGCTATGCAACATAGATGATCATTCCCATCTATATGGTAATGGTTGATGTTACATAGATGAGCACTCCCATCTATATGGTAATGGTTGATTAGACATGAAGCATTCCCTGAAAAACAGTAATGCCATGCAACATAGATGAGCATTCCCATCTATATGGTAATGGTTGATTAGACATGAAGCATTCCCTGAAAAACAGTAATGCCATGCAACATAGATGAGCATTCCCATCTATATGGTAATGCTGGACTAGAACTGAAGCATTCCCTGAAAAACAGTAATGCCATGCAACATAGATGAGCATTCCCATCTATATGGTAATGGTTGATTAGACATGAAGCATTCCCTGAAAAACAGTAATGCTATGCAACATAGATGAGCATTCCCATCTATATGGTAATGGCTGATTAGACATGAAGCATTCCCTGAAAAACAGTAATGCCATGCAACATAGATGAGCATTCCCATCTATATGGTAATGCTGGACTAGAACTGAAGCATTCCCTGAAAAACAGTAATGCCATGCAAAATAGATGAGCATTCCCACCTATATGGTAATGGTTGATGTAAAATAGATGAGCACTCCCATCTATATGGTAATGCTGAACTAGAACTGAAGCATTCCCTGGAAAACAGTAATGCTATGCAACATAGATGATCATTCCCATCTATATGGTAATGCTGGACTAGAACTGAAGCATTCCCTGAAAAACAGTAATGCCATGCAACATAGATGAGCATTCCCATCTATATGGTAATGCTGGACTAGAACTGAAGCATTCCCTGAAAAACAGTAATGCCATGCAACATAGATGATCATTCCCATCTATATGGTAATGCTGGGTTAGAACAGAATCATTGCCGCCATAGTTATCGATATTTCTAATTTTGTATTTCATCATATATTGAAAACATTTTCAAGTAAATCCTTCCCTATGAACTATATCTGGATACGCCACTGGAATTGCTGCTAACCCCTCCCCCTCTCCTCACCCCTCTTCAGCCAATCACTGAAAGGGGTGTTGTTTATCTGTTAGCTGTCCCCACCAGCACATAAGAAGGACCTCCTCCATAAATATTTATCATTTTACTCTCAGTTGAGATAGGATACACTTGGACCACAGAATATTGTTGCAATGGAGGTGAGTAAATAAAATTTGACATCCTCATTTTAATCCAGACAAGTTGAGCTTAAAAATATTTACACCAAAGCATGATTGAATATCATCTTTATTAAATTCAATGCAAATTTAAGCTAACGTCATATTTTATTCCAGATGTAGAAACCATATTATTCAAAATAAATTTATGTTTCACTATTCTTTATGTAGGCCTAAGACAGTGATATTGTTTATATTATTAAAGCTTTAGTATTTTCAAAATTAACCAATTTCATCCAATAAAGTTAGTTCAATACAGGAAAAAAACATGAGAGTGTAATCTCAACAAGGTGGTATATTTGTATCACTTTGTTTTTCAGGATGGTATGGGTGGCTCAAGTCCCCAAGCTGCAGCAGCCAACTCACCCAAGTAAGTTATTTCTTCATATATATTGCTCAAAATGTCTGGACTTAGCAACTAGAACTACATTTTGTTGTACATAAGTATAAGTATACAGCCAACTTTTGACAAATGTTTTACGAATTTTTACATGGACTTGCCCTATAGATTTTTAAGAGATTACTCCTGTTAAACTGTCGTTGATTGTAGAGAATCTTTAAAACTTGACAGGAGTCCATTTAATCGAGACTGGAGGCCACCTCTTGATAACGGAATGAAGAGGGCACGACAGCAAAGCCTTGTTCGCAAGAAAAAGTGTATGCGAATACAGCAGGCACTGAAGGCCTGCAGGAAGATGGCAAGTTTTCGTGACGGTGGACACAGAATTGAGTATGCAACTATTGTGGTGACATACAGTCCTGCACCCACAGGCCAATCCGGGGAACGGTTGACAGCCATAAAACTTGAAGGATGCGGTGAGGTATGTAATCAGTGATGGCCCTCCCTTGAAAAAAAGACTGCCCAGCTAAAATGTCACATTGTTTGGCATTGCTAACAGTCATTTTTAACAATGTTGGGCCAACATAACATGCTATCTGAGATATATACTACACTAGTTTCTAAACAATTCTATATTATGTAGTTTACATGGCAGACTCTTTTCTCCGTGTTTATAAAATTGATTTGTACAATTTGGTAGCATTTGGTATGTTTCACCAGTGATTGTCTGCATATTTGGAAGCCATCAGACCATGCAATTGACTGACAAACTTGTTATCGCATTATAGGACATCCCCTTCTTTGACATATTTTTGATGTTAACATATAAAGCTAAGATTACAGTAACTTCTTATCCAAGCATCTTTCTGAAGTGTTATCTTTAGATCCATTTAGAAGTGGGTGGGGCAGGTCATCAAGCACTGGGCGACAAAGAAGAGAGAGGAGTGTATACTGCTGCAGAAAAATGCATTATCAGCTGTGTCATTATCATCAGATACCATAAAATTTATGAGATTCCATAGCGCATTTTAAGCAGAGTTGGTCAAAAGCCCTTAATTGGTTAATGATCCATCATATCTTTTGAAGTCCTGTGTACCCAGTAGCCTAGCCGTGAAGTTCCTTCTCTGAGTTGAGATTTTTAAGGTGAATTAAAACGTTAAACTGTGATCTCTTGGTCATATTATATTTAAGATTTGTAAAACTGATATGAAAAATACTGGTCCCAGTACATACATTTTCAATTCCAAATTCCATTCGTGATTAATCATGGTCATTTTTCATAGTCGTAAAAGCACTGTAAAAAAAGTGACTTGCATTTACCAAATACTTACATGAATCTAGATGGTCTGAGAGACTGGAAGGGGTATACAATGATTTATTCGAAATATTATACAATCAAATAGGAGCAGATTAGATGAATAAATTACATATTTTTAGAAAAGACAACAAAACAGCAGACTGAAAATGTAGACAAATTGACTGTGTCTAGAATGACTTAATCTATGGATGTTATACTTAGTCAATATCATGTAAAGTGTGTTTCTGTGTCAGATGTTAGTCATTATGAACTAAAGAAGGTTTGGACACTTTAAAAGTAATGTATACACTCCGCTTCAGTGAGCACACCCCATCAACACCAAACCGTTTTGCATCAGCAGCAATTAAATACCCAAATCCAAGTTTTTTTCTTTTTTGTTGTTTCTTGTTGTAGAACATTCGTACGTGTACCATCATCAGTGAATTCTCCTTGATTTTAACATTCTGGAACTTTTAGGCTTAACATGCTGATACAAGTTTGTGATTCAGTATAAAATAACTCAAGATGCCGTGAATATCCCATAAGTTGGACCATATTCATCTGAAAGCTGTATACCCTGCCTTAAGGGTCGAAACAACCATTATAATTGATTGCATTGCCACGCCCCCTGCTAGTATTGGGGCCTAAAAGCTATGTGATGTCACAATACTGCAAGCCAGATGACTCGCCTTTTATGCTCCTGCTGGTTATAGGCCTATCTTATAAAACAACACCAGAGTAACTCTGGGTTTGGCATCGCTTAAGAGGGGGCAGTAGCCACTGATATATCTGTAATCAGCCTATTTCTGCTGTGTAAATATGGAAAATTCAGTTTTTTCCTTTTGATAATTGCAGGAAATTTTGTTTCATGTCCTAGTTTCGAATGCACGAGTTGATTTCGGATCATGGTGAAAATAAGTAAAGTGCACTTTGCAAAGCAGCATTTTTTGCCAAATTTTCCAATTCATAATTCGTTTTCTCCCTAACAAAAACATATTTAAAAATTTCATATTATCAAGTTGTATAGAATTTGAAATAATAACATATATAATAAGTAGCTAAATATTGTATGTATTCTCAAACTTGCAGTCTACTATAGATGTCTAAATTTAGAAAAAAGTGGATTTTTTGGCAAATTGTAGGTAAAATTTAGATCATACCTTTTTTTTATAGGCCTACTCCACATTTAATAAAATATTGAACTGCTTATCAATTTTCATTAAATGTTTTGGTAATATTAATTTAAAGATAGGCGAGTCAGGTTTCTATCACAACAAAAAATGTTCCAGATTTGTACAGTGGTGGAGCTGCAATGCAACCGTTGGTTATGTCCTATTTTTCCACTCATGCCACAGAGACACCTATGATATTCAAGATATTGAACTCATAGATGTCAATATTGTATGTATTACATTAGCTGGACAAATTATATTCTATGGATTCATGCAATAGGCAGCTCCATAACTTATTGATAAATACTTGTAGTTCTTACGATTTCAAAATTTCTGAAAAACACATTAAAACATAATCGATAGGTATGGTCAAGAATATGTGAAGGAAAAACCATGATTATCAAAAAGTAAGATCCTTAGATAGTTTGACACAAAAAATGAAGTATAATGCAATCATACAATAAGTATATTTGCAAAGTGATATATAGAATCTAAAATTTACCTACTGGTTTTGTTTGTCATTTCATATGAGAGGGTGTCTAGAATATTATATTGCACTGAAAACTTGTTGTGGATTTGATATATACGAGACAATTAAAAGCCTTAGATTAATCAAACATCAAAGTAATTAGACCTAGTCAAAATATCAAAAACCAATGTAAGATATAGCATGCCCTAGCATTTCAGTTTTATGCCCTTGTTCCATGAGTGCATTTTGCATCTTCATGAGCTTATGTTATAGCGCTATGGGTTGGAGAGGGGGGTGGTGGAAAGGGTGTGAATATCTGAGGTCCAGCTGTTGCTATGCGTTGCTAGGGAGGGAGATATTCTAAATTACAGGCTGTACAACATTTCAGACAAATGGTCAGTCACATTAAAACTACAATTTATAATTTGAAACAGCCTTCTTAAATCAATAAAGTTCTATGCCTGCAATCAGTATTTATATTAGGTTCATGTATAGTTTATCAAAGGTGGTATAATGTTAAGTGATTAAGCATTGTTAATAACTATTGTTGAAAAGAAATTAGCCCTCTTACTTTTTTTTGACTATGCTATAGTTAAACAAAGCATAAATAATCTTTTGAATGTCTTAAAGATGTTGTCAAGACAGTGGTCAATTGGGTATTAAGGTAAAATTCAAAGAAGCGTGCATATGGAGGGTGGGATATTATGTCCTATATTCACCCCCATCAAAATCCGATAGTCTGTGACCCCTAGTCTAAGACTTAAAAATCTCATGCATGCCCTATAAGAGTTTTAATATATATTAACTATTGTTAACAATGAATTGACTAGAATAACCTTTTAAAAATAGGTGATCTGAATTGCCCTTTCTCATAACCAATGGTGTTATATTGCCATGTCAATACATTTTATGCGCAGATTTTGATGAACTACGTCTGTGAGAAATGATTGTAACACCGTGATATGAATAAATTACATGCAATAAACAACAAATATTCTGCAGTAAGTGACCTAATTATTTTGATTTCATATATTTTTAAGGTATATGAAAGAGTGAAATTGGGTGGTTTGGATCCCCTTAATGAAGTACAAAGGACCCGTCTAAACAGGAAATCTGACATCCTCCATGAAGTTGTACCAGAGGTGCTTCCAACTGTAATAGCCCAGGAAGAGATGCCTGCAGCAAAACGTGCTGCTTCAGCAGCACTCCAACTGGAACAGCTGCGCCAGATGAATCTGAATGTAAATGCCATTGCATCACAGGAAGGTAATCTTTATTACTTCCTCATGCTACATATACCATTTTTTGCAGATGTCAATTTCAAAAGTCACCATGGCAATACACCAGCATAATAAAAGGTGTTTGATGCACACAACAGTTCACTTCTATCCTGTTTATAACACTTGCAAGGTACCCGGGGGCCATTATTAGGCTGGACATAAATATGTGTAACCATGACTTACAAGAAGTTAAATTGAATAACAAATGTTTAAACATCAGGAGTGAGTAGATTTTTGTTTATGCATTTTAAATTTTATTTCAGTTTTGTCAGCTGGGATAGGGAACAAAACCACCAAAAAGGTATGTTTCTGATTCATATATAGTGTGCCTTATTTTCATCTATTTGTATTCACTGACACAATGTTACATATTAAAGATATAATGTTATGAATTATATTTCAGACACCAAAACCTCGACGTGGAGCTCAACAGGTAGCCAAAACACAGTCAAGCAGTGAGAAGTCACTTAACCAGCAGGTGATCTTCTCTCTTAAATTTTGCAAATATCCCGAGTAGGAAGAAGTTGAATAATTATTTTTATTGGCTAGATCCCTCAGAATAATAGGAAAGCTATTATGGTGGGTTATATATAGCTAAAGCTGAAGTACATATAACTAAGGCTAAACTTTCACAGTGAATAACTAAGTTTGAGGCATACAGTAACAAATATTTGTACTTTTTTTTCAGTTACATGTGGTCATCACACCAATCAAGGATAGAAACCAAGACAAGGAAAACAATGTCACTCCAGGACGGAGAACTGCACGAAAGAATGTTAGTATGTTACATTAACATTGACTTTACCAAATAAAGCTATTAATGCTGCACAGGAAATGCATGCACTGTATAAGAATGTATGAAATATATGTCAATGTATTTCCAGGCGATAACACCAGTGAAAATCTCAAGAGTAGAAGTGCCTTGCCATGATTCATCAGATGACGAACCTTTGGCAGGTAAATGTTCCTTTAAGTTAATACCTCTTCCCATGTGAATGAGTAGTTCAGTGTTCAAATTCAAATGCAAATACAAATGCATTTAAAGAAATTGAAGTGCACTGCTTGCCCAGAGGTAGTTAACTAGCAAATGGAGAAATGGATTGCAAATAAATATGATTTTGAAAAAAAAGTTATTTGTCTACATGCAACCTATAGTGTTGCATCGGATGGGGGAGGGGGGGGGTGTGGGTGAGAAGGGCTGAGGCTGTACCAAGGGTATTGTGATGACCCCAGGTCACTGACCTTACTAGGTCAGTGACCGACTTTGACGCGCACTGGGTGACCCGGACCACGTGACCACGGGGTCTTGGCGGGAATACACCCAGACCGCGTCAGTAGCTGAAGAAGCAGAGGATAGGCAGGCTGTGCGGCGGGGCAGGGCAAAAATAAACTTTAAAACTGGAATACCAACGCTTTGTCTTTCTTGGGGAACCTTACAAATTGGCGCCCGATGTGGGACTTGAAGAATCGGATGTAGGGTTCCCCAATTGGATAGAAGACATGGACGACGCATAGACAAGGACATAAAAAAAAAAACGTTTTGAACTTTTTGAAAAAAAACATGACTTCGCCACGGCCACGCTGGATAAAGGTGCCAGCGACCGCGTGGTTTAGTCAGTTGCAGCGGAGCACAGGAACCGTCAGCATCTACATTGAGCGTCAGCAGCAGCGACGTTGCGACTTCAAACTTCAAGCTACACATATCTACAGTTAAGTAGAATTCACGCTACAATACTCTACCTTATTTAGTGTGTTTTAGCCCCACGTATAATGCCTGCAAAGTTGCGTAAGAGGCCTGGCTTGGTATCAGCCGACACGAGTGAGCCCGCATCGACTCCGGTGCCGGGCCCCTCGCAAACGGCGGATGAGTCAGCTCTACGTGCTTCGACTAGGAGTAAAGTAGTGCGAACGCCGGGACGCCCTCGTAGACGAGAGGCCACGGCGGATAGGACTCCAAGCCCTGGACTCGCATTCACGAGTCAGGAAAATACGCGGACAACCAGCGATCGAGGGCGCCGAAAGGAGCCCTCGCCAGCTGGATATGAGTCGAATGATTCATCCGCGTCGACGCCTGTTTCCTCGCCTGATGGGCGGCCCTCCGTGGTTGAGCGTGCGGAACCACGTGGCTCAGCCCGGGCTGTCATGGCGGCCACCAGTACTCCGCAACGGAGTCTGGGTTCTTCGGGGTACAGGCGGAGAAAAGAAGCTATTCCTCCAAAATATGACGGCCAGGGTACGGCCTTCATAGATCACTTACACGAATTTACTCGAGTCGCCACTTTCAATAAGTGGACGGACGAGGAGAAGTGTTTTCATCTTTGGACCAGCGTCACTGGTCAAGCTAAGTTGAAAATGCGGCCCCTAACTTATCGGGACGATTGGAGAGAGATGGTGAGCCAGTTGACGGCTCTGTTCTGCTCGAATCGTGCCCTCGATGCGTATAGAAATAAATGGTTTAATGCAAAACGAGGCCCAGAAATGGACCTCGAGACGTATGGGTTGTTTTTGTTAGATCTCTCCAGGAAAGCGAACCCCGCTTCCGCCCCCGCCGAGCAGGAACGCTTTGCAAAAGAGCGTTTCATGGAGACGGCTGGGTCTACTAGTATGAGATTTTGGTTGGCGGCTTTAAAGCCACCCACCCTGCAGGAGGCCATTGATTTAGCAGTGCAGTACGAGGCAGCGTACGAGGCCACGAAAACGAGTAAGCCTGACGTCGGGCCGGCTGGCGCTATCGCTTTGCCCATACTGCAGCCCGAGGCTGCCTTGGCTGCTACTGCTTCAGCGTCTATACGTGGCGGCCCGTCCTCTGAAAAAGAGGGAGCCATCACGAGACAGGATTTGAAGGATTTGGTATATTCGATATTAGGCGAGGTTATGTCCAAAGACAAGGGGAAGGTTTATAGTAATACTCGCCGGCAGGACCACGATTATTCACCTGAAACACGGAGGTGCTACCGGTGCAAGAAGACCGGGCATCTCCGCAGGGATTGTCCCAAGCGAAATGTCGATGATGATCGCTCCAAGAAACGAGCGCCCAGCAGGGACAGGGAACACCGATCGAGTAAACACGGTGATAAACGGTCCCAGGGGCGGAGCGATCAGGGCAAAAAGGGGGGCAAGGATAAGAAGGAGAGGAAACACTCGGAAAACGAGTAAGGGTGGAGGAAGTATCCACGGATCCTTCACCTGCTGAAAAAGCGGCCCCTCAGCCTGCTGAAAAAGCGGCTCCTCAGCCTCCGGAATGTTGGGAAGGGGTGAAAGTGGGACAGCATTGGCCAAGACAAGTGGCCATGCAGAATTCGAGCGCATCCTGGTATATTACGATTAGTGTAGGGACACGTCACGTGGATCTCCTGATCGATACCGGTGCGCAGGTGTCTCTGCTGAGTAAGCAGGAGTACGATGAGATACCTGGCGCGAAACGAGAGACTTTAAGACCTGTGGAAGGCAAGATCTCGGCGGCAAACGGTGGACCAATTAATATTTATGGTAAGGTGGAGCTCACTCTCTGTCTAGAGAGGGTGCTTTATCCTTGTGAATTTTTGGTAGCGGATATCGGAGGTCTCCCTGGTCTACTGGGGATGGACTTCTTGAAGAGACACGGTGCATTGCTAATGTGTTCAGTAGGAATGCTGAGACTGGGAGGCGTTGATATCGCGTGTAGAGAAGGTCGCCCTGGAAAAACAGGCCGAGCAATCTTACACGAAGACGTCCATATACCAGCTCGCCACGTGTCGCAGGTCTCAGTCAATTTGGTGTCCTGGGGCGTATCTAACGGGGGCGACCTCGTATTCGAGTCGTTGCCCACGGTTTGCCAGGATTTACACATAATGATACCTAGAGGATTATTGGCATCTCAATGCTCTGGGGCTCACGTGTGGATAGCCAATCCTACGACTGAGAGTGTTCATATTGCAAAAGGTCAAGTGGTAGGTCAATTGAGCGAAGTCGAAAAGGTGGATTCACCGAAAACGGTGAATGCTGCTGAGGTCAATTTTGAACTCAAGCAGAAGAACACTGAAACACGACTGCCCGTTCATTTGCAGCCTCTTTTGGACGAAACTGACGATCTGACCGCAGATCAAAGGTCAGAGCTCCGAAAGGTCTTGATGGAGTATGAACATTGTTTTGAGGGAGGTAAATACGGGCTGGGACGTACGAGTCAAGCCACGCACAAGATCGATACGGGTGACAATCGGCCTTTCAAGGTGCCGACCCGGAGATTAGGGTGGGCTCAAAACAGGGCGCTGTCAGAGGAAGTGGATAAGATGCTGAGACTCGGAGTGATCGAGCCCAGCAGCAGCCCCTGGTCTAGTCCCCCTGTGTTGGTTAGAAAGAAAGATGGAACTTTCAGGTTTTGTGTGGATTATAGGAAATTGAATTCGTGCACTAAAAAGGATGCTTATCCTTTGCCACGCATTGATGACTGTCTAGACACTTTATCAGGGGCAAAATGGTTTTGTACCCTGGACCTGTCATCTGGCTATTGGCAAATAGCTATGGATGACAGAGACAAAGAGAAAACCGCATTCACTGCTCCCAGAGGGCATTTCCACTTTACAGTGATGCCCTTTGGTGTTACAAATGGACCAGCTACACTGGAGCGTTTGATGGAGCTAGTGCTAGGAGGATTGGATCTGTCCACTTGTCTATGTTACATGGATGATATAGTGGTACAGGGGCCCACATTCCAGAAGTGTCTAGGTAACCTGATCGTTGTACTAAAACGCATTAGCCAGGCTGGGCTGAGGCTAAAAGCTAGCAAATGCGAGTTATTTAAGAGTGAGGTCTCCTTTCTAGGGCATGTGATTTGTAGAGAGGGTGTGAAACCAGATCCTAAGAAGATAAAGGCGGTGCGAGAGTGGCCAGAGCCAACCACAGTGCAGGAGGTGCGCTGTTTTGTGGGCTTCGCCTCGTACTATAGAAAGTACGTGCGGGATTTTGCTGGATTAGCAGCACCACTACATGCTTTAACAGCGCACCAGGCCGTCTTTAAGTGGGATGAGACATGCAGAAACGCTTTTAAAAGATTAATCAGGGCCCTCACGACTGCACCAATATTGGTGCTCCCACGTGAAGGGTGCCCTGTCATCTTAGACACGGATGCCTCTGATCTTGCGATAGGAGGTGTATTGTCGCAAATAATTGAGGGAGAGGAGCGCGTGGTTGCCTACGCCTCGCAGTGTTTGTCTTCATCGCAAAAACATTATTGCACTACGTACAAGGAATTGTTAGCTGTGGTCAGAATGGCGAAAATATTTCGGCCCTACTTGTATGGACAGGATTTAGTGCGTTTGCGCACTGATCATCGTGCTTTGGTGTGGTTGCAGAACTTTAAAGATGCGGAAGGAATGTTGGCGAGATGGATAGCTTCTCTGACTGAATACAATTTTGTAATCGAATACAGAGAAGGCAAGAAACACGCTAACGCAGATGGCTGCTCACGTATCCCCGTGAGGGCCTGTAAGCGCCAGGAATGTCCTGACCAAGGTCATGGTCAGAATGTTGACCTTGTGGCTTCCATCACGCAGTGGAACCAAGTACGAGGCTTCCGCACGATTACGTGTGGACAGCCTCGAGAGGCGACTGGAATCAGCCCAGGAGAGGCTGAAGGACCCCAGGTGCGAGTGTATATGGCGGAAGCAGCTGGAGAGACAGCTGGAGAGACAGCTGGAGACGGCAGTGAGAGATCTCTGGATCCAAATTGGATAGAGTCTTTCACCTTGGAGGAAATACGGTGTGCTCAGGGCCAGGATATGGCCCTAGCTACCGCCAAGAAGTGGTTAGATGCTGGACAGCGACCGCCTTATCACGCCATTATCACGCACTCGGCCCAGGTGCGAAATATATGGGCCCAGTTTTATTGCTTGAAATTGCAGCGAGGCATCGTGTATCGAAGCCATAAGCTGCCTACTGGTGAATTGGTGACGCAAATGGTGGCCCCAGCAAGCATCAGACGCAGCATCTTCAGCCAGCTTCATACGTCTCGTCTTGGTGGCCATATGGGGATCAACAGCCTCATATCCAAGTTGAGACGGAGGTTCTATTGGCCTGGCTACAAGGAGGATGTGATACGTTGGATAGGTTGGTGCGATGTGTGTCAGAAGCGGAAACAGGGCGGCCTGAAGAAGGCTCCCCTGCATCAGGTGCCAGTAGGAATGCCGATGGAAAGGATGGCCATTGACATAATGGGACCATTGCCTGTCACGAAGTCCAATAACAAGTATATAGTAGTCGTTGCCGACTACTTTACTAAGTGGACAGAAGCCTTTGCTCTTCCTAATCAAGAGGCTTACACGGTGGCTGATTGCTTGGTGACCAATGTGATTTTGCGATTTGGAGCTCCCTATCACTTGCATAGTGACCAAGGGACTAATTTCGAATCGAAATTATTCCAAGAAATGTGCAAAATATTGGGGATTAATAAGACCAGGACCACGGCTTATCATCCCCAAAGCGATGGGTTGGTGGAACGCTTCAATAGGTCATTGGGTGATATGCTATCGAAGTTGGTGAACGAAAGGAGAGATGACTGGGATGACATGCTTCCTTACGTGATGTGTGCCTATCGGGCTACGCCCCATAGATCCACAGATATCACGCCAAATCGAATGATGTTGGGCAGAGAAGCGATGCTCCCTGTAGATTTGATGTATGGTCACGCACTCCAACATAAGCACCACTGTCCAGTGGAATATGTAGAGTGGATACGTGAAGCCATGGAAGAATCCTTCGAAAAGTGCAGAACCCAGATGAAGAAAGCGGCCCAGAAGCAGGCGAAACATTACAACAGGCTGGCAATGGAGCAATCATTCCATATTGGAGATTGGGTTTTGTTGTTTTATCCGCCACTGGCTAAGCAGAAGCTGGCCCTGAAGTTTCTAGGACCTTACAAGGTGACGAGGAAGATGGGAGAAGTCAACTATGAGATAGAGGCCCCAGCCTCTGGAAAGAGACGCATAGTTCACATTAATCAGCTCAAGAAGTACTTAGCTGAGGTGACTCCAGATGACATGATTCGGATCCCTGACATCCCATCAGACGATCCGTATTTGGACCCATCATTGTATGAGGACAGAGCGAGTGCGACCCCCCTAGACGAGGGGCGGGATCCGCCCTTGCCCGGAGAATTGAGTGGTGACGCAGCGCAGCCTTGGTCTGGGCAGCCAGAGCGGGGCGGAGCTGCGAGGACAGGAGAACACAGGGGGCGCGGCTTGCAAACACGCGATCCCCTGGATACGAGAAGAGTGGCAGATTCGCGTACGAATCTGGATACAGCTCCTTTTCTGGACTTGGAGCTGCCCTCAGCTCCTTTTCCGGATTTGGAGCTGCCCTCAGCTCCTTCTCGGGAATTGGATCCGGAAGCGGCTCCATTTCTACCAGGTAGGCTGAGGAAGCCACCTGATAGGTTAGGCCACAATGTAGGCTACCAGTGAATTTAAGAGTCTGGTTGCTGCATATCAGAGGGAAATAGCACTTATTGCTTGACTTCTGGCACTTTGTTTTTGAGAGTCTAGTGATCACATGTTTATACAATAAATACCAGTTGTAGCTTCATTTAGACAATATATAGTTTGATTTTACGTAGTCTTCCCCATGCAAATGATTTTTATTTATTTTATTAAAGATTCTCTCAAACAAGTGGTAAATGTCGACATACTAAAGCGGCGCGTCGCTGCAGTCACTTTCTAGTGACTGGACATTTCGTGTACCTGATTCTCTGGACTGAACACGTGGTCGTGTCCTGCAGAGTGGGTTTTTAGACGTGCCACCCAAATGGTCACTACAGGTGCAGCCCTCTTTGAATAAAAGAGGGAGGAATACTGCAAAGGTAGAATTTGGGCACTGCTGGTTAAAAGCAGGGGCAAAACACGAAATTAGGTAATGAGAATGGTTAAAATGCCTCATAACACTGGAAATATCAGCAAAATAACTTAATTAGCAAGAATTAAGGGCTGTAGTGGTTATGGAAATGTTTCAAGTACCATGATAAACTTTATATATAGCAAGTTGGGTAATCTGGAAAGGTCAGCAAAAGGGATATAGTTTGCTAGATTATGGTTACAAGGACAAATGGTTATTTTCTTGTGGTATTGTCATTTAGTGATAAGGAATTGGCTATTTGTCATCATGGAACGTGAAACGTTCCTGATGGTTTGTTTTATTTGGCTGATAGGAGTTGCTGGATTATATATTTAGCAACTACAAAATTCTCACTTTCTGTGTCTTGTGGAACTGTGTCACTGATTCTAGTGACCTGCATTCATGGAAAATTTCCACTGGGGGAAAAAGGTCACCAAGTTCGAAACACGAACAGGCACCCCTTTGTATTAATTTTGTCAGTTTCGGTGCAATCCTCAATTAAGAAATTTTATGAGGGGGGGGAGGAAGGGTCAACTGGTCAACAAAGTGATTAGGGTCACATGACCTGTCACATGACTCAGAAAGTGCGGCAAAAAGCTGGAGAGCGTGGGGCGCCCTGTCTCACACCTTCTGAAACCAGCAGAGAAGACACATCAGCCAACCAGAATTTTGAGAATATAACCAGAACAACTTGGGAGATATAAGGATGTCTGCCACGAATACAAACATTGAGGAGGCTACTGCTATGCCAGCAGTGCCCCTGGGCAGCGTAGTGGAGGAAGAGGGACCTCAGCTGACATCGGACCAGACGGACATGGTATTAGCTGCCATGGAGGCAGCGGGCCTCGAGATTGGAGCTGAATTGGAGGTCTCTGCCAGCGACGCTGAGGTGGCTGCCGTTTGCGGCTTGTCGCCTACAGCGGAGCTCCCAATCTCCCTGGCCCCGGATTATTGGAGCCCGCAGCGATTGGGTCTCCTGCACCTGGACATGTGGGCTTACATGTCCAGGAGGGAGTACGAGCTGGAGGATCCAGCAGTGGAGCGTTACGGGGCAGCAGAACTGCCAGAAACGGCCAGGATGCGCAGGTATCTTCGTCTCCGTCCACGGAGAGAAGATATGCCTATCCTGAGTGGATGGATAATTGGCGACCTGGGTGTGGCGACCACCCAGGAGGAAGTGCTGGAAAATTTGAAGAGGCGACCTTGGTACGCCAGGGAGCGAGTGGCCAGGCCCAGCGTAGAGGGCGAGGTCTCTCCCACCAGGGCTACCAAGTCGCCTGCAAGGGAACAACAGGCAGCTCCGTTCACGGAGTCTGCCATGGAAGACGTGGAACAACAGGCAGCTCCGCCCACGGAGCCTGCCAGGGAAGAAGTGAAACAACAGGCAGCTCCGCCCACGGAGCCTGCCAGGGAAGAAGTGAAACAACAGGCAGCTCCGTTCACGGAGTCTGCCATGGACGACGTGAAAGCCACTCCAGCCAGGGCCGAGGAACGGCCGCGGGGAGGGAGGCTGGAGGGAATGGAGAGCGAGGGGACAACAGACGATGGGGAGACGGAGAGTGACGTCTCGGCCCCAGAGACCACTCCGGAGACCACGCCGAAAGTCGTCTTGCCGGCCGCGCCACAGGGTGTGGAGGGCTTGAACTACATGTGTGCCACGTGCGGGAAACGCGTGAGAGATCGAAAATCTCTCACTCGCCACGTGAGCGTGGCCCATGCAGCCGCATACGTGGGCTTCCAATGCCCTGTGTGCCCCGCAGCGTTGCCCTCGGACCGGAGGACCAACTTCAGGCGTCATCTGGAGCGGTCCCACGGGTACACCCGTACACAGGCGGAGGAGCTCACAGCAGCCACACAGCCGACGACAATCCAGGGCCCTAACTCCGATGGATCCCTGCCGGCGACACCGGAGACGAGGACCCTGGAGACAGCATCTCCCAGCACCAGGGCGGTGCAGTTGCGCCGCGTTGAAGCAGCTGCAAGCGTGACGCCCCGAAGCCGCCAGACAAGGCCAAAGCGGCCTCACCCAGCAGCAGCAGCCACCAGGACACCAGCAGCAGCCACCAGGACACCAGCAGCAGCCACCAAGACGCCAACAGCAGCAGCAGCCGAGGACATGGTGACCAGGGCCCAGTACCAGGACATCGTTCTGGAAGTCCATAGGGCCAGGTCCCAGACGGCTGCAGCTGCTCGAGAGAACGAGGAGCTGAGGGCCAGGCTTCGCGCCGAAACGGAGCAACGCGAAGCCAAGGCCCGGCAGTCGGACCTCCTGTACCAGGAGGTCAAGCGGCTGACGGCTGACAGGAACAGATGGATGGAGGAGGCCAGGGCTGCTGGATCCTCATCTGCAAGGCCTTGAACGCAAGGTCTTGCAGAGGACTGAATACGACGACGACCTGGACCACGCCCCCCACTTAACGAAGCCTGGATACGGACTGGACTTGAACGCTGGACATCAACACGAGATGACACCTAGGCACAACGTGAACGCTGGACATCAACACATCGTGCAGGGGCGGACCCAACGCCCTGCGGAGAGTCAGGAGACAATGTTGGTAACGAGTGGGACAGTGACTTTTATAATGGCCGCAGTTAGAAACTGTGAATAATTGGAAAAATTGTGTCACGGCTAATTATAAGAATGTCCTCACTCGGAAATTACGAGCAGCTGATAAAAGACCTTGCAGAATCCAGAAATGGATACTGGCCTGTGTCCAAGGCAAAGATGAACTCTGATAAAATTGATGGACTCTATGTGTATTGTTATGTGTTGAATGTTGTGTTTGCAGCGGTGCCAGGGAGTCAACCACGTGGATGATGTCTGGGGAAAAAGCCAGCCTCCGGGGCGGACGTGACAGCTTCCTAGTGTCACGCCGCAGGGCGATGGTTGTTGATTGATTATATGTAATAATTGTGATTTTTGTGATTCAATGAATCTCGTTGATTTTGTGTGGTTCTGATCGTCGTCGCACAGCCTACTGAGTGTATTAGTTTGAATATGGGGGCATATTCCCAGTAAGAAGGGGGTAATGTGATGACCCCAGGTCACTGACCTTACTAGGTCAGTGACCGACTTTGACGCGCACTGGGTGACCCGGACCACGTGACCACGGGGTCTTGGCGGGAATACACCCAGACCGCGTCAGTAGCTGAAGAAGCAGAGGATAGGCAGGCTGTGCGGCGGGGCAGGGCAAAAATAAACTTTAAAACTGGAATACCAACGCTTTGTCTTTCTTGGGGAACCTTACAGTATCATGGCCATGGGGAGGAGGACCAGAAGACGGTGAGCTGATAACATGACCCCTCCCCCCGCCATCAGCGATGCTAAAAATCATTTCAAAAGTTCCTATATGTGCATTGCACTTGGGCAATTGATACCTTTCAACCCAGTGTATGCACATTACTTGATTGCTTCTACTCGGAATAAAATACATATAATAAAAATATATATGTAAGACATGAGTGTTATATGCTTGAAAGTTGTCATTCAGTCATGTAGTTCCATTGCATTCTCTATTCTGTCATTTCTTCAAGAGCATATATTAATTTTTTTTATTATTTCTCAAGAGCCTCTTCCTGCCACCAACAGTTTGGAAGACACATGTCTTTTTAAGGAGGGAGACTGGGTTGATGCCCTATTCAAAAGAAAACAAGGGAAACTCTCCATCTTTAAGGGCAAGGTGCGTGTAATAAAAACATTTGCATATACATATGTATGTCAAACAATCACATCTGCTTTGAACATTAGTTGATGGTTCATGTGCCCATTATCTTTTCTGACATTTTTTAGGTTGTGGAAGTGGATTCAAATCTCAAGGAGGCGCGTGTAAATTTCCTAACTGCTGGCATTGGAGGTTGTTACGTCTTTCCCGAAGTGCAAGATGATGCTTGGATGGGATTTGCTGATCTCTTCAGAATTGCAAGCCCTAAAATGGCATCACGACAACGGCACTTCTTTCATTAACTCTGATCCTAATTTATCATGAAGTAATAAAATTTTGATTTTATTATTCATGTATGTATGGCACTGCTCTACACTGAAGAATAAAACTTTATAATAATGTTAATACATCGGTGTTTGTATTGATATCCACATTTTATTTGACAAGAAACTAATCGACTTTTGAAAGTATTGTATTAATAGCACTACCTTTATCTACCTATACATTAATATATATAGAGAAGTTACCCAATGATTGAGGGCATATAATAGATGAAAGGGATTCAATGAAAAGGAGCTTATACTTACTAAAATTATAAATGCCTGAAACATAAAGAAAACTAACCGGATATTATTTTTTGCCTGAAACGTGAAAAATAGCAGTCTCAAAAGTTCAAGATATGTATTTTACAGTACATGTTTTTGTTGATGGGCTGTAGGACTGTTACGTTTACGTCAGATAGGTTTTTAGGACGTTTTTTTTTTAGGTAATTACTATCCAGTCATCTTGGATGTTCAAAGCTACAGTAACTAATGTCAATTGAGTTCAAAACTTCGTAGTTCGCAATTTAAGACGGCTTAACTTATTAGAAAAGCATCCTTATTATCATAACACAAACAGATTTAGTTGATTTACTTCTAGACCTTAATTACATAATGTTAACTTGGCTCAATGATCCTGCTGCAGCACCGCGATCATACAGGCTAGTGTGCACTACACAGATCATCAGTTAATATGTCATGGCATTAATATGAAAATATATATCATACATCTGGCCAGTATCCAGGATATTTTCGGAGGGGGGGGGGGGTGGTGTATAGGGGTGCTTGCTGTTGCATTTTCAGTAATTTTTGTGCATTTCCGGGGGAGGTCTGTCCATGGGGGTGGGGGAAGGGGGGTTGCGGACACACCCTTGTACCCCCCCCCCCCGGCTACGGGCCTATAAAACGCGGACTAGCCCGGACTCACGGACCTGGTCTCGCGGACCCAGACTCACAACCCCCCCCCCCCCCACCATATTGCTTCCCTCTCCTTGCACCCAAAGTAAAATATCTTGCAATCAATGCCAATGGTCTTTTAAAATTGCTTAATTGCAGTTAACAGCTTCATTCACAATTATGATAGCACTTAAGACTTCAGACAATATTCCAAAGATAATACTGATTTTATGATGAAGCTCTATGCTCTGTGCTCTGTGTGTGAATTAGTAATTATCGTTTGATAAATATTCAAGCACTAGTTTTTTTTGTTTTGTTTTTTGTTACTTGTAATTTTTATTTTATTTGATACTCTGCCACATCACTAGCGGATCCAGGGGGGGGGGGGTGGCAAATTGTATGCTGGCCCGTTGCGTCTACGCTTAGGCAGGTCCCAGCCAAGGGGACATTGGGGTCATGCCCTCCCCCCTAGCAACCTTTATTTCTATCATAGACCATAAAATGACCGAGAGGGAGATCTAACTGTCATGCTTTTGCCCCATACAGTCGAGCTGAATCCATCAGTGTGCCACACAAGGCATATGCCTTTTGCAATATAAATTGAAGTAATTAAGGTTTAAATAATATATTATACATCAGGCCAGTAGCCAGGATATTTTGAAGGTTCAAAACAAACCGATGTAGTGGGGTTTCAGGTCATTTGGGACTACATGAAAGAAGTACAGTAATCCAGAATTCCTAAAAAAAAAAAACCTTTCTATATTTTTTACACATACTTGATTATTCGCTTAGGTATCTCGTGATATTTTGATAAATATTAGGGTTTAAAAAGTCAGAAGTTAACAGTTTATGAGTGCCTATTGTTTGCTACAGAAGCCTGGCTCAGGTGGGTCAACTCCAAGGTCAACCTTACATCTGCAATTATACATGGCGGAGTCTATGCTGAGTCCGTAACCAAGCCCGTGAGACCGGGACCGAGTCCCTTCCCAGAGGGGAGGGGTGGGGGGGGGGGGGGGGGGGCTCTAAGTCAGGGTGCCCCATTGCACTGCAGCCCTAACACAGCTCTTTGGTAGCTCGTATACCACTATCATTCATCTTAACTTGTTGAAATTAGAATTCTAATTTCACCAAGATCATATATGAAAGCATTTTCCCAGTCAAACATTTATCACAACATATCCCCTCTTCGTTAAAATTTTTTCTCATCTCCCAAAACTACGTTCTGCATGTTACATATGTTACTAGTGAGTTTTTGATAATCCACTTTGAAATGTGTTTACCCAAAACGCAAAAGTGACCGCATCATTTGACTTTATTAGATTGAAATATGCATACCAATCAATATAAATGTAAATTACCTAACAATATCACATATAAATATATATATATATATATATATATATATATATATGTACTTTTGCAATACTTTGTTTTTGTAAAATAAATAGAAACTTGTAGACACCTATATCATAAATCCAAATTAATAACTAATAAATAAAATACGTAGGCACAATGAGTATATTTGAAACCAGAAATCAATCTCAGTTAGGCGTTTTCTTTTTCTTTTTTCTTTTTTTGTGTGTGTAGTTTGAAGCTCTAGGTATATGTGTAGAGAAAATACACTCAATTTTATCAAGGTATATGTGGCAAGGGGGTGGGGGGCATATGGCAGGTCAGTTGAATCCCTCGAAGGGCTGGAAACTCCGTTAACAGTGCATGGTGTCATCAGACTCATGCTGAGACTGCCTGAAAAACCCTAATTGGTCAAAGGTTCATCACTTCTTTTGATCTTCAATGTGTGTAGTGACCCAATCATGTATACCCCTGTCTCAGATGTTGATTATTAAAATGAATTAATATTTAAATTGTATTTCCTGTTATCTTATGTATTTCTGACTGGATTAGTGTATGAATACAGAACCATTAACAGTTTAATTTCCATTCTTTCAAATTGCAATATCTTGTGTCTGCTTGAAACTTTTCAGGATCGTTTCTTAAATATTAAAAACTCTATAGGCCTAGCATAAAAGCTTTCTTGTAGCGCTAGTCCAAATTGAGACACTTGACGTCACCTATAAGATGTTTTAGTAAAGATTATTATGGAGTTGCTGAGTTGATTAATCAAGTAAAATGAAACTACTACATTATTGAAAGCAATTTTTCATTACTTTATATGATCTTACTTGCAATGTTTGCATATATTACAATTTATCTAAGTCAGTTGATAAAAAATGCTAATATTATGTTATATTGAAAAAGGCTAGTTGGGATGCCCATTCTTGAGTCATTAGAGAAGGTGCAAATGACTGGCAGTTCAAAGCCAATCATATCATATTCCATGGTCATTAGAAGACCACATGCTATGCACACAAGACCTTTGAAGTGTCCGAGTGTTCAGTCATTCTATGTCCATCAGGTCTTCATCAGTCCTTGGAAGAACTAGAAAAATTATATAAAGGTGCTCAAAGAGCTTTGGAAGTTTCTGGCAAAACAATTTTAACAAGCTTTTGATTTCAAAGATTTTTTGAAAGTTGCTATCAAAATGCGAGGGTCCTTATTGTTATAGTCTTATTACATAGAATTTTTTATACTATTATATCATGTCGATTGAATAAATTCTATTCTATTCTATTCTATTCTAGCTGACATATACCTTCATATACAGGCTCATGCATATGCGGCCAAATCAACATTTGGGATAAATTACAAATCAAAACATACTATTTTTTCAGGAGTACTGAACGAATCAAATGAGCTATGAAAACATTAGGTAGCTGCATATATTGTATTTTTGAATTTGAAATATTTATTCAACACAAGTACATACGTAATGTGATACCAAAAACAAGTATAAATAAAAAAAGACAACGTGTTGAACAGGAGTGCACCTGAGTAGTCCAACTACCATTTCCAAGGAAGGTACACCCCTAACTTACATACCAGTCAACAATAAATGTAACAAAACAATGCTCAGTTAAAAAAGAAAAAGAAAAAGTACAAAGCATATAAGGAAAAATATCAAAATATGCCACAGCAGCAATAGCATCGTTGGCCCCTCTTGGTGCCTACAGTGCCACAAACTGCCACAGCAAGTTATTCAAAAATATAACTTATAACATACATATAAATGCTTAATTGCAAAAAGACACAAAATTGGAAATGTAATAAAATATAAATTATATAGTGATATGTACATATTACCGCAATATAATAATGAATATGATTTGATTTTTCTTATAATTACAGACAAATTGTCACACATTGAGTTGAGACCATTTAAATCTATAGTAATTCTGAACAAAAGTTTTAATTTTATCCTTATTCTTAATATTCTCAGGTAAGTTTAACCATAAATGGGGTGCCCTGGCCAAGAAACATCTATTATAGATTTGAGCGGTATGGTGAGGTACTTGAAGCCTATTTCTATTTCTTGTGGCATAATTATGATCTGGAATTTCAAAAAGATTGACAATACGTAGTGGAAGTAAATTGTTTACATATCTGAAGGAGATCTTTAACAGTGACAATTCAATAAGACTTTCTATCATTGGTATATTTCCTTTTTTATAATATGGTTCAAGTCTTGTTCTTAAATTTACATTATACATTGCTCTGAGGGCTTTATTTTGCTGGACCTTCAATTTTCTTAAGTTACTTGCGCTTATCATTGGCCCCCAGGCACTTAGCCCATAAATTAAATGACTCTGTATGTGTGCAAAGTATAGTAATTTTTTACAGTTGAAAGGTAATATATTCCTAGCCATGTTCAAACTATATAATCCTGAGGATAATTTTGTCAACAAATGTTTAATATGTATGGACCAGTTTAAATGCTCATCAATGTATACCCCAAGGAACTTCGTGTTATCAACCTTTTTAATCTGTTTCCCATCAATGCATATAGTTCCATTAAAATTAGGTTCTTTGTTTTTAGCTTTGAACAATATGTAATTTGATTTATCTATATTAAGTGATAAGGAATTATTTTTAAACCAATGCGCTAAATTGCTAAGATCACTATTTATTTTCCTGTATAAAAATTTGAGGTTTTTACCTGTTACAAAAATGGTGGTATCATCAGCAAACATGACACTATTGGTAAATTTCAAACATCGAGGCATGTCATTTGCATGTTATTTGCTAGAAATGAATAAATCAATTGCCCCAGAACACTCCCCTGGGGAGCACCATACTTTAATGGATAACTATTTGACAAAGTGTTTCTGAATAGTACTTGAATATTCCTATCATTCTATTGTATGTGCACAGATGTGCCATGATACATTCGATAAAATTGGGGTATTGGTGTGAAAATTAGGCATCTTTTAAGGTCTGTGGTGCTCATCTTTCATAAGGTTATGATTACATATTGACTCTTATTCCCCAATTGCAGCCATATCACTTGAAATAGCGGGTGATACGGGTCGGGTGATCTGCTTTTCATACCACACAGAATGACGTGCATGCATTGCCTAAATAAGGAAACTCAAGACATTGCTATTTCCAAATAAGGGCAAAATGGCCGAAAAAATACCTGCGCGACGCCAGTTCATGTGACATGTTAATAACAACCTTTCAATTAGACAGTAATTGACTATTTGTACAAAATTAAGTTTAAATTTTGAAAATCGGACAAAAACCGACTGAGTTAATGCAATAAAATCTGCAACTTTAGTCACCTGATTATATCTCTCTAGCTGCAAATAGATATAAATATACACCCAATTTTCACTGAAGTGTATTTATGACCTGGGAAGTTGGGGTTTGACTTGCTGCTAATATTTATGCCCCCATTTTATGTGGTTTATGCCATTTTTGGAAAACTATGACTGAAAAACAGATGGACATTTATTTTTTAATCTTACTTTGATACATCATAATCTAATACACACTTAATTGTATAATGAATGAGTACATAGATAATAGTTAGTTAAAATTTGTTTTAAGTGCTAAAATTATAAGTCATATTAATTTTTTAGGAAAGTAACTGCTCTTTGTCAAGTCATTAGGGAAGTGGTAAATGATATTGCAAGGTCATTATATCTCCACGCGCAATGCACATAGGAACTTTGAGTGTCTAATCCTTCTGGCACTGGCCACCCCATGATACCTCACAGGGTTGATGGCCATTTCAGGCTGATAATATTATCTCTATATGGCACCACTCCATTATCTGTATTTGTAACATGGGTTAACTGTAAGCAGGACTAAAGTCAAATAAGGTGACAACAGCAGACGAATACAACTAAAATAATAATGGATAATGCTGCTAGTCTTGTAACACAACATTCATGAGCTTTGCAGTGATCCTGAAAAACTGATAGGGTAAAAAACAAAGACTGCACCTGCAGCATATTGGAAAAAATCTAAATAAGATACCAACTAAAAGTATGTAGCGTATGTAGACTGCTGGAACTCTTTTACTGGAATAATCATGTATATAGGTCACTGTGCCATATGACAGACAGCAGCAGCAGCAGCAGTGCAAAGACCACCAGAATACCCTGAATGTACAAAAAAAAGCTAAAGAAGTTAACTGTTATTAGGACATTTTCTTTGTAGTGCCCTTGAGTCCAAGTCACCTATTTCACATCTTGGATAAGTCTTTTCTGGATTGTTAATAGTAGTTATTCCAGACACTGCAATATCACATCTTAGTGAAAATATTTAAGACATGATGTCCAATAAGGTAGTTAAGACTATAATGTGTTATTATTCATTGTGACTTACCATAAGTATATCAATTTGATTAACAACAAGTTAAAATTCCAAGATATAATTCTAGGTTGAATAATAATTGAAACCCATTCACTGCCATTTATCTATTACCAATTTCTAACATGGCCTGGCATATTGGATAAATTTAAACCTTGCAATGAATATTTGCCCAAGTGTAAATGTTGACCTTAGATATGTGAACTTATTCATCGCGATATAACTTCTTCTTTGATATTTTCCAATGCACCAATGCAGAGATAGCAATTAGAGAAGTGTGTTAGGGTTAGGATTAGGTTTCATGGGTAGGGGTCAGATTAAGTTTTGAAAGTACTGTAATTTTGGCATTTCAGGGCAAATTTTCGTGTATGCATGTAGGTATGATAGTAGTTAATATGTGGAGGGAAAATATGACTTTCTCAGGTTTTTTTCGTTTTGCCCATTCCGTAAAACATAGCTGGTATAATAACATGATCCAAAGACACAACTAGGCCATAAAGACTAATTATATACCAAATTATATTCATGCATATGCAATATAACATTGGTGTTCTGCTCCGGAATTTAGCGAAATGTGTTGCCACCTGCCCAGCACAGGGACAACATTTCACAGCAGTTACTACAATACCTTCTGCAAAATGTTTTTGTCGAGGGTTAAAAACTCGCGCCGTTTATTAACCACCATAACATCAAATTTTGTAACAAAGTCAAGCAGCTAAGAAGAGAAGAAAGGCATTGTCAAGGTAATGTTAATTGTTGCCAACATTCACATGGAACCACCATTCTCTCCTTTTTATCTGTATAAATCATTTTGGAACCAGTGTATCCAAAGTTTTGTGATAACTTCATACATTCCTGGAATTAAAAAATCATAAAATGATTTTGTGTAACCATGATAGCATTCCAAATCGTTTTGATGTAGAAGGATATAGAAACAATGCTGGCCCAATTTGGAATGCTATCTGGGAATTAATGGCTTTCAGATTCCTCGCTCAATCCCTATAACATATATTTTTTACAAGCAATTTTCAGAGGAATCTTACATATATTTTTGTTACGAAATGCATAGATTGAATCATGTGCTTTAAAATCAATGAAAAGCATTACATTGTTAATTATTGTTTACTCATAAAAATATGTTGCACAATGTCTTGACACAATGTTATGTGATATATATTTAGATACAGCAATAGACATCTGGAGAAGATTGGTACTCCTGCAACAGGTCAGCATCACCAAGGTGAGCATCTGCTTCATTAGGCTTCACCTAATACCTTAGGTGAAGACTATTGTTTTTGGTATTATTATTATTATTATTATTCTTATTATTATTATTTACAGGCAAAATTTTAGAGTTTGAGGACCAAACTTTACCACAAGGTACCCTAGGATGACCTTATTACTTTGACCTAGTTTGAGTGACCTTGACCTATTTTTCAAGGTCACAGGTCACCTTGAGTACAAAATTTTAAGAACTTAAAATTGGCATATCCTCTAAACCAGTGCAGTTAAATACTAATGGTCTTGGATCTTGTGATTAAATATGTTTTAAAGTGTTTTGACATTACATAATTGTGAATCACTCATGCGGAACATACCGCAATGCAACATGGAGCAGTTTTCAGTGTAGATTCGACTTGGCCAAAACCGGAAGTTGTAAGAAGCCAATGATAGTGCCTAAAGTTGCCCCTCACTTGGGGCCAGTGCTGATAGAACCGTTTAAGTTGATATCTTTAACGGTTTTTGAAATATTGAGTTTTTCACATTTTTGAATTATGAAAAATAGGTACCCATGCTCATTTCACCATGAAATATTGATTTTAGCTTATAACATGCTATAGTAAACTACCCCAAACATGTACCCAAAACCCCCAAATCAAGTGTCAAATTTGACCTTGAAGGTCATTTTCAAGGTTATTTTGACCTTCGAAATGTGAAAAACAAGCAATTTTCACACCGCCACAAAAATACCTTAGAATTAAGTGTTTGAGCTGAAAGTTTTTGTGTTGGAAGATATTGACCAGTACTATACGGATATGTATTCGCTTTTGACAGAAATTAATATGTTGATTTTTAAAAAATTCATAAACTCCGACAACTGTTTTTTGAGTAAAAAAAATAGTGAAAATGGTCATTTTCACATAGAAATATTCACTTTAGCCAAATGCCAAGCATGGGTGACCCCCTACAATTCACATATGGGCTTTCAGAATCTGCTGTCAATTTTGACATTTGACCTAAATGTCAAGGTCAAATTTAAGGTCAAACAATCTATGAAAGTTGATATTTTGAATTCTTGATTTTTTTTAAGGTAGTAGAAATGTTTGGATTTGGCTGATCTTTGGATATGATGTTGCCCTAATACCCTGCAAACAATCTGAGCAACATGAGTTCTCCAGGTCAAACGGTCAAGGTCACAGATCAGAATTAGTGTCACTACTTTGGCATGGTCATCTGGCTGGGCGGAACCAGTGTCCGCACTTCCATCGGCTCTAGCTCCGGTTCTAATTGAGCTACAGAACTGGCATAGAGATATTTGGAAAGCTCATTTCCTCCTCTTTAAAATGAGATGTAGTATGTGACTGTAGCCGGGTCGGTTAAAAAGATCGCCCGACCCTGAATATTTCAAGATCGAAAAAATCCTAAAAAATTTAGCTGAAAGTTTAAGTTTGGATTTTTTTTCCCTAGACAGAATGCTTGGATTGGACCGAAACTCATAGGAGTGTCAACCCATCAGTGTAACAAAATTCATGCAAATATTTGGGTCGAAAGGTCAAACGCTCAAGGTCACAGACCTTGAAATGTACTTTTAACAAAAAAATTCATAACTCCAGTCCTAATTAACCTTTTTTAACTTGGAAAACATTTTTTGATAGTCCATTCCAAGCCCTTTTACTAGTTCATGGCATGATATTGTGAACCTTATGGTTGAGGCATCACTTGACCGAGAATTATATGTGTATGACATGATACAAGTTTTTTTATGCTGATTCATAGTTGGCATCTCGACCTGCCTAATTAAGTTGTGGAATTGAGATGAAGATAACTTTAAAGTTTAAACTTGATGTTTCGGAATATGCTGTCAATTTTCTATGACCTACAATATAACTCTGGCAATAGGTGAAGCCTCGTTGCTGGTCCACCAGTAACAGAAATCTAGTTATTATTATTTTTGCATTGTCGAAGTGCTTCGAAATTATTGAGTTTTCAATATCTATAAATTATTGAACAGGGACATTAATGACCTAAACACTGTATATATATCGGTTATTGAACCCGCACTATTAAGCAGCAAGTCTTTACCCCTCTTCAGGATTAGCAGCTGTCAAGTGAGTTGAAATTAAGCCCCGCCCATCTCATGGCTAGTGCATCATGATTGGGTGTCCTTATTGTCACCCACAATTAAAATTTACCCACAATCCCCCTGCTATATCTTCCAGGTATAACTTATGGTTAGATGATGTGGATCACAATGAGTGCAGTCACTTAGAATACATTTATGGACTATTGAATTCCTGGAATTAGATGTTGTGGATCACAATGACAGTTTTGACAGTTTGAGGACTGTTGAATTCCTGGAATTAGATGTTGTGAATCACAATGACTGTATTGACAGTTTGAGGACTGTTGAATTCCTGGAATTAGATGTTGTGGATCACAATGACTGTATTGACAGTTTGAGGACTATTGAATTCCTGGAATTAGGTCTTTACTGCAAATGCATGGACCAGTATTCTGCCTTTGGCCTTCAAAGTATATAAAACATGTACATTCATGAAGTAAGTCACATTTACTTTGATATTTCAATGTACATGCTAGCATTGTTTAACTGCATGATAAGTCTGTTGTATGTATATCTATGCCTAGATGTTGCTGAGCCATCTAATATATGACCAGCCGCCACAGACAGATGTAATGATGAGATTTAACAGCTTAATAGTCCATTCCATGTTGCACATTTACCTGATTAGTGGGGTCTTTCACTAACCTCAGTTTAGACACCGATTGCAAGGCACATTCAATTAATATCTCTTGTGAAATGCCTGTTTTGGTAAATGTACACATTTACGTGAATTTATATATCATCATTGTCCACATAAAATTGATGGGCACGATAAAAGGCATATAAAGTTATAAAGCCATGAGATCAGAGCATTTATATACCTGAGTATAGAGAAAAGTATTGATTTGTCAGAGTTTATAGGTTAAATAATCTCAAACTTGCTGGAATTTTTCTCCCCAGGTGTAACATGTTTCAGACAGATATCAGTTTGCATAAAAATTGAAGAGCTCCTTATCACTCATTGTGTCATGGGTCCACAGCTCATTAAGTAAGAAGTGAACTATGAAAGATAATGAATATCAGTAATGTCCAGGGGGTGGAACTATATGCTTGTCTCATTTCATGTGCTATCTTCACCCCTTTTTATGTAATCAATTTGATAACAACATCTTTCGTCTACTCTTGCATAGATTTGTCAACCCTATTTCATTAACATTCTTAAAATTCCTAGCTTCAATACATGTGTTCATAATAGCAAATGGATACACAAGTGAAACACAGTATAAAAGCAACATTTATTTAAGTCTACTATCACAACTAAATAGTTATTCGTGTTTGTATAAATTAAACTGCTGCTGCTGCTTATATCTAATAAATAATTTTGCTAAAATTGAGATACATTGAAAATGTGACTGAAAAAAAGTCAAAACAATGCCAGTGTAACTCTGAGTTGGCATCTCTTAAGATGGGGCAGTAATGATGACGCCTGAATCTGTGTGATGAGGCCGTTTCTGTGGTGTGAATGTCAGCATTATTTTTAAGAAAACACTGTTTTAGATGAGAAACATTACTTTATAATTGCTGCTGATTATTTGTTTTATGCACTGGTTTCAAAGTAACAGTGATTTGATTTCTAGTCACAGTGAATAAGCAAAATACTCTTCCCCAAGGAGCATTTTATGTCAAATTTTCATAATTTATTTTCTCATTAACAAAGCCATATTTTAAATTCCCTGCAAAAAGTGGTGTAGAATTTGTTTACGATATATATTACAAGTACTGAAATAGTCTTAAATACCGAGCTGCAGAAGGTCGAAATTGCCATGCCTTATGCATTAGCTTGCAAGGGGAGTCAATCAAGCCACCCCCTCTCTGGCGATGCTTGGTTGAGCAGGGTTTGTTTACACTGAAGTGCAATTAACTTGCCTGTGACACTTGCCTAATACTCATATCTGATTGCTATTATATTATAGAACACATTCAATTATACATACATAAACAGATTACAAAGCATTGTCTCAGTCATTAATGTTACTGTCATATTACACACAGACTGGGGTTTTGTTTACATTAATCTTGATCCCTCTTTAAAAACATTATGCCAATTTAACCTTTATGTACTAATTGGGGACACACCTGACCACATTATGGAATCCTATGTAATACTTCACAATTTCATAATGCATTTGATATATCATGATACTTGTCTTCTCAGAAATGGTAATCTGGGCACAAATTGAGTTATAATGTTGTTATTTGGACAAATGCAGACCTATCTAATTAACTAAACTTGCTTATTTACTTTCAGGGATGATATGATACAACTCCGTGGATCTGGAGCTGCAGGGTTTCTTGGACCATCTGTCCAAGATTCTACGACTTCATGATAAGGTGCGTCTCATGCAATAAATGTTGTTGAGTTTGCCAATGCTGAGATAACTAATTTGGGCAATCTGCTATGAATCACTCTGTAATTGAAGGGGTTTTCGAGCCAAAGGGGAGGGTTGCCCTGTCAGGCTGTCACATCATTACTCTATTACTTTGTATGAAACTCTAGAAGACTTATCTTGTCTTTTATCTCATAAAACTGATTAAAAAACCCTTTCATACTAAAAGTATCCAACTTTTCATTTGCAATACAAAGGCCTAGTGTTCATATGATGCAAATATTATTGAGAGACAATAATTGACATTATATAATTTTGTAACCTATTAATTATTATCAAGGTACACAATTTTCTTTGTATCATGGTTATCTATATGAACCTAAAACATTTGTAAATTATTTTCTCTTCATTGTTTTGTGAACTTAATTGAAATAAACTGAATATTGTTAACTTCCAGATGGATGACACACAGCCTGAGAACAGAAGTCTGCTCCACCATAGCACAATTTTGGACAGGACATGTCGCTTGTGTGGTGTCATTACGGATGGAAAGCCAAAGTCTTCTATGGCCCATGAACTTCTGACAGTCTTTAATATTGATATAAATACTGATGATGAGTTTGTGCATGGCAAATTACTATGCAAAAACCACATGTATTTAACATCAAAGCATGCTAGGTTTAGACAGCAAGGCAGGAACGTGACATTGACTTTCAAGCCATACACCTTTTTACCACACGCAGAGGTAGGTTGCTGCCACATATGTAATAACAATAAGCCATCTAATCAACGAAAATTTGGAAGCGATCTCTTGTATTACAAGAAACATAACAATGTTAAAGAAATTATAGAAGAGGATGTCAGTACATTGCCAAAGGACACATTTCTTGAAGCAGGGCATATTTTAGACACAATTAAGAGCATGGCACCAAGCGAGAGAGAATATCTTCTACATACATTGCCAGGTGAACTAAATTGCAATGACAGAAAAATTTTATCAAGATCTTTAGGGAAAAGCATTTCTCAAGACATACTGCAAGATACCTATAGGATTGCACATGATCATTCAACAGGCAAAGTATATGACAATCTTGACATTCATGCTTGGATGCGAAACCGGAATAATGTGGTTAAGGAATTTGTACTTGGTGCCGGAGGAAATTTAAATATTGAAAAATTGTCTGACAAACAAAGGAGGGCCGTTGCAAAGGCCATAGAGCAAATTTACTTCATCAGAAACTTGCGAGTTATTACCCCCCTTGCCTTTTTACAATCGTTACTTATTACCTTGAGGACAGGAAGCAAATCTGCTGCCCAGATTGCAGCTGCTACCTCCCCATCAGGCTGTCATAGGTCGCTGCAAAATTTTATCAAAGCCCTGCCAGAGGAGAACCACAAGTTTCCATCGAATGATGTAATTGTGGTGTTTGACAATGAACAGGTGTTCCGTGGAAGACGAGGAATTCAAACATTGTCTTGCTCATCGGTAATCACTAATGTGGCCTATGTGCCATTGGAAACACGACATCAGTTTGATGAAAGTTTAAAGCCAGTTAACTGGTTTAAATTGTCAGATATAGAAAGGCAAAATCAGTCACAAAGAGATTTGTTTTGTTCTCTTATCAGGGAGCTTATAGATCAGTCATCTTCAAAGTATAAAACCTTAGAAGGCCTGCACAACAAAACTCTCGTTTATTTCCTGCAAAAAGCAATTGATGACACCGTACAAGGACATACGTCATCCTCTTCTGATGATATTGACAAGACAATGCAAGAAAACGAATATAATTCAACATATGTTAGTTGTCCTCTGTGTGGGGCAGCTAATGCAATAACCCGTCGAAACTGTACTGCCTGTCACGCCAAGGGTGTAATAACAGAGGAAAGAAGATCAAGGAAGACTGAGGAGCCTATCAATGATGACAAGTACCATTTGAAAGTGACCTGTAGGAATGCGTCTACAAAGTCCTTTGAATCTGAAGTGGATATTCATGATCAACGGTACAGCTTCATAGAAGCCAACACAAATACCAAGCCACAAGAGATGATAGTCTCAAGTCCAGTTTTGTGCAATCCGTCATCAAAATCGAATATCTTGTGTGTTTTGAGGGACATTGGTTTGAAATCAGATGTGCCATTGTACAAAAGTCAGAATACAAGTGACACAACGAGACACTGGATCACAATCGTGGTGGACGGCTTGATATATTTGATAATTAAGTCACTGAAGGAAGAAGTTGTGATATGTAGACATGAGGATTGCATGGTAGGGAATCTGCAGAGTTTCATGTCACGGCAAGAACTGCAAAAACACTACAGTGAGTGTCACTCAGACTCAGAAATATTTTATTGTAGAGAGTTTGATTGGGTGCTTCTGAAAGTAGCAGACGGGCACTATGAACACACTGTGCTGAAAGCTTATTTTGATGTCAATTGGGAGCCATTTATTGGCTCAGTTGTTAGGAAATTAGGCTTCACCTCAGAGAATCAACTCGCCTATGTGCGATCATGTAAAGATCATCATTTGTCTTGGGAAATGTTTGTTATTTTGCACATGGCGTGTTTGAGGGAACTAGTTGTACCATATGTCAGGCAGTGTCTCGCTGACAGTAAAACACCAAATGTCAACGAATTCTTGGATCAAAGAAAAAGAGGAATTGATTCAATGTCATACACCTATCTTTTCAATCAGACATGCATGTATGGCCAGGCCATATTTAATTTTCGAGCTGCAATTTGACAAAACAATGGCCTACATGCAGAATCAGCAAAAAATGTATTGAAAGAGTTGCTGTGGGCAAGAAATCACCCGAAGTACCAAGTCCTGGAATTGTATGACTCAATTCAGATGCTATTTCATCATTCCAAGGTTCACGATCAGTTGGTAGAATATTATTCAATGGTTACGACCACAACAGGTTGTGGAGAAGGTTATGACTATCGATTGGAAGAAATTAATAAATCTATAAAGGCGGTGCTTCCTTCTAAAGTTCCAACTGACCAGCAGTGGTTCCAGACATGCAGCTCCTTTGCAACTTTGGACAGTCTTGCAAAACATTCAACGAAATTACTGAATGTGACATTATTTGATGGCTATTCAAGATTTTTGAAGAAAGAGGTATTCCAGCATGAAGTAATCAAGGCTCGTGTGGTACTGAGAGAAAGCCACTTTCTTCAGCAGGATGCCACAAAGGTCCACCTTCCAAGCCACCATAATCCTGCAAAAACTGTTTCAGCTGAAACATTTAAGTCAACACAAGGCACTCTTCTGCATACTGATCTCCTTCGCTTAGGTGAGAAGGCACTGTTTAAACGAATTTATACTATAAGAACTGAAGTGCTTGGAGAAGACCCTCTTGATGTGCCTACATTGAGGCATCCTGTTTTTGTCAATCAGGAAGAAGAGACAAAATACACAGATATTAGCAATCAGACAATGGCCACAATACATAAGGAAATCTCCAAGTTGCTGCATTCAATCCCAGATCAGTCTGTTGCAGAAGTGTTCAAGTCAAAATATGAGCATGATTCAAAAAAGATGCGAAAAGATGATCTCCTGAAAGTTTTCTATACTTTGCAAGATATTATAAATTCAGCAAATGAGTTAGAAAATAGGACAGGACAATTTTGATGAGTATAATATCGCTCTATTTACTTTCATGTCTTTCTCATTTGTTAACAGAGGTCACTGTGAATTCTATGGTTACATTTGCCATTAGGTGTATTTGTTATTTGAATTGCCGTTGTAATAACTATGCATTACCTGCTCAGCTTCGGTCAAGTTATTTGTCTATTACCAAAAGGTTGTCATGATCATAACATATGTGAAATAGACAGGTGGATTGTTTATGCCAATGTACATTCTTATGTTTCTGTTGATGATATTTCGTTTTAAACTATAGCAGTCATGGAGTAGTGATTTTGGTATTCATGGTATATGATTATTTTTCGAGACTGCATTTTTTTTGGTTTTGATGTACATACGTATTTTGGTTGTGTCACATGTATGTGACATATTGGTTCAGGTACACATTTTGCACCATTTGTATGATCCAGTGAGTTACTCGACCTTTCAGTACCTGTGTAATAATTTGTATTGTAAGGCAACGTGCTGTTTAGGTATGCTGTGTTGTAAGAATGGTTGATTTTGCATTTATCTTAAGCATTAGTAGACATTTTTAGTACTCAGGTATTAATTTATTGCTCCTGGAGTACATGCATAATAATCATGAATTTTATTACTTTGTTGTTTATACATGCTTTGTTAATACAGTGTACACCATAATTATTGTCATAGCTGCTTGAATGTCTGAACTGTGTTAACCTAGAAAGACTTCTAGATCATCCTTGACCTTGAAAGCCCTCATTAGCATATCTAGGCCTTATTCAGGAGCATTTACTTGATGTTATCTGAAATTATTATGTAGTGCTATATAATGTTGAATGTATGTGTAGTCCTTTGAAAATAGTATTTGCAATGTACCACACATATTTTCGAATGTGCTTTGCTGTAGATGATATTGTCATATATAGACTGAAAAGATTGTAATGTACATATGAACGTTTCAGGTGCGATCTTATCGACATACTGATTGATGGTATTTCTGTGGTCTTGTGTTATGATTAAGTTTCCAGTGTTCATGTGAATGAAAAATATATTATGATCTCAAGTCTTGTGTAGTGTAATAGATATGTCGAGCTAAAACTAATAAAAGTTGTTTTTTAATTACTTTATTTTGTAGTTCCTTTTGAAATGTTAAAATTGGTGTGATGCCTTGATCACCTGATTTTACAATAGTAGCACTCAAAAAGGACTTAACTAATTTGAAACTCTTGAAATGGTTTCCCATTCCTATAAAGATCATGGTTCCGCTATTAACAATGAACTGTGCAGTATTAAGTTACAATGATCCATCTATAATCCAAGAACATTCATTCCCTGGGTGTTGTTCAATAACTTTGCAACTAGAGTTAGAAACTCAAGCGTACGACTCCTAGTGGAAGAGATTTAAACTAAGGACTTTGACATAATTATGAGGTGATTTAAGAAGAGTCAAATTCGTCAAGAGCTGGCCCAAGGGCCCCTGCTGCATCCTTAAATACCTTGATTCTTTGATGTTCACGCTGCGCTTCAGTGAACACACCCCTCATCAGTCTGCATCAGCAGCAATTCACTCCCTAGATTCCAAAGTCAAAGTTTTTTATTTCTTATTTTACATCCTTTGAATCACTTCCAGGGAATGTCGTATGATCCCAGGATTCTAAAAGTGTTTTTACTGAATTTCTAGGCCTAATATTAAGGTAGATATGGTCTAAAATTAGTCAAATAACAACTACTTTTTTTTCATATGCAATCTAAAGATGCCTCATTTTCAGATGATGTGCACAGATGTGTTATGATATATTTGCTAAAATCAAATTCCCCCCCCCCCCCCCGTATATATGATTAATACAGAGTGCATTAATGTTCTACTTCATGATCATGTCACAGAGTCACTTATGATAGCATTTTCTGTTTGCTTTTGGTTGCATATATTTAATGCTAAATACAATAGGCAGATCCCTAACTTTCTATTAAATGATGTAGTTTACATTTGTTTAAAGTCTAACATACAATAAAGAAAAAAAATTCAACTTTATATACATGGTTATAGATGAAGACCTATATATTAATACATATTTTACACCCCTTTCCTTTGTTTCCCAGTGGAATCAGTGAGGGGGAGTTGTAAAACTTGGCTCATATTACAGCATCATCAATTGGTCATTAGGACGGTAGCGAAACGCAGTGTGAACCTTTGAAGTATCATGTGTCCAATCCTTCTCTAGTTCATCCAAGGTTCAACTATTAATCACTGTGTTGCTTAAACAGGCAACATTTTCTCTAAGAAAAAATACAAGCTAAGAAATTATGAAAGGAATAGGAATAGTGGTGATACTTAAGAAGATTTGCTACTGCAGAAGCCACTGCAGATCAGACCTGTCAATCACAAACTGGAGTAATGCGAATAACTCCCAATCGAAAATAAGGTGGCATTGAACCATAAATGGGAAGTTTAAAACTGCAGACTTTACATATATAGGTTGGTATTTTATAGGAAAGATAAACATACATCATAATAGAAAGTTTTAGGTTGACAATCCACTTGCAGTGACGGAGGAGGGGGGCACTGCAAGCAGTTTGGTGGACAGAGCTTTATTAGAATAATGCAAATTGTAGCTGATGTCAACATGTACGTTTACACTGCTACGGGTATATGATACATTAGTATCCCTTAATATGTGTTCTCTAAAATGAAGAGAACTAGACTCTGGTTAATATAAAAAAAAACAATATCTTTGAAATTGTAATCGGTATATTTTGTAAATTCATGCTTTTAGCAACATATTGAAGAATATTATTACAAAAAGGTTTGTAAACATGCGTATTTAAATGATATAACTAAACTGATTAGCTGCAGGCCTGAAATTGATGCAATGATAAGAGGCAAGTAACTTAGGCGAGGGGCACAGGGTGAGGAGGCGGTGATAAGAGAGGGGTGAAGCCATGGGGTTCATTGCAGCCCTTTCAGTGTCAGCTGCTGTCAATCATAGGTGATAAGGTTCTGAAGCTCCTTTTCTCAAGTGGATAGTGTTGCCCTCTAACGCATTATTAATGAACTGTGATCGCTACCACAAATTGGTAATGATAAAGCATTACTCTTTGATGGTAGCTCTCCTACCGCTACCATATTTATGGGAATGATAGACAGCTACCATTTCATGATAATTCACTGGACTGCTTATTATTTTGCTTAAATCCATTATTATACATACATCAGTTATAATTCATATTATATATTTATTAGTGCAATTTATAGCTCATTAGTATATTTGAGCCAGTTGTATATTATATATCTAACCGTAATTTCTTGTGAACAGATGCTGTCCCAGAGTTGTACCTCTGTTTCATTATTGAACCTAATACTTCAAACACCCCTTTGAGGTATGTTGTGTGCACAGAATGAATTATATTTTGTATTTGGGTTCTACCACATGTATGTGAATCATGACGTTTCATTGCAAACAATAAATAATAAATAAATATGGCAAATGTCTTGTAATGGGGAGAAAAAGTAACAGAGCCTAGCCTAGAGGGCACTACGACTGTAATACATAAAAAACAAAACAATAAGATGATATCACTATACCAATGTTGCTATGCATGGGAACGGAGGCAGTTTGTTAAGTATTTTAACTTTCGAATTTAAGGAACGACTGAACAGGCTATATCAAAATAAAAGTTATCCACTAGGGGCATTGTAGCTTGCGCCTTCTACTCCCTGAATGCCCTGCCCACCGGGAATTCTTGGGGAAGGAGGTGCAGCGTTTATAGTACATGTGTTACAATGTGAAGTATAGGGAGCGGCGCTTCTTTGTTATCACTACAATAGTACCTGTTTATCTTCAAAGGGTGCCAACCCCTCAGGCTATAAGATTAAAGGATCCCTATTAAGATCCTACTCAAGCAAAACGTTAGTGGCCTCAGGCGATAAGGCCTGTGGTTATGACGTATGGAGTGCTTTCAGCATCCCCAAGAAGCACCTCAGACTAAAATTTAATCATGTGTAAATATATATTTTAGGACACGCTAACTTAAATTAAATGGTTTAATATATCTCATTACTAATTCAATGCTATGTAATAGAGCAGCCATCAAGGATAAGTCAAGTGTTATAAAAAGCAACACATCAGTTGCAGTGTATAACGATGGGAAATTACTTTAGTGTACACAGTGCACCAGCTTAATTGTGGGCATTAACATTCTGAAAAGCCACACTACAAAGTAGGTCTATGCGAATGTCAATCCACTTAGGTTAAATTGCCTTTACAATTCTCTCTTTGTTTTTTCGCACAACAGGAGTGCAGGCATGCAAGCGCAATACAGAGATGCTGACTGAATGTCATTTCGAATTGAATTGAATCAGCCCACTGTTAGGCCAGACCCTAAGGCCCCCCACCGATGAGAACCTCCTACCATTGGTCAATTTTTGTCTTCAGCCTGGAAGGGTGTGAAGTGTCCAGTATACTTGTATAGTGGCAGCACCGTCCAGTGAATGCTCATGCGCCATCTGGTGTTTATTGTATGATTCAGTTAGGAACGAATGAAATAGAGTGGAAGACATGGAAACATAAAACTCTGTTCGTTATTGCTATTTTACACTGGCAGTCATACAGTTTATTTCAAAAACTATTTGTCTTCACAGAGGATCCAGAAGAGAGGAACAACTTGGTTGATGCTGACCCTGACAGAGTTGCAGAACTCATTGCTAAACTGGATGCAGCAAAGGCAACTGAGAGAATCCCAGATCTGAAGGCCCAGATCCCAGTTCAAGCAGGAGAAGCTTCTAACTTTGGAGGAATATGGACCCCAGGCTGGTGCTAAAGAGCATGACCTTTTGTTCTTTGATGGCCTTGACTTTTTATTTCTATCTCGTGTATTGTAGAAATGGCACACAATAAAAGGTTTTAAACCAACATCTGACTGGCGTATGTGTTTGACAATAGATTTCATACATTGACTATTTAAGAGAGGAGGACATTAAATTTCTGTTCACATATGATCACTTCTTTTAAGATACATATGTGAAAAAAACTGTAATCAAATGAACACAACTAAAGCCCAATTGCTGTCAGAAGTGGGTTGAAATATTAATCCAGAAAATTTCATTATCTTGATGGGAAAAGATACCTGTTCCAAATGCTTTGAGTATTACCTTTCTATAGGAAAACCACAACTTGTCCCTGATATGTTTGACAGATCACACATATATATGAAGTCTTAAGACTGCATATGTTATGTAATTCTTTTGTAAATAATGTCAGATGAAGAAAAGATATTTTGTCCAAATCTAAGCTATCCTGACGATTACAAAATCATGATAATTCACAAAAAATGAGCTCTACAGTGATCAAAGCTAATAAAGCCCTTAGTTACCACATTCAAAAAATGCATAAATGAATGTTTTAGACATAATTGAATCAGTAACCATGGAATTGTGTGCAGTGGAATAAGCTAAACAACATCCTTTTCTTAGTTGACCACATGGTAACAACAGGCATGATGCCTAAAACAGTTCAGGTACTTCAAGCTGCAGCAGTGGCTGAACTCACTAAGGTGTTAGTCTCTTCAACAAGGATTGGGAGGGCAGCAGTTCAACTCCAGATCAAATATTTCAATTTTAGTATGTTTACATGTCATTAATATCTTCTGTCAACTTTCTTTATATGGAAGCTTTTTTTTATAAATGATGTCATTGTATTTGCATTTTTTCAATTTCACACTGGAAAATTAAACTCTCCCATTTCTCTCACATTGCCAGATATCTATTAATTTTCTTGTTTGGCTTCTGCAGAATGACCCTCAGGTAATGATATGCTTAAAGATTTTGATGAGGTTAAGTTCCTAAACTTTGTGTCACTGGCACACCACACCCTGGAGGTTTATGGCCATTTAGCCTATTATAATATTGAGTGTTTGGATTACACCACTTCTTCAATAGAACTGATTTATCAGTACTAGAAGCACTTCAGTACTTAAATTCATAGAAATCAAAGTATAAAATATATTAAACTTTTTACATTTTGATCAAATGGGCAGTTGCTTTGTCATGTAAACTTTGGACACATGAAACATGGATAGAGGTTTTGGTGGGCAAAAAACTGGATATGTAAATAGATATCACATAGATCATTTAAAAATGTCACACATACAACAGACATAATCACAGTATATGACCAGTGCATTTTCTTAGGATTACACAGTCATAAGGAAACTGAGTGTGTCTCCACACAACATTTTGAAATATGTCTAATACACATTTTTAATGACAATAAGCAACTGTAACACTTATGTGGAATAGGCAACACATAACTGATGGAACAAATGTATTTTTTTCACTCTAGTATCACCCTGTCAAATGGAGACAATATGATTCATTGCACATATATGCACTTTATTCATATAGCCAATATATTAATTTGAAAGCGTTTTTTTTATTGATTAAATAATAATTAAGAATGCCTCATCTTCTTATAGTTGTAGCACATTTCTAGGCCTGAAACAGCTCCAGTGGAACAGACTTATAAATTAACTATCAAAATGGCAACATCAACTTAAGTATTAAAAGCTCAGATTTCAAAATAGTTTCTAATGGTCTCTAATTGTATAGCTTTACTATAACTGGAAGTATTAAGTCTACTTAAATGAACTTTGAAAAGAGATCCTGACAGAAATACACGGTGGTGCCATTGTATGATTGGCTGTTTGAGTTCTGAGCATGCTCACTCGGTGTCTATTCAAGGGGAGCGAGTAATATAAAATGGGGTGTGCATGAGGATGAGACATGCTCTTCTGACATCAGAGGTCCAGCACCATGAGGCCTTTCTTGACATTTTGCCTTTTGGCCACACTCTTCTCTGCAAGTCTTGCACTACCTAAGGGTGAGTTATATGAAATACACTTTCTGCACAGTCTTCTTTCTATTTAGCATTCATATATCAAGACCAAGTATCCATATAACACTGCAAATTTCTTTAGACTGCAAAAAGGTTTTACTATTTTCTGAACACAGTTTCAAAAGCCGATCATGAAGCACTATGCTTTTTCAAACTATACTGTACTTCACATTTTACCAAATGTTTTTTATCAAATCAAGACAAACTGAAAGAAATTCTAAAAGAAGTGGAGAAAGAGTTGGAAAAAAAGGAAAAGCTTCAATATGCAGCAAGAACCCAAACCCAATACTACTTGAATGACCTTCTTGGACAGAGACAGTGGCAGTTCGGATCTCTTTTTGACAGCCTCAGTAAGTTAAAAACAAATTGTAAGTTTGTATACATGTATCCATCATGCAGTCACACCATCAGAGATAACATATGTAGAAGATGCATTAATGCACAATGACCTTGATAAATAAAAGTTTTCGGTGAGGCTGCATTCGGTCTTATTTGCTTGCAAATTATAGACTGCTTTTGTGTATTGAAGAGTTAAGATATATTTTCATCAAAATCTGAAAATATATCTTAACTCTGCAACAGCCATGACACAATACTCCTATCTTTTATTTTCAATTTCAGCACCTGAACAGCAAGCTTATGCAAACAGTGTAGCCACTGAATATTTTGAAGAGGCTTTCGCAGATGAGTTCGCAGATGACACAGATAATGCTAAAAAGAGAAGCATGGGGACACCCAATGTCATCTTCTTCCTTATCGATGATCTTGGTGAGTGGCAGAGAGTAAAAAAATTTCTTTTTGGAATCATGTAACCCTAAGACCATTGCACCAAGCTGTTAATACATTACAGACACTATCGTCAAGTACAGATTGCTTATCTATCTTGTTTTTAATATGATCAAGGTTCAAATGATGTGCCATGGACCAACTCCGAAGTAGTGGCCCCTTACATGATGGACTTAGCTACAAATGGTGTTATCCTTGACAACTACTATGCCCAACCAGTGTGCTCCCCATCCAGAGGTGCCGTCATGACTGGAAATTATGCATGGCATAATGGCATGCAGCATGATGTCATTGCTTACACTGTACCTGAATGTGCTCCTAAAGATCTGCAGTTCATCTCTGAGAAACTGAAGGGAGCTGGATATGCTACTCATGCTCTTGGAAAGTGAGTAATGCATGCATGAATTTTCTTAAATATGATCCAGTTTTAATACACTTGCTATGTCATATATAAAAAAACTCTCTGCACAAAAGTCATTTATGTTACAAGAATGAACCTCTCACTTCCTAGGTGGCATCTTGGTTTCTGCAATGTGGAATGCACCCCCACCTACCGTGGCTTTGACTCATTCTTTGGCTTCTACCAGGGCTACATTGACCACTACTCACACATGGTTGCTCATGGCTATGACTGGTGGGACAATGTGGCTGGTGGTGGTGAACAATCCAGAATGGACTTGCAAGGATAGTATGCTGGAGTAAGTTACTTCAATTCGTTACACATTTTAAGAGGAAGATTGTGAAATATCTAACACCAGAGGATGGAGATGAAATGTAATCTTTTGTAGACCCCAATTTAAAATCATTAACTGAAGTCAATGTTCTATGAATCATTTTCAACTAATTTCAGGACCTTCTGAATGAGCGTGCTGTAGAAATCATCAACAGCCATGACACCAATACTCCAATGTACATGTACTTTGCCCACTCTAGTGTGCACACCCCCATCCAGGCTCCTGAAAAGTACACTTCCAATTACCCTGGCTTGGATCATCATAGGGCTACATACCTTGGCATGGTCAGTGGCATTGATGACACCTTGCAACAGGTCACTGAAGCACTGAAAGCTAAAGGAATGTACGATAACACTGTCATCATCTTCACATCTGATAACGGTGCCGAGTTCCATGCTGGATCTAATGGAAACCTCAGAGGATCCAAGACAACTTTCTATGAGGCTGGAATCAAGGTGCCTGGATTCATCCACTCTCCCTTCATCACAGCCCCAGGACACAGTGATGGGTAATGCATGTTTTCTTTCAACTGCAGCACAAGCAATAATACTGATAAATATTCTAAAGAAAATAGAGTAGAAATATTCTAAAGAAAATAGAGTAGAATAGGTATTAGCTCTTTCCTTTTTCTTCAGTCTTATGCACATCAGTGACTGGCATGCAACCATCTTGAGCATGGTGGGTCTTGACAACTCTGGAATTGATGGTATTGACCAAACTGAACTTCTCTTCAATGGTGGAAGCAGCACAAGGGATGAAATCATCTTCCAAATCGACTCAACCTTCCCTCAGTTCCTTGGTAATGAAGCCATCCGTGTTGGTGACTACAAACTTCTCCGTGGATTCCCTGGTCTTTACGATGGCTATGAAAGCGATGGTTCTCTTGGTTTCACCCACTTGGTTGACTTCATGAGATCCAAACGGGGTGTCCATAACAACCAGACCTTGGCAAGGAAGGAAATGGAAGCCCTGAAAAGAGGCAACTACAACTTTGACTGGGGTGCTATTGCTGCTTATGTCAAGTCTGTGGCAAATGTTGTACAGCTTTACAATGTCATTGGTAAGTATATATCACCAGTGGTTAAAAAGAATGGTCTTATGACATTGCACAGACCTATAACATTTAATTTCTTTCAGCATATAAATATTTCTATGCCTAAAAAATGGGTTTTATTACAAGCACTTAAGTACCGCTTTACAATTTTGTTGGTAAGTTTATATCACCAATAAATTTATAGGTAAAAAAAACATGGTCTTATGACATTGCACCAACCTATAGCATTGCATTTCTTATAGCAGTCATACAGTTTATTTCAAAAACTATTTGTCTTCACAGAGGATCCAGAAGAAAGGAACAACTTGGCTGATGCTGACCCTGACAGAGTTGCAGAACTCATTGCTAAACTGGATGCAGCAAAGGCAACTGAGAGAATCCCAGATCTGAAGGCCCAGATCCCAGTTCAAGCAGGAGAAGCTTCTAACTTTGGAGGAATATGGACCCCAGGCTGGTGCTAAAGAGCATGACCTTTTGTTCTTTGATGGCCTTGACTTTTTATTTCTATCTCGTGTATTGTAGAAATGGCACACAATAAAAGGTTTTAAACCAACATCTGACTGGCGTATGTGTTTGACAATAGATTTCATACATTGACTATTTAAGAGAGGAGGACATTAAATTTCTGTTCACATATGATCACTTCTTTTAAGATACATATGTGAAAAAAACTGTAATCAAATGAACACAACTAAAGCCCAAATGCTGTCAGAAGAGGGTTGAAATATTAATCCAGAAAATTTCATTATCTTGATGGGAAAAGATACCTGTTCCAAATGCTTTGAGTATTACCTTTCTATAGGAAAACCACAACTTGTCCCTGATATGTTTGACAGATCACACATATATATGAAGTCTTAAGACTGCATATGTTATGTAATTCTTTTGTAAATAATGTCAGATGAAGAAAAGATATTTTGTCCAAATTTAAGCTATCCTGACGATTACAAAATCATGATAATTCACAAAAAATGAGCTCTACAGTGATCAAAGCTAATAAAGCCCTTAGTTACCACATTCAAAAAATGCATAAATGAATGTTTTAGACATAATTGAATCAGTAACCATGGAATTGTGTGCAGTGGAATAAGCTAAACAACATCCTTTTCTTAGTTGACCACATGGTAACAACAGGCATGATGCCTAAAACAGTTCAGGTACTTCAAGCTGCAGCAGTGGCTGAACTCACTAAGGTGTTAGTCTCTTCAACAAGGATTGGGAGGGCAGCAGTTCAACTCCAGATCAAATATTTCAATTTTAGTATGTTTACATGTCATTAATATCTTCTGTCAACTTTCTTTATATGGAAGCTTTTTTTTATAAATGATGTCATTGTATTTGCATTTTTTCAATTTCACACTGGAAAATTAAACTCTCCCATTTCTCTCACATTGCCAGATATCTATTAATTTTCTTGTTTGGCTTCTGCAGAATGACCCTCAGGTAATGATATGCTTTAAGATTTTGATGAGGTTAAGTTCCTAAACTTTGTGTCACTGGCACACCACACCCTGGAGGTTTATGGCCATTTAGCCTATTATAATATTGAGTGTTTGGATTACACCACTTCTTCAATAGAACTGATTTATCAGTACTAGAAGCACTTCAGTACTTAAATTCATAGAAATCAAAGTATAAAATATATTAAACTTTTTACATTTTGATCAAATGGGCAGTTGCTTTGTCATGTAAACTTTGGACACATGAAACATGGATAGAGGTTTTGGTGGGCAAAAAACTGGATATGTAAATAGATATCACATAGATCATTTAAAAATGTCACACATACAACAGACATAATCACAGTATATGACCAGTGCATTTTCTTAGGATTACACAGTCATAAGGAAACTGAGTGTGTCTCCACACAACATTTTGAAATATGTCTAATACACATTTTTAATGACAATAAGCAACTGTAACACTTATGTGGAATAGGCAACACATAACTGATGGAACAAATGTATTTTTTTCACTCTAGTATCACCCTGTCAAATGGAGACAATATGATTCATTGCACATATATGCACTTTATTCATATAGCCAATATATTAATTTGAAAGCGTTTTTTTTATTGATTAAATAATAATTAAGAATGCCTCATCTTCTTATAGTTGCAGCACATTTCTAGGCCTGAAACAGCTCCAGTGGAACAGACTTATAAATTAACTGTCAAAATGGCAACATCAACTTAAGTATTAAAAGCTCAGATTTCAAAATAGTTTCTAATGGTCTCTAATTGTATAGCTTTACTATAACTGGAAGTATTAAGTCTACTTAAATGAACTTTGAAAAGAGATCCTGACAGAAATACACGGTGGTGCCATTGTATGATTGGCTGTTTGAGTTCTGAGCATGCTCACTCGGTGTCTATTCAAGGGGAGCGAGTAATATAAAATGGGGTGTGCATGAGGATGAGACATGCTCTTCTGACATCAGAGGTCCAGCACCATGAGGCCTTTCTTGACATTTTGCCTTTTGGCCACACTCTTCTCTGCAAGTCTTGCACTACCTAAGGGTGAGTTATATGAAATACACTTTCTGCACAGTCTTCTTTCTATTTAGCATTCATATATCAAGACCAAGTATCCATATAACACTGCAAATTTCTTTAGACTGCAAAAAGGTTTTACTAATTTCTGAACACAGTTTCAAAAGCCGATCATGAAGCACTATGCTTTTTCAAACTATACTGTACTTCACATTTTACCAAATGTTTTTTATCAAATCAAGACAAACTGAAAGAAATTCTAAAAGAAGTGGAGAAAGAGTTGGAAAAGAAGGAAAAGCTTCAATATGCAGCAAGAACCCAAACCCAATACTACTTGAATGACCTTCTTGGACAGAGACAGTGGCAGTTCGGATCTCTTTTTGACAGCCTCAGTAAGTTAAAAACAAATTGTTAGTTTGTATACATGTATCCATCATGCAGTCACACCATCAGAGATAACATATGTAGAAGATGCATTAATGCACAATGACCTTGATAAATAAAAGTTTTCGGTGAGGCTGCATTCGGTCTTATTTGCTTGCAAATTATAGACTGCTTTTGTGTATTGAAGAGTTAAGATATATTTTCATCAAAATCTGAAAATATATCTTAACTCTGCAACAGCCATGACACAATACTCCTATCTTTTATTTTCAATTTCAGCACCTGAACAGCAAGCTTATGCAAACAGTGTAGCCACTGAATATTTTGAAGAGGCTTTCGCAGATGAGTTCGCAGATGACACAGATAATGCTAAAAAGAGAAGCATGGGGACACCCAATGTCATCTTCTTCCTTATCGATGATCTTGGTGAGTGGCAGAGAGTAAAAAAATTTATTTTTGGAATCATGTAACCCTAAGACCATTGCACCAAGCTGTTAATACATTACAGACACTATCGTCAAGTACAGATTGCTTATCTATCTTGTTTTTAATATGATCAAGGTTCAAATGATGTGCCATGGACCAACTCCGAAGTAGTGGCCCCTTACATGATGGACTTAGCTACAAATGGTGTTATCCTTGACAACTACTATGCCCAACCAGTGTGCTCCCCATCCAGAGGTGCCGTCATGACTGGAAATTATGCATGGCATAATGGCATGCAGCATGACGTCATTGCTTACACTGTACCTGAATGTGTTCCTAAAGATCTGCAGTTCATCTCTGAGAAACTGAAGGGAGCTGGATATGCTACTCATGCTCTTGGAAAGTGAGTAATGCATGCATGAATTTTCTTAAATATGATCCAGTTTTAATACACTTGCTATGTCATATGTAAAAAAACTCTCTGCACAAAAGTCATTTGTGTTACAAGAATGAACCTCTCACTTCCTAGGTGGCATCTTGGTTTCTGCAATGTGGAATGCACCCCCACCTACCGTGGCTTTGACTCATTCTTTGGCTTCTACCAGGGCTACATTGACCACTACTCACACATGGTTGCTCATGGCTATGACTGGTGGGACAATGTGGCTGGTGGTGGTGAACAATCCAGAATGGACTTGCAAGGACAGTATGCTGGAGTAAGTTACTTCAATTCGTTACACATTTTAAGAGGAAGATTGTGAAATATCTAACACCAGAGGATGGAGATGAAATGTAATCTTTTGTAGACCCCAATTTAAAATCATTAACTGAAGTCAATGTTCTATGAATCATTTTCAACTAATTTCAGGACCTTCTGAATGAGCGTGCTGTAGAAATCATCAACAGCCATGACACCAATACTCCAATGTACATGTACTTTGCCCACTCTAGTGTGCACACCCCCATCCAGGCTCCTGAAAAGTACACTTCCAATTACCCTGGCTTGGATCATCATAGGGCTACATACCTTGGCATGGTCAGTGGCATTGATGACACCTTGCAACAGGTCACTGAAGCACTGAAAGCTAAAGGAATGTACGATAACACTGTCATCATCTTCACATCTGATAACGGTGCCGAGTTCCATGCTGGATCTAATGGAAACCTCAGAGGATCCAAGACAACTTTCTATGAGGCTGGAATCAAGGTGCCTGGATTCATCCACTCTCCCTTCATCACAGCCCCAGGACACAGTGATGGGTAATGCATGTTTTCTTTCAACTGCAGCACAAGCAATAATACTGATAAATATTCTAAAGAAAATAGAGTAGAAATATTCTAAAGAAAATAGAGTAGAATAGGTATTAGCTCTTTCCTTTTTCTTCAGTCTTATGCACATCAGTGACTGGCATGCAACCATCTTGAGCATGGTGGGTCTTGACAACTCTGGAATTGATGGTATTGACCAAACTGAACTTCTCTTCAATGGTGGAAGCAGCACAAGGGATGAAATCATCTTCCAAATCGACTCAACCTTCCCTCAGTTCCTTGGTAATGAAGCCATCCGTGTTGGTGACTACAAACTTCTCCGTGGATTCCCTGGTCTTTACGATGGCTATGAAAGTGATGGTTCTCTTGGTTTCACCCACTTGGTTGACTTCATGAGATCCAAACGGGGTGTCCATAACAACCAGACCTTGGCAAGGAAGGAAATGGAAGCCCTGAAAAGAGGCAACTACAACTTTGACTGGGGTGCTATTGCTGCTTATGTCAAGTCTGTGGCAAATGTTGTACAGCTTTACAATGTCATTGGTAAGTATATATCACCAGTGGTTAAAAAGAATGGTCTTATGACATTGCACAGACCTATAACATTTAATTTCTTTCAGCATATAAATATTTCTATGCCTAAAAAATGGGTTTTATTACAAGCACTTAAGTACCGCTTTACAATTTTGTTGGTAAGTTTATATCACCAATAAATTTATAGGTAAAAAAAACATGGTCTTATGACATTGCACCAACCTATAACATTGCATTTCTTATAGCAGTCATACAGTTTATTTCAAAAACTATTTGTCTTCACAGAGGATCCAGAAGAAAGGAACAACTTGGCTGATGCTGACCCTGACAGAGTTGCAGAACTCATTGCTAAACTGGATGCAGCAAAGGCAACTGAGAGAATCCCAGATCTGAAGGCCCAGATCCCAGTTCAAGCAGGAGAAGCTTCTAACTTTGGAGGAATATGGACCCCAGGCTGGTGCTAAAGAGCATGACCTTTTGTTCTTTGATGGCCTTGACTTTTTATTTCTATCTCGTGTATTGTAGAAATGGCACACAATAAAAGGTTTTAAACCAACATCTGACTGGCGTATGTGTTTGACAATAGATTTCATACATTGACTATTTAAGAGAGGAGGACATTAAATTTCTGTTCACATATGATCACTTCTTTTAAGATACATATGTGAAAAAAACTGTAATCAAATGAACACAACTAAAGCCCAATTGCTGTCAGAAGAGGGTTGAAATATTAATCCAGAAAATTTCATTATCTTGATGGGAAAAGATACCTGTTCCAAATGCTTTGAGTATTACCTTTCTATAGGAAAACCACAACTTGTCCCTGATATGTTTGACAGATCACACATATATATGAAGTCTTAAGACTGCATATGTTATGTAATTCTTTTGTAAATAATGTCAGATGAAGAAAAGATATTTTGTCCAAATCTAAGCTATCCTGACGATTACAAAATCATGATAATTCACAAAAAATGAGCTCTACAGTGATCAAAGCTAATAAAGCCCTTAGTTACCACATTCAAAAAATGCATAAATGAATGTTTTAGACATAATTGAATCAGTAACCATGGAATTGTGTGCAGTGGAATAAGCTAAACAACATCCTTTTCTTAGTTGACCACATGGTAACAACAGGCATGATGCCTAAAACAGTTCAGGTACTTCAAGCTGCAGCAGTGGCTGAACTCACTAAGGTGTTAGTCTCTTCAACAAGGATTGGGAGGGCAGCAGTTCAACTCCAGATCAAATATTTCAATTTTAGTATGTTTACATGTCATTAATATCTTCTGTCAACTTTCTTTATATGGAAGCTTTTTTTTATAAATGATGTCATTGTATTTGCATTTTTTCAATTTCACACTGGAAAATTAAACTCTCCCATTTCTCTCACATTGCCAGATATCTATTAATTTTCTTGTTTGGCTTCTGCAGAATGACCCTCAGGTAATGATATGCTTTAAGATTTTGATGAGGTTAAGTTCCTAAACTTTGTGTCACTGGCACACCACACCCTGGAGGTTTATGGCCATTTAGCCTATTATAATATTGAGTGTTTGGATTACACCACTTCTTCAATAGAACTGATTTATCAGTACTAGAAGCACTTCAGTACTTAAATTCATAGAAATCAAAGTATAAAATATATTAAACTTTTTACATTTTGATCAAATGGGCAGTTGCTTTGTCATGTAAACTTTGGACACATGAAACATGGATAGAGGTTTTGGTGGGCAAAAAACTGGATATGTAAATAGATATCACATAGATCATTTAAAAATGTCACACATACAACAGACATAATCACAGTATATGACCAGTGCATTTTCTTAGGATTACACAGTCATAAGGAAACTGAGTGTGTCTCCACACAACATTTTGAAATATGTCTAATACACATTTTTAATGACAATAAGCAACTGTAACACTTATGTGGAATAGGCAACACATAACTGATGGAACAAATGTATTTTTTTCACTCTAGTATCACCCTGTCAAATGGAGACAATATGATTCATTGCACATATATGCACTTTATTCATATAGCCAATATATTAATTTGAAAGCGTTTTTTTTATTGATTAAATAATAATTAAGAATGCCTCATCTTCTTATAGTTGTAGCACATTTCTAGGCCTGAAACAGCTCCAGTGGAACAGACTTATAAATTAACTATCAAAATGGCAACATCAACTTAAGTATTAAAAGCTCAGATTTCAAAATAGTTTCTAATGGTCTCTAATTGTATAGCTTTACTATAACTGGAAGTATTAAGTCTACTTAAATGAACTTTGAAAAGAGATCCTGACAGAAATACACGGTGGTGCCATTGTATGATTGGCTGTTTGAGTTCTGAGCATGCTCACTCGGTGTCTATTCAAGGGGAGCGAGTAATATAAAATGGGGTGTGCATGGGGATGAGACATGCTCTTCTGACATCAGAGGTCCAGCACCATGAGGCCTTTCTTGACATTTTGCCTTTTGGCCACACTCTTCTCTGCAAGTCTTGCACTACCTAAGGGTGAGTTATATGAAATACACTTTCTGCACAGTCTTCTTTCTATTTAGCATTCATATATCAAGACCAAGTATCCATATAACACTGCAAATTTCTTTAGACTGCAAAAAGGTTTTACTATTTTCTGAACACAGTTTCAAAAGCCGATCATGAAGCACTATGCTTTTTCAAACTATACTGTACTTCGCATTTTACCAAATGTTTTTTATCAAATCAAGACAAACTGAAAGAAATTCTAAAAGAAGTGGAGAAAGAGTTGGAAAAAAAAGAAAAGCTTCAATATGCAGCAAGAACCCAAACCCAATACTACTTGAATGACCTTCTTGGACAGAGACAGTGGCAGTTCGGATCTCTTTTTGACAGCCTCAGTAAGTTAAAAACAAATTGTAAGTTTGTATACATGTATCCATCATGCAGTCACACCATCAGAGATAACATATGTAGAAGATGCATTAATGCACAATGACCTTGATAAATAAAAGTTTTCGGTGAGGCTGCATTCGGTCTTATTTGCTTGCAAATTATAGACTGCTTTTGTGTATTGAAGAGTTAAGATATATTTTCATCAAAATCTGAAAATATATCTTAACTCTGCAACAGCCATGACACAATACTCCTATCTTTTATTTTCAATTTCAGCACCTGAACAGCAAGCTTATGCAAACAGTGTAGCCACTGAATATTTTGAAGAGGCTTTCGCAGATGAGTTCGCAGATGACACAGATAATGCTAAAAAGAGAAGCATGGGGACACCCAATGTCATCTTCTTCCTTATCGATGATCTTGGTGAGTGGCAGAGAGTAAAAAAATTTCTTTTTGGAATCATGTAACCCTAAGACCATTGCACCAAGCTGTTAATACATTACAGACACTATCGTCAAGTACAGATTGCTTATCTATCTTGTTTTTAATATGATCAAGGTTCAAATGATGTGCCATGGACCAACTCCGAAGTAGTGGCCCCTTACATGATGGACTTAGCTACAAATGGTGTTATCCTTGACAACTACTATGCCCAACCAGTGTGCTCCCCATCCAGAGGTGCCGTCATGACTGGAAATTATGCATGGCATAATGGCATGCAGCATGACGTCATTGCTTACACTGTACCTGAATGTGCTCCTAAAGATCTGCAGTTCATCTCTGAGAAACTGAAGGGAGCTGGATATGCTACTCATGCTCTTGGAAAGTGAGTAATGCATGCATGAATTTTCTTAAATATGATCCAGTTTTAATACACTTGCTATGTCATATATAAAAAACTCTCTGCACAAAAGTCATTTGTGTTACAAGAATGAACCTCTCACTTCCTAGGTGGCATCTTGGTTTCTGCAATGTGGAATGCACCCCCACCTACCGTGGCTTTGACTCATTCTTTGGCTTCTACCAGGGCTACATTGACCACTACTCACACATGGTTGCTCATGGCTATGACTGGTGGGACAATGTGGCTGGTGGTGGTGAACAATCCAGAATGGACTTGCAAGGACAGTATGCTGGAGTAAGTTACTTCAATTCGTTACACATTTTAAGAGGAAGATTGTGAAATATCTAACACCAGAGGATGGAGATGAAATGTAATCTTTTGTAGACCCCAATTTAAAATCATTAACTGAAGTCAATGTTCTATGAATCATTTTCAACTAATTTCAGGACCTTCTGAATGAGCGTGCTGTAGAAATCATCAACAGCCATGACACCAATACTCCAATGTACATGTACTTTGCCCACTCTAGTGTGCACACCCCCATCCAGGCTCCTGAAAAGTACACTTCCAATTACCCTGGCTTGGATCATCATAGGGCTACATACCTTGGCATGGTCAGTGGCATTGATGACACCTTGCAACAGGTCACTGAAGCACTGAAAGCTAAAGGAATGTACGATAACACTGTCATCATCTTCACATCTGATAACGGTGCCGAGTTCCATGCTGGATCTAATGGAAACCTCAGAGGATCCAAGACAACTTTCTATGAGGCTGGAATCAAGGTGCCTGGATTCATCCACTCTCCCTTCATCACAGCCCCAGGACACAGTGATGGGTAATGCATGTTTTCTTTCAACTGCAGCACAAGCAATAATACTGATAAATATTCTAAAGAAAATAGAGTAGAAATATTCTAAAGAAAATAGAGTAGAATAGGTATTAGCTCTTTCCTTTTTCTTCAGTCTTATGCACATCAGTGACTGGCATGCAACCATCTTGAGCATGGTGGGTCTTGACAACTCTGGAATTGATGGTATTGACCAAACTGAACTTCTCTTCAATGGTGGAAGCAGCACAAGGGATGAAATCATCTTCCAAATCGACTCAACCTTCCCTCAGTTCCTTGGTAATGAAGCCATCCGTGTTGGTGACTACAAACTTCTCCGTGGATTCCCTGGTCTTTACGATGGCTATGAAAGTGATGGTTCTCTTGGTTTCACCCACTTGGTTGACTTCATGAGATCCAAACGGGGTGTCCATAACAACCAGACCTTGGCAAGGAAGGAAATGGAAGCCCTGAAAAGAGGCAACTACAACTTTGACTGGGGTGCTATTGCTGCTTATGTCAAGTCTGTGGCAAATGTTGTACAGCTTTACAATGTCATTGGTAAGTATATATCACCAGTGGTTAAAAAGAATGGTCTTATGACATTGCACAGACCTATAACATTTAATTTCTTTCAGCATATAAATATTTCTATGCCTAAAAAATGGGTTTTATTACAAGCACTTAAGTACCGCTTTACAATTTTGTTGGTAAGTTTATATCACCAATAAATTTATAGGTAAAAAAAACATGGTCTTATGACATTGCACCAACCTATAGCATTGCATTTCTTATAGCAGTCATACAGTTTATTTCAAAAACTATTTGTCTTCACAGAGGATCCAGAAGAAAGGAACAACTTGGCTGATGCTGACCCTGACAGAGTTGCAGAACTCATTGCTAAACTGGATGCAGCAAAGGCAACTGAGAGAATCCCAGATCTGAAGGCCCAGATCCCAGTTCAAGCAGGAGAAGCTTCTAACTTTGGAGGAATATGGACCCCAGGCTGGTGCTAAAGAGCATGACCTTTTGTTCTTTGATGGCCTTGACTTTTTATTTCTATCTCGTGTATTGTAGAAATGGCACACAATAAAAGGTTTTAAACCAACATCTGACTGGCGTATGTGTTTGACAATAGATTTCATACATTGACTATTTAAGAGAGGAGGACATTAAATTTCTGTTCACATATGATCACTTCTTTTAAGATACATATGTGAAAAAAACTGTAATCAAATGAACACAACTAAAGCCCAATTGCTGTCAGAAGAGGGTTGAAATATTAATCCAGAAAATTTCATTATCTTGATGGGAAAAGATACCTGTTCCAAATGCTTTGAGTATTACCTTTCTATAGGAAAACCACAACTTGTCCCTGATATGTTTGACAGATCACACATATATATGAAGTCTTAAGACTGCATATGTTATGTAATTCTTTTGTAAATAATGTCAGATGAAGAAAAGATATTTTGTCCAAATCTAAGCTATCCTGACGATTACAAAATCATGATAATTCACAAAAAATGAGCTCTACAGTGATCAAAGCTAATAAAGCCCTTAGTTACCACATTCAAAAAATGCATAAATGAATGTTTTAGACATAATTGAATCAGTAACCATGGAATTGTGTGCAGTGGAATAAGCTAAACAACATCCTTTTCTTAGTTGACCACATGGTAACAACAGGCATGATGCCTAAAACAGTTCAGGTACTTCAAGCTGCAGCAGTGGCTGAACTCACTAAGGTGTTAGTCTCTTCAACAAGGATTGGGAGGGCAGCAGTTCAACTCCAGATCAAATATTTCAATTTTAGTATGTTTACATGTCATTAATATCTTCTGTCAACTTTCTTTATATGGAAGCTTTTTTTTATAAATGATGTCATTGTATTTGCATTTTTTCAATTTCACACTGGAAAATTAAACTCTCCCATTTCTCTCACATTGCCAGATATCTATTAATTTTCTTGTTTGGCTTCTGCAGAATGACCCTCAGGTAATGATATGCTTTAAGATTTTGATGAGGTTAAGTTCCTAAACTTTGTGTCACTGGCACACCACACCCTGGAGGTTTATGGCCATTTAGCCTATTATAATATTGAGTGTTTGGATTACACCACTTCTTCAATAGAACTGATTTATCAGTACTAGAAGCACTTCAGTACTTAAATTCATAGAAATCAAAGTATAAAATATATTAAACTTTTTACATTTTGATCAAATGGGCAGATGCTTTGTCATGTAAACTTTGGACACATGAAACATGGATAGAGGTTTTGGTGGGCAAAAAACTGGATATGTAAATAGATATCACATAGATCATTTAAAAATGTCACACATACAACAGACATAATCACAGTATATGACCAGTGCATTTTCTTAGGATTACACAGTCATAAGGAAACTGAGTGTGTCTCCACACAACATTTTGAAATATGTCTAATACACATTTTTAATGACAATAAGCAACTGTAACACTTATGTGGAAGAGGCAACACATAACTGATGGAACAAATGTATTTTTTTCACTCTAGTGTCACCCTGTCAAATGGAGACAATATGATTCATTGCACATATATGCACTTTATTCATATAGCCAATATATTAATTTGAAAGCGTTTTTTTTATTGATTAAATAATAATTAAGAATGCCTCATCTTCTTATAGTTGCAGCACATTTCTAGGCCTGAAACAGCTCCAGTGGAACAGACTTATAAATTAACTATCAAAATGGCAACATCAACTTAAGTATTAAAAGCTCAGATTTCAAAATAGTTTCTAATGGTCTCTGATTGTATAGCTTTACTATAACTGGAAGTATTAAGTCTACTTAAATGAACTTTGAAAAGAGATCCTGACAGAAATACATGGTGGTGCCATTGTATGATTGGCTGTTTGAGTTCTGAGCATGCTCACTCGGTGTCTATTCAAGGGGAGCGAGTAATATAAAATGGGGTGTGCATGAGGATGAGACATGCTCTTCTGACATCAGAGGTCCAGCACCATGAGGCCTTTCTTGACATTTTGCCTTTTGGCCACACTCTTCTCTGCAAGTCTTGCACTACCTAAGGGTGAGTTATATGAAATACACTTTCTGCACAGTCTTCTTTCTATTTAGCATTCATATATCAAGACCAAGTATCCATATAACACTGCAAATTTCTTTAGACTGCAAAAAGGTTTTACTAATTTCTGAACACAGTTTCAAAAGCCGATCATGAAGCACTATGCTTTTTCAAACTATACTGTACTTCACATTTTACCAAATGTTTTTTATCAAATCAAGACAAACTGAAAGAAATTCTAAAAGAAGTGGAGAAAGAGTTGGAAAAGAAGGAAAAGCTTCAATATGCAGCAAGAACCCAAACCCAATACTACTTGAATGACCTTCTTGGACAGAGACAGTGGCAGTTCGGATCTCTTTTTGACAGCCTCAGTAAGTTAAAAACAAATTGTTAGTTTGTATACATGTATCCATCATGCAGTCACACCATCAGAGATAACATATGTAGAAGATGCATTAATGCACAATGACCTTGATAAATAAAAGTTTTCGGTGAGGCTGCATTCGGTCTTATTTGCTTGCAAATTATAGACTGCTTTTGTGTATTGAAGAGTTAAGATATATTTTCATCAAAATCTGAAAATATATCTTAACTCTGCAACAGCCATGACACAATACTCCTATCTTTTATTTTCAATTTCAGCACCTGAACAGCAAGCTTATGCAAACAGTGTAGCCACTGAATATTTTGAAGAGGCTTTCGCAGATGAGTTCGCAGATGACACAGATAATGCTAAAAAGAGAAGCATGGGGACACCCAATGTCATCTTCTTCCTTATCGATGATCTTGGTGAGTGGCAGAGAGTAAAAAAATTTATTTTTGGAATCATGTAACCCTAAGACCATTGCACCAAGCTGTTAATACATTACAGACACTATCGTCAAGTACAGATTGCTTATCTATCTTGTTTTTAATATGATCAAGGTTCAAATGATGTGCCATGGACCAACTCCGAAGTAGTGGCCCCTTACATGATGGACTTAGCTACAAATGGTGTTATCCTTGACAACTACTATGCCCAACCAGTGTGCTCCCCATCCAGAGGTGCCGTCATGACTGGAAATTATGCATGGCATAATGGCATGCAGCATGACGTCATTGCTTACACTGTACCTGAATGTGCTCCTAAAGATCTGCAGTTCATCTCTGAGAAACTGAAGGGAGCTGGATATGCTACTCATGCTCTTGGAAAGTGAGTAATGCATGCATGAATTTTCTTAAATATGATCCAGTTTTAATACACTTGCTATGTCATATATAAAAAACTCTCTGCACAAAAGTCATTTGTGTTACAAGAATGAACCTCTCACTTCCTAGGTGGCATCTTGGTTTCTGCAATGTGGAATGCACCCCCACCTACCGTGGCTTTGACTCATTCTTTGGCTTCTACCAGGGCTACATTGACCACTACTCACACATGGTTGCTCATGGCTATGACTGGTGGGACAATGTGGCTGGTGGTGGTGAACAATCCAGAATGGACTTGCAAGGACAGTATGCTGGAGTAAGTTACTTCAATTCGTTACACATTTTAAGAGGAAGATTGTGAAATATCTAACACCAGAGGATGGAGATGAAATGTAATCTTTTGTAGACCCCAATTTAAAATCATTAACTGAAGTCAATGTTCTATGAATCATTTTCAACTAATTTCAGGACCTTCTGAATGAGCGTGCTGTAGAAATCATCAACAGCCATGACACCAATACTCCAATGTACATGTACTTTGCCCACTCTAGTGTGCACACCCCCATCCAGGCTCCTGAAAAGTACACTTCCAATTACCCTGGCTTGGATCATCATAGGGCTACATACCTTGGCATGGTCAGTGGCATTGATGACACCTTGCAACAGGTCACTGAAGCACTGAAAGCTAAAGGAATGTACGATAACACTGTCATCATCTTCACATCTGATAACGGTGCCGAGTTCCATGCTGGATCTAATGGAAACCTCAGAGGATCCAAGACAACTTTCTATGAGGCTGGAATCAAGGTGCCTGGATTCATCCACTCTCCCTTCATCACAGCCCCAGGACACAGTGATGGGTAATGCATGTTTTCTTTCAACTGCAGCACAAGCAATAATACTGATAAATATTCTAAAGAAAATAGAGTAGAAATATTCTAAAGAAAATAGAGTAGAATAGGTATTAGCTCTTTCCTTTTTCTTCAGTCTTATGCACATCAGTGACTGGCATGCAACCATCTTGAGCATGGTGGGTCTTGACAACTCTGGAATTGATGGTATTGACCAAACTGAACTTCTCTTCAATGGTGGAAGCAGCACAAGGGATGAAATCATCTTCCAAATCGACTCAACCTTCCCTCAGTTCCTTGGTAATGAAGCCATCCGTGTTGGTGACTACAAACTTCTCCGTGGATTCCCTGGTCTTTACGATGGCTATGAAAGTGATGGTTCTCTTGGTTTCACCCACTTGGTTGACTTCATGAGATCCAAACGGGGTGTCCATAACAACCAGACCTTGGCAAGGAAGGAAATGGAAGCCCTGAAAAGAGGCAACTACAACTTTGACTGGGGTGCTATTGCTGCTTATGTCAAGTCTGTGGCAAATGTTGTACAGCTTTACAATGTCATTGGTAAGTATATATCACCAGTGGTTAAAAAGAATGGTCTTATGACATTGCACAGACCTATAACATTTAATTTCTTTCAGCATATAAATATTTCTATGCCTAAAAAATGGGTTTTATTACAAGCACTTAAGTACCGCTTTACAATTTTGTTGGTAAGTTTATATCACCAATAAATTTATAGGTAAAAAAAACATGGTCTTATGACATTGCACCAACCTATAGCATTGCATTTCTTATAGCAGTCATACAGTTTATTTCAAAAACTATTTGTCTTCACAGAGGATCCAGAAGAAAGGAACAACTTGGCTGATGCTGACCCTGACAGAGTTGCAGAACTCATTGCTAAACTGGATGCAGCAAAGGCAACTGAGAGAATCCCAGATCTGAAGGCCCAGATCCCAGTTCAAGCAGGAGAAGCTTCTAACTTTGGAGGAATATGGACCCCAGGCTGGTGCTAAAGAGCATGACCTTTTGTTCTTTGATGGCCTTGACTTTTTATTTCTATCTCGTGTATTGTAGAAATGGCACACAATAAAAGGTTTTAAACCAACATCTGACTGGCGTATGTGTTTGACAATAGATTTCATACATTGACTATTTAAGAGAGGAGGACATTAAATTTCTGTTCACATATGATCACTTCTTTTAAGATACATATGTGAAAAAAACTGTAATCAAATGAACACAACTAAAGCCCAATTGCTGTCAGAAGAGGGTTGAAATATTAATCCAGAAAATTTCATTATCTTGATGGGAAAAGATACCTGTTCCAAATGCTTTGAGTATTACCTTTCTATAGGAAAACCACAACTTGTCCCTGATATGTTTGACAGATCACACATATATATGAAGTCTTAAGACTGCATATGTTATGTAATTCTTTTGTAAATAATGTCAGATGAAGAAAAGATATTTTGTCCAAATCTAAGCTATCCTGACGATTACAAAATCATGATAATTCACAAAAAATGAGCTCTACAGTGATCAAAGCTAATAAAGCCCTTAGTTACCACATTCAAAAAATGCATAAATGAATGTTTTAGACATAATTGAATCAGTAACCATGGAATTGTGTGCAGTGGAATAAGCTAAACAACATCCTTTTCTTAGTTGACCACATGGTAACAACAGGCATGATGCCTAAAACAGTTCAGGTACTTCAAGCTGCAGCAGTGGCTGAACTCACTAAGGTGTTAGTCTCTTCAACAAGGATTGGGAGGGCAGCAGTTCAACTCCAGATCAAATATTTCAATTTTAGTATGTTTACATGTCATTAATATCTTCTGTCAACTTTCTTTATATGGAAGCTTTTTTTTATAAATGATGTCATTGTATTTGCATTTTTTCAATTTCACACTGGAAAATTAAACTCTCCCATTTCTCTCACATTGCCAGATATCTATTAATTTTCTTGTTTGGCTTCTGCAGAATGACCCTCAGGTAATGATATGCTTTAAGATTTTGATGAGGTTAAGTTCCTAAACTTTGTGTCACTGGCACACCACACCCTGGAGGTTTATGGCCATTTAGCCTATTATAATATTGAGTGTTTGGATTACACCACTTCTTCAATAGAACTGATTTATCAGTACTAGAAGCACTTCAGTACTTAAATTCATAGAAATCAAAGTATAAAATATATTAAACTTTTTACATTTTGATCAAATGGGCAGATGCTTTGTCATGTAAACTTTGGACACATGAAACATGGATAGAGGTTTTGGTGGGCAAAAAACTGGATATGTAAATAGATATCACATAGATCATTTAAAAATGTCACACATACAACAGACATAATCACAGTATATGACCAGTGCATTTTCTTAGGATTACACAGTCATAAGGAAACTGAGTGTGTCTCCACACAACATTTTGAAATATGTCTAATACACATTTTTAATGACAATAAGCAACTGTAACACTTATGTGGAAGAGGCAACACATAACTGATGGAACAAATGTATTTTTTTCACTCTAGTGTCACCCTGTCAAATGGAGACAATATGATTCATTGCACATATATGCACTTTATTCATATAGCCAATATATTAATTTGAAAGCGTTTTTTTTATTGATTAAATAATAATTAAGAATGCCTCATCTTCTTATAGTTGCAGCACATTTCTAGGCCTGAAACAGCTCCAGTGGAACAGACTTATAAATTAACTATCAAAATGGCAACATCAACTTAAGTATTAAAAGCTCAGATTTCAAAATAGTTTCTAATGGTCTCTGATTGTATAGCTTTACTATAACTGGAAGTATTAAGTCTACTTAAATGAACTTTGAAAAGAGATCCTGACAGAAATACATGGTGGTGCCATTGTATGATTGGCTGTTTGAGTTCTGAGCATGCTCACTCGGTGTCTATTCAAGGGGAGCGAGTAATATAAAATGGGGTGTGCATGAGGATGAGACATGCTCTTCTGACATCAGAGGTCCAGCACCATGAGGCCTTTCTTGACATTTTGCCTTTTGGCCACACTCTTCTCTGCAAGTCTTGCACTACCTAAGGGTGAGTTATATGAAATACACTTTCTGCACAGTCTTCTTTCTATTTAGCATTCATATATCAAGACCAAGTATCCATATAACACTGCAAATTTCTTTAGACTGCAAAAAGGTTTTACTAATTTCTGAACACAGTTTCAAAAGCCGATCATGAAGCACTATGCTTTTTCAAACTATACTGTACTTCACATTTTACCAAATGTTTTTTATCAAATCAAGACAAACTGAAAGAAATTCTAAAAGAAGTGGAGAAAGAGTTGGAAAAGAAGGAAAAGCTTCAATATGCAGCAAGAACCCAAACCCAATACTACTTGAATGACCTTCTTGGACAGAGACAGTGGCAGTTCGGATCTCTTTTTGACAGCCTCAGTAAGTTAAAAACAAATTGTTAGTTTGTATACATGTATCCATCATGCAGTCACACCATCAGAGATAACATATGTAGAAGATGCATTAATGCACAATGACCTTGATAAATAAAAGTTTTCGGTGAGGCTGCATTCGGTCTTATTTGCTTGCAAATTATAGACTGCTTTTGTGTATTGAAGAGTTAAGATATATTTTCATCAAAATCTGAAAATATATCTTAACTCTGCAACAGCCATGACACAATACTCCTATCTTTTATTTTCAATTTCAGCACCTGAACAGCAAGCTTATGCAAACAGTGTAGCCACTGAATATTTTGAAGAGGCTTTCGCAGATGAGTTCGCAGATGACACAGATAATGCTAAAAAGAGAAGCATGGGGACACCCAATGTCATCTTCTTCCTTATCGATGATCTTGGTGAGTGGCAGAGAGTAAAAAAATTTATTTTTGGAATCATGTAACCCTAAGACCATTGCACCAAGCTGTTAATACATTACAGACACTATCGTCAAGTACAGATTGCTTATCTATCTTGTTTTTAATATGATCAAGGTTCAAATGATGTGCCATGGACCAACTCCGAAGTAGTGGCCCCTTACATGATGGACTTAGCTACAAATGGTGTTATCCTTGACAACTACTATGCCCAACCAGTGTGCTCCCCATCCAGAGGTGCCGTCATGACTGGAAATTATGCATGGCATAATGGCATGCAGCATGACGTCATTGCTTACACTGTACCTGAATGTGCTCCTAAAGATCTGCAGTTCATCTCTGAGAAACTGAAGGGAGCTGGATATGCTACTCATGCTCTTGGAAAGTGAGTAATGCATGCATGAATTTTCTTAAATATGATCCAGTTTTAATACACTTGCTATGTCATATATAAAAAAACTCTCTGCACAAAAGTCATTTGTGTTACAAGAATGAACCTCTCACTTCCTAGGTGGCATCTTGGTTTCTGCAATGTGGAATGCACCCCCACCTACCGTGGCTTTGACTCATTCTTTGGCTTCTACCAGGGCTACATTGACCACTACTCACACATGGTTGCTCATGGCTATGACTGGTGGGACAATGTGGCTGGTGGTGGTGAACAATCCAGAATGGACTTGCAAGGACAGTATGCTGGAGTAAGTTACTTCAATTCGTTACACATTTTAAGAGGAAGATTGTGAAATATCTAACACCAGAGGATGGAGATGAAATGTAATCTTTTGTAGACCCCAATTTAAAATCATTAACTGAAGTCAATGTTCTATGAATCATTTTCAACTAATTTCAGGACCTTCTGAATGAGCGTGCTGTAGAAATCATCAACAGCCATGACACCAATACTCCAATGTACATGTACTTTGCCCACTCTAGTGTGCACACCCCCATCCAGGCTCCTGAAAAGTACACTTCCAATTACCCTGGCTTGGATCATCATAGGGCTACATACCTTGGCATGGTCAGTGGCATTGATGACACCTTGCAACAGGTCACTGAAGCACTGAAAGCTAAAGGAATGTACGATAACACTGTCATCATCTTCACATCTGATAACGGTGCCGAGTTCCATGCTGGATCTAATGGAAACCTCAGAGGATCCAAGACAACTTTCTATGAGGCTGGAATCAAGGTGCCTGGATTCATCCACTCTCCCTTCATCACAGCCCCAGGACACAGTGATGGGTAATGCATGTTTTCTTTCAACTGCAGCACAAGCAATAATACTGATAAATATTCTAAAGAAAATAGAGTAGAAATATTCTAAAGAAAATAGAGTAGAATAGGTATTAGCTCTTTCCTTTTTCTTCAGTCTTATGCACATCAGTGACTGGCATGCAACCATCTTGAGCATGGTGGGTCTTGACAACTCTGGAATTGATGGTATTGACCAAACTGAACTTCTCTTCAATGGTGGAAGCAGCACAAGGGATGAAATCATCTTCCAAATCGACTCAACCTTCCCTCAGTTCCTTGGTAATGAAGCCATCCGTGTTGGTGACTACAAACTTCTCCGTGGATTCCCTGGTCTTTACGATGGCTATGAAAGTGATGGTTCTCTTGGTTTCACCCACTTGGTTGACTTCATGAGATCCAAACGGGGTGTCCATAACAACCAGACCTTGGCAAGGAAGGAAATGGAAGCCCTGAAAAGAGGCAACTACAACTTTGACTGGGGTGCTATTGCTGCTTATGTCAAGTCTGTGGCAAATGTTGTACAGCTTTACAATGTCATTGGTAAGTATATATCACCAGTGGTTAAAAAGAATGGTCTTATGACATTGCACAGACCTATAACATTTAATTTCTTTCAGCATATAAATATTTCTATGCCTAAAAAATGGGTTTTATTACAAGCACTTAAGTACCGCTTTACAATTTTGTTGGTAAGTTTATATCACCAATAAATTTATAGGTAAAAAAAACATGGTCTTATGACATTGCACCAACCTATAGCATTGCATTTCTTATAGCAGTCATACAGTTTATTTCAAAAACTATTTGTCTTCACAGAGGATCCAGAAGAAAGGAACAACTTGGCTGATGCTGACCCTGACAGAGTTGCAGAACTCATTGCTAAACTGGATGCAGCAAAGGCAACTGAGAGAATCCCAGATCTGAAGGCCCAGATCCCAGTTCAAGCAGGAGAAGCTTCTAACTTTGGAGGAATATGGACCCCAGGCTGGTGCTAAAGAGCATGACCTTTTGTTCTTTGATGGCCTTGACTTTTTATTTCTATCTCGTGTATTGTAGAAATGGCACACAATAAAAGGTTTTAAACCAACATCTGACTGGCGTATGTGTTTGACAATAGATTTCATACATTGACTATTTAAGAGAGGAGGACATTAAATTTCTGTTCACATATGATCACTTCTTTTAAGATACATATGTGAAAAAAACTGTAATCAAATGAACACAACTAAAGCCCAATTGCTGTCAGAAGAGGGTTGAAATATTAATCCAGAAAATTTCATTATCTTGATGGGAAAAGATACCTGTTCCAAATGCTTTGAGTATTACCTTTCTATAGGAAAACCACAACTTGTCCCTGATATGTTTGACAGATCACACATATATATGAAGTCTTAAGACTGCATATGTTATGTAATTCTTTTGTAAATAATGTCAGATGAAGAAAAGATATCTTGTCCAAATCTAAGCTATCCTGACGATTACAAAATCATGATAATTCACAAAAAATGAGCTCTACAGTGATCAAAGCTAATAAAGCCCTTAGTTACCACATTCAAAAAATGCATAAATGAATGTTTTAGACATAATTGAATCAGTAACCATGGAATTGTGTGCAGTGGAATAAGCTAAACAACATCCTTTTCTTAGTTGACCACATGGTAACAACAGGCATGATGCCTAAAACAGTTCAGGTACTTCAAGCTGCAGCAGTGGCTGAACTCACTAAGGTGTTAGTCTCTTCAACAAGGATTGGGAGGGCAGCAGTTCAACTCCAGATCAAATATTTCAATTTTAGTATGTTTACATGTCATTAATATCTTCTGTCAACTTTCTTTATATGGAAGCTTTTTTTTATAAATGATGTCATTGTATTTGCATTTTTTCAATTTCACACTGGAAAATTAAACTCTCCCATTTCTCTCACATTGCCAGATTTCTATTAATTTTCTTGTTTGGCTTCTGCAGAATGACCCTCAGGTAATGATATGCTTTAAGATTTTGATGAGGTTAAGTTCCTAAACTTTGTGTCACTGGCACACCACACCCTGGAGGTTTATGGCCATTTAGCCTATTATAATATTGAGTGTTTGGATTACACCACTTCTTCAATAGAACTGATTTATCAGTACTAGAAGCACTTCAGTACTTAAATTCATAGAAATCAAAGTATAAAATATATTAAACTTTTTACATTTTGATCAAATGGGCAGATGCTTTGTCATGTAAACTTTGGACACATGAAACATGGATAGAGGTTTTGGTGGGCAAAAAACTGGATATGTAAATAGATATCACATAGATCATTTAAAAATGTCACACATACAACAGACATAATCACAGTATATGACCAGTGCATTTTCTTAGGATTACACAGTCATAAGGAAACTGAGTGTGTCTCCACACAACATTTTGAAATATGTCTAATACACATTTTTAATGACAATAAGCAACTGTAACACTTATGTGGAAGAGGCAACACATAACTGATGGAACAAATGTATTTTTTTCACTCTAGTGTCACCCTGTCAAATGGAGACAATATGATTCATTGCACATATATGCACTTTATTCATATAGCCAATATATTAATTTGAAAGCGTTTTTTTTATTGATTAAATAATAATTAAGAATGCCTCATCTTCTTATAGTTGCAGCACATTTCTAGGCCTGAAACAGCTCCAGTGGAACAGACTTATAAATTAACTATCAAAATGGCAACATCAACTTAAGTATTAAAAGCTCAGATTTCAAAATAGTTTCTAATGGTCTCTGATTGTATAGCTTTACTATAACTGGAAGTATTAAGTCTACTTAAATGAACTTTGAAAAGAGATCCTGACAGAAATACATGGTGGTGCCATTGTATGATTGGCTGTTTGAGTTCTGAGCATGCTCACTCGGTGTCTATTCAAGGGGAGCGAGTAATATAAAATGGGGTGTGCATGAGGATGAGACATGCTCTTCTGACATCAGAGGTCCAGCACCATGAGGCCTTTCTTGACATTTTGCCTTTTGGCCACACTCTTCTCTGCAAGTCTTGCACTACCTAAGGGTGAGTTATATGAAATACACTTTCTGCACAGTCTTCTTTCTATTTAGCATTCATATATCAAGACCAAGTATCCATATAACACTGCAAATTTCTTTAGACTGCAAAAAGGTTTTACTAATTTCTGAACACAGTTTCAAAAGCCGATCATGAAGCACTATGCTTTTTCAAACTATACTGTACTTCACATTTTACCAAATGTTTTTTATCAAATCAAGACAAACTGAAAGAAATTCTAAAAGAAGTGGAGAAAGAGTTGGAAAAGAAGGAAAAGCTTCAATATGCAGCAAGAACCCAAACCCAATACTACTTGAATGACCTTCTTGGACAGAGACAGTGGCAGTTCGGATCTCTTTTTGACAGCCTCAGTAAGTTAAAAACAAATTGTTAGTTTGTATACATGTATCCATCATGCAGTCACACCATCAGAGATAACATATGTAGAAGATGCATTAATGCACAATGACCTTGATAAATAAAAGTTTTCGGTGAGGCTGCATTCGGTCTTATTTGCTTGCAAATTATAGACTGCTTTTGTGTATTGAAGAGTTAAGATATATTTTCATCAAAATCTGAAAATATATCTTAACTCTGCAACAGCCATGACACAATACTCCTATCTTTTATTTTCAATTTCAGCACCTGAACAGCAAGCTTATGCAAACAGTGTAGCCACTGAATATTTTGAAGAGGCTTTCGCAGATGAGTTCGCAGATGACACAGATAATGCTAAAAAGAGAAGCATGGGGACACCCAATGTCATCTTCTTCCTTATCGATGATCTTGGTGAGTGGCAGAGAGTAAAAAAATTTATTTTTGGAATCATGTAACCCTAAGACCATTGCACCAAGCTGTTAATACATTACAGACACTATCGTCAAGTACAGATTGCTTATCTATCTTGTTTTTAATATGATCAAGGTTCAAATGATGTGCCATGGACCAACTCCGAAGTAGTGGCCCCTTACATGATGGACTTAGCTACAAATGGTGTTATCCTTGACAACTACTATGCCCAACCAGTGTGCTCCCCATCCAGAGGTGCCGTCATGACTGGAAATTATGCATGGCATAATGGCATGCAGCATGACGTCATTGCTTACACTGTACCTGAATGTGCTCCTAAAGATCTGCAGTTCATCTCTGAGAAACTGAAGGGAGCTGGATATGCTACTCATGCTCTTGGAAAGTGAGTAATGCATGCATGAATTTTCTTAAATATGATCCAGTTTTAATACACTTGCTATGTCATATATAAAAAAACTCTCTGCACAAAAGTCATTTGTGTTACAAGAATGAACCTCTCACTTCCTAGGTGGCATCTTGGTTTCTGCAATGTGGAATGCACCCCCACCTACCGTGGCTTTGACTCATTCTTTGGCTTCTACCAGGGCTACATTGACCACTACTCACACATGGTTGCTCATGGCTATGACTGGTGGGACAATGTGGCTGGTGGTGGTGAACAATCCAGAATGGACTTGCAAGGACAGTATGCTGGAGTAAGTTACTTCAATTCGTTACACATTTTAAGAGGAAGATTGTGAAATATCTAACACCAGAGGATGGAGATGAAATGTAATCTTTTGTAGACCCCAATTTAAAATCATTAACTGAAGTCAATGTTCTATGAATCATTTTCAACTAATTTCAGGACCTTCTGAATGAGCGTGCTGTAGAAATCATCAACAGCCATGACACCAATACTCCAATGTACATGTACTTTGCCCACTCTAGTGTGCACACCCCCATCCAGGCTCCTGAAAAGTACACTTCCAATTACCCTGGCTTGGATCATCATAGGGCTACATACCTTGGCATGGTCAGTGGCATTGATGACACCTTGCAACAGGTCACTGAAGCACTGAAAGCTAAAGGAATGTACGATAACACTGTCATCATCTTCACATCTGATAACGGTGCCGAGTTCCATGCTGGATCTAATGGAAACCTCAGAGGATCCAAGACAACTTTCTATGAGGCTGGAATCAAGGTGCCTGGATTCATCCACTCTCCCTTCATCACAGCCCCAGGACACAGTGATGGGTAATGCATGTTTTCTTTCAACTGCAGCACAAGCAATAATACTGATAAATATTCTAAAGAAAATAGAGTAGAAATATTCTAAAGAAAATAGAGTAGAATAGGTATTAGCTCTTTCCTTTTTCTTCAGTCTTATGCACATCAGTGACTGGCATGCAACCATCTTGAGCATGGTGGGTCTTGACAACTCTGGAATTGATGGTATTGACCAAACTGAACTTCTCTTCAATGGTGGAAGCAGCACAAGGGATGAAATCATCTTCCAAATCGACTCAACCTTCCCTCAGTTCCTTGGTAATGAAGCCATCCGTGTTGGTGACTACAAACTTCTCCGTGGATTCCCTGGTCTTTACGATGGCTATGAAAGTGATGGTTCTCTTGGTTTCACCCACTTGGTTGACTTCATGAGATCCAAACGGGGTGTCCATAACAACCAGACCTTGGCAAGGAAGGAAATGGAAGCCCTGAAAAGAGGCAACTACAACTTTGACTGGGGTGCTATTGCTGCTTATGTCAAGTCTGTGGCAAATGTTGTACAGCTTTACAATGTCATTGGTAAGTATATATCACCAGTGGTTAAAAAGAATGGTCTTATGACATTGCACAGACCTATAACATTTAATTTCTTTCAGCATATAAATATTTCTATGCCTAAAAAATGGGTTTTATTACAAGCACTTAAGTACCGCTTTACAATTTTGTTGGTAAGTTTATATCACCAATAAATTTATAGGTAAAAAAAACATGGTCTTATGACATTGCACCAACCTATAGCATTGCATTTCTTATAGCAGTCATACAGTTTATTTCAAAAACTATTTGTCTTCACAGAGGATCCAGAAGAAAGGAACAACTTGGCTGATGCTGACCCTGACAGAGTTGCAGAACTCATTGCTAAACTGGATGCAGCAAAGGCAACTGAGAGAATCCCAGATCTGAAGGCCCAGATCCCAGTTCAAGCAGGAGAAGCTTCTAACTTTGGAGGAATATGGACCCCAGGCTGGTGCTAAAGAGCATGACCTTTTGTTCTTTGATGGCCTTGACTTTTTATTTCTATCTCGTGTATTGTAGAAATGGCACACAATAAAAGGTTTTAAACCAACATCTGACTGGCGTATGTGTTTGACAATAGATTTCATACATTGACTATTTAAGAGAGGAGGACATTAAATTTCTGTTCACATATGATCACTTCTTTTAAGATACATATGTGAAAAAAACTGTAATCAAATGAACACAACTAAAGCCCAATTGCTGTCAGAAGAGGGTTGAAATATTAATCCAGAAAATTTCATTATCTTGATGGGAAAAGATACCTGTTCCAAATGCTTTGAGTATTACCTTTCTATAGGAAAACCACAACTTGTCCCTGATATGTTTGACAGATCACACATATATATGAAGTCTTAAGACTGCATATGTTATGTAATTCTTTTGTAAATAATGTCAGATGAAGAAAAGATATTTTGTCCAAATCTAAGCTATCCTGACGATTACAAAATCATGATAATTCACAAAAAATGAGCTCTACAGTGATCAAAGCTAATAAAGCCCTTAGTTACCACATTCAAAAAATACATAAATGAATGTTTTAGACATAATTGAATCAGTAACCATGGAATTGTGTGCAGTGGAATAAGCTAAACAACATCCTTTTCTTAGTTGACCACATGGTAACAACAGGCATGATGCCTAAAACAGTTCAGGTACTTCAAGCTGCAGCAGTGGCTGAACTCACTAAGGTGTTAGTCTCTTCAACAAGGATTGGGAGGGCAGCAGTTCAACTCCAGATCAAATATTTCAATTTTAGTATGTTTACATGTCATTAATATCTTCTGTCAACTTTCTTTATATGGAAGCTTTTTTTTATAAATGATGTCATTGTATTTGCATTTTTTCAATTTCACACTGGAAAATTAAACTCTCCCATTTCTCTCACATTGCCAGATATCTATTAATTTTCTTGTTTGGCTTCTGCAGAATGACCCTCAGGTAATGATATGCTTTAAGATTTTGATGAGGTTAAGTTCCTAAACTTTGTGTCACTGGCACACCACACCCTGGAGGTTTATGGCCATTTAGCCTATTATAATATTGAGTGTTTGGATTACACCACTTCTTCAATAGAACTGATTTATCAGTACTAGAAGCACTTCAGTACTTAAATTCATAGAAATCAAAGTATAAAATATATTAAACTTTTTACATTTTGATCAAATGGGCAGTTGCTTTGTCATGTAAACTTTGGACACATGAAACATGGATAGAGGTTTTGGTGGGCAAAAAACTGGATATGTAAATAGATATCACATAGATCATTTAAAAATGTCACACATACAACAGACATAATCACAGTATATGACCAGTGCATTTTCTTAGGATTACACAGTCATAAGGAAACTGAGTGTGTCTCCACACAACATTTTGAAATATGTCTAATACACATTTTTAATGACAATAAGCAACTGTAACACTTATGTGGAATAGGCAACACATAACTGATGGAACAAATGTATTTTTTTCACTCTAGTATCACCCTGTCAAATGGAGACAATATGATTCATTGCACATATATGCACTTTATTCATATAGCCAATATATTAATTTGAAAGCGTTTTTTTTATTGATTAAATAATAATTAAGAATGCCTCATCTTCTTATAGTTGTAGCACATTTCTAGGCCTGAAACAGCTCCAGTGGAACAGACTTATAAATTAACTATCAAAATGGCAACATCAACTTAAGTATTAAAAGCTCAGATTTCAAAATAGTTTCTAATGGTCTCTAATTGTATAGCTTTACTATAACTGGAAGTATTAAGTCTACTTAAATGAACTTTGAAAAGAGATCCTGACAGAAATACACGGTGGTGCCATTGTATGATTGGCTGTTTGAGTTCTGAGCATGCTCACTCGGTGTCTATTCAAGGGGAGCGAGTAATATAAAATGGGGTGTGCATGGGGATGAGACATGCTCTTCTGACATCAGAGGTCCAGCACCATGAGGCCTTTCTTGACATTTTGCCTTTTGGCCACACTCTTCTCTGCAAGTCTTGCACTACCTAAGGGTGAGTTATATGAAATACACTTTCTGCACAGTCTTCTTTCTATTTAGCATTCATATATCAAGACCAAGTATCCATATAACACTGCAAATTTCTTTAGACTGCAAAAAGGTTTTACTATTTTCTGAACACAGTTTCAAAAGCCGATCATGAAGCACTATGCTTTTTCAAACTATACTGTACTTCGCATTTTACCAAATGTTTTTTATCAAATCAAGACAAACTGAAAGAAATTCTAAAAGAAGTGGAGAAAGAGTTGGAAAAAAAGGAAAAGCTTCAATATGCAGCAAGAACCCAAACCCAATACTACTTGAATGACCTTCTTGGACAGAGACAGTGGCAGTTCGGATCTCTTTTTGACAGCCTCAGTAAGTTAAAAACAAATTGTAAGTTTGTATACATGTATCCATCATGCAGTCACACCATCAGAGATAACATATGTAGAAGATGCATTAATGCACAATGACCTTGATAAATAAAAGTTTTCGGTGAGGCTGCATTCGGTCTTATTTGCTTGCAAATTATAGACTGCTTTTGTGTATTGAAGAGTTAAGATATATTTTCATCAAAATCTGAAAATATATCTTAACTCTGCAACAGCCATGACACAATACTCCTATCTTTTATTTTCAATTTCAGCACCTGAACAGCAAGCTTATGCAAACAGTGTAGCCACTGAATATTTTGAAGAGGCTTTCGCAGATGAGTTCGCAGATGACACAGATAATGCTAAAAAGAGAAGCATGGGGACACCCAATGTCATCTTCTTCCTTATCGATGATCTTGGTGAGTGGCAGAGAGTAAAAAAATTTATTTTTGGAATCATGTAACCCTAAGACCATTGCACCAAGCTGTTAATACATTACAGACACTATCGTCAAGTACAGATTGCTTATCTATCTTGTTTTTAATATGATCAAGGTTCAAATGATGTGCCATGGACCAACTCCGAAGTAGTGGCCCCTTACATGATGGACTTAGCTACAAATGGTGTTATCCTTGACAACTACTATGCCCAACCAGTGTGCTCCCCATCCAGAGGTGCCGTCATGACTGGAAATTATGCATGGCATAATGGCATGCAGCATGACGTCATTGCTTACACTGTACCTGAATGTGCTCCTAAAGATCTGCAGTTCATCTCTGAGAAACTGAAGGGAGCTGGATATGCTACTCATGCTCTTGGAAAGTGAGTAATGCATGCATGAATTTTCTTAAATATGATCCAGTTTTAATACACTTGCTATGTCATATATAAAAAACTCTCTGCACAAAAGTCATTTGTGTTACAAGAATGAACCTCTCACTTCCTAGGTGGCATCTTGGTTTCTGCAATGTGGAATGCACCCCCACCTACCGTGGCTTTGACTCATTCTTTGGCTTCTACCAGGGCTACATTGACCACTACTCACACATGGTTGCTCATGGCTATGACTGGTGGGACAATGTGGCTGGTGGTGGTGAACAATCCAGAATGGACTTGCAAGGACAGTATGCTGGAGTAAGTTACTTCAATTCGTTACACATTTTAAGAGGAAGATTGTGAAATATCTAACACCAGAGGATGGAGATGAAATGTAATCTTTTGTAGACCCCAATTTAAAATCATTAACTGAAGTCAATGTTCTATGAATCATTTTCAACTAATTTCAGGACCTTCTGAATGAGCGTGCTGTAGAAATCATCAACAGCCATGACACCAATACTCCAATGTACATGTACTTTGCCCACTCTAGTGTGCACACCCCCATCCAGGCTCCTGAAAAGTACACTTCCAATTACCCTGGCTTGGATCATCATAGGGCTACATACCTTGGCATGGTCAGTGGCATTGATGACACCTTGCAACAGGTCACTGAAGCACTGAAAGCTAAAGGAATGTACGATAACACTGTCATCATCTTCACATCTGATAACGGTGCCGAGTTCCATGCTGGATCTAATGGAAACCTCAGAGGATCCAAGACAACTTTCTATGAGGCTGGAATCAAGGTGCCTGGATTCATCCACTCTCCCTTCATCACAGCCCCAGGACACAGTGATGGGTAATGCATGTTTTCTTTCAACTGCAGCACAAGCAATAATACTGATAAATATTCTAAAGAAAATAGAGTAGAAATATTCTAAAGAAAATAGAGTAGAATAGGTATTAGCTCTTTCCTTTTTCTTCAGTCTTATGCACATCAGTGACTGGCATGCAACCATCTTGAGCATGGTGGGTCTTGACAACTCTGGAATTGATGGTATTGACCAAACTGAACTTCTCTTCAATGGTGGAAGCAGCACAAGGGATGAAATCATCTTCCAAATCGACTCAACCTTCCCTCAGTTCCTTGGTAATGAAGCCATCCGTGTTGGTGACTACAAACTTCTCCGTGGATTCCCTGGTCTTTACGATGGCTATGAAAGTGATGGTTCTCTTGGTTTCACCCACTTGGTTGACTTCATGAGATCCAAACGGGGTGTCCATAACAACCAGACCTTGGCAAGGAAGGAAATGGAAGCCCTGAAAAGAGGCAACTACAACTTTGACTGGGGTGCTATTGCTGCTTATGTCAAGTCTGTGGCAAATGTTGTACAGCTTTACAATGTCATTGGTAAGTATATATCACCAGTGGTTAAAAAGAATGGTCTTATGACATTGCACAGACCTATAACATTTAATTTCTTTCAGCATATAAATATTTCTATGCCTAAAAAATGGGTTTTATTACAAGCACTTAAGTACCGCTTTACAATTTTGTTGGTAAGTTTATATCACCAATAAATTTATAGGTAAAAAAAACATGGTCTTATGACATTGCACCAACCTATAGCATTGCATTTCTTATAGCAGTCATACAGTTTATTTCAAAAACTATTTGTCTTCACAGAGGATCCAGAAGAAAGGAACAACTTGGCTGATGCTGACCCTGACAGAGTTGCAGAACTCATTGCTAAACTGGATGCAGCAAAGGCAACTGAGAGAATCCCAGATCTGAAGGCCCAGATCCCAGTTCAAGCAGGAGAAGCTTCTAACTTTGGAGGAATATGGACCCCAGGCTGGTGCTAAAGAGCATGACCTTTTGTTCTTTGATGGCCTTGACTTTTTATTTCTATCTCGTGTATTGTAGAAATGGCACACAATAAAAGGTTTTAAACCAACATCTGACTGGTGTATGTGTTTGACAATAGATTTCATACATTGACTATTTAAGAGAGGAGGACATTAAATTTCTGTTCACATATGATCACTTCTTTTAAGATACATATGTGAAAAAAACTGTAATCAAATGAACACAACTAAAGCCCAATTGCTGTCAGAAGAGGGTTGAAATATTAATCCAGAAAATTTCATTATCTTGATGGGAAAAGATACCTGTTCCAAATGCTTTGAGTATTACCTTTCTATAGGAAAACCACAACTTGTCCCTGATATGTTTGACAGATCACACATATATATGAAGTCTTAAGACTGCATATGTTATGTAATTCTTTTGTAAATAATGTCAGATGAAGAAAAGATATTTTGTCCTAATCTAAGCTATCCTGACGATTACAAAATCATGATAATTCACAAAAAATGAGCTCTACAGTGATCAAAGCTAATAAAGCCCTTAGTTACCACATTCAAAAAATGCATAAATGAATGTTTTAGACATAATTGAATCAGTAACCATGGAATTGTGTGCAGTGGAATAAGCTAAACAACATCCTTTTCTTAGTTGACCACATGGTAACAACAGGCATGATGCCTAAAACAGTTCAGGTACTTCAAGCTGCAGCAGTGGCTGAACTCACTAAGGTGTTAGTCTCTTCAACAAGGATTGGGAGGGCAGCAGTTCAACTCCAGATCAAATATTTCAATTTTAGTATGTTTACATGTCATTAATATCTTCTGTCAACTTTCTTTATATGGAAGCTTTTTTTTATAAATGATGTCATTGTATTTGCATTTTTTCAATTTCACACTGGAAAATTAAACTCTCCCATTTCTCTCACATTGCCAGATATCTATTAATTTTCTTGTTTGGCTTCTGCAGAATGACCCTCAGGTAATGATATGCTTTAAGATTTTGATGAGGTTAAGTTCCTAAACTTTGTGTCACTGGCACACCACACCCTGGAGGTTTATGGCCATTTAGCCTATTATAATATTGAGTGTTTGGATTACACCACTTCTTCAATAGAACTGATTTATCAGTACTAGAAGCACTTCAGTACTTAAATTCATAGAAATCAAAGTATAAAATATATTAAACTTTTTACATTTTGATCAAATGGGCAGTTGCTTTGTCATGTAAACTTTGGACACATGAAACATGGATAGAGGTTTTGGTGGGCAAAAAACTGGATATGTAAATAGATATCACATAGATCATTTAAAAATGTCACACATACAACAGACATAATCACAGTATATGACCAGTGCATTTTCTTAGGATTACACAGTCATAAGGAAACTGAGTGTGTCTCCACACAACATTTTGAAATATGTCTAATACACATTTTTAATGACAATAAGCAACTGTAACACTTATGTGGAATAGGCAACACATAACTGATGGAACAAATGTATTTTTTTCACTCTAGTATCACCCTGTCAAATGGAGACAATATGATTCATTGCACATATATGCACTTTATTCATATAGCCAATATATTAATTTGAAAGCGTTTTTTTTATTGATTAAATAATAATTAAGAATGCCTCATCTTCTTATAGTTGCAGCACATTTCTAGGCCTGAAACAGCTCCAGTGGAACAGACTTATAAATTAACTATCAAAATGGCAACATCAACTTAAGTATTAAAAGCTCAGATTTCAAAATAGTTTCTAATGGTCTCTAATTGTATAGCTTTACTATAACTGGAAGTATTAAGTCTACTTAAATGAACTTTGAAAAGAGATCCTGACAGAAATACACGGTGGTGCCATTGTATGATTGGCTGTTTGAGTTCTGAGCATGCTCACTCGGTGTCTATTCAAGGGGAGCGAGTAATATAAAATGGGGTGTGCATGAGGATGAGACATGCTCTTCTGACATCAGAGGTCCAGCACCATGAGGCCTTTCTTGACATTTTGCCTTTTGGCCACACTCTTCTCTGCAAGTCTTGCACTACCTAAGGGTGAGTTATATGAAATACACTTTCTGCACAGTCTTCTTTCTATTTAGCATTCATATATCAAGACCAAGTATCCATATAACACTGCAAATTTCTTTAGACTGCAAAAAGGTTTTACTATTTTCTGAACACAGTTTCAAAAGCCGATCATGAAGCACTATGCTTTTTCAAACTATACTGTACTTCACATTTTACCAAATGTTTTTTATCAAATCAAGACAAACTGAAAGAAATTCTAAAAGAAGTGGAGAAAGAGTTGGAAAAAAACGAAAAGCTTCAATATGCAGCAAGAACCCAAACCCAATACTACTTGAATGACCTTCTTGGACAGAGACAGTGGCAGTTCGGATCTCTTTTTGACAGCCTCAGTAAGTTAAAAACAAATTGTAAGTTTGTATACATGTATCCATCATGCAGTCACACCATCAGAGATAACATATGTAGAAGATGCATTAATGCACAATGACCTTGATAAATAAAAGTTTTCGGTGAGGCTGCATTCGGTCTTATTTGCTTGCAAATTATAGACTGCTTTTGTGTATTGAAGAGTTAAGATATATTTTCATCAAAATCTGAAAATATATCTTAACTCTGCAACAGCCATGACACAATACTCCTATCTTTTATTTTCAATTTCAGCACCTGAACAGCAAGCTTATGCAAACAGTGTAGCCACTGAATATTTTGAAGAGGCTTTCGCAGATGAGTTCGCAGATGACACAGATAATGCTAAAAAGAGAAGCATGGGGACACCCAATGTCATCTTCTTCCTTATCGATGATCTTGGTGAGTGGCAGAGAGTAAAAAAATTTCTTTTTGGAATCATGTAACCCTAAGACCATTGCACCAAGCTGTTAATACATTACAGACACTATCGTCAAGTACAGATTGCTTATCTATCTTGTTTTTAATATGATCAAGGTTCAAATGATGTGCCATGGACCAACTCCGAAGTAGTGGCCCCTTACATGATGGACTTAGCTACAAATGGTGTTATCCTTGACAACTACTATGCCCAACCAGTGTGCTCCCCATCCAGAGGTGCCGTCATGACTGGAAATTATGCATGGCATAATGGCATGCAGCATGACGTCATTGCTTACACTGTACCTGAATGTGCTCCTAAAGATCTGCAGTTCATCTCTGAGAAACTGAAGGGAGCTGGATATGCTACTCATGCTCTTGGAAAGTGAGTAATGCATGCATGAATTTTCTTAAATATGATCCAGTTTTAATACACTTGCTATGTCATATATAAAAAAACTCTCTGCACAAAAGTCATTTGTGTTACAAGAATGAACCTCTCACTTCCTAGGTGGCATCTTGGTTTCTGCAATGTGGAATGCACCCCCACCTACCGTGGCTTTGACTCATTCTTTGGCTTCTACCAGGGCTACATTGACCACTACTCACACATGGTTGCTCATGGCTATGACTGGTGGGACAATGTGGCTGGTGGTGGTGAACAATCCAGAATGGACTTGCAAGGACAGTATGCTGGAGTAAGTTACTTCAATTCGTTACACATTTTAAGAGGAAGATTGTGAAATATCTAACACCAGAGGATGCAGATGAAATGTAATCTTTTGTAGACCCCAATTTAAAATCATTAACTGAAGTCAATGTTCTATGAATCATTTTCAACTAATTTCAGGACCTTCTGAATGAGCGTGCTGTAGAAATCATCAACAGCCATGACACCAATACTCCAATGTACATGTACTTTGCCCACTCTAGTGTGCACACCCCCATCCAGGCTCCTGAAAAGTACACTTCCAATTACCCTGGCTTGGATCATCATAGGGCTACATACCTTGGCATGGTCAGTGGCATTGATGACACCTTGCAACAGGTCACTGAAGCACTGAAAGCTAAAGGAATGTACGATAACACTGTCATCATCTTCACATCTGATAACGGTGCCGAGTTCCATGCTGGATCTAATGGAAACCTCAGAGGATCCAAGACAACTTTCTATGAGGCTGGAATCAAGGTGCCTGGATTCATCCACTCTCCCTTCATCACAGCCCCAGGACACAGTGATGGGTAATGCATGTTTTCTTTCAACTGCAGCACAAGCAATAATACTGATAAATATTCTAAAGAAAATAGAGTAGAAATATTCTAAAGAAAATAGAGTAGAATAGGTATTAGCTCTTTCCTTTTTCTTCAGTCTTATGCACATCAGTGACTGGCATGCAACCATCTTGAGCATGGTGGGTCTTGACAACTCTGGAATTGATGGTATTGACCAAACTGAACTTCTCTTCAATGGTGGAAGCAGCACAAGGGATGAAATCATCTTCCAAATCGACTCAACCTTCCCTCAGTTCCTTGGTAATGAAGCCATCCGTGTTGGTGACTACAAACTTCTCCGTGGATTCCCTGGTCTTTACGATGGCTATGAAAGTGATGGTTCTCTTGGTTTCACCCACTTGGTTGACTTCATGAGATCCAAACGGGGTGTCCATAACAACCAGACCTTGGCAAGGAAGGAAATGGAAGCCCTGAAAAGAGGCAACTACAACTTTGACTGGGGTGCTATTGCTGCTTATGTCAAGTCTGTGGCAAATGTTGTACAGCTTTACAATGTCATTGGTAAGTATATATCACCAGTGGTTAAAAAGAATGGTCTTATGACATTGCACAGACCTATAACATTTAATTTCTTTCAGCATATAAATATTTCTATGCCTAAAAAATGGGTTTTATTACAAGCACTTAAGTACCGCTTTACAAGTTTGTTGGTAAGTTTATATCACCAATAAATTTATAGGTAAAAAAAACATGGTCTTATGACATTGCACCAACCTATAGCATTGCATTTCTTATAGCAGTCATACAGTTTATTTCAAAAACTATTTGTCTTCACAGAGGATCCAGAAGAAAGGAACAACTTGGCTGATGCTGACCCTGACAGAGTTGCAGAACTCATTGCTAAACTGGATGCAGCAAAGGCAACTGAGAGAATCCCAGATCTGAAGGCCCAGATCCCAGTTCAAGCAGGAGAAGCTTCTAACTTTGGAGGAATATGGACCCCAGGCTGGTGCTAAAGAGCATGACCTTTTGTTCTTTGATGGCCTTGACTTTTTATTTCTATCTTGTGTATTGTAGAAATGGCACACAATAAAAGGTTTTAAACCAACATCTGACTGGCGTATGTGTTTGACAATAGATTTCATACATTGACTATTTAAGAGAGGAGGACATTAAATTTCTGTTCACATATGATCACTTCTTTTAAGATACATATGTGAAAAAAACTGTAATCAAATGAACACAACTAAAGCCCAATTGCTGTCAGAAGAGGGTTGAAATATTAATCCAGAAAATTTCATTATCTTGATGGGAAAAGATACCTGTTCCAAATGCTTTGAGTATTACCTTTCTATAGGAAAACCACAACTTGTCCCTGATATGTTTGACAGATCACACATATATATGAAGTCTTAAGACTGCATATGTTATGTAATTCTTTTGTAAATAATGTCAGATGAAGAAAAGATATTTTGTCCAAATTTAAGCTATCCTGACGATTACAAAATCATGATAATTCACAAAAAATGAGCTCTACAGTGATCAAAGCTAATAAAGCCCTTAGTTACCACATTCAAAAAATGCATAAATGAATGTTTTAGACATAATTGAATCAGTAACCATGGAATTGTGTGCAGTGGAATAAGCTAAACAACATCCTTTTCTTAGTTGACCACATGGTAACAACAGGCATGATGCCTAAAACAGTTCAGGTACTTCAAGCTGCAGCAGTGGCTGAACTCACTAAGGTGTTAGTCTCTTCAACAAGGATTGGGAGGGCAGCAGTTCAACTCCAGATCAAATATTTCAATTTTAGTATGTTTACATGTCATTAATATCTTCTGTCAACTTTCTTTATATGGAAGCTTTTTTTTATAAAGGATGTCATTGTATTTGCATTTTTTCAATTTCACACTGGAAAATTAAACTCTCCCATTTCTCTCACATTGCCAGATATCTATTAATTTTCTTGTTTGGCTTCTGCAGAATGACCCTCAGGTAATGATATGCTTTAAGATTTTGATGAGGTTAAGTTCCTAAACTTTGTGTCACTGGCACACCACACCCTGGAGGTTTATGGCCATTTAGCCTATTATAATATTGAGTGTTTGGATTACACCACTTCTTCAATAGAACTGATTTATCAGTACTAGAAACACTTCAGTACTTAAATTCATAGAAATCAAAGTATAAAATATATTAAACTTTTTACATTTTGATCAAATGGGCAGATGCTTTGTCATGTAAACTTTGGACACATGAAACATGGATAGAGGTTTTGGTGGGCAAAAAACTGGATATGTAAATAGATATCACATAGATCATTTAAAAATGTCACACATACAACAGACATAATCACAGTATATGACCAGTGCATTTTCTTAGGATTACACAGTCATAAGGAAACTGAGTGTGTCTCCACACAACATTTTGAAATATGTCTAATACACATTTTTAATGACAATAAGCAACTGTAACACTTATGTGGAAGAGGCAACACATAACTGATGGAACAAATGTATTTTTTTCACTCTAGTGTCACCCTGTCAAATGGAGACAATATGATTCATTGCACATATATGCACTTTATTCATATAGCCAATATATTAATTTGAAAGCGTTTTTTTTATTGATTAAATAATAATTAAGAATGCCTCATCTTCGTATAGTTGCAGCACATTTCTAGGCCTGAAACAGCTCCAGTGGAACAGACTTATAAATTAACTATCAAAATGGCAACATCAACTTAAGTATTAAAAGCTCAGATTTCAAAATAGTTTCTAATGGTCTCTGATTGTATAGCTTTACTATAACTGGAAGTATTAAGTCTACTTAAATGAACTTTGAAAAGAGATCCTGACAGAAATACACGGTGGTGCCATTGTATGATTGGCTGTTTGAGTTCTGAGCATGCTCACTCGGTGTCTATTCAAGGGGAGCGAGTAATATAAAATGGGGTGTGCATGAGGATGAGACATGCTCTTCTGACATCAGAGGTCCAGCACCATGAGGCCTTTCTTGACATTTTGCCTTTTGGCCACACTCTTCTCTGCAAGTCTTGCACTACCTAAGGGTGAGTTATATGAAATACACTTTCTGCACAGTCTTCTTTCTATTTAGCATTCATATATCAAGACCAAGTATCCATATAACACTGCAAATTTCTTTAGACTGCAAAAAGGTTTTACTAATTTCTGAACACAGTTTCAAAAGCCGATCATGAAGCACTATGCTTTTTCAAACTATACTGTACTTCACATTTTACCAAATGTTTTTTATCAAATCAAGACAAACTGAAAGAAATTCTAAAAGAAGTGGAGAAAGAGTTGGAAAAAAAGGAAAAGCTTCAATATGCAGCAAGAACCCAAACCCAATACTACTTGAATGACCTTCTTGGACAGAGACGGTGGCAGTTCGGATCTCTTTTTGACAGCCTCAGTAAGTTAAAAACAAATTGTTAGTTTGTATACATGTATCCATCATGCAGTCACACCATCAGAGATAACATATGTAGAAGATGCATTAATGCACAATGACCTTGATAAATAAAAGTTTTCGGTAAGGCTGCATTCGGTCTTATTTGCTTGCAAATTATAGACTGCTTTTGTGTATTGAAGAGTTAAGATATATTTTCATCAAAATCTGAAAATATATCTTAACTCTGCAACAGCCATGACACAATACTCCTATCTTTTATTTTCAATTTCAGCACCTGAACAGCAAGCTTATGCAAACAGTGTAGCCACTGAATATTTTGAAGAGGCTTTCGCAGATGAGTTCGCAGATGACACAGATAATGCTAAAAAGAGAAGCATGGGGACACCCAATGTCATCTTCTTCCTTATCGATGATCTTGGTGAGTGGCAGAGAGTAAAAAAATTTCTTTTTGGAATCATGTAACCCTAAGACCATTGCACCAAGCTGTTAATACATTACAGACACTATCGTCAAGTACAGATTGCTTATCTATCTTGTTTTTAATATGATCAAGGTTCAAATGATGTGCCATGGACCAACTCCGAAGTAGTGGCCCCTTACATGATGGACTTAGCTACAAATGGTGTTATCCTTGACAACTACTATGCCCAACCAGTGTGCTCCCCATCCAGAGGTGCCGTCATGACTGGAAATTATGCATGGCATAATGGCATGCAGCATGACGTCATTGCTTACACTGTACCTGAATGTGCTCCTAAAGATCTGCAGTTCATCTCTGAGAAACTGAAGGGAGCTGGATATGCTACTCATGCTCTTGGAAAGTGAGTAATGCATGCATGAATTTTCTTAAATATGATCCAGTTTTAATACACTTGCTATGTCATATATAAAAAAACTCTCTGCACAAAAGTCATTTGTGTTACAAGAATGAACCTCTCACTTCCTAGGTGGCATCTTGGTTTCTGCAATGTGGAATGCACCCCCACCTACCGTGGCTTTGACTCATTCTTTGGCTTCTACCAGGGCTACATTGACCACTACTCACACATGGTTGCTCATGGCTATGACTGGTGGGACAATGTGGCTGGTGGTGGTGAACAATCCAGAATGGACTTGCAAGGACAGTATGCTGGAGTAAGTTACTTCAATTCGTTACACATTTTAAGAGGAAGATTGTGAAATATCTAACACCAGAGGATGGAGATGAAATGTAATCTTTTGTAGACCCCAATTTAAAATCATTAACTGAAGTCAATGTTCTATGAATCATTTTCAACTAATTTCAGGACCTTCTGAATGAGCGTGCTGTAGAAATCATCAACAGCCATGACACCAATACTCCAATGTACATGTACTTTGCCCACTCTAGTGTGCACACCCCCATCCAGGCTCCTGAAAAGTACACTTCCAATTACCCTGGCTTGGATCATCATAGGGCTACATACCTTGGCATGGTCAGTGGCATTGATGACACCTTGCAACAGGTCACTGAAGCACTGAAAGCTAAAGGAATGTACGATAACACTGTCATCATCTTCACATCTGATAACGGTGCCGAGTTCCATGCTGGATCTAATGGAAACCTCAGAGGATCCAAGACAACTTTCTATGAGGCTGGAATCAAGGTGCCTGGATTCATCCACTCTCCCTTCATCACAGCCCCAGGACACAGTGATGGGTAATGCATGTTTTCTTTCAACTGCAGCACAAGCAATAATACTGATAAATATTCTAAAGAAAATAGAGTAGAAATATTCTAAAGAAAATAGAGTAGAATAGGTGTTAGCTCTTTCCTTTTTCTTCAGTCTTATGCACATCAGTGACTGGCATGCAACCATCTTGAGCATGGTGGGTCTTGACAACTCTGGAATTGATGGTATTGACCAAACTGAACTTCTCTTCAATGGTGGAAGCAGCACAAGGGATGAAATCATCTTCCAAATCGACTCAACCTTCCCTCAGTTCCTTGGTAATGAAGCCATCCGTGTTGGTGACTACAAACTTCTCCGTGGATTCCCTGGTCTTTACGATGGCTATGAAAGCGATGGTTCTCTTGGTTTCACCCACTTGGTTGACTTCATGAGATCCAAACGGGGTGTCCATAACAACCAGACCTTGGCAAGGAAGGAAATGGAAGCCCTGAAAAGAGGCAACTACAACTTTGACTGGGGTGCTATTGCTGCTTATGTCAAGTCTGTGGCAAATGTTGTACAGCTTTACAATGTCATTGGTAAGTATATATCACCAGTGGTTAAAAAGAATGGTCTTATGACATTGCACAGACCTATAACATTTAATTTCTTTCAGCATATAAATATTTCTATGCCTAAAAAATGGGTTTTATTACAAGCACTTAAGTACCGCTTTACAATTTTGTTGGTAAGTTTATATCACCAATAAATTTATAGGTAAAAAAAACATGGTCTTATGACATTGCACCAACCTATAGCATTGCATTTCTTATAGCAGTCATACAGTTTATTTCAAAAACTATTTGTCTTCACAGAGGATCCAGAAGAAAGGAACAACTTGGCTGATGCTGACCCTGACAGAGTTGCAGAACTCATTGCTAAACTGGATGCAGCAAAGGCAACTGAGAGAATCCCAGATCTGAAGGCCCAGATCCCAGTTCAAGCAGGAGAAGCTTCTAACTTTGGAGGAATATGGACCCCAGGCTGGTGCTAAAGAGCATGACCTTTTGTTCTTTGATGGCCTTGACTTTTTATTTCTATCTCGTGTATTGTAGAAATGGCACACAATAAAAGGTTTTAAACCAACATCTGACTGGCGTATATATGTGTTTGACAATAGATTTCATACATTGACTATTTAAGAGAGGAGGACATTAAATTTCTGTTCACATATGATCACTTCTTTTAAGATACATATGTGAAAAAAACTGTAATCAAATGAACACAACTAAAGCCCAATTGCTGTCAGAAGAGGGTTGAAATATTAATCCAGAAAATTTCATTATCTTGATGGGAAAAGATACCTGTTCCAAATGCTTTGAGTATTACCTTTCTATAGGAAAACCACAACTTGTCCCTGATATGTTTGACAGATCACACATATATATGAAGTCTTAAGACTGCATATGTTATGTAATTCTTTTGTAAATAATGTCAGATGAAGAAAAGATATTTTGTCCAAATTTAAGCTATCCTGACGATTACAAAATCATGATAATTCACAAAAAATGAGCTCTACAGTGATCAAAGCTAATAAAGCCCTTAGTTACCACATTCAAAAAATGCATAAATGAATGTTTTAGACATAATTGAATCAGTAACCATGGAATTGTGTGCAGTGGAATAAGCTAAACAACATCCTTTTCTTAGTTGACCACATGGTAACAACAGGCATGATGCCTAAAACAGTTCAGGTACTTCAAGCTGCAGCAGTGGCTGAACTCACTAAGGTGTTAGTCTCTTCAACAAGGATTGGGAGGGCAGCAGTTCAACTCCAGATCAAATATTTCAATTTTAGTATGTTTACATGTCATTAATATCTTCTGTCAACTTTCTTTATATGGAAGCTTTTTTTTATAAATGATGTCATTGTATTTGCATTTTTTCAATTTCACACTGGAAAATTAAACTCTCCCATTTCTCTCACATTGCCAGATATCTATTAATTTTCTTGTTTGGCTTCTGCAGAATGACCCTCAGGTAATGATATGCTTTAAGATTTTGATGAGGTTAAGTTCCTAAACTTTGTGTCACTGGCACACCACACCCTGGAGGTTTATGGCCATTTAGCCTATTATAATATTGAGTGTTTGGATAACACCACTTCTTCAATAGAACTGATTTATCAGTACTAGAAGCACTTCAGTACTTAAATTCATAGAAATCAAAGTATAAAATATATTAAACTTTTTACATTTTGATCAAATGGGCAGATACTTTGTCATGTAAACTTTGGACACATGAAACATGGATAGAGGTTTTGGTGGGCAAAAAACTGGATATGTAAATAGATATCACATAGATCATTTAAAAATGTCACACATACAACAGACATAATCACAGTATATGACCAGTGCATTTTCTTAGGATTACACAGTCATAAGGAAACTGAGTGTGTCTCCACACAACATTTTGAAATATGTCTAATACACATTTTTAATGACAATAAGCAACTGTAACACTTATGTGGAAGAGGCAACACATAACTGATGGAACAAATGTATTTTTTTCACTCTAGTGTCACCCTGTCAAATGGAGACAATATGATTCATTGCACATATATGCACTTTATTCATATAGCCAATATATTAATTTGAAAGCGTTTTTTTTATTGATTAAATAATAATTAAGAATGCCTCATCTTCTTATAGTTGCAGCACATTTCTAGGCCTGAAACAGCTCCAGTGGAACAGACTTATAAATTAACTATCAAAATGGCAACATCAACTTAAGTATTAAAAGCTCAGATTTCAAAATAGTTTCTAATGGTCTCTGATTGTATAGCTTTACTATAACTGGAAGTATTAAGTCTACTTAAATGAACTTTGAAAAGAGATCCTGACAGAAATACATGGTGGTGCCATTGTATGATTGGCTGTTTGAGTTCTGAGCATGCTCACTCGGTGTCTATTCAAGGGGAGCGAGTAATATAAAATGGGGTGTGCATGAGGATGAGACATGCTCTTCTGACATCAGAGGTCCAGCACCATGAGGCCTTTCTTGACATTTTGCCTTTTGGCCACACTCTTCTCTGCAAGTCTTGCACTACCTAAGGGTGAGTTATATGAAATACACTTTCTGCACAGTCTTCTTTCTATTTAGCATTCATATATCAAGACCAAGTATCCATATAACACTGCAAATTTCTTTAGACTGCAAAAAGGTTTTACTAATTTCTGAACACAGTTTCAAAAGCCGATCATGAAGCACTATGCTTTTTCAAACTATACTGTACTTCACATTTTACCAAATGTTTTTTATCAAATCAAGACAAACTGAAAGAAATTCTAAAAGAAGTGGAGAAAGAGTTGGAAAAGAAGGAAAAGCTTCAATATGCAGCAAGAACCCAAACCCAATACTACTTGAATGACCTTCTTGGACAGAGACAGTGGCAGTTCGGATCTCTTTTTGACAGCCTCAGTAAGTTAAAAACAAATTGTTAGTTTGTATACATGTATCCATCATGCAGTCACACCATCAGAGATAACATATGTAGAAGATGCATTAATGCACAATGACCTTGATAAATAAAAGTTTTCGGTGAGGCTGCATTCGGTCTTATTTGCTTGCAAATTATAGACTGCTTTTGTGTATTGAAGAGTTAAGATATATTTTCATCAAAATCTGAAAATATATCTTAACTCTGCAACAGCCATGACACAATACTCCTATCTTTTATTTTCAATTTCAGCACCTGAACAGCAAGCTTATGCAAACAGTGTAGCCACTGAATATTTTGAAGAGGCTTTCGCAGATGAGTTCGCAGATGACACAGATAATGCTAAAAAGAGAAGCATGGGGACACCCAATGTCATCTTCTTCCTTATCGATGATCTTGGTGAGTGGCAGAGAGTAAAAAAATTTCTTTTTGGAATCATGTAACCCTAAGACCATTGCACCAAGCTGTTAATACATTACAGACACTATCGTCAAGTACAGATTGCTTATCTATCTTGTTTTTAATATGATCAAGGTTCAAATGATGTGCCATGGACCAACTCCGAAGTAGTGGCCCCTTACATGATGGACTTAGCTACAAATGGTGTTATCCTTGACAACTACTATGCCCAACCAGTGTGCTCCCCATCCAGAGGTGCCGTCATGACTGGAAATTATGCATGGCATAATGGCATGCAGCATGACGTCATTGCTTACACTGTACCTGAATGTGCTCCTAAAGATCTGCAGTTCATCTCTGAGAAACTGAAGGGAGCTGGATATGCTACTCATGCTCTTGGAAAGTGAGTAATGCATGCATGAATTTTCTTAAATATGATCCAGTTTTAATACACTTGCTATGTCATATATAAAAAAACTCTCTGCACAAAAGTCATTTGTGTTACAAGAATGAACCTCTCACTTCCTAGGTGGCATCTTGGTTTCTGCAATGTGGAATGCACCCCCACCTACCGTGGCTTTGACTCATTCTTTGGCTTCTACCAGGGCTACATTGACCACTACTCACACATGGTTGCTCATGGCTATGACTGGTGGGACAATGTGGCTGGTGGTGGTGAACAATCCAGAATGGACTTGCAAGGACAGTATGCTGGAGTAAGTTACTTCAATTCGTTACACATTTTAAGAGGAAGATTGTGAAATATCTAACACCAGAGGATGGAGATGAAATGTAATCTTTTGTAGACCCCAATTTAAAATCATTAACTGAAGTCAATGTTCTATGAATCATTTTCAACTAATTTCAGGACCTTCTGAATGAGCGTGCTGTAGAAATCATCAACAGCCATGACACCAATACTCCAATGTACATGTACTTTGCCCACTCTAGTGTGCACACCCCCATCCAGGCTCCTGAAAAGTACACTTCCAATTACCCTGGCTTGGATCATCATAGGGCTACATACCTTGGCATGGTCAGTGGCATTGATGACACCTTGCAACAGGTCACTGAAGCACTGAAAGCTAAAGGAATGTACGATAACACTGTCATCATCTTCACATCTGATAACGGTGCCGAGTTCCATGCTGGATCTAATGGAAACCTCAGAGGATCCAAGACAACTTTCTATGAGGCTGGAATCAAGGTGCCTGGATTCATCCACTCTCCCTTCATCACAGCCCCAGGACACAGTGATGGGTAATGCATGTTTTCTTTCAACTGCAGCACAAGCAATAATACTGATAAATATTCTAAAGAAAATAGAGTAGAAATATTCTAAAGAAAATAGAGTAGAATAGGTATTAGCTCTTTCCTTTTTCTTCAGTCTTATGCACATCAGTGACTGGCATGCAACCATCTTGAGCATGGTGGGTCTTGACAACTCTGGAATTGATGGTATTGACCAAACTGAACTTCTCTTCAATGGTGGAAGCAGCACAAGGGATGAAATCATCTTCCAAATCGACTCAACCTTCCCTCAGTTCCTTGGTAATGAAGCCATCTGTGTTGGTGACTACAAACTTCTCCGTGGATTCCCTGGTCTTTACGATGGCTATGAAAGTGATGGTTCTCTTGGTTTCACCCACTTGGTTGACTTCATGAGATCCAAACGGGGTGTCCATAACAACCAGACCTTGGCAAGGAAGGAAATGGAAGCCCTGAAAAGAGGCAACTACAACTTTGACTGGGGTGCTATTGCTGCTTATGTCAAGTCTGTGGCAAATGTTGTACAGCTTTACAATGTCATTGGTAAGTATATATCACCAGTGGTTAAAAAGAATGGTCTTATGACATTGCACAGACCTATAACATTTAATTTCTTTCAGCATATAAATATTTCTATGCCTAAAAAATGGGTTTTATTACAAGCACTTAAGTACCGCTTTACAATTTTGTTGGTAAGTTTATATCACCAATAAATTTATAGGTAAAAAAAACATGGTCTTATGACATTGCACCAACCTATAGCATTGCATTTCTTATAGCAGTCATACAGTTTATTTCAAAAACTATTTGTCTTCACAGAGGATCCAGAAGAAAGGAACAACTTGGCTGATGCTGACCCTGACAGAGTTGCAGAACTCATTGCTAAACTGGATGCAGCAAAGGCAACTGAGAGAATCCCAGATCTGAAGGCCCAGATCCCAGTTCAAGCAGGAGAAGCTTCTAACTTTGGAGGAATATGGACCCCAGGCTGGTGCTAAAGAGCATGACCTTTTGTTCTTTGATGGCCTTGACTTTTTATTTCTATCTCGTGTATTGTAGAAATGGCACACAATAAAAGGTTTTAAACCAACATCTGACTGGCGTATGTGTTTGACAATAGATTTCATACATTGACTATTTAAGAGAGGAGGACATTAAATTTCTGTTCACATATGATCACTTCTTTTAAGATACATATGTGAAAAAAACTGTAATCAAATGAACACAACTAAAGCCCAATTGCTGTCAGAAGAGGGTTGAAATATTAATCCAGAAAATTTCATTATCTTGATGGGAAAAGATACCTGTTCCAAATGCTTTGAGTATTACCTTTCTATAGGAAAACCACAACTTGTCCCTGATATGTTTGACAGATCACACATATATATGAAGTCTTAAGACTGCATATGTTATGTAATTCTTTTGTAAATAATGTCAGATGAAGAAAAGATATTTTGTCCAAATTTAAGCTATCCTGACGATTACAAAATCATGATAATTCACAAAAAATGAGCTCTACAGTGATCAAAGCTAATAAAGCCCTTAGTTACCACATTCAAAAAATGCATAAATGAATGTTTTAGACATAATTGAATCAGTAACCATGGAATTGTGTGCAGTGGAATAAGCTAAACAACATCCTTTTCTTAGTTGACCACATGGTAACAACAGGCATGATGCCTAAAACAGTTCAGGTACTTCAAGCTGCAGCAGTGGCTGAACTCACTAAGGTGTTAGTCTCTTCAACAAGGATTGGGAGGGCAGCAGTTCAACTCCAGATCAAATATTTCAATTTTAGTATGTTTACATGTCATTAATATCTTCTGTCAACTTTCTTTATATGGAAGCTTTTTTTTATAAAGGATGTCATTGTATTTGCATTTTTTCAATTTCACACTGGAAAATTAAACTCTCCCATTTCTCTCACATTGCCAGATATCTATTAATTTTCTTGTTTGGCTTCTGCAGAATGACCCTCAGGTAATGATATGCTTTAAGATTTTGATGAGGTTAAGTTCCTAAACTTTGTGTCACTGGCACACCACACCCTGGAGGTTTATGGCCATTTAGCCTATTATAATATTGAGTGTTTGGATTACACCACTTCTTCAATAGAACTGATTTATCAGTACTAGAAGCACTTCAGTACTTAAATTCATAGAAATCAAAGTATAAAATATATTAAACTTTTTACATTTTGATCAAATGGGCAGATGCTTTGTCATGTAAACTTTGGACACATGAAACATGGATAGAGGTTTTGGTGGGCAAAAAACTGGATATGTAAATAGATATCACATAGATCATTTAAAAATGTCACACATACAACAGACATAATCACAGTATATGACCAGTGCATTTTCTTAGGATTACACAGTCATAAGGAAACTGAGTGTGTCTCCACACAACATTTTGAAATATGTCTAATACACATTTTAATGACAATAAGCAACTGTAACACTTATGTGGAAGAGGCAACACATAACTGATGGAACAAATATATTTTTTTCACTCTAGTGTCACCCTGTCAAATGGAGACAATATGATTCATTGCACATATATGCACTTTATTCATATAGCCAATATATTAATTTGAAAGCGTTTTTTTTTATTGATTAAATAATAATTACGAATGCCTCATCTTCTTATAGTTGCAGCACATTTCTAGGCCTGAAACAGCTCCAGTGGAACAGACTTATAAATTAACTATCAAAATGGCAACATCAACTTAAGTATTAAAAGCTCAGATTTCAAAATAGTTTCTAATGGTCTCTGATTGTATAGCTTTACTATAACTGGAAGTATTAAGTCTACTTAAATGAACTTTGAAAAGAGATCCTGACAGAAATACATGGTGGTGCCATTGTATGATTGGCTGTTTGAGTTCTGAGCATGCTCACTCGGTGTCTATTCAAGGGGAGCGAGTAATATAAAATGGGGTGTGCATGAGGATGAGACATGCTCTTCTGACATCAGAGGTCCAGCACCATGAGGCCTTTCTTGACATTTTGCCTTTTGGCCACACTCTTCTCTGCAAGTCTTGCACTACCTAAGGGTGAGTTATATGAAATACACTTTCTGCACAGTCTTCTTTCTATTTAGCATTCATATATCAAGACCAAGTATCCATATAACACTGCAAATTTCTTTAGACTGCAAAAAGGTTTTACTAATTTCTGAACACAGTTTCAAAAGCCGATCATGAAGCACTATGCTTTTTCAAACTATACTGTACTTCACATTTTACCAAATGTTTTTTATCAAATCAAGACAAACTGAAAGAAATTCTAAAAGAAGTGGAGAAAGAGTTGGAAAAGAAGGAAAAGCTTCAATATGCAGCAAGAACCCAAACCCAATACTACTTGAATGACCTTCTTGGACAGAGACAGTGGCAGTTCGGATCTCTTTTTGACAGCCTCAGTAAGTTAAAAACAAATTGTTAGTTTGTATACATGTATCCATCATGCAGTCACACCATCAGAGATAACATATGTAGAAGATGCATTAATGCACAATGACCTTGATAAATAAAAGTTTTCGGTGAGGCTGCATTCGGTCTTATTTGCTTGCAAATTATAGACTGCTTTTGTGTATTGAAGAGTTAAGATATATTTTCATCAAAATCTGAAAATATATCTTAACTCTGCAACAGCCATGACACAATACTCCTATCTTTTATTTTCAATTTCAGCACCTGAACAGCAAGCTTATGCAAACAGTGTAGCCACTGAATATTTTGAAGAGGCTTTCGCAGATGAGTTCGCAGATGACACAGATAATGCTAAAAAGAGAAGCATGGGGACACCCAATGTCATCTTCTTCCTTATCGATGATCTTGGTGAGTGGCAGAGAGTAAAAAAATTTCTTTTTGGAATCATGTAACCCTAAGACCATTGCACCAAGCTGTTAATACATTACAGACACTATCGTCAAGTACAGATTGCTTATCTATCTTGTTTTTAATATGATCAAGGTTCAAATGATGTGCCATGGACCAACTCCGAAGTAGTGGCCCCTTACATGATGGACTTAGCTACAAATGGTGTTATCCTTGACAACTACTATGCCCAACCAGTGTGCTCCCCATCCAGAGGTGCCGTCATGACTGGAAATTATGCATGGCATAATGGCATGCAGCATGACGTCATTGCTTACACTGTACCTGAATGTGCTCCTAAAGATCTGCAGTTCATCTCTGAGAAACTGAAGGGAGCTGGATATGCTACTCATGCTCTTGGAAAGTGAGTAATGCATGCATGAATTTTCTTAAATATGATCCAGTTTTAATACACTTGCTATGTCATATATAAAAAAACTCTCTGCACAAAAGTCATTTGTGTTACAAGAATGAACCTCTCACTTCCTAGGTGGCATCTTGGTTTCTGCAATGTGGAATGCACCCCCACCTACCGTGGCTTTGACTCATTCTTTGGCTTCTACCAGGGCTACATTGACCACTACTCACACATGGTTGCTCATGGCTATGACTGGTGGGACAATGTGGCTGGTGGTGGTGAACAATCCAGAATGGACTTGCAAGGACAGTATGCTGGAGTAAGTTACTTCAATTCGTTACACATTTTAAGAGGAAGATTGTGAAATATCTAACACCAGAGGATGGAGATGAAATGTAATCTTTTGTAGACCCCAATTTAAAATCATTAACTGAAGTCAATGTTCTATGAATCATTTTCAACTAATTTCAGGACCTTCTGAATGAGCGTGCTGTAGAAATCATCAACAGCCATGACACCAATACTCCAATGTACATGTACTTTGCCCACTCTAGTGTGCACACCCCCATCCAGGCTCCTGAAAAGTACACTTCCAATTACCCTGGCTTGGATCATCATAGGGCTACATACCTTGGCATGGTCAGTGGCATTGATGACACCTTGCAACAGGTCACTGAAGCACTGAAAGCTAAAGGAATGTACGATAACACTGTCATCATCTTCACATCTGATAACGGTGCCGAGTTCCATGCTGGATCTAATGGAAACCTCAGAGGATCCAAGACAACTTTCTATGAGGCTGGAATCAAGGTGCCTGGATTCATCCACTCTCCCTTCATCACAGCCCCAGGACACAGTGATGGGTAATGCATGTTTTCTTTCAACTGCAGCACAAGCAATAATACTGATAAATATTCTAAAGAAAATAGAGTAGAAATATTCTAAAGAAAATAGAGTAGAATAGGTATTAGCTCTTTCCTTTTTCTTCAGTCTTATGCACATCAGTGACTGGCATGCAACCATCTTGAGCATGGTGGGTCTTGACAACTCTGGAATTGATGGTATTGACCAAACTGAACTTCTCTTCAATGGTGGAAGCAGCACAAGGGATGAAATCATCTTCCAAATCGACTCAACCTTCCCTCAGTTCCTTGGTAATGAAGCCATCCGTGTTGGTGACTACAAACTTCTCCGTGGATTCCCTGGTCTTTACGATGGCTATGAAAGTGATGGTTCTCTTGGTTTCACCCACTTGGTTGACTTCATGAGATCCAAACGGGGTGTCCATAACAACCAGACCTTGGCAAGGAAGGAAATGGAAGCCCTGAAAAGAGGCAACTACAACTTTGACTGGGGTGCTATTGCTGCTTATGTCAAGTCTGTGGCAAATGTTGTACAGCTTTACAATGTCATTGGTAAGTATATATCACCAGTGGTTAAAAAGAATGGTCTTATGACATTGCACAGACCTATAACATTTAATTTCTTTCAGCATATAAATATTTCTATGCCTAAAAAATGGGTTTTATTACAAGCACTTAAGTACCGCTTTACAATTTTGTTGGTAAGTTTATATCACCAATAAATTTATAGGTAAAAAAAACATGGTCTTATGACATTGCACCAACCTATAGCATTGCATTTCTTATAGCAGTCATACAGTTTATTTCAAAAACTATTTGTCTTCACAGAGGATCCAGAAGAAAGGAACAACTTGGCTGATGCTGACCCTGACAGAGTTGCAGAACTCATTGCTAAACTGGATGCAGCAAAGGCAACTGAGAGAATCCCAGATCTGAAGGCCCAGATCCCAGTTCAAGCAGGAGAAGCTTCTAACTTTGGAGGAATATGGACCCCAGGCTGGTGCTAAAGAGCATGACCTTTTGTTCTTTGATGGCCTTGACTTTTTATTTCTATCTCGTGTATTGTAGAAATGGCACACAATAAAAGGTTTTAAACCAACATCTGACTGGCGTATGTGTTTGACAATAGATTTCATACATTGACTATTTAAGAGAGGAGGACATTAAATTTCTGTTCACATATGATCACTTCTTTTAAGATACATATGTGAAAAAAACTGTAATCAAATGAACACAACTAAAGCCCAATTGCTGTCAGAAGAGGGTTGAAATATTAATCCAGAAAATTTCATTATCTTGATGGGAAAAGATACCTGTTCCAAATGCTTTGAGTATTACCTTTCTATAGGAAAACCACAACTTGTCCCTGATATGTTTGACAGATCACACATATATATGAAGTCTTAAGACTGCATATGTTATGTAATTCTTTTGTAAATAATGTCAGATGAAGAAAAGATATTTTGTCCAAATCTAAGCTATCCTGACGATTACAAAATCATGATAATTCACAAAAAATGAGCTCTACAGTGATCAAAGCTAATAAAGCCCTTAGTTACCACATTCAAAAAATGCATAAATGAATGTTTTAGACATAATTGAATCAGTAACCATGGAATTGTGTGCAGTGGAATAAGCTAAACAACATCCTTTTCTTAGTTGACCACATGGTAACAACAGGCATGATGCCTAAAACAGTTCAGGTACTTCAAGCTGCAGCAGTGGCTGAACTCACTAAGGTGTTAGTCTCTTCAACAAGGATTGGGAGGGCAGCAGTTCAACTCCAGATCAAATATTTCAATTTTAGTATGTTTACATGTCATTAATATCTTCTGTCAACTTTCTTTATATGGAAGCTTTTTTTTATAAATGATGTCATTGTATTTGCATTTTTTCAATTTCACACTGGAAAATTAAACTCTCCCATTTCTCTCACATTGCCAGATATCTATTAATTTTCTTGTTTGGCTTCTGCAGAATGACCCTCAGGTAATGATATGCTTTAAGATTTTGATGAGGTTAAGTTCCTAAACTTTGTGTCACTGGCACACCACACCCTGGAGGTTTATGGCCATTTAGCCTATTATAATATTGAGTGTTTTGATTACACCACTTCTTCAATAGAACTGATTTATCAGTACTAGAAGCACTTCAGTACTTAAATTCATAGAAATCAAAGTATAAAATATATTAAACTTTTTACATTTTGATCAAATGGGCAGATGCTTTGTCATGTAAACTTTGGACACATGAAACATGGATAGAGGTTTTGGTGGGCAAAAAACTGGATATGTAAATAGATATCACATAGATCATTTAAAAATGTCACACATACAACAGACATAATCACAGTATATGACCAGTGCATTTTCTTAGGATTACACAGTCATAAGGAAACTGAGTGTGTCTCCACACAACATTTTGAAATATGTCTAATACACATTTTTAATGACAATAAGCAACTGTAACACTTATGTGGAAGAGGCAACACATAACTGATGGAACAAATGTATTTTTTTCACTCTAGTGTCACCCTGTCAAATGGAGACAATATGATTCATTGCACATATATGCACTTTATTCATATAGCCAATATATTAATTTGAAAGCGTTTTTTTTATTGATTAAATAATAATTAAGAATGCCTCATCTTCTTATAGTTGCAGCACATTTCTAGGCCTGAAACAGCTCCAGTGGAACAGACTTATAAATTAACTATCAAAATGGCAACATCAACTTAAGTATTAAAAGCTCAGATTTCAAAATAGTTTCTAATGGTCTCTGATTGTATAGCTTTACTATAACTGGAAGTATTAAGTCTACTTAAATGAACTTTGAAAAGAGATCCTGACAGAAATACATGGTGGTGCCATTGTATGATTGGCTGTTTGAGTTCTGAGCATGCTCACTCGGTGTCTATTCAAGGGGAGCGAGTAATATAAAATGGGGTGTGCATGAGGATGAGACATGCTCTTCTGACATCAGAGGTCCAGCACCATGAGGCCTTTCTTGACATTTTGCCTTTTGGCCACACTCTTCTCTGCAAGTCTTGCACTACCTAAGGGTGAGTTATATGAAATACACTTTCTGCACAGTCTTCTTTCTATTTAGCATTCATATATCAAGACCAAGTATCCATATAACACTGCAAATTTCTTTAGACTGCAAAAAGGTTTTACTAATTTCTGAACACAGTTTCAAAAGCCGATCATGAAGCACTATGCTTTTTCAAACTATACTGTACTTCACATTTTACCAAATGTTTTTTATCAAATCAAGACAAACTGAAAGAAATTCTAAAAGAAGTGGAGAAAGAGTTGGAAAAGAAGGAAAAGCTTCAATATGCAGCAAGAACCCAAACCCAATACTACTTGAATGACCTTCTTGGACAGAGACAGTGGCAGTTCGGATCTCTTTTTGACAGCCTCAGTAAGTTAAAAACAAATTGTTAGTTTGTATACATGTATCCATCATGCAGTCACACCATCAGAGATAACATATGTAGAAGATGCATTAATGCACAATGACCTTGATAAATAAAAGTTTTCGGTAAGGCTGCATTCGGTCTTATTTGCTTGCAAATTATAGACTGCTTTTGTGTATTGAAGAGTTAAGATATATTTTCATCAAAATCTGAAAATATATCTTAACTCTGCAACAGCCATGACACAATACTCCTATCTTTTATTTTCAATTTCAGCACCTGAACAGCAAGCTTATGCAAACAGTGTAGCCACTGAATATTTTGAAGAGGCTTTCGCAGATGAGTTCGCAGATGACACAGATAATGCTAAAAAGAGAAGCATGGGGACACCCAATGTCATCTTCTTCCTTATCGATGATCTTGGTGAGTGGCAGAGAGTAAAAAAATTTCTTTTTGGAATCATGTAACCCTAAGACCATTGCACCAAGCTGTTAATACATTACAGACACTATCGTCAAGTACAGATTGCTTATCTATCTTGTTTTTAATATGATCAAGGTTCAAATGATGTGCCATGGACCAACTCCGAAGTAGTGGCCCCTTACATGATGGACTTAGCTACAAATGGTGTTATCCTTGACAACTACTATGCCCAACCAGTGTGCTCCCCATCCAGAGGTGCCGTCATGACTGGAAATTATGCATGGCATAATGGCATGCAGCATGACGTCATTGCTTACACTGTACCTGAATGTGCTCCTAAAGATCTGCAGTTCATCTCTGAGAAACTGAAGGGAGCTGGATATGCTACTCATGCTCTTGGAAAGTGAGTAATGCATGCATGAATTTTCTTAAATATGATCCAGTTTTAATACACTTGCTATGTCATATATAAAAAAACTCTCTGCACAAAAGTCATTTGTGTTACAAGAATGAACCTCTCACTTCCTAGGTGGCATCTTGGTTTCTGCAATGTGGAATGCACCCCCACCTACCGTGGCTTTGACTCATTCTTTGGCTTCTACCAGGGCTACATTGACCACTACTCACACATGGTTGCTCATGGCTATGACTGGTGGGACAATGTGGCTGGTGGTGGTGAACAATCCAGAATGGACTTGCAAGGACAGTATGCTGGAGTAAGTTACTTCAATTCGTTACACATTTTAAGAGGAAGATTGTGAAATATCTAACACCAGAGGATGGAGATGAAATGTAATCTTTTGTAGACCCCAATTTAAAATCATTAACTGAAGTCAATGTTCTATGAATCATTTTCAACTAATTTCAGGACCTTCTGAATGAGCGTGCTGTAGAAATCATCAACAGCCATGACACCAATACTCCAATGTACATGTACTTTGCCCACTCTAGTGTGCACACCCCCATCCAGGCTCCTGAAAAGTACACTTCCAATTACCCTGGCTTGGATCATCATAGGGCTACATACCTTGGCATGGTCAGTGGCATTGATGACACCTTGCAACAGGTCACTGAAGCACTGAAAGCTAAAGGAATGTACGATAACACTGTCATCATCTTCACATCTGATAACGGTGCCGAGTTCCATGCTGGATCTAATGGAAACCTCAGAGGATCCAAGACAACTTTCTATGAGGCTGGAATCAAGGTGCCTGGATTCATCCACTCTCCCTTCATCACAGCCCCAGGACACAGTGATGGGTAATGCATGTTTTCTTTCAACTGCAGCACAAGCAATAATACTGATAAATATTCTAAAGAAAATAGAGTAGAAATATTCTAAAGAAAATAGAGTAGAATAGGTATTAGCCCTTTCCTTTTTCTTCAGTCTTATGCACATCAGTGACTGGCATGCAACCATCTTGAGCATGGTGGGTCTTGACAACTCTGGAATTGATGGTATTGACCAAACTGAACTTCTCTTCAATGGTGGAAGCAGCACAAGGGATGAAATCATCTTCCAAATCGACTCAACCTTCCCTCAGTTCCTTGGTAATGAAGCCATCCGTGTTGGTGACTACAAACTTCTCCGTGGATTCCCTGGTCTTTACGATGGCTATGAAAGTGATGGTTCTCTTGGTTTCACCCACTTGGTTGACTTCATGAGATCCAAACGGGGTGTCCATAACAACCAGACCTTGGCAAGGAAGGAAATGGAAGCCCTGAAAAGAGGCAACTACAACTTTGACTGGGGTGCTATTGCTGCTTATGTCAAGTCTGTGGCAAATGTTGTACAGCTTTACAATGTCATTGGTAAGTATATATCACCAGTGGTTAAAAAGAATGGTCTTATGACATTGCACAGACCTATAACATTTAATTTCTTTCATCCCAGTAATTACACTTTCCATAAATATAGGGAAAGCTGTATTATGCCACTTATACAACCATCTAACTACAACTTATCATAAGTAGACATAGTATTGACAGGCATAATGTAACACCTTCCAGGTAGACGTGTTGTTTCCGAGGCATCATACCACACTTAGGTCAGTAGGTATGTTCCTGGTAACCATCACGCCACTCCTAAAGAAGGAACATACTTTTACTATTAACACCCTGTATTGCTTGAATAGGAACACCTGTAGCTCTACAAACTTTTCATAAAATGTTCATGCTGTAGGAGCAATCTGAATTTTAACTAATTGCTGCTGGGCACACTTACTTATGAGGACTTACTGGTGAGGACTTCAGTGTGACTAAGCTCCAGTTACTGATTATTAGGAAACACGGAGCTAATATGATATGATACACCAGAACTTTCAGATTATCTAATATACAGAAGTAATTACACTTTCCCTAAATATAGGTAAAGCTATGTTACGCTACTTATACAACAGTCTAACTAATACTTATTACAAGTAGACAAAGCCTTGACAAACATATCACACCTACTCAGGTAGACGTGTTGTTTCCAAGGCATCATACCACACCTAGGTCGGTAGGTATGTTCCTGGTAACCATCACGCCACTCCTGAAAAAGGCTAATTTTTTCCTAGTAACACCCTGTATCACTTGAATGAGATTAACTGAGGTACAATGTTTCATAGAATGTTCATGCTGTCTGAATGTCAACTAATTGCTGCTGGGCACACTAACTCACTTATGAGGACTTACTAGGGAGGACTTTAGTGTGACTAAGCTCCAATTACTGATATTAGGACACGCATAACTAATATCATATGATACACAGGCATAATGTAACACCTTCCAGGTAGACGTGTTGTTTCCGAGGCATCATACCACACTTAGGTCAGTAGGTATGTTCCTGGTAACCATCACGCCACTCCTAAAGAAGGAACATACTTTTACTATTAACACCCTGTATAGCTTGAATGGGAACACCTGTAGCTCTACAAACTTTTCATAGAATGTTCATGCTGTCTGAATGTCAACTAATTGCTGCTGGGCACACTAACTCACTTATGAGGACTTACTAGTGAGGACTTTAGTGTGACTAAGCTCCAGTTACTGAATATTAGGACACACATAACTAATATCATATGATACACCAGAACATTCAGATTATCTAATATACAGACTCACAAAACACATGAGGACCTTTTCCTGCATCCCAGTAATTACACTTTCCATAAATATAGGGAAAGCTGTATTATCCCACTTATACAACCATCTAACTACAACTTATCATAAGTAGACATAGTCTTGACAGGCATAATGTAACACCTCCCAGGTAGACGTGTTGTTTCCAAGGCATCATACCACACTTAGGTCAGTAGGTTTGTTCCTGGTAACCATCACGCCACTCCTAAAGAAGGAACATACTTTTCCTATTAACACCCTGTATGACTTGAATGGGAAAACCTGTAGCTCTACAAACTTTTCAATAAAATGTTCATGCTGTTGGAGCAATCTGAATGTCAACTAATTGCTGCTGGGCACACTTACTTATGAGGACTTACTAGTGAGGACTTCAGTGTGACTAAGTTCGATTTACTGAATATTAGGAATATGTTACTGTAAAACTGTACAATTTAACCGCATATAAACCACTATAGCTTGTATAGGGCATACACTCCTTGCCACTCACTGGAATGTACTGGAATGTAAGTTAGATATTGCAATGCTAGTATATCATCAAACCATACTGTTCAATATGTTCCTGCTACAGCTACTGCGGCAGGCATATTGCTTTCATGGCATCGTGTCACACTTAGGAAGGTAGGCATGTTCCGTGTTAACCATCAAGTACACTATTCCTAGTGACCTCATGCTTATATCAAACTTTCCGAGGGTAAAACCCATTAAGCTGTAGCTTATCTACTATTGGGCTCTCTGTTATAAGAAGCAATAACAACTACTATGACAAAAATAAGCTATACTTGTATGTTCCCTTCTGAAACTGAGGACTTACTTATGAGGACACATCGTGTAGCTACAATAATTTCACCAAATATAATGATAGATAATCCTACAATAGCATGCATGGTAGTCCTCCACATATAGATTGTGTATAGTATCATGTTGCTCAGGTAATCCTAACTCTACTTCACACAGATAAACATATTTACGGCAACCTAGCACCTGGCTGTGCAGCTGCAGCTGCTGTACTGCACTGATCATAGGAGAAGGTGAAAATAATTTACCAGTGAAATCAAAAAGATACAGATAAATATTTGAATCATGCTAAATACAAAAGGCAAATAAATCATCATGCCATTGCCTAGTTATGCTGATTAAGGGCAAGAAATGGGCCAGTCTTCCTGCCTTGGGGCCAGACTTGCCTGTAGAAAACCCGGCTAGCCTTCCATAATTGGGGCTAGATATGTCCAGGTGAATGACATGGCCACTGGACAAAAGTTTTATTATATATATATATAACAAAATAAATTCTAAAAAGTTAATTGTAATTGAATACCTGATTAAATATTTAATTTGAAATCAAATTATATGCATAATATTTTTCACGCTGATTCGAGCCAATGTGGCCGGGCCGCAGCTGGGTTGCGGTTTCCCTGACCCACATTTCCCACTTCCATCACATCATCAGGGTATCCAGAGCATGTGTGTCACAGCCCTCTGTGCTGGGAGAAGTTAGAATAGGCACTGACCAATTGACCAAGCTGCAGGGTGGTGACTCCATGGCACAACAACCAGCAACCAAAAGTATAGGTACACGATTCATGTGCTATGCCGCCATTAAGTCACTACCTTTATAATACATGCATTCTTATCTGAAATTTCTACATGGCATAAGCTAAGCTAAGCTAAGCTAAGCTAAGATAAGATTGAATAGATAGATAGCTGGATAATATAATAAAGACTGATCATGACAATTAAGTTCTTTTTGAAGTCTTCTTTCAGGGGCGTTCACACTGTCACGGATAAGACCTACACATTTTTTCACTCTTGCTAATCTTTGTCCATACGTGATTCACTCGCCGAGCGTTTTATGTATACTCTGGCTAATTTTTAGATTACTCCTGGTCATGTTTGACCACTCAAGAGCATACATGGAGAGAATAAAAATGTTTGAACATTAGAACTTTGGCGGACGTTCTACAAGTGAATTGTTTACATTAATTACATAACTTGCTCACGATTAACTCTATGAGTGTTCTACGTGGTTCTACGTACGTTCTATGTTCGTAGGTAGCCATACATAGCCATACGTAGCCATGCATAGCCACTGTCCATCCGTATAATTATACTCACCATCCACTCATAGAATGCTCGTAAAATGCTTGGCAGACGTCCGTCACCCACCCATCGCCTTCAGCGTTAGCGATCTACTAGTGATCTAAGAGTGATCTACTGGTGCCTACGAGTGCCTGACAGATGCTTGGCGATGGACGTTCGGCGAGCATTTGACGGATGTCCAGCCCCTCTAACATTGGCCTGTTTGCACTATGTATTTCCTTTTGGAAGCAATAAATATTATTATTATTGGTAAACCAAATTACGCCAGACTGGCACATGACAAGGCCAAGATTAATATGCCAAATTTAAATTTATTGACAGCTGACCCATTAAACAGTGACAATTTCAATCCTTCTAATCTCACTTCAATAATTAGTAGGAGTGTGCTGGCTCGGACAAAATTTAATTGGCCATGTATTTACAAAGAGCCTTAAAATAATCTTATCTTATAGCTAGCTAGATAGATAGATAGATAGATAGATTGCAGCCCTCTTAAGCCAAATTCTAGCCATTCATACTGTGCTTATATTTATCCCATGGGTGGGGTTTTTTCCTTGCCTCAGCAGAGACACCAAGTACAATGCTCCCTCCAATTTACTGTGTCATCCAAATAACTGTTTTGTTTCAGTTGTTTTTAGCAAAGATAACCACTATATTGCCTCCTTTAAGTTAAACCCAAACATTCAATTTGTCACGGCTGGGTAATTGTATCAAGGAACTGACTGAGCAACAGTCTTTAACTTGTTTAATTAAACTTACGACTATTTTTTGGCACATTTAATCTTGACCCATGACCTGGCCTTCTTTTGAAAATAGTCCAATCCCATAATCCCAATATATCAGTGATGCCATTCCTAGGCATGTGGGGGCGGGCTTCACGGGACACCAGTTGACCACATGGCTTACTTGCCCACAAGTGCCTTCTATTACGTATAGTGCGTGCAATACACTCAATTTTGCTAATGCCCAGCCCCTTCTGACTGGCGAAGTCTATGTTATGAGGATGATACATATAAACTTGATCATCAGATCTTGAAGCCACATTTCATTGCTTAGGTCAGTCTATCACTCTGTACGTGTAACTGTGTGCAATACCACAGGCACTGCATCAATAATTCATGAGTTTCTTATACATTAAAAATAAGAAAATAACAAACTTACCTGACTTGATGTGTCTTGTACTTCATTCCCTCCAAAACCTGACCGTTTTTGCAAGGTGGCATCTGATTGGTTGGCTGTACACACACATGTATAACATTATCACATTTGCGAGGACTTAGTGTCTTCCATGGTCTGTACATAGAGAGGCCAACTCTGATTGGTGGATGACACAGGAAGTGTGTGATATGATTTCGGTGTGCTACCACCAGGAGGCAGCATATTACAAGGACTGAGTGTAACGTAAAACTGACATTACTACACTTTTTAGGACTTTCATGAAACTTTGCAAAAAGGTCAGGATGGTTCCTCTGAGGACTACATTGAATTATCTTTGCGAGGACGCGAGTGCAAGTCCTCGTAAGGAGTAAAAGTCCTCATGCGTTTCGTGTGCAGTCAAAGTCAAGTCCTCAAAGTTATAGTTATACAAACACACACACACACACACACACACACACACACACAAACACACACACACACACACACACTTGAAAGATGCTTTCTCTAGTTTAAGCCACCTCTCCTATAATGGGTGCTAAAATCTCTATAAGTTGTCCTTCCTATATATACAGGACACATTCAACAATAATCAATCTGGTTCATTATAAATTCATACATATATTCACATAAAGTTCACTTACTTTTCCTAGCTTGATTTCAGGGCGGGGGCCTAGCTCAGAGGTAGCACTCTGGGCTTCCAACCGCTGGGTCCTGGTTTCGATTCCCGGTCGAGCCTAAGTTGGATGGCTGTTTCATCCTTCGTCTCATTGCCATGGTCTCTGCCTGTCCTAATTAGCCCAACTGGTGCAGAAATACAGGAAATAAAGCCCTAATCACCCACCCACCTAGCTTGATTTCCTAATTCGGTTGGTTAAAATTACTAATCTGATCTCCTTTGATCTCCTGAATTTCTGATGAGAAATTCCGCCAAATTTTGATCTATAAAAGTTCTGACCAAAGTAACTTGGTGAAGAGAACTGACCCTCTAGTGCCCTAGTCTTAATGACCTATTGTCCTTGGCTCTGATTAATATTCCCTGCAAGACCTCTGTTTGATTTTATTGTCCTAACCTATTCGGTTGTCATTTAACAATGATTGATTTGTGATAATTCTGTCATGCATCTGCTGCCAAAGTTCAATGTCCTGAGGGGACATGACCAGCCTGTCTATTTCCAGGAATATAGCATTTTGTTCTTTGTTTCTAATTAATAAACCTTTGAGAAAAAAATTTGTTTAATTTTATCTATTCTATGCAGAAATTAGTGGAGTTCTGTCCTGGATTTCATTAAGTATCTCTATTTTGCTGGACATTTGGTTGGCCTTTGGTAAAGAGGAAGTGGGGTCTGATTTCTGTTATGTTTGTAGTTTTCTGGGTTAGTAAAAGTGGTTCAATTCACATATATTTGTTAAATATATTTGCATTATTGCACAATAATATTTCCATTATGTTCTGTTGATGCCTTGGTCTCCTTAGTTTGTTCTGCTTTGTGTTCTGTGGATTTGACAGTCTTTTGGCAGTGTATTTCATTTCCTTGTTTGTCATCATTACTCCCTAGGTGGTGTCCTAGTCCCTGTTCTTCTGGTTTTGCTAGGGGGTGCTGCCATCTGGTGAAGTCCCTGTCATTGGGTCCTGGATCCTGCTGGCTTGTTTTACATGTGTTTATGGGCTGTCATAAGCTTTCTTTAGTATACATAATCATGTTTTCGCAATTCTATGTATAAAAATAAACATATTTTGACATATGAAGGCATTCGATGACAGTATACAGAATTTTTCTCAAGTAAATGGGCTTGTATGCCTAGATGAAACAGTGAAACCTACTCATTTTGTTTGATCATACCAGGAAAAGGCTCCCTTGCTTCTACTTAGCAGGATGGTGTAGTGGTTAGGGTGTGAGACTGTTTGGCTTATGTTAGGAAAGTAAGTAGGTAGAAAGCAGGTTCAAAATCCAGCTTCAGTTAATCATGAATGAAGGCTGTTCTTAGAGTTTTTTGTTTAGTTTATCATTAGTTGTAACTAATGAACATTCACTTAAAACCCAGTCTAAAAATGTTCATTAAAAACATTTTGCATGAATGTTTTTGTAATGTTATTTGGCCCCCACATATGGCATCCAAAAACGTCTAAATATACGTTCCTAAAACGAAATTCATAACCTCTAGAAAGGGTTCATAAAAGGTTTGAATGTTTGTTAGGATGGCTGTCGGCCAAAAAAAATCTTTCGACCAAGTAAATATAATTTTTTCTCAAGTAAATGGGCTTGTATGTAAAAATGAAGCAATGAAACTTAGTTCTTATGCTTGAGTAATGTTTCTTGGGTGCTAAGAATTAGTTTTGGTGGTTGGTTGGTTGGTTGGCCATTGACGAAAAACCAACTTTCGGCCAAGTAAATAGAATTTTTCGGCTGTAAATGGGCTTGTATGCAAAACTGAAGCAATGAAATTTAGTTCTAATGCTTGAATATTGTGTCTAGTGTCCTCACAATTAGCTTCGGCAGGTTGGTAGGTCGAATGGCTGTGGGCCAAAAATCAACTTTCGATGTATTTTTCTCCAGTAAATGGGCTTGTATGCAAAAATTAGGCAATGAAACTTAATTCTTATGCTTAATTTTTGTTTCTGGAGTGCTTAGAATTAGGTACGGTAGGTTTGTTGGTCGGTTGGCTGTCGACTGATAACCAACTTTCAGCCAAGTATACAACATTTTTCGCCAGTAAATGGGCTTCTATGCAAAAAATGAAGAAATGGAACTTACTTCTAATGCTTGAATATTAATTCTTGGGTGCTTAGAATTAGTTCTGATAGGTTGGTTGGTCAGTTGGCCTTCGGCCAAAAACCAACTTTTGCCCAAGTATTGTGATGAGAGCCCTACTGCGAATCTGTTTAACCAGGGGACTGGTACGAGTATAGTGTGCTCATAAGTAATTTTCTTCTGATCTGAGCAGTTCTTGTTCTGGCCATTTGCAATGAGTGGGATTGTTCTTGTTGCCTTCTTATTTCATGCTGAAGTGTTTTGTCCAGAATATTACTTGATGAAGTCCTAGTTATGTATTTGCCACTCTCATGTGTGCAAATTGCCAAATGTGGCTAGTTAATTTATCATTAAGAATCAACAACTTGAAAAAGTGAGTTTAAAGTATATTTAAAATTGGGATGACCAGTTTAATGATACTGGGTCCTAAATTCACATAGTTCACCCTTACATGGATATATGTACATATGTATATATGTTTATAAGTATAATGTTGCTACATTTGAGTAAATAGTCATGAAAATGCTGGTGAAATGCTGGTCATGTGGATAATTGGTCTGGATATAATTAAGTAATTTACTGGGAGTCAAGCACAGGAGCACCACTGATCATGCTCAGATCACTGATTTTCTTTAAGGATTGGTTTTTAGTGTCGCTTTACCTACAAGATTACATACATTTGGTTTCCTATTAATTCAGACATTCTTAGTCAAGTTACAATGGAATCACTCTGGAGCTATGCTTGGAATCACACATTCATTGTTGGTTGGATTATTGTAATTTGTCGACTCAGTATATTTTAGTTATAGTTTGATAAAAACTTCCCCTATTTCAAAAGGCCATTAGTCCAATAGTTGATTTCAGATGCACAGTCTCATAATATTCTTACTTGGCTGATCATTGAGGTTCTAGATACTTATTAGTTATTGCTACATTAAATATACAGTTGTTCCTTCTCTATATGGGATTCTTAATTCATGCACAGAGTCATCCTTTGTCGGATACTCCTCCCAAAGTGCTTTCTCTCTAGATCACTCACAAAGCTACCCTCTCCTTATACCAGGTGCTTCAAAAGTCTCATCCCTCCCTCTATAGGGGTATCTCTAATTCATACATGAAGCCATCACCTTTATATACCAGATGCTCTTCTAATGCCTTCCCTTTATCTATAGGGGTATCTCAATTCAACATAAAGCCATCTTCTCCTTTAAAGATGCTTTCTCTAGTTGAAGCCACCTCTCCTATAATGGGTGCTAAAATCTCTATAAGTTGTCCTTCCTATATATACAGGACACATTCAACAATAATCAATCTGGTTCATTATAAATTCATACATATATTCACATAAAGTTCACTTTTCCTAGCTTGATTTCCTAATTTGGTTGGTTAAAATAACTAATCTGATCTCCTTTGATCTCCTGAATTTCTGATGAGAAATTCCGCCAAATTTTGATCTATGAAAATTTTGACCAAAGTAACTTGGTGAAGAGAACTGACCCTCTATCTGATTTTTCCTTAGCTTATATAGTAGTGCCCTAGTCTTAATGACCTATTGTCCTTGGCTCTGATTAATATTCCCTGCAAGATCTCTGTTTGATTTTATTGTCCTAACCTATTCGGTTGTCATTTAACAATGATTGATTTGTGATAATTCTGTCATGCATCTGCTGCCAAAGTTCAATGTCCTGAGGGGACATGACCAGCCTGTCTATTTCCAGGAATATAGCATTTTATTCTTTGTTTCTAATTAATAAACCTTTGAGAAAAAATTAGTTTAATTTTATCTATTCTATGCAGAAATTAGTGGAGTTCTGTCCTGGATTTCATTAAGTATCTCTATTTTGCTGGACATTTGGTTGGCCTTTGGTAAAGAGGACGTGGGGTCTGATTTCTGTTATGTTTGTGGTTTTCTGGGTTAGTAAAAGTGGTTCAATTCACATATATTTGTTAAATACATTTGCATTATTACACAATAATATTTCCATTATGTTCTGTTGATGCCTTGGCCTCCTCAGTTTGTTCTGCTTTGTGTTCTGTGGATTTGACAGTCTTTTGGCAGTGTATTTCATTTCCTTGTTTGTCATCATTATTCCCTAGGTGGTGTCCTAGTCCCTGTTCTTCTGGTTTTGCTTGGGGGTGCTGCCATCTTGTGAAGTCCCTGTCATTGGGTCCTGGATCCTGCTGGCTTGTTTTACATGTGTTTATGGGCTGTCATAAGCTTTCTTTAATATACATAATCATGTTTTCGCAATTCTATGTATAAAAATAAAACATATTTTGACATATGAAGGCATTCGATTACAGTATACAGAATTTTTCTCAAGTAAAAGGGCTTGTATGCCTACATGAAACAGTGAAACCTACTCATTTTGTTTGATCATACCAAGACAAGGCTACCTTGCTGTTATGTAGCAGGATGGTGTAGTGGTTAGGGTGTGGGACTGGTAGTCTTATGTTACGAAGGTAGGTAGGTAGGTATAGGGTTCAAAACCCAGGTTGGGTCAATCATGAATGAAGACTGTTCTTCGAGTTTTTAGTTTAGTTTGGTAGGTTGGTTGATCGGTTGGCTGTCGACTGAAAACAAGTTGTAACTAATGAACATTCACTTAAAACCCAGTCTAAAAATGTTCATTAAAAACATTTTGCATGAATGTTTTTGTAATGTTATTTGGCCCCCACACATGGCATCCAAAAATTTCTAAATGGACGTTCATAACCTCTAGAAAGCGTTCATAAAAGGTTTTTGTGTTTGTTAGGATGGCTGTCGGCCAAAAAAAACTTTTGACCAAGTAAATATAATTTTTTCTCACCTAAATGGGCTTGTATGCAAAAATTAAGCAATGAAACTTAGTTCTAATGCTTGACTATTGTTTCTAGTGTCCTCACAAATAGCTTCGGTAGGTTGGTTGGTCGGATGTCTGTTGGCCGAAGACCAACTTTCGGCCGATTTTTCTCTAGTAAATGGGCTTTTATGCAAAAATTAGGCAATGAAACAAATTTTTATCCTTGATTATTGTTCTTGGGGTGCTTAGAATTAGTTCTGGTAGGTTGGTTGGTCGGTTTGCTGTCAGCCGAAAACCAACTTTTGACCAAGTATACAGAATTCTTCTCAAGTAAATGGGCTTGTATGCCAACATGAAGCAATGAAACTTAGTTCTTATGTTTGATTATTGTTTCTGAGGTGCTTAGAATTAGTTTTGGTAGGTTGGTTGATCGGTTGGCTGTCGACTGAAAACAAACTTTCGGACAAGTATACCGATTTTTTCTCAAGTAAATTGGCTTGTATGCGTAGATGAAACAGTGAAACCAAATCATTTTGTTTGATCATACCAGGAAAAGGCTACCTTGCTTCTACATAGCAGGATGGTGTAGTGGTTAGGGTGTGGGACTGTTTGGCTTATGTTAGGAAAGTAGGTAGGTAGGTAGTAGGTTCAAGAGATTTTTGTTTAGTTTATTATTAGTTGTAACTAATGAACATTCACTTATAACCCAGTCTAAAAATGTTCATTAAAAATATTTTGCATGAATTTTATTGTAATGTTTTTTGGCCCCCACATATGGCATCCAAAAACGTCTAAATATACGTTCCTAAAACAAAATTCATAACCTCTGCAAAGCGTTCATAAAAGCTTCAAATGTTTGTTGGGATGGCTGTCGGCCAAAAAAAAACTTTCGACCAAGTAAATAAAAAATTTTCTCAAGTAAATGAGCTTGTATGTAAAAATGAAGCAATGAAACTTAGTTCTAATGCTTGGATATTGTTTCTTGGGTACTAAGAATGGTAGGTTGGTTTGTCGGTTGGCTATTGACCGAAAACCAACTTTCGGCCAAGTAAATAGAATATTTCTCTCTCAAGTAAATGGGCTTGTATGCAAAACTGAAGATATGAAACTTAGTTCTAAAGCTTGACTGTTGTTTCTGGGGTGCTTAGAATTAGTTCTGGTAGGTTGGTTGGTCGGTTGGCTGTCGGCTGAAAACCAACTTTTGACCAAGTGTCATAATGTCTATCTTTAGCATTTGTGTTATGATACTATGTTTAGTGATGGCTGTAATCACTGCTTTCTGATGTAATGGTTATTAATAGAAATTACAGCTAAGCATGTGACTTGATGCAGGCCAGTGTGTCATGAGGCCTTAATAGTGTGTAAATAGAATAGGCAGGCCAGACAGTGGCCACCAGCAGACTTGTAAGCAGAAGTGTTGTGCAGACTGGCATAAGATGTGACTTAGAATATCTCTCAAATGTCAAGAGAGATAAAAGGTATGTTTAATCAATAATTATTACCATAAGATTCATTAATACTGAGAACTGTTGTGCACTGCTATATTGCGTTTCGTGACTATATTATTTGACAATATTAAGATATATTTGTTTAATGATAATAAAACATTTTAATTTAACAATGATTGTCGAGTCTTCAATCAGAGGAACCGATCCCGTCGCACAAGTATACAGAATTCTTCTCAAGTAAATGGGCTTGTATGCCAACATGAAGCAATGAAACTTACTTCTAATGCTTGATTATTGTGTCTGAGGTGCTTAGAATTGTTTTGGTAGGTTGGCATTGACAATATCTCGACCACTCTATTAAAACAGATTAAACTAGAAATATATAAACCACTTACCTTTCTTTTAATTAATTAGTCTTTTGCCACTGGCATCTTCCCTCATGATTTAAAAATGGCAAAAATATTACCCATCTACAAAAAAGACGATGACAAATTACTTGACAACTACAGACCAATATCCATCCTCCCCTCTACATCAAAAAATATTTGAAAAAGCAATATATATGCAAATAAATAGGCACTTTACCTCAAATAAACTCTACTTTGCAAGTCAATATGGCTTTAGAGAGTACCACTCGACTGAGTTAGTTGCAATAGAATTAATAGACCGAATTGTGATAGATATGGATAAAGGTGATACCCCAATAAGTATTTTCACGGACCTGAGCAAAGACTAACATACTTCTTAAAAATTTGGTCTATCACATACTTCTTAAAAAAATTGACTATTATGGAATCAAAGGAACTGCCCTCTCACTAATCAAAAGTTACTTAACCAATCGCCAACAATATGTAAAATATAAAGATTGTACCTCAGGCTTACTACCAATCACTACTGGAGTACCTCAAGGTTCAATATTAGGCCCCCTACTTTTCATTATTTATATTAATGACATTTGTTTTGCCACAAGTATATTTAAATTTCTCACATATGCCGACGATACTACCCTCTTTGTAACATTGAACTCAATACATACCATAGATAACCAACATCCAGAGGTCTTGTTAAATTTAGAACTAAAAAGAGTAAGTAACTGGCTTAAACTGAATCAATTATCTCTAAACACCAACAAAACCAAATGCATGATATTTCAGCCAATCAACAAACTTGTAAATCCTCCATAATTAAGCTTTGACAGTATTCAAATTGACTATGTGCAGCAGTTCAACTTTCTTGGTATACTTTTAGATAACAAACTGAGCTGGAATACCCACATTGATTCTATAACTAAGAAAATTTCTAAAACCATATGCATTATGAATAGATTAAAACATACCCTGCCCATATTTACATTGAAAAATATCTACAAAAGTCTAATCAACTCCTATCTTAATTATGGTGTACTCTGTTGGGGACTGAAACCAAACCGGATTACAAAAATACAGAAAAAGGCAGTAAGAGTGATTTCCGTTGGCAAATATAATGCTCACACTGATCCTATCTTTAAGAATTTAAATATATTGAAAATTGAAGATATTGGTACGAGAAAACTCTATAAATTCTACCAACTTTATATTATAAATAAGCTACCTGACTACTTCACTATCAACTTCAATATTCAACAACAACAGTCAAGTCAACAATATAATACAAGACATCATAGATTTATGATTCCTGGAGTACATCACAAATTTGCTGAATATATTGTATACGCTATCAGCTTCCTTTACTCCTCAATAAAAATGTTGAATGTATTTTAGATAAAGTTTTGACACATAGTGAGTATGGTTTTTCCCAATATGTAGAAAGATGCAACATCATAAATTGTTATATTTGCCAAATTACAAACTAGTGCAAAACTATTTCCACCTCCCCCTTACCCAACATATACAGGTTATTTGTAAATTTACATACGTATCAGAAGATTTTAATTAAATTGAAAACATCTTTTTTCTATGCCCGCACATTCATAATTCAGCCATTCTATATTGCTCATCGCCATATATCATCATAAAATTTGTTCTCTCTTCTTCTCTATCTCTTATTTTGTAAGCCTTGAGAATTAGTTTATTATTTTTGTTTTTTACTATGTACTGATTAAATTATAAATCCATAGCAATATAACTGATACACAGAACCACAAGGGGGCGTGATGATAGCGTTGTTACCACAACTATACAATAACTTTTATATAGTTGTACCAGACAGATTTAGTTTTTGTAAATGTATGGTCAAAATAAAATATTCTTGAGTCTTGAGTCTTCTTAAGTCTTGGTTGGTTGGTTGGTTGGGTGTCGGCCAAAAAAAAACTTTCGCCCAAGTGAATATAATTTTTCTCAAGTAAATGGGCTTTAATGCCTACATGAAACAGTGAAACCTACTCATTTTGTGTGATCATACCAGGAAAAGGCTACCTTGCTTTTACATAGCAGGATGGTGTAGTGGTTAGGGTGTGGGACTGTTAGACTTATGTTAGGAAAGTAGGTAGGTAGGTAGTAGGTTCAAAACCCAGCTTGGGTCGATCATGAATGAAGGCTGTTCTTAGAGTATTTAGTTTAGTTTATCATTAGTTGTAACTGATGAGCATTCACCTAAAACCTAGTCCAAAAATGTTCATTATATTAAAAACATTTTGCATGAATGTTTTTGTAATGTTTTTTGGCCCCCACAAACGTCTAAATGGACGTTCCTAAAACGAAATTCATAACCTCTAGAAAGCTTTCATAAAAGGTTTTTGTGTTTGTTGGGATGGCTGTCAGCCTAAAAAAAACTTTCGACCAAGCTTGTATGCAAAAATGAAGCAATGAAACTTAGTTCTAATGCTTGAATATTGTTTCTTGGGTGATAAGAATTAGTTTTGGTAGGTTGGACCAACTTTTGGCCAAATAAATAGAATGTTTCTCTCTCAAGTAAATGGGCTCGTATGCAAAACTGAAGATATGAAACTTAGTTCTAATGCTTGATTATTCTTTCTGGGGTGCTTAGAATTAGTTTAGATAGGTTGGTTGGTCGGTTGGCTGTTGGCCAAAAAATAACTTTCAACCAAGTAAATAGAATTACCAAGTAAATGGGCTTGTATGCCTACATGAAACAGTGAAACCTACTCATTTTATTTGATCATACCAGGAAAAGGTTACCTTGCTTCTATATAGCCGGATGGTGTAGGGGTTAGGGTGTGGGACTGTTAGGCTTATGTTAGGAAAGTAGGTAGATAGGTAGGTATTAGGTTCAAAATCAATCATGAATGAAGGCTGTTCTTAGAGTATTTTGTTTAGTTTATCATTAGTTGTAACTAATGAACATTCACTTAAAACCCAGTCTAAAAATGTTCATTGAAAACATTTTGCATGAATGTTTTTGTAATGTTTTTTGGCCCCCACGTATGCCGTCCATAAACGTCTAAATGGACTTTATAAAACAAAATTCATTACCTCTAAAAGGAGTCATATGAAACTTAGTTCTAATGCTTGAATATTGTTTCTTTGGTGCTTAGAATTAGCTTTGGTAGGTAGGTTGGTCAGGTGGCTGTTGGCCGAAGACCCAACTTTCGGCTGATTTTTCTCAAGTAAATGGGCTTGTATGCAAAAATGTGGCAATGAAACATCATATTTGATTGTATAAGTATTTTTTAAAGAATTAAAAGTTGAAAATGCCTGTCACTGTGTTTGTCGAATCTATCAACTATCGATCACGATGTATTGAATAGTGAATTAGGTTGATAAGTTGAATGAACTGCAAAGTATACGTACATTATATGCAGAAGATGTGCAACAAAGTAAATTAAGCCTGATGCATTGATTCTTTGAAATTTGTATTTTTTACACAGTATGAATTGATGTTTAAATGCAAAATGGTTGATGAACAAGAACAAGATCAGTTCACCAAGCAAACATTTCAACCATACCATTTGCGGGGAATTCGAACCCACAACCAACCAAGTTGAGTAAATCAACCACAGTGCACAACATTAAGGCACACTTGAGAAATTACTTAACTCAAAGGTCAGAGTAGTCTAGTGAGTATAGGAATTTTCTTTTTCAAAGGATTATATGTATAATTGCATATTATTATGGAAGGTTTACTGATTCACATTGTACACTGGGAGATGTGTAAGATTCACCAGATATGAATGCTTATATTGCTTAAGTTATACAGACTGACTACAATATATAATAAACATAAGAGAAAATATTTTGATTTAAATTTCAGCATTGTGCCCATATCAATTAGTGACATTCCTGACGAGGGGAAAAAAAGGTGGACATAAGCTGTAATTATTTTGGGCTGCAAGTCTTCATGTCAAGACTCAAGACAAATTTATTTGCCTTCATACAGACAATAATATAATAAAGTTGAAACAATCAATATAATCTATTTACAGTGTATGAGAGGCCAGGAGGAACACTCTAAGACACATTAATAGTATCGCTAACAAGTGCCCTCCTGGTTTTTTGAGAGATCCAAGCAAATCATTATTAGTGAATGATAATGGCATATTTATTTTACATGACATAAATGAAAATGTTTGGAAGGATGCCCCTAAGATTGTTTATTGAAATCAAGCATTGTTGTAAGAAGGAGATCACTGAGCGCCTGATATTTTTTGATGACATTCACATGCTATTTATCCAACTGAGCATTTTATTGTGGCCATATCATTTTGATGACATTCACATGCTGTACTAAGACTGAGCAGGTGGCCATTTATGGGTATTCAGTAGTCTCCTTCCTACAAATAAACTTGATAAATCAAAATTATATTGTATTGTACAATATTTGAATTGTTGCAAGGCCTGATCAAGTAAATGAAATTCACATGCTATTTAAGCAAAAAATTGTTTAGGCCATCTATGAATAGGAGTCATTACATTTTCAATAAAGATTATTCAATCAGAAAAAGAGAAGAAGAATCCCAGGGAAACCGATAGTCACAAAAAGGCATACCATAAGGAGGGGGAAAGAAGAATCCCATTGGGAACAGAATAGAAAACACAAACAGGGAAAATTTGCAAATGACAGGACAAGAAGAGGACAGTTTGGGTTACAGGGATTTACTTTAACCTGTATATTGACAAATGTAGCAATTTATAATTGAACAAAATGTGTCATATTTTCTAATAAGGTCATTCTTAGCATATCTGGCAAATCCAGAGATACTGTGTGTGTGGATTTTAGTCCTGATATTTAATGGACAGTTGTTATATACTGTAGGCAATCTATGTCTAATGCTGTTTTTGACAAATGAATGTCTACTTTGGGGATTTCAATTACTGCAAATAGGGTAGTGTCATCAGCACTGGCATACACATATAACAGGCCTGTATTAGGTCATTTAAATAGATGATGAACAACAAGGGTCCTAATATGGACCCTTGAGGCACACCAGTTTTTAATCTCAATAAATCAGAGCAGGTTTCATTAAATATCACATATTGCTTTCTATTATGCAAGTAGCTTTCTAATAATCTCAATGATGTATCTTGGATTCCATGGTGTTTAAGTTTAGAGAGTAAAATTCTGTGATCCAGAGTAACAAAGGCCTTTGAGAGGTCTAGGAAAATATTTAAAGGGATTTCATTTTGGTTCATAGCATTCACTATCCTGTCCAAAATTTCCATAGCCGCTAATTCGGTTGAATGTTGACACCTAAACCCATACTGATTATCAAAGAAAATTTTATGTTCATCAAAATAATTGTATAACTGATTGTGTATGACTCTCTCAAAAACCTTTGATACACTAGGCAGAAGTGAAATGGGACGATAATTTCCAAATACCTTTACCTCATCCTTTTTGTATATAGGGAGTATTCTTGCAATTTTCTGCCAATATATCCTTCCTACTTACCAAGTTATGTGAAGTGATATGGGTTAAAAAATGGGTTGTCTGTACTCTGTAGAGGCAAACATGCCACACACCTTTGCATATACAGTGATACTGTGATAGATAATTCTGACAAAATCATGGTTGTTAATCAGCTGTTACTAGTGTTAGTGAAAATAAACTGTCACTGTCAGTGAAAAAAGAGTTGTGAGCTTTGACTAGTGAATGGCCACAAAGTTAGGCCTATGTGAACTAATCACAATACAATTAACTAGCAATTCATAAACTACCATGTGGGAGAAAACATCTCGGCTCAAAATGTATAGAGCATATATTGTGACTGTCTGGCTTGAATCCACTGTCACCTCTGCTGATCAGTGATAGCATATTTACCCTCCACTCCTCTTGCCTAGAATCCGGCAAAGAAAAATAATAAACAGTCCCCTTGGTCTTTGCCAGAGATCTCAATAGTTGGGATCCCACTGCTCAGTGTCCGAACATCGTGCCGAAGGTTGGCCTTGCTCAGAAGGCATGGTACTGGGCAGCTGTGCATGTAATTTCATATTATTAGGAGCCACAATAGCTGTCCTGAATGCTGATGATGGTACCACAGGCAGGTGGGTCACCAAACTTTTGGTACTGGCAAGTCACATTGATCTTTTGGTACTGGCAATAGTCACATATGATCGGAGTAATGTAATTGTCACCGCTGACTTGGTGTCATGTACATTGCTGACTTTAGTCCCCTTTGAAGATACACCAGCATCAATGGTGGCCATACCGAGCTTGATTGGTCAGAATCTTGCACTGAATGGGTCATCCAGTTTGCTTCCGGTGGAAGGTCTTGGGACCATTAGATGATGTTGCAGAATGGCTGGCACGGAGAGAAGTCTCAGCTTGGGCCAGCTTGGGTAGAACAGCCTCAAGATGGACACTCACATGCCCCGCCATTCCACTCTCAGTAGTCAATGAAGTGGTCTGCCTGAGTGACTCATTGCCAGATGGCCTATTCAAATCCCTATTCAGATTTCCACTACAACCTGATGACTCTTCTGGCAGGTCACTTTTCTTAAGAGCTGCCTTTGAGTCGACCAATCGAGAAGGGTCCCCAAGCAGTTAAACACCATCACACCTATGTCATCAGTCACAAAGCGCTTTGTGAGGAAGGGTGGATCCGCTTTATTTATGATATATGAGGCCACCAGTGCACGAACCTCCTGCTTCGCATTCTGTGTTCTTGTTTTCACAACTGGTTCATGCCTGGAAAAAAACATTATAAAAACCAAATTAAAAGCCATCTGTCCACACGAGTGTGCAGTGTTCAGTTACATTTAGTTTAATAAAATATGGTCGTTTCTCGACAGCTGTAGCTAGAAGTCAAGTGCTGACAGCACCAACAGCGTTCTTTCCTGTTCAGAATGAGTGCCAACTGAACTTCGCCCCTTCAAAGATTACTGAAATATGCATCACTGCCCAAAGAGAATCCCTTAAAAAATGCAATATAGAGGTTTCCCTAATTTCCTTATTTCCCTTGCACATGTTTTTCTTTATACGTATTTGCCTCTTGTTGGCGATTATTATTGTAAAGTTGAAATATTTTCTAAATATACTCTTCTTCTAATTGTATGTACACATTAAAAAATTCAGTTTAGAAATTACAAGCAATTCATTGCAATAATTATCTATAACATTAAATCTAGCCTGTCTGAGGTGTGAAATACTGTAAAGGTTCTCACATAGCCGGTTGTTGACGGATAAGCCTTAGATCATATGTCGAATTACGTAATTTGGCGAAAGTTGTCGACATACGTAGAGACTGACATACATAAGCGATCCCTTGCTTACGACCCTGAACCGTCAACTATCTACGGAAGTTTTAAACATGTTTAAAATTTCCGTAGAATGGTGACGGATGACTGTCTATAGTTATAAGGTAATATTTGGGTGATTGTATAATGTGGACCAGGCGGACCATGCAGACCATGCGGACCAGCGCTAAAACAAACAAGCGTTTGTTTGTTTAGACAAATGCAACACACCCCTATTTCGGCCGTATATTGAAGAATGCGGACCATGCAGATCATGCAGACCAAAAAAGTTTTAGCAATCACCAGCTTCATTTAAAAATAATAATGATAAAAATAAAACAAAAAAAAGGAAAGAGAACATTAAAGAAGAACAAATTACAAAATGAAAGGACAAAGCTGCCATATGATTGGCCAGAAGCCATTGAAAATTTTCACCTCCTAATTGGGCATTTTTTTCCTCAATCCTGATTGGCTCCAAGTGTAAGTTAGTATATATATATACAATTAATTATTTCTGCAGACCAATCTTAAAGATAATGCCATTATTATAAATAAGAACCAAGTTGTAGATTAATGCAGACCAAGTGCAGACGAGATCTCTAAAAATGCAGACCAATTGAGTCTATGTCAGTATAATGGAAAGTGCAGACCAGCTAGGTAGAAAGTACAGGTCCAATTTATTCTCCATTAAAATATCATTTGGAATTTAAAAAATTTTTATTCTGCATTATACACTCACCCAAATCTTTTTTTTTTTTTTTATTGCTATTTTGTGGGGTGCAAACTATAATAGTGCAATTACATGCACTCCCTAACTGGCCACAATGTCATAATCACAGCAACAGTCTACCTAAGAAGAAATAGTTCTTTTGGTCTGCATGGTCCGCATTTTCAATCAAGCGAAATAGGGGTGTGTTGCACTAGTCTAAACAAACAAACGGACGATAGGCGCTTGTTGGTTTTAGCGTGGTCCGCATGATCCGCATGGTCCGCCTGGTCCGCATTATACACTCACTCTAATATTTATACTAACAAACGTGACCAATCCGTCATTGCTGTTAAGGCATACATAGCATACGCCTAGGCATACGTGGCAGCTGGCATCTCAACCGTAGCTTAACCGGCGGATGCAATCACGTATGCTACGTAAGTGTTCACACCAATAAAAAAGATGCTGAAGACATTTGCCATGCATTTCTGATGTGATTCAGATTGGAAAGCAACATCAAACAATGAATTCAGAAATTTTCCAGTGTCACTCCGAATTATAGCTGAATTGATAACGCTGAGTCTGAATGATGAACATTTTGTCATGCAGAATAGGATTTATTCACTCAATTTGATAAGTTTAGTCTACCATGATCACCTATTGTGTGTGCATTCATGTCACTACCGTTGATTTAATATGTCATAAAAGCACAGACAACATACAGACGTTTCACTCGAATGCCAGTCATAACAGCTACACGCGAAAATGGCTACAACCCAAAATGGCTACAAAATTTAATGGCATCCCCAAAATGGCTACAACCAAAAATCCCAAATTAAGAGATAACCAAAACGGCTACAGGCGATGTCCAAAACGGCTACAAGCCATGTCAAAAACGGCTACAGCCATAAATTCGAAGTCTAAAACGGCTACACTTCCTAAGCTGGACCCAACTCTACGTACGTTTACATTTAGTCAGGCAGACCAGGCCACTACACTTCCATACACCAAAACGGCTACAAATTTTTTACGGCTACACATAACTTATGCCTGACACCTGAGACTGAGTATTGGTCCTGGCTAATTAAAGCTGTGCTGAAAGATTAATGTTTTCCTTGTTTCTTGATTACAATTCTCAATTGCCGTTTTGGTCTGTTGCCGTTTTGGTCTTTGTGGTTGTAGCCATTTGGTGTCAAAGGCCGGTCAGCGTAAAAAGCTACTATTGCTGTTTTGGTTATGTCCCCAAAATTGGTGTAGCCGTTTTGGTTATGTCCCTAAAATTGGTGTAGCTGTTTTGGTTATCGTCGTGTAGCCGTTTTGGTTGTAGCCGTTTTGGTTGTAGCCGTTATGGTTGTAGCCGTTTTCGCGTGTAGCCGTTATGACCGCCACCCGTTTCACTCGCATTGAAGCCTATAGTGCCACTGACCTAGATAGCGACATCTAGCGGTTGGTGTGGAGCGGGCTGAGGCAGAGTGTAAACAAAGGAGAAAAGGGGCTAACTTTGACAGCTGCTGCATGCCATTCATGACCAATGATCAAGTATTACAACAACCACTGTTTATCTAAACATCGTAAATATTTAATAACAACAAAATTACAACATATTTAAGTACATACATGGAAATTAACACTACAGCAGTCAATTGGTGGATACATTCACTGACATAATTATTATAAGTGTGTGAGTGTCAACATTTTCCTATTTCTCTTTTGATGAGGTGCATTCATCATTCTGTTTTGCTCCTTGAGAAAATGATGTAGTCTTATTTTACAGAATAGAATCACAAGGTTGTTTGACAACTGCTCAACTCACATATTATATCCTTGCATTTTTCAATTGCCAGCAGTTTGTTTGTATGCTTTTTGAATACATTCTCTGACTGAATGATGAAGTTGCTGTTATCAACAAAACATTTCTTCAAATCTGCTACAAAATAAACCATGGCTCTTTGAGGAAATATCAGACCGTGATCAGGAGATGTAAAACTATATTTCTTATGATTAAGAAATGTGTATTCAGGTGTGCTAGCAGATAATGGTGAAATTTCCCAAGAAGTTGAACAATCATTGCATAAATCTGCCTTATGTTTCGACCTAGCTCTCTTGATGAGATAACCGGCTAAGTATGCTATGACATTTTGATCCTGACAATCCTCAGGTACTTGAGGACAGTTTCTTATTTCAGAGCTGATCATGATGGAGCTGTAGTCATCTGCTGTAATATCACTACCAGTGGCACTATGACAGTCACTGGTCTCTTGCATGGAAGGCTGCAGGGGTGGATCTTCACTCACCTTTGATGTGAGACTTTCCACACCTAGAAAAAAATTGTCGATGTCATCCTGACAGTTCTTTCCTTGGATTGGAACAAAAATATTGTAGGCAGCATTAAACTGCACACTGTCAGGATTAATACAGTGCCCACCTCTGTAACGAATTTGTGAAAAGAAATTTTCTAACCTGTCTTGATTCAGTCTATTAGTATATAAAACTTCAAAAGCATGTTGTATTTTCAACTCATCCCAAAGCAATTTCAAACATATGATGTTATGTTGCCAACCTAATACTGATGGCAGTTGTTTACCAGATATACCTATCTGTGTGAGATATGGCAGCCACTCCATGCATTTGTCCAAAAATTCTAAGTGAGATGATGTTGGAGTTATGCCTCTTCTAAGAATGTGACTGTCATGCAGTGACCGACTGTTGAATACATTGAACAGAGAGTCCATATTTTCAATAAACTGTGCCGTTGTTGTTGCATCCCCTTCACCTGCCCATTTCCCAAGGTCATGCATGGCTCCTATGCTTGCTGCAACAGTGTGGCTCAGCTTGATGTATTTGGATGTAATCTTTGGAGCCATACGGATGTTCCTAGCATGATCAAATTTGAACATGTCCTCAATGTATTTCCACTTAATTGACCTGCCATTGAGGTTGAATCCATGCTTTTTCAAGTTGTTCCTGATATTCTTAATGAGGTGAGGAGGATCATACAGTACAAATATTTTTTCTCCATCATGATCAGTAAAGTAAGGCTGGTCTTTGGTTACACCTAATTGTCGCAGCTTAAGGCAGTTATTACTTCCTTGATCACAAATTAACACTTTGATATTCAGACCTGTCTGTCTGACTTTAGAAATGCAATCTAACAGTAAAGATTTCAATTTTTTTCCCTCGACTGGCCCACTGGATAGATAATAACTGACAGGCTGCTTCCATTTACCTGCAATACCTGCAACCATGAACACACCAGCATGATTGGCTATTTTGTGTGTTCTATGTGAGCCATAGTCTTCCAGGCCATCAATTAGGTCCTTTTGTCTGTTGAATTGTACGTACTCCTTGATGGCCATTTCGTCATACAGTATGGTGCACGTACAGTTTTGTTTCTGCATTCATGTGTGCAACCTTAGTTTTCAAAGCGTCAAGCAGACATTGGTTCACACCTGGTGACATTTGAATCTGTTGCATCACTCGAATCAATGTTGACACAGAAGGCAGCACAAAAATTCTTCGCAACAGTCGATAGCATTTGGGGCTAGAATGATACAGCTGCAAAGCCAAGGTTTTGTCCCCAACAGTCCATCTGAGGCCCTGCTTCTTTATTCCTGCAAGTCTGATTTGGGCAGACACAAACTTTAATGCATTTCCTGACAAGTGCTGTCCAAGTTGATTAATAACAGTTGATTTGGAACACTTGCGGACAGTTTTTGTGCTTGTGACTCTCCGGAATTTTTGGTCTTGAGCTTTGATCTTCAGATTCAACTGCTGTATTGTAGCTTTGAGGGTTGGGACATTGTCTTCCTCCTTGTCACTTGGCCCTGTGTCCATTTCTACATGCATGGATAGGTCCTCCTCTGATGCTGTAAAAAAAATATATTGTTGATAATCTGGAGTTTATTTGTTTTGATATCATGAACTTATTACAAGTGTCTGAGTTCATGTACATGACTTACCTGCAGAAATCCTCTTCTTTTCCACATTGTGACGAACAGTTGGACCTTTCCGTTTAACTGTCAAACTTTTTGGTGGATTCGTAGCATCTATGAGTGTTGGAACAGCATTCCAGTTCAACCCCTTGTGGCTGAAAATGACACAATCAATTTTAATTAATGTTGAAATCAAAAGAAAAAGGGGAAACAAATCAGTGGGAAATCAATTTTAAAAACTGCAAATATACTTACATATCATCAGCTATCTTGAACTGCCCCGACTCGAAGTGTCTGCTGCACACTCTGTAATTCTTGTACAGCTTTTCATGTGGAATTTTGTCTAGGGAAGCATTTCTGAGATTTCTAATCCAGATCAGAAATCTATGAAAGAAAAATGGATGCTTTATAGGTATCACTCATATGATATAGGCCTAATAGCCTAATGTGATCAAATGTTGGAAATGGAGTAATTGCAATATACCTTGTGTGACATGTAGTGTTAGTATGCTTGTTTATTACATGCAAGTGATACTACAGCCCTGCCTGCTCCACACCACCCTAGAGAGGGCAGCACCTGTCAGTTGAATGGCGGGAAATGGGAGTGAAACGTCTGTATGTTGTCTGTGATGAAAGTGAGGGAGAGAGAGAATAGTTTTCATTAAAAAATACCAGGTGGCAGCACCATATGGACATGCTGATAGTGGTGAGATCCAAAACTATGGTAATCTATGGATCACAGCAAACTGAAAACCTTCTCTAGCCATTAATTCATGGTCTACAACAGGGAATAAAGCTCTTTATGCATGTAAATAAGATTCATTCTGCTATATACATTTCATGCATTATTTTATTGTGGGGTTGTAGTTGAAGTTAAAAAAAGTTATTGACATGAGTCATAAAAGTACTAAGCTAGCTCTAGGATAGGCATAGCTTAACTATGGGCGGTAATAATGACACTTACAATTTTGCACAGTCATGCAATCTGGGGAGTCGGAATCTAGTTGCAGTTCAGCAAACAACCGCTCTATCTATATCTATATATTATGTTTAGACCTTATGGCAAGTTTGAGTGTATCTTGAAATAACATTTGCACTATTTGTAACAAACCTGTTCCACTTGGGGCTCCAGGTTCCGAATGACTCCTCTCTCTAGTTTCTTCCTTTCCACTCTACAAACTATTCTGTCTAATTCCTAACGCTCCGATAAATCCCCCACTTGAACTGGAACTAGACTTGATTGTCAACGCTCCTATATTCGAGAACGCTGAGCCCTCCTCGTCATACTCTATTGATTCTGTAATTCAATAATGTAAATGATAGAAATGTTCACCGTTTTTGAGAAACTACAACATATGATGAAGTTATAATGATATTGTAGACAAGTCAGTGTACCTTTTACAAATAGACATCAGCTGATAACTTGACTCGTAATTGATCAATTTGGGCGAGTAATTTCTCACATTAATGCTACCGGTCTGCAGTTCATAGATGGAACTCAACTGATGATTCATCTGAAAAATCAACTTTTCGCCACTTTCTGCTGCAAGCCTTGGCAAATGCTACACGTGGAGGCACAGTCCTGGGTTTGTGAACATCACCAGTCTCTTGGTAGCGCTTTCGAATCCTCTCCACTTGCCGTTTATACATATTGAAGATGTCTGCACCTTCATCAAGAGACCTAGACTTCAGACTGTTGATAATTTGCTGGTTTGATCGTGGGCATGTTGTCACATTTGAATAGGGGTCTTGTATGTCATAGTTCTATTGATATATAGCGTAATACAAATACCTATGTTTGGAGTAAAATATCCTCAATTTACAAGCTCTCATTTCACATTGTGTAATCACTCTAACAGCAGGTTGGCCTGATCACTGCTCTCACTTTTTACAGAGCTCGACTAGAGTATTATAAAATCCAGAGTGTGACACTTGATTCTTTATTGTTCATTGTGGCCAAGAAATTTGAACTAATTCAATTCGACAAGACTTTTGTCAGGCAAAAACTGGTTTGTTGGTCTTTAACAGGCTGTAACTATTTGAAATAATATCTATAATATGATTTTTAAATACAGTTAACAATGAGACAACAATATCATGTGTACCTCTCCTTTGGTCCCTCAGATTGATCGGAGAAGTGACGTCCCGCTGACGCAGACTTAAATATATGGCATTTTTCAGAATCACCAGCTTCCACATTCACAATCTGATGTTGCGGCTCTGAAAATACAGTTGAATTCTACTACAACTTCGAGTCTATGCCGGGACAAGTAACAGACCCAACCAATGGTGTAAATGTGTCACATAGTGAACTGTAAAAAGCAGCCTTATCATCTCATCATTAAATCTGTCTCTGTCATGACAGTTGATCATAGTACTTCCATGACTCATGTCAATTACTTTGTTTAACTTCAGTAATAAACTGACTTCGCTTCAAACATGCAAAACAAACCCTGATTGCAATGTTGGTTTAGACATAAAAAAAACACCTTTCAAGTGTCAGTTTGCCATTGCTGCAGATTTTTTGTGGATCTGGCCAATAAACTTGAACTTCCACGCTAAACAAAATCATAAAATAATTCAATAAAAGATGAAAATATCAACTTACTGCGGTTTCTTTCCACCTGGCTGCCTTCCCAACATGAGGGCCTTAATACAGGTTTTTGATGACTAGCCTGCAACCATAACGCAACATGAGTCAGACCTAGGGTATGCAATTGTTGAATGAAAGGGAGTAATTAAGAATATAAAAGGTAGTTCACCTCGGCCCCTTGATCTGCTTCCCCTTGGACTTGGGATGTCTTGGTTTGTAGTACGATTCGTCAGATGAACTTAAATCTTCTTTACCATGCACACCTGTGGAAAAAAGTGAGACATTATACAATGTAGCCGAAAGGTAAGGACACCAAAAGTCGTCACCCCAAATTCCCCAATCACTGCTTAAAATGCTAGACAATAAAACTAGGTCAGCGCAATACCCCCCACTCTTTAAAAAAAATGGAACAGCCCTAAAGTAAAGCTTCACTTATTGCACATACCAGGTTCGCTTCGGCCAGGAGGATGGTTGTCAATCAGACTTATTATCTTCATGTGGCCGTACATCAGAGCAGGTGATTTTGCGGTACGTCCGTTCTTAGCTTTGCTGTTGACATTCATACCCTAAAAAAAAATAAAAACTGTTTAATAAATTTGACATACAACTAGACCTGATGGCTCTCATGACAAAGGGAACAGACAATTAAATGTGTCTCTTCCATAGTTAAGATAATGAAGACCTGTGAATGTGAACTAACTTCATTTTTGAGTTGTCTTCAAAACTTATCACTTTTGACATCGATAAATTTGGCCTATCATTATTATTATTATTATTATTTATTGACAAAATTGGGAAGTTTGTCCATTATCATTATACAGAATTTGATAGTTCAGCAAGAAATAAATTAATGACAATGACAAAATAAATATATATGTGGAAATTCAGAAAATGTTGACATCAATTTGGTTCTAAAGTAAGTTAGTGGTAATCTTAAACATTGAGTACCAAATTCCAAGAGTGGGGTTCGGAGAGAAATGAAATAGAAACAGACTTTAACAATAATGGGCCATCAAGAATTGAATATTAAATCACAAAATAAAGAAATTGACGAACAAAGTCACCATATCATATGGATAAGAATTTAATCTCAGGCTTACACTTTGAAGGAAATATTGAACAATAAGATATTTCTCATGTCTGGTTTATCTCACTGTCAGTGTCAATGCTACTGGATATTTTATTATACATTAGTTACTATATTTGTATGATTGATTTTATATTTGATATATACAGTGATTTTATATACCTGTAATTTTGAACAAATATTATGAGCGAAGCTCCGCCGCCCCAGGCGGCGAGCGCAGCTCACTTCCTTTAGACGATAGGCTACACAGTGGACAAGCCAACCGGAACTGGATTAAAATTGATTTCACCTATTATCGATGTTTTCATCAGGATGACCTAAAAGGCGGGACAGCCGCCGGGATATGGCGGGATAGGCGGGACGAACTAAAAGGCGGGACCAGCCGCCGGGATATGATTGTTCTGACGGGACGTAGGTTCGGTGTGACAGAACTGTCGATATAAGGCCGTGAAAACTTGTTAATAGGTATTAAAGACCACAATTAATATTGTTTATATAAATATGTTCTATGATTATAGATCATAGAATCTAGTAAATATTAACCATAGTTCTGATGGCAATCCACCGGGCCACAGATAGCAATCAACACTGCTAATTGCCAGGCAATTGACATTGACTTCTCTATAATCGTGGTTTCATTTCATTTAGTCGTAGCTTCTGCAAAAACTATAATAGTATATCAAAAATATATTAGAATATATTTTATATCTGCTCTTAGAGATTCAGTATTAAAGCGAAATAATATATAAGTATATATATATACATAATGATAGAGGATAAATCACAGATCAAATCACAAATACTGATGACAATATCAATATTAGATAAAAAAAAAATGAAACTATATACAAATACTGATCATAATATCACAATAAGATGTATTTTATCTAAGTTATTGAAATGTGGAATCAGGTTATTTGCTTTTAGGATTAATTGATTTCTTGGTTCTGCATAATTGTTACAAATTAAGAGACAATGTAGTTCATCTTCTACTTCATTACTATCACATTTATTACATTTTCTTCCTTCTAATGGTATTTTAGGGGTCTCATGTCTCCCGGTTTCAATTTTGAGGTTATGTGAGCTAAGTCTAAATCTTGCTATGTTGTTATAGGTTTTGTTGGGGAGGTTGAGATTTAGATAAGGTTCAAAGCAATACGTAGTTTTAAAGAAGTTGTATGTTCTTAGTTTTGGTTGACTTATAAGAGAGAGAGAGAGAGAGAGAGAGAGAGAGAGAGAGAGAGAGAGAGAGAGAGAGAGAGAGAGAGAGAGAGAGAGAGAGAGAGAGAGAGAGATTTTTTGACAAAGAAAAAAAAAATCAAATAATACAGGTAATTAATTGTGATATTATTGCACTATGTACGTCAGCAGTAACATGAAATTATTCTAATGGCAAAGGAAAATATTGTTTCAGAAACAATATATAAATGACTGAGTATTTTCACATTATTTACTATATATATAAACTTTTATTGACAGTATGGTCAGTATTGACCTATTCGTCATTTTTACAATTCATAGACATATATACAGTACTATACTACACATTTCTAGCATATTACAGATTCATTTAAAACATATAACAAAACTGTACTAAACATATCACATGTGTTACTGGTTATTTCATAGCATATAAGCATGATAAACAACTTTACTACACGTATCAAACAACTATACTACACAAAAATAATACTGATTTGGGATTCAAATTATAAAACGAAAAACACAATACAATTATATACAAATCTGGTCCCAGAGAGTCCTGCTCTCATCACACTGTGTCCATAAAAATTATTAAATTAATACTGATATGTATCATCTTCTGAAAAATAAATTTCCAGTGAATTGTCACTTTTCCTTGGGCAGTTGGGGATGGGTAGTGTTGGGAGCCCATTGCATTTGAGATCTGCTATCATTCTATTTTATCAGGTTACTAGGGACAGATTATTTTGTCTGTTTTAAAAATAGAAAATAATTTCAAAGAGAATTTCCTACTGCATAAACATGTGTTATTTAAGAAATCCCCTAATGCATGTATAACTTTAGGTTCTCTACAAGTTAGCAATGCTTTAAATTTCTCAAAGGTGTTTGAATTTTCAAACTCAGGTATTAAATCTTTTGCTTTTTGAAAAAGTTGGTCCCTTAGCGATTTATTAGAGCTACAAGTTATGATATAATGAATTTCATCTTCTACTTCACTACTCGTACATTTCTCGCATATTCTATTCTCTACAGGTACCTTAGGGGTTTGATGCCTACCAGTTTCGATCTTGAGATTGTGTGAGCTCAATCTGAACCTAGCTATGTTATTGATAGTTTTCTTTGGAAGGTTGATAAGTAGATATGGTTCAATAGAGTATGAAGTTTTAAAAAGTTTGTATGTCCTAAGTTTAGGTTGTTCGTCAGAATTTTTTATCTCGTTAAGGATCCTACTTTGTTCGCTGGAATAGAGTTTAATTTTTACTTTAGTCGCTAAGGAATTTGGTGTATCAAGTACCACCTGAGGTGCACATGTACCCTCAATTATATTTCTTACGTGGGTGCACCAGTTTGTTTGCCCTCTGGCATGAAGAGATTCCTGTATATTTAGGCATTTATGGAGGATGTCATATTGTGGCAGAGATGCCAGTCTTGCCCAGTAATTTACTGTGTTTACCTTTTGTCTTATATGGAGGGGGAATTTGCCTGTTTCTGCATATATAGCTAATGTGGAGGTTTGTCTTCTGACTCCTAGTATGTTTTTTAAGTATCCTAGCTGTATCTTTTCCATATCTAATATTTGTGACGTTTTGGACCATAAGACATCATTGTACTCTAGAATGGGTAGGATGTAAGTATCAAACATTTTTATCGCAAGATGGGGCGGAATAAATCCAAAACTTGATTTTGTTTTATTCTGAAGTGCAAACAGTGCCTTTTGCGCTTGTGTTATTAGGTGCTCTGGCATTTTATTGTGTATGGATTTATTAGAACTGACAATGTGGCCGAGATATTTATATGTTTCAACATTTTCTATTATTTGATTATTGTACATAAAGTTTAGGGGTCTCTTTCTTCCAATCTGCATAACTTTAGTTTTAGTTATATTCACCAAGAGATGCCATTTGGCACAGAACCTATGAAGAGAGTGAATACTATTTTGCAAGCCTTCAGCAGAGTCTGATATAAGTACTGTGTCGTCTGCATATAGTAGATGTGTGAAGTATATATTATCTATTTCTATACCATCTTTTACATTCAGCTGAGTATGGAGATCAGACATGAATTCATTAAACAGTTTAGGACTGAGTATACCCCCCCCCCTCCCTGTAAGACCCCAAATATGCTATCTATTGCTTCCCCAAAGTCACCCTCGTGGTATACCTTTGCCTTAGCTTTGTCAAACATACTCATGATAATAGTTAACATTTTCCTGCCCATTTCTTGGTTTTTTAGTTTCAGGTAGAGGGCATTTCTATTAATGTAATCAAAAGCTTTAGAAAAATCTACAAAACATAAATATTTGGGTCTTTTATGGAATTGCTGGTGTCTTACTATGGTATCAAGGACAAAAAAACAATCTATTGTTCTCCGAGTAGGAGTGAACCCAAAATGAAAGGGATCATCAAGGGACATTGAATCATTCTTGAAATACAGCCTAGCATTGAGAATTGAATCGAAGATTTTAGCCATAGTCACTGTTATAGTGATTTTTCTATAATTGTCAGGATTAGAGCAGTCGCCTTTTTTGTGTAAGGCTTTTATAAGCCCTTCAGCCCATTGTGATGGGTAGTCACCACTATCAAAAATGTAATTAAATATTGCACAAAATGGTGTAACTAATTCGTCAGTTACATATTTGTAAAATTCTCCTGGGATGCCATCTACACCAGCTGCTTTATTATTCTTTAATTTTTTCATATGCATCACTACTTCATCCTCTGTAATTATTTTATCACATATATCTTCTGACATTGATTCAGGAGCAGGGTTGTTGTATTGACTACAGTTCATTATTGAAACAAAGCTGTTAATTTCATCCATGTTTTCTGTATTAAAGTAATCACATGGGGGAGGCTGTGCTTGATTTTTAAAGTACTCATGGAACACCTGAATGCTTGGCTGCTCATGAGACTTGTTATTATGATTAGTGAGTTTATTCCACATTTTCCAACACTCAGTTTGGTTTGTGTGGTGTAGCTGATCAAGTTTATCCCTGTTTGCCTTTAAGTGTTCTCTCTTTTTAAGCTGGATTGTACTCTTGTAATTTTTGTATAGTACTTTATACTGCTCATTATGAGCGGTATTTGAAAGGTTATTCAATTTGGCATATGAGTTAGCTGCTTTCCTGGCATTTTTGCATTCTTCATCATACCAAGGGTTTAAAGGAAATTTATTTGTAGGGGCCTTTACATATTTTTTCTTGAAATTTGGCTCAATACAGGCTTCTTAATAAATATAAACAGAGTTTATCAATGTTTCAGAGTTAGACTGTTTTAGTATATGGTCACCTGCTTCAGCAAGTTTGTTTTGTTCATTTCTTAACATATTTTTGTAGACCGGTATTCTTTCTTTTTCAAATAAGTAGTAGAACCTCCTTTCTTGTTTTGGGTTATTTCTTTTATTTACATTGCAGGTGGACCTGCTCTCAGATATGCATTTTTTATACCCTAGTTGGTAAGTTAAAGGAGTATGATCCGATTCTACAAGTTTGGGACAGATTTCAAAATCGGTTAATAAATTAAATAGATCTCTTGTACACAGAAGGTAATCTACCACACTCTTTCCTAAGGGCGCATGGCATGTGAAGTTATCTGTATTTTCAGGGTTACTGAACATTAGTAAATTACAATTATTATTTTTTGTTTGATGTTGCTGATTTCAATTGGGAAAAATATGCAAATTACTTCTGTCAATCAAGACACTGCCTTTCGATTTACCCAATCAGTTGGAAACATTTCAATTGCAATAAGACAACTAATATTTTTATTGGCTGAGAAAACTTGCTAATAATCTCTGATTGGCCAGTTTCTTTGCTGCCATTAATATAAGGCATGGCCTGGAACCTTCTAGGATCAGTTTACACACTGTCTTTGCACAATGGGTTTTGATATCATTGTTTTCGCGGACTCTATTTTGAAGCATTTGCCAGAATGGCAGATAGTGGATTCCACCACCCTCCACTACAGGAAAATGGTTCAGAGAGGTGGCACTCTTCATAGCCTTGAGCGAGATGTCATAGAACCATTCTTCAGCAGAAGTGTTCCATGTCCCACACCGAATGCAGTGATTTTGCATGTGGGCACAAATACTCTTGCAAACTATTGGCAGGTGTGTAAAAGTTTACTTATTTCATACAATTTACCTTTTATGTTGGAGAAATATTTTATTTAGTATAAGTACATGTGTATGGAGAACCATTAAATTATTGAACTTGGATGTGTGTGTGTTTCAATAAGTGATGAATATATAATAATTATATATCTACTTCTATATTGTGCTAAAGCCCATAAGGGTCGGCGGTTTTTGCCAGAGGTAAACTCCAATCTGGGTGGATCTTGGGCCAGTATTATTTTACCATGGAATAGTTTATGTACAAACTTAGCTCAGGTTTAATTTCTGCGTATTTTCAGGTGTTATTTACGCCGCTATTCCTCCTTTAATAATGCGAAAGTTTACAGTAACCAGTAAGACATTTGCGCGTCCATTGTGAGGCTGTTGCTAAGGGCCTTCCAGCCTCTTTTTGAAATTGTGACATCACAAGTCAAAGCCCTGAGTCTTTCGCACAGGCCATATCGTCAGCTTGCCGTAGGCCTACATTGTATTGTGTTGCATAATGGCAATTATTTGGACTAAAACATTAATCATGCATATATGTGATTCTATAAATTTAATAAATAAAACGTAGGCCAAATTACAGTGTATTATTTTAATAACCTAAAAAATAGACCTGAATTATTTTTTGCCGCTGGTTAATTTATCAGTTGTGCGATATCACCATCCCTTCAAATGTGGCTTAATAACTATATATATTAAATAGTGTAAATTCTGCTTAGACCTGTAAGCATTTAGCCACAAAGGTTTGTGCTATTTTGCCCAAATCAAGCCACCATAAATAATAAGAGCGCTGCAGTTGCGTGTATCCAAAATAGCCTTATATTTGTAGGGTGAATCAATCAATCAAACCTGCTACAACATAAAATATGTCTAATGTATGTGTCATGCACGTTAAATTAAAAAATCTTTGTTATATAATAATAACATCCAAAAGTTTTTCTTTCTGTGACATTATGAGGGTTTGGTAGCTACTGATTGATCATTTCTGTTAACTGAAATGATTTAAAATAGCAGGAGGTGTGAAATCCAGACAGACAGACCGATACTAATTATTCGACCATAAACTAACAATTTACACATACAAAAATTATCAAAGAAATCTGGTTATATTATGGTCACAGGAGGCAAAAAGCCGCTACACAGCTTGGGATCAAAATTGAAGAGTGATTCTACATAATTGTCACAATGACAATAATAGTGTAATACATTTAATTTTGACCAGAAAATTGCTCAATCAAATGCTTTCAGATGTAATTTCAGGGTAGAATAAATTGATTTATTCCATTTTATACATTTCTAAAAGTCTCCATTTAATGAGAAGATGCAATGTAAAATCCTAAAATGAATTACCTAATTAGTGTAAAATCCTAAATACACAATTCTATATGTTAGGTTTTCAATTTGTGTTGTCATTTAATATTAAATAATTTTTTTATGTTATCCAAGTTGTCAGGAGCAGTAGGTACTACAAAGAAGTATTAATTACTCATTTCCTATTACTTTACCATCATCAAAAAGGATGACACTCAATTGAACAAACGTTTCAATGTAATTGGAACTAAATTCAATGCTCCTTTGTTCTTGGACAGGCCTTTGACTGCTAAATGCAATTGACACCTAAACACTGCTAGATCCACACAATATATGATTAAACCGATTGCCAATACCATTAATTCTAATTCTTGGGCTCCCTTGATATATAAATATTTCATAATTTTCTTCAACGGTTAAAAATTCAACTTCTCCTGATTATATTTATGTGAATATTATAAATGTTTTCTTACATTCATTGAGTAGGGCTAAAAGATATATAAAATGAGGTGTGGGACATTCCATTTTTGATGACTTTTAAAGCCAAAATATCAGGTATGACAGACTCCTGAAAAAGTTTCTTGTGTGTATTTGTATCTTAACATTGGTCTGCCCATCATCATAGCATATTCATTATCAAAACCATTTTGCATGTTATAATCACATTTGAAAGTTATCAAAACCATTTTGCATTTTATAATCACATTTGAAAGTTGAGGCACAATTGAGTTTTTGCCATTCTTTTCATAAATTTCTCTTACAAATTTGTATAACCACTTATTTGCCCCCTGCCCGCCAGCAGTCCCTGCCACTTCACAACAATTAAGCAAGGCAATGCAATCCACACTTTATAATAACTATTAAAACAATCTTAAAACAGGCGTGTTAAAAGCCGGTTTCAGACGAAAAATAACCTCCATGTTTTTATTTTTTTCTCGGTTGTTTATGAACCAATTAATACCAAAAATCTTGCTTTTTGTCTTTGAGATCATTATCTAAATATAACGTAAATTTCATAATTATATATATATAATTTTTATTGACAGTAAAATATCATCCATGATATATATGTCATAAATAAAATAAAGAACAGAAATACAGAAAATACAGAAATGTTCAAATAAAATTTGTAAACTAAATATGCTATACTAGTAACGTGGTTCCAGCCCCCAAACTTAATTTTTTTATAATTTTTCTTTTTTTTTTAAATAATGTTTATAGTAACATCTATGTATATATACTGTACAGTGTCAGAAGATGGAGAACATATAACTCACATATCAATATCAATTAAGAATTTTCCCAGGCACCTCAGTAGCTCAGATTCCTTTGAGCACATGATAGATATAAATTTTTTGGTTTCATTCATTATGTCAAAATCATATATGTAAAATCTAGCTAGATCAGACAGTCGTAGGCGCAGTGATGTGTTATTTGGACATATTATTAATGAGTGTATCTCATCCTCAACTTCATTTAAGTTACATTTCGTACATAGTCTCTCTTCTACAGGTATTAATGGCCTGTTACAGATCATTATTTATGGGAAATGTAATAAAATAAATTTAAATAAAAGGTTATTTAATTTCTGAAATGTAATGCATGTCATGATTTTGTTTCAGTGATGAGCTTGTTGCTCTTGTAACAGCATACAACCATGAGCTCAGAGCTCAAGTCAGAAAACTCAACAGCCACCTTGTCACCACCTTAGAGTGGGAGAATTTTGCTGAAGACCCTTCATTGTATAGGTATGCATTGAGTTAATGAAACCTGACTATAATTTAGAATGAGTGATGGTATCTTCTATTACAAATGTAGAGCAAAGTTAATGTTAAAACAGAAATGGCTGGTGCTTGTTCTAGTATGTAACTTATATATGTAACTAATATTTTTTGTTGTCTTTTCAGCTTGGATGGCCTTCATCCTTCATCTATGTATATATACTGTACAGTGTCAGAAGATGGAGAACATATAACTCACATATCAATATCAATTAAGAATTTTCCCAGGCACCTCAGTAGCTCAGATTCCTTTGAGCACATGATAGATATAAATTTTTTGGTTTCATTCATTATGTCAAAATCATATATGTAAACTCTAGCTAGATCAAACAGTCGTAGGCGCAGTGATGTGTTATTTGGACATATTATTAATGAGTGTATCTCATCCTCAACTTCATTTAAGTTACATTTCGTACATAGCCTTCTCTTCTACAGGTATTAATGGTCTTTCATGTCTACCTGTTTCTATAAAAAAAAAAAAATTATAGGTGCAATAGGTTTAACAAAATTAGGGGTCAAACATAGGCTACCATTGCACCTGAGGTTAATATTCTTATTCTTACTTAAGTTGGCTGTAGCGTGTAGGACACTAACGAACTTTTATAACAAATAATTTTTTCATGTCCAATACATATAATAATTTTGTTTGTCAATTTGATATTTTTCCGAACTACCAAGGTGTGTAGAACGCTTACATACTTATGGTCCTGCAGATTAAAGAATTTGTGAGAAATGCAATTAAAAGACAAAGTTCTATAAGCTTTTTTCTATATTGATTAATATATTACTTGAATTACTATGAAGTACTTTGTAGTACCTACTGCTCCTGACAACTTGGATAAAAAAAACAAAAGTTAAAAACCTAACATATAGATTTGTGCATTGACTATTACATTCACCCTACAAATACACCAATAAGGTAATTCATTTTAGGATTTTAAATTAAATGGAGGCGTAAAGAAATATATAGGGTAGAATAAATCAATTTTAAGCATTTGATTGAGCATTGCACTGTTATTATCATTGTGTATTATGTGACTACTATATGTAGGGGGATAAAAACCTATGCTTCACGCCCCGCTGAGTAGGGGGCGTGGCTAAAATGTTGCATAACCATTAATGATCATGGTTACATAATCTCATTAATGATCATGATTATTTTCTTTTGATATTCATAAAATTGTTACGTAACCCATTAGTGATAATTAGATCGTTACATAATCTCCTTTATGCTCATAATTATTTTCTTTCAGTGAGTGTGACTAAAAGGTTGTTACATAATATAATTACATAATCTCATAAATGATCATAATTATTTTCTTTTGATATTCATAAATTGTTACATAATCCTTCAGAGTGATTAACTCATCATCTAAAACACATTAATGATTATAATTATTTTCTTTTTGATGTATCCATAACCTTGACACAACATATTTTTTCTTTTGTATCAAAATTAACTTGTTACACAACTCATTAATGATTTAATCATATTGCACAGATAGCTCATCATAATTGCGCAATCATCATCGATATGAATCGGTACACATTCATAACTCATCATAATATCAACACATAGTCAATTTCACAAGAGATTGATTTCCATATCAGTGCACAGAGAACCTGTCAAGACATGTATGTCATCATAATTTCACAATGACTACTAATACGCTTCAATGCACAGCCAGTTTCCGAAGATATTGGTTTCATCTCATCAGCCCCCCCCCCCCTCCATTAATGTATAGAGCCTGCCAAGACATGTATGCACCTGTCTTTACCCTAGGGCATAGACACTTTTACCTATTGTTATAAACATAAACTAAAAGCACCCGGTAGCTGTAATTGTAATTTTATGATCGTCTTATGTCAAATAATAGGTCTATATTCTTTTTAGATAAAAATAACCTAGCATTACATAACTGTTCATATATAAGTAAGGTATCTCAATGCGTTTCAAGTTACACAGTCATGTTCTCCCTGTTATTTCTACTGGATCAAGCTGTTACATATATGAGGGCCTCGAGAAAATGTCAAATCTGCAAGCATCTAACCGCGAAATTTGCATATTCATGCTGTTACATACAAAATAATAGAAGGATGAAGACCTGCCACAGATGTCTTCAAAAAAACATAACTCATGATATCACTCTAGCAGTACTCGGTCTTAAGGATGACCCTGAAAAGCAGGTATCCTGCATCTTATGTAAAACAAAGGATATAAGGATTGTTAACTCTCGAGGTCAATACCTGGACATTGACTCCATGATACATGTCGAGCAGATAACCATGTCAGCTCATATTGCGAGTATATTCCATGAAACCATTGTAGAAAATATGAATGTACGTCAACTCCACCGCACTCATGAACTCTTTCGAACAGTCTTGAGACCATTACAGGCGGTTATATATACTACAGCTGACACTGTTTTTTAAAATGAAAATAGTTGTAACTGTTTTTAATGTTGACTTTGAAAATAAATATTTCAACTCTGATATATATTCGTATTGCTGTAATTTCTATAAATCAATAACAAGTCATATTTAAAAGTTTATCATAAATTTATTTATCTTAAAATTACAAAATATTTGTCTGAAATTCATCGCGTTGTCGCCCGTTTTATCTGCAAAAACAAGAATCCATGCTTTAAGAGATTTCAAAACTTTAAAGAGTTTACATATTATGCTGAAAATCTTAATATTTAAAGAAAATTATTGACTACCTAATAGCATTTTTTCATGTCTTCATTAGCCTTCAGGAAAGCCTGCCGTCTTTGACGTCTCTGCCTAACTTCTGGAATAGAACGCTCTGAAAATGACCATCATGTAGATAATATATGGATATCTCTATGTGTCGAGTTATATATATATTAGCGCCTTCAAAATTTACAATAAATAGACCTTTTTACATACCGCTGTTTTCACTGTCCTGACTCGATGTGTCCCAGCTCTCCCTACGAAGGTTGAACACAACTATAACAAAAATACATATATATATATATATATATAACATATAACAGCTTACATGATTACGTGTTTATATATAGTTTTACGTTTATTTACCTTCTTCGTCAGACTCTTCATGGGGTATGACAGCTGTCGCATTAAGAAAATCCAGTCTCTGCTGCAGTCTCTCCAGCTCAAGAGCCTCTCCTTGGCGGATACCCATCTCTATACGTTCCATACGTCGCACCCTCCTCACTATCACTGGATAAAAATATATGTATAAAGCACCTATCATAAATTTCGACATAATTAGCTTATTACTGCCACACACAAATATTGGGGACTTACCTCTGATGCAGATGATAACAGCGACTAGTACAGTCACAGTCAATCCTATTGACACAGGTATGATCAACTTCAGAGCTGAGTTGCCTCTCGACATTCTGACAGTTGTCATCCTAGGGGTTTTTGTTGTGGCTGGATCATTTGTGGACGTCTCGATGGTGGATGGGTCGGTGTATGGGGCGGCGGTGGATGAGTCGGTGGTGAAGGCGTCGGTGGTGTGGGGGTCTTCTGTTGACGGGTTGGTGATAGATGGCGTGCTGGTGGTTGTTGAGCTGTCGTCAGTTTTTGTAGTAGGTGGGGTGTCCTTGTTCAAGGGGAAGTTCACAATCCTTCCTGACTGGAACACTATCTTCAGAGCTGTCGACCTTCCTGACAGCTGTTCTACCACTTCCGCCTCATAACGTGTAAAAAATCTGAAATAAATCATCATAAGGGATCATTGTATATGCTTACTTAGTAAAAAGACCTGCTTAATAAATATGACATAACGTCTCTCTTGATACATCTCACATTAAGTCATAACCTGGATGCATAGGGGTCATGTGTTACAACATATATTTATTAATGTCAGATCTCTGTAAGCTGTAGCAAAAAGATGCATAGGGGGGGGGTCTGTTTCTATATATATATATATATATATCTATTAAAGACCCGAGTACATAGCCATTTCATCTAGCATACGTCTCAGACACTGGTAAGGAGATTGATACTTTTTATTAAAATTTTACATATTAATACCGGACTTTAAACCTCATTTACAATATTTTAAACGATGATTAATATATCAAACGTTCGTCGTAAAAGTTATAAGGAAAGTTAACATACCTAATCTCTGTTATGGTGTCTAGATCCAGATACCTGACATCGTCAACATCGTCCTCGCTACAGATGAGTATTTCCGGTGCTTCCTGCCGACATGCAAGAACACATGACAATATAAGCATCCTCAGCACAATTGTAATCATCATGGTAACTCCTTAGATAGTGCTTTAGATTTCTGTGATAGTAGATATTATTCCTATCGCTTTCTATAATGATATGATGTATCTCAGATAATTCCATATTTATACAGAAATACTATTTGTTATATCAGTGTCATCAAAATGTATTACTTACTACAAATATATGTTTGTTTTGTGTCTGTACCAACTATTACCCCTTCGGTGGTGCAACAGGCCATTGAAATGCACCCGATCGGTTACGTAATGTGTCGAGGTGTATGGTAGCTAACCCTAAAAATCCTTAATACTTTGATCGCGACAGGTTACGTAACGCAGCTGCTCGCATCAGGGTTAAGCGTGTCATAATGCTACTAAACCCCCTCCGTAACTCAGTGCTTCAGGCCTAACCGTCTACAAAGCTGTTTCATTACATTGTTGTACATTTTTTCATGAATAGGTCATAGGGCTCTGTCTATTAAAGCATGCAGCTTTTAACCGTAGATCTAGCAGTTAATATGTCATAACCGCTTGCTGCTTTATTTTCTGTTATATTTCGTTTAATTAAATTAGGCAAAAGTATACAGGGGGAACATTCTTTTAATATTACAGCTTTAATGATACATAGTGAATATAGACGCAATAAAAATATATATTGTATTCGTGGGTATTGGTAATGTGCGGGGGGGCTGTAAATAAATACAGTATAAAATAGCTTGTTGCTTTATTTTCTGGTATATTTCGTTTAATTAAATTAGTCAAAAAATATACAGAGAACATTCTTTTAATATAACAGCTTTAATAATACATAGCAAATATAGTACAGGTTCTGTGTGCAATAAAATATATACTGTATTCATGGATATTGGTAATGCGAAAAGCGGTAAATAAATACAGTATTTACATCTAAGAGGTTCATTTTTTTTTTTACAGTTAATAAAGTTCATGGTAAGCGTCTTGGCGTGACAGCTTTTGCAGTACGTCTATGCTCATTGTTCAGTAGACGTGTCAGAGGAAGGAGAACCTCCTCAGTCAAACGCCTTCTCTGCAGAATCAGTTGTCCATTATGATGTGCTCTTAAATTTTCTCTCAAGACGTCCATCTCCTCCATGAAATGATCTTTCGTTAATCTGATAAGTGTGACTGCCTGCGTGAGATTGATGAAATCCTCAATCATGTATTCGCCGTAGCTAGTTATATCATAAATCATGTCGTAGTTCTGGCGACAGAATGGACATGGTAACTTATAACTTTCAGTCAGATTGACGGGTCGACTTTCGACAACCTCCAGCATGAGTTTACGCATGGCTAGCGATTCGATACAGTCCCTACATAGCTTCATCTCCTCGTTTCTAAAGCAGCATTTGAAACTGTATCGAGATGGTAGTTCGCAGCAGAGTTGGCAGGGATTCTCATCAATATTCAATAATGTGGTAGCCATTTTCAGTCTGTATATGTGTACATGTCTGTAGCTTAATAAAACTAACCGTTACCCTGGGAAGATGAACAATGAATATTGCAGCAGCCCTTCAGGCTAATTTTCACACTTTCTCCTATTATACATCCAATCAAATGGTGACTGGTTGGGTTGGGTGAGTTGGGGGTGTGGAAATCTCCCTTAAATTTTAAGATGTTTCCTTCAGAGGTTCTCCACATGCATTCTGATCACTGAACTTGTCAAATCACTATAAAAAATCAGCATTTAAAACGTAGCTCTGAAAAAAACATGATAAGTTTGAACATGGAGATTACTGATGGGGTCTTTAAACATATTGAGGAATACCATATGTTAGGCCGCGAAAACGCTTTAGTAAAATCACAGTTCATGATCAATCCTACGAGAGAGCAGCTTTTATCACATTGCAGAAAACTCACAGAGGATCATCTCGACCCATTTCACAATGGAGGCTCTATAAAAAGCTATTTTCTATGTCTGGGGCGTATCATTGGATGGGGGCCTTATCAGCAGGAGACCGAGTTCATCAGGATCTGCATCAAAGGTCGATTTGTCAGGAGCATCTATCCTGTTATTCCTCGCAAAGACAAGTTAAAAATTCTAAAGCAGAGAGGCTTGGCATAGGTTGGTATTTTTGCATCTATATGTAATATATATATATATATATATATATCTGTATTCCGTCTTTATATATTTATTATTTTATTTGTAGGTTCATCATGGAAAAAGACTACACATATTAACTTATTATTAGACCTATTTAGATCTAAATAAATAATTAACCTAAAAGATGCCTTATGTTTGTCTTCATTCTGTTAAGTTCATCTGTCTAGTCTCTCTATATATATCAAGTTGATAACTAAGACTTATCATGCCTTATACTTTTCTGTGTCTATCTCTGTATATATATATAGACCTATATATCGATCAAACCAAATATTCGTAGTTTAAAGTTCTACCCTATTTTAATGTTTATTTTTAACCAGGGGCACAAATTATCTCCGGTCAGACGCCAAGACTGTCTGCTATATACCAATAAATAGTAAAAGGTCGTTAATTATAAACTAGGCTGAAGTAATAATCTCGTTTTAAGGTTGGTCTATTTAACAGCTAATTTTGACTCTAGCGCACAGTTATTTGTTGTAGATAAATTTGATCTGTCTGAACATCTGTTGTGATGAGATTATTCAGTCTATTTCGCTTGTCAGCATTGATACAAAAAGGTAATTCCGTGAATTTCAGAATAAAATTTTTACCGCTAGGGGTGGCCACTGCATATATATATATATATATCTCCTAGCGTACTGTAGATTTCTGCTTAAGTTATACCATATAATTTTAGAATAGACTTGTGCTGATGGTTATATATATTCTTACTATCATTACAGTCTAAATTTTAAGTTCGTGCGTGGCTGGAAAGTTTTTTTATTTTACGAAACCTTTTTTTGCACGCTTCACCTATCACTTCCGGTTGAGTGTCATGGCGGCGAGCAGATCAGACGGAGGTGGGGGGGCGACGTTTACGACTTCTTCGTTATAATGAAAAGATGTCTACAAGTTTCAAGGTATCTTGAATGGTTGGGGGGCGGTTCTCGTCTATATATAGTTTTGGTGAACCGTTTACTTTGTTAACTTAAAATGGGTCTGTAGGCATCTTTTATATCATGTTTCAATCCTACATGTACCTGTAGGAAAAGACTGTTTTTATAATATCTTTACAGCTTCTTCAGAATCATCAATCTATGGCTGAGACGGGCACCGTGCATTTGAGGTAATTTGAATATGACGGTTGTGTTTTGTTATTATTATGTTACCGTCTATGTTAAAATGTCTTTATTTTGTCCTGACCTTTTTAGCTCAATATGGTATACTATGTTTTTCTAGAATAAACGAGACACACATTAAAGTATGTGTCCCCCGGTGTTTTTAAGACATGACAAAAGCATGTTTTTCAAGTTGAAATGTTTATTTTTAGACCCTTGATACATTAATTGAAAAAATTGGCATAGTCGTTGAGTAGTTCCGTAAGCTGCAAGAATTCATACTGTTTCATGTAGAGACCTCTCTTGGTGAAAACTTTTTCCTCTTGATGAGGGGGTGTCCATCTCAGACGAATATCGATGCATCCTCTGCTAACTGATAGTCTTATGTGTTCGGAGAGGTCAAAAAATCTCTCCTCCTCTGCTACCAAGGTCTGTAAAATTTGTGGCATTAGCTGTAGTAGCTTCCTGACATCTCCAACTGATAGACCTACATATTTTTGGGCAGGAAATGTACCATCCAATACTCTGAGGTTTAGTCTTCTTTCCCCCTTGTGCTCAGTCAAAGAAACTTGGCTGGTCTTACCGAAATTATGTTTGAAGAGGGTTGTAGTTGTAGCAGCCATGATGCTCAGTTCTGTATAGCCAGATATGGCTCTACCCCTCTTATATACATACTTGATAGGTGAAAGAGAATGCTGATTGGTAGATATTTATAGATATGTTACATAACTACCGGTTATAATTTTTATGACTTTCTTTGAGCTAGCATTAGGGTGTAGATATTTATAGATATGTTACATAACATCTGTGTTATATTTTTATGATATATTCAATTATTTCCAGTTATGAATATCTTAATGTGTTAACCATCTGCGTCGTTTAATTGGTAGCCCTGGCGGCGTTAGAGTCATGAGGGACAATGGGGTATTGATGCGCTTCAATGCTTCTAAGAAATCCTCCCAACTCTCAGGTTTTCTTATTGTACCATGTATAGCTGTTCTAAGTAGATCTATAATGTTTGAACCCTCATGCTGTTTACCATCAATTGTGACTAGTCCATTTTGCGACCATGTTATTTCAGGATCATGCCTTTTGATGTAAGTAATAAGCCTCTCGGCTCTGTCTTTTGAAGTTTTTGGGAATGCATCAATGATGAACGAATCGTCAGGCTCCTTATGTTGCTCGAATATAACACAAGATTGTTCAGTCTGTTCAGTGTGCTCAGGTTGACTAACCTTTTTCGGTTTATTCTTAAGTCTGTGATATGATGATTCAGGTATTATAAAATACTTCATTATTCCAAGAGTTCAAGCTGTGGTAAAACTGCCTTAATAATCCTAGGCCAGGCAGATCTGAGCTTTAGACAGAGTAATCTTCGACCTTTCTCTTTGCTATCTGCCAGCTTAATGAGCTTGTTTTTATATCTACCTAGTTCTTTATTGAGTTGTTTACTGATAATTAATTCCCCTTCAATAATATTCCTTGACAGTTGCCTAAGTAATTCTAGCTGGCTCTTACTCATTGTGTTCAGTAAGGCATCTTTCTGCTTACTCTCGGCTATAGATAATAGTCTGATAAATGCCATGTTCTTTTTTAGTGCTGCCATAGTTGTAAATGAGTATTTTTCAGTGTTACTCTACCTTATAAACGGCTGTAGGGCCTTCATCGGGGAAAATGGCCGATCTTAATCTTAAATTCTTATCAGTTTTAGTGTGTAAGTCGATAACCATATATGAATAAGGTTCAGTGGTAGCTGTTAGGTAAGCCTGAAGCATCTGTCGATAGCCTAGTTGTCGGCCTAGAGTTGTGATCTGACTCTTGTCTCTGTTGTTAGCCATTATGACAAACACGTGTGTGTTTAGGTTTAAAGTCCTTGAATGTTTTGACTTTAAAAACAGATTATGGGTCAGTAGAATAACTGAGCAGTTATTATGATGTGTCCCTATCGTGAATAGTTTTAAAATCGCATCTGTATTCATAGCATCAATCATTAGATCATCAAATACAATGACTGAGTGCCCCTTGCTTATAGTCTGAAAGGTTTCCAAGTCATCTTTGCCTGGCATACCATAGTGAAATGTTATATTGTCCATTTCTGATTCTAGCGTACTAAACATCGATTGCCATGTGCTGTTGTAACAGTATAGAATTTTTTCAGGTGTTTCCCGAAACATGTCATGTTTCAGTAAGCGATAAACAAATGTCGATTTACCTCCTTGACTTGGTGATGATATTATTATATTACATGGCGTGTTTAAAAGTGTAAGAACCTTGTCTTCAGGCATATTCTTCCAAGAGTCGGGTGTATTATTGTCTATTACAAAAGATTGATCTACAGTGTCCGGCCTCTGCATGATGAATGATTTCAGAGTAATTAGATATCAGCTATTTAACTGTGACGTTCCGGGTGTTGGTTATCTCCATAATGGCTGGTGTTTCAGCATGAATCATTAATACTACGGGTTCTTTCAGAGCTTTCTTGAAATTCAGGGACAGCCTTACATGTCCATGGTCAGGTGCATAAGATGCCCCGTAAGATGGTTTTATATTAAAAGCATACATACAGTAACTGTGGGCAAAGTCATACAATGTAATATCATTACCGAAATCGTTTCCTAACTCTCTAAGCGTCTCATAGAGACTGAGATAGCTGGTAGAGACTCCATTCCCTTGTGCATGATCAAAAGTAGGTGTAAAAGTGTTGATAGTATCGTTATTTACTGAGAGGGATATTCTTTGTAGATCATACGGTTTGAAATTGAAGGGGTTGAGTTTTAAATCTCCATTGTAAGCCTTAGCAGGTATTAAAGTGACAAGGATTCTAGAGGGTAGTCTATTGGGAAAAGATTATCAAGGGTTCCTGAAGTAAAGCCTGTGTTTATATTTTCTACCCTAATATCTCTTTGAGTGTAGCAGTAGAGGGCCGGTCTAGTTTCTAATGACTTTCCAATAGCAAACTGTGTACGGGGGTCAAGCTGAATCATGTGAGCTTTAAACATTACTTCTTCCAGATGAATTTTATATGAACCTGTAGGCTCATGGTTAATGAGTGCGAATTCATTAGAGGTTCTGTCTAGCTTTATAGTTAATCTTGTATTGTTAAGTAGATACCTTTTTTGCATAAAAATATCCTCATAAAGAGGTCCTTGAAATTCTACAATATTGGATTTTTGAAAGAGATCCTTCTTTATCTGTGCCCCCTTATTCAGCTCAATCAGGTCAATCTGGTCAGAATCATCCTTTACATAGCCTTGTGCTCTCAGTTGAGAATTTTTAGCATCCTTACCGTAAGCCAATAAAGTGCTGAACATGGCTTTATAGGGGTAGTTATTAGATGAACTAATTTCTTTCCCCTCCAGTGAAACTGTGATTTTCTCAAAAAAGTGAGTGTAAACTGTTGTTTACAGGTACTACCTTCTTATTTACCGCGATACCCGTATTGTCTTGTTTAACAATTTTCATTTTTACAAATAGCTGGCTATTGTAGAGGTCCAGAAAATGCTTTTGCTCATTGATGTCAAATAGTATAGGCCCCTCGTCTGTCAGTTGGTTGACTGGTCTGTAATCCATATAATATTGTCTATCGACATTTTGTTGAAGGGCCGGTGGTGAGAAAAGGTCGAGCTGAGGTAGGCTAGCTGTTTTAGCATCCATTATTTTTTCTTAGGTTGTTGACTGGTTGATCTCTTTTTACTGTATGACGGTTTTCGGGGTTTGACCTTAGCTTTATTCGAGTTTGTCTTTCTTCTCTTAGCCTGAGGCTTTGTTTGAGCTTTCTTCTTACGCTTAACTGTTGACAGCTCCTCCTTGGTCTGATCAAAAGTTTTTTTGATATCTGATGTCAGTTCAACCTTGACCCTGGGTAAGGTTTTATGGACTTTAGGGCTTTCTATAATGTATTGAGGGTTATCTGATCCTGAATATCGTCTCAATCCGTCGGTTACAAAGGGTGTAGGTCTGCTAGGCTGTGTAGAGAAATATGTTTCCATCCTGATGTGTTTGATAGATATGACTACACCGGATGTTGCGAAGGCTTATATACAAAGTGTAGGGTGATGTGTGTCATCCCTTCGGCCGCCCAAAGTTTTTGCTCAGTAGAGACATTTAACATGTAAATGTGTATAGTATCTATAAATTGTTGTGTGATTGGTAGATAGTAGGGTGTATAGTTCATTTCTTTATTACCTATGTACCTCAGTATATTTAACTGATTTTGCCCCACAATTGTAGAGTTACAAATGTTGCTGCATATGTATACAGGATGTGGAACTGTAGTCTTGTGTTGACAGAGGGCAACTTTCCAGCCGCTTCCTAACCTTAAGGGCCTGTTTAATCTGACTTTGAAATTAACAGGTGTGTTTTCGAAAAGCTCTGAGCTATGACTGTTGTTTAGTATAATGTAAAAGTCATCCATATTTTCTAATTTCTGAAGCTTTAATCCAGGAATCAAACTTCTTACTGTAGCCTAACCAACGAACTAACACCTCTCTCTTTCCTTGTCTAGTGCGATGTCTGAGAACTTTCTCGACCTTATATAGGTCGTTATCAGTTACTAGGGCTCTTTGCATCTCCTGCTCATAGAAGCTTCCATTGACCTTCTCCTTGTTTAAATCTATTACGCCATAGCGTGGTGGGTGTGACGCAATCCTTTTATCGATAATGAAAATTTCCTCTGTCCATTTTCTGTCAAACCCCTTTTCGAACTTTATCCTCGCTAAAGATAATCTTACTTTATCCCCTATGTTAAATTTATATGTAACCTGTGTTCTTTCTCTTTTTAACTCTATGGGTAAATATAGCTTTTCATAAAGCTCTTGCTGATTCTCCTCTGTAACCTGACTAGGTGCCATCCCTATAGAGGAGTGTTTGGTATTATTATAACTAGAGACAATTTCTTGAAGGTGATCGATATATCTATGATCTTGGTGTTTTGTAAAGAGTTTGTATATTCGGTTTTTGATGGTCCTGATTACCCTCTCAGCATAGTTTGCATGGTAAACATTATAAGCTAGTACATGGTTTATTTTTTTAGATTTCAGATAATTCTGTACAAGCTTAGCTGTATATTCTTTACCCTGATCGCTCCTTAACTCTTTTACTGTGAGGCCCTCCTTGAAAATATTTTTCATAACATGAACCATCTCTTCTCCTGTTTTACTTTTCATAGGCTCAATTCTTAGATACCTTGAAAATAAGTCAATGAATACCGCCAGGTATTTAACTCTGTTGTTATGCTTACTAAATTTCTGGACATCCATTAAGTCAGTATCCATAATCTCATTCATTCCTCCTACAATAATTGATTCTCTCTTAAATCTTAATGTAGGTTGCTTGTGTACCAGATAGGTGTACTGCTCTGATAGCCATTTGTTTACTTCCTTAAACTTGAGCTTATGAGGGTTGCCTGAGGCTTTTATACTTTGCCAGAGCTTGATTACCCCTGAGTAACTACCTGGTTTACTAGCGTCATAGTAAATAGATTTTAAATAATTATCCATTATTGAGTAATACCCTTCTGTCTTTTATAGTAGGGTTCGGGAGAAGAAATCCTATACTACTGCTGAGAAGTCCTACCCAAAGCTCGCTCAGGGGGTGACTGATTGATAGATTGACAATACATGCTATTATTACTACAAAGAGTATGATAATCTGGCTAAAAAATACTACCTCGTTCTTTTAACCCCCAAGACTTGCCAGTTCTCGTTGTGTATTGATTGAGTCTCCATGACAAACTGATCATGAATTTGTTTGACATCTTTATTTATACTCAGGGTTGAAATTTGACAGTATACACTACTATGTAGAAATAACTCTGCAGTGTTTTAGTATATATACATGTACATATGTCACAAAATTTTATCAGCATACATTACTATGTAGAAATAACTCTGTCACATTTTAGTATATAAGTATATGTGTATATTTCATAACAGTCTGCAGGCACCCCTCTCCCTACTAGATATATATATATATATATAAATAACTCTGTCATATTTTAGTATATAAGCGTATGTACATATTTCATGAGTTTGAGCATTTTAGTATATATATATATAAACAGCTGTACATATGTACATATTTCATGACTATAATCTTTACATATATACACATCTTTTAGTACATTTACATGTTATATATACTAATAACCATATGGTAACGTGTCATAACTATCTAGTAACACCCTCTTGGTATAAACCAGTTTTACAGTTTTATAAGATGCCTTGTTAAAAACTCGTCCATGTACTTTATCTCTAACAAACATGTTGTATGTAGGCAGTCTGATGACCAGCCCTCTGGTTACAACTTGTTGGATGTTTTCAAAAGTTACAATCTGACTATTGAGATGGTTCATGATGATGCCTTTGAATTTAACTATTTCTGTGTTGTCGCTAAGTCTGTAGCTGTAGGATTTAGGGCCGGAAGAAATGAATGCTGTTATGTACAGATCTGCAGGTAGCTCATCGGTCAGTTGTCCAAGAAAGTCTCCTAGTGGCGGCATATCTTGATCTCCGAGGGATGTGAAGATGACAGAGTCTGTGTCCATATAGAGAACCCTCCTTCCTAACTGGTCGATGAGCCCGTAGAGTTTAAGCCTTGCCCAGCATGTTGTGAATGATGCTACAACGTCGTTTGTCTTGACGTTGTCAGGCTCAAATGTTTCCCTACTTTTGGTTTCTACCAGTAGGCAGTCCTCGCTGATCATGTAGATCATCATGATCTCTACCGACGCCTCATTGGCTAGTTGTTTAAATTTGAAGGGATCTGTGATGTACTGGGTTTTGACCCGGTTCGGTTTCTCTCCGAACTTACCCCAAAAGCTGTTGAGTGCTAGCTTGGCTACTGTTCTTAGGCCTGTGTTTGGTCTGATGTTTTCCGGTCTTAAATTGATTCCTTCAGCCTCTAGATAACTCTGGATGTAGGTCTCGCGATCTTCCAGTGTTTTGACCCACCCCGGGTATCCTGATGCCTCCTGTTTAATCCTGAGAAATGTGTCAACATATCCTCGGAATAGAGTGTCTGAAGAGTCCTCCCAGTGGTAAACTTCGTAAATCTTGAGGATGGTGTAACCTTTCTCTATAGCCTTCAAGATTTCAGGTGTGCAATAGGTACCTATGATGGCTCTCTGTTCAATACAACATTGACATGGTAGTGGGTTGTGCTCATCTGCACATGTACGGCATAAGGGGAATTTAAGTCGGCCTCCTGATCTGTAGGGTAGAACGGGGTGATAGAGACCTCTTGGGGGCAATACTTTAATTTTGGCTATACCAAAGTAGGACTTCATGCTGTAGTCGAAATCCTTGGTTAATATCTGAGGGTGGCCTACAGGTAGAGAATTGTATTTATTTACCGAGGGGTAGAGGCTTGTATAGTCAAAATAATGGATCTTTTCACCCTCTACCACTTGGTGGTGAAGGCGTAATGACGATGTCCTGCCTCCGAAGAACGAGTCTCTGATGTGGAGTCTTGTGGGGATATCCATCAGCGAGACAAAGTTCTTCATCTCCTGATCTTCATTGACCTGCTTGTCAAACTGACATTCCCATATAGTGATAACTGTTGAGGTTGTGGTCTTGAGAAAGATCTCCCTCTGTACGGTCTTCTGATAGATCTGTTCCATTGTCTGATTAGTGTAACTGTCTTTGATAGATCTCTCAGGGAAACATGTAGGGCAGCCGTGCCACCTGCAGCCGTAAAACTCGTAGAGAACACCATTGCTGTCTGCTCCATCTACTCTGTAAGACCCTACTGACAGCTCCCCTATATTGCGGGCATGTTGTATGAAGGTCTTGTTACTATGACTTAGATATTCAAGCCATTGAATAGATTTGTAGCTATGCCCATATCGGGCTGTGTATCCTTGAGGGGGGATGTGGGCTATGTCGGAGTTTAGGAAGGTTTTTTCTTTAATATCTGCAGATAGTAGTGTCTCATTGTTGTGATAATACTGTCCTCCTACCATTGTGACCTCTGGGGTGGTATTGTCTTCAAGGGTTACTCTGTATCGCTCCTTGAGAAAGTTTTGCCTGAAGATCTGCATACATGTTGAGGCTATGGTGACCTGGGAGAGTGGGTCGATATCCATGGTGCCTGTCTCAGTCTCTAGAATGGTTATATCTTTGATGAGTTGCCGGAATTTCGTGCATGCCTCCCTAAGAATCTTGACATCTGTTCTACAGTACTCCTCCATATCATTGTGCATATCATAGGGACCCTGTAGGCTATCGTACCATTGTGGGTCAACATCTTTGCTGTAGAATTCTATTAGGGGGTAGTGGGGGAAATGTCTCTGATGGAAGTGTTGTCTGGTGTTGAACATGTGAGGGAAATCACCTTTCTTTAGTGATGATGAGAGTCCTAAAGTCTTGGGTAGTTTCTTGAGAGCCATTGGCAGAAAGTTGAGAGAGTCTATGAATCTAATACCTACTTGGGGTATATTCATGTACATTATTTTTGTGACAATCTTGGTGAGCTCTGGCTGGATTCCATTTTGAAGAAGGTACCCTTGTAGGAAGAGGAAGTCATAGCCTTTTCCATTATGTGCGATGCATGTGAAACCCCTGTGCTTGTCGTTGATGAGCCATTTACCAAAATCTTGTACTGTCGCATCTCCTTTGAAAACCACCTCCTTCTGATAGCAGCATTTACATGTGAGTTTTTTGTCATGGCTGAGACATTTGATGCCACATTGAGTGCAGTGTGCCTGGTCATCATTACATTCGTCGCAGCTAGCTTGTGCCACAACGAGGTTGGGTATGTGTTGCTGAAGTCCACAATACCATTTGGCACAGTGTTGACACCTTCTACATGATGAGCATGTGTAGTCAGCTGTGCAGACTGTACAGGTGTTTTTTCTCGGCCTCGGACTGTAACCATTTTGACATTGGAATATTTCATCCTGGGTTGACTCAAAGTCGAAGTAGATAAATTTTCCCTTGCTAACTTTCTGTTTTGATGCCCTCATGTAACAGAGATGCTGACCTGAAAAGTAGTCTTGGCATAGACGACATTGCCATTCTCCGCAGATGTGGTCTTCTTTGGACCTTTTCAAGGTGTCGAGCAGTTTCTTACACCCTTGGCAAAAGAAGTATTGCTGACATTTGGATAGTTTTTCTTCCCCTATGGATGGCCCACTTTTGAATCTCTCTATCTGTCTGTGGTTTGTGAAACAGTCTGAACTGCGACAAGTTCTGTTACAGTCTTGACATTTGACGGGGTGTTCCCATGTACAATCTTTTCTCGTGCATACCATACATTTGTTTTGACAGAAATGAGGTGATCTTTTGTTGTGGTATTTGAGACATTCTATACAGATTTCTTTATTGGTGAGAAGTCCTGATATTCTGGTGATGGCGTGGAAATGTTGACCGTCTTTGTAGAGAAATATCTTGGTCTCTCTGGTCTTAGACCCTGCATAGATAGTGTCATGACCAGTATCTTTATCTATGACTATCTGTACATCAAGGTGATCTTCGAATTTGTAGAACTCCCTGATTTCGATTTGTCTATCTGCTGGCAGTTTTACTTCTTTTAGAAGCTGGAGAGCTCTCCCTCTTTGAGAGTTTAGGCCTTTTCTGTGAGCTCTTGATGTCATTATAAGTGCTTTATAGTTAGGGTCCTCTTGCAGTTTCGCTATGCATATGGTAATTGCTCGTGCTGCACAGGTGTAGTCGTCTGGTAGTTCGGGGATGAATACCATGCATCTTTTCTTGATGATGGTGTTGTTCCTGTCTTTGGTGTCAAGGTTGGTGATGGTTAGAGCTCGATTGGGTTTTACCGCCTTTGTCGGTGTTTGTTGATAAACGTTCAGTGTTTTTTGACAGTAATGCCCACCCTTGTATATGGAGAAACATCTTTTGCAGATATTGTGGGAGTGTAATAATCTCTGAATATTTGAGACTGCGTGAATACCTTGATGATTCTGGAAGAGGTTAAGTGTTGTCTCGTTGTATGGCCCTCCGTATAAGATTTTGTGATCTTGATCAAGTAGAATAATCTGTACGTCGAGGTAGGTCTCAAATCTTGGGAGGTCTTCTGTCATAACTTGGCGTTCTGGTGACAGCTGAACACTTCTTAAAAGTGAAAGTGCCATGCCCAGTTGAGATTGAGGACCACTTTTTTCAGCCCTATATGCTTTACAGAGCTCTGCAGCTCTGGGGTCATTTTGTGCTTTGGCCCTAGCTACAACTATGGCCCTGACAGTTTGTGTGTTGTCATTGCTTAGAAGTGGTATGGTTATGTAAGACTTACCGCCTCCTCTGTCATGATGAAGAGCTCCTACTTCTACCTGGAATGAACTATCGACGCTCATACTCTGGGCTGATTGTAGGACTTTTTCCATTCTGTCCATGATGGTCTTTGCTGTGATGAGGTTTTGAGGTCTCATATGGATGACTATGTCCTGTCTGAGATCCTTATGCTGAATGATGACTCTGGCTCTGTCTTCAGGATCATGATGTTGTGCAGCTCTGTCAATAACATCTTGAAACATATCTTCAAGTTCTTGATGTATGTCGAGTAATCTGTGGCCTGCATAATCTTGGTTAAATGTAGCTCTGAAGCTTCTTTCTTCATAACCATATCTTCTAGCTGTTCTGTGGTTGGTTTGTGTGATCTGGTAAGGTGCTGGCCTTGGCCTCTTTGCTCTGTGTGACTCTGGTGACAAGTCTCTTTTAGCCATGGTGGGTGTATGACTAGCTGATGTCATGATGTCTTATATATACTGATGATTATGTAATAAATGCTATTTTTAGATCTATAGAGATATATCCATCCTATTATTTGACACTATGTGATCATAAAAACCCTATCATCTTCTCTATACCTGGAGGGTTGTGTAAAATTGTGAGATATGGCAGAGATGGTTATGTGTAACAGATATTGTGAAATTATGATGAGTCATCTGGTTATAGTTAAGGCAGGTTTATTCTTTGTATGACTGTGTGTAAAGGTGTCCATGTCCTTGGGCACAGGCAGGTGTATGTTCTCTACCCTGTTGTGCTCTGGTGTGTAACAAGCCTCTTGTGAAATAACATGTGCATTGATGTGTATAGTTAGTCATTGTGAAATTATGATGAGTCAGTTGTGATCTGATATGGTCATGCATGGGTTAATCATTAATGTCTATGTAAGGTGTTAATTATGAACATCTTGACACAAAGGTAGAATATTATGTCATTAATAGGTTGTGTGCAGGGTAATGGGTATCAAAAAAAAAAATTATTATCATTAATAATTATGATCATTAATAATGTTATTAAAAGGTTTAGTCCCTGGATGAAACTACTTATGAGTATTAATGGGTTATGTAATAAGTTTATTATCTCTGATGATTATGTAAAAATTTATGAATATCAAAAGAAAATAATTATGATCATTAATGAGATTATGTAATTATACTCATTAATGATTATGCAACATACATTTTAGCCACATCCCCTTTTCACACTCCTCTGAAAGAAACTAATTATGATCATTAATGAGGTTATGTAATGAGTTAATTATCACTGATGGGGTTATGTAACAATTTATGAATATCAAAAGAAAATAATTATGATCTTAATGAGGTTATGTAATTATAATTATGATCTTAATGAGGTTATGTAACTATGCTCATTAATGATTTTGTAACAATTAGCCACACCCCTTTTTCGCACCTCTACTGCCACGCCCCCCTATTCAGTGGGGCGTGTAACCAGTGGTGTCTATACCCCTACATATAGTAGTTATGTGGAATCACTCAATTTTAATCTGCGAGTGTCATGTCAGTTTTCTGTGCTTGCATATATTTCATGCTACATTTCAAAAGGTAACAAAACTCATAGTGACATCATGCGTTGCTGTGTGCTTGGATAAACCAAAGATCCAAGCTGTATATGGCCATGATTTCAAATCTGTTATTTTAAAGAATTACAATTAACAGAATTGACCAATCAGTAGCTGAAATGTCACAGAAAAAAGAAATTTTGAAGACATTTGGATGTAATTATTCTATATAAGTCTTTCTTATGTATATTACAAAGATTTTTTAATTTAAAGTGCATGACAAGTACGTTTTACATATTGTTTGATGTAGCAGGTTGTTTTGCATGGACCATTACATTCACCCTACAAATATAAGGCCCAAGGCCAACATTCAACAATGTTGGTGTATATTGATCTTTATCCACACTAAATCAGTGTTGTATAGCAGTATTTGTTGCGGAAGTCCATGAAAATAATAAACTTAAGTTATTGCTGCAGCAACCATGAATAGGTTTATAACTAAATATACAATTTTGACTACAAACCTGTGAATTTATTTATAAATCAATGAGGACCAAAAATGTGAAATGTAGGCCTATTTCTATTTTATTTTGCATACCACAATTTCTTGGAAGTGAAGTGTATGAAGATAGTCCCAGTGACAATAAAATTGTATGGAGCCCCCAAGCATGCAGATATGACAAATAAAAAATGGACATTCGTTTTCGTATTCCCTCACTAAAATTGGCATTCTCTCATTATCCTCACAATCACTACCAAAATTTATATCATTATTGCACTAACTTCCAATCATCATACATGCTCGCAATACATTTGTGTTCCTGCTTATATATGCCAACTTGGTAGATATATCCCGTTACCTCGAAAGTGATGCGTTCCCTCACAATGATCACAGAACCTGACGTTAGTGCATGAGGGAATGCAATGATCAAGAGTGAACACCTACTTTTTACGAGGAAATGCACACATACTTTCATGAGGGAACTCATTCTTTTTATGTAGAAATGCAAATTTTCATGTGAGATCACAATGATGTTTTCCCATATCATTACTTAGCCATTTTTATATTCACTAAGATTACCAAATTACTTAAAACCAAGATGATGCCGATGTTAGCCCCACGGGTTTGTGCTAGTATATATATATAGCTATAAGAAAACTATTGGTTTTATAACAATTTATATTTTTGGTTTCAGAACTTTGAACATCATCATGGTGGTGCAACCTGGGAAAGTAGCTTGCAGCATCACATAAGGCTTATTAGACGGCTATTGCATGGCTTTGGAGGGAAAACCCACATCTTCGTGTCTTGCATTTTGCCAAGGCTAGATAGGTATGAACCTGTTACATATCATAATATATGGGAAATGTCATAAAAATAGATTTAAATAAAAGGTTATCTAATTTCTGAAATGTAATGTATACCTGTTACAGATCATTATTTATGGGAAATGTAATAAAATAAATTTAAATAAAAGGTTATTTAATTTCTGAAATGTAATGCATGTCATGATTTTGTTTCAGTGAGGAGCTTGCTGCTCTTGTAACAGCATACAACCATGAGCTCAGAGCTCAAGTCAGAAAACTCAACAGCCACCTTGTCACCACCTTAGAGTGGGAGAATTTTGCTGAAGACCCTTCATTGTATAGGTATGCATTGAGTTAATGAAACCTGACTATAATTTAGAATGAGTGATGGTAGAGCAAAGTTAATGTTAAAACAGAAATGGCTGGTGCATGTCCTTGTTCTAGTATGTAACTTATATATGTAACTAATATTTTTTGTTGTCTTTTCAGCTTGGATGGCCTTCATCCTTCATCTGAGGGTCACAGCCTGTTGCATGATATGTTGTCCAATCATGTCGTGCACAGACTCAGTGGCTCTTATTTTGATGGTCAGAAAGCAGCAAACCTTCGAGAAGCTCAGCTGCTAGCCCGCCGAAGACTTGAAGCAGCTGAGAGACAGAAGACCTATGAGCGACAGAAAGCAGCAAGTGCACCCAGGGCTTTTGAATGCAGACCCAAACCACAGAAAAAGAGACACACCAACCCATATATAAAACCTGTGCATGGACCAACATCTCATGAAAAGTAAGTATAGACATATTTGTACATAACTGTGTATTATAGGTAATTTATAAAGTATAATGTAATGGTGATTTATTAATGTGATGTAAATTAATGACTTGCATTCTTGTTCGTTCGCAGGAAATTACCATGCATTATCAGTGATGGGGTTCATCTCGATGTTGCTGGAGTCTCTGTGTACGTCAGACCAAAGAGCATCCCCACTAAGAGAATTGCTGCTTCAAGACCATGTCACTCTGCAGCTTTTTCTGTTTCTAGGAGAAGTAAGTATTTCAACATCTAACTTCTCTTACATAAATTATGTTTATTTGTTTCTGTGATCCTTGGGCAAATAAGGGGCAATCTTACTAATTAAATTTTTTCTCTACTTCAGAACTCTGCAATCCATCTACATCCAGAAAGACTTCAGCTGCTTGTCCTGACTGTGATGTCTCCTTAGTTGATGAGAATGAACTATTAGACCACATCTCAACTGTTCATCGGCATGATCTTTTGTATCCTAGCACTGGTGAGTACTATTAGTTATTTATATAACTAGTCACATGTACATGTAATTTGGCATTGATTATGATTGAATCTCGGTTAATTCATGTAACTACTATCGAATGCAAGTCATACTGAATATGCTAACACAGTTTGTTGGTATTTATTCTGTATTTTTTGGTTTCAGGAAACTGCATTGTGTCTCCTGCATCAAGATGCCATTCTGTTCTCTTTGGTGGAGGAGACCAGCCCCCAAAGGTGTACACCACTACTGGCCCAAGGGACAGCCTTAGTTTTGATAAAGTGATTGATATTGTTAATAATTGTGAAGGTCTAAGATCAGATGTAAGAGCTAAATCCCCTAAAGCTGGGGAGGTATATGTGTATGATACAAATGTAATTGGTGCAGATTGGAAGGCAGATGACTATGTTTGGCGGCATAATGGAACCACAAAATTGCCACGTAAAGATCCAGTTTTAAAGAAAACTTATTATTATATGAGTCTTGGTGCTGTTGGTGGTAAACATACATCTAGTGATAAGTTCTCAAAATTTGTTTATGTATTGTTTGATAAGCCAAATATTGTGATTGTCCATTATAGAGGGGATGAGAATAAACACCCAAAGCGTGCACATGGAAACAGTAAAAACAAAACAGAAATTTTTAGAAGAACTGCACCTTCTGTGCTTAATGAAATTAAAACTAAAGTAAAACAAACAGAACCTGCTAAAGTATATAGGGAGCTGGTAGTAAAACCTGTACAAGGTGTAGATCAAGGTGTGCTAAACCCACGTAATTTAAAGCAAGTCTCTAATGCCAAAGAACGCATAGATAAGCAGAATAGATTAAGCCAAGATGAGGTCTATAACCTTTTAGAATTAAGTTATAACATTAGTGATTATGTTAGACACATAACCATATTTCCTGATCTTTTGTGTATTGTAGCTTTAAAACCTATCATAACAGAGTTAGAAAAAATTCTAAAACTAAAACTAGATGAGCCTATAACTCTCTTCTATGATACCACTTTTAACATCGGAGATTTCTATGTCTCCACATTATGCGTGAAGCATGTCCTATTTGGTAAGGAGCCTATTCTTCCTGTAGCATTTTTCCTCCATGAGCGTAAATTCCAAAAATATCATGAAATATTTTTCAGAACTATAGGGGAGTTAATACCAAATTTACGAAAATCATGTGTGGTTCTTGTAACTGATAGAGAGATAGGTATAACAAATGCAATAAAGGCAACTTTGCCAAATATAAACATTATTCATTGTTGGAACCACATCAAAAGAGATGTTAGATTTTGGGTTAAAAAACATGGAGGAAAAAATGATGAAGCAACCATTTATGTAGAGAATATAACTGACTTGTTAGAATCTGAGACTTTAGATGAATATGAGGGGATGTTTCCTGAGTTGTCACAGAGCTGGAGTGAAGCATTTCTTGACTATTTTCGTAAAGAGTTGGAGCCCAGCATAGTAAATCATGCTGGACGTTGGCTTTTGGAACATCTTGCCATATACAATCCATTCAGTGGCATAACAAATAATGTATCGGAAAGTTTAAACAAAGTTCTGAAAGACTTAACTTCATGGAAAAGACAGCCTTTAGACTGTACGATTCTGGCTCTGTGGCACTTGCAGCGTTACCTGTATATTGAGATAATGAGAGGTAGAGCAAATGTAGGTAAATACAAATTAAAGGTTAGGTTCTCTAATTGCAGCATAGATAAAGATGATATCCCAGTAATGGATAACTTAATAACCCCAGATAACATAGTCAATTACATCAGGGAGTCAGGTGCTAAAGTAACTGAATTAAATGTGCAGGATAAAGAGAATGAACTAAACACTCTGTCACAAAAATCAGAGGATTTAGAGGAGACTGTAGATGACCCTAATTAAGAATTAAATGCCAAAAAACAACCGGTTAGTCAATTAGCATTAGCTAGAGCAGCATTAGAGAATAATAAAGTTACACACTTGGCTAAAATGGGCTGCTTTGATGGTTAAAGGATCTAACGATAAATGCTACACTGTTAAACTTTTCCCTAAAGAAACCTGCCACTGCCCTTCAACCACCCAATGCTATCATATAATTACAGCCAAATTAAGTGTAGGACTAAATATGGAAGAAAAAAAGCGCACAATAAATCTTTCAAGACTTAGGAAAAATACTAGGCAAGGGGCAGATAAAAAGTCAGGCACAAAAAAACCTAGGCATTATGATTACAAACCGGCCCCCGATTCAGTATTGGGGAAAAGTGCTATTAACCTGTGTGAGGATAGCTTTATGGATAACTTCAGCAGAATTGAGGATTCACCCTATTCATTAAACCATTCAGAAAATTTATCCTTTCATGAGGATATAAAAAGTCCCTGTAATAAGCTTACATCTACTCCTAAATGTAAACGTAAAGTCACCTTTAATGACACTCCTAGAACCAAGAAAATGAAAGTAGCCTTAGAAAAGCAGGAAACCCCAAAAGTAAAGACACCAAAATCCAAATTAAATAAGCCTAAATTAGAAATTCCTGAACCTAACCTAGAGAACTATGAGTCCCCAAAGGCTGATAACTTAAATGTAAGTGATGAAATTATGGTAAGTGATAGTCCTGTAGCCCCAACAAGGAAAGAATCTTTTAATACTGAAGATAACATTATAAATAATCAGGCATTAACATCAGATATAATGGATAGGGCTAATAAAATACTTCGCAATCAGTTTCCAGAAATAAACGGTTTCCAGTGCACACTTTTGGCTCCAAATTTAAATTTCAGAACAGGGGAATGGGATTATGCTCTAAGATTGGAGTCGAGAACACCACCAACAGTGCAGATTCATCATAATGGCAGTTTCCATTGGATTGTAACAGTGCAGTCAAAAAACAATAGAGTTTATATGTTAGACAGTAAATATTGTAATGAATTATCTACTTCCCTTCGATAACAGTTCTCATCGTTATATGGTTCTGGCAAAACATGTTTAAATATATTTGCACCTAATGTACAACAACAACATTCTTCATCCCTTGATTGTGGTGTATTTGCGATAGCAAATGCTGTGGAATTTTGTTTCAATGGATACCCTGAGTTGGAAAAAAAAATAGAACTTAGGATTTCGATACGTATGTTATAAGGCAACATTTGTTGGAATGTTTACTAAACGAGGAATTTACTATATTTCCAAAATTAAAGTTTCCCCGGTGGCAATGAATGTCGATGTTTTTGATATAAAAATTGATTGTCTGTGTGGTTTGGCAAATATTACTGGAAGTATGATGGTTTCATGTGACCGCTGTAGAAAATGGTTCCACCAAAATTGCTCTAATCAAAAAAATTTAAATATTTCATCATGGTTGTGCGATAACTGTAAGAATAAAAGATTACGTAGATTACCAAAAAAACATTTATCATAATACATGTGCTGGTGTAAACGTGAAAAACTTGTTGTGTTGTGTTGATTTTATCTTACAGAAAAACTTTTTGTGTTGTGTTGATTTTATCTTACAGAAAAACTTTGTGTTGTGCTGATTTTATCTTACAATATATAGTTTACACTATATAGTGACAGGTGAATTTGGCGCAAGTCAAATTCGGCACTGCCATTTCACTTATTTCGACCAGTCAAAAATAGTGAATTTTGCGCGATTATAATTAAGTGAATTCGGCGCCGTACTTGTTTTGCAATTGTCATCTTTGATATTGCTGTCGTCAATCACACGTCTATGTATATAATCTTGCCCAAGTGGAAGTCATACTTCTACAAATGTTCTTGAAAGACATTCAATGACAATCAATAAAGCTCTGTGATGAAGGAGATCGCACATATTGTAACACAGAGAATTGTAATCATGTGCAAATAAAGAATTACAATTCAACATTATTATAACTTCCCTTAGTAGGGAAGTTATATTGTTATTGCCCGTTTTTATAATTATAAACTTTCCGTAGGAAAGTTATTGCTGATCTTATTTATTATTTATTTTTTTTTATTATAAAAATAAGATCAGCAATAACAATATAAACTTTCCCTACGGAAAGTTTATATTGTTATTGCTGATCTTATTTTTCTTTCTTACTATAACTTCCCTTAGTAGGGAAGTTATATTGTTATTGCCAGTTTTTAATATTATTTTTCTTAATATTATTATTATAACTTTCCTAAGTAGGGAAGTTATATTGATATTGCCCATTTATAACTTCCCTTAGTAGAGAAGTTATATTGTTATTGCCCGTTTTTATTATTATGAACTTTCCGTAGGAAAGTTTATCTTATTATTGTAAGTCTTATTTTTTTCCTTTCTTATCACTATGAACTTTCCTACGGAAAGTTTATCAATTTTTTTTCCTTTCTTATTATTATTATAAACTTTCCGTAGGAAAGTTTATCTTATTATTGTAAGTCTTATTTTTTTCCTTTCTTATTATTATTATAAAGTTTCCGTAGGAAAGTTTATCTTATTGTAAGTCTTATTGTTTTCCTTTCTAATTATTATTATAAAATTTCCGTAAGAAAGTTTATCTTATTATTGTAAGTCTTATTTTTTTCCTTTCTTATAATTATTATTACAAGTGGGAAAGTTTATATTGTTATTGCTGGTATTTTTCTTTATTATTATTATTCTTCCTAGTTTTTAAAAAGGCTATTACTCAGGAACTAATAAAGGCACACCTTTGCCACTTTAGGTGCACGTAGACGTCCCACTCGCACTCTGAACAGCACAAATTTCATGACCTAATTTTATGACACTTCTGTCCATTTCATTTTCAAGACACCTTCGAGACTTCTCCAGTGCAGAAAGGAGTCTTAGCCCAATTGCATGTCTCAATTTTGAGATATGAATTTTTGAAAAAAAGTTTTTTCACATATTTCATGACAAAACTTTTGAAAACCATAGAAGGACAATTTCTATTGACTTGCTATTTAGTACTTTTATAGTCCTACCCTAGTACAACTACCACACCAAAAATGAGCCCATTTAGTAAAGTGGTCTAGGTGGTACAGGGGTCCAAATCGTGTTTTTTTTTACTGTCTATAACTCGGCTCCAAATTGAGATACAGGAATCTCAAAGACATATTTCGAATCCTTGAAATGTCCTCTTTTTAGGAATATATAGCAATATGCTCTTGGTCGTTCCATTTTGAAAAGCGTCAGACATTGAACAATTTTTGTCACTTTTTGATGCTCTCAAAATGAAAAAGTCCAAAAAACACTAGAAGAACTGCTTGGATTCTCACCATTTTTATTTTACTGATATGTCCTCTAGGGAGTACTATGTAAATGTAAAAGGCCAAGGGCCTTGATCGAAAAGCTTAGCAGCTTAGGCCCTAGAATTTTTTTTCATTCTAAATTTTAATAATTTTTTACTCTAGCTCTATTCAACCAAATTTCATCCAACTGGTGTCATTATGGATAGATAAATTAGGAATTTCCATTATATATAGAATATCATGTCTATTCCCCAACCTTAACCACTTTTGATCCTGGAGCCAAAATTATCTTTCCCATGTTATCCAATAGGGAAACTTACCAACCCCAACTAACTATGCTCTACTGAGTCAGCAATTTGTACAATAAATGTTAAGAAATTTATGTTAATGGTCCCAAAATAGCAGGAAGGAATTCTTCAATTTTCTTCATACTTTTCACACATATCCTCTGGGTAGTACTACATGATTGTAAAAGAGCAAGGATCTTGATAGAAAAGCCTAGGCCCTAGAATTTTTTTGCACTCAGAAAGCCTGAATTGCTGACTCAGCAATTTTTGGAAGCCAAAGAACTTTCAAATCAATTATTTTGAAAAAAATCACAGGAGTGTATATATACATATACCAGACAAGCTTAATTGCTTAAGTGGCCAAGGTGGTAGATAGGTCCGAAGTTGCGATTTTGGCCTCGGGTCCATATGAAGCCATAGATATCAAACACATATTTGGAAACCTTGAAATCCCCTCTTTCTAATGAGCTATAGCATGATACTGTACGTTGCTCCATTTAGAAAAGCGACGTTGATAAGTTCAAATCGCAAAAAAATTTACGAAAATTCTTTAAAATTTAATAACTCAAAAACATTTCTTTGGAGTGCTTTATAAGGCTCATACACAACTGTGAATTTTTCTAGATGTTTAAGTTCAAGGGTCAAGGCCACACAGTGTCCTACAGGCTACAACTGCAATTTTCAGACATTTTGAACTCGGGTCCTATGCAAGGTACAGCAATCTAAAAAATGCATGCAAAGACTTTATTTTCTTCTCTGTTCATTGGTGTATAGCTTGCTAGGGTCAGGCAAATATTTATGAAGTTTCATGTGACTTTTTAACTTGCTTACGTACACCTAAAATCTGGACAAAGGAATAGCTTTAAAAATATCAACTGGATTATCTTTCGCAAGCATGCAGATTGTGAATTTCACTGCAGCATCTCTACACCTATCAGGAATAAATTAAGATGGTGGGATGATGGCATAATGGGAAGTTATTCAAAATTGCCTCAGCAATTTTAGTTATCTAGTTTATTATTATATTTTTTCTTGTATTCTTTCATTACCTTTGAATATCAACTATAAATTTTATTTAATAAAGTAATTGATTGCAAAATATTATCAATATTATATATGTATATAATACCTCTTTATTTGACTTCGATATTTATTAGTTGATAGAAACCCAGATTTTACTGAGTGAATTATCTTGTATTTGATAATTGTATATCATTTAATACATGTATTGTCTACATGATCCAGCATTATTATGACATCTAGGTCTATATATATATTGACAATAAAGATGCCTGCAAAATTGCCATTTGCATTCTTTTATTTTATATCAATGTCTATATATCTTGCACTAATAGAACAAGGTGGCGACACCTCAAACTACCCATTTGACAGTTATTTGTCACCGCTCAACATTGTGTCACTGTCTGTTGGCAGTATTGCACAAACAATTAAATTGACATAATATTCTGAACACTAATAGAACGGAACACGATGTATCTTTGGAGTGGATTGAGGTATTACAATTGGTTAGACATTGCAAAACTAATAGATTTCAGTGAGCCAAATTCACTGTTTTTTTTTCCGCTGAATTCACTTCTTTTATGCGCCATATTCACCAAATTTTCCGGCGCAAAATTCGCCCTGCGCCGAATTCACTTGGAATCCACTATATCAGCAGAGGGCAGCAGGTAATAGATGCGCAGCGCACAGTGGGCCATATTGGGCACCCAGTCGGCTTTTAACACCAGATGGCGCATAAACTCGCGCGGGAGAACCCCTTTAGCACCTCTGGGTTTTCACAGAAAATTTGCAAGGAGGTTCAAATAGGATTAACAAACTACACCAGTACACTGTACACTGCTATACTAGACTCTGTAGGCCTTTTTAATTGGCTATTCAATCAAATATTATTCTCAGGCCAGTGACACCCCAATTGTAATTCACCTTGTGCACCCGGTTTTTTGTGCATTTGACTGATTTTGGCTTGTATAATTTCCTTATATAAAACAAGAATATATATATACTACTTTAATTTTTTTTTTTTTTTGGTGATAATCTACTAATTGCTGTTTTGTCGAATTATTGTTTTTTCTTTCACAAGAAAATCTTCAATAACAAAAATTAAAAGTGTCTTGTTAAGACACTACTATTTAGTGCCCTTGCACAAGTCAATATTTTGTATTACAAAAGTCCTAAATTTCCAATATTAAGTTTCTTAATAATAGTTTTAATTTTAATATTTTGCTGTTATGCAGTGTGCTCAAAATAACTAAAGAAATTAATAAAATAACAAATGCTAAATTAAGATATTCATACACAGCATTTTATTGACACTTTCAGAGCTAGGAGATACTAAACTAGAGGCAATGAAATACACAAATATATATATGTAAACATAAATATAATTTTATTGACAGTATTATGTCTGACATGAGATATTTGTCGCAAACATCAGTATATTCAATTTCAACAGGAAATTGAGCAAAACATGAATACACTGTACGTTAAAAAATTTCATTAAAATAAAATATAAAATATAAATCAAGTTAGCAATGACAGTTATTTACATGGTTGATTATAGTTAACATCATATCAGCAATTCTATGTACTGTATAATATTGTTTTACATACACATATATACATGGAAGTAGATGTAGGTAGATATATCACAAGCTCATCAAAAAACATCACATTACATATAGTAGTAACCTAGGTATATACATTATACAATACAGGTGTATGTACTGTACTGTAACATAAAGTGAATATTTCACAACTACATTATTACAGTTGTGCTCCCCAGGGTACTATTCATTCTGATAGTGACTGATTATAAAATAAAAACATATTTACACAATCTGAAAAAAGTATCAAGCACCTAGCTATATGCACCTTAATTAATGACATTACTGATGCCAGATGTTTTTTGTTTGTATATAATAAAGGGCTTAGAAAAGCGTTCATAAAAAATAAATTCAAATTCACAATTAAGGTTGCCACTCTTTTGCTATATATTCCCTGACTTTTCCCCAAAATTTTCTTGAATTTCCCTGACATAATTAATGCTTAAAAATAAATTTTCAGGCCATCGTCAGTGCAGTGTCACCATATGATGATAAAAAACTAAACGTGAAATTTATAACTGATTAACATCTGCAGACTAAAAGAGTGGCCAGTGGCCAGTATTTCAGAAAGAAATCATTTTGAGATCTGACTAATAGACTACTGACATATACACATACTGACAAACTGACTGACCACCAAGTGACTGCAAGAATGAAACCAGCAATAACAAAATAAACTTTCCTATCAAAATTATACCATAATACTGCCAAAAAAAAAAAGGTAAGATCCAAATTCTTTTTTCAAAACAACTCACGTCAAAGATACTTTTGGACCTGAAAATCATGTAGAAAATTTGAAGCTGCAGCATTGCTGTTGCTTTCTGTGGCTTCGCAAATTGCATCAGCATCTGCAGCGGTCACATTCCACCACTTTAGGGTGAGCTATTTTATGGCTTCCTTCCTTATCACCTCCTCATAGTAATGTGATCCTGTAAATCTGTATAAAAAGAAAGCGTCAAAGATGTAATTTATGGCGTGACCTTTCACAGATTTTTCAAAAAGAAATTTTATTTTTCTATACAAATACAAAATGCTTTCGTTTTTATTAATGTTCTCAATTTTCATCAGCCTATTTTACATTGTGATGTAATGTATCATTGAACTGACAGAACGATGGCATAATTTCAATATTTGGCATAATTCCATTGAGGACCTTGACCTTTGACACCTAGGTAATTACCCTGTATAAAGTCATTAACATAATGCAGTTTAAAATGTTTTACTTAAAGCAAAATATTTTACAAATGGGTAAAGTTATTTGACTTTTCTGGTAAAAGTCATTTCCCTCAGTGCTATATACATTGGTAACTAGGCAGCCATAATAACATTTTGGTTGCCATGGATACCAAAAACAAAGTGTTATCAGAAAGTACTCCTCATTATCTTTCATATGATATGTCATTTGTGTGGTTTTCTGTTACATGGTGAAAGTTTTGATGTAACATATCATTGAACTGAGAGACAGATGGCATAATTTCTATATCTGGCATAATTCCATTGAGGACCTTGACCTTTGACACCTAGGCCATTACCCTGTATTAAGTCATAAGCATAATACTAATCAAAATTTGCATTTAGAACAAAATATTTTACAATATGGGAAAGTTATTTTGTTTTTTTCTGGTAAATGTGACTTCCCTCAATGCAATATACGTTGGTAACAAGGCAGCTATAACAGAATTTTGGTTGCCATGGATACCAAAAACAAAGTGTCATCAGAAAGTACTCTTCATAAGCTTTCATATGATATGTCGTTTGTGTGGTTTTCTGTCACATGTTGAATACTGTGACATAAATTATCCTTGAAATGACAGAAAATTGGAGTAATATCCATATTTGGTATGATTCCATCAGTGTCCTTGACCTTTGACCTCCAAAGACTTTTCAGTATTTGCAATCCTATATCTCTGGCTACTGATTTTATAACATTAGTTGTAGCTATGGATTATAGCAATCTTGCTAATTCACATTTTCTGTTGAATAGTAAAAATGCAATTTTTTGTTACCATGGCAACTGTTTTTGAGAATATCTAAAAATGCTCAAGGATGCCAAACTGGCACCCGTCAGATTTGGATTCAGCACCCTCAAATTACCCAATATCAACCAAAAAGTAGCTGGCATACTCCATGTTACCGTTCACCTATGATTCTACTGGACTATATTACTGTTTGCAGCCAATGCCATGTACCGCACAAGTGCAGAATAGATTGATACTTTACTTTGAGGGAAATAGGTACACAAATTATTATAAAGTACAATAATCAAATTGTATCACTACACACTGGTATTTATAATATATGCTATTGTTGAGACTAAATTTCACTAACCTCGTCATAAATGTAACTACAATATTACAGAAAAAAAAAAAGGATATGGCCTCTTTCCATTTTATTCGAGTATTTCCGATTAGCAATACACTAAGGTACAACACACTAACCTTTTCCTCTATGAACTTAACAGGAATGGTGTCCTGTTCCCTGCTAATACACAAGTCCTCCATAGATTCCTAAAATGAAAAATGCACAACATGCTATTAGTTAAAATTTAATCATATAACAAATGCCATTTTTGCAAAGCATTACAGTTACCTCATCCAGAGTTGGCAATTCGTATGGGCAGCCTTCATCTTTGAATATTGGAATGAACTCGTTGCAGTGAAAATATACGCATATGTGAAAATTTGGTTACTATAAATGTATGAACAAAAATAATTATTCCTACCTTTCGAGTCATCAATCTTGGTATCGCTGTTGCCATTCATCTTTATCTGTTTTAAAAGAAAATAGTTTTGTGTAAATGGTCTTGAAGAACATTCAATTAAACTCTGATGATACACTTTAATAGCCCAGGCTTAAATTTTAGTATAAATTAAGAGACAAATCAATAATGTAACACTAGATTCATACTAGTGATAAACTGAATATTTATTTATAATTTCAATAAATTGACTTTATTATTATTATAATTTAAATACATGGGCTTCATTCAGTTGTTAATTCATAATATTATGTTGTTTTACTTTTTCTACTTTGTTCTTGCTGACAATTTTGCTATTGAACTTATGAGTATCAGTTCTTCCGTTTCCTCATTACTTGCTTAGTGGGTGTGGTTGGACATTCAGTGTTTTTCAAGGTTGTGTAACTTGCCCTGGCACATTTTGGTCCTGCATGATCTGTCAACACATGATCTTTTAGGGCAATTTTTTTTTTGTTAGGCTAACAGTGTCTTGATTAATTTATTTTAATTGCTTGATCATACCTTGTATATGTCATCCAACTGCTTCCTTTACCGTGAAGAACACTTTGTGACAACGAGGGCACATTGGCCTGAAAAACAGGAGTACTCCATCGCTGTGTTTCACAATGTCCCAGTCACTGGAATCCACTTAATCCAAAAAAATTCACTGTAAATGTCAATATTATGTATGAACTCAAAGAAGATGATAACATGGTGCTGTGTCGTTATTCAACTATGTTTAAAAAGTATAATCAGAAGTTACATTCATGTCATCTGCTGTCCACCACTGTCCTACATCATTCAGAATATGTGCTGTGTAATGACCCTGGCCAGCTGAGGGACCTTCATGCTCAGCAATAGCATAAAGCTGGTACTGTACTGGTTCTGCTTTTGTTGGGAGGATGATGTGCTCAGTCATTTCCATGAAGGAAAGCAGTTTGCAGGCATTGTTGTCATATCTTAAACAGTAAACAACCATTGAATTTTGTTTACAAAATATAATATTAACTTATACATCACAATTAATCATTTTAAATACATGTATCATGTTAACTTATTAGCAAGAAATTACAATTATGTTTAATAATTATTTATATCTTTACCTCAAAACATTGAATATCAGAATAATTGGTGGTTGATCTGTGATGCAAGTGCGCTCAATTACTTCCGACTGACACCTGAAAGGAAGGAATACACTGGTGATATTGTTGAATTTGGGTTGGTTTATTCTCAACATGCAAATAAGATAATTCTTGCTTAATTTACCTTGGACATTTGATTCCATTCATCTTCTCCACATTGTAAATGCTCTCTAAGGCATCATTGATGTTTTTCTGGTCCATCTTAAAAGACAGCAGTTAAGCTTTCTTTTTTTTATACACACGGATAAGCACATTTAAAGTTAAATATGATTTTTAAAGGACTAATTATTTTATCTCAAATCAAGTAAGAACGACTGAGACATTCAAATAAAATAACATAAACCAATATATCACAGTAAAAACTCATTATATATGATACATATATCAGTATTGATACATACTAGTCTCTTCCATCTTTTAAGTTACATTAACAGTAAAACATTTTCAGCTTTTTTTTTGGGAGATAGGTATGGATATCTAAACACTACCATTGGTACATTCAGCATAAGAAAGGAGTCCTTCCTTGATTGCCACTTTTCTCCACAGTCACAGCATCTGTCTTCATAAAAAAAAAGAAAAAAGAAAGGTATAAATTGAAATTTCCAAACACAGAAAACTAGAGTTAATGAAATAAAAAATTACACCTGGCCATTACTATGAGATAATTTTATGACAAGAAATGTTTTTATTATTACATTGTCTTTTCATTTACTGTCTCATTCAGCTTGTCCAAATTGTACTGCACACTGTTGTGTCCCTTTCGTATAGCTGGGCCAAATGTCTGAAATATAATGAAGTAAAATAATTTCTAAGATAATGCTATTCAAGCTAGATGTATTGAGCATTCCAGTTTCTTAATGCAATATCAAAATTATCTGTTCACCTCCCACACAATAACAAATCCTATCCGTTTTCATTTGTTACACCAATAAATAATCATTACCCTCTTTTCAAGGCATCGTGAGATACGAATTACATACAATCCTTGTAAAATACAACTATTGGCAACACATTATACAAACAAGCTTTCATTTTCAAAAAACAAATCAGACTATAGCCTACCTTGCAACATTTGCACGAAGCTCTTTGGAACTTGACTTTTCAGATGAAGCACTTCAGCCAACATGCAAATTAGGCATTTTGTGTCACCTTGAAGAATAGAAAATTGCCATTATTGATACACCAAACTCATGTGCAGACAAACATGTTTCTCTTAGAAATTTTTTAGTCATGACAGAAAAACTTTTGTAACTGTGGCATCATCTTTACTAACATAGACGACCATCATTGTGAGCCTCATGCAGCTGCCCTGTAAGCTCAGGAGTCTTGTGCAAACACTGTGTGTAATACTGCATTGGCAAAACAAGTGTTTCTCAGGTTTAAAAAGACCTGAAAACAGGGCAAATGAAACCATGTATATTTTGTATTATTCTCATTTTATATTTCAGGCAAAAAAAAGTGTTAGGTCTTATGAACCATGTATATTTTGTACAATTTTCATTAAAATGCAAGGCAACAAATAGTACTATGTCATACCTGTGCACGGAGGAAGGTTTACCCTATCATGCAGAGATTTTTCCTGTTTTTCAAAGATTGTGTTGTCAGAATCATCTGTTGAAATTAACAAAATGAGATTGATATGGCAGTTATGGTTATATATTCCAATAAATCTTATTTTAACTATCCTTTATCACTCACTTGTGGCGCCTCTTAGACATCTTCTCTTCTGCATTATCTTGAATCTGTTGATGTTGTCATCTTCTGTTTTCCTTTTCCTGTCTAGTCTTTCACCTAATGTCAAAACATGTTGGTAAATGTTAAGCATGTATGTGCTGTTTAGCACCTACTGTGGGAATTCTTTATTTACACACAGTGCCATTTCCTCAGGTGCAAAAAAATTACTTATAAACATTACAATTGCCTTACTTTTTCCGTGTCTCGTCGAAAGATGTGTTATTAAGATGCTCCTCTTGATGAAGCCCTTGCCACACACTTCACATGTAAATGATCCTTCAAAACAGTATGAATGTCATTAATTAGTTTAATACCATTTATAAGTAGCCATTAGTACTGCTTTGATAACATCATTTAGCTTTGACAATGTCGCACTATCCAAACTAGGTGCCAGCCCTGCACACATACAAAGCACTTTATTACATTAAAATTGTGATTTTTTTATAGCCATAATTATATAACTTTGCATACCAGTTAATTGTCGCTCCCGCGAAACTTTAGATCTTGATGCTTCCTTTGTAGCTGGTATTCCTGTAAATATAAAACCAAAAGCGCATCAAATTCAGTCACATAAGACTATGAAATTAAAGGAAAACTGTATTACAATAATCCACACACAGCACAGAGCTAAACACCATGACTATATAAGAAAAGTTGATGAAATTAAAAATTCATATTTTCTTATTGTAAATCTTTACATGTGAAAACTTTGCACAGCTCAAATTAGATAATTCAATTCATTTGACTTAGACTTGCATGGCCTACTGTACGGTAGATATGGCGTAAATGTTTGTTAAATATCTTATTAAATTACATACTTTTCTTCTTTTTTAATTGAAGAGTGATTCCTTTCCTTTTTTCTCCCAATTTTGGACCCTTTCCTTAATGTGATGGGCACATGTGGATTTGGGTCTTTGTAGAATAAGCCATCTGATGGCGTGTGCTCAAAAAGACTCTGTTTCACAGTTTGTAGGGTGTTCAATGCTGACTGGAGTACATTTTGCTCTCTGCATGTGTGTGCCCCCGTGATGATTTCTTTTGCCAAATCCCTTATATTTCTGCTTAGCCGAGCCAGCTACAAAGAATAAACACAGTCCTTGTTTGACACATGACGGCTAAAAAGATACTTTAAGAGGAATTAAAAGAAGTTTTTAGATTCCACACTACATGCCAGGAGCCACTAAGATGCTGCCGACTTTCACTATAATCATTGTTCATTTGTGAGAGATCATATTACAGTTCTTGGTGCTTAATTTTCTTCTTAGAAGTATTTAACTGTTTATTTTGGTAAATATAAAATTTATGAACGAACTTCATTTTCATTTGTTGACTGCTCTTCAACAGGATTATCTTCTTGAACTTGGGCAGAGGCATGGGACTCTGTGGATGTGGTGGGAGGTAATTGAACCATGTTTGTGGCAGTTTGGGTGTCATGGAGGTTGATGTATGGGCTATTGCGGTATTCTCTTGGTAAACTGTCCCAGGTGTAATTTCGGATGTTTCCTGATGCAATGACTGCCAAGAGATGTTTGCATGGATAATGATGTTTTGCCCAGTCATAACAACCACAAAAAGGGAAGCCATTGCCATTGACAAGCTTCACAGTATAGATGGTGGTACTGTCAGTTGAACTTTTCAGCATGAATTTCTGCATGCCACCATCATCAGCCGCCACAATATCCTGTTGCATAGCACATGCCTCATGCCATCGTTGCATAACGTGCCTGACAAAGTTATTTGGCCTGTTGTGCAAGAACTTGGGAATCTCACAGTTGTATGCCATGGTGTTGCAATGTGAATTCTGCTGAACATATCTGTGAAATGCAATAAAAGGACTTAGCAGACACTAGAAATGCACCTGTTGTAATAATTTGAGGGTACTTTGTGAGGAGGCCCACATCTCTGTACACACTGAGACAAGAGCTCCAACTGTATTAGATGTAAATATATATAGATTAAAAAACAAATACATGTAATTTGATATTACATTCACTGTATCGAAATATTGCATCTATTTATATTCAAACATCTGATATATTATACATACTTCTTGTAGGCATCAGGTATAAATTCTTTAACAATTATGTGGATGAGCGGAATTACCTTGATTTCGGCCACCGGTGATTTCGGCCTGTTGATTTCGGCCTAAATTGATTTCGGCCGACCGTAATTTCGGCCTCCGAAATTAAGATAATTCCTATTTCTAGAACTGACTGTTATAGCACTGGACTGCACAGCTAGATGAGAATGAAACTAATTTCTTGCTAGCTTCATTTAAAATATCTAATGTAATTGCAATTTATATGTTCTGTGATAAATATGTTCTGTGATTAACAAACCAAATTATACTGCAATTTATGTTCTGATAACTGCAATTTATATATTCTGATAACTGCAATATATATGTGCTGATAACTGCAATTTATATGTTCTGTGATTAATATTTGCTTGATTAACATTCTGTGATTGCTAAAATAAATACCTCTTAGTTCTTCTTTGATTAATATGTTAACAAACAATTGCAATTATTCTGCAAGCTGATACCTCCTCATTGGCTGAAACTTTTGTCCCAGATTTATTCTGTTTGACCAACTTTCCTAAAACTAGACTGACTAGATATTTTAAATGATTACATGGAGCTAGCAGGAAATTAGTTCCATTCTCATCTAGCTGTGGCGCCACCAGCGGGTTCTATTGTGGGCTATGTGCTTAATTCTGGGAGTGCAAGGCTGAGTGAAAAAATATCGTGCAGTCCAGAAGAACCAAAAATGGAGGTGACAATGGTATATATTTTAGCAACCACAGCATTAACCGATTTTTATTAATTCGGCCGAAATCAACCTGGGCCGAAATCAACAGGCCGAAATCACCGACGGCCGAAATCATTGTATACCGGATGAGCTAGCTCAACGTTTGTGTCTTCTGCTGGCCAAGAGACCACAAATATCCCCACTTCAGTGTGGCATTTTGGCGCTCAACCCCGTTGGTTGTATTAATTGCCACATTGAACTGTTCATCCCTATGCAGTTTAACCCACCTCTACAAAGAAATCATACAACAAGAAATCATAGTAACATCAATGGTAAACTCACTAGTAAGCTCAATGAATAATGGCATTATAGTGGCCAACCTCAAAAGGGATTTATTAATATTGTTAAAACTGATATATCTGAAAGACAAGCCATGATAGAAGGATAGACTCACAAATGTGATGTTCAAGCGAGTATTACGCATGTTAAGTGAAACTTATTCATGCTAAACACACATACCTTTGAGTTATTCAGCCATGTATTTAGGAACCACCTCCTAAATTCTGGACTTGCAGCCCATGTCTTTGAGGACATCAATGTCTGAACACTGATGTTGTAATCATCGATGGTTCCAGACACAGCAATGGCTTTCATCTTTTTCAGAAGTTCATCCTTCTCCTCAGTAAGTTCCTTGTGTTTGGTTACCCATCTGTTCCATTTTTGGAGCCGATGGAAGTCACACGTATATACTTGAGTATTACAATCTGCAAAGAAATTACCACAAATACATAGTCCCAAATACAAGTAAAAACATATGCAATAACTGCTATAAAGGCCTTCGTATGCGATAATATATGGTTGGAGTGTTGTAGCTGCATCGAACAATTTATTAAGCTTTCTGTTGATAATCGGGCAATATGATATACAATATTGTATGTATCTCTGAGTACCTCAAGCAAAGTTTTGCTTCACAGAAAACAAAATCCAAGATAGCGGCTAATTGATTGCATTTTCTTAAATTTCAACACATACAGTCTTTCACTGACATTTTTTCTTTCAATGATCGAAACAATTTTCAAAATTTTCATCCTTCTCCTCAGGAAGTTCCTTGAATTTTCAAAAGTTTCTCTATAAGTACCTTTGAAAACTTCCACAATTGCAGAAATTTCTTGTTCGTCGTAACCGGTCATGAAATACTTTGGCTTCCAGTTTTCATTCCATGACCTGATTATGTTCAATGCCTCTTCAATTGCTCCTCTTGTTTCTGTTTCAGGAATGAAAGTAGCCACAACAGTGTAATTAACATTTGTGGGCACTACCAGAAAAAACAAAGGGAGCAAGTACCTTGATGTACGGTACGTTGCATCCAGAGGCATAACTCTTGACCATATCGGTCAAGGAGCTGTTGTTGCCATCTGGTCTGGTGAATAAACAAAAACTTTTCATTGTCTGACTTTAGCCTGAGATCTGTTCCATGTCATCATCCCTCTGCCATTTCTGAACCATCTTGTTTAGGTGTTCTTGGTCCATTGAGCCATCACTGTGAAAAATAAATTTTAAAACATATTTGAGCATACAAAACTTTTTTTCACGATCTGACATTTTTATGATTTCATCTAATGCAAACCAATCCTAAAATTTGTATCATTAGCATTGTTTATATCAGGTTATGTTTTGCATACCAATATAAATCTAGTTATGTATAAATACACAAAATTTGACTATCTTTACCCTGCGAATTAACAATAACCATGAAATGAACATTTTTTCATATTGCAATATTGGCATTTTTTCATTACCAAGCACTGACACTATAAAAAATGGGGAAAACATGATTAAAAACACACCGTTTATTCATTACTGAAAGCTTCATGTGGTTCCTAATCTGGTCTAATGTTGGCCAGTACCGAGTGTTCGACCTGGCAGGCAGGAAGTGCTTTGTTCTTGATGAAGTCATCTCTTGACTTCAGAACTTCAGCCAACAGTAGTTTTAACTGTCTTGCGCTGTATATGCCCTCCTCTGAAACTTTGTCCTTGATGTACAGGGCTAGTCGCTTGTCAATAGGCAAGACTGTGTCAGAGGCCTTTAAAAATAAGTAATTACACATCTTATAACATTTATAAGTTCAGTGTTTCATATATATTTGTTAATCAAATTTGAATAGTGTATCATTTATAATTACACTTATTAACCCAGTTGTTAATATGTCTGTATGGACTTCATTAGCATTAGCGATTGGTGAAAATGGTCAGATGACCTGTAGCAGTTGAAGTAAGAGGCTGCTGAGGGAAATTGCTTTGTTCCCATCTCCCATTTTTCTGGATAATTTGTAAATGTTACTTTTGTAAAGCTTCACACTTACTAATGAATTAACATGATTGGTGTGACACTGAGGCAGGCTGAGACAAAGCTGGTTCTCAAGAAGGACGTCCTTGTCTTTTTTTATGTCTTCCTGCAATCTGGATGAAATCTGTGCTCTTGCATTTACATCTCTAACAGCTTTCTCGCGCTAGAAAATATAATGAGCTGTAAATTTCTCAGGAACATACATCATGACTTTAAACAAAAAGCAGAAGATTTTATTAATTGAAAAATATATATGATATAGTTTAAAAGGAAAAATTTAGGTTTGGTTTATTTTTAATCCAAGGTGACATTCAAAAAGTTACTCAAACAGTTTATTGAGAGGATTTTGTTCAGAGAGGCATAATTTTAGCTGCAAACCAGATCAGATAATAAAAGGTTGTTTAAAATCAGAATTGCCATACTTGGTATTCGGGAAACCTAAGAATGTGGCGGATGTTGATCTTTGCATCACATTTCAATTTCTTTGTTGTCTGCACCAGGCGTCTATGCTTCTTTGCATAGTTGTGACTTTCTTTCTATAAAATGACAATGAAACCCATGTAGATAATGCAGAATAACAAATCTCCAATGAACAATCAATTTCAATACACTCTGCCATTCACACATGTATTTCAATTCAATACTCTAGGTTCAATAAGCCTGTATCTGCAACATATCACATTATTAGTAAAAAATATATAATATGCTACAAATGCTATATATTCAAATTTCCAAGATGAAAGACTGAATTCAACTTAATAACTGACATTTCCATGTGCATATAAAAAAAAATTAAATATCTAAAGGGAAAAAAAAACCCTATACTCCCACCAACAATTTTATGTATTTGTTACAGGTACACATTATTAGTGTTATTTTTAGTTGTTTTTTTTTATTGCAAAACGAAATAACATTACAGCTGTAATAGCCTGATTTGTGTGTAGAATAGTGCTCAGCACCCAGTGGGCTCTACGATGGCACCCAGTCAGATATAAATCTGCATTTCTTACATAAAAGAACTAAACAAAAGAAGCTTTAATTGCATGTTTTATGTGTGCAATTGAGCTCAGCACCAAGTGGGCTCTATGATAGCATAAATCTGCATTTCTTACATGAAAAGAAATAAAAAAATACTATTAATTGCATGTTTTATGTGTAGAATAGTGCTCAGCACCTATTAGGCTCTATGATGGCACCCTGTCAGATATAAATCTGCATTTCTTACATAAAGAACGAAAAGAAAGCATTAATTGCATAATTTATATGTACCATAGTGCTCAGCACCCAGTGGGCCTTTATGTTGATAACCATTAATTGGTCTGCATTTGAATACCATTAACTGCATTACAATAATCATTTTAATATTCCTCAGCACCCAGTGGGCTGTATGATGGCACCCAGTCATATATAGATTTGCATTTAATACAGAAAAATAACTTATGAATACCAAATTACCATTAATTGCATGATTTATGCGTACAATAGTGCTCAGCACCCAGTGGGCCTTATGCTGGCACCCAGTCAGATATAAATGTGCATTTCTTACAGAAAAAGGACCAATTATTATTTGTATGTACAACAGTGCTCAGCACCCAGTGGGCTCTATGGTGGCACCCAGTCAGATATAAATCTGCATTTCTCACATAAAAGACTAATAATTATATTAACTGGATGATTTGTATGTACAATAGTGATCAGCATCCAGTGGGCTGTATGATGGCGCCCAGTCAGATATGAAATCCAAGTTATTGCTCATGTGAATGTGGAATATAGTGCTCGGCTAAGAATATAGTGCTCAGCTCAGCTTAGCACCCGAGTGGGCATTACGCGGGTACCCTGTCCTCTATATAATTGTAATTTCAAGAGACAAGTACTAAAGAATTGCCCTTACAGCATAAGTTCATGTGGAATGGAGACGATCACAGCCCAGTGGGCTTGATGTTGACACCCTGCCAGCCATATATTTCTAATTTGAGTCCATAAATAACCAGTAAGTGCAATTAATTGTATGTGTTAATATGACTGGTAGCAGGTCGTTTCGGCCTTGAGCCTGTTCGGCCTCACTAAAAACAAGTCGGTTCGGCTTTTTAGCGAAGTTGATTCGGCCTTTTAGCGAAGTCGATTCGGCCTCCTATATTTTTGTATGGGAGCCGAATCGACTTCAAAAACGAGACGGTTCGGCCGTTTAATTGAGTCGTTTCGGCCTTCTGCTTTTTTAAGTGCAATCTAGAATGAAGAAATAATAAAGACCATGGATAAAGGAATAGAGAAAGAATTGAATGCAATTGGAATAATAAAGAAAACTTAAAGACCTACACTCAGGTCTCAGCTAGTGACTCTGGTATGCATTGGATCTCATATGATGTTTATATGAGGATGTTTTGTGGCATGTTTATGAACATGTAAAAATATCATATTAACTGGCATATATTGTCTATTCATAAATAAAACAGATATTAAGTATTGGGAAGAATGAATCCATATATATATATATATATATAACAAACGTTTTTCATGAGTTACCACCAACAAATAGGTGTAAATATCATCATTCTGTCATGATTAGTTATCAAGATAATCTATTTCTTAGCAGCGCCAGGGGGGGGGGGGATGATAAGGGCAGATTAAGTATTTTTTCGCGGCCGGCCGAATCCGCGGCCGAATAGACTTATTTCCTAGACCAAACCGGGTCTGTTCGGCTTCAATGCTAAAGTATAGGGAGCCGAACCGACTTGTTTCGTAGGCCGAATTGACTCATTGAAACGAGTCGTTTCGGCCGGGCCGAACTGGTCGAAGGCCGAAACGACTAGCATTCATATGACTCAGCACCCAGAGGCATATCGACAATTCACTTAGTAAATTGGTAATTTTAGAAAGTATTATTGATTCAAAATGCCCTTAAAAGCTTGATATTTGGTCTAATGAAATAAGGTAATATATGTTGATATAAATATATGACACAATGCAAAGGTTAAATATGGAAATATAGCACAGCATCTTGAGTGGCCAACTTATGTTGGTAAGGAAGTTGAAAGAAGGGTTGCTGTGCTATAAAACAAAACCAAAAAGAGAGAGATAGATGTCTAGTGTCAAGATTAACTTTGTTTGAATATGTTTATTACTAAAACATATCCATCAATCAAGGCGAGAATTGATTGGCTGATTATTTTATTTCAACCAATCAGCATGAAGAACCAAGCCAGGTAAGCAAGCAATTCCTTACACAGAGTGTTACCATCTTTCAAAAAACAAAAGAAACAAAGAAAGCACAAGCTAGAATGATCAACCACCTTGAAATAAATTAAAGCTACAGATGATTATAATGCCACCTTCACAAAAAAAGTTTCACAATAGTGGTAAAATATCATACATACCTGACAATCAACTGTGCACAAGAGAGAAAGCAATGAAAAACACAATCCTACATAAAATTAACTATTGATACCAGAAAAAAATTTGTTAACTTTATATATTAAATGTTTCGGTAATTGATTATAATTACCTCATTGGCAATAGCCATCTTTCTGTCTTCCTTTCCCTTTTTGTGCCTTTCAGGACCATGTTGCACTCCAATATTTTTGATCCCTGTATGATGTAGGGTGTGCCATCATTTGGTAGTGGGGGATTGCCATTTTGCTGACTATCCTGCCATCGTACCCTTCCACTCAATTGGCTTAGCACTGAAAAGATAATTCATAATGTGTATTATATAACTGTACACATTGTAGGGCAACTGGAGTTTCTTGCACTTTATGCAGGATATATTGAGCAATCACTGCAGCATATTTTAAATTGTCTTTTTCATTCTAAATATGTCATTATTACTGCATTATTACTGTGGTAGTTAAAATATGTACTTACCAGGCTGTTGTAGGTATTGCGACTTTGTCTTTCTAATGATAAAAAAAGAATGTGTGGAGAGCTCATACTCTTGGATTAAAGCATTGACTTCTTCACAACAACTGACATACCCAATGTATGGAGACACACTTTCCACAAAAAGGTCAACCCATGAACTGAAATATAATATTCACCATCAGTAGAGTGAAGACAAGGACTACAAATACATATCCCATTAATTAACTTTAATTTACTGTGGCAATCAGCTAGTGTACTTATCCCTAAACATTTGGCATTAAATGTAAAATTCAGCTGAGTGAGACTATCAAAAGACACAACACAATACCTTCTGTAAAGGTTTTAGCTGTAAAAATGGAGGGGGGGGGGGGGGTTGGGGAGATAATAAGGCATATATTTAATTAAGAAGTCAATATACATTATTATTGAAGCAATTTCATTGTTAGGTGGGGGGGGAGGCAGCAGCATATATATATATATTTTTTTTAATCTTATCTCTGCAGAGTAGCATATGTAGCTAAAAATAATAAATACAGGGCTGAAGGTGCAGGACATGAGCCTTGTTAATTTGCCAAAAAAGTGGGCAGGGGGACAATCCTCTTTCACTCCCCCCCCCCCAAATAATAGCCCATGCCCAGGTACACTGTATAAATCTACCATCAATGATCATGCATGGCATGCACAGTTTCACGGTGCAGTATCAACCTTAAAATGTTTAATGTTACTTACTTCATTGTTTTGGTCTGTGTAAATACATGCCGATCAATGATGTCGGGATGAATCGGAGCTGTTGAATCAAGTAACCTTTCATACATGCCCGATACGGGGGCCCGTCAAATCACCTAATTTTTTCTCGCCCGTTTTTTTCTCGCCACAAATACAACTCGCCCAATTTTTTCTCGACCAATAAAAAACTCGCCCTTGGCTTTGTTTTTCACCCCTGTGTGTTTGTTATTTGTGTAGTTAGTTAAAAGATAACTTGTCATTGAAGAACCATTAAAATGCGTTTTTGTGTTAGGTACAGCTGTAAATATAGAGATATATATTGATATATATCTCAAAAAAATAAAATAAAAGATGTCTATAGAGCTATATAGATATATCTATAAAATTAATAATAAAAGATGTCTATAGAGCTATAACAGCTATATATGCATTTACCCTATAACTGAAATATATTATAACATAAATGATATTTACGATATGTAAATATATGTAATAATATAGATCAATTCAATTAGCCAAATGTAAAGAAGTCCTTCACAAAGGTTAATTGTCATTAGTGAATTGCAATTGCCTCCATACATACCTGGATTGCAGGTTTAATGTCATGTACTATGCAATTCACAATTAAAGAGAAGCCACTTTGAACATCATGTATATCTGAGTGTTAATTGTCATTTGGTATAACAGTCAGAATTAATTGCAGTTTTCTCTGTATTCTGGAATCGGATTGGTTGATAGTTCAACCAGAATTGATATTAACAGTATTCAAAAATGATATATATATATATCTGACAACCTTTGGAGGTTGTCATATGCACTTTGTCTATTGGATGCAATACACAGAATTACGGACGATAATTGTTCTTTTTAATAAATATTTGTGCAATAAATGTGGTACCAGAATCAGATTCTTCTTTTTACTTATACTCTATAAAGTAAAACACTTGAAGCTTGCTTCCGAACTTTTAAAAATACTGTTATATTATACGATGGCGGTCTGCGGTCCGCTAGATCCGCCGTTTACATGTAGGCCTATGCATACGATGGCGGTCGACGGTCCGCTGAATCACCCATTTACATGTACGCATACATGCGGCGATGATGGTATAATAAAGATGCGTCTACTATCACTTAACGTTTAAACTAATAAATACAAAAATAAATATGGGGGGGGGGGGGCAAGTTGTGTTATGGGCGAGAAAAAATTGGGCGAGTTATATTTGTGGCGAGAAAAAATTGGGCGAGAAAAAATTGGGCGAATTGACTGTACTCCCCCGATACGGCCCACCGCAGCGCACCCTGTATGATTTCGCAGGCATCCCGCCTACATTGGTCCCGCCTTTTAGTTTATCCCGCCATATCCCGGCGGCTGTCCCGCCTTTTAGGTGATCCCGTTTTCATCGCATCATAGGCCAATCACAGCGCCTGTTACCTTTGATTTCACCTATTATCGACGTTTTTTATCGCATATCATTGGCCAATCACAGCTTCTGTTAGATCTTTTCAATTTTCACTGAGTCTTCTTTTTTTTTTTAAGTATTTAAGGTTATCTTTGTATTCTGCAATGTACACAAAATTGTTTCATATAATAAATTCAGTTGGTAATTTGTAGTAATTCGTAACGTTTTTTGTCGCATAAATCGGTTGTCATAGCTTACAATGTTTTGGTACAAGTGGCGCCCCCCTATAGTTGTCATAGCTTACAATGTTTTGGTACAAGTGGCACCCCCACCATCTCCCGCTTCTAGCTATCCTGTCGGAGGTGTCAGATATTGCATTGTGAGTTATTATTAACCTGGGTTAAGTTTAAAATATTCAATTATATTGAATAGGCTAAAGTATATTTCTTGAGAAGTAAATATCAAGCGTTCTAAAGCTGTTCGTAACTGCTGTGAATTTCAGACCTGCTTGATTGAGACTTGAACCAAGTTAAATTTTCTTAAAAATATAATAATTGTTTTTTTTTAAATTAAGTCAATTAATTAGAGCAACACTTTTGGTCTTTAAAGTGAAAAGCTGTCATTATATGCTGTGAATTTCAATTAATTTTACCTACAATAATAGCCTTCTGTATTAATTTGAATTTAATCAAAAGTTTGTAAAAACAAAACATTTGGCTACAAATAAAATTACGGTTCATTGGACAAGATTTGTGTGTGTCTAAGTCTTTGACAGAAGTGTCTGACAAATGTGAAAAGCTAATAATCAACAGTGAATTTCCATTGGACAAGATTTATGTGTGTCTAAGTCTTTGACAGAAGTGTCTGACAAATATGAAAAGCTACTAATAATCAGCTGTGAATTGCCTACCAAAAAAAAAATATATATATATATATTGGGTGTGTGAAATGTTTGCAAATTGTGAAAAGCTGTCAATAAATCAGTTGTGAATATTAAAATTTGATTCACCTACTTGGCAATAATAATACCAGTTGATACCTCATTCATTGGTGTTAATCACATTGGATTGTTGTAAAGGAAAATTAACATTTTGTAATAAAACAATTTTTTTTTTGGCTGATATCAGTTTTACTTCAAGTCACCACAGTAGTGTCTGACAACTTATTACAAGTGAAAACTGTTCATAAATCAGTTGTGATTTTTAAACTTGCTTCAAGTAATTAGCAATTAATATAAATACCAGTATCATTCTGTTAATTGCCGGTAATCTGTAATCTAGATCCTCTACCAACTTGGCTAATGCTCGAATGTCTGGATGAATTCCTACCAATCATCACAAGAATTGTAAACTTATCACTCAAGCTCGGGGAGATGCCAACTGAATTAAAACATGCTCTAGTTAAACCACTGCTAAAGAAAATAGGACTTGAGCTGACTAAAAAGAACTATAGACCGTTATCAAACCTATCTTTTCTAGGGAAACTGATCGAAAGTGCAGTGATCAAACAATACATAGACCACCTCTCAAAACACAAACTTGAGGATGACAAACAATCTGCTTACAAGAAACATCACAGCACGGAGACTCTTCTGACCAAAATTCATAATGACATCACGCTAAACCTCAGCAAGGGTGAAGTGACTATGCTTGTGCTGTTGGACCTATCAGCAGCCTTTGATACAATTGACCATGACATACTATTGAAAAGACTGAAAAATAGATATGGTATTTATGGCAATGCTTTGAAATGGTTTAAATCATACATCTCTGGACGCTCTCAATCAGTGACAATAAAGGACACTGTATCTGATAAGCTTGCATTGAAATTTGGGGTTCCCCAGGGATCGAAGCTGGGCCCGATATTGTTCAATTCCTATATCGCACCTGTTAGTGAGGTTGCTGCAAGGAATCATGCTGCTGATGAAAAGTATGCTGATGATGAACAACTCATTCTCTTATTCAAACCCACTTTCTTAAATAACCAGAAAAACGCAGTGAATAAAATGGAAAAATGTATCATGGAAATAAGGGAATTCCTTCATGAAAATATGCTCTGCAACAACAGTGAAAAAACTGAACTTTTGATCATTGGCACACCCTCAAACCTGAAAAAACTACAGCTTTCGGCCCTCAAAGTGGACAATGTAGAAATTAAAACCGCAAATCATGTTAGAAACCTTGGTGTAATATTCAACAAAGGCATGACAATGGAAAATCAGGTCAATAAAATGTGTAGAAATGTTTACCTAAATCTGAGAAACATCTCTAAAGTCAGAAAGAGTATGGACAAGGAAGTCACAAAAACTGTGGTAAATGCTCTCGTTACCCCTCACCTTGACTATGGCAACAGATTGCTTTATGGAATCTCTAAGCATTTAGTAAACAAGCTGCAAGTTGCACAAAACTCTGCGGTAAGACTGATTGAAGGACTCAAAAAACATGAAAGCATCACATATTACAGGAAAAACCTTCACTGGCTACCTATTGAAGCAAGGTGTCAGTTCAAACTATTAACAACGACATGGAAGGCATTAAATGATCAAGCTCCCAACTACATAAAGAAGCTCATCCAAACTAAAAATGCAACCCCTTGTCAACTACTTAGAAGTAATGATAAATTACTACTGAAAATCCCGCAAACTCAAGGAAACACCTTTGAAAACAAGGCCTTCTCTCATGCTGCACCAAAATTGTGGAACCATTTACCCGACTCTGTGAAAAAAGCTACTTCACTAAAAAGTTTCAAGAAGAACCTGAAGACACATCTCTTTCAAAATAGCTATAGCTAATCACACATAAATGCGCCGGTGAGCAGTGTCACTGAAACTGGCGCTATATAAATCAATATTATTATTATTATATAAAGATTATTACTGGTATATTTTAAAGGAAAAGTATTTTAATTCCTTGAAAAATATTCACTTTTTGCAAATATCAATACCAGTAAAATAATTGTTACTCTATTAATTTATTGGTGTCAACATTATAAGTATATTGTAAAGGAAAATTTTTCAAATTCCTTTCAAAAATTTGTTATAACTTATATAACTTATTACAACTTCATAAATTAGTTGTTAATTTTCAAAACTGGGCTCAAGTAATTAATAAAATTACCATTAAATTAAGGACAAATTGTTCACAATAACTCTGTTACTTAATTAGTTGGTGTAAAGATTATTAGTACATTGTAAAGGAAATTATTCAAATTCCTTGCACAAAATTATTCACACTTTCTGCAAAAACTAAAAAAAAATAAATAAAAATATTTTGCTGTATCACATTTACTTGTTTAGTACTCTTCTATTCATAAGGTCCAAAAACTATCAATAAATCAATCAGCACAGGATCAAACTTAACTGAAAAGAATATACAAAAATTAATTTGACTGATTTTTAACAAATTACTCTTGTTTGCTAGTCTAGTTTTGCTAGTCTAGTTTTGCTGGTCTAGTGTGAGACCAATCATTTGATAAGTTGCTCTTTGAAAAAATAAAAGTCAACATGTTGTCCACTATGATGTACACCAGTGGTAACAAAGCTGCCATACATGGCGAAGAGTTTCTTATTACAAATGTTCCTGGTGTTTGTAGCTGTTTTTTTCATTGTCTGAGTTTGGCATTGCATGGTGATTTGAGTCAGTCTGCCAGACTAAGAAGTGATATCTGCAACAACATAGCAGAAAATTGGTATTTATGGGCTAACAAAGTCACACTCCATCATGACCTCATGCCCACAAGGCTAACCTACAAAAACAACATGCTGTTGAAAAATGGATGGGCCGCAACACCCGAAATTAAATCTGCCGCAACAATTATGGGTTGTACCATAAATATCTGGTTGAAGGGATTAAATAATCAAGTCCGTTTGCATACCTTCAACCATGACCATGATAACACTTCAACCTCACAACAGAAGAAAATTGATCTCCTCTTATCCAATAGTCATTTTCAGCTCTTAAAGCCTACCAGTCAAAGGAACACCAAAATCAGTCTACCAACTTATGCTAGTGTAGTAAAAAATGGCTTACCTCTCAATGAACATACATATGCTGATCATACATATGATGATAGACATGCTGATGTCACCATGACTGAAAATGATCACAAATGCTGTGCACCACCCTCCAATTTCACACCAATAAAACGAGGGAATAGCAAAAAGGGAATAAGGAAAAATAAACCTGGCAATTTGACCTGTCATGAACTGACCAAAAAATCCTCTGACAAAACCAACACGACTCAACCTGAAGTGCTAAGTACACCACTAAAAAAAACAAAAGCAGCTTCAACGAATACTCAACTTTGTAATGGAACTTCTCCAAATTCAAAGAGGCACACCTTACAACAAAATAGATTAGACAAGGCCCAAAATGAAATATCAAATGATCTGGATGTGCATGAATTCTGTACTTTAGATGTTACTCATCACAGTACTTCTAAAAATCAAAATTGCAAAGATAATGAAAGAAAAAAACCCTGCAGCATCAAATGTAAGGGAAATTCTACCCAAGCCCAGAAACAAAAAGGCAAATTGCAGGAAATTTTTAAACAAATTAATGACAAAGTAAGACACCTTGAAGAAATGTGCAGAAATGATGATAGACATGCTGATGTCACCATGACTGAAAGTGATCACACATACTGTGCACCGCCCTCCAATTTCACACCAATAAAACAAGGGAATAGCAAAAAGGGAATAAGGAAAAATAAACCTGGCAATTTGACCTGTCATGAACTGACCAAAATATCCTCTGACAAAACCAACACGACTCAACCTGAAGTACTAAGTACACCACTAAAAAAACCAAAAACGGCTTCAACGAATACTCAAAATAGATTAGACAAGGCCCAAAATGAAATATCAAATGATCTGGATGTGCATTAATCCTGTGCTTTTGATGTTACTCATCACAGTACTTCTAAAAATCAAAATTGCAAAGATAATGAAAGAAAAAAACCCTGCAGCGTCAAATGTAAGGGAAATTCTACCCAAGCCCAGAAACAAAAAGGGAAATTGCAGAAAAATTTTAAACAATTTAATGACAAAGAAAGACAACTTGAAGAAATGTGCAGAAATTTTGCCATTCAATACAAGCCACCTGTTCAGGATGAATCTGCAAGAGACAAGATCAATCGAACCAGGAATTTGAAACGCAAAATCAGTCTAAAGCAAAAAACATTTGAAACATCTGGTTATGAGAGTATTCCTGATTTATGTACCACAAACACACATGACTCAGACAAATTTCAACAGGCAATGAGAGCCATTAGAGATTTTGAACTTGAGCAAATGCAGTATAGTATCAATCTTTGCAATATTTGTAATGAGCAAAGGATAGCTACAGGTTCATACAGAAATGGCACCTGCAAATGCTGCACTGCTCACAAAGGTGATGTTAAAATGTTTTCAGTTGATAACAATATGATTCCAGGTGAAGTTCCTGTGCAACTTGCAGGACTAACAATAGTAGAACAGCATGTCATAGGGACGTATTTCACCGTGCATTAACATTCACATGTTGAATCAAGGGGGTATTGCATCAAATGGTCATTGTGTAACTTTTCCCCAAAATGTTAATGAACCTGCACACATTTTTCCTAAACTGCCCCAGGAAATTCATGTTATCAAAGTGAGAAGAAAAGGGCAAAATGACAACCACAAGGATTTCCGAGTAAGACGGTATGTCATACAAAATGCCTTACAGTGGCTGAAAGACAACAATCCAGCTTATCAAGACATTATTATTGACCAGAGTAGGTTAAGTCTATATCCCATTGATGGTGAACTACCTGGCATGAACACTGTAAATGTAAATGAACCCGTCAATGGGAACGACAAAGGTTCGGCATTTGAGCAAATAAATATTCCAGGAGGTCAGGGTGAAAGTAACTCAGGTGTGCTGCTCTCTGACATCAATGAGAATTTATTTGAAAAAGTTCAGCATGTTGTAAATGAAATAACTGACAATGGTTCAGTATCTAGAGACCGAAGAGGCAATATTACTATACCTTGGCCTACCAGAGACAACAATCCAGTGTCCGAGTTTACTACTCATTATTTTTTCACAATGGCTTTTCCTGCATTGTTTCCTGATGCAAAAGCTGACTTTCACTCCAATCGCCCACGCACATGTCAAAGCATGACTGAATGGGCTGACCATTTACTCTGGTTCAAAGATGGGCGATTCGTACATCATCCATACTTTAAATTTGTTGTTCATAACATGATCATGAGAAAGAAAAGTATTGAAAGAGGTTCATTTATTTTTAACCAAAAGCTGGAAGACCCTCACCTCACTGTCGCTGATCTTAAAGAACGACTACAGAGAGGTGATATGTCAATTGCCCATAAAATATCTTACTTTAGTGCCTCATTACGTGGCACATCTCAGTACTGGGGTCAAAGGGCTAGGGAACTTCGAGCACTCATTCAGTACAAAATAAATAAAGGTGATGGCCTGCCATCTTATTTTTCCACTGGTAGCTGTGCCGAGTTCCATTTCAAGCCATTACGAAGGCTACTCTCTATATATCTCAAAGAAGCATGTAACCAAAACATAGATTTTAATGATAAAAGTCAATTGTTCAAAGCTGTTCAAGAAAATTCTCACACAGTAGCCCAATATTTTGACCTACGCACCAAATGCTACTTTGACAATGTTATGAAGCCATTGTTCGGGGTTGACACTTACTGGTATCGGCAAGAATTTGCAAAATCCAGGGGGATGGTCCATTGGCACGGACTTTGTTGGCGTTAAGACAAAGAGCCTCATAACTTGCTATTCAGAGCTGTTCAAGAAGGCTTGTCAGATGAACAATGTGCTCAAAAGCTTGCTGAATGGGCATTATCAGAATTAGGTATGTCTGTTGAACACCCTGCAGGACTTGATGAATTTGGCAACTCCAGGAAAGATCTATGGCCACCACCTGAGGGTACAGCCCCATCTCCTACTGAGGAAAAGAATCCACCTGTGAAACTCCTCATGGATGTAAGCCACTCACAGGGAAGTTTGTTAGAAGACTACATACTATTATCCAATAGATTCAACATCCATAGGTGTTCAGACTTCTGCTTGCGATCAACTAAATCCGGTAAAATGTGTCGCATGGAATTTGGAACACAAAATGGCCCAGGAAAGCCTACGAGACAAATAGCAGCCATAGTCCGTGACAAAAACAAAAGCCTTCGTTTAGAAATGCCAAGAGACCATCCTCGACTGGTGCAAAATTCAAAGTTCCATACTCAGGGCTGGAGGGCTAATGGAGACATCTCCATTATTTTATCGAAAAGTGATCCAGCAAATCCATCTATTGCTGAATTCATTGCTACTGAGAAATATGTTAGTGGTTATGCATGCATGGGCAACCGACCTACAGGAGCAGTTGAAAATCTCTTTTGCAATATTGTTAATAATACCAATGACAATGAAGCCTCCGCCAAATCAGCTATCATGAAATGCCTTGTTGGTACCGTCAAAAGAGATGTTTCATCAGTCGAAGCTTGCTTTGAAATCTCATCAATTCCACTGTTTAGATGTAGTCACGTTTTTCAAAGCGTAAGTTTATCTGGTTCCAGAATTCTTGAGCAACATAACGGCGAGTATGTCTCAAAAAACAATGCATTAGATCGTTACCTGCATCGGGATGACAGCAACTCTTGCTCTTTGTATGAGTTCTTGTGTGCTTCTGGAAGAGTACCAGTTATAAATGGCTGTAACATGATACCCACTTTGCCCCTGAATAAGGAGTTCTCTAGAGCAATGTTATTTCTACATTATCCAGGTTGGTATAGAATTACAGATATAAAACCAAATGATGTAACCTGGACTGCAAAAATGACAGAATTTATTAGTTCAGATGACTGTCCCAATTTTGTTAAAGCAGCAGTTGAGCGTGCTAAAGAAAAGCCTGCAGATGACAATGAAACTGATGAATCTGAGGAATTACAACCCAGTGGACAGATTGATTAACCTGACTGGATGGATTTGATTCCGCCTCTACCTAACTTTGATAATCTAACAGAGGAAGATTTTGCTTACGATGATGGAGGTCTCAATTATGACTGGACCAAAAGATCATTTGAATACCCTGAGACTGCCCCAACATGGATGGATAAACTAGACAGCTCCCTTCAACAAGACACCGATAAGTTGAATCTACCAGATGTAAACATTACAAAGCTGAATGAAGGACAGCATTTTGTATTCAATTTAGTCATGGAAACCTTGACTGACTACAATGAAAACTTGCCTCACTTTCAACCTTTGCATTTAATTGTTGGGGGTACTGCAGGTTCTGGCAAGTCTTTTCTTATTAAGTCTCTGGTAAAAGCAATTCGATTGTTTTTCAATTCAAATGAATCCATTCAGGTCCTATGCCCTACTGGAAACAGTGCGCATTTAATATCAGGCTACACATAACACAGTTTTCTAAAAATTCCAACCACAAACAGAAATAAAGAGATGAAACAACCAGATGGCAACACTGGCATGACACTTCAGAAAAACTGTGACCAACTGAAAGTGTTACTGGTAGATGAAAGATCCATGATGGGGTGTACTACATTGGGTTGGATGGAATTCATGTGCAGACATGGGGTTGAAAATGGTGCCAAATCTGACAAGCCCTGGGTGGTCTAGCCGCGGTTGTATTCTTCGGTGATGATGTCCAATTACCACCGGTTCTCAATTCACCAGTTTACTTGTGTAAATCACAAACACCTGCAGCAATGCATAGGGCTCTTATTTGGCAAGGCTTCAAGGAGTCTGTTATTCTTGAAAAAAACATACGACAATCTGTTGAAGAAACACAGTTTCGAGATGTTCTTCTCTCCCTTCGAGAATACCAGCTAAACAAAGATCATGCCAAATGGCTGCAGCAATTTCAATGGCACTCATTGACAGCAAGTCAGAGTCCAGATTTCATCAATCGCCTGAACGACCAGGGCTTTTTTGTCTTTCCCACCCATAATCAAGAGTGGCTTCACAACAAAAAGAAATTGTTAGAAACCAACCATCAGGCACCCATAGCAAAACTTGTTTCCATATCAACTGGTCCACATGCTCGGACATGTCCCAGTGATAAAGCAGGGGGATTCCAGCCAGTTTTGTATCTTTGCAGAAATGCCAAAGTTACCCTTATCATGAACCTCTCTGTACCATTTGGTCTATACAATGGAGACAGTGGTACTGTAGTAGACATCATTTACAGTAATGGTAAGCGGCCCCCTGATTCTTTGCCTGATGTAGTTATGGTCATGTTTCCGAAGTACACAGGACCAGCATTTATAAGCAGTCAACCCCAAATTATTATGAACTTTCCGTAGGAAAGTTCATATTGTTATTGCTGTTCTTATTTTTCTTTCTTTATTAGGCTTCACCTATTACCATAGGTGAAGCATATTGTTTTTGTCAAAGTTATTATAAACTTTCCGTAGGAAAGTTCATATTGTTATTGCTGTTCTTATTTTTCTTTTTTCTTTTTATTATTATTATTCTTCACAAGAAGTAAAGGCTTATTACTCAGTAACTAATAAAGATAGGGCTTTTGCACCTGCAGGGAACATGCACAGGCAAAGCGCGCTTTGAACAGCACAAATTTCATGACCAAATTTCGTGACACTTCTGCGTAATTCACAAAAGAAAAAACAAATTTAAGAGCACGGTTTCAGGAACTGGGCAGAGATAATTCCATGGGAATTTTTCTCAAGATACCTTAGACAAATACGCAGTGCAGAAAGGAGTTTGAGCCAAATGGTGAGCCTGCTGACTGAACTATGAATTCTTGAAGAAAAGTAGTTCGAAATTTTCATGAAATTTTTTTTGAAAACCATAGAAGGAATAATCATATTGACTTGCAATTTCATGTTTGTATAGTCCTACCCTAGTACAACTACCACACAAAAAATGAGCCCATTTGGTAAAGTGGTCTAGGTGGTACAGGGGTCCAAAGTTGCGATTTTTGACTGCTTATATCTCGGCTCCAAATTGAGATACAGGGATGTCAAAGACATATTTAGAATCCTTGAAATGTCCCTTTTTCAGATATATATAGCAATATGCTCTAGGTCGTTTCGTTTGGAAAAGCGTCAGACATTGAAAAATTTTTGTCACTTTTTGATGTTCAAAAAACTAAAAAGTCCCAAAAACTCTAGAAGCATTGCTTGGATTCTCACAATTTTTTTTACAGATATGTCCTCTAAGTAGTACTACATGCATGTAAAAGGGAAAGGTCCTTGATCGAAAAGGTTAGGCCCTAGAATTTTTTTCCAGTCCAAATTTCAATAATTTTTAGTTCCAGTTCTATTCATTCAAATTTCATGCAACTGGCGTCATTATGTAGAGAAACATTAGGCCTTTACATAGGATACAATGTCCATTCACCAACCTTAACCAGTTTCGAACCTGGAGCCAAAATTCTCTTTCCCATGTTATCCAATGGGGAGACCTACCTACCTACCTCCCTGAAACCGCTGAGTCAGCAATTTTTACAATGAATGTTAGTAAATTTATGTTTCTCGCCCCAAAAAAGCAGGAAGAAAGTCTTCAATTTCATTCATATTTTGCACATATATGTCCTCTGGGTAGTACTACATGACTGTAACAGGGCAATTACCTTCATCAAAAAGCTTATGCCCTAGAATTTTTTTATCACTCATAAAGCCTAAATTGCTTACTCAGACCAAAATGTTGTTGATAGATTGAACCAAAAAAATTCAATAGATATTTTTTGAAAGTCAGTGCTGGTGTGTGTTCATCTTATGAATAGCTTAAGACAATAAGGCAAAGATTTCTGAATTTATGAAAACAATTTGGAGTAAGGACACCTATTTCGCACCCCCATGGTACTGAGGAAGTTGGCACCCCTGTGGTACTGAGGAAGTGAAGACACCTAGTGGGCACCCCCATGGTACGGCCCAATCGCACTCTGAACGGCACAAATTTCATGACCTTATTTCATGACACTTCTGCGCATTTCAGGGAATACAAAAAAAACTTTTCTTCACGGTTCCAGGAAACTGGCCAGAGATAATGGCATGCAATATTTTTTTCAAGAGACCTTGGAGACTTCTCCAGTTCAGAAATTAATGGTACTGGACAAGAAACATAAAAGGAAAGGAAAGTTTATCGTAATTGTCAGGGACAATTGCAGGTCTAGTTCCCATTGTTCCCATTGACAGACGCCTAGATTGCCCATGCCGTTACTGTAAACGGAAACAAATACCATTAAGACTAGGTTGGGCTGGAACTATACATCGCTGCCAAGGTCTCCCAATTAGGTCTGGTGAAACCAACAGATATATAATAATTGATCCTGGCACATCATCATTTGAGTCCAGGAGTCCTGGTGCCTTATTTGTGGCCTTGTCAAGGGCAAAATCGGCAGGCAATGAAAACAAAGATCCTGATTTTGCATGGCATCAGAATGTCATAATTAATGAAGACAGACTATGTCATGTCGTAAAAACACCAACAACTATTGCCCGGGCAAAAGAAATTGACCGCATTTCACATATGCAGAGAGAGACAAAGGAAAAATATCAATATCTCTTGAAAGAAAATGCATACATGAACCTGGTTTTATCACTCGAACAAAACCAATAAAATATTGCTAGGGGGGAGACTGAGGCACATTCAATCACAAATTGTCACAACTATGCCAAGCTACAGATATATATCAATAGTAGAGTATGTCTATGTGGCTTGAATGAAAGGAAATGGTGTCACCTTTATTTACCAACTGTTAAAGGCTTGTTTTACTATAGACTTAATTGTCATAACTTTAACACTTCATTGTTGACACATAGTAAGCCTAATAATTTAATAATTTAAGTCACAATTCAAAGGCCTGGAAAACTCCTTTGATGCACACAGCTTCGCTCACTCCTGGCATTGACAGCCTGCATATTAAATTTTCAATTTGAAAATGTCACAATTGAAAATTAAAGCTCGTAATTTTTTTTTTTTTTTTTTTTTTGTTCACTGCCAAATGCAACACTTGCTAAGTATGATCTTTAATAATATCTTTAATTCCCTAATTTCAGTTTGCTTCGTGGTTTTACGTGCCAGGGAGATGATCTTTCATATTTTTCTTAATTTTCAGAAACACTTTGGCCCTTTGGGGGAATGGGGTTAGGGGGCTGACCCCCATATAACCGCCTCCCCCTTTGCGGCTGTGTCCCTAGTTGGTTTTCAAGTCTGATATTTTGTGACGGGTACAGGACGACTCACCGCTCGGACGGCTCACCGCCCCTACGTCTTAGTTGACTCACCGCCCCTTCAAAATAACTCACCGCTCCTCACAAAAAACTTGTGTCCTTTGTAATTTTTCTTTATAATTTTTTTGTTCGATTACAAGATACTTCTTTGTGATGTTTTCCTTTTGTAGTGAACAATTTGTTATGGGGTACTAAAAATAGAGCAACTAATTACTATTAAAAGTTGATAAGGAATGACACCCAATTCAATCACAGGGGTTTTTAATTGCAACTCAAAGTCAATTGCAATAAAAAAACCGAGGTAAAATCCTTTCATTTAGGTGTTCTTTTTCAAGGCCACCAAATCCTCCCGAGAAAGCATACCAATGATTACAATGGTGTTGACAAAAAAGATCCCTCCTTTAATAAAGTTTACGACGACCCCCTTTTTGTTACACTAACTTCAAGTTAAAATCCCACAATTAAAAAATTCAGTGATTTTTTTTTTTTCGATTATTATTGTTAGATCCGTTTATTAGATCCGCATCTTCTGCTGTAGTCTGCTTATAAGTGTCTAAATGAGTAATGTTGTAAGCATAGAGATATATCTCTATGGTTGTAAGAACTAAAGGGGCAGTGAGTTTGCTACGGAGGGGCGGTGAGTTATTTTGAAGGGGCGGTGAGTCAACTAAGACGTAGGAGCGGTGAGCCGACCGAGCGGTGAGTCGTCTAGTATTCTTTGTGACAACCAGAGCCAATTACATGTAATAGCCTATAGGCTCAGTTGGCTCGAATCAATCGTGCAGTTACGAAAACGAATTACTAAATGTCTTAACTCACAACACATCAGTCTATCATACCTCTTTTCTTCCGTGTCATCAACTCTAAATGCCAGAAAACATGCTGTAAACACAGCACAGGCATATTCCCACTCTATCGTCATTTTGACATCAACACTTGATGACGTCACGAGTCTACCGGCAGAAAGAAACTAATTGATCACTATATAACGCATGGTTTCATATATATATATATATATATTCAACTGACACTATATAAATGAACTTTTTTTAGAATACAAAACAATGCAGTCCATAGATGCCGGCGGCATATATGGGTTCAGTGAAATGATATTACAAAATGTAAATTTATAGAATAAAGAAGATCAGTTTAAAGACATGCCATAAAACTGATTAACTGAATAAATAATAATGAAATGAAACAGGCATGCATTTTGTGGCCTTTATTTATTTAGCATACGAACTAAAGTAAATAGACGAAATTAGAGATACAGGCAGTTTATCTTAATTGTTAATGAATTGGAAATTACTGAAATTATCAAAAACATTTAATTGAAGTCTGTACGCACTACAATAACTAATGGTTTTACCGTAGAAAAGTTTGCATGATACCAAGATTGTAATCATATATGGTCATTCAATTGACATAACGTTCATCACAATAATTAATATATTAGTACGAATATCAGGTTGAAAGTGGACTTAAACTTACTGATACAATTTTTAATAAAAGGATCGTTCCACAGAAACAAGGCAATTTTGGCATTTCAAAAGAACTATAAAAATCCATGAAAATTATGAATTTTCATACATTTCAGTGTTTTAATATGACAAGACATTTTTCATCTTTTACGTTTGAATATATTAAAATTGGTTGGTCATTTTATTCCAAAGTGAATATATATATGAATTGTACAACCTTTTATGACCATTGCAAAGTATGGGATAATAAGTCGTGAGCATTTTTTCCAGATTGTCCCTTATTATTAAAAAAAGGATGAAACATGTCAAAATGTAGCTTTAAAATGAAAGTACTATTTTATGATCGAGATATATTATTAGCAAAAATTCACTGATGTAAGGATCATAGAGTCATTGATAGTAGGGTTTGAAAGAGTAAATTTTGCACATAAGGAACTAGGAATTTTGCAAATCAGACGAAAATTGAAGGAGCTGTATAACAATAGACGTTGGGCAAGTGCTGTCATTTTGAGTGACGATATCCGCCCACCTTGTTAAAAATGATTACGCAACTAATTAACAACTGTTAACTGAATAACCATTCAAGTGTAACTGTTTACCAATCTAATAATGCAAACCTTGCCTAGACCTGTTAAAAACATGTAGATGATTGACAGCTAATATGTGTTTGGTTCAATGAACTTTTGACATTTGTTGATTTGGATATATTTGATTCTGGGTCATTCCGTGTCAAATCATCCAGGGGGTGCCAGTTGACCCCCCCAGAATGCCCTGAAAAAATTCAAATGTGCTTATTTGCCCATAGTATGAAAAACTGCCAAATATTAGGGTATATCTCAATTAGTTTTTGTTCTACAGCGAAATTTAATTATTTTTTTTCGCCAATGCATTTTCGGGCAACTTTGGCAGCTCAAAAAGTAAGCTGAACACCATCTTGAATTTTGTTCTAGATTATGTTCAGTTGTGTAAGAATACATGGTAAACATTTGAGAGGTGAATAACTGGTGACATGGTCAAACAATGATGCAAAATATGGCGATTTTTTGCAAAATCGAAAAAATCCACATACAATTATATTTATTAGAGGTGATCTACTAAAGATTTAAGCAAAATGAATGCTTTCTTATACAGAGAAATATCATAGGGAACTTTAAAAAAAAATCAGCACCATATCATGATTAGTCTTGGAGCTATGGCTTATTAAATAAAGCCTATTTTTTTTGCTATATTAGTTTTTCGACTGATTTTGTAGCTTAACCATGCAAAATAAACTGGAGATACACTTGATTTGAGACCATTTTTAAACTCCTTGGGATGGAAAATTTTCCAAAATCTGGGTGATCTGACACGGAATGACCCTTCTGTCTATTTTGTGCTGATCCATCATGATCTAGCCTCCATGCCACAGGGAAAAAAATATATGACAAAACAGTTGGACAGTTATTTGAATCCTAATATAATATAAGCAACAACAAAAAAGTCCATCCAAACCTTGAGTTATTATTCCTGCATGGCCATTCACATCCTTATAATCCCAATGAAATTCCAATAATAAATTTCTCAAATTATTTTAAAATAAAAATCTAAAAAATTGACGGTCAGTGTAAAAATCCTTGATTAAACCAAGGCCCTTCTTCAGTATAATCAATATAAATGGAAATAATGCATAGACCCTAATAGACTTGTTTCAAAAACACAAGTAATGCTTAAGATGAAAATATTTAATAGTTATCTGCTGTACTCAGTCAACATTATGATTTTAGTTTTTGCTTGTAATAAAACATACAATTAAACTTAATTTGCTGATTAAATCCAACGAAAACTATATGGACAAGTTAATCTATAAAATGGACATGGAATTCATGAAATTGTTTAAAAATATAGGTATCATTATATAGTTAAACATTTCATTAAAAATGTCAATTGTTACATCACAATCAAGCAGCAATTGTAACTTCACCAAATCAGACTCAGTAAGAGGCACTGACTTTGGCAGCCTAGATCAGCATTGGTATTTAGTAGGGTCTTTGTATGTACATGTGAATATTCAGTTCAGTTATTAAGCATATGTTCAAATCTCTCTACACATCCCGAAAAAATACACTACGTTGCCCTGTCTGGCCAATGACAATGACATTAAAATGTTAACAATTTTTTTTAACAAACTAATTTAAGTGTCGAAAATACCCGCCCTGTCGATAATACGGTAGTCTTACATAATTACACAATATACGCCGTAGCCCTCTCAAATGTGTTGAGTAGCAACAATGAAGTACCCCCCCCCCCCCCCCCCCCGTTTAGCGCTGACTTTACGAGAGTGTTAATTGCCATAATTGTTGCACATTTTATCTTTAATGCTTTGTAAGGTGTCATCTATAGTCAAGTGCAATTAGCACAGAAGTAATAATGAGATGATACGAGTCCACAACATGTACCTCCACATTTGCCCATGCAGGTGGGGCTTTTCCTCGCCTCAGCAAAGATACCAAGTATAATAAACCCTAGTGTACCCTTTGACTTGACCAAAATAACTACACTGAACCAGCCTACAAACCTGTTCAAGTATTAGTCTTTTTCAAGTTTACATTGGCTATAATACTACTACTCTTCATTTTCATTCCATGCACACAAAGGCTTCTACAACTACAGTACATGGCCAAATGGATGCCATTATCACTATTACTACTACTACTACTTACATTATTAGTACAACCAGCATGACTTATATATGTATCAAAATGTAAATATGACGTGACGCCGAGGTGACGTCACCCCAAAACTGTATCAAAGCGCACGTTAAAACTGTTTTGGCAGAATTTCATATCTCTGGCAATTACTTGGCTTCTATACATGATAGAACAATGCGGTTTTTTTCTAATTAGTTTATTTGCAAAGTTCTATCTTATTATGTATTTTGACTAAGTAGGCCTAACACAATGACAAAATACTAGTACCTAATTTATTGGAGAAAAAATAATATAGGGATGACGTAATAAAATCAATGACTGTACTGTAATACATGTAAGCTGTTCATTTGAGAATTTCTCCTGAATTAAGTGTCCATTTAAAGTTAATTTGTTGTTCCCTGCATGGAAGAACAGAGCTTGCTAACCAACAGAATCTTCATTTCCAGTGTACCACCCATAACGGACTGCATTGAATATCAAGAAAATGATGGTTAGGCCTACCTGTTAGCCGATGGGCTGCACTTAACAAACAAGGGCAGACTTGCCAGGAATCTTATGCTGGTTCAAGATCCGAAGACAAACATATGCAAAAGACAGAAGCCCAAAAAGCAGACCGATGATACAAAATGATATGTTCTACACCAACAGGTTAATAAGGTGACAAACAAACGCCAAATTCTGTACAGTATAGGACCGTGGCCAAGAAGAGAGGGCCTGCTACAAAGAGCATGTACACTCCCCGAGGACAAAATGAGCCCATGCAGGACTTCAAATCTTGCTTCACATATTGCACAGCTATATTGCACGGCTATGTTGCACGATACATTTTTGTTGGCGGAATAGGTATTTCGTATGCATAAACAAATCATTATACCTTTGTAATTAAGGTAACAACCTCTTTCAAAAAAGAAAATTTAGTTTTGTTGCGAGTTGCCATCATAACTCAATGTGATAGCAATAAAATATTAAAAAAATTAATGCATGGATAAAATCATTGAATGAAAATAGGCTCTTTCTGTTAATATCAGATTATTGTGGTTGCTGTGTATACTTTATGTCACAGTTGTAATTTTTTCAATAACTAAAATCATATATGTGCTACATTTGTGAAAACATGTATTTTGTAAAATCATGAAGGAAAGAGAAAAAGAAAGATTACTGTTTTAGGTTCACACTAGATGAAGGTTGCAAAGGCCTATTCACTGTATTGTACAAAACCAGCTTCTCTTTTCTTATGTAATATGAAAGGCCATATAATATAACAATTACTGCACAGTGTCTCGTGCAATAATTGTATATTATAAAATTTGCGACCTTGAGTTTAACACTTTAGAAGAATGTCACATTAAATCAGAAAATTTAATACATATATATATATATATATGGATTTTATTGACATCGATTCATTAAATCAGAAAATTAAAGTAAATATTTTCTGACATAAATTACCCATGTAAAAATCTCAACTCAGGCCACAAATAATCTGACATAAAATTACTTTGGCTCTGGTTTGTTTATCTGTGGCTTTTAAGCACATTTGAAACTGCGTCATCAATCCAGTGTCTTCAGCAATGCACTGAATGCATTATCAAAATTGAACTTAAATTCAGTAATTTCCAGTGAAAAATTCATGTTTCAATGGCAATTGACCATTGCAAAATAAGAAATAAAATAAAGGAATTTTCGTTTGTCAGAAATGAAAATACATAAATGGCCAGTATTCAAGCCAAAATGGAAAAAACGTTTCTGCCTGAAAGCAAAAACTGCATATCTCTTCAGATCAATTTCCATTGAAAGAAGTCTTATCAATTAAAGCTGGATTATCTGACGGTTTTGTACCACCAAAAAAGCTATCAAACTGAAAGAAATGCCCATAACTGATGAATTCAAGGACCCACATTGTATAGATTGAACTAGATTACTAAATATCGGAGGAATTTACTACATCGTTGCAAAGCAATGAAGAGCGTCACCGGTTCGGCATTACAGAGTCATTTAATTCATGACTTAATCGAAATATCAAAACATTTTTGTATTATAATACCACGAAGGGCTAATTACGCTCATGACGTTCGTCTGTGCCTTGTTTTCATCTCAATGATAGTTTATTAATTTTATAGAGATATAGTGAACCTAGCAAGGCCCTGATGGCATTCAATATGTTTTTAGAAAACAATGAAATGAACGCAATAGATTTTGGCCACTGTCATATTGAATGACAATCCAGCTTTAAGACAAGACCTCAAATGCCTCAGAAATGCACTACAGTGCAAGGAACGCATCTATAATGTGCAATTACAGTGAAGAATATGAACCCAGAAATAAATTCACAACTATATTCTGGAAAGTTAGGGTGGATGGAACAAACTCCAGCCCCAAATCACAGTGCCGTCAACTTCCATCAAAATAACGTTAGACGTCTATTCCTGGACATACTTGGGGCAATAAGTTGATTGAAATTGAGAATGTATGTTATTTGCAACACATTTGCTTATAATTGAGTAAAAGATATTGATTTACATTGAAAACAAACAACTTCAAATCAGACATGTTAAAAACTTCTAAATATGACAAAATTCCAGCCCTATTCTTGGGAGCAATTCCCGCACTCTTTAACTACTTGCCTGTGTTATGGAAATGGGAATTGATGGGGCATATGTATATGTGGTGATGTCAGTTGACAGATTAACACAATCTATCACTATCGATTGGTGCCTACTTTTAATATTTTGCAATTTTGAACCCTTTGCCTGAATTCATACTTGTTGTAAAATGGTAGCAAGTGTGATGGCCTTCCAATAAATATCTCATCCTTCACAATGACATCTACATTTGGCTTCGATTTCATTATCTCATTCCCAAATATATATATTCTTCTGTTAAAGCCACATACCTAAATAACAAGGAATAAGGCATTATCCAGGCCCAAAACACAGGAGCCACTTTTTGCATGTTTAGACATACAATTAGTTTCACTAAAAATGGCCTGTCAAATTGAAACTAGATAACATCTGCTAGATAAAATCTGCCATACGATGTTAAAATTACCAAATAACTTTGATAGTTCCAAATTCAAGCAAGTGAATCAGTCTAAAATGCCAGGAAATAACGCGAATAATTTCGCCCCTTCAACTTTTTCCTACAACATTAAAATATTACTTGACTGAATTAAATTGACTGAACCTGACTTGGCTGAACTGACTGTTTAAGCTGAACTGACTGATTAGGCTGAGCTGAATGACTTGGCTGAACTGACTGAATCATGTTATCAACCAACTGAATCTTGCACTGATCAGTCGATCTTCTTGCATATTTTGAATTGGATTTCTAAACTCAGTAATATAAAATTTTTCACAGATGGGCCCATTTTGTAAAAAATAAGTACACCATGGGGGAAAATGGCATACATGTTCAAAAATCCCCATTTGGCAGCTGGAAAATGATCGCTTTTATAGAACAGGGTTTGCCCTCATCGTATATATAAGAGTATTTTCCCAAAACAGCTGGGACCCCGATGCCAAATGGGTACAACACTTGATTCGTGTAATCTGAATGCCTGGAAAATGAAGTCCAATTCACAATGTTTAACTGCTTTGTCAGTAAAAAGTTAGTTTTCCAGTAATAGTAATACCATAGTTTAGCTATCTTTCTTATCAACAACCCTGTGCTTAACTTAAACAAAAAAACACCTAAGTAACAGGCAAAAAAATATAACTTGCTCATTCTCCTATTATTTATAAGCACTTCACTAATTAGTAATTACTGTTTATCCAATTGATGCATTCCAAAATTGTATTGAAATATATTTCACATTTTGGGCTACAATAAATAAGTCACAGGTCTATTGTCACTTAGGTCATTAATTATTGTCTCAAATTTGCCGTGGGAATGCTGCTACAGCAGCCTATGTTGTTGTTTTTAAATATTATAACGGGGATCATGCAGAACACAAAGGTTATCAGTTTTTTATTTGTTCAGTGGTGCATAACCAAAGTGGCTGTTTTGGTTTTGCTGAGCCGTGTTCACAGTTCTGTTTTTTGTTTTGTCTTTGAGCTGTTGTTCACAGTTCTCTTTCTCCCTGCTTGTTTTGTTGATAATTTAATATTTGGTCTATAATTTAAGCCTTTGTAATACAGTTAATCCCTTAAAGCATAACATTGTCCTTGACTTAATCATCAAGTTTGTCCTTGACCTTGAGTGCATTTGCGGTCATCATTATTTACGCATTGTTAAAATAAAAATAAATAACAAAAAAATAAAAATATTAAAAACTAAGTTTCCCCGCGAGTCTTTAATGTTATGCAGACAGCAACAAAATATTAATACATCATATATATCATATCATATACATCATATCATATACATCATATCATATAGGCCTATATCATATCATATATATCATATCATATACATCATATCATATATCATATCATACCTTGTTTTGCGGTATTATGGAAGGATTCAAAATAAATGTCCACCTGTTTTCAGTATATTTTTTCACAAGTGGCATGGAACAGCACAAAATGACCAGAAATGTTCACCACAATTCAAATCCCAACTTTCTATATAAAAACACTTTTGGAACAGAAATAACTTGGATTTTGCAATATATCTAAAATATTGTTCCTATATACATGGCCAATTGTGCTACGTGCGTTTTCCATGCGTTTGGATAAACGCATGGTTTTTTCCTTATTATAATGAGCTAAATACCATGCGTTTTCCATGCGTTTATCCTTCTCATGGAAAACGCACATGGCACATTTGGCCATGTATCTATAAACTATTGTTCCTTTATCTATAAACTATTGTTCCTATATCTATAAACTATTGTTCCTTTGTCTAAAATATTGTTCCTAAGCACATTTTGCATGTATAGCTGAAATTGAACAGCTGACTATGGAAGGGAACCCGATTTATCATGTTATTGTAATATAATGCATAATTGTGCATGTAATGTTTTCTTAGGATCATTTCTAAAACTATTTTAGGCCTGATTTAATTCATCATTTCTTGCATGCACTTTAACTGATTTCTACAAGTTATTTTATTTAGCAGACAAACCTACATTTTTTAGATAAAAAAAGTAGGCATATATAGATCTACACTGCCATAGAAAAGTTTGGAAATACTAAATACGTGTAATTTTATTGTGACTAAAATTGATACTTCTAATGACCAAGGTAGAAATAAACTCATCCAAATGTATATATTGCTATATTATTAACAAAATTCGCAATACTTAAAAGCGTTTAGCAAGCAGAACAGGTGCAACTTACTAGTTTTCAGAGTATACACTGCCATGGAAAAGTTTGGAAACACTTAATACGTGTAATTTGATTGTGACTGAAATTGACAGGATTTATTCTCTGAAATTAGCAATTAAGTTATGAATTTAAGAATAAAGTGTTATGATGCCATTTATTGTAAATTCGGGCCTATATAATTTCCACGTTGCACCTGTTTTGCTTGCAAGCGTCATAATTAATACATTGAATAGCATAAACGCTTGTAAATGTTGCGAATTTTGTTACTAATATAGCAAAACATTAGCAGAAATATTAAAACGAACTTTTTCCAACCTGTAGACATTCTGTGTTGAAATTACGTAACAGTTGTAAACATTTAGCGTTCAACTATAGAAATTAGGTTTAAAATCAATTCAAACATGCAGTTCAGAACTGTAGGTAGGCCTATACATTGAAAACATAAATCATGAGTTTCTATTTCAGACAACAATTTTTTGGCCGGTATCCACTCAATAGTTTGTTTCAAACCAGCCAATATATTGTTTGTCCTTAGGATATAGTTGGCTTAGACAATTATTGTCTATAACTACAAACAATATATAGGATTAAGCGGACACCAGGCAGCTAAACAATTGCATTTTTCAGCAATCAAATTTGAAAATCATGGCAGCCCGACCCATGGATGTCCAGCATCATGTCCTCTAGATACCTAACTAAAACATGAATAAACAAGATATTAAAACGAACTTTTTCCCACCTGTAAAACATTCGGCATCAGTTGCTGCCGAAATTCGATCAGTTGTATATATGTTCCAATTTTACATCGGGTTAACGTAATTCCGTGATAACCTCCTAAGTCAATCCCGAGCTGCTGAAATTCATTTTTCACAGTCACTGTTATATATGCATTATTGATGTGCCTTGCCAGTTGTTTATTCGCATAAATTTCCATAATATCCATAACACACGTTAAGAAATAGGAAAATATCCGGCATTTTGAATTATGCAGGGGCGTAGCCTGGAGTAAACATAATAGGGGACGGCGGGTTCACCATACATTTAAGCAGGATATAATTTCGACCCCCTCCGACTTCATGCTTGGTTACGCTACTGCAAGCGAGCCAAAGGGGGCGTGTCGCTTTTGTACCTCGTGACAACCTTGCGCGCGCCGAGATGAGGGAGGGCCTACAAAACAGCTAGGAGCTTAGAGAGCCGTCATTCAACAACAAGAGGACGTAGGAGAGCCATCCGGTCATCCATGGCTGTCTCCACGATCGCCATACCTCACCGCAAGACAGACAGACAGACAGAACCGTCATTCGGGGACGAGCTCCCGGGAAGGTTTTATGGTTATTTATGTTGTTCGTTATGCGTTATGTTTTTCGTTATTGCTTGTTTCCTATGTTATAAGTGTGCGTGAGTGAGTCGTTATGCGTTATGTTTTTCGTTATTGCTTGTTATGTTATAAGTGTGTGTGCGTGTTATGTTATAAGTGTGCGTGTGTGAGTGTCTGTGTGCGTTGTAAGTTATTGGTGTGCGTGTGCGAGTGTGTGTGATTTTAATTTTGTTAGATTTTATCTGGTTTTATCTGGTTTTATCTGGTTTTATCTGATTTTAATTGCTTTTAAATGATTTTAATTGATTTTAATTGCTTTTAATTGCTTTTAGTCGCTTTTAGTCGCTTTTAGTCGCTTTTAGTATCTTTTAGTATATTTTAGTATATTTTAATATATTTTATTTTATTTTATTGGGGGTATTTTTTTTTGTATTTTGTATTGTATTGTATGCATGTATGTGCTTGTTAGTTTATAGTAGGATGGCGGAGCGAGCGGACCAGAGGGATGATCGACGGCAGAGCGAGCGGACCAGAGGCATGATCGACTGCGGAGCCACTAGGATTGATGGGTTTTTCTTTTTTGGGTTTCGTAATAGTTTCAATGGGTAATTGGGATTTAAGTGGATTATTAGATTTGATAGGAGTTCGGGAAACTGGTTCGCTTGCTGGGCTGGTTGATTTTGGTCGGTCACTGGGCGGCCCCCTAGTGTCAGGCTAACTTTGTCTGGTCTGTCTTGTTCGCTGGGGACCATTTAGCCGTAAATATTGGGTAAATTAATAAGGGAATCATAATTTAAGTTGGATTGTAGAATAGGAGATATAATAAGTAGAAATGTTATTTATATGTTTAGTCTGATTTTAGAATAGTTTTTGTCTGTTTTAATGTATGTTGTATTTGATGTATGTTGTTGGCCATTTTTATTGCGTACCTTTTTTTTCCCCTGGCTCAGGCTAACGGATGGCGGACGGACGGATGACGGACGAGGACTTCACGGACGAGGACTTCACGGACGAGGACTTCACGGACGAGGACTTCACGGACATGGACTTCACGGACGAGGACTTCACGGACGAGGACTTCACGTCAGGACACGGACCACAGCTTCAGGAGGTGAGTAATAATACATAGAAAAATGTTAATTTCAGAATTTCAAATGAAAACCACCCAGGTTTTTTTAAGACTGAAAAACTATTTCCAAAATGGTGTAAAACATGTGTACCTTTTTCCTTACCAAGACCAAATGAATGTTTAGCCAATTTGAACAAATGTATAGTATTTCCGTGATATCGCGGTTATTTGCATTTCTTATATTTGCTGTATTCAGTGAAAAATTAGCTTCAATCTGAATAGAGTCATTCCATGTCAATTCAACAATTTCTGAAAATTTTCCCACCTATGATGGTCATTTCGGATTTGTCTTAAAAATTTCTGAGGCAAAGCTACATTATATAGGAAGTGTGCAACATTCTATATCAGTATCTCCTATACTTATTGTAGCCAAAACGACAAAAGTCAAGGTTTCGGCTTTTTTTGCACTCGTTTTGCAATGTCGTATGAAATTCAGTTTTTGAACTTGTGACCTCCAATTGGACATGCTTTAGATTTAGTACAATTACTCTTGTTAGACGAACTTTGAGAGGTACAGGTTGAAATTCCGTAATATTGTATGTGCTTGAAGTTTCTTTTTCATTTTATGAAATAGTTTGTCTCATGCCTAAAAGTTGGGTGATTGATTGATTGTTTGATTGAACAGGTGTCAATTGCCTGTCACATGCTGTACATGACAAACTCATGTCTCCTATCATTGGTTGCTGGTCAGTCGCAAAATTAGTCAGTCAGTCACTTCTGTCCACTGACCTACATATCTATATGTAGGTCAGTGCTCCTGTCCCTGGGCTCCTGTTTATCTGTCTTTGCCGTTGCCATAGCAACCATTTGTCAAGGCTCTGTGACAATATATGGTAAATATAGTTGAATTTAATATAAATAATAACCTTTAAAATAATTTCAGCTTAGCCAAAAATGATTTAGGACACCATCATTTCCAGTAAGACTAATATATATACACTTTTTGTTTACCTTATAAAGTTACGTTGTATCAATTTTCAACACTATTTGTATATAATGTTGCAAACTATCTATCTAGCTAGCTATTTATCTACCTAAATAACTATCTATCTCTCTATCTATCTCTCTATCTATCTCTCTATCTATCTAACTATCTCTCTATCTCTCTTTCTCTATCTCTATCTCTCTCTTTCTCTCTCTATCTCTCTATCTCTCTATCTCTCTATCTATCTCTCTATCTATCTCTATCTATCTACCTATCTATATCTATCTATCTCTCTATCTATCTCTATCTATCTCTATCTATCTATCTCTCTATCTATCTCTCTATCTATCTCTCTATCTATCTCTCTATCTCTCTATCTATCTCTCTATCTACCTATCTATCTCTCTATCTACCTATCTTATTACCTTATTACCTTATTACCTTATTACCTTATTACCTTATTACCTTATTACCTTACTACCTACTAAACTACCTATCTATTTATCTATCTTATCTATCTAGCAATAGTCAAAGTAGCCTTCATAAAGAACAGAATGCAGACAGGTCCGAAATTGTTAGGTCTTAATTGTGAGGGGATCTCATTAGTCGTTTTAATGTATTTATCTGTTCAGTAGTCTTGATGGAACAGTGGACTTGCGGAATACAATTGTGAGCTATTGTGACACGGTGGTCTTGATAGTGGTTTTATTGGGGAGATTTATATTGTGATTGTTAACCACAACATAACTTTATTCAACCCCACAAACATAGCATGATACATCTGTAGTTTAAAATATTTATTTCTAAATTATAATGACACATTTATCACTTCATATAATCTTGATTAAACTGTGGTTTATCTGAGATATAATGACCTGGTACTGGTATAGATGTGGTTAAATGTAAATAAATTTATTGATAATAGATATCTCAGGATCTACTAATCACATTGCAATGAAATTTACATGTTCTTAATCTAGAAGAAGAGAGCTACCCAATGAAAATAGAGTAACTTTCTTCATATGAAGGAGAAAAATTATTGTTGTCACTCAAGACTGGTAGAACATGTGACCTTTATCTTACAACAAAAGGGTTTCAGGGTATCAGTTTCAACCCCCTCTGCGCAATTAAACGCAACAAGTTACCTTTACAGGTTATAATAAAGTTAGATAGATAGATACTTATAGATACTTATAGATAGATACTTATATAGATAGATGGATACTGATGGATAGATGCTATTAGATAGTCAAGTTTCTTTTTCATTTTGTGATTTTTTTCTGAAACCCCATTTTGTTTCCGGAGCAGAACTCCAACACTAATGCACATTATATTTATGCAAGCCATAAGTTACCTTTACAGGTTATAATAAAGTTATTCTATAGATAGTTAGATAGACGGATAATTTTAGATAGATAGATAGATACTTATAGATAGATGGATGCTGATGGATAGATACTTTTAGATGGATAGATGCTATTAGATTGATTGATTGATTCTATTAGATTGATTGATTCTATTAGATGGATTGATACTGTTGCTCCAGGCACTCACTACTTGCGTTACTACATGCAGCTGAGAAGTTCGGAAAACTCATGAAGCTCATGAGTGCCTGTTCTTACTGGTTAATTGCTTAACCACTAGGCTAATCAATCGGCAAAATTTAATTCATTCATGGCTCAATCCGCTCGAGACTGCAGTGGTTTACTTGTCAATTATCCATAGATTCAATTGCTGATGGACCATCCCATTATTTCGTAGATCAAAAATAAAGGTACACCTATGTGTAATACATCATTAGAAAGGGTTTTGAACCTTAACAAAGTTAGGATGGTTTCCCATTAAAATTCTGACATTCAAGATTATCGTGATATTTTTTGTCGCAGCTACTGTAGCTTAATTATGTTCTTTGTTTTATTGTCAGGAGGACCACGGACTACGACGGCATCAGGAGGACAAGGAGGATAGCGCAAGGGGTGTACCTTCTATTTTGGGTTTCTTATATTTTGGGTTTCTTATATTTTGGATATTGGGTAAGTGGGATGTGTAAGTGGGTATGTATTTATATAGGAATAGGTTCTCTTGAGGCCTCGGTGGAGCATGTCCATTTTGGTCTGGAGCTTGGGCCGGAGTTTCGGGCTGACTTGGCTGTTCTGTTTTGTTCTCTTGGGCGCATTAGCATTAGTACAAGTGGGTAAAATAGAAAATAAATTTATTTAGTCTTGATTTTAGAATATTTGATATAGGCTAGTTTTCGAATCTGTTTTTATGTATGTTGCTGTGCGTTATGTTTGTTGTTGTCATGAATAATTCTTCTTTATTTTATTTTTTTCCCCAGGCTTAGGCGGACCGGACTTCACGCGGACTTCGAGATACGGGACTACACGCGGACTTCGAGATACGGAATAGGGAAACTGGCGAGCTTGCTGGAAAAATCGATTTTAATCAGGCATTGGGTGGCTCTTCAGTGTCTGGCTAACTTTGACTGATCTGTCCTGTTCAAAGGGGACCATTTAGGCTTAGTAAAATAAGGACCACGTGGGGCTCGACGGAGATAGTAGTCTGACCCTCCTGCCGGAGCCGCGGAATGTGCTGGGTACACGACACGCTGATCCATCTTGTTCTCACGGGGCCGGTTGGGTTTGGCATAGGGTAACTGGGGAGGTAATTATCAGATTTAGCCGGGTTCTGCGCGGCTTCGCTTTTACGTAATGGCTAAATATGTTGATATTTCCTTCTCTGGGGACCATTTAGTTGGTCTGTGGGGGCTCGGTGGAGCATGACAATGTTGGTCTGGCGCCTGAGCCAGGGTTTCGGGCTGACATTGGCTCATCGAGGTTATACCTCACGGGCCAATTAGGCTTATCACTACTAGTCGGTAAAGGGATAAGGGAAACATATAAAGTAGAAATATTACTTCACACGGACTACAAGATCTTCACACGGACTGCAAGATCTTCACACGGACTGCAAGATCTTCACCCGGACTCAAAATTGTGTAGAGCCCCATCCTATCTATATTTCTCTTTTATAGTAATTTTAAGTAAGCTTAGTATAATGCAAAACAAAATTCTTAAACACCTTTTGGCATAAGCACTTAGCAGTGTTATCGGCCTTAGAGTGCCTTACTTTATATAGTGGTAAAAATTAATTGGTCCTACTCTCTTTAACTTCGCCAGCAATTTCAACATAGGCTGTTGAATTAGATACCGTTGTAGCACGGTCTTTAGTTCAACTAACCAGACTTTCTGGCCAAATGAAAACCACTTTTGGCTTGTGGTGTTAGATAGCTGTGGCATCTCACGGCTTTAGGTGTAGTTAGGACTAGGTCAAAACTGCAGGCCTTGACGTGGCGACCTAGCTTAGTTCTGCATTGACATGCATTATCAGGTCTGTCATGCATTGCTTAATTTTCCAATTAATATTTAGTAATGCATGATATTTTGCAATTTGTGACTTGATTTTGCCTGGCATTGCTGAATGACAAATTGCAGTGTAGTGTCTCAATTATAATACCTAATTTCCTACTTTCCTTGCAGAACTGTGAACTGATAAGATGCCCAGGTTGAATGCTGACTTAAATGTTCCCCTGATTCCAAATGCTTCGATAGACCATGTCGCCAATGAATGGAGAGTATGGAACTCATCACCGACTTGATGTATCATGTAAGTACCAAAATTGGATTATGTTGGTGTAAAAATTTTACTGAGGACATCTACAATATTTATAATTGACTGTATTCTCTCGATAGTCGTTTCACCTCCTATTAATGCTGAGGTTTTAATATATACATTAGCAGCTTAAAATTCTCTGAATTTGCGATGTGATTTTTGCCTGGCATTGCTAAATGACACAATTGCAGTGTAGTGTCTCAATCATAAACTTAATTTCCTACATTTCATTTGCAGAACTTTCAAGAGCTGATATGGTCTATGGAAGCGTTTTGGATTGGAAACATTTTAAAGCCAGCATTCAACCTTAGCATCATGTCTCCAATGAATGGAAAGTACGGCACTCCTCAAACATATGCACTTGTTATTATGCATTCCATTTTATAGCTCTCAATAAAGTTAGGGAAACACTTTTTTAAATTTTTCCTCAAGATTGCCAGTGATTCAATAAATATTTTATCAAAATTTGAATAAGTTTGTTAGCCCTATTATACAAGTATTGACTGGTGCGAGGGCACTAGTAAATTTTTATTTGACCTAAGGGAGTGATTGTTGGCTCTATAATAGTTGCAACTATCACTCCTGAGGGTCAAATAAAATTTTCTAGTGCCCTCGCACCAGTCAATATTTGTATAATAGGGCTTACAAACTTATTCAAATTTTGCTCTTTTTCAGTTTTCAGATGTTTGTTAAAACCCAAAAGTATGATAAATTTGCTTAAAACCAGATTGGCTAGAAAAAAACACTAAATAGAACCACAGTCCATGCAAGTAATCTGTCTTTCAACACTGATGTCACAATCACTAGACCATGGGGATGACTTCACAACTGTCAACTATAATAAAGACGATTCTTTTCTCACCCTCTTTTTTTTACCCAAACTATAATTTCAATTGCAAAATTTTTCGCCTCCCTATTCGGTACCATTTTGAGTGGTCTTTATCAGTTGCCAATGTATAGAAAGTCACTTCCATTAAGACCAGATTTAATATGATATAATTATTACAATGCAATATAGGTCATTTATTCCAAATTTGCAAATCAATTGCAATTGTTTTCACCTTGAGTGGTCTTAATGGTGAGGTTCCATTGTATACATTAGCAACTCCACATAAAAGACCACATTGAATGAAGAAATCTGTTAATTTGGAGTAATTGTATTTAATGTAAATTTTGAAATGGGCCATGCACAATGGAACTTTGCCAAAAGAATGCAATATGTAAATTACTCCACATTAAAAGATTTCTCTTCCTCAAATCTTGTGATTGTGAGGTTCCATTGTATACCTTGCAACTCACGATTGAAAGAATAAGTATTCTAAGTTCACTTCCCTATTAAGCACTGTTAAGAGTAGCGTGGTCTTTATCGTGAGTTGCCAATGTATACAAAGGAACCTTCATTAAGACCATGGAATGAATGACCCGTTGCATAAGGTGAAAAATCAATTGCAAATTAGAGTGGTCTTAATGGCGAGATTCGATTGTATACATTGGCAACTCATAAAGACCAAGTTAAAAGAAGAAAACTTTTTTTATTAAGTATTACTGTGGAGTTAATTACATATTATGTAAAGTTTGATATCAACAATGCAATGAGGATGCAATATGTAATTTACTCCACATTAATTTAACTTTTAAATCTGGTCTTAAGACTGCGGTCCCAGAAGTTTATAACTGAATTCTCTTTTGCAGATGCATGATACCTAAGCCTCCTTATGCTGCATGATGCGCCCTCTGGTTGTCTTCAAGACTGCCAGTGATTCAATAAATATTTTCTCAGTGATGGGCTATGAATAAATATAATCTCAGTACAATAAAATTATCACATGTCCTGTGTATTTCATTTAATATCAACATATCTTTAACATGTCCAGTTAAAACGATCAATTGATCTGTGAATTTCAATAAAAATGTGGCAAAAAAATGTTGGTATGCTGTACGGCCAGTGGTCCGCATTATATATACAGTATACAACAAATTATTACCCCTTTAAATTTTACCATGCGCTTTTTACAAATTTTTTTTTTTTTTCCTTTTACCATTGCTAACATGTAATATAAAGAAATTATGAAATGTGTCCCATGTCTAAGAGGAGCACTGTTCTTTTAATTTTCCCATCTTTAAACTATTATTGCCTCAGCTGCATTGGGCTCAGAAAGTCAGTCAGATGGAATTTTTCATGGCAGGATTTGACCATGCATTGAACTGAGCTGTCAATCATCTACACGTTTCGTTTAGTCAAGCAAAACCTTGCCAATAGACTAGACTGGTTGATAAACAATTAGACTTGATCGTCTATTTAGTTTAAATTGTTACGATGTGTCGATGTGACTGGGCACGCTTATGTTGCACATTCATTACATCTGCACAAGTCACTGAAGGGGGCGGAGCGTAAGTTTGATTGACACCGCCCTTTATTAGGCGGAGCTTAATCACGTGGGTTGTTTAACTATGGGCGTTGAAGATCAAGGTCGCAAATTATCGGCTTAATGTATGGGTACTGTTTTCAAGTGTGCTGACAAAGCTAAACAAACTCATCGTAGCAGTTCATCTGATAATGATGTATTTATGTCTTAGGAAAATTCTTTAAAAATGTGCTTCCATTATATAAGTAGATATTATTATACAATACAGCTGATACATGTACATCTAGTCACATTTATGTTAATTAACTTTGCATTCACTGCAATCAGTCTATTATTATTGTTGGCAATTTGTTGCCATTATATGTCCAGCAATACAGGTATATTTATATAAGATATGGGTTTCAAACGCAAAGTTTCGGATTTACCTTTGGAGGCGGCAAGAAATAACAATTGTTGCAATTGTTACAAGAATGTTTTTGTATATTTACAGAATTTGGTTCATGATATAACCCACCCATGCTGCTACTCAAGTGAATGCAACATATGTCAACTACCAGAACTATGATCGACTTGCAGATATAGATCTACCTGGTGTCGTGGAGTCGATACAACAGTGGACAACATCAACGATGAAATGTAAGTTCATGGTACAGATTATGGCTTTTGAAAACTAATTGCTATAATGCACAAGATCAGCGAAAACGAATTGCTATAATGTGCAAGATTAGCAATATTTTGTAAAACTCTGGGATGTACTAAAACTGCATTTGAATACCAAATTTTGTGAAACTCTATTCCAAATATATGTACTTTTGGATACATTTTTATGTTGATTACCAAAATTTGTTTCCTATCTTTACAGCTCTAATGACTGGTTTGATACAGGTGATCATACTGATGGCAATGATGAAAGAGACAACTGTGACGCGCTTAGTGATGAAGTGTAAGTCCCATTTATCAGTTGATTTTATTATTTTTATTCCTAGCAATTTCTTTATTTGGATAAATATATTAGTGTGTTAACATGAATGTAAATAATCCATAACATTAAGTATGCTAGGCAATCTAAGTGGAAATGACCTGTTTACAGTCTTCCTATTCAGCTGGTTATTATCAGGTTATACTATGAGTATAACATAATCTGAATGTAAATGACAATTAACAAAGTATTTTAGCATGTCATTCTGAAATGTGATGAAAATATTCATGTTTAGCCTCAGACTTATAGGGTTTTCTATGTTTGTTATAGGTCCAGCAACAGTCTGGACAGAACTGTAAACAGCGAGCATGCCCCACCTGAACACAGAATCGTGAAAGGAGGGTAGCAAAGGGGAGCTGACATCCTTATTGATCCCGAGGGTTACACTTACAGTGTGCACGCAATGAGGAAGAACACAGTGAACTGGACCTGCATCATCAGAAACAAGACTGTGAAGTGCTCAGCTAGTGTCAGCCAGAAGGAAGATGGGTTCACCAGATGAAGTGCCCAGCATTTACATCCAGCCAAAGATGGTGCCAAAACAAAAGTTAAAGAAGGTAAGACAGTGCTTCATAAATTTTGAACTAGGCCTTTAGTCAATTCTTGCTGGTCTAATTGTAAAAACCCAAACCACAACTGTGCAAAGCAGCAACAAAGAGTCAAAGCTATTTGACAGATTTTGATGTATTTGTGACGATACATGTGTTCAGCAGACTTGACGCCGACACCGTACTTAGTTCCAGTCATCTACACATTTATTAGTGAAGTCATCGATGTGCGAGCAAATACGTACACAATGTTTACAATACACTGGTAAATATTGTAGCTTTTAAGCTGGATTGGTGACACAATGTGGAAATTTGAACTGGACTCGCTGTATAATATGAACTTGAACAAATCTTAGGGTTTACCAGAACCTTGTACCTTATCATATGCTTATGTACCTTACAACTCTCAGTACTAAGACTACAAAATCTTGCATCTAAATGTTTTACTGTTTACTCTAACCATAAAGTCTTTAATCAACCATAGTCATTATCATTACTTTGAAAATCATTCTGAACACACAGTAACACTATAATACTGTAACAACCTTGCACAAACTAATTTGGCACAAGCATTTAAGTAAAAAATGCACAATCTTATGCAATATCTTGATCAACTACAATTCTGCTGTAATAACAGCAATACTCTTATGACAATGCAAGTTTTACAAAACTAAATGCATTATTAAATTGTGTGAAAGCAAGGAATTCAATGTTTATTGTCACTACAAAAAATGTCATATTGAAATCAGAAAATGTCATTTAGCAATTTCAGAAAACCATCAGTTTGATCATAAAAATCAATTTAATACACATTATGGTATTTATTGCATAGTCTCTATAAGTCTCTCTGGCTTCTTTCGACTTCTTGATGGATAACAAGATGTAGACAAATCATTTGCCAAATTCTCAGTCGGAGCAGAATCAACTGGATCATGTATATGATAAGTATGAGTGTATTTGCACTTCGAAACAAATCTTAACCAAGTATGTGAGTGGTCCTAGACACTTAGCAATAACTCGTTTCACACAGCTTCAACTCCATTGCGAAGATTTTGCACTCAAACAATTTCACCAATAGTAAAATTATGATACTATACAGCTGCTTTGGCGTGATAATAATGTTGCAAATCTGGAGCTTTCTGGTTTTTTTTTACACTGATCTGGTTTCAGCAAATCAAACCTAGTTTGTGGACATGGCTTCAAGAAGTCTCTTCTATCTGTACCTATATATACATCTAGCCTGTGTATTAAATGAAAATAAACATGATTATAGATTCTAATGCTACTGCATAAAAAAGATTTCTTATACCTATTTGCACGTTGTACTGGTGGGGCTAACCTTCTTGCAAGTGACCTCCAGCTAGCTGGCAGTCTTACAGCTTCAGTGGCGATGCTTGCTAGTGAACTCCACCTAGCTGGCAGTCTCCCAGCTTCAGTGGCGATGCTTGCTATTTTTCAACTTATTGAGGTTCCAGCTAGTAACCTCCAGCTAGCTGGCAGTCTCCCAGCGAGCTGGCAGTCTCCCAGCTGCCGTGGCGATGCTTCCTATTTTTTTAAACATATTGAGACTCCAGCTAGTGACCTCCAGCTAGCTGGCAGTCTCCCAGCTTCAGTGGCGATGCTTGCTAGTGACCTCCAGCTAGCTGGCAGTCTCCCAGCTTCAGTGGCGATGCTTGCTAGTGACCTCCAGCTAGCTGGCAGTCTCCCAGCATCAGTGGCGATGCTTGCTAGTGACCTCCAGCTAGCTGGCAGTCTCCCAGTTTCAGTGGCGATGCTTGCTAGTGACCTTCAGCTAGCTGGCAGTCTTCCAGCTTCAGTGGCGATGCTTGCTAGTGACCTCCAGCTAGATGGTAGTCTCCCACTTTCAGTGGCGATGCTTGCTGTTTTTCAACTTATTGAGGTTCCAGCTAGTGTCCTCCGGCTAGCTTGCAGTCTCCCAACTTCAGTGGCGATGCTTGCTAGTGACCTCCAGCTAGTTGGCAGTCTCCCAGCTTCAGTGGCGATGCTTGCTAGTGACCTCCAGCTAGCTGGCAGTCTCCCAGCTTCAGTGGCGATGCTTGCAAGTGACCTCCAGCTAGATGGTAGTCTCCCACTTTCAGTGGCGATGCTTGCTAGTGACCTCCAGCTAGCTGGCAGTCTCCCAGCTTCAGTGGCGATGCTTGCTAGTGACCTCCAGGTAGCTGGCAGTCTTCCAGCTTCAGTGGCCATGCTTTCTAGTGACCACCAGGTAGCTGGCAGTCTTCCAGCTTCAGTGGCCATGCTTTCTAGTGACCTCCAGCTAGATGGCCATCTCCCAGCTGCAGTGGCGATGCTTGCTATTTTTCAACTTATTGAGGTTCCAGCTAGTGTCCTCCAGCTAGCCGGCAGTCTCACGGCTTCAGTGGCAATGCTTGCTAGTGACCTCCAGCTAGCTGGCAGTCTTCCAGCTTCAGTGGCGATGCTTGCTAGTGGCCTCCAGCTAGATGACAGTCTCCCAGCTGCAGTGGCGATGCTTGCTATTTTTCAACTTATTGAGGTTCCAGTGACCTCCAGCTAGCTGGCAGTCTTCCAGCTTCAGTGGCGATGCTTCCTAGTGATCTCCAGCTAGATGGCAATCTCCCAGGTGCAGTGGCGATGCTTGCTATTTTTCATCTTTTTGAGGTCCTAGCTAGTGATCTCCAGCTAGCTGGCAGTCTTCCAGCTTCAGTGGCAATGCTTGCTAGTGACCTCCAGTTATATGGCAGTCTCCCAGCTGCAGTGGTGATGCTTGCTATTTTTCATCTTATTGAGGTTCTAGCTAGTGATCTCCAGCTAGCTGGCAGTCTCCCAGCTTCAATGGCGAAGCTTGCTAGTGACCCCCAGCTAGCTGGTAGTCTCCCAGCTTCAGTGGCGATGCTTGCTAGTGACTTCCAGGTAGCTGGCAGTCTCCCAGCTTCAGTGGCGATGCTTCCTAGTGACCTCCAGCTAGATGACAGTCTCCCAGCTGCAGTGGCAATGCTTGCTATTTTTCATCTTGTTGAGGTTCTAGCTAGTGATCTCCAGCTAGCTGGCAGTCTCCCAGCTTCAGTGGAGATGCTTGCTAGTGACCTCTAGCTAGCTGGCAGTCACCCAGCTTCAGTGGCGATGCTTGCTAGTGACCTCCAGCTAGATGGCAGTCTCCCAGCTGCAGTGGCGATGCTTGCTATTTTTCATCTTATTGAGGTTCTAGCTAGTGATCTCCAGCTAGCTGGCAGTCTCCCAGCTTCAGTGGAGATGCTTGCTAGTGACCTCCTGCTAGCAGGCAGTCTTCCAGCTTCAGTGGCGATGCTTGCTAGTGACCTCTAGCTAGCTGGCAGTCACCCAGCTTCAGTGGCGATGCTTGCTAGTGACCTCTAGCTAGCTGGCAGTCACCCAGCTTCAGTGGCGATGCTTGCTAGTGACCTCCAGCTAGATGGCAGTCTCCCAGCTGCAGTGGCGATGCTTGCTATTTTTCAACTTATTGAGGTTCCAGCTAGTGACCTCCAGCTACCTGGCAGTCTCCCAGCTTCAGTGGAGATGCTTGCTTTTTTTCAACTTATTGAGGTTCCAGTGACCTCCTGCTAGCTAGCAGTCTCCCAGCTTCAGTGGCGATGCTTGCTAGTGACCTCCAGCTAGCTGGCAGTCTCCCAGCTGCAGTGGCGATGCTTGCTATTTTTCCAATTGTTGAGGTTCCAGCTAGTAATTCCAGCTAGCTGACAGTCTCCCAGCTTCAGTGGGGATGCTTGCTAGTGACCTCCAGCTAGATGGCAGTCTCCCAGCTGCAGTGGCGATGCTTGCTATTTTTCATCTTATTGAGGTTCTAGCTAGTGATCTCCAGCTAGCTGGCAGTCTCCTAGCCTCAGTGGCGATGCTTGCTAGTGACCTCCAGCTAGCTGGCAGTCTCCCAGCTTCAGTTGCGATGCTTGCCAAAGAACTACAGCCAGCTGGCAGTCTCCCAGCTTCAGTGGCGATGCATGCAAGTGACCTCCAGCTACCAGGCAGTCTTCCAGCTTCAGTGGCAATGCTTGCTAGTGACCTCCAGCTAGCTGGCAGTCTCCCAGCTTCAGTGGCAATGCTTGCTAGTAACCTCCAGCTAGCTGGCAGTGTCCCAGCTTCAGTGGAAATGCTTGCTAGTGAACTCCTGCTAGCTGACAGTCTCACGGCTTCAGTGGCAATGCTTGCTAGTGACCTCCAGCTAGCTGGCAGTCTTCCAGCTTCAGTGGCGATGCTTGCTAGTGGCCTCCAGCTAGATGACAGTCTCCCAGCTGCAGTGGCGATGCTTGCTATTTTTCAACTTATTGAGGTTCCAGCTAGTGACCTCCAGCTAGCTGGCAGTCTCCCAGCTTCAGTGGAGATGCTTGCTATTTTTCAACTTATTGAGGTTCCAGTGACCTCCTGCTAGCTAGCAGTCTCCCAGCTTCAGTGGCGATGCTTGCTAGTGACCTCCAGCTAGCTGGCAGTCTCCCAGCTGCAGTGGCGATGCTTGCTATTTTTCCAATTGTTGAGGTTCCAGCTAGTAATTCCAGCTAGCTGACAGTCTCCCAGCTTCAGTGGGGATGCTTGCTAGTGACCTCCAGCCAGCTGGCAGTCTCCCAGCTACAGTAGAGATTTTTGGTAGTGACCTCCAGCTAGCTGGCAGTGACCTCCAGCTAGCTGGCAGTCTCCCAGCTTCAGTGGCGATGCTTGCTATTTTTCAACTTATTGAGGTTCCAGCTAGTAACCTCCAGCTAGCTGGCAGTCTCCCAGCTGCAGTGGCGATGCTTCCTATTTTTTTAAACATATTGAGACTCCAGCTAGTGACCTCCAGCTAGCTGGCAGTCTCCCAGCTTCAGTGGCGATGCTTGCTAGTGACCTCCAGCTAGCTGGCAGTCTCCCAGCATCAGTGGCGATGCTTGCTAGTGACCTCCAGCTAGCTGGCAGTCTCCCAGTTTCAGTGGCGATGCTTGCTAGTGACCTTCAGCTAGCTGGCAGTCTTCCAGCTTCAGTTGCGATGCTTGCTAGTGACCTCCAGCTAGATGGTAGTCTCCCACTTTCAGTGGCGATGCTTGCTGTTTTTCAACTTATTGAGGTTCCAGCTAGTGTCCTCCGGCTAGCTTGCAGTCTCCCAACTTCAGTGGCAATGCTTGCTAGTAACCTCCAGCTAGCTGGCAGTGTCCCAGCTTCAGTGGAAATGCTTGCTAGTGAACTCCTGCTAGCTGACAGTCTCACGGCTTCAGTGGCAATGCTTGCTAGTGACCTCCAGCTAGCTGGCAGTCTTCCAGCTTCAGTGGCGATGCTTGCTAGTGGCCTCCAGCTAGATGACAGTCTCCCAGCTGCAGTGGCGATGCTTGCTATTTTTCAACTTATTGAGGTTCCAGCTAGTGACCTCCAGCTAGCTGGCAGTCTCCCAGCTTCAGTGGAGATGCTTGCTATTTTTCAACTTATTGAGGTTCCAGTGACCTCCTGCTAGCTAGCAGTCTCCCAGCTTCAGTGGCGATGCTTGCTAGTGACCTCCAGCTAGCTGGCAGTCTCCCAGCTGCAGTGGCGATGCTTGCTATTTTTCCAATTGTTGAGGTTCCAGCTAGTAATTCCAGCTAGCTGACAGTCTCCCAGCTTCAGTGGGGATGCTTGCTAGTGACCTCCAGCCAGCTGGCAGTCTCCCAGCTACAGTAGAGATTTTTGGTAGTGACCTCCAGCTAGCTGGCAGTGACCTCCAGCTAGCTGGCAGTCTCCCAGCTTCAGTGGCGATGCTTGCTATTTTTCAACTTATTGAGGTTCCAGCTAGTAACCTCCAGCTAGCTGGCAGTCTCCCAGCTGCAGTGGCGATGCTTCCTATTTTTTTAAACATATTGAGACTCCAGCTAGTGACCTCCAGCTAGCTGGCAGTCTCCCAGCTTCAGTGGCGATGCTTGCTAGTGACCTCCAGCTAGCTGGCAGTCTCCCAGCATCAGTGGCGATGCTTGCTAGTGACCTCCAGCTAGCTGGCAGTCTCCCAGTTTCAGTGGCGATGCTTGCTAGTGACCTTCAGCTAGCTGGCAGTCTTCCAGCTTCAGTTGCGATGCTTGCTAGTGACCTCCAGCTAGATGGTAGTCTCCCACTTTCGGTGGCGATGCTTGCTGTTTTTCAACTTATTGAGGTTCCAGCTAGTGTCCTCCGGCTAGCTTGCAGTCTCCCAACTTCAGTGGCAATGCTTGCTAGTAACCTCCAGCTAGCTGGCAGTGTCCCAGCTTCAGTGGAAATGCTTGCTAATGAACTCCTGCTAGCTGACAGTCTCACGGCTTCAGTGGCAATGCTTGCTAGTGACCTCCAGCTAGCTGGCAGTCTTCCAGCTTCAGTGGCGATGCTTGCTAGTGGCCTCCAGCTAGATGACAGTCTCCCAGCTGCAGTGGCGATGCTTGCTATTTTTCAACTTATTGAGGTTCCAGCTAGTGACCTCCAGCTAGCTGGCAGTCTCCCAGCTTCAGTGGAGATGCTTGCTATTTTTCAACTTATTGAGGTTCCAGTGACCTCCTGCTAGCTAGCAGTCTCCCAGCTTCAGTGGCGATGCTTGCTAGTGACCTCCAGCTAGATGGTAGTCTCCCAGCTGCAGTGGCGATGCTTCCTATTTTTTTAAACATATTGAGACTCCAGCTAGTGACCTCCAGCTAGCTGGCAGTCTCCCAGCTTCAGTGGCGATGCTTGCTAGTGACCTCCAGCTAGCTGGCAGTCTCCCAGCATCAGTGGCGATGCTTGCTAGTGACCTCCAGCTAGCTGGCAGTCTCCCAGTTTCAGTGGCGATGCTTGCTAGTGACCTTCAGCTAGCTGGCAGTCTTCCAGCTTCAGTTGCGATGCTTGCTAGTGACCTCCAGCTAGCTGGCAGTGTCCCAGCTTCAGTGGAAATGCTTGCTAGTGAACTCCTGCTAGCTGACAGTCTCACGGCTTCAGTGGCAATGCTTGCTAGTGACCTCCAGCTAGCTGGCAGTCTTCCAGCTTCAGTGGCGATGCTTGCTAGTGGCCTCCAGCTAGATGACAGTCTCCCAGCTGCAGTGGCGATGCTTCCTATTTTTTTAAACATATTGAGACTCCAGCTAGTGACCTCCAGCTAGCTGGCAGTCTCCCAGCTTCAGTGGCGATGCTTGCTAGTGACCTCCAGCTAGCTGGCAGTCTCCCAGCATCAGTGGCGATGCTTGCTAGTGACCTCCAGCTAGCTGGCAGTCTCCCAGTTTCAGTGGCGATGCTTGCTAGTGACCTTCAGCTAGCTGGCAGTCTTCCAGCTTCAGTTGCGATGCTTGCTAGTGACCTCCAGCTAGATGGTAGTCTCCCACTTTCGGTGGCGATGCTTGCTGTTTTTCAACTTGTTGAGGTTCCAGCTAGTGTCCTCCGGCTAGCTTGCAGTCTCCCAACTTCAGTGGCAATGCTTGCTAGTAACCTCCAGCTAGCTGGCAGTGTCCCAGCTTCAGTGGAAATGCTTGCTAATGAACTCCTGCTAGCTGACAGTCTCACGGCTTCAGTGGCAATGCTTGCTAGTGACCTCCAGCTAGCTGGCAGTTTTCCAGCTTCAGTGGCGATGCTTGCTAGTGGCCTCCAGCTAGATGACAGTCTCCCAGCTGCAGTGGCGATGCTTGCTATTTTTCAACTTATTGAGGTTCCAGCTAGTGACCTCCAGCTAGCTGGCAGTCTCCCAGCTTCAGTGGAGATGCTTGCTATTTTTCAACTTATTGAGGTTCCAGTGACCTCCTGCTAGCTAGCAGTCTCCCAGCTTCAGTGGCGATGCTTGCTAGTGACCTCCAGCTAGCTGGCAGTCTCCCAGCTGCAGTGGCGATGCTTGCTATTTTTCCAATTGTTGAGGTTCCAGCTAGTAATTCCAGCTAGCTGACAGTCTCCCAGCTTCAGTGGGGATGCTTGCTAGTGACCTCCAGCCAGCTGGCAGTCTCCCAGCTACAGTAGAGATTTTTGGTAGTGACCTCCAGCTAGCTGGCAGTGACCTCCAGCTAGCTGGCAGTCTCCCAGCTTCAGTGGCGATGCTTGCTATTTTTCAACTTATTGAGGTTCCAGCTAGTAACCTCCAGCTAGCTGGCAGTCTCCCAGCTGCAGTGGCGATGCTTCCTATTTTTTTAAACATATTGAGACTCCAGCTAGTGACCTCCAGCTAGCTGGCAGTCTCCCAGCTTCAGTGGCGATGCTTGCTAGTGACCTCAAGCTAGCTGGCAGTCTCCCAGCATCAGTGGCGATGCTTGCTAGTGACCTCCAGCTAGCTGGCAGTCTCCCAGTTTCAGTGGCGATGCTTGCTAGTGACCTTCAGCTAGCTGGCAGTCTTCCAGCTTCAGTTGCGATGCTTGCTAGTGACCTCCAGCTAGATGGTAGTCTCCCACTTTCAGTGGCGATGCTTGCTGTTTTTCAACTTATTGAGGTTCCAGCTAGTGTCCTCCGGCTAGCTTGCAGTCTCCCAACTTCAGTGGCGATGCTTGCTAGTGACCTCCAGCTAGCTGGCAGTCTCCCAGCTTCAGTGGCGATGCTTGCAAGTGACCTCCAGCTAGATGGTAGTCTCCCACTTTCAGTGGCGATGCTTGCTAGTGACCTCCAGCTAGCTGGCAGTCTCCCAGCTTCAGTGGCGATGCTTGCTAGTAACCTCCAGGTAGCTGGCAGTCTTCCAGCTTCAGTGGCCATGCTTTCTAGTGACCACCAGGTAGCTGGCAATCTTCCAGCTTCAGTGGCCATGCTTTCTAGTGACCTCCAGCTAGATGGCAATCTCCCAGCTGCAGTGGCGATGCTTGCTATTTTTCAACTTATTGAGGTTCCAGCTAGTGTCCTCCAGCTAGCCGGCAGTCTCCCAGCTTCAGTGGCAATGCTTGCTAGTGACCTCCAGCTAGCTAGCAGTGTCCCAGCTTCAGTGGAGATGCTTGCTAGTGAACTACTGCTGGCTGGCAGTCTCACAGCTTCAGTGGCGATGCTTGCTAGTGAACTCCAGCTAGCTGGCAGTCTCCCAGCTTCAGTGGCGATGCTTGCTATTTTTCAACTTATTGAGGTTCTAGCTAGTAACCTCCAGCTAGCTGGCAGTCTCCCAACTGCAGTGCCGATGCTTCCTATTTTTTCAACATATTGAGACTCCAGCTAGTGACCTCCAGCTAGCTGGCAGTCTCCCAGCTTCAGTGGCGATGCTTGCTAATGACCTCCAGCTAGCTAGCAGTCTCCCAGTTTCAGTGGCGATGCTTGCTAGTGACCTTCAGCTTGCTGGCAGTCTAGTTGGCAGTCTCCCAGCTTCACTGGCCATGCTTTCTAGTGACCTCCAGCTAGATGGTAATCTCCCAGCTGCAGTGGCGATGCTTGCTATTTTTCATCTTTTTGAGGTTCTAGCTAGTGATCTCCAGCTAGCTGGCAGTCTTCCAGCTTCAGTGGCAATGCTTGCTAGTGACCTCCAGTTATATGGCAGTCTCCCAGCTGCAGTGGCGATGCTTGCTATTTTTCATCTTATTGAGGTTCTAGCTAGTGATCTCCAGCTAGCTGGCAGTCTCCCAGCTTCAATGGCGATGCTTGCTAGTGACCCCCAGCTAGCTGGCAGTCTCCCAGCTTCAGTGGCGATGCTTGCTAGTGACTTCCAGGTAGCTGGCAGTCTCCCAGCTTCAGTGGCGATGCTTCCTAGTGACCTCCAGCTAGATGACAGTCTCCCAGCTGCAGTGGCAATGCTTGCTAGTGACCTTCAGCTAGCTGGCAGTCTCCCTGCTTCAATGGTGATGCTTGCTAGTGACCTCTAGCTAGCTAGCAGTCACCCAGCTTCAGTGGCGATGCTTGCCAGTGACCTCCAGCTAGATGACAGTCTCCCAGCTGTATTGTCGATGCTTGCTATTTTTCAACTTATTGAGGTTCCAGCTAGTGTCCTCCAGCTAGCTGGCAGTCTCCCAGCTTCAGTGGCAATGCTTGCTAGTGACCTCCAGCTAGCTGGCAGTGTCCCAGCTTCAGTGGAGATGCTTGCCAATGAACTCCTGCTGGCTGACAGTCTCACGGCTTCAGTGGCAATGCTTGCTAGTGACCTCCAGCTAGATGACAGTCTCCCAGCTGCAGTGGCGATGCTTGCTATTTTTCAACTTATTGAGGTTCCAGCTAGTGACCTCCAGCTAGCTGGCAGTCTCCCAGCTTCAGTGGAGATGGTTGCTAGTGACCTCCACTTAGCTGGCAGTCTCACAGCATCAGTGGCGTTGCTTGCTAGTGACCTCCAGCTAGCTGGCAGTCTTCCAGTTTCAGTGGCGATGCTTGCTAGTGACCTCCAGCTAGCTGGCAGTCTCCCAGCTTCAGTTGCGATGCTTGCCAGTGAACTACAGCCAGCTGGCAGTCTCCCTGCTTCAATGGTGATGCTTGCTAGTGACCTCTAGCTAGCTAGCAGTCACCCAGCTTCAGTGGCGATGCTTACCAGTGACCTCCAGCTAGATGACAGTCTCCCAGCTGTATTGGCGATGCTTGCTATTTTTCAACTTATTGAGGTTCCAGCTAGTGTCCTCCAGCTAGCCGGCAGTCTCCCAGCTTCAGTGGAGATGCTTGCTATTTTTCAACTTATTGAGGTTCCAGTGACCTCCTGCTAGCTAGCAGTCTCCCAGCTTCAGTGGCGATGCTTGCTAGTGACCTCCAGCTAGCTGGCAGTCTCCCAGCTGCAGTGGCGATGCTTGCTATTTTTCCAATTGTTGAGGTTCCAGCTAGTAATTCCAGCTAGCTGACAGTCTCCCAGCTTCAGTGGGGATGCTTGCTAGTGACCTCCAGCCAGCTGGCAGTCTCCCAGCTACAGTGGAGATTTTTGGTAGTGACCTCCAGCTAGCTTGCAGACTCACGGCATCAGTGGCGTTGCTTGCTAGTGACCTCCAGCTAGCTGGCAGTCTCCCAGCTTCAGTGGAGTTGCTTGCTAGTGACCTCCTGCTAGCAGGCAGTCTTCCAGCTTCAGTGGCGATGCTTGCTAGGGACCTCTTGCTAGCTGGCAGTCACCCAGCTTCAGTGGCGATGCTTGCTAGTGACCTCCAGCTAGCTGGCAGTCTTCCAGCTTCAGTGGCGATGCTTGCCAGTGACCTCCAGCTAGATGACAGTCTCCCAGCTGCCGTGGCGATGCTTGCTATTTTTCAACTTATTGAGGTTCCAGTGACCTCCAGCTAGCTGGCAGTCTCCCAGTTTCAGTGGCGATGCTTGCTAGTGACCTTCAGCTAGCTGGCAGTCTTCCAGCTTCAGTGGCGATGCTTGCTAGTGACCTCCAGCTAGATGGTAGTCTCCCACTTTCAGTGGCGATGCTTGCTGTTTTTCAACTTATTGAGGTTCCAGCTAGTGTTCTCCGGCTAGCTTGCAGTCTCCCAACTTCAGTGGCGATGCTTGCTAGTGACCTCCAGCTAGATGACAGTCTCCCAGCTGTATTGTCGATGCTTGCTATTTTTCAACTTATTGAGGTTCCAGCTAGTGTCCTCCAGCTAGCTGGCAGTCTCCCAGCTTCAGTGGCAATGCTTGCTAGTGACCTCCAGCTAGCTGGCAGTGTCCCAGCTTCAGTGGAGATGCTTGCCAATGAACTCCTGCTGGCTGACAGTCTCACGGCTTCAGTGGCAATGCTTGCTAGTGACCTCCAGCTAGATGACAGTCTCCCAGCTGCAGTGGCGATGCTTGCTATTTTTCAACTTATTGAGGTTCCAGCTAGTGACCTCCAGCTAGCTGGCAGTCTCCCAGCTTCAGTGGAGATGGTTGCTAGTGACCTCCACTTAGCTGGCAGTCTCACAGCATCAGTGGCGTTGCTTGCTAGTGACCTCCAGCTAGCTGGCAGTCTTCCAGTTTCAGTGGCGATGCTTGCTAGTGACCTCCAGCTAGCTGGCAGTCTCCCAGCTTCAGTTGCGATGCTTGCCAGTGAACTACAGCCAGCTGGCAGTCTCCCTGCTTCAATGGTGATGCTTGCTAGTGACCTCTAGCTACCTAGCAGTCACCCAGCTTCAGTGGCGATGCTTACCAGTGACCTCCAGCTAGATGACAGTCTCCCAGCTGTATTGGCGATGCTTGCTATTTTTCAACTTATTGAGGTTCCAGCTAGTGTCCTCCAGCTAGCCGGCAGTCTCCCAGCTTCAGTGGAGATGCTTGCTATTTTTCAACTTATTGAGGTTCCAGTGACCTCCTGCTAGCTAGCAGTCTCCTAGCTTCAGTGGCGATGCTTGCTAGTGACCTCCAGCTAGCTGGCAGTCTCCCAGCTGCAGTGGCGATGCTTGCTATTTTTCCAATTGTTGAGGTTCCAGCTAGTAATTCCAGCTAGCTGACAGTCTCCCAGCTTCAGTGGGGATGCTTGCTAGTGACCTCCAGCCAGCTGGCAGTCTCCCAGCTTCAGTGGAGATGGTTGCTAGTGACCTCCACTTAGCTGGCAGTCTCACAGCATCAGTGGCGTTGCTTGCTAGTGACCTCCAGCTAGCTGGCAGTCTTCCAGTTTCAGTGGCGATGCTTGCTAGTGACCTCCAGCTAGCTGGCAGTCTCCCAGCTTCAGTTGCGATGCTTGCCAGTGAACTACAGCCAGCTGGCAGTCTCCCTGCTTCAATGGTGATGCTTGCTAGTGACCTCTAGCTAGCTAGCAGTCACCCAGCTTCAGTGGCGATGCTTACCAGTGACCTCCAGCTAGATGACAGTCTCCCAGCTGTATTGGCGATGCTTGCTATTTTTCAACTTATTGAGGTTCCAGCTAGTGTCCTCCAGCTAGCCGGCAGTCTCCCAGCTTCAGTGGAGATGCTTGCTATTTTTCAACTTATTGAGGTTCCAGTGACCTCCTGCTAGCTAGCAGTCTCCCAGCTTCAGTGGCGATGCTTGCTAGTGACCTCCAGCTAGCTGGCAGTCTCCCAGCTGCAGTGGCGATGCTTGCTATTTTTCCAATTGTTGAGGTTCCAGCTAGTAATTCCAGCTAGCTGACAGTCTCCCAGCTTCAGTGGGGATGCTTGCTAGTGACCTCCAGCCAGCTGGCAGTCTCCCAGCTACAGTGGAGATTTTTGGTAGTGACCTCCAGCTAGCTTGCAGACTCACGGCATCAGTGGCGTTGCTTGCTAGTGACCTCCAGCTAGCTGGCAGTCTCCCAGCTTCAGTGGAGTTGCTTGCTAGTGACCTCCTGCTAGCAGGCAGTCTTCCAGCTTCAGTGGCGATGCTTGCTAGGGACCTCTTGCTAGCTGGCAGTCACCCAGCTTCAGTGGCGATGCTTGCTAGTGACCTCCAGCTAGCTGGCAGTCTTCCAGCTTCAGTGGCGATGCTTGCCAGTGACCTCCAGCTAGATGACAGTCTCCCAGCTGCCGTGGCGATGCTTGCTATTTTTCAACTTATTGAGGTTCCAGTGACCTCCAGCTAGCTGGCAGTCTCCCAGTTTCAGTGGCGATGCTTGCTAGTGACCTTCAGCTAGCTGGCAGTCTTCCAGCTTCAGTGGCGATGCTTGCTAGTGACCTCCAGCTAGATGGTAGTCTCCCACTTTCAGTGGCGATGCTTGCTGTTTTTCAACTTATTGAGGTTCCAGCTAGTGTTCTCCGGCTAGCTTGCAGTCTCCCAACTTCAGTGGCGATGCTTGCTAGTGACCTCCAGCTAGATGACAGTCTCCCAGCTGTATTGTCGATGCTTGCTATTTTTCAACTTATTGAGGTTCCAGCTAGTGTCCTCCAGCTAGCTGGCAGTCTCCCAGCTTCAGTGGCAATGCTTGCTAGTGACCTCCAGCTAGCTGGCAGTGTCCCAGCTTCAGTGGAGATGCTTGCCAATGAACTCCTGCTGGCTGACAGTCTCACGGCTTCAGTGGCAATGCTTGCTAGTGACCTCCAGCTAGATGACAGTCTCCCAGCTGCAGTGGCGATGCTTGCTATTTTTCAACTTATTGAGGTTCCAGCTAGTGACCTCCAGCTAGCTGGCAGTCTCCCAGCTTCAGTGGAGATGGTTGCTAGTGACCTCCACTTAGCTGGCAGTCTCACAGCATCAGTGGCGTTGCTTGCTAGTGACCTCCAGCTAGCTGGCAGTCTTCCAGTTTCAGTGGCGATGCTTGCTAGTGACCTCCAGCTAGCTGGCAGTCTCCCAGCTTCAGTTGCGATGCTTGCCAGTGAACTACAGCCAGCTGGCAGTCTCCCTGCTTCAATGGTGATGCTTGCTAGTGACCTCTAGCTAGCTAGCAGTCACCCAGCTTCAGTGGCGATGCTTACCAGTGACCTCCAGCTAGATGACAGTCTCCCAGCTGTATTGGCGATGCTTGCTATTTTTCAACTTATTGAGGTTCCAGCTAGTGTCCTCCAGCTAGCCGGCAGTCTCCCAGCTTCAGTGGAGATGCTTGCTATTTTTCAACTTATTGAGGTTCCAGTGACCTCCTGCTAGCTAGCAGTCTCCTAGCTTCAGTGGCGATGCTTGCTAGTGACCTCCAGCTAGCTGGCAGTCTCCCAGCTGCAGTGGCGATGCTTGCTATTTTTCCAATTGTTGAGGTTCCAGCTAGTAATTCCAGCTAGCTGACAGTCTCCCAGCTTCAGTGGGGATGCTTGCTAGTGACCTCCAGCCAGCTGGCAGTCTCCCAGCTACAGTGGAGATTTTTGGTAGTGACCTCCAGCTAGCTTGCAGACTCACGGCATCAGTGGCGTTGCTTGCTAGTGACCTCCAGCTAGCTGGCAGTCTCCCAGCTTCAGTGGAGTTGCTTGCTAGTGACCTCCTGCTAGCAGGCAGTCTTCCAGCTTCAGTGGCGATGCTTGCTAGGGACCTCTAGCTAGCTGGCAGTCACCCAGCTTCAGTGGCGATGCTTGCTAGTGACCTCCAGCTAGCTGGCAGTCTTCCAGCTTCAGTGGCGATGCTTCCCAGTGACCTCCAGCTAGATGACAGTCTCCCAGCTGCCGTGGCGATGCTTGCTATTTTTCAACTTATTGAGGTTCCAGTGACCTCCAGCTAGCTGGCAGTCTCCCAGTTTCAGTGGCGATGCTTGCTAGTGACCTTCAGCTAGCTGGCAGTCTTCCAGCTTCAGTGGCGATGCTTGCTAGTGACCTCCAGCTAGATGGTAGTCTCCCACTTTCAGTGGCGATGCTTGCTGTTTTTCAACTTATTGAGGTTCCAGCTAGTGTTCTCCGGCTAGCTTGCAGTCTCCCAACTTCAGTGGCGATGCTTGCTAGTGACCTCCAGCTAGTTGGCAGTCTCCCAGCTTCAGTGGCGATGCTTGCTAGTGACCTCCAGCTAGCTGGCAGTCTCCCAGCTTCAGTGGTGATGCTTGCAAGTGACCTCCAGCCAGCTGGCAGTCTTCCAGCTTCAGTGGCGATGCTTGCTAGTGGCCTCCAGCTAGATGACAGTCTCCCAGCTGCAGTGGCGATGCTTGCTATTTTTCAACTTATTGAGGTTCCAGCTAGTGACCTCCAGCTAGAGGTCACTAGCAAGCAGTGGCGATGCTTGCTATTTTTCATCTTTTTGAGGTTCTAGCTAGTGATCTCCAGCTAGCTGGTAGTCTCCCAGCTTCAATGGCGATGCTTGCTAGCTTCAATGGCGATGCTTGCTAGTGACCTCCAGCTAGCTGGCAGTCTCCCAGCTTCAGTGGCGATGCTTCCTAGTGACCTCCAGCTAGATGGCAATCTCCCAGGTGCAGTGGCGATGCTTGCTATTTTTCATCTTTTTGAGGTTCTAGCTAGTGACCTCCAGCTAGCTGGCAGTCTTCCAGCTTCAGTGGCGATGCTTGCTAGTGACCTCCAGTGATATGGCAGTCTCCCAGCTGCAGTGGTGATGCTTGCTATTTTTCATCTTATTGAGGTTCTAGCTAGTGACCCCCAGCTAGCTGGCAGTCTCCCAGCTTCAGTGGCGATCCTTGCTAGTGACTTCCAGGTAGCTGGCAGTCTCCCAGCTTCATTGGCGATGCTTCCTAGTGACCTCCAGCTAGATGACAGTCTCCCAGCTGCAGTGGCGATGCTTGCTATTTTTCATCTTGTTGAGGTTCTAGCAAGTGATCTCCAGCTAGCAGGCAGTCTCCCAGCTTCAGTGGAGATGCTTGCTAGTGACCTCCTGCTAGCAGGCAGTCTTCCAGCTTCAGTGGCGAAGCTTGCTAGTGACCTCTAGCTAGCTGGCAGTCACCCAGCTTCAGTGGCGATGCTTGCTAGTGACCTCCAGCTAGATGGCAGTCTCCCAGCTGCAGTGGCGATGCTTGCTATTTTTCATCTTATTGAGGTTCTACCTAGTGATCTCCAGCTAGCTGGCAGTCTCCCAGCCTCAGTGGCGATGCTTGCTAGTGACCTCCAGCTAGCTGGCAGTCTCCCAGCTTCAGTTGCGATGCTTGCCAGTGAACTACAGCCAGCTGGAAGTCTCCCAGCTTCAGTGGCGATGCTTGCAAGTGACCTCCAGCTACCAGGCAGTCTTCCAGCTTCAGTGGCAATGCTTGCTAGTGACCTCCAGCTAGCTGGCAGTCTCCCTGCTTCAATGGTGATGCTTGCTAGTGACCTCTAGCTAGCTAGCAGTCACCCAGCTTCAGTGGCGATGCTTGCCAGTGACCTCAAGCTAGATGACAGTCTCCCAGCTGTATTGGCGATGCTTGCTATTTTTCAACTTATTGAGGTTCCAGCTAGTGTCCTCCAGCTAGCCGGCAGTCTCCCAGCTTCAGTGGAAATGCTTGCTAGTGAACTTCTGCTAGCTGACAGTCTCACGGCTTCAGTGGCAATGCTTGCTAGTGACCTCCAGCTAGCTGGCAGTCTTCCAGCTTCAGTGGCGATGCTTGCTAGTGGCCTCCAGCTAGATGACAGTCTCCCAGCTTCAGTGGCGATGCTTGCTATTTTTCAACTTATTGACGTTCCAGCTAGTGACCTCCAGCTAGCTGGCAGTCTCCCAGCTTCAGTGGAGATGCTTGCTATTTTTCAACTTATTGAGGTTCCAGTGACCTCCTGCTAGCTAGCAGTCTCCCAGCTTCAGTGGCGATGCTTGCTAGTGACCTCCAGCTAGCTGGCAGTCTCCCAGCTGCCGTGGCGATGCTTGCTATTTTTCAACTTATTGAGGTTCTGGCTAGTGATCTCCAGCTAGCAGGCAGTGTACCAGCTTCAGTGGAGATGCTTGCCAATGAACTCCTGCTAGCTGACAGTCTCACGGCTTCAGTGGCAATGCTTGCTAGTGACCTCCAGCTAGATGACAGTCTCCCAGCTGCAGTGGCGATGCTTGCTATTTTTCAACTTATTGAGGTTCTAGCTAGTGATCTCCAGCTAGCTGGCAGTCTCCCAGCTTCCGTGGAGATGCTTGCTAGTGACCTCTAGCTAGCTGGCAGTCACCCAGCTTCAGTGGCGATGCTTGCTAGTGACCTCCAGCTAGATGGCAGTCTCCCAGCTGCAGTGGCGATGCTTGCTATTTTTCATCTTATTGAGGTTCTAGCTAGTGATCTCCAGCTAGCTGGCAGTCTCCCAGCTTCAGTGGAGATGCTTGCTAGTGACCTCCTGCTAGCAGGCAGTCTTCCAGCTTCAGTGGCAATGCTTGCTAGTGACCTCTAGCTAGCTGGCAGTCACCCAGCTTCAGTGGCGATGCTTGCTAGTGACCTCCAGCTAGATGGCAGTCTCCCAGCTGCAGTGGCGATGCTTGCTATTTTTCATCTTATTGAGGTTCTAGCTAGTGATCTCCAGCTAGCTGGCAGTCTCCCAGCCTCAGTGGCGATGCTTGCTAGTGACCTCCAGCTAGCTGGCAGTCTCCCAGCTTCAGTTGCGATGCTTGCCAAAGAACTACAGCCAGCTGGCAGTCTCCCAGCTTCAGTGGCGATGCTTGCAAGTGACCTCCAGCTACCAGGCAGTCTTCCAGCTTCAGTGGCAATGCTTGCTAGTGACCTCCAGCTAGCTGGCAGTGTCCCATCTTCAGTGGAGATGCTTGCCAATGAACTCCTGCTGGCTGACAGTCTCACGGCTTCAGTGGCAATGCTTGCTAGTGACCTCCAGCTGGATGACAGTCTCCCAGCTGCAGTGGCGATGCTTGCTATTTTTCAACTTATTGAGGTTACAGCTAGTGACCTCCAGCTAGCTGGCAGTCTCCCAGCTTCAGTGGAGATGGTTGCTAGTGACCTCCACTTAGCTGGCATTCTCACAGCATCAGTGGCGTTGCTTGCTAGTGACCTCCAGCTAGCTGGCAGTCTTCCAGTTTCAGTGGCGATGCTTGCTAGTGACCTCCAGCTAGCTGGCAGTCTCCCAGCTTCAGTTGCAATGCTTGCCAGTGAACTACAGCCAGCTGGCAGTCTCCCTGCTTCAATGGTGATGCTTGCTAGTGACCTCTAGCTAGCTAGCAGTCACCCAGCTTCAGTGGCGATGCTTACCAGTGACCTCCAGCTAGATGACAGTCTCCCAGCTGTATTGGCGATGCTTGCTATTTTTCAACTTATTGAGGTTCCAGCTAGTGTCCTCCAGCTAGCCGGCAGTCTCCCAGCTTCAGTGGAGATGCTTGCTATTTTTCAACTTATTGAGGTTCCAGTGACCTCCTGCTAGCTAGCAGTCTCCCAGCTTCAGTGGCGATGCTTGCTAGTGACCTCCAGCTAGCTGGCAGTCTCCCAGCTGCAGTGGCGATGCTTGCTATTTTTCCAATTGTTGAGGTTCCAGCTAGTAATTCCAGCTAGCTGACAGTCTCCCAGCTTCAGTGGGGATGCTTGCTAGTGACCTCCAGCCAGCTGGCAGTCTCCCAGCTACAGTGGAGATTTTTGGTAGTGACCTCCAGCTAGCTTGCAGACTCACGGCATCAGTGGCGTTGCTTGTTAGTGACCTCCAGCTAGCTGGCAGTCTCCCAGCTTCAGTGGAGTTGCTTGCTAGTGACCTCCTGCTAGCAGGCAGTCTTCCAGCTTCAGTGGCGATGCTTGCTAGGGACCTCTAGCTAGCTGGCAGTCACCCAGCTTCAGTGGCGATGCTTGCTAGTGACCTCCAGCTAGCTGGCAGTCTTCCAGCTTCAGTGGTGATGCTTGCCAGTGACCTCCAGCTAGATGACAGTCTCCCAGCTGCCGTGGCGATGCTTGCTATTTTTCAACTTATTGAGGTTCCAGTGACCTCCAGCTAGCTGGCAGTCTCCCAGTTTCAGTGGCGATGCTTGCTAGTGACCTTCAGCTAGCTGGCAGTCTTCCAGCTTCAGTGGCGATGCTTGCTAGTGACCTCCAGCTAGATGGTAGTCTCCCACTTTCAGTGGCGATGCTTGCTGTTTTTCAACTTATTGAGGTTCCAGCTAGTGTTCTCCGGCTAGCTTGCAGTCTCCCAACTTCAGTGGCGATGCTTGCTAGTGACCTCCAGCTAGTTGGCAGTCTCCCAGCTTCAGTGGCGATGCTTGCTAGTGACCTCCAGCTAGCTGGCAGTCTCCCAGCTTCAGTGGTGATGCTTGCAAGTGACCTCCAGCCAGCTGGCAGTCTTCCAGCTTCAGTGGCGATGCTTGCTAGTGGCCTCCAGCTAGATGACAGTCTCCCAGCTGCAGTGGCGATGCTTGCTATTTTTCAACTTATTGAGGTTCCAGCTAGTGACCTCCAGCTAGAGGTCACTAGCAAGCAGTGGCGATGCTTGCTATTTTTCATCTTTTTGAGGTTCTAGCTAGTGATCTCCAGCTAGCTGGTAGTCTCCCAGCTTCAATGGCGATGCTTGCTAGCTTCAATGGCGATGCTTGCTAGTGACCTCCAGCTAGCTGGCAGTCTCCCAGCTTCAGTGGCGATGCTTCCAAGTGACCTCCAGCTAGATGGCAATCTCCCAGGTGCAGTGGCGATGCTTGCTATTTTTCAACTTATTGAGGTTCTAGCTAGTGATCTCCAGCTAGCTGGCAGTGTACCAGCTTCAGTGGAGATGCTTGCTAGTGACCTCTAGCTTGCTGGCAGTCACCCAGCTTCAGTGGCGATGCTTGCTAGTGACCTCCAGCTAGATGGCAGTCTCCCAGCTGCAGTGGCGATGCTTGCTATTTTTCATCTTATTGAGGTTCTAGCTAGTGATCTCCAGCTAGCTGGCAGTCTCCCAGCTTCAGTGGAGATGCTTGCTAGTGACCTCCTGCTAGCAGGCAGTCTTCCAGCTTCAGTGGCAATGCTTGCTAGTGACCTCTAGCTAGCTGGCAGTCACCCAGCTTCAGTGGCGATGCTTGCTAGTGACCTCCAGCTAGATGGCAGTCTCCCAGCTGCAGTGGCGATGCTTGCTATTTTTCATCTTATTGAGGTTCTAGCTAGTGATCTCCAGCTAGCTGGCAGTCTCCCAGCCTCAGTGGCGATGCTTGCTAGAAACCTCCAGCTAGCTGGCAGTCTCCCAGCTTCAGTTGCGATGCTTGCCAAAGAACTACAGCCAGCTGGTAGTCTCCCAGCTTCAGTGGCGATGCTTGCAAGTGACCTCCAGCTACCAGGCAGTCTTCCAGCTTCAGTGGCAATGCTTGCTAGTGACCTCCAGCTAGCTGGCAGTCTCCCAGCTTCAGTGGCAATGCTTGCTAGTAACCTCCAGCTAGCTGGCAGTGTCCCAGCTTCAGTGGAAATGCTTGCTAGTGAACTCCTGCTAGCTGACAGTCTCACGGCTTCAGTGGCAATGCTTGCTAGTGACCTCCAGCTAGCTGGCAGTCTCCCAGCTTCAGTGGCGATGCTTCCTAGTGACCTCCAGCTAGATGGCAATCTCCCAGGTCCAGTGGCGATGCTTGCTATTTTTCATCTTATTGAGGTTCTAGCTAGTGACCCCCAGCTAGCTGGCAGTCTCCCAGCTTCAGTGGCGATGCTTGCTAGTGACTTCCAGGTAGCTGGCAGTCTCCCAGCTTCATTGGCGATGCTTCCTAGTGACCTCCAGCTAGATGACAGTCTCCCAGCTGCAGTGGCGATGCTTGCTATTTTTCATCTTGTTGAGGTTCTAGCTAGTGATCTCCAGCTAGCTGACAGTCTCCCAGCTTCAGTGGCGATGCTTGCTAGTGACCTCCAGCTAGCTGGCAGTCTTCCAGCTTCAGTGGCGATGCTTGCTAGTGACATCCAGCTAGATGGCAATCTCCCAGGTGCAGTGGCGATGCTTGCTATTTTTCATCTTTTTGAGGTTCTAGCTAGTGACCTCCAGCTAGCTGGCAGTCTTTCAGCTTCAGTGGCAATGCTTGCTAGTGACCTCCAGTTATATGGCAGCCTCCCAGCTGCAGTGGTGATGCTTGCTATTTTTCATCTTATTGAGGTTCTAGCTAGTGACCCCCAGCTAGCTGGCAGTCTCCCAGCTTCAGTGGCGATGCTTGCTAGTGACCTCCAGCTAGATGACAGTCTCCCAGCTACAGTGGCGATGCTTGCTATTTTTCATCTTGTTGAGGTTCTAGCTAGTGATCTCCAGCTAGCTGGCAGTCTCCCAGCTTCAGTGGTGATGCTTGCTAGTGACCTCCTGCTAGCAGGCAGTCTCCCAGCTTCAGTGGCAATGCTTGCTAGTAACCTCCAGCTAGCTGGCAGTGTCCCAGCTTCAGTGGAAATGCTTGCTAGTGAACTCCTGCTAGCTGACAGTCTCACGGCTTCAGTGGCAATGCTTGCTAGTGACCTCCAGCTAGCTGGCAGTCTCCCAGCTTCAGTGGCGATGCTTCCTAGTGACCTCCAGCTAGATGGCAATCTCCCAGGTCCAGTGGCGATGCTTGCTATTTTTCATCTTATTGAGGTTCTAGCTAGTGACCCCCAGCTAGCTGGCAGTCTCCCAGCTTCAGTGGCGATGCTTGCTAGTGACTTCCAGGTAGCTGACAGTCTCCCAGCTTCATTGGCGATGCTTCCTAGTGACCTCCAGCTAGATGACAGTCTCCCAGCTGCAGTGGCGATGCTTGCTATTTTTCATCTTGTTGAGTTTCTAGCTAGTGATCTCCAGCTAGCTGACAGTCTCCCAGCTTCAGTGGCGATGCTTGCTAGTGACCTCCAGCTAGCTGGCAGTCTTCCAGCTTCAGTGGCGATGCTTGCTAGTGACCTCCAGCTAGATGGCAATCTCCCAGGTGCAGTGGCGATGCTTGCTATTTTTCATCTTTTTGAGGTTCTAGCTAGTGACCTCCAGCTAGCTGGCAGTCTTTCAGCTTCAGTGGCAATGCTTGCTAGTGACCTCCAGTTATATGGCAGCCTCCCAGCTGCAGTGGTGATGCTTGCTATTTTTCATCTTATTGAGGTTCTAGCTAGTGACCCCCAGCTAGCTGGCAGTCTCCCAGCTTCAGTGGCGATGCTTGCTAGTGACTTCCAGGTAGCTGGCAGTCTCCCAGCTTTATTGGCGATGCTTCCTAGTGACCTCCAGCTAGATGACAGTCTCCCAGCTGCAGTGGCGATGCTTGCTATTTTTCATCTTGTTGAGGTTCTAGCTAGTGATCTCCAGCTAGCTGGCAGTCTCCCAGCTTCAGTGGTGATGCTTGCTAGTGACCTCCTGCTAGCAGGCAGTGTTCCAGCTTCAGTGGCGATGCTTGCTAGTGACCTCTAGCTAGCTGGCAGTCACCCCGCTTCAGTGGCGATGCTTGCTAGTGACCTCCAGCTAGCCGGCAGTCTCCCTGCTGCAGTGGTGATGCTTGCTATTTTTCATCTTATTGAGGTTCTAGCCAGTGATCTCCAGCTAGCTGGCAGTCTCCCAGCCTCAGTGGCGATGCTTGCTAGTGAACTACAGCCAGCTGGCAGTCTCCCAGCTTCAGTGGCGATGCTTGCTAGTGACCTCCTGCTAGCAGGCTGTCTTCCAACTTCAGTGGCGATGCTTGCTAGTGACCCCCAGCTAGCTGGCAGTCTCCCAGCTTCAGTGGCGATGCTTGCTAGTGACTTCCAGGTAGCTGGCAGTCTCCCAGCTTCAGTGGCGATGCTTCCTAGTGACCTCCAGCTAGATGACAGTCTCCCAGCTGCAGTGGCGATGCTTGCTATTTTTCATCTTGTTGAGGTTCTAGCTAGTGATCTCCAGCTAGCTGGCAGTCTCCCAGCTTCAGTGGAGATGCTTGCTAGTGACCTCCTGCTAGCAGGCAGTCTTCCAGCTTCAGTGGCGATGTTTGCTAGTGACCTCTAGCTAGCTGGCAGTCACCCAGCTTCAGTGGCGATGCTTGCTAGTGACCTCCAGCTAGATGGCAGTCTCCCAGCTGCAGTGGCGATGCTTGCTATTTTTCATCTTATTGAGGTTCTAGCTAGTGATCTCCAGCTAGCTGGCAGTCTCCCAGCCTCAGTGGCGATGCTTGCTAGTGACCTCCAGCTAGCTGGCAGTGTCCCAGCTTCAGTGGAAATGCTTGCTAGTGAACTCCTGCTAGCTGACAGTCTCACGGCTTCAGTGGCAATGCTTGCTAGTGACCTCCTGCTAGCTGGCAGTCTTCCAGCTTCAGTGCCGATGCTTGCTAGTGGCCTCCAGCTAGATGACAGTCTCCCAGCTGCAGTGGCGATGCTTGCTATTTTTCAACTTATTGAGGTTCCAGCTAGTGACCTCCAGCTAGCTGGCAGTCTCCCAGCTTCAGTGGAGATGCTTGCTATTTTTCAACTTATTGAGGTTCCAGTGACCTCCTGCTAGGTTGCAGTCTCCCAGCTGCAGTGGCGATGCTTGCTAGTGACCTCCAGCTAGCTGGCAGTCTCCCAGCTGCAGTGGCGATGCTTGCTATATTTCCAATTGTTGAGGTTCCAGCTAGTAATTCCAGCTAGCTGACAGTCTCCCAGCTTCAGTGGGGATGCTTGCTAGTGACCTCCAGCCAGCTGGCAGTCTCCCAGCTACAGTGGAGATTTTTGGTAGTGACTTCCAGCTAGCTTGCAGACTCACGGCATCAGTGGCGATGCTTGCTAGTGAACTACAGCCAGCTGGCAGTCTCCCAGCTTCAGTGGGGATGCTTGCTAGTGACCTCCTGCTAGCAGGCTGTCTTCCAACTTCAGTGGCGATGCTTGCTAGTGACCCCCAGCTAGCTGGCAGTCTCCCAGCTTCAGTGGCGATGCTTGCTAGTGACTTCCAGGTAGCTGGCAGTCTCCCAGCTTCAGTGGCGATGCTTCCTAGTGACCTCCAGCTAGATGACAGTCTCCCAGCTGCAGTGGCGATGCTTGCTATTTTTCATCTTGTTGAGGTTCTAGCTAGTGATCTCCAGCTAGCTGGCAGTCTCCCAGCTTCAGTGGAGATGCTGGCTAGTGACCTCCTGCTAGCAGGCAGTCTTCCAGCTTCAGTGGCGATGTTTGCTAGTGACCTCTAGCTAGCTGGCAGTCACCCAGCTTCAGTGGCGATGCTTGCTAGTGACCTCCAGCTAGATGGCAGTCTCCCAGCTGCAGTGGCGATGCTTCCTATTTTTCATCTTATTGAGGTTCTAGCTAGTGATCTCCAGCTAGCTGGCAGTCTCCCAGCCTCTGTGGCGATGCTTGCTAGTGACCTCCAGCTAGCTGGCAGTCACCCAGCTTCAGTGGAGATGCTTGCTAGTGACCTCCTGCTAGCAGGCAGTCTTCCAGCTTCAGTGGCGATGCTTGCTAGTGACCTCCAGCCAGCTGGCAGTCTTCCAGCTTCAGTGGCGATGCTTCCTAGTGACCTCCAGCTAGATGACAGTCTCCCAGCTGCCGTGGCGATGCTTCCTATTTTTCAACTTATTGAGGTTCCAGCTAGTGTCCTCCAGCTAGCCGGCAGTCTCCCAGCTTGTGGCAATGCTTGCTAGTGACCTCCAGCTAGCTGGCAGTGTCCCAGCTTCAGTGGAAATGCTTGCTAGTGAACTCCTGCTAGCTGACAGTCTCACGGCTTCAGTGGCAATGCTTGCTAGTGACCTCCTGCTAGCTGGCAGTCTTCCAGCTTCAGTGCCGATGCTTGCTAGTGGCCTCCAGCTAGATGACAGTCTCCCAGCTGCAGTGGCGATGCTTGCTATTTTTCAACTTATTGAGGTTCCAGCTAGTGACCTCCAGCTAGCTGGCAGTCTCCCAGCTTCAGTGGAGATGCTTGCTATTTTTCATCTTATTGAGGTTCTAGCTAGTGAGCTCCAGCTAGCTGGCAGTCTCCCAGCTTCAGTGGCGATGCTTGCTAGTGACCTCCAGCTAGCTGGCAGTCTCCCAGCTGCAGTGGCGATGCTTGCTATTTTTCCAATTGTTGAGGTTCCAGCTAGTAATTCCAGCTAGCTGACAGTCTCCCAGCTTCAGTGGGGATGCTTGCTAGTGACCTCCAGCCAGCTGGCAGTCTCCCAGCTACAGTGGAGATTTTTGGTAGTGACCTCCAGCTAGCTTGCAGACTCACGGCATCAGTGGCGTTGCTTGCTAGTGACCTCCAGCTAGCTGGCAGTCTCCCAGCTTCAGTGGAGATGCTTGCTAGTGACCTCCTGCTAGCAGGCAGTCTTCCAGCTTCAGTGGCGATGCTTGCTAGTGACCTCTAACTAGCTGGCAGTCACCCAGCTTCAGTGGCGATGCTTGCTAGTGACCTCCAGCTAGCTGGCAGTCTTCCAGCTTCAGTGGCGATGCTTGCCAGTGACCTCCAGCTAGATGACAGTCTCCCAGCTGCCGTGGCGATGCTTGCTATTTTTCAACTTATTGAGGTTCCAGTGACCTCCAGCTAGCTGGCAGTCTCCCAGCTTCAGTGGCGATGCTTGCTAGTGACCTCCAGCTAGCTGGCAGTCTCCCAGTTTCAGTGGCGATGCTTGCTAGTGACCTTCAGCTAGCTGGCAGTCTTCCTGCTTCAGTGGCAATGCTTGCTAGTGACCTCCAGCTAGATGGTAGTCTCCCACTTTCAGTGGCGATGCTTGCTGTTTTTCAACTTATTGAGGTTCCAACTAGTGTCCTCCGGCTAGCTTGCAGTCTCCCAGCTTCAGTGGCAATGCTTGCTAGTGACCTCCAGCTAGCTGGCAGTCTCCCAGCTTCAGTGGCGATGCTTGCAAGTGACCTCCAGCCAGCTGGCAGTCTTCCAGCTTCAGTGGCGATGCTTGCTAGTGACCTCCAGCTAGATGACAGTCTCCCAGCTGCCGTGGCGATGCTTCCTATTTTTCAACTTATTGAGGTTCCAGTGACCTCCAGCTAGCTGGCAGTCTCCCTGCTTCAGTGGCGATGCTTGCTAGTGACCTCCAGGTAGCTGGCAGTCTTCCAGCTTCAGTGGCCATGCTTTCTAGTGACCTCCAGCTAGATGGCAATCTCCCAGCTGCAGTGGCGATGCTTGCTATTTTTCATCTTTTTGAGGTTCCAGTGACCTCCAGCTAGCTGGCAGTCTCCCAGCTTCAGTGGCGATGCTTGCTAGTGACCTCCAGCTAGCTGGCAGTCTCCCAGTTTCAGTGGCGATGCTTGCTAGTGACCTTCAGCTAGCTGGCAGTCTTCCAGCTTCAGTGGCAATGCTTGCTAGTGACCTCCAGCTAGATGGTAGTCTCCCACTTTCAGTGGCGATGCTTGCTGTTTTTCAACTTATTGAGGTTCCAACTAGTGTCCTCCGGCTAGCTTGCAGTCTCCCAACTTCAGTGGTGATGCTTGCTAGTGACCTCCAGCTAGTTGGCAGTCTCCCAGTTTCAGTGGCGATGCTTGCTAGTGACCTCCAGCTAGCTGGCAGTCTCCCAGCTTCAGTGGCGATGCTTGCAAGTGACCTCCAGCCAGCTGGCAGTCTTCCAGCTTCAGTGGCGATGCTTGCTAGTGACCTCCAGCTAGATGACAGTCTCCCAGCTGCCGTGGCGATGCTTCCTATTTTTCAACTTATTGAGGTTCCAGTGACCTCCAGCTAGCTGGCAGTCTCTTGCTAGTGACCTCCAGCTAGCTGGCAGTCTCCCAGCTTCAGTGGAGATGCTTGCTAGTGACCTCCTGCTAGCAGGCAGTCTCCCAGCCTCAGTGGCGATGCTTGCTAGTGACCTCCAGCTAGCTGGCAGTCTCCCAGCTTCAGTGGAGATGCTTGCTAGTGACCTCCTGCTAGCAGGCAGTCTTCCAGCTTCAGTGGCGATGCTTGCTAGTGACCTCCAGCCAGCTGGCAGTCTTCCAGCTTCAGTGGCGATGCTTGCTAGTGACCTCCAGCTAGATGACAGTCTCCCAGCTGCCGTGGCGATGCTTCCTATTTTTCAACTTATTGAGGTTCCAGCTAGTGTCCTCCAGCTAGCCGGCAGTCTCCCAGCTTGTGGCAATGCTTGCTAGTGACCTCCAGCTAGCTGGCAGTGTCCCAGCTTCAGTGGAAATGCTTGCTAGAGAACTCCTGCTAGCTGACAGTCTCACGGCTTCAGTGGCAATGCTTGCTAGTGACCTCCTGCTAGCTGGCAGTCTTCCAGCTTCAGTGCCGATGCTTGCTAGTGGCCTCCAGCTAGATGACAGTCTCCCAGCTGCAGTGGCGATGCTTGCTATTTTTCAACTTATTGAGGTTCCAGCTAGTGACCTCCAGCTAGCTGGCAGTCTCCCAGCTTCAGTGGAGATGCTTGCTATTTTTCAACTTATTGAGGTTCCAGTGACCTCCTGCTAGCTTGCAGTCTCCCAGCTTCAGTGGCGATGCTTTCTAGTGACCTCCAGCTAGATGGCAATCTCCCAGCTGCAGTGGCGATGCTTGCTATTTTTCATCTTATTGAGGTTCTAGCTAGTGACCTCCAGCTAGCTGGCAGTCTCCCAGCTTCAGTGGCGATGCTTGCAAGTGACCTCCAGCCAGCTGGCAGTCTTCCAGCTTCAGTGGCGATGCTTGCTAGTGACCTCCAGCTAGATGACAGTCTCCCAGCTGCCGTGGCGATGCTTCCTATTTTTCAACTTATTGAGGTTCCAGTGACCTCCAGCTAGCTGGCAGTCTCCCTGCTTCAGTGGCGATGCTTGCTAGTGACCTCCAGGTAGCTGGCAGTCTTCCAGCTTCAGTGGCCATGCTTTCTAGTGACCTCCAGCTAGATGGCAATCTCCCAGCTGCAGTGGCGATGCTTGCTATTTTTCATCTTTTTGAGGTTCCAGTGACCTCCAGCTAGCTGGCAGTCTCCCAGCTTCAGTGGCGATGCTTGCTAGTGACCTCCAGCTAGATGGTAGTCTCCCACTTTCAGTGGCGATGCTTGCTGTTTTTCAACTTATTGAGGTTCCAACTAGTGTCCTCCGGCTAGCTTGCAGTCTCCCAACTTCAGTGGTGATGCTTGCTAGTGACCTCCAGCTAGTTGGCAGTCTCCCAGTTTCAGTGGCGATGCTTGCTAGTGACCTCCAGCTAGCTGGCAGTCTCCCAGCTTCAGTGGCGATGCTTGCAAGTGACCTCCAGCCAGCTGGCAGTCTTCCAGCTTCAGTGGCGATGCTTGCTAGTGACCTCCAGCTAGATGACAGTCTCCCAGCTGCCGTGGCGATGCTTCCTATTTTTCAACTTATTGAGGTTCCAGTGACCTCCAGCTAGCTGGCAGTCTCTTGCTAGTGACCTCCAGCTAGCTGGCAGTCTCCCAGCTTCAGTGGAGATGCTTGCTAGTGACCTCCTGCTAGCAGGCAGTCTCCCAGCCTCAGTGGCGATGCTTGCTAGTGACCTCCAGCTAGCTGGCAGTCTCCCAGCTTCAGTGGAGATGCATGCTAGTGACCTCCTGCTAGCAGGCAGTCTTCCAGCTTCAGTGGCGATGCTTGCTAGTGACCTCCAGCCAGCTGGCAGTCTTCCAGCTTCAGTGGCGATGCTTGCTAGTGACCTCCAGCTAGATGACAGTCTCCCAGCTGCCGTGGCGATGCTTCCTATTTTTCAACTTATTGAGGTTCTAGCTAGTGATCTCCAGCTAGCTGGCAGTCTCCCAGCCTCAGTGGCGATGCTTGCTAGAAACCTCCAGCTAGCTGGCAGTCTCCCAGCTTCAGTTGCGATGCTTGCCAAAGAACTACAGCCAGCTGGCAGTCTCCCAGCTTCAGTGGCGATGCTTGCAAGTGACCTCCAGCTACCAGGCAGTCTTCCAGCTTCAGTGGCAATGCTTGCTAGTGACCTCCAGCTAGCTGGCAGTCTCCCAGCTTCAGTGGCAATGCTTGCTAGTAACCTCCAGCTAGCTGGCAGTGTCCCAGCTTCAGTGGAAATGCTTGCTAGTGAACTCCTGCTAGCTGACAGTCTCACGGCTTCAGTGGCAATGCTTGCTAGTGACCTCCAGCTAGCTGGCAGTCTCCCAGCTTCAGTGGCGATGCTTCCTAGTGACCTCCAGCTAGATGGCAATCTCCCAGGTCCAGTGGCGATGCTTGCTATTTTTCATCTTATTGAGGTTCTAGCTAGTGACCCCCAGCTAGCTGGCAGTCTCCCAGCTTCAGTGGCGATGCTTGCTAGTGACTTCCAGGTAGCTGGCAGTCTCCCAGCTTCATTGGCGATGCTTCCTAGTGACCTCCAGCTAGATGACAGTCTCCCAGCTGCAGTGGCGATGCTTGCTATTTTTCATCTTGTTGAGGTTCTAGCTAGTGATCTCCAGCTAGCTGACAGTCTCCCAGCTTCAGTGGCGATGCTTGCTAGTGACCTCCAGCTAGCTGGCAGTCTTCCAGCTTCAGTGGCGATGCTTGCTAGTGACCTCCAGCTAGATGGCAATCTCCCAGGTGCAGTGGCGATGCTTGCTATTTTTCATCTTTTTGAGGTTCTAGCTAGTGACCTCCAGCTAGCTGGCAGTCTTTCAGCTTCAGTGGCAATGCTTGCTAGTGACCTCCAGTTATATGGCAGCCTCCCAGCTGCAGTGGTGATGCTTGCTATTTTTCATCTTATTGAGGTTCTAGCTAGTGACCCCCAGCTAGCTGGCAGTCTCCCAGCTTCAGTGGCGATGCTTGCTAGTGACCTCCAGCTAGATGACAGTCTCCCAGCTGCAGTGGCGATGCTTGCTATTTTTCATCTTGTTGAGGTTCTAGCTAGTGATCTCCAGCTAGCTGGCAGTCTCCCAGCTTCAGTGGTGATGCTTGCTAGTGACCTCCTGCTAGCAGGCAGTCTCCCAGCTTCAGTGGCAATGCTTGCTAGTAACCTCCAGCTAGCTGGCAGTGTCCCAGCTTCAGTGGAAATGCTTGCTAGTGAACTCCTGCTAGCTGACAGTCTCACGGCTTCAGTGGCAATGCTTGCTAGTGACCTCCAGCTAGCTGGCAGTCTCCCAGCTTCAGTGGCGATGCTTCCTAGTGACCTCCAGCTAGATGACAGTCTCCCAGCTGCAGTGGCGATGCTTGCTATTTTTCATCTTGTTGAGTTTCTAGCTAGTGATCTCCAGCTAGCTGACAGTCTCCCAGCTTCAGTGGCGATGCTTGCTAGTGACCTCCAGCTAGCTGGCAGTCTTCCAGCTTCAGTGGCGATGCTTGCTAGTGACCTCCAGCTAGATGGCAATCTCCCAGGTGCAGTGGCGATGCTTGCTATTTTTCATCTTTTTGAGGTTCTAGCTAGTGACCTCCAGCTAGCTGGCAGTCTTTCAGCTTCAGTGGCAATGCTTGCTAGTGACCTCCAGTTATATGGCAGCCTCCCAGCTGCAGTGGTGATGCTTGCTATTTTTCATCTTATTGAGGTTCTAGCTAGTGACCCCCAGCTAGCTGGCAGTCTCCCAGCTTCAGTGGCGATGCTTGCTAGTGACTTCCAGGTAGCTGGCAGTCTCCCAGCTTTATTGGCGATGCTTCCTAGTGACCTCCAGCTAGATGACAGTCTCCCAGCTGCAGTGGCGATGCTTGCTATTTTTCATCTTGTTGAGGTTCTAGCTAGTGATCTCCAGCTAGCTGGCAGTCTCCCAGCTTCAGTGGTGATGCTTGCTAGTGACCTCCTGCTAGCAGGCAGTGTTCCAGCTTCAGTGGCGATGCTTGCTAGTGACCTCTAGCTAGCTGGCAGTCACCCCGCTTCAGTGGCGATGCTTGCTAGTGACCTCCAGCTAGCCGGCAGTCTCCCTGCTGCAGTGGTGATGCTTGCTATTTTTCATCTTATTGAGGTTCTAGCCAGTGATCTCCAGCTAGCTGGCAGTCTCCCAGCCTCAGTGGCGATGCTTGCTAGTGAACTACAGCCAGCTGGCAGTCTCCCAGCTTCAGTGGCGATGCTTGCTAGTGACCTCCTGCTAGCAGGCTGTCTTCCAACTTCAGTGGCGATGCTTGCTAGTGACCCCCAGCTAGCTGGCAGTCTCCCAGCTTCAGTGGCGATGCTTGCTAGTGACTTCCAGGTAGCTGGCAGTCTCCCAGCTTCAGTGGCGATGCTTCCTAGTGACCTCCAGCTAGATGACAGTCTCCCAGCTGCAGTGGCGATGCTTGCTATTTTTCATCTTGTTGAGGTTCTAGCTAGTGATCTCCAGCTAGCTGGCAGTCTCCCAGCTTCAGTGGAGATGCTTGCTAGTGACCTCCTGCTAGCAGGCAGTCTTCCAGCTTCAGTGGCGATGTTTGCTAGTGACCTCTAGCTAGCTGGCAGTCACCCAGCTTCAGTGGCGATGCTTGCTAGTGACCTCCAGCTAGATGGCAGTCTCCCAGCTGCAGTGGCGATGCTTGCTATTTTTCATCTTATTGAGGTTCTAGCTAGTGATCTCCAGCTAGCTGGCAGTCTCCCAGCCTCAGTGGCGATGCTTGCTAGTGACCTCCAGCTAGCTGGCAGTGTCCCAGCTTCAGTGGAAATGCTTGCTAGTGAACTCCTGCTAGCTGACAGTCTCACGGCTTCAGTGGCAATGCTTGCTAGTGACCTCCTGCTAGCTGGCAGTCTTCCAGCTTCAGTGCCGATGCTTGCTAGTGGCCTCCAGCTAGATGACAGTCTCCCAGCTGCAGTGGCGATGCTTGCTATTTTTCAACTTATTGAGGTTCCAGCTAGTGACCTCCAGCTAGCTGGCAGTCTCCCAGCTTCAGTGGAGATGCTTGCTATTTTTCAACTTATTGAGGTTCCAGTGACCTCCTGCTAGGTTGCAGTCTCCCAGCTGCAGTGGCGATGCTTGCTAGTGACCTCCAGCTAGCTGGCAGTCTCCCAGCTGCAGTGGCGATGCTTGCTATATTTCCAATTGTTGAGGTTCCAGCTAGTAATTCCAGCTAGCTGACAGTCTCCCAGCTTCAGTGGGGATGCTTGCTAGTGACCTCCAGCCAGCTGGCAGTCTCCCAGCTACAGTGGAGATTTTTGGTAGTGACTTCCAGCTAGCTTGCAGACTCACGGCATCAGTGGCGATGCTTGCTAGTGAACTACAGCCAGCTGGCAGTCTCCCAGCTTCAGTGGGGATGCTTGCTAGTGACCTCCTGCTAGCAGGCTGTCTTCCAACTTCAGTGGCGATGCTTGCTAGTGACCCCCAGCTAGCTGGCAGTCTCCCAGCTTCAGTGGCGATGCTTGCTAGTGACTTCCAGGTAGCTGGCAGTCTCCCAGCTTCAGTGGCGATGCTTCCTAGTGACCTCCAGCTAGATGACAGTCTCCCAGCTGCAGTGGCGATGCTTGCTATTTTTCATCTTGTTGAGGTTCTAGCTAGTGATCTCCAGCTAGCTGACAGTCTCCCAGCTTCAGTGGAGATGCTGGCTAGTGACCTCCTGCTAGCAGGCAGTCTTCCAGCTTCAGTGGCGATGTTTGCTAGTGACCTCTAGCTAGCTGGCAGTCACCCAGCTTCAGTGGCGATGCTTGCTAGTGACCTCCAGCTAGATGGCAGTCTCCCAGCTGCAGTGGCGATGCTTCCTATTTTTCATCTTATTGAGGTTCTAGCTAGTGATCTCCAGCTAGCTGGCAGTCTCCCAGCCTCTGTGGCGATGCTTGCTAGTGACCTCCAGCTAGCTGGCAGTCACCCAGCTTCAGTGGAGATGCTTGCTAGTGACCTCCTGCTAGCAGGCAGTCTTCCAGCTTCAGTGGCGATGCTTGCTAGTGACCTCCAGCCAGCTGGCAGTCTTCCAGCTTCAGTGGCGATGCTTCCTAGTGACCTCCAGCTAGATGACAGTCTCCCAGCTGCCGTGGCGATGCTTCCTATTTTTCAACTTATTGAGGTTCCAGCTAGTGTCCTCCAGCTAGCCGGCAGTCTCCCAGCTTGTGGCAATGCTTGCTAGTGACCTCCAGCTAGCTGGCAGTGTCCCAGCTTCAGTGGAAATGCTTGCTAGTGAACTCCTGCTAGCTGACAGTCTCACGGCTTCAGTGGCAATGCTTGCTAGTGACCTCCTGCTAGCTGGCAGTCTTCCAGCTTCAGTGCCGATGCTTGCTAGTGGCCTCCAGCTAGATGACAGTCTCCCAGCTGCAGTGGCGATGCTTGCTATTTTTCAACTTATTGAGGTTCCAGCTAGTGACCTCCAGCTAGCTGGCAGTCTCCCAGCTTCAGTGGAGATGCTTGCTATTTTTCATCTTATTGAGGTTCTAGCTAGTGAGCTCCAGCTAGCTGGCAGTCTCCCAGCTTCAGTGGCGATGCTTGCTAGTGACCTCCAGCTAGCTGGCAGTCTCCCAGCTGCAGTGGCGATGCTTGCTATTTTTCCAATTGTTGAGGTTCCAGCTAGTAATTCCAGCTAGCTGACAGTCTCCCAGCTTCAGTGGGGATGCTTGCTAGTGACCTCCAGCCAGCTGGCAGTCTCCCAGCTACAGTGGAGATTTTTGGTAGTGACCTCCAGCTAGCTTGCAGACTCACGGCATCAGTGGCGTTGCTTGCTAGTGACCTCCAGCTAGCTGGCAGTCTCCCAGCTTCAGTGGAGATGCTTGCTAGTGACCTCCTGCTAGCAGGCAGTCTTCCAGCTTCAGTGGCGATGCTTGCTAGTGACCTCTAACTAGCTGGCAGTCACCCAGCTTCAGTGGCGATGCTTGCTAGTGACCTCCAGCTAGCTGGCAGTCTTCCAGCTTCAGTGGCGATGCTTGCCAGTGACCTCCAGCTAGATGACAGTCTCCCAGCTGCCGTGGCGATGCTTGCTATTTTTCAACTTATTGAGGTTCCAGTGACCTCCAGCTAGCTGGCAGTCTCCCAGCTTCAGTGGCGATGCTTGCTAGTGACCTCCAGCTAGCTGGCAGTCTCCCAGTTTCAGTGGCGATGCTTGCTAGTGACCTTCAGCTAGCTGGCAGTCTTCCTGCTTCAGTGGCAATGCTTGCTAGTGACCTCCAGCTAGATGGTAGTCTCCCACTTTCAGTGGCGATGCTTGCTGTTTTTCAACTTATTGAGGTTCCAACTAGTGTCCTCCGGCTAGCTTGCAGTCTCCCAGCTTCAGTGGCAATGCTTGCTAGTGACCTCCAGCTAGCTGGCAGTCTCCCAGCTTCAGTGGCGATGCTTGCAAGTGACCTCCAGCCAGCTGGCAGTCTTCCAGCTTCAGTGGCGATGCTTGCTAGTGACCTCCAGCTAGATGACAGTCTCCCAGCTGCCGTGGCGATGCTTCCTATTTTTCAACTTATTGAGGTTCCAGTGACCTCCAGCTAGCTGGCAGTCTCCCTGCTTCAGTGGCGATGCTTGCTAGTGACCTCCAGGTAGCTGGCAGTCTTCCAGCTTCAGTGGCCATGCTTTCTAGTGACCTCCAGCTAGATGGCAATCTCCCAGCTGCAGTGGCGATGCTTGCTATTTTTCATCTTTTTGAGGTTCCAGTGACCTCCAGCTAGCTGGCAGTCTCCCAGCTTCAGTGGCGATGCTTGCTAGTGACCTCCAGCTAGCTGGCAGTCTCCCAGTTTCAGTGGCGATGCTTGCTAGTGACCTTCAGCTAGCTGGCAGTCTTCCAGCTTCAGTGGCAATGCTTGCTAGTGACCTCCAGCTAGATGGTAGTCTCCCACTTTCAGTGGCGATGCTTGCTGTTTTTCAACTTATTGAGGTTCCAACTAGTGTCCTCCGGCTAGCTTGCAGTCTCCCAACTTCAGTGGTGATGCTTGCTAGTGACCTCCAGCTAGTTGGCAGTCTCCCAGTTTCAGTGGCGATGCTTGCTAGTGACCTCCAGCTAGCTGGCAGTCTCCCAGCTTCAGTGGCGATGCTTGCAAGTGACCTCCAGCCAGCTGGCAGTCTTCCAGCTTCAGTGGCGATGCTTGCTAGTGACCTCCAGCTAGATGACAGTCTCCCAGCTGCCGTGGCGATGCTTCCTATTTTTCAACTTATTGAGGTTCCAGTGACCTCCAGCTAGCTGGCAGTCTCTTGCTAGTGACCTCCAGCTAGCTGGCAGTCTCCCAGCTTCAGTGGAGATGCTTGCTAGTGACCTCCTGCTAGCAGGCAGTCTCCCAGCCTCAGTGGCGATGCTTGCTAGTGACCTCCAGCTAGCTGGCAGTCTCCCAGCTTCAGTGGAGATGCTTGCTAGTGACCTCCTGCTAGCAGGCAGTCTTCCAGCTTCAGTGGCGATGCTTGCTAGTGACCTCCAGCCAGCTGGCAGTCTTCCAGCTTCAGTGGCGATGCTTGCTAGTGACCTCCAGCTAGATGACAGTCTCCCAGCTGCCGTGGCGATGCTTCCTATTTTTCAACTTATTGAGGTTCCAGCTAGTGTCCTCCAGCTAGCCGGCAGTCTCCCAGCTTGTGGCAATGCTTGCTAGTGACCTCCAGCTAGCTGGCAGTGTCCCAGCTTCAGTGGAAATGCTTGCTAGAGAACTCCTGCTAGCTGACAGTCTCACGGCTTCAGTGGCAATGCTTGCTAGTGACCTCCTGCTAGCTGGCAGTCTTCCAGCTTCAGTGCCGATGCTTGCTAGTGGCCTCCAGCTAGATGACAGTCTCCCAGCTGCAGTGGCGATGCTTGCTATTTTTCAACTTATTGAGGTTCCAGCTAGTGACCTCCAGCTAGCTGGCAGTCTCCCAGCTTCAGTGGAGATGCTTGCTATTTTTCAACTTATTGAGGTTCCAGTGACCTCCTGCTAGCTTGCAGTCTCCCAGCTTCAGTGGCGATGCTTTCTAGTGACCTCCAGCTAGATGGCAATCTCCCAGCTGCAGTGGCGATGCTTGCTATTTTTCATCTTATTGAGGTTCTAGCTAGTGACCTCCAGCTAGCTGGCAGTCTCCCAGCTTCAGTGGCGATGCTTGCAAGTGACCTCCAGCCAGCTGGCAGTCTTCCAGCTTCAGTGGCGATGCTTGCTAGTGACCTCCAGCTAGATGACAGTCTCCCAGCTGCCGTGGCGATGCTTCCTATTTTTCAACTTATTGAGGTTCCAGTGACCTCCAGCTAGCTGGCAGTCTCCCTGCTTCAGTGGCGATGCTTGCTAGTGACCTCCAGGTAGCTGGCAGTCTTCCAGCTTCAGTGGCCATGCTTTCTAGTGACCTCCAGCTAGATGGCAATCTCCCAGCTGCAGTGGCGATGCTTGCTATTTTTCATCTTTTTGAGGTTCCAGTGACCTCCAGCTAGCTGGCAGTCTCCCAGCTTCAGTGGCGATGCTTGCTAGTGACCTCCAGCTAGATGGTAGTCTCCCACTTTCAGTGGCGATGCTTGCTGTTTTTCAACTTATTGAGGTTCCAACTAGTGTCCTCCGGCTAGCTTGCAGTCTCCCAACTTCAGTGGTGATGCTTGCTAGTGACCTCCAGCTAGTTGGCAGTCTCCCAGTTTCAGTGGCGATGCTTGCTAGTGACCTCCAGCTAGCTGGCAGTCTCCCAGCTTCAGTGGCGATGCTTGCAAGTGACCTCCAGCCAGCTGGCAGTCTTCCAGCTTCAGTGGCGATGCTTGCTAGTGACCTCCAGCTAGATGACAGTCTCCCAGCTGCCGTGGCGATGCTTCCTATTTTTCAACTTATTGAGGTTCCAGTGACCTCCAGCTAGCTGGCAGTCTCTTGCTAGTGACCTCCAGCTAGCTGGCAGTCTCCCAGCTTCAGTGGAGATGCTTGCTAGTGACCTCCTGCTAGCAGGCAGTCTCCCAGCCTCAGTGGCGATGCTTGCTAGTGACCTCCAGCTAGCTGGCAGTCTCCCAGCTTCAGTGGAGATGCATGCTAGTGACCTCCTGCTAGCAGGCAGTCTTCCAGCTTCAGTGGCGATGCTTGCTAGTGACCTCCAGCCAGCTGGCAGTCTTCCAGCTTCAGTGGCGTTGCTTGCTAGTGACCTCCAGCTAGATGACAGTCTCCCAGCTGCCGTGGCGATGCTTCCTATTTTTCAACTTATTGAGGTTCCAGCTAGTGTCCTCCAGCTAGCCGGCAGTCTCCCAGCTTGTGGCAATGCTTGCTAGTGACCTCCAGCTAGCTGGCAGTGTCCCAGCTTCAGTGGAAATGCTTGCTAGTGAACTCCTGCTAGCTGACAGTCTCACGGCTTCAGTGGCAATGCTTGCTAGTGACCTCCTGCTAGCTGGCAGTCTTCCAGCTTCAGTGCCGATGCTTGCTAGTGGCCTCCAGCTAGATGACAGTCTCCCAGCTGCAGTGGCGATGCTTGCTATTTTTCAACTTATTGAGGTTCCAGCTAGTGACCTCCAGCTAGCTGGCAGTCTCCCAGCTTCAGTGGAGATGCTTGCTATTTTTCAACTTATTGAGGTTCCAGTGACCTCCTGCTAGCTTGCAGTCTCCCAGCTTCAGTGGCGATGCTTTCTAGTGACCTCCAGCTAGATGGCAATCTCCCAGCTGCAGTGGCGATGCTTGCTATTTTTCATCTTATTGAGGTTCTAGCTAGTGACCTCCAGCTAGCTGGCAGTCTCCCAGCTTCAGTGGCGATGCTTGCAAGTGACCTCCAGCCAGCTGGCAGTCTTCCAGCTTCAGTGGCGATGCTTGCTAGTGACCTCCAGCTAGATGACAGTCTCCCAGCTGCCGTGGCGATGCTTCCTATTTTTCAACTTATTGAGGTTCCAGTGACCTCCAGCTAGCTGGCAGTCTCCCTGCTTCAGTGGCGATGCTTGCTAGTGACCTCCAGGTAGCTGGCAGTCTTCCAGCTTCAGTGGCCATGCTTTCTAGTGACCTCCAGCTAGATGGCAATCTCCCAGCTGCAGTGGCGATGCTTGCTATTTTTCATCTTTTTGAGGTTCCAGTGACCTCCAGCTAGCTGGCAGTCTCCCAGCTTCAGTGGCGATGCTTGCTAGTGACCTCCAGCTAGCTGGCAGTCTCCCAGTTTCAGTGGCGATGCTTGCTAGTGACCTCCAGCTAGCTGGCAGTCTTCCAGCTTCAGTGGCAATGCTTGCTAGTGACCTCCAGCTAGATGGTAGTCTCCCACTTTCAGTGGCGATGCTTGCTGTTTTTCAACTTATTGAGGTTCCAACTAGTGTCCTCCGGCTAGCTTGCAGTCTCCCAACTTCAGTGGTGATGCTTGCTAGTGACCTCCAGCTAGTTGGCAGTCTCCCAGTTTCAGTGGCGATGCTTGCTAGTGACCTCCAGCTAGCTGGCAGTCTCCCAGCTTCAGTGGCGATGCTTGCAAGTGACCTCCAGCCAGCTGGCAGTCTTCCAGCTTCAGTGGCGATGCTTGCTAGTGACCTCCAGCTAGATGACAGTCTCCCAGCTGCCATGGCGATGCTTCCTATTTTTCAACTTATTGAGGTTCCAGTGACCTCCAGCTAGCTGGCAGTCTCTTGCTAGTGACCTCCAGCTAGCTGGCAGTCTCCCAGCTTCAGTGGAGATGCTTGCTAGTGACCTCCTGCTAGGAGGCAGTCTCCCAGCCTCAGTGGCGATGCTTGCTAGTGACCTCCAGCTAGCTGGCAGTCTCCCAGCTTCAGTGGAGATGCTTGCTAGTGACCTCCTGCTAGCAGGCAGTCTTCCAGCTTCAGTGGCGATGCTTGCTAGTGACCTCCAGCCAGCTGGCAGTCTTCCAGCTTCAGTGGCGATGCTTGCTAGTGACCTCCAGCTAGATGACAGTCTCCCGGCTGCCGTGGCGATGCTTCCTATTTTTCAACTTATTGAGGTTCCAGCTAGTGTCCTCCAGCTAGCCGGCAGTCTCCCAGCTTGTGGCAATGCTTGCTAGTGACCTCCAGCTAGCTGGCAGTGTCCCAGCTTCAGTGGAAATGCTTGCTAGTGAACTCCTGCTAGCTGACAGTCTCACGGCTTCAGTGGCAATGCTTGCTAGTGACCTCCTGCTAGCTGGCAGTCTTCCAGCTTCAGTGCCGATGCTTGCTAGTGACCTCCAGCTAGATGGTAGTCTCCCACTTTCAGTGGCGATGCTTGCTGTTTTTCAACTTATTGAGGTTCCAACTAGTGTCCTCCGGCTAGCTTGCAGTCTCCCAACTTCAGTGGTGATGCTTGCTAGTGACCTCCAGCTAGTTGGCAGTCTCCCAGTTTCAGTGGCGATGCTTGCTAGTGACCTCCAGCTAGCTGGCAGTCTCCCAGCTTCAGTGGCGATGCTTGCAAGTGACCTCCAGCCAGCTGGCAGTCTCCCAGCTACAGTGGAGATTTTTGGTAGTGACTTCCAGCTAGCTTGCAGACTCACGGCATCAGTGGCGATGCTTGCTAGTGAACTACAGCCAGCTGGCAGTCTCCCAGCTTCAGTGGGGATGCTTGCTAGTGACCTCCTGCTAGCAGGCTGTCTTCCAACTTCAGTGGCGATGCTTGCTAGTGACCCCCAGCTAGCTGGCAGTCTCCCAGCTTCAGTGGCGATGCTTGCTAGTGACTTCCAGGTAGCTGGCAGTCTCCCAGCTTCAGTGGCGATGCTTCCTAGTGACCTCCAGCTAGATGACAGTCTCCCAGCTGCAGTGGCGATGCTTGCTATTTTTCATCTTGTTGAGGTTCTAGCTAGTGATCTCCAGCTAGCTGGCAGTCTCCCAGCTTCAGTGGAGATGCTGGCTAGTGACCTCCTGCTAGCAGGCAGTCTTCCAGCTTCAGTGGCGATGTTTGCTAGTGACCTCTAGCTAGCTGGCAGTCACCCAGCTTCAGTGGCGATGCTTGCTAGTGACCTCCAGCTAGATGGCAGTCTCCCAGCTGCAGTGGCGATGCTTCCTATTTTTCATCTTATTGAGGTTCTAGCTAGTGACCTCCAGCTAGCTGGCAGTCTCCCAGCTTCAGTGGCGATGCTTGCAAGTGACCTCCAGCCAGCTGGCAGTCTTCCAGCTTCAGTGGCGATGCTTGCTAGTGACCTCCAGCTAGATGACAGTCTCCCAGCTGCCGTGGCGATGCTTCCTATTTTTCAACTTATTGAGGTTCCAGTGACCTCCAGCTAGCTGGCAGTCTCCCTGCTTCAGTGGCGATGCTTGCTAGTGACCTCCAGGTAGCTGGCAGTCTTCCAGCTTCAGTGGCCATGCTTTCTAGTGACCTCCAGCTAGATGGCAATCTCCCAGCTGCAGTGGCGATGCTTGCTATTTTTCATCTTTTTGAGGTTCCAGTGACCTCCAGCTAGCTGGCAGTCTCCCAGCTTCAGTGGCGATGCTTGCTAGTGACCTCCAGCTAGATGGTAGTCTCCCACTTTCAGTGGCGATGCTTGCTGTTTTTCAACTTATTGAGGTTCCAACTAGTGTCCTCCGGCTAGCTTGCAGTCTCCCAACTTCAGTGGTGATGCTTGCTAGTGACCTCCAGCTAGTTGGCAGTCTCCCAGTTTCAGTGGCGATGCTTGCTAGTGACCTCCAGCTAGCTGGCAGTCTCCCAGCTTCAGTGGCGATGCTTGCAAGTGACCTCCAGCCAGCTGGCAGTCTTCCAGCTTCAGTGGCGATGCTTGCTAGTGACCTCCAGCTAGATGACAGTCTCCCAGCTGCCGTGGCGATGCTTCCTATTTTTCAACTTATTGAGGTTCCAGTGACCTCCAGCTAGCTGGCAGTCTCTTGCTAGTGACCTCCAGCTAGCTGGCAGTCTCCCAGCTTCAGTGGAGATGCTTGCTAGTGACCTCCTGCTAGCAGGCAGTCTCCCAGCCTCAGTGGCGATGCTTGCTAGTGACCTCCAGCCAGCTGGCAGTCTTCCAGCTTCAGTGGCGATGCTTGCTAGTGACCTCCAGCTAGATGACAGTCTCCCAGCTGCCGTGGCGATGCTTCCTATTTTTCAACTTATTGAGGTTCCAGTGACCTCCAGCTAGCTGGCAGTCTCCCTGCTTCAGTGGCGATGCTTGCTAGTGACCTCCAGGTAGCTGGCAGTCTTCCAGCTTCAGTGGCCATGCTTTCTAGTGACCTCCAGCTAGATGGCAATCTCCCAGCTGCAGTGGCGATGCTTGCTATTTTTCATCTTTTTGAGGTTCCAGTGACCTCCAGCTAGCTGGCAGTCTCCCAGCTTCAGTGGCGATGCTTGCTAGTGACCTCCAGCTAGCTGGCAGTCTCCCAGTTTCAGTGGCGATGCTTGCTAGTGACCTTCAGCTAGCTGGCAGTCTTCCAGCTTCAGTGGCAATGCTTGCTAGTGACCTCCAGCTAGATGGTAGTCTCCCACTTTCAGTGGCGATGCTTGCTGTTTTTCAACTTATTGAGGTTCCAACTAGTGTCCTCCGGCTAGCTTGCAGTCTCCCAACTTCAGTGGTGATGCTTGCTAGTGACCTCCAGCTAGTTGGCAGTCTCCCAGTTTCAGTGGCGATGCTTGCTAGTGACCTCCAGCTAGCTGGCAGTCTCCCAGCTTCAGTGGCGATGCTTGCAAGTGACCTCCAGCCAGCTGGCAGTCTTCCAGCTTCAGTGGCGATGCTTGCTAGTGACCTCCAGCTAGATGACAGTCTCCCAGCTGCCATGGCGATGCTTCCTATTTTTCAACTTATTGAGGTTCCAGTGACCTCCAGCTAGCTGGCAGTCTCTTGCTAGTGACCTCCAGCTAGCTGGCAGTCTCCCAGCTTCAGTGGAGATGCTTGCTAGTGACCTCCTGCTAGGAGGCAGTCTCCCAGCCTCAGTGGCGATGCTTGCTAGTGACCTCCAGCTAGCTGGCAGTCTCCCAGCTTCAGTGGAGATGCTTGCTAGTGACCTCCTGCTAGCAGGCAGTCTTCCAGCTTCAGTGGCGATGCTTGCTAGTGACCTCCAGCCAGCTGGCAGTCTTCCAGCTTCAGTGGCGATGCTTGCTAGTGACCTCCAGCTAGATGACAGTCTCCCGGCTGCCGTGGCGATGCTTCCTATTTTTCAACTTATTGAGGTTCCAGCTAGTGTCCTCCAGCTTCAGTCTTCCAGCTTCAGTGGCGATGTTTGCTAGTGACCTCTAGCTAGCTGGCAGTCACCCAGCTTCAGTGGCGATGCTTGCTAGTGACCTCCAGCTAGATGGCAGTCTCCCAGCTGCAGTGGCGATGCTTCCTATTTTTCATCTTATTGAGGTTCTAGCTAGTGATCTCCAGCTAGCTGGCAGTCTCCCAGCCTCAGTGGCGATGCTTGCTAGTGACCTCCAGCTAGCTGGCAGTCACCCAGCTTCAGTGGAGATGCTTGCTAGTGACCTCCTGCTAGCAGGCAGTCTTCCAGCTTCAGTGGCGATGCTTGCTAGTGACCTCCAGCCAGCTGGCAGTCTTCCAGCTTCAGTGGCGATGCTTCCTAGTGACCTCCAGCTAGATGACAGTCTCCCAGCTGCCGTGGCGATGCTTCCTATTTTTCAACTTATTGAGGTTCCAGCTAGTGTCCTCCAGCTAGCCGGCAGTCTCCCAGCTTGTGGCAATGCTTGCTAGTGACCTCCAGCTAGCTGGCAGTGTCCCAGCTTCAGTGGAAATGCTTGCTAGTGAACTCCTGCTAGCTGACAGTCTCACGGCTTCAGTGGCAATGCTTGCTAGTGACCTCCTGCTAGCTGGCAGTCTTCCAGCTTCAGTGCCGATGCTTGCTAGTGGCCTCCAGCTAGATGACAGTCTCCCAGCTGCAGTGGCGATGCTTGCTATTTTTCAACTTATTGAGGTTCCAGCTAGTGACCTCCAGCTAGCTGGCAGTCTCCCAGCTTCAGTGGAGATGCTTGCTATTTTTCATCTTATTGAGGTTCTAGCTAGTGAGCTCCAGCTGGCTGGCAGTCTCCCAGCTTCAGTGGCGATGCTTGCTAGTGACCTCCAGCTAGCTGGCAGTCTCCCAGCTGCAGTGGCGATGCTTGCTATTTTTCCAATTGTTGAGGTTCCAGCTAGTAATTCCAGCTAGCTGACAGTCTCCCAGCTTCAGTGGGGATGCTTGCTAGTGACCTCCAGCCAGCTGGCAGTCTCCCAGCTACAGTGGAGATTTTTGGTAGTGACCTCCAGCTAGCTTGCAGACTCACGGCATCAGTGGCGTTGCTTGCTAGTGACCTCCAGCTAGCTGGCAGTCTCCCAGCTTCAGTGGAGATGCTTGCTAGTGACCTCCTGCTAGCAGGCAGTCTTCCAGCTTCAGTGGCGATGCTTGCTAGTGACCTCTAACTAGCTGGCAGTCACCCAGCTTCAGTGGCGATGCTTGCTAGTGACCTCCAGCTAGCTGGCAGTCTTCCAGCTTCAGTGGCGATGCTTGCCAGTGACCTCCAGCTAGATGACAGTCTCCCAGCTGCCGTGGCGATGCTTGCTATTTTTCAACTTATTGAGGTTCCAGTGACCTCCAGCTAGCTGGCAGTCTCCCAGCTTCAGTGGCGATGCTTGCTAGTGACCTCCAGCTAGCTGGCAGTCTCCCAGTTTCAGTGGCGATGCTTGCTAGTGACCTTCAGCTAGCTGGCAGTCTTCCTGCTTCAGTGGCAATGCTTGCTAGTGACCTCCAGCTAGATGGTAGTCTCCCACTTTCAGTGGCGATGCTTGCTGTTTTTCAACTTATTGAGGTTCCAACTAGTGTCCTCCGGCTAGCTTGCAGTCTCCCAGCTTCAGTGGCAATGCTTGCTAGTGACCTCCAGCTAGCTGGCAGTCTCCCAGCTTCAGTGGCGATGCTTGCAAGTGACCTCCAGCCAGCTGGCAGTCTTCCAGCTTCAGTGGCGATGCTTGCTAGTGACCTCCAGCTAGATGACAGTCTCCCAGCTGCCGTGGCGATGCTTCCTATTTTTCAACTTATTGAGGTTCCAGTGACCTCCAGCTAGCTGGCAGTCTCCCTGCTTCAGTGGCGATGCTTGCTAGTGACCTCCAGGTAGCTGGCAGTCTTCCAGCTTCAGTGGCCATGCTTTCTAGTGACCTCCAGCTAGATGGCAATCTCCCAGCTGCAGTGGCGATGCTTGCTATTTTTCATCTTTTTGAGGTTCCAGTGACCTCCAGCTAGCTGGCAGTCTCCCAGCTTCAGTGGCGATGCTTGCTAGTGACCTCCAGCTAGCTGGCAGTCTCCCAGTTTCAGTGGCGATGCTTGCTAGTGACCTTCAGCTAGCTGGCAGTCTTCCAGCTTCAGTGGCAATGCTTGCTAGTGACCTCCAGCTAGATGGTAGTCTCCCACTTTCAGTGGCGATGCTTGCTGTTTTTCAACTTATTGAGGTTCCAACTAGTGTCCTCCGGCTAGCTTGCAGTCTCCCAACTTCAGTGGTGATGCTTGCTAGTGACCTCCAGCTAGTTGGCAGTCTCCCAGTTTCAGTGGCGATGCTTGCTAGTGACCTCCAGCTAGCTGGCAGTCTCCCAGCTTCAGTGGCGATGCTTGCAAGTGACCTCCAGCCAGCTGGCAGTCTTCCAGCTTCAGTGGCGATGCTTGCTAGTGACCTCCAGCTAGATGACAGTCTCCCAGCTGCCGTGGCGATGCTTCCTATTTTTCAACTTATTGAGGTTCCAGTGACCTCCAGCTAGCTGGCAGTCTCTTGCTAGTGACCTCCAGCTAGCTGGCAGTCTCCCAGCTTCAGTGGAGATGCTTGCTAGTGACCTCCTGCTAGCAGGCAGTCTCCCAGCCTCAGTGGCGATGCTTGCTAGTGACCTCCAGCTAGCTGGCAGTCTCCCAGCTTCAGTGGAGATGCTTGCTAGTGACCTCCTGCTAGCAGGCAGTCTTCCAGCTTCAGTGGCGATGCTTGCTAGTGACCTCCAGCCAGCTGGCAGTCTTCCAGCTTCAGTGGCGATGCTTGCTAGTGACCTCCAGCTAGATGACAGTCTCCCAGCTGCCGTGGCGATGCTTCCTATTTTTCAACTTATTGAGGTTCCAGCTAGTGTCCTCCAGCTAGCCGGCAGTCTCCCAGCTTGTGGCAATGCTTGCTAGTGACCTCCAGCTAGCTGGCAGTGTCCCAGCTTCAGTGGAAATGCTTGCTAGTGAACTCCTGCTAGCTGACAGTCTCACGGCTTCAGTGGCAATGCTTGCTAGTGACCTCCTGCTAGCTGGCAGTCTTCCAGCTTCAGTGCCGATGCTTGCTAGTGGCCTCCAGCTAGATGACAGTCTCCCAGCTGCAGTGGCGATGCTTGCTATTTTTCAACTTATTGAGGTTCCAGCTAGTGACCTCCAGCTAGCTGGCAGTCTCCCAGCTTCAGTGGAGATGCTTGCTATTTTTCAACTTATTGAGGTTCCAGTGACCTCCTGCTAGCTTGCAGTCTCCCAGCTTCAGTGGCGATGCTTTCTAGTGACCTCCAGCTAGATGGCAATCTCCCAGCTGCAGTGGCGATGCTTGCTATTTTTCATCTTATTGAGGTTCTAGCTAGTGACCTCCAGCTAGCTGGCAGTCTCCCAGCTTCAGTGGCGATGCTTGCAAGTGACCTCCAGCCAGCTGGCAGTCTTCCAGCTTCAGTGGCGATGCTTGCTAGTGACCTCCAGCTAGATGACAGTCTCCCAGCTGCCGTGGCGATGCTTCCTATTTTTCAACTTATTGAGGTTCCAGTGACCTCCAGCTAGCTGGCAGTCTCCCTGCTTCAGTGGCGATGCTTGCTAGTGACCTCCAGGTAGCTGGCAGTCTTCCAGCTTCAGTGGCCATGCTTTCTAGTGACCTCCAGCTAGATGGCAATCTCCCAGCTGCAGTGGCGATGCTTGCTATTTTTCATCTTTTTGAGGTTCCAGTGACCTCCAGCTAGCTGGCAGTCTCCCAGCTTCAGTGGCGATGCTTGCTAGTGACCTCCAGCTAGATGGTAGTCTCCCACTTTCAGTGGCGATGCTTGCTGTTTTTCAACTTATTGAGGTTCCAACTAGTGTCCTCCGGCTAGCTTGCAGTCTCCCAACTTCAGTGGTGATGCTTGCTAGTGACCTCCAGCTAGTTGGCAGTCTCCCAGTTTCAGTGGCGATGCTTGCTAGTGACCTCCAGCTAGCTGGCAGTCTCCCAGCTTCAGTGGCGATGCTTGCAAGTGACCTCCAGCCAGCTGGCAGTCTTCCAGCTTCAGTGGCGATGCTTGCTAGTGACCTCCAGCTAGATGACAGTCTCCCAGCTGCCGTGGCGATGCTTCCTATTTTTCAACTTATTGAGGTTCCAGTGACCTCCAGCTAGCTGGCAGTCTCTTGCTAGTGACCTCCAGCTAGCTGGCAGTCTCCCAGCTTCAGTGGAGATGCTTGCTAGTGACCTCCTGCTAGCAGGCAGTCTCCCAGCCTCAGTGGCGATGCTTGCTAGTGACCTCCAGCTAGCTGGCAGTCTCCCAGCTTCAGTGGAGATGCATGCTAGTGACCTCCTGCTAGCAGGCAGTCTTCCAGCTTCAGTGGCGATGCTTGCTAGTGACCTCCAGCCAGCTGGCAGTCTTCCAGCTTCAGTGGCGATGCTTGCTAGTGACCTCCAGCTAGATGACAGTCTCCCAGCTGCCGTGGCGATGCTTCCTATTTTTCAACTTATTGAGGTTCCAGCTAGTGTCCTCCAGCTAGCCGGCAGTCTCCCAGCTTGTGGCAATGCTTGCTAGTGACCTCCAGCTAGCTGGCAGTGTCCCAGCTTCAGTGGAAATGCTTGCTAGTGAACTCCTGCTAGCTGACAGTCTCACGGCTTCAGTGGCAATGCTTGCTAGTGACCTCCTGCTAGCTGGCAGTCTTCCAGCTTCAGTGCCGATGCTTGCTAGTGGCCTCCAGCTAGATGACAGTCTCCCAGCTGCAGTGGCGATGCTTGCTATTTTTCAACTTATTGAGGTTCCAGCTAGTGACCTCCAGCTAGCTGGCAGTCTCCCAGCTTCAGTGGAGATGCTTGCTATTTTTCAACTTATTGAGGTTCCAGTGACCTCCTGCTAGCTTGCAGTCTCCCAGCTTCAGTGGCGATGCTTTCTAGTGACCTCCAGCTAGATGGCAATCTCCCAGCTGCAGTGGCGATGCTTGCTATTTTTCATCTTATTGAGGTTCTAGCTAGTGACCTCCAGCTAGCTGGCAGTCTCCCAGCTTCAGTGGCGATGCTTGCAAGTGACCTCCAGCCAGCTGGCAGTCTTCCAGCTTCAGTGGCGATGCTTGCTAGTGACCTCCAGCTAGATGACAGTCTCCCAGCTGCCGTGGCGATGCTTCCTATTTTTCAACTTATTGAGGTTCCAGTGACCTCCAGCTAGCTGGCAGTCTCCCTGCTTCAGTGGCGATGCTTGCTAGTGACCTCCAGGTAGCTGGCAGTCTTCCAGCTTCAGTGGCCATGCTTTCTAGTGACCTCCAGCTAGATGGCAATCTCCCAGCTGCAGTGGCGATGCTTGCTATTTTTCATCTTTTTGAGGTTCCAGTGACCTCCAGCTAGCTGGCAGTCTCCCAGCTTCAGTGGCGATGCTTGCTAGTGACCTCCAGCTAGCTGGCAGTCTCCCAGTTTCAGTGGCGATGCTTGCTAGTGACCTTCAGCTAGCTGGCAGTCTTCCAGCTTCAGTGGCAATGCTTGCTAGTGACCTCCAGCTAGATGGTAGTCTCCCACTTTCAGTGGCGATGCTTGCTGTTTTTCAACTTATTGAGGTTCCAACTAGTGTCCTCCGGCTAGCTTGCAGTCTCCCAACTTCAGTGGTGATGCTTGCTAGTGACCTCCAGCTAGTTGGCAGTCTCCCAGTTTCAGTGGCGATGCTTGCTAGTGACCTCCAGCTAGCTGGCAGTCTCCCAGCTTCAGTGGCGATGCTTGCAAGTGACCTCCAGCCAGCTGGCAGTCTTCCAGCTTCAGTGGCGATGCTTGCTAGTGACCTCCAGCTAGATGACAGTCTCCCAGCTGCCGTGGCGATGCTTCCTATTTTTCAACTTATTGAGGTTCCAGTGACCTCCAGCTAGCTGGCAGTCTCTTGCTAGTGACCTCCAGCTAGCTGGCAGTCTCCCAGCTTCAGTGGAGATGCTTGCTAGTGACCTCCTGCTAGGAGGCAGTCTCCCAGCCTCAGTGGCGATGCTTGCTAGTGACCTCCAGCTAGCTGGCAGTCTCCCAGCTTCAGTGGAGATGCTTGCTAGTGACCTCCTGCTAGCAGGCAGTCTTCCAGCTTCAGTGGCGATGCTTGCTAGTGACCTCCAGCCAGCTGGCAGTCTTCCAGCTTCAGTGGCGATGCTTGCTAGTGACCTCCAGCTAGATGACAGTCTCCCGGCTGCCGTGGCGATGCTTCCTATTTTTCAACTTATTGAGGTTCCAGCTAGTGTCCTCCAGCTAGCCGGCAGTCTCCCAGCTTGTGGCAATGCTTGCTAGTGACCTCCAGCTAGCTGGCAGTGTCCCAGCTTCAGTGGAAATGCTTGCTAGTGAACTCCTGCTAGCTGACAGTCTCACGGCTTCAGTGGCAATGCTTGCTAGTGACCTCCTGCTAGCTGGCAGTCTTCCAGCTTCAGTGCCGATGCTTGCTAGTGGCCTCCAGCTAGATGACAGTCTCCCAGCTGCAGTGGCGATGCTTGCTATTTTTCAACTTATTGAGGTTCCACCTACTGACCTCCAGCTAGCTGGCAGTCTCCCAGCTTCAGTGGAGATGCTTGCTATTTTTCAACTTATTGAGGTTCCAGTGACCTCCTGCTAGCTTGCAGTCTCCCAGCTTCAGTGGCGATGCTTTCTAGTGACCTCCAGCTAGATGGCAATCTCCCAGCTGCAGTGGCGATGCTTGCTATTTTTCATCTTATTGAGGTTCTAGCTAGTGACCTCCAGCTAGCTGGCAGTCTCCCAGCTTCAGTGGCGATGCTTGCAAGTGACCTCCAGCCAGCTGGCAGTCTTCCAGCTTCAGTGGCGATGCTTGCTAGTGACCTCCAGCTAGATGACAGTCTCCCAGCTGCCGTGGCGATGCTTCCTATTTTTCAACTTATTGAGGTTCCAGTGACCTCCAGCTAGCTGGCAGTCTCCCTGCTTCAGTGGCGATGCTTGCTAGTGACCTCCAGGTAGCTGGCAGTCTTCCAGCTTCAGTGGCCATGCTTTCTAGTGACCTCCAGCTAGATGGCAATCTCCCAGCTGCAGTGGCGATGCTTGCTATTTTTCATCTTTTTGAGGTTCCAGTGACCTCCAGCTAGCTGGCAGTCTCCCAGCTTCAGTGGCGATGCTTGCTAGTGACCTCCAGCTAGCTGGCAGTCTCCCAGTTTCAGTGGCGATGCTTGCTAGTGACCTTCAGCTAGCTGGCAGTCTTCCAGCTTCAGTGGCAATGCTTGCTAGTGACCTCCAGCTAGATGGTAGTCTCCCACTTTCAGTGGCGATGCTTGCTGTTTTTCAACTTATTGAGGTTCCAACTAGTGTCCTCCGGCTAGCTTGCAGTCTCCCAACTTCAGTGGTGATGCTTGCTAGTGACCTCCAGCTAGTTGGCAGTCTCCCAGTTTCAGTGGCGATGCTTGCTAGTGACCTCCAGCTAGCTGGCAGTCTCCCAGCTTCAGTGGCGATGCTTGCAAGTGACCTCCAGCCAGCTGGCAGTCTTCCAGCTTCAGTGGCGATGCTTGCTAGTGACCTCCACCTAGATGACAGTCTCCCAGCTGCCGTGGCGATGCTTCCTATTTTTCAACTTATTGAGGTTCCAGTGACCTCCAGCTAGCTGGCAGTCTCTTGCTAGTGACCTCCAGCTAGCTGGCAGTCTCCCAGCTTCAGTGGAGATGCTTGCTAGTGACCTCCTGCTAGCAGGCAGTCTCCCAGCCTCAGTGGCGATGCTTGCTAGTGACCTCCAGCTAGCTGGCAGTCTCCCAGCTTCAGTGGAGATGCTTGCTAGTGACCTCCTGCTAGCAGGCAGTCTTCCAGCTTGAGTGGCGATGCTTGCTAGTGACCTCCAGCCAGCTGGCAGTCTTCCAGCTTCAGTGGCGATGCTTGCTAGTGACCTCCAGCTAGATGACAGTCTCCCAGCTGCCGTGGCGATGCTTCCTATTTTTCAACTTATTGAGGTTCCAGCTAGTGTCCTCCAGCTAGCCGGCAGTCTCCCAGCTTGTGGCAATGCTTGCTAGTGACCTCCAGCTAGCTGGCAGTGTCCCAGCTTCAGTGGAAATGCTTGCTAGTGAACTCCTGCTAGCTGACAGTCTCACGGCTTCAGTGGCAATGCTTGCTAGTGACCTCCTGCTAGCTGGCAGTCTTCCAGCTTCAGTGCCGATGCTTGCTAGTGGCCTCCAGCTAGATGACAGTCTCCCAGCTGCAGTGGCGATGCTTGCTATTTTTCAACTTATTGAGGTTCCAGCTAGTGACCTCCAGCTAGCTGGCAGTCTCCCAGCTTCAGTGGAGATGCTTGCTATTTTTCAACTTATTGAGGTTCCAGTGACCTCCTGCTAGCTTGCAGTCTCCCAGCTTCAGTGGCGATGCTTTCTAGTGACCTCCAGCTAGATGGCAATCTCCCAGCTGCAGTGGCGATGCTTGCTATTTTTCATCTTATTGAGGTTCTAGCTAGTGAGCTCCAGCTAGCTGGCAGTCTCCCAGCTTCAGTGGCGATGCTTGCTATTTTTCCAATTGTTGAGGTTCCAGCTAGTAATTCCAGCTAGCTGACAGTCTCCCAGCTTCAGTGGGGATGCTTGCTAGTGACCTCCAGCCAGCTGGCAGTCTCCCAGCTACAGTGGAGATTTTTGGTAGTGACCTCCAGCTAGCTTGCAGACTCACGGCATCAGTGGCGTTGCTTGCTAGTGACCTCCAGCTAGCTGGCAGTCTCCCAGCTTCAGTGGAGATGCTTGCTAGTGACCTCCTGCTAGCAGGCAGTCTTCCAGCTTCAGTGGCGATGCTTGCTAGTGACCTCTAACTAGCTGGCAGTCACCCAGCTTCAGTGGCGATGCTTGCTAGTGACCTCCAGCAAGCTGGCAGTCTTCCAGCTTCAGTGGCGATGCTTGCCAGTGACCTCCAGCTAGATGACAGTCTCCCAGCTGCCGTGGCGATGCTTGCTATTTTTCAACTTATTGAGGTTCCAGTGACCTCCAGCTAGCTGGCAGTCTCCCAGCTTCAGTGGCGATGCTTGCTAGTGACCTCCAGCTAGCTGGCAGTCTCCCAGTTTCAGTGGCGATGCTTGCTAGTGACCTTCAGCTAGCTGGCAGTCTTCCAGCTTCAGTGGCAATGCTTGCTAGTGACCTCCAGCTAGATGGTAGTCTCCCACTTTCAGTGGCGATGCTTGCTGTTTTTCAACTTATTGAGGTTCCAACTAGTGTCCTCCGGCTAGCTTGCAGTCTCCCAACTTCAGTGGTGATGCTTGCTAGTGACCTCCAGCTAGTTGGCAGTCTCCCAGCTTCAGTGGCGATGCTTGCTAGTGACCTCCAGCTAGCTGGCAGTCTCCCAGCTTCAGTGGCGATGCTTGCAAGTGACCTCCAGCCAGCTGGCAGTCTTCCAGCTTCAGTGGCGATGCTTGCTAGTGACCTCCAGCTAGATGACTGTCTCCCAGCTGCCGTGGCGATGCTTCCTATTTTTCAACTTATTGAGGTTCCAGTGACCTCCAGCTAGCTGGCAGTCTCCCTGCTTCAGTGGCGATGCTTGCTAGTGACCTCCAGGTAGCTGGCAGTCTTCCAGCTTCAGTGGCCATGCTTTCTAGTGACCTCCAGCTAGATGGCAATCTCCCAGCTGCAGTGGCGATGCTTGCTATTTTTCATCTTTTTGAGGTTCCAGTGACCTCCAGCTAGCTGGCAGTCTCCCAGCTTCAGTGGCGATGCTTGCTAGTGACCTCCAGCTAGCTGGCAGTCTCCCAGTTTCAGTGGCGATGCTTGCTAGTGACCTTCAGCTAGCTGGCAGTCTTCCAGCTTCAGTGGCAATGCTTGCTAGTGACCTCCAGCTAGATGGTAGTCTCCCACTTTCAGTGGCGATGCTTGCTATTTTTCAACTTATTGAGGTTCCAACTAGTGTCCTCCGGCTAGCTTGCAGTCTCCCAACTTCAGTGGTGATGCTTGCTAGTGACCTCCAGCTAGTTGGCAGTCTCCCAGCTTCAGTGGCGATGCTTGCTAGTGACCTCCAGCTAGCTGGCAGTCTCCCAGCTTCAGTGGCGATGCTTGCAAGTGACCTCCAGCCAGCTGGCAGTCTTCCAGCTTCAGTGGCGATGCTTGCTAGTGACCTCCAGCTAGATGACAGTCTCCCAGCTGCCGTGTCGATGCTTCCTATTTTTCAACTTATTGAGGTTCCAGTGACCTCCAGCTAGCTGGCAGTCTCCCTGCTTCAGTGGCGATGCTTGCTAGTGACCTCCAGGTAGCTGGCAGTCTTCCAGCTTCAGTGGCCATGCTTTCTAGTGACCTCCAGCTAGATGGCAATCTCCCAGCTGCAGTGGCGATGCTTGCTATTTTTCATCTTTTTGAGGTTCCAGTGACCTCCAGCTAGCTGGCAGTCTCCCAGCTTCAGTGGCGATGCTTGCTAGTGACCTCCAGCTAGCTGGCAGTCTCCCAGTTTCAGTGGCGATGCTTGCTAGTGACCTTCAGCTAGCTGGCAGTCTTCCAGCTTCAGTGGCAATGCTTGCTAGTGACCTCCAGCTAGATGGTAGTCTCCCACTTTCAGTGGCGATGCTTGCTGTTTTTCAACTTATTGAGGTTCCAACTAGTGTCCTCCGGCTAGCTTGCAGTCTCCCAACTTCAGTGGTGATGCTTGCTAGTGACCTCCAGCTAGTTGGCAGTCTCCCAGCTTCAGTGGCGATGCTTGCTAGTGACCTCCAGCTAGCTGGCAGTCTCCCAGCTTCAGTGGCGATGCTTGCAAGTGACCTCCAGCCAGCTGGCAGTCTTCCAGCTTCAGTGGCGATGCTTGCTAGTGACCTCCAGCTAGATGACAGTCTCCCAGCTGCCGTGGCGATGCTTCCTATTTTTCAACTTATTGAGGTTCCAGTGACCTCCAGCTAGCTGGCAGTCTCCCTGCTTCAGTGGCGATGCTTGCTAGTGACCTCCAGGTAGCTGGCAGTCTTCCAGCTTCAGTGGCCATGCTTTCTAGTGACCTCCAACTAGATGGCAATCTCCCAGCTGCAGTGGCGATGCTTGCTATTTTTTATCTTTTTGAGGTTCTAGCTAGTGATCTCCAGCTAGCTGGCAGTCTTCCAGCTTCAGTGGCAATGCTTGCTAGTGACCTCCAGTTATATGGCAGTCTCCCAGCTGCAGTGGCGATGCTTGCTATTTTTCATCTTATTGAGGTTCTAGCTAGTGAGCTCCAGCTAGCTGGCAGTCTCCCAGCCTCAGTGGCGATGCTTGCTAGTGACCTCCTGCTAGCTGGCAGTCTCCCAGCTTCAGTTGCGATGCTTGCCAGTGAACTACAGCCAGCTGGCAGTCTTCCAGCTTCAGTGGCAATGCTTGCTAGTGACCTCCAGCTAGCTGGCAGTCTCCCTGCTTCAATGGTGATGCTTGCTAGTGACCTCTAGCTAGCTAGCAGTCACCCAGCTTCAGTGGCGATGCTTGCCAGTGACCTCCAGCTAGATGACAGTCTCCCAGCTGTATTGGCGATGCTTGCTATTTTTCAACTTATTGAGGTTCCAGCTAGTGTCCTCCAGCTAGCCGACAGTCTCCCAGCTTCAGTGGCAATGCTTGCTAGTGACCTCCAGCTAGCTGGCAGTGTCCCAGCTTCAGTGGAGATGCTTGGTAGTGAACTCCTGCTGGCTGGCAGTCTCCCAGCTTCAGTGGGGATGCTTGCTACTGACCTCCAGCCAGCTGGCAGTCTCCCAGCTACAGTGGAGATTTTTGGTAGTGACCTCCAGCTAGCTTGCAGACTCACGGCATCAGTGGCGTTGCTTGCTAGTGACCTCCAGCTAGCTGGCAGTCTTCCAGCTTCAGTGGAGATGCTTGCTAGTGACCTCCTGCTAGCAGGCAGTCTTCCAGCTTCAGTGGCGATGCTTGCTAGTGACCTCTAGCTAGCTGGCAGTCACCCAGCTTCAGTGGCGATGCTTGCTAGTGACCTCCAGCTAGATGACAGTCTCCCAGCTGCCTTGGCGATGCTTGCTATTTTTCATCTTTTTGAGGTTCTAGCTAGTGACCTCCAGCTAGCTGACAGTCTTCCAGCTTCAGTGGCAATGCTTGCTAGTGACCTCCAGTTATATGGCAGTCTCCCAGCTGCAGTGGTGATGCTTGCTATTTTTCATCTTATTGAGGTTCTAGCTAGTGACCCCCAGCTAGCTGGCAGTCTCCCAGCTTCAGTGGCGATGCTTGCTAGTGACTTCCAGGTAGCTGGCAGTCTCCCAGCTTCATTGGCGATGCTTCCTAGTGACCTCCAGCTAGATGACAGTCTCCCAGCTGCAGTGGCGATGCTTGCTATTTTTCATCTTGTTGAGGTTCTAGCTAGTGATCTCCAGTTAGCTGGCAGTCTCCCAGCTTCAGTGGAGATGCTTGCTAGTGACCTCCTGCTAGCAGGCAGTCTTCCAGCTTCAGTGGCGATGCTTGCTAGTGACCTCTAGCTAGCTGGCAGTCACCCAGCTTCAGTGGCGATGCTTGCTAGTGACCTCCAGCTAGCTGGCAGTCTCCCTGCTGCAGTGGTGATGCTTGCTATTTTTCATCTTATTGAGGTTCTAGCTAGTGATCTCCAGCTAGCTGGCAGTCTCCCAGCCTCAGTGGCGATGCTTGCTAGTGACCTTCAGCTAGCTGGCAGTCTTCCAGCTTCAGTGGCAATGCTTGCTAGTGACCTCCAGCTAGATGGTAGTCTCCCACTTTCAGTGGCGATGCTTGCTGTTTTTCAACTTATTGAGGTTCCAACTAGTGTCCTCCGGCTAGCTTGCAGTCTCCCAACTTCAGTGGTGATGCTTGCTAGTGACCTCCAGCTAGTTGGCAGTCTCCCAGCTTCAGTGGCGATGCTTGCTAGTGACCTCCAGCTAGCTGGCAGTCTCCCAGCTTCAGTGGCGATGCTTGCAAATGACCTCCAGCCAGCTGGCAGTCTTCCAGCTTCAGTGGCGATGCTTGCTAGTGACCTCCAGCTAGATGACAGTCTCCCAGCTGCCGTGGCGATGCTTCCTATTTTTCAACTTATTGAGGTTCCAGTGACCTCCAGCTAGCTGGCAGTCTCCCTGCTTCAGTGGCGATGCTTGCTAGTGACCTCCAGGTAGCTGGCAGTCTTCCAGCTTCAGTGGCCATGCTTTCTAGTGACCTCCAACTAGATGGCAATCTCCCAGCTGCAGTGGCGATGCTTGCTATTTTTCATCTTTTTGAGGTTCTAGCTAGTGATCTCCAGCTAGCTGGCAGTCTTCCAGCTTCAGTGGCAATGCTTGCTAGTGACCTCCAGTTATATGGCAGTCTCCCAGCTGCAGTGGCGATGCTTGCTATTTTTCATCTTATTGAGGTTCTAGCTAGTGAGCTCCAGCTAGCTGGCAGTCTCCCAGCCTCAGTGGCGATGCTTGCTAGTGACCTCCTGCTAGCTGGCAGTCTCCCAGCTTCAGTTGCGATGCTTGCCAGTGAACTACAGCCAGCTGGCAGTCTTCCAGCTTCAGTGGCAATGCTTGCTAGTGACCTCCAGCTAGCTGGCAGTCTCCCTGCTTCAATGGTGATGCTTGCTAGTGACCTCTAGCTAGCTAGCAGTCACCCAGCTTCAGTGGCGATGCTTGCCAGTGACCTCCAGCTAGATGACAGTCTCCCAGCTGTATTGGCGATGCTTGCTATTTTTCAACTTATTGAGGTTCCAGCTAGTGTCCTCCAGCTAGCCGACAGTCTCCCAGCTTCAGTGGCAATGCTTGCTAGTGACCTACAGCTAGCTGGCAGTGTCCCAGCTTCAGTGGAGATGCTTGGTAGTGAACTCCTGCTGGCTGGCAGTCTCCCAGCTTCTGTGGGGATGCTTGCTACTGACCTCCAGCCAGCTGGCAGTCTCCCAGCTACAGTGGAGATTTTTGGTAGTGACCTCCAGCTAGCTTGCAGACTCACGGCATCAGTGGCGTTGCTTGCTAGTGACCTCCAGCTAGCTGGCAGTCTTCCAGCTTCAGTGGAGATGCTTGCTTGTGACCTCCTGCTAGCAGGCAGTCTTCCAGCTTCAGTGGCGATGCTTGCTAGTGACCTCTAGCTAGCTGGCAGTCACCCAGCTTCAGTGGCGATGCTTGCTAGTGACCTCCAGCTAGATGACAGTCTAACAGCTGCCTTGGCGATGCTTGCTATTTTTCAACTTATTGAGGTTCCAGTGACCTCCAGCTAGCTGGCAGTCTCCCAGCTTCAGTGGCGATGCTTGCTAGTGACCTCCAGCTAGCTGGCAGTCTTCCAGCTTCAGTGGCGATGCTTCCTAGTGACCTCCAGCTAGATGGCAATCTCCCAGGTGCAGTGGCGATGCTTGCTATTTTTCATCTTTTTGAGGTTCTAGCTAGTGACCTCCAGCTAGCTGACAGTCTTCCAGCTTCAGTGGCAATGCTTGCTAGTGACCTCCAGTTATATGGCAGTCTCCCAGCTGCAGTGGTGATGCTTGCTATTTTTCATCTTATTGAGGTTCTAGCTAGTGACCCCCAGCTAGCTGGTAGTCTCCCAGCTTCAGTGGCGATGCTTGCTAGTGACTTCCAGGTAGCTGGCAGTCTCCCAGCTTCATTGGCGATGCTTCCTAGTGACCTCCAGCTAGATGACAGTCTCCCAGCTGCAGTGGCGATGCTTGCTATTTTTCATCTTGTTGAGGTTCTAGCTAGTGATCTCCAGTTAGCTGGCAGTCTCCCAGCTTCAGTGGAGATGCTTGCTAGTGACCTCCCGCTAGCAGGCAGTCTTCCAGCTTCAGTGGCGATGCTTGCTAGTGACCTCTAGCTAGCTGGCAGTCACCCAATTTCAGTGGCGATGCTTGCTAGTGACCTCCAGCTAGCTGGCAGTCTCCCTGCTGCAGTGGTGATGCTTGCTATTTTTCATCTTATTGAGGTTCTAGCTAGTGATCTCCAGCTAGCTGGCAGTCTCCCAGCCTCAGTGGCGATGCTTGCTAGTGAACTACAGCCAGCAGGCTGTCTTCCAGCTTCAGTGGCGATGCTTGCAAGTGACCTCCAGCGAGATGGCAGTCTTCCAGCTTCAGTGACGATGCTTGCTAGTGACCTCCAGCTAGCTGGCAATCTCCCAGCTTCAGTGGCGATGCTTGCTAGTGACCTCCAGCTAGATGGCAGTCTTCCAGCGTCAGTGGCGATGCTTCCTAGTGACCTCCAGTTAGATGGCAGTCTGCCAGCTTCAGTGGCGATGCTTGCAAGTGACCTCCAGCGAGATGGCAGTCTTCCAGCTTCAGTGGCGATGCTTGCTAGTGACCTCCAGCTAGCTGGCAGTCTCCCAGTTTCAGTGGCGATGCTTGCTAGTGACCTCCAGCTAGATGGCAGTCTCCCAGCTGCAGTGGCAAGCTTGCTAGTGACCTCCAGCTAGATGACAGTCTCCCAGCTGCCGTGGCGATGCTTGCTATTTTTCCACTTATTGAGGTTCCAGTGACCTCTAGCTAGCTGGCAGTCTCCCAGCTTCAGTGGCGATGTTTGCTAGTGACCTCCAGCTAGCTGGCAGTCTTCCAGCTTCAGTGGCGATGCTTCCTAGTGACCTCCAGCTAGATGATAGTCTCCCAGCTGCAGTTGCGATGCTTGCTATTTTTCATTTTGTTGAGGTTCTAGCTAGTGATCTCCAGCTAGCTGGCAGTCTCCCAGCTTCAGTGGCGATGCTTGCTAGTGACCTCCAGCTAGATGGCAGTCTCCCAGCTGCAGTGGCGATGCTTGCTATTTTTCATCTTATTGAGGTTCTAGCTAGTGATCTCCAGCTAGCTGGCAGTCTCCCAGCCTCAGTAGCGATGCTTGCTAGTGACCTCCAGCTAGCTGGCAGTCTCCCAGCTTCTGTGGCGATGCTTGCTAGTGACCTCCAGCTAGCTGGCAGTCTGCCAGCTTCAGTGGTGATGCTTGCAAGTGACCTCCAGCGAGATGGCAGTCTTCCAGCTTCAGTGGCGATGCTTGCTAGTGACCTCCAGCTAGCTGGCAGTCTCCCAGTTTCAGTGGCGATGCTTGCTAGTGACCTCCAGCTAGATGGCAGTCTCCCAGCTGCAGTGGCGATCCTTGCTATTTTTCAACTTATTGAGGTTCCAGCTAGTACCCTCCAGCTAGCTGGTAGTCGCCCAGCTTTAGTGGTGATTCTTGCTAGTAACCTTCAGCCAGCTGGCAGTTTGCCAGCTTTAGTGGAGATGCTTGCTAGTGACCTCCAGCTAGCTGGCAGTCTCACAGCATCAGTAATGTTGCGTGCTAGTGACCACCAGCTAGCTGGCAGTCTTGTAGCTTCAGTGGCGATGCTTGCTAGTTACCTCCAGCTAGATGGCAGTCTCCCAGCTGCAGTGGCGATGCTTGCTATTTTTCATCTTATTGAGGTTCTAGCTAGTGATCTCCAGCAAGCTGGCAGTCTCTCAGCTTCAGAGGCGATGCTTGCTAGTGACCTCCAGCTAGCTGGATGTCTCCCAGCTTCAGTTACGATGCTTGCCAGTGACCTACAGCCAGCTGACAGTCTCCCAGCTTCAGTGGTGATGCTTGCAAGCGACCTCTAGCTAGAAGGCAGTCTTCCAGCTTCAGTAGCGATGCTTGCTAGTGACCTCTAACTAGCTGGCAGTCACCCTGCTTCAGTGGCGATGCTTGCTAGTGACCTCCAGCTGGATGACAGTCTCCCAGCTGCAGTGGCGATGCTTGCTATTTTTCAACTTATTGAGGTTCCAGTGACCTCCTGCTAGCTAGCAGTCTCCCAGCTTCAGTGGCGATGCTTGCTAGTGACCTCCAGCTAGCTGGCAGTCTCCCAGTTTCAGTGGCGATGCTTGCAAGTGACCTCCAGCCAGCTGGCAGTCTTCCAGATTTAGTGGCGATGCTTGCTAGTGACCTCCAGCTAGATGACAGTCTCCCAGCTGCTGTGGCGATGCTTGCTATTTTTCAACTTATTGAGGTTTCAGTGACCTCCAGCTAGCTGGCAGTCTCCCAGCTTCAGTGGGGATGCTTGCTACTGACCTCCAGCCAGCTGGCAGTCTCCCAGCTACAGTGGAGATTTTTGGTAGTGACCTCCAGCTAGCTTGCAGACTCACGGCATCAGTGGCGTTGCTTGCTAGTGACCTCCAGCTAGCTGGCAGTCTTCCAGCTTCAGTGGAGATGCTTGCTAGTGACCTCCTGCTAGCAGGCAGTCTTGCAGCTTCAGTGGCGATGCTTGCTAGTGACCTCTAGCTAGCTGGCAGTCACCCAGCTTCAGTGGCGATGCTTGCTAGTGACCTCCAGCTAGATGACAGTCTCCCAGCTGCCGTGGCGATGCTTGCTATTTTTCAACTTATTGAGGTTCCAGTGACCTCCAGCTAGCTGGCAGTCTCCCAGCTTCAGTGGCGATGCTTGCTAGTGACCTCCAGCTAGCTGGCAGTCTTCCAGCTTCAGTGGCGATGCTTCCTAGTGACCTCCAGCTAGATGGCAATCTCCCAGGTGCAGTGGCGAAGCTTGCTATTTTTCATCTTTTTGAGGTTCTAGCTAGTGACCTCCAGCTAGCTGGCAGTCTTCCAGCTTCAGTGGCAATGCTTGCTAGTGACCTCCAGTTATATGGCAGTCTCCCAGCTGCAGTGGTGATGCTTGCTATTTTTCATCTTATTGAGGTTCTAGCTAGTGATCTCCGGCTAGCTGGTAGTCTCCCAGCTTCAATGGCGATGCTTTCTAGTGACCTCCAGTTAGCTGGCAGTCTCCCAGCTTCAGTGGCGATGCTTCCTAGTGACCTCTAGCTAGATGACAGTCTCCCAGCTGCAGTGGCGATGCTTGCTATTTTTCATCTTGTTGAGGTTCTAGCTAGTGATCTCCATATATATATTAATTATATATATATTAATTGCTTTTAAATGATTTTAATTGATTTTAATTGCTTTTAATTGCTTTTAGTCGCTTTTAGTCGCTTTTAGTATCTTTTAGTATATTTTAGTATATTTTAATATATTTTATTTTATTTTATTGGGGGTATTTTTTTTTGTATTTTGTATTGTATTGTATGCATGTATGTGCTTGTTTGTTTATAGTAGGATGGCGGAGCGAGCGGACCAGAGGGATGATCGACGGCAGAGCGAGCGGACCAGAGGGATGATCGACGGCAGAGCGAGCGGACCAGAGGCATGATCGACGGCGGAGCCACTAGGATTGATGGGTTTTTCTTTTTTGGGTTTCGTAATAGTTTCAATGGGTAATTGGGATTTAAGTGGATTATTAGATTTGATAGGAGTTCGGGAAACTGGTTCGCTTGCTGGGCTGGTTGATTTTGGTCGGTCACTGGGCGGCCCCCTAGTGTCAGGCTAACTTTGTCTGGTCTGTCTTGTTCGCTGGGGACCATTTAGCCGTAAATATTGGGTAAATTAATAAGGGAATCATAATTTAAGTTGGATTGTAGAATAGGAGATATAATAAGTAGAAATGTTATTTATATGTTTAGTCTGATTTTAGAATAGTTTTTGTCTGTTTTAATGTATGTTGTATTTGATGTATGTTGTTGGCCATTTTTATTGCGTACCTTTTTTTTCCCCTGGCTCAGGCTAACGGATGGCGGACGGACGGATGACGGACGAGGACTTCACGGACGAGGACTTCACGGACGAGGACTTCACGGACGAGGACTTCACGGACATGGACTTCACGGACAAGGACTTCACGGACGAGGACTTCACGGACGAGGACTTCACGTCAGGACACGGACCACAGCTTCAGGAGGTGAGTAATAATACATAGAAAAATGTTAATTTCAGAATTTCAAATGAAAACCACCCAGGTTTTTTTAAGACTGAAAAACTATTTCCAAAATGGTGTAAAACATGTGTACCTTTTTCCTTACCAAGACCAAATGAATGTTTAGCCAATTTGAACAAATGTATAGTATTTCCGTGATATCGCGGTTATTTGCATTTCTTATATTTGCTGTATTCAGTGAAAAATTAGCTTCAATCTGAATAGAGTCATTCCATGTCAATTCAACAATTTCTGAAAATTTTCCCACCTATGATGGTCATTTCGGATTTGTCTTAAAAATTTCTGAGGCAAAGCTACATTATATAGGAAGTGTGCAACATTCTATATCAGTATCTCCTATACTTATTGTAGCCAAAACGACAAAAGTCAAGGTTTCGGCTTTTTTTGCACTCGTTTTGCAATGTCGTATGAAATTCAGTTTTTGAACTTGTGACCTCCAATTGGACATGCTTTAGATTTAGTACAATTACTCTTGTTAGACGAACTTTGAGAGGTACAGGTTGAAATTCCGTAATATTGTATGTGCTTGAAGTTTCTTTTTCATTTTATGAAATAGTTTGTCTCATGCCTAAAAGTTGGGTGATTGATTGATTGTTTGATTGAACAGGTGTCAATTGCCTGTCACATGCTGTACATGACAAACTCATGTCTCCTATCATTGGTTGCTGGTCAGTCGCAAAATTAGTCAGTCAGTCACTTCTGTCCACTGACCTACATATCTATATGTAGGTCAGTGCTCCTGTCCCTGGGCTCCTGTTTATCTGTCTTTGCCGTTGCCATAGCAACCATTTGTCAAGGCTCTGTGACAATATATGGTAAATATAGTTGAATTTAATATAAATAATAACCTTTAAAATAATTTCAGCTTAGCCAAAAATGATTTAGGACACCATCATTTCCAGTAAGACTAATATATATACACTTTTTGTTTACCTTATAAAGTTACGTTGTATCAATTTTCAACACTATTTGTATATAATGTTGCAAACTATCTATCTAGCTAGCTATTTATCTACCTAAATAACTATCTATCTCTCTATCTATCTCTCTATCTATCTCTCTATCTCTCTATCTATCTCTCTATCTATCTCTCTATCTCTCTATCTCTCTATCTACCTATCTACCTATCTACCTATCTAATTACCTTATTACCTTATTACCTTATTACCTTACTACCTACTAAACTACCTATCTATTTATCTATCTTATCTATCTAGCAATAGTCAAAGTAGCCTTCATAAAGAACAGAATGCAGACAGGTCCGAAATTGTGAGGTCTTAATTGTGAGGGGATCTCATTAGTCGTTTTAATGTATTTGTCTGTTCAGTAGTCTTGATGGAACAGTGGACTTGCGGAATACAATTGTGAGCTATTGTGACACGGTGGTCTTGATAGTGGTTTTATTGGGGAGATTTATATTGTGATTGTTAACCACAACATAACTTTATTCAACCCCACAAACATAGCATGATACATCTGTAGTTTAAAATATTTATTTCTAAATTATAATGACACATTTATCACTTCATATAATCTTGATTAAACTGTGGTTTATCTGAGATATAATGACCTGGTACTGGTATAGATGTGGTTAAATGTAAATAAATTTATTGATAATAGATATCTCAGGATCTACTGATCACATTGCAATGAAATTTACATGTTCTTAATCTAGAAGAAGAGTGCTACCCAATGAAAATAGAGTAACTTTCTTCATATGAAGGAGAAAAATTATTGTTGTCACTCAAGACTGGTAGAACATGTGACCTTTATCTTACAACAAAAGGGTTTCAGGGTATCAGTTTCAACCCCCTCTGCGCAATTAAACGCAACAAGTTACCTTTACAGGTTATAATAAAGTTAGATAGATAGATACTTATAGATACTTATAGATAGATACTTATATAGATAGATGGATACTGATGGATAGATGCTATTAGATAGTCAAGTTTCTTTTTCATTTTGTGATTTTTTTCTGAAACCCCATTTTGTTTCCGGAGCAGAACTCCAACACTAATGCACATTATATTTATGCAAGCCATAAGTTACCTTTACAGGTTATAATAAAGTTATTCTATAGATAGTTAGATAGACGGATAATTTTAGATAGATAGATAGATACTTATAGATAGATGGATACTGATGGATAGATACTTTTAGATGGATAGATGCTATTAGATTGATTGATTGATTCTATTAGATTGATTGATTCTATTAGATGGATTGATACTGTTGCTCCAGGCACTCACTACTTGCGTTACTACATGCAGCTGAGAAGTTCGGAAAACTCATGAAGCTCATGAGTGCCTGTTCTTACTGGTTAATTGCTTAACCACTAGGCTAATCAATCGGCAAAATTTAATTCATTCATGGCTCAATCCGCTCGAGACTGCAGTGGTTTACTTGTCAATTATCCATAGATTCAATTGCTGATGGACCATCCCATTATTTCGTAGATCAAAAATAAAGGTACACCTATGTGTAATACATCATTAGAAAGGGTTTTGAACCTTAACAAAGTTAGGATGGTTTCCCATTAAAATTCTGACATTCAAGATTATCGCGATATTTTTGTCGAAGCTACTGTAGCTTAATTATGTTCTTTGTTTTATTGTCAGGAGGACCACGGACTACGACGGCATCAGGAGGACAAGGAGGATAGCGCAAGGGGTGTACCTTATATTTTGGGTTTCTTATATTTTGGGTTTCTTATATTTTGGATATTGGGTAAGTGGGATGTGTAAGTGGGTATGTATTTATATAGGAATAGGTTCTCTTGAGGTCTCGGTGGAGCATGTCCATTTTGGTCTGGAGCTTGGGCCGGAGTTTCGGGCTGACTTGGCTGTTCTGTTTTGTTCTCTTGGGCGCATTAGCATTAGTACAAGTGGGTAAAATAGAAAATAAATTTATTTAGTCTTGATTTTAGAATATTTGATATAGGCTAGTTTTCGAATCTGTTTTTATGTATGTTGCTGTGCGTTATGTTTTTTGTTGTCATGAATAATTCTTCTTTATTTTATTTTTTTCCCCAGGCCTAGGCGGACCGGACTTCACGTGGACTTCGAGATACGGGACTACACGCGGACTTCGAGGGTAAGACTGAAAGTTGCAGCACCATATCAAGATTAGTCTTGAAGCTATGGCTTATTAAATAAAGCCTAGTTTTTTATTATATTGGTTTTTCGACAGATTTTGTAGATACACCTGGAAAATTTTCCAAAATCTGGATGATTTGACACGGAATGACCCTATAGTATTTCCGTGATATCGCGGTTATTCGCATTTCTTATATTTGCTGTATTCAGTGAAAAATAAGCTTCAATCTGAAGAGTCATTCCATGTCAATTCAACAATTTCTGAAAATTTTCCCATCTATGCTGGTCATCTCGAATTTGTCTTAAAAATTTCTGAGGCAAAGCTACATTATATAGGAAGTGTGCAACATTTTAGATCAGTATTTCCTATACTTTTTGTAGCCAAAACGACAAAAGTCAAGGTTTCGGCTTTTTTTGCACTCGTTTTGGCAATGTCGTATGAAATTCAGTTTTTGAACTTGTGACCTCCAATTGGACATGCTTTAGATTTAGTACAATTACTCTTGTTAGACGAACTTTGAGAGGTACAGGTTGAAATTCCGTAATATTGTATGTGCTTGAAGTTTCTTTTTCATTTTGTAATTTTTTTTCTGAAACCCCATTTTTGAATGGCTATTACAAAAACACCCTTTCTTGCGGAAAGCTACAATTTCATAAATAAGTTGTATAATGTGGATACCATTAGTACCAGGAATAAAATCTTTATCAGACAGTTTTTTCTAGATTTTGTACTACATTTTCTTAGAAACTACATGTCTGATAAACATTTTATTCATGCACATTATATTTATGCAAGCCACAAGTTACCTTTACAGGTTATAATAAAGTTATTCTATAGATAGTTAGATAGACAGATACTTATAGACAGATACTTATAGATAGATACTTATAGATAGATACTTATAGATAGATCCTTATAGATAGATACTTATAGATAGATACTTATAGATAGATACTTATAGATAGATGGATACTTATAGATATATAGATATAGATAGATACTTATAGATAGATAGATACTTATATAGATTTATAGATACTTATAGATTTATAGATACTTATAGATAGACGGATACTTATATAGATAGACGGATAGATACTTTTAGATAGATGGATAGATACTTTTAGATAGACGGATAGATACTTTTAGATAGACGGATAGATACTTTTAGATAGATGGATAGATACTTTTAGATAGATGGATAGATACTTTCAGATAGATGGATAGATACTTTTAGATAGATGGATAGATACTTATAGATAGATGGATACTGATGGATAGATGCTATTAGTTTCTTTTTCAGATTGTGATTTTTTTCTGAAACCCCATTTTTGAATGGCTATAATTCTGACATTCAAGATTATCGTGATATTTTTTGGCGAAGCTACTGTAGCTTAATTATGTTCTTTGTTTTATTGTCAGGAGGACCACGGACTACGACGGCATCAGGAGGACAAGGAGGATAGCGCAAGGGGTGTACCTTATATTTTGGGTTTCTTATATTTTGGGTTTCTTATATTTTGGATATTGGGTAAGTGGGATGTGTAAGTGGGTATGTATTTATATAGGAATAGGTTCTCTTGAGGCCTCGGTGGAGCATGTCCATCTTGGTCTGGAGCTTGGGCCGGAGTTTCGGGCTGACTTGGCTGTTCTGTTTTGTTCTCTTGGGCGCATTAGCATTAGTACAAGTGGGTAAAATAGAAAATAAATTTATTTAGTCTTGATTTTAGAATATTTGATATAGGCTAGTTTTCGAATCTGTTTTTATGTATGTTGCTGTGTGTTATGTTTGTTGTTGTCATGAATAATTCTTCTTTATTTTATTTTTTTCCCCAGGCTTAGGCGGACCGGACTTCACGTGGACTTCGAGATACGGGACTACACGCGGACTTCGAGATACGGGACTACACGCGGACTTCGAGATACGGAATAGGGAAACTGGCGAGTTTGCTGGAAAAATCGATTTGAATCAGGCATTGGGTGGCTCTTCAGTGTCTGGCTAACTTTGACTGATCTGTCCTGTTCAAAGGGGACCATTTAGGCTTAGCACTTGTCGGTAAAATAAGGACCACGTGGGGCTCGACGGAGATAGTAGTTTGTCCCCTCTGCCGGAGCCGCGGAAATGTTCTGGGTAGGTACATTCACGCTGATCCATCTTGTTCTCAAGGGGCCCGTTAGGCTTAGCATTACTGGTGGGTAAAGGATAGGGTAACTGGGGAGGTAATTATCAGATTTAGCCAGGATCTGCGCAGCTTCGTCAGTATGTGGCTAAATATGTTGATATTTCCTTCTCTGGGTACCATTTAGTTGGCCTGTGGGGGCTTGGTGGAGCATGACAATGTTGGTCTGGCGCCTGAGCCAGGGTTTCGGGCTGACATTGGCTCATCGAGGTTATATCTCACGGGCCAATTAGGCTTATCACTACTAGTCGGTAAAGGGATAAGGGAAACATATAAAGTAGAAATATTACTTCACACGGACTACAAGATCTTCACACGGACTGCAAGATCTTCATACGGACTGCAAGATCCTCACACGGACTGCAAGATCTTCACACGGACTGCAAGATCTTCACACGGACTGCAAGATCTTCACCCGGACTCAAAATTGTGTAGAGCCCCATCCTATCTATATTTATCTTTTATAGTAATTTTAAGTAAGCTTATTATAATGCAAAACAAAATTCTTAAACACCTTTTGGCATAAGCACTTAGGCACTCTAAGGCCGATAACACTCCTAACTTTATATAGTGGTAAAAATTAATTGGTCCTACTCTCTTTAACTTCGCCAGCAATTTCAACATAGGCTGTTGAATTAGATACCGTTGTAGCACGGTCTTTAGTTCAACTAACCAGACTTTCTGGCCAAATGAAAACCACTTTTGGCTTGTGGTGTTAGATAGCTGTGGCATCTCACGGCTTTAGGTGTAGTTAGGACTAGGTCAAAACTGCAGGCCTTGACGTGGCGACCTAGCTTAGTTCTGCATTGACATGCATTATAAGGTCTGTCATGCATTGCTTAATTTTCCAATTAATATTTAGTAATGCATGATTTTTTGCAATTTGTGACTTGATTTTGCCTGGCATTGCTGAATGACAAATTGCAGTGTAGTGTCTTAATTATAATACCTAATTTCCTACTTTCCTTGCAGAACTGTGAACTGATAAGATGCCAAGGTTGAATGCTGACTTAAATGTTCCCCTGGTTCCAAATGCTTCGATAGACCATGTTGCCAATGAATGGAGAGTATGGAACTCATCACCGACTTGATGTATCATGTAAGTACCAAAATTGGATTATGTTGGTGTAAAAATTTGACTGAGGACATCTACAATATTTATAATTGACTGTATTCTCTCGATAGTAGTTTCACCTCCCTATAATGCCGACATTTCAATATATTCATTAGCAGCTTATCATTCTCTGAACTTGCGACGTGATTTTTGCCTGGCATTGCTAAATGACAAAATTGCAGTGTAGTGTCTCAATCATAAAACTTAATTTCCTACATTTCATTTGCAGAACTTTCAAGAGCTGATATGGTCTATGGAAGCGTTTGGATTGGAAATATTTTAAAGCCAGCATTCAACCTGAGCATCATGTCTCCAATGAATGGAAAGTATGGCACTCCTCACACATATGCACTTGTTATATTATGTTATGCATTCCATTTTATAGCTCTCAATAAAGTTAGGGAAACAGTTTGTTAATTTTTCCTCAAGACTGCCAGTGATTCCATAAATATTTTATCAAAATTTGAATATGTTAGTAAACCCTATTATACTAATATGGACCGATGCGAGGGCACTAGTAAATTTTTATTTGACCTGAGGGAGTGATAGTTGGCTCTATAATAGTGCCAACTATCACTCCTGAGGGTCAAATATAATTTTCTAGTGCCGGAAGTGACCAGTGAATAATTGTTTCATTGTAAATTTAGGCCTAGGATTTTTTTACTGTGCTTTTTGCTTAATCACAAAAAACAACTATTCAATTAAAAAAACGATTAATCTATATTATACACAAAGCTCTTTTTCAGTTTTCAGATGTTTGTCAGTTTTCAGATGTTTGTCAAACCCCTTAGCTTGCATGGACTGTGGCTAGAAAAAAAAAACTATCTGTCTTTCAACACTGATGATGTCACAATCACTAGACAATGGTGATGATGTCACAACTGCCAACTGCAATAAAGACTATTCTCACAGAAAGTAGATTTTTTTTTTATCCCAAACTGTATAATTTCAATTGCAAATTGTTCACCTCCCTTTTAGGCAATGTGTACAGAGTAACCTCCATTAAGACCAGATTTAATATGGAATAAATGACATATATTGCATTGTAATAATTAATTGCAATTGTTTTCACCTTGAGTGGTCTTAATGGTGAGATTCCATTGTATACATTGGCAACTCCACATTAAGACCACATTTTATGATTTTTTTTTAAATTTGGAGTAATTGTATTATTTCATGTAAACTTTGAAATGGCCAATGCAGAATGGAACTTTGCCAAAGAAATGCCATATGCAATTTACTCCACATTAAAATATTTCTCTTCCTCAAATCTTGTGATTTCCAGGTTCATTGTATACACTTGCATCTCATAATAAACCACTCTAACGGTGCTTAATAGGGAGGCAAACTTACCATTGGAAGAATAAATAGAGTGGTCTTTATGATGAGTTGCCAATGTATACAAAGGAACCTCCATTAAGACCAGATTTAATATTGAATAAATGGCACATTGCATTGTAAATATATCCTCAAAGGTGAAAACAATTGGAATTAATTGCAAATTAGAGTGGTCTTAATGGGGAGGTTCCATTGTATACATAAAGACCCAAGTTAAATAAACAAAATTGTTTTAATGCATTAATGTAGAGTAAATTACATACTGCATTCTTTTGCATTGTTGATTTCAAACTTTAAAAAGAATAAAATATGTAATTTACTCCGTATTAATTTAACTTCATTTACTGAATTCTCTTTTTCAGATTCTCCTGTGATGCCTTGCCTCCTTATGCTGCACATGCCCCCTCTGGTTGTCTTCAATGAAAGCCTACTTTCATCAGAGACAATACCCTCTGCTTTAATGAAACATCGTTTCTTCAGTGTATCAAATAAAGCTAAATCTTTACTCCTAACCAATAGTGTTCACTCCATTTTATAGCTCTCAATAAAGGGGAAACTCCTTTGTTAATTGTTCCTCTTGACTGCCAGTGATTCAATAAATATTTTCTCAGTGATTAGCTATGAACAAATATAATCGTGGTACAATGCAATATTTGGACACATAATTGAAATCTCTGAAATTATAACCTTTCATGATTGATGATCCGTACTAATGAAATGGCACAGGTTGAACGGACCCGTAATATCCCGACTATACTCTTAGTCTGTAAAGATAGTTGTATATTTCATTTAATGTCAACATATCTTTAACATGTCGAGGTGAAAAGATCAATTTGTTCGATCTGTGAATTTCAATAAAAATGTGGCCAAAAAGTATTGGTTTGCTGTAACCTGTACGACCAGTGGTCCCTGGAACCTCAAACATTGGTCAATGCAAACCAGAACCATTATGCAAACAAGAACCATTACAGTATACAAATATCTGAAAAATTCCGGCAGGTGTCTGCACTTGGCTTGACAGTTTACCTGCATTTCTTACCTGAAAATTATAGAGGTGTGGTTTTCTTCCAACCCTTTCAAATTTAACCTTGTGCTTAGTACAACCTTTTTTACACCTTCTTCGGCATGGGACACAATAGCCTTATATTTCTTTGAATTACAACCGTGTTCTTTTAAATTTTCTCATCTTAGGAAAATATTATTATTGCCTTTGCTGCATTGGACTCAGAAAGTCCGTCACATGACATTTTTCATCATTCTTAATAACCTTTCATGAAATCGTGGCTGGATTTGACCATCAAGACATTGACTCTGTCTCCATGCGTTTATGCACATGTATTTGTTGCTTCTGTTGATTTTTTACACCTTTTGAAAGGCGGGGGCCTAGCTCAGATTTGGACCCAGCGGTTGGAAGCCCAGGGTTCGATTCCCAGTCGTGCCTAAGTTGGATGGCTGTTTCCTCCTTCGTCTCATTGCCATGGTCTCTGCCTGTCCTAATTAGCCCAACTGGTGCAGCAATACAGGACGTAAAGCCCTAAATCCACCCACCTCCACACTTTTTGAAACCTCAGTCATAAGGTAAGTATGTCATTGATTATCATGTGATACATATAGCTTTGAAGTCTATGGAGTTGTGATCATACTGATATAGGCCTGCTGCAATAATATTAATTATGTATTAAGGAACGTGCCATGAACACATGGGGCTCAATTTTTGTCCTTCTGTTACACAGACCTAAATGGTAAGCATGATATCTTAACATTTCTTTTTAGGTATATTCTTCTTCTGTCACGATGGAAATCTCAACAACAGACAGTAAAGAGGCTTTTTTTCAAATCAAGACCGATCTCGAACAAGTAAGTTGTTAGATTATATATCTTGTTACACTTTTTGCGATGACAAGTTGGATGTGATTTGCATTGTGATGTTTAATATGAATCTCACCTATGTAATTCTACTAAAATTCATTTTGATAAGATAAAATTATGTCAAACATAATTATCAATGGACTATATCCACAGACCTCTAAAATAAATCACTCAATTGATGCAGGCTGTGAAAATGAGGGTAATTTCGTAACTAACCCACTTTCAGAAAGAAAGATCTGGCATATGAAGACACGGCACCAGTGAACAATGTGACAATGGTCTGTCAAAAAGGATGAAACAGGGTGACAATACTCTGCCTACAACTGTCATTGAGGAACAGGGAAGGACTCCAACACTGATAATGCTATGGCATCAACAACGGGTGCAACGGATGAAGACAACTTCAAAGATATTTGCAACTATGCAGATAAAAGTGTCGGTGATGAATTGAAAAACCATCTCATCAAAAACAGAATTCCAGAGAATTCTTTCAAATTTCCATCAAAAAAGGACAAGGACAAAAGGTACAAAAAAATGGCCTCATGAATAGATCATGCATGGAGTGGCTGGAAAAATTTGATGGCTTGTACTGCATTGCCTGTGTGTTGTTCCCTGACACAGCCCATCGACATCCCCGTGAACGGATTTCTGAACCATACCAAAAGTGGAAAGATGCCATGCAAGAAATGAAGGTACACTCAACACATGCCTACCATAGATCTTCAATGACCAAACTTGAGGCATTCAAGTCGACATATGAAAATCCAACCGGCAAAATTAAAGTTCAAATTGATGAAAGAATCTTCTAATTTCCATTGTGAAGACATTGGAGTTATGTGGACAACAAGGAGTGGCACAAAGAGAGGTCACAGGGATGATGGCTTACCTATTCAAGAAAGCTGCCGAGCCAGGGGAATCAAACAAGAATATGGGGAACTTCAAAGCCTTGATTAATTTCAAAGTAGATGCTGGTGTAGAGAGTGCCTTCAGCCAAATGAGCTCCCTGTTACCATGGGGCAGCACCTGCTGGCTTCTCCATTGGTCAGCCTGGTCAGGTCACCAGTGGCCATATGACTATGCAGAGGGGGGGGGACATAAATACCTCTGCCTACTGGGGTTCTTGACCAGACCTGTCTAGAGTGATACAGCTATCTGTGTAAGATCCTCTGTTTGGCCCCAGACTGACCAGAGTCATACAGCCTCCTGTATAATACTCTGAGAAGATCTATCTGGTCATTCAGTTGAACTTATAGTCAGCCAAGTGACTGCTTAAGCATAGGTCATGCTGTAGTGGGCACCACTGTACTGTTATATTTGATGTGTTGTAATAAATGTAAAAACTCAATGACTGAGTTGCTTCTCTATCATATCAGAGCTAGACTCTGGAACAACTTACCGTGGTCAACAGGCCTATTGCAGAGCCAGAACCACTACAGATTTGGTGCCTGATGTGGGACCCTAGCCTCTGATTATGATAGAAAAAATGCTGGTTGAAAGAAGCTACCTGCTAACATTGTACTTTTTCAGTACAATTCTGTGCTTTTCAGTGTAGAAAACCAATAGAAAGTTTCGTATTTTGTCAGTACAGCCTTGGTTTACAGAAGCCACCGTTTGATATATTGCACTTTGGCAGTGCAAATTTGTACTTCGTCAGTACAAGAAACCAGTAAAAGCAGAACTGTACTTTGTCAGTACACATAGTCAGTGACACCACATGGCTTCTTCTGCACACAATTTGGGGAGCACCCCCTATATGACCTTGAGATCAAGGACTGTAGGCCAGCCTACAGAAGGCTCTAATGTGCATAGAAACTCAAGAGACTATGAAAAGGCCTGAAGATTTCCAGAGGACTCCTGCAAGACCTGCTCCAATGAGCTATGGATTACGATCTTCCTATGAAGGGATCAGGGAACTGCATCATGCTGAAAGACAAAGGCAGTTGGGACCTATTTCATAAACTCCAGCTAGACTCCTGCCCAGCATAAATAATTCTATGCCACCATCCTGGGCTCCTTTCTCAGTCAGACAGGACTCAGGGAGGCATGACTCCGTTGCTAATTACTGGCACCCTAGATCTACATCAGATCTATTGGGCGGGGCCTAGCTCAAAGTAGCGCTCTGGGCTTCCAACCGCTGGTTCTCGGGTTCAATTCCTGGTCGAGCCTAAGTTGGATGACTGTTTCATCCTTCATCTCATTGCCATGGTCCCTGTCAGTCCTAATTAGCCCAACTGGTGCAGAAATACAGGATGTAAAGCCCTTATCACCCACCACCCAACATCAGATCTATTTGACAGGTGACAGAATAGACCTCTGCTACCAGAGAGACCAACAGACCATGACGACATTAGTCAAGAAGAGAACCCCAAGACTGGGATGTAAACTGACACCAGCTCATTAGACAGTCACTGACTGACTGGCAATTACCCCTTCACAATGAGCCACATCTAGGTCAAGATGTCCATGCACCTGTTGACAGGCCATATCTAGGTCATGATGCCCATGCCTCTGTAGATAATAGGCCATATAGCTACCCAATTTATGGTCCTTCTAATAATACACAGACCAATGTCTCCCCATTTCTGGAGGTCAAAAGGTCAGAAGGAGGCCCATGAAAGAAGTGTCACCAACCTTTGATGGGAGATCTAACTCATTTGCTGAGTTTGTAGAAGACTTTACCAAGGTAGCTGACTATAATAGCTGAGACAGTGAAGAATGAAAATTCCATTTGTGAAATAATATAGTGGGAAATGCAAAAATCCACATGAAAACCATGCCCACTCCTGCAACATTTGAAGATCTCTGAGATAATATACTGCTGTCAGTTTTTTTATAATGAGAGATCTTTGGAGACATACAGAGATTAATTAGCCGTGATCAAAAGAGATCAATCCATGGACCTTTGGTCATTACCTGTATGATCTTGTGAGAAAAGCCCATCCTCTGGCTGTACCTGATGAGCAGGCCAGTGATCGCTTTCTGGAGACAGCTGGATCCCACAATATGTTTGTGTGGCTGAAAGCTAACAAGCCTAGAACTGTGCAGGGCACCATTGAGCTTGCTATACGGTTTCAGCAGGCTACTGCAGTTAACTGCACCAAGAAGCCAAAAGAGGATGCTGCACAAAGTGAACTGTCACCTACCAACTTGTTTATATCACAAGAGGTAGGCCTGCCCATGCAGGTTGCTGCAGCTGACCATCCCCAGGGCCCTGCATGTCTGCAGACAGCTCTGCCCACCAGCAGCTGAAGACCTTAGCTGACCAGGTTAAAGCCCTCACAGCAGCTTAGATTCTGGTCCAAAGGCAAGAAAGAACCCTCTAGGTGTTTTGGCTGCGACCAGCCAGGGCATTTCAAGCGAAATTGTCTGAAGACTTCACAGTCTAAGCCTTTAAACAAAACCTGCAGGTTTGGATCCCATGTCCACGACCCCGCTGTTGTCTGGAAGGAAGGATGAATGTTGGCCCGATGTCTTGGACCAGCATGTCGCGTGGTATTTGACTGTTTACTTTGGGTCTAAAGCAGCAAACCTGCTAGATTATGGTGCTCATGATGAGTAAAACCAAAGTCCTCATTTGATCCTATAAAATGGCCGATCAATGCGGCCAATGGAGGTCAAATTACCACTTATAGGAAAGCTACATTTGTCATAGAGTTAGCTAGATGTAGATTTAGTGCAGCCATTATTGTAGCCGATATGGGTAGCCTTCCAGCAGTCTTAGGCATGGACTTTTTAGTTAAAAATAATTATATTCTCCACTAGGGCTGGATCCCTCGAAATTTGTGGCAAACTTGTTTCCTGTCATGGGATACGCCCTGTTGAAGGTGGACAGGTGGACAGGTGGCCCTCACGGAAGCCACAACTCTGTTGCCTGGGCATGTATGTTATGTAGATGTACAAGTGCTTGAATATGAACACTGCTCTGAAGGTTGAAAGTATGGTCTAAGACAGACCAGTTTAGTCAAACACAGAATTGATACAGGAGATCACGCTCCAATCACGGTGCCACTTCGTAGGTTGGGCTGGGCCCAGCAACGTGCACTTGGGGAGGAGATGGACAAGATGATGAGGAAGTGCTTGTGAGGAAGAAGGTTTCAAGCTTCGTTTCTGTGTTGACTATAGGAAATTAAACAGCCTCTGCCGCCGTGATGCATATACGCTCCTGCGGATTGATGACTACCTTGATAGTTTGGCTGGAGCAAATTGGTTCTGGACCCTTGATCTTTCATCAGGGTGTTGGCATATCGCCTTGGATGAGGGAGATAAGGCAAGGACTGTTTTTACTGCTCCCAGTTCAAGGTAATGCCATTTGGGGTCACCAACGGCTCTGCTACACTAGAGCGACTCATGGAGTTGGTTTTACATGGTATGAACAGTGAACAGTGCCTCTGCTATATAGATGATGTAATAGTCTGTGGTCAGACTTTTGAAGCCACCATAGACCACTTGAAAGAAGTCCTGGACAGACTGAGTGCTGCTGGCCTGCGCCTAAAACCTAGCAAGTGTGAGCTGTTAGAACCGAAGTGGCTTTCTTGGGTCATGTTGTGGGTAGGCAAGGAGCGCGGCCTTATTCCAGGAAAATTGAAGTCATTTTCAAGTGGCCCCCTCCTGTGAATGTGCATGAACTCAGAAGCTTTATTGGCTTTGCATCTTACTACAGGAAGTATGTGCCAAGCTTCTCAGAGGTAGCTGCACCTCTAAATGGACTGACACAGAAAGATACCCTGAAATTGGAACTCTTGATTGCCAGAGTGCTTGTGAAACACTGAAAGAGGCTCTGGTCTCTGCTCCAATGTTTAAAACTCCAAGAAAGGTTTGTCAGGTGATACTGGACACTGATGCCTCTGATACAGCTATTGGAGGGGTAGTCTCCCAAATAATGGATGGAGAAGAAAACGTGATTGCTTATGCAAGCAAAAGGTTGAGTACCAGTCAGAAAAGGTATTGCACTACATACAAGGAGCTCTTGGCAATAGTCAACATGGCTAAAATGTTTCGGCCATACATATTTAGTCAACCCAACGCCATCGTTAGAACTGACCACAAAGCCCTTGTCTGGTGGCAACATTTCAAAGATGCTGAGGGTATGCTGGCCCGCTGGATGGCTGCTCTCAGTGAATATGACTTCAAAATAGAGCACAAGGAAGGCAAGAAACATAGCAATGCAGATGGATGCTCCCACATCCCAGTAAGATGGTGGCTCTCAGTGAATATAACTTCAAAATAGAGCACAAGGAAGGCAAGAAACGTAGCAATGCAGATGGATGCTCCCACATCCCAGTTAGATCCTGCAAATGCTGCACAAGTTTACCTGAACCTCAGTAACCTGAGTGATCCAACTGGCTCTGACAGCCAAATAGTAGTGCCCCCTTTGTCTCTGTATGATCCATATGTCTGTGGAGCCCTCCAACAAAGGCCTGCTAACTGGCTAGAAACACTGTCGGAGGAGCAGCTGCAATCAGCTCAAACAGAAGACAATGACCTCAGATAGGTCACAGAGTGGCTTGAGAAAGGTGAAAGACCTCCTTTCGATACAATCGCTCTGGCAGGGCCACAGCTGAAGAATATCTGGGCTCAGTTTAATTGTCTCCAATTAAGCAATGGCTAAATTGCATGTCTAGACTACGTTAACCACAGGTCTCTTTTTTAAAGAGAGCTTTTCTTGTTAATTGCCTATCTCCTCGATCTTTTCTTTATTTTACTTCTCTCTTATTTCTTTCTTTCTTTCTAGGCATGCTTATTTCATGACATGCTATGCAATTTTTATCAGGACGGGAAGGGGGTTATGTGAGTTAATATGTCATAGGATGCTGTGGCTGATCGGAACAGGGGATTGAGTGACATCAGTCCCCAGGGGTGGTTACAGGCAATGATGTAGCCAATCAAATTGGTCATATTTTGATTTATCCAAGACGGAACTCAGCTTGACCAATTAGAAAGCATCAGTGGGAATTTCTCGTTGAGGTCCAGCATGCCAAGGTCAGAGGACTAAGGTCATCATTTCTGCTGAGTTCTTTGGACAATCAAGACTTCAAATCGACATTGCTCTTCAACTTTTTGGATTTGTGCACTTAGCTACATCGCATTATAACACCTACATTCTGACCCAGCTGCTTGACCTAGGACTAATTGCTGATTCATCATTTCCCACTGATTGTCTTCTTGTTATATCTGGATTGAATGTGAGTATTGGAAATTTGTATATTTCACAAGGAGTGTGCGTAGCAATATAATATTTTGCCTAGGAAACTGGGTAAGCCCTACTGTATATTGAAGACAATGTAATGTTTGTCAGAAATGATTAGGCAGGCCCAGGTGTAATGGAAGTCTGTGGAAGTGTAAGATTGTGGACTAGTTAAGTTGTAAATTGTCACATTATGTTGTGGGTGCTGCAGAACATACTGGAGGTAACAGGCAGAGCCAGTCTAAAGATGGAATTAGTGTAACTGTGCTAAGAATTTAATTTTTCTTATGTGACATTGGCACTGATAGCTCATTAAGGTGCTTGGAAGAAGTCATTTCTAAAACCTAAATATAGATAGAATGCTTTATTGGGACCCGTGTCTAAGACTTGTTGTAACTTTCAGAATGGCTGAACCAATGGACACCTCCGTGACCTTTGGTGCGAACGATGTCAGGTTGCTGACTAGCACAGAGGCCTGGGCTGCCCCCCAGAGAGAAGAGAGAAGGGACTCCCTCCCTACTGACAATGACACCATCCTCATGGCGGGAATAGACAGCATCCCGCATCCGCAGCCTACCTTCGTCACCGGAGCTGAGACGGCAAGCACTGCTGCCGTTGCCCCTCCCACTGTATTAGGCACCTGCTTCTCGGAAGCAGGCAGCCAGGACGACCCCGTCTACCTCAGTGGCAGGACGTCTCCGTCCAGGCCCATCCAGCCAAGCAGCCTGCACCATGAAGGACCACAGACAAGCCGCTACCAGCTAAACCTGCAAACTCCGAATTGATGCAGGAGGCCATGGACAACTGGTCCATAGTTTACAAAGAGACCTGTGACCGCCACAAGGCCCTGGGGCAAACATGGAAGATGAACGCCGAAACGTGACTCAAGTCAGAAAGCTGGAAAATGATAATGCCCAGCTACGAAAACAGCTGGCTGCAGTGCCACACCAGCTGAAGGACGCTGATTTGTCCCCCTCCCCCCAGTGACACTTGCTATATACCCCCCTGGTTTATCAAAATGAAATGAACATTTTTCACTGAACTCAAATTTAATGTGAATGTTTATTTTTGTATATATGTGTTCCTCATTTATTATGATGATTGTGTTTTGATTTTAAATGGCTCCAGCTACTAAAATATATATGTTTTATACGTGATATCAAATGAGGGCATTTAATCCTAAGGTGGGAGTATTGTAGAGATTTTGCCCTCAGAGAGTGCCTCCAGCCAAATGAGGTTACTGCCACCAGGGGGCAGCACCTGCTGGCTTCTCCATTGGTCAGCCTGGTCAGGTCACTAGTGGCCATATGACTATGCAGGGGGGGGGGCATAAATACTCCAGCCCAGACCTACCAGAGTCATACAGCCTCCTGTATAATATCTGTGTCTGAGCAGATCTACCTAGTCATTCGATAGAACCTGTAGTCAGCCACCTGCTCAAGCATAGGTCATGCTGTAGTGGGCACCACTGTACTGCTGTACTGTTATATTTGATGTGTTGTAATAAATGTATATGCTCAATGACTGAGTTGCTGCTCTATCATATCAGAGCTAGGGTCTAGAACAACTTACTGTGGTCATCAGGCCTATTGCAGAGCAAGAACCACTACACTGGGGATGAAATCCTGGAAAATCATCTTGAAACATGCAACAGAAATGCTCCATATATGTCTAAAAATGCACAAAATGACCTCTTAAAATGCATGAAGGATTTTCTACAGGCAGAGATAATCGAGCAGGTAAAGGATCAGGCTTTTGGAGTTATGGATTACAATGTGATGAGGTCTGTGATTCCAGCAACTGGGAACAACTAGAGGTTGTACTACATTATACAAAGAACAGCCAGCCAATTGAAAAGCTCATTGAATTTGTGCCTTGTGAATCCATCACAGGGAGAAGATCTGTGGTTACATCATCAAATGCCTGCAAGACCTCAACTTGGATCCTGCTAATTGCAGAAGTATGACGATGGATGGCGCAGGAAATCTGGCAGGCAGAATGGATGTGCTGCAAAATTCAGAGAGCAGTATCCAAAGGCTTTATATCATTACTGTTCCAGTCATGGCCTTAACCTGGCACTATCTAACAGCTGCTCAGTAAAACTCATGCTGTATTTCTGTGAAGTAGGTGGGCGTATTTTTCAAATATTCAAGCAAAAGGAGCAGATTTTCTGGAAAAGGCTGTTGAAAATGAATTTAAGGTATCCGAATCCAAAACTAGCTTGTGTGAGACCAGGTGGACAGAAAAACTATGTTTGATTTCGATGCACTGTATGAGCCATTGTTGTCCTGCCTTGAAGTGATCTGTAATGGCACTGATGGCGACACCAAATAGGATTAAAAAACTACAGGGGAGGCATTTGGACCACTAAAGAGAATTACTGATTCGAAGTTCATAGCTGCATTTCAAGCTGTTTTGTATTTCTTTGGCTTTACCCCGAGTCTCAGTAGAAAGCTGCACGGTTCTTTACTTGACATCACTGAGGCATACACTGAAGTCGATGTGGTGAGATCAGCTCTCACACATGCAAGAGAGGATGATGTTGCATTCAAGACCATCATTAAGAACATGGAAGGTATGGCAAAGAAAGCTAGTATCATCCTACAGATCCCAAGAATATGTGCCAGGCAGACACACAAGAACAACATCCCAGCAGCTTTAAACCCGAAATGATTTCAGTAAGGGAATGTATGATGCCTTATTCAAAATGTGCCAATTGTGCATGCGTGTTATCTGGATAATTATGACCATCAAAAATACCGTTGTTTTAGCCTGAACTTTTTTTATGCTTCATGAATGTATAGGGGACTTCCTAACAAACCATGCATCCCTGCTTTGCATGCTCCAATTATGCTTCTGAAATTGTGAATATTAATTTAACACAACAAAAAAATATGTGTTTCAGGTTTTAAAATGTTCGGTACTCCAAAGAAGGGCAAGAAAAGGTTCAGGGTTGTCAGTGGGCTCACACCCAGCTCGAAAAGATTGACCAAGGAAAACGCCCAAGAAACAGGTAAGGAAAAAAAAGAAATTTAATTTTATCATGGTGCTTCAATTAATAATGGCTACTTGTGATGCTGAGTGTTTAGTCCAGTAAGCGAGACTGGTTGAACCACCCAAATATTGGGACTGCTTTTCTGAACTTACGCTCTTCAGAAACCATTAAGTTTAAAGCTTAATTGAAATGTCAGTTGATAAGATGCACTTTAGATATAGATAGTCAATAGACTGCCACCTGATCGATTTGGTAAAGCTATGGCATATCAGACTACTTTAAAAAAAAATCAGACACCCAGGTTGGTCTAGTCCGAATTACTAAAGCAGAAACTACTCACATATTTCATGATATTATTATTTAGTGAGGCAAAATGTGATCAGGACTATACAATACAATGTAGATGATATGCTAATTCAGATATAATTCCAATTTCTAAGGCCTGCATTGTCTGGGTGCATGCATAAAATTATTCCAATATAAATGTGTAGTAGATCCACTTACAAATGCTTCCTTGAGTATATTACAACTCAAGACTTACTCCAAATGGTCACAAATAAACAAGCAAGACTTAAGAAAATTTGTGCTAGAATCTGGTGTTGTGGAAAGTACCAACTGAACAAAATGTGCCAATTTATGAATGACAGGCATGGGAAGGCTAGAACAGGTGAATATTTTGATTACATAACACTCATATTTGCCTGCCATGTAATGTCTGAAAATCACAAGTTGCTCTTTGTGCAATCAGAAAAATTATATTTTGCATTTAAATGCTATACTTTTTTAGTTGTAGAAATATATTCATACTTACATGCATATAAATATATATTGGTTATACGTATAATTGAAAATAATGATGTATCTAATTATATGAGAATTTTATATACTTTCAGCTAAATCATATCAGCAAACTTACAAGAGAAGTTCAACTTTGCCATCACCTAAAAAGTGATGAGACAGTTCTGATAGACGATGAGGCTTCCCAGTTAAACGATTTGTCAAAATAGTCTATTGCTGTAGTGTTGCTTGCGAAAACTAGTTCAGAGAGTCAAGTTGATGGTAATTATTGGTTTCTGCTTTTATATGAACTATAATCATTAATTTGAATTTTTTTGGGATATGCAAACTGATAAAAATTTAAGCTCATCTAATAAATCCTTACTTCCTTACTGTTTCTTTCACCTCTGTCAGATTTTTTCGCTGATGAAGAAGTGTCCTTTTCAGGAACTTCTCCACTGCCACCTGTGTTACCCATTGCGCATTCGTCAGTGAAGGGAACACAGACTTTTATTTCAACTCCTTCCAGGTATGTACAGTCCTAAAAATTTGGATGAAATAACATGTTGCTTATTAAATTCTTCTGAGCTCCTAATTTGTTACTTATAAGTTTTTTTGTGCTCATTTCCAGTAGAACGTTAACATAGTGCTTATATACCAAATATTTAATTAGTTGACTCTTTTTCTTCCTGAGCCTAAATTACCTGGACAGTTGATTGGACAGTGATTGGACAGTGACCTGGACAGTCACCTGGACAGTGACCTAGACAGTGACCTGGACAGTGACCTAGACAGTGACCTATAATGATTGCAGGGCATCAGAAAAACCTCAACAGCCTTCTGTATTACAGACCCAAAATAAAATAAAAAAGTTTAATGGTTGTTAAGAATGATTACATAGTAATGCTATATGCTTCATTAAAATACTTTCTGTATCAGTGAAAGTTTTATAAATCTTTATGATCTGGTGAAGAAGACTGCATATAATGGTACAGTTTCATCCACTCCCAAAAATAATGAATCTAGGCCGATCCTCAGACACTGGTAAGTTTGATTGATTAAAAGCATTATTACTATGTTGTTCCCTAATATGCCAATGAAATGTTCAATATTCACTGGCTAAACAATAATGTTTGACTATTTCAGACATGCAGTCCCATCAGTCCTAATATAATGACTGTTTGCCCACCGCAAAAGAACAGGCTGAAATGTCAAAGTTCACATCTAACTGTGAAACTGTTCAACTGGTAAGCTCATTTGTAAAATTACTACCTAGGTGTTACTCTGGTGTTCCCCAATACATATGCATGCCAAATGAAATGTTTGATTTGAATTTTTCTGTTGGAGTAGGCGATGAAAGGTAAACATAAAATTATATGAGATAGATATCGGCATAGAAGATTTTGGCATAGACAGTTTAAATGTTATTTTTGTAACATAATTCTCTTTCACGAATCTAAAGGCATAACTATTAAAATAAATAATGGGCAAATGTGCAAAATGTCCCACCCTCAATACACTTTTCCATGTGTGTATTCACCTTCTGATGGTTTTATGATTTAAGATTTTTTTTGTGATTTATCCCCAAATGGTGACCACAAAAATTATAATTCTGCAAATTTCCATAGAATTTCAAGAAGGGAAGTTTGAAGCCTCGATCCCCTTTAATTGCATTATGAAAACGTTCACATAAAGTAACAAGATACAAACAGTATAACTTCACTATATATTATGGTGGGCGAGGAGTACACTTCGCAGGCTCGTAGATTCATGGGTAGACAGCATCCTTCGCACCACGACAGTCCCCATTTTCGCACCACAACAGTTCAACTTTCGCACCACGACAGTTCAACTATCGCATCATGAAAGTCCCAATTTCGCACCACGAAAGTTATCAACTTTTGCCCCAAAAACGTACCAACTTTTGCACCAAGAAACTACCAACTTTCATACCACGAAAGTACAAACTGTCATACCACGAAAGTACCAGTTTTCGTGCCACAAAACTGCTAACCTGCCCCCCTAACTGGCAGTTTTAGCAAATTAACTTCATAAATATTGAACTTACAGAGCTGTATTTATATCCATGGATACCCCTATCACAGATACATCTACTACTGCAAAGAACAATGCAGTAGATGCAGTATTAATGGCTTAAAAGACAAGAAACAGTCGGCGAGGGGGGCAGGAGGGCGGGGTGCCCAAGTCCCCTCTCTTGCGGTCTGGATTAGTTGTGGTAATATCACATTTCTATAGCCTTTAGTTTGGGAACAATGTTGAGTTGAAAATGACGCAAAATACAACTAATCTTGTCAGTTATAAAAATCGCGTTTTGCATCGTTTTCAACTCAAGATTGTACCCAAACTAAAGACTAGAACTATATATGAGGAGGAGGAGGAGGAGGAGGAGGATGAGAAAGGGGCAGGAGGAGGGGCAGGAGGAGGGGGGCGAAGAGAAGTGGACATGATGTAGCCACTCAAATAAGTTGTATGCCTGCAGTTAATTGAATTGGCCTTCACTTTCGTGGAGCGAAGGTGTGTCATAGTGAGAAGGTATTTCGTGGTGCGAAAGTTGTTTTGTTTCGTGGGGCGAAAGTTGTATGCTTCGCGGGGCAAAAGTTGGACTTTTCTTGGGCGAAAGTTGGTACTTTCTTGGGGCAAAAATGGTTACTTTCGTGGTGCGATACCGCGAAACCACGAAGTAAACTCCTCGGCCACCATAATATATACATAATTTAATTGAAATGCGATGTGAAAATATTTTTGTAAAGAAAAAAGATAAATATGCTTAGCTTTTTTTTTTTTCAGACATGACAGATTAAACTTTTTTTGCTGTACATTGGGTTTTTATCTATCACATTGGTATAGAACACGAATTTCTGTCTCTTCTTTCTGTGCCACAAATTCAACTGAAAGAACTTGATGTCAGCAATGTGTTATTGTCGCCAGATGACTACAAAGTGCTGGGTGGAGATGTCATTAATCTCATAGCTGAAATAATGGCAGAACACATGCCCCAAATGGCACATCTGGCCCTAAACCAGGCTACCAGTAGTTCCTGTCATGTAAAGACCGAAGTTGTCAGGTGGCCTGCTTGGCCATTGAATGAACAAAGTACCAAGATGTCGTTAAGATACTGGAAAATTACCAGAACATCACAAAAGACATACAAGGAGGCCGGCATTCCAGAAGAAGACCAAAAAGTTCACATCGGTGGTGATCAGCTGACAAAGAAAGATTCAGCCACAGCAAAAATCTCCGGTTAGGGAATGATAATGCAATGGACAAATTAAATCTTATTGAGCCTGTCACATTTGAGTTTTTTCACCTGTTAATGAATTACCTGGGAAAGGTAATTTTTCAAAAATTTTATCATGACCAATCTGATCTGGACATCGGTACCATAAAGGCTGAGGCCAATAGACTACATCGGAAGAATGTGAACCCGGAAGTTATCAAAGCATATGACGATGACAAAGAATTCTTTGTTTCATTTTATAAAGCTTATGTAATCGAAGCCTTTTGGAGCACCTTTCGCTTGATGATTACAGATGATGCACCTGGCCCTGACAGTGTGCCACAAGTTAAGAAGAAATGGCTTGAGGACGAAATTGGCACCTTTGTTGACCTGCTATTGTAAGGCATGTAGGGCATGTGATGTGAATAATGTCCTTCACATCTGCCCCCATGTTGAAGGCTTCTGTTGCGAACAAGAGCAGCACATCACCTTCAGCAAGGGAGGAAGGGATCTGCTCTTTCATTGTTTTGGATTGTGGGGAATGGTACTGCGCAATCTTACAATGAAGATCTGGGGCCACATAGTTCAAAGCAATTCGGTGGGACATTGCACACGATACAAGTGGTACATAAACAACAATCTTTGGAAATATCGCTCCTTGCTCCTGAATTTCATTAAACAAAGGGTTCAAATTTGAAGTAATGAGTCAATTATGTCATGCCCTCCAGTACTTGTTGGGTGAAAACTCACACGTAGAAATACTCCCTCCCGGTCAGGACTAGATGTAACACAATGCAATGGGTAGTATGTTCCCATAAGCAATGAATCAATGACAATGCCCTTGAGTTTCTGTGTGGCAGTTGCAGTCAGTGTGAGTACCGGCGGAAGGCCTCGCTACTATCTCGAAGCGTTCCCCGTGTAACGACACAGTGTGCCCTCATCCACTACAATATGAGAAATCTGAAAAAAAAAAGAAAATATTCAGAAGTTTACTTTAAGCGTGAATCAAATAATTATATGTCAGTCCCAATTGTCACATCATGTACTTGAGATTGTTCTGGATATATATCTAAATAAATAAATATATATATATATAGTAATTACATATTGATTGACACACCAATTAATAATATACATAATGTATAAGGCCAACATATATTAATTACAAATTACAAGATGGGCCACATTTTGATCAACTTGTAAACCAAATCAATAGCCACTTCTTGAAGCTCTTTATATTTAAAAGCCAATTATATTTAAACTTACTCTTTAAGACATTTTCAGTAGGAATCTGCTGAACTCAGGTGATGTGATCTGCTCGGGATGTCCGATGAAGTACTTCACTTGACTGAAATCCAATGAATCTTCTTCTACACTGATGGTGTTTAGGAAGTCCGGGCTGACATGAACAGCCCCTTTAAATCGGTTAAAACACTGTTCAATGATTACATCCAATGGACATAGCACAACAATGCATAAATTCATGTTCAACATAATTAAACTGGTAACAATGGAATTTTACTGTAAAACAACATGGTTCTTCCAGTTGATGCAGCACATGACCTACATACACTCAGAAAATTTCCAGAAACATTTGGCTACTTATAGCCTGCAACAGTGGCTGAGTGGTCATGGCTGGGGGAACTAGGGTAAGAATCCAACCCTGGGTAATTTTTGATTATCTTTTTGTTATGATTATATATCATTTATAGATATATATATACATTAATTGAATAAGTAACTATGTGATTAAGTTATAGTTTCTGGTCCCAGTTAATCAAGGTAATAATAGTACAACAAAATGTCACGATAATGTTAGGGAGCTCAGTGAGATTATTAACATAACTGGAATTAAAATTGATATCGCATGGTCCATCCATGATCAAAACAAATTATAAACAATCTCCCTCTCTAATATGCATAATAAACAGGAATCAGTTGAAATTCAGAGTTTCAATTCATGCTTGTGATCATTGAAAAAAGCATTTACCCCATTCTTTACATCATTCAATATGTTACTAGCAATTGATATAACGGTCACGGCTGATTGCTATTACATATCTAGGTTAATTGACTTTCACAAGGACCTTCCTTCAACCTGACCATGGCATCCCCATGGCAGATGTCACTTTTATTGGATCATTTCATGAAGAAATATTTGACACCATTGTTGAGGATGACCTTATCTAAAAGTTGAATAACTTATCATTAGAAAAAAATTTGATATATTTGTAAAGACTGACTCAGAAGTAACTGCAGTTCTATTAGATATATTTGTAACGACTTCAGTTATTTCAATATACATATGTATATTATATTAAAATAAATATTTTTTTACTTTCAGCAATCAGAATTGCAGTCAACAATCATTGGTGACAAACATCAGGCAGATGAAAGTGCTGAACCCTCGCTTGAGGCTGAGGACAGCAGCATAGCAGTGAAGAATATGCACAGGATGAGGACAGCATGTCAGAGCCTGAGCCGATGCCTGATCTGGTAAGCTAATATTTCAGATTTACTTATATATATATAAACCTAAATTATATACAGCATTTACATAACACGAAGCCATATATATATATAAAACAATATATACCAGTTATATGATGATTTTCTTTCTGCATTATCAGGTGGAGGAGGATTCACTGGCTTTTGAGAGAACCACACGTGACAATGGTTCACAGAAAGGAACACCCAAGCTGATAGAAGATGATTGGTTAGTTGTAATCATTACTAAAATCCTTCGGCTGATGTATAAATTTCTTCGCAAATTCATTTATTCCTGCTGGTATATTTATTTTAGTCTAAATGTGTATTGTATTTTCATTTGTGTTTACTATAATTCCAGATTAACTTATGTGGAGAAAACCAGGAAAGGTAGGACCAGGTACTGGAGGTGCAGTGTGCGCTGCAAGTCTTTGGATTGAAAGGGTAAAGTGAGGGAGAAGGATGGATCCATCAAACTTTCAAAGTGACTGCACCACATAACCATCCTGGAGAGCTTGGGGCCATCAGACGGACCAAAGTGGTTGCAGTAAAAAATAAGGCACGCGATCAGGTATGACTTTTCTTATGTATAGTTACAATACAGTATACTACAGACAGTTTAAGAAAATGAAAAATTGTTTTGCATAATATATGTCTATATTAGCCTGTTGAAGTTGTAGCTATCACCAGTCGTATCAACACACTAAAAAAATTTTCTTTTATTTACAGGCATTTTAGTCTGCTGGTGACATCGTAGGAAATGTCCCACAGGATCGAGTATGAGGAGGCATTGGATCTTCCAAAGCCTGCTTTGCTTCAGCACCAGGCAAATAGGGTTCTTGAATAGGGGGGCCCCAAACATCCCTCCAACTTAGAGTTTGAGGTAACAATTTTCTTTTAAATGATTTAATTTTATTATCCCTCACAGCTTCACATAGTTATTATTGATTTGAACAGCTTTTTGAAACACTTTCTGTCTCTTTGCAGCTGATTGAACAGCAATATACAACTGGATTTTTTAGGAAGGATTTGCACCTTGGAGATCAAAGGCATCAGCTAAACCTTCACTTTTATGCAGTAAATAATTTGGGTCTTATTTGCTAAACGCTGCTTGTGAGTAATTATAAAGAAAGTAATATGTTAGACTTGTTAATTTTTTGTCTAATGTCAGAATTTCAAATATATTTAAGGTATTTGGATTGGACTTTTTTTGTTGTGAAGCAGCCCTTTTACCAATTGTTCAGCATCCATGCGTTTGTTACAAGTGGTGACTCCATGAAGCAAACGCCTCTTTGCTTCATACTCATGAGCAGCAAACACGTTTGTAAGGAAGATGACATTGCTGTGTTGAGAGCTGTAAGTTATCAATAGTCATGCTATTTAAGTAATTTAAAATTGACATTTTTCTAATCTTGCATTTTTGTGTTGTATTTTGCAGGTCCTTGATTTGCTGCCAGGCCGCTGTGGCTGAAGTTTTCCCTCAGGCCAGCATCCAAGGATGTGCATTCCATTGGGGTCAGGCTATCTGGCGGAAGGTACGTTATTTTTGTAATCATTATTATGATGTTACATTATACCAAGCTGTGCTAATGTTGTATGCATTAATTTATTTTTATTTGTTTCAGGTCCAGGGAGTCGGCCTGTCCACACTGTACAAGGATGATGATGAGCACAGGAAGTGGATCGCCCACCTGTTGTACCTGCCTCTTCTTCAGGCCCGGAAAATTGTGGAGGTGTTCCAGCAACTAAAAAACCAGATCCCAGGCAAGAAACAGCAGCAACTGACCTTCAGCCCTCTTGGAGCGTGTATGGCAACCCCATTCGGACAAACAATGATGTTGATTTTTAGATTTAGATCAATTTATTTTCATAATTTATTTGAGGGGTGGCACTACCACTTTAATGCTAAGGTAATAATCTTATTTTATAATATATAATATATATGTATAAATGTATATATTTCTCTATCTGGCACATATGATTTGATAATGCTATAAGGACTACATTTTTAAAACTTCAATTTTTACCATGTTTCTTGATTGCAGGTGCAGAAGGAACCAAACATTTACAGATTGATTGAGCTACTGAGGATAGAAGCAAGACATGTGAAAATTCAGATATGTTTGCAATTAATCATATTTTTCCTTATTGTTACATGCTTTCTTGGGATTATTCTATAAATTGCACATATAGCTTTAAAATATATATAAACTGTTTTGTTTCTCTTTTCAGTTCGCCCTTGTCTCTGCTGACATGCTAAAGCAGAACCGAGAGAAACAATATAAAAGATACCAGGCAAAAATCTTCAACCTGTGGGACAGGTATGCGGAGAAGGACATCTCCTTAAAGAAACTACACGGATCGCGATTGTAGATTTGATTGGCCGTTTTGGCTAGTTGGCTGTCATGGGGAATGGCCGTTATGGTCGTTGGCCGTTTTGACTCCACTCCATGAATTCAGACTATGTGAACTCCCAAGAAAAGTTAATTTGCCGAAAAAAGAATTACATGGCCTACATTTTACAGTAATTCAACTTGATTTTCCATGATTGCATAACAAAGGCTACCATACATGGTTCACCTGGCTCTTCTAAATCACTAACAATGAAAAATCATTGATTTGTTTTGTTTTTTACTTAATGATCACACACATCTGATTCCACATTAAGTTCATGGTTTCGTAAATCTCTAATTAACTGTATAATACAGTGATCTTCAGTAGAGCATTTCAGTCAGTACTTGTGTTAAGTTTGGATTTAATTTTGCCAATTTAGTCACTGGTTGAGTTTTGGCCTATGATAATTGTGACCTAAATGGCCAAATGTGCCACGTGCGTTTTCCATGCATTTGGATTAGCATGATTTTTGCCTCATCATAATTAACAAAGCGTTTTCCATGCGTTTATCCTTCTAATGGAGAACGCACGTGGTACATTTGGCCATGCATGAATGGAAAGCCATCGAATGTATCTGTTTCGAATATGGTTTGTTTTGTATTTCTTTAATCTTTGTTGTCCAAAAGTATGAATATATAAAGGTGTTTTGGCCATTTTTAGAGTGATTCCTGTGTCATCATTGGACATTTACAGGATGTAAGACAATTATCTGGCTGTTCTTGTGTGGGATGTCTCATGTTCTTTAAAATCATGATTGTAATTATGCTTTTCTTAAAATAATTGTTCATTTGCATTTGATTTATCCAGCGGAGAAACCAGTAGTTTTCTTGCCCCTGACAAAATGTGCTGGAGAGGAAGAATTTTCTGGTAATCCAAAAACAGTGCAATTCCCTGAAGAAAGGAAGTGTGTGGTGGACATGGATGGCAAAGTCTTTTCCGCACTTTGTTTTACTGGTGATCAAATAATAGATGGGGCACCTGGTGCTGATACTGACACGGACTATTCCATCACTATCGTAATGGACTTGTTCATGGAAAATGCTGGCAGTTTGATCACTTATGGCGCAAACCATGGCCTTGGACTGACTGCCCTGATGTCAGACACTGTCGGCAAGATTGTCTTTCACCCACAAGATAGGGACCAACCACTTGTGTCTTGTTGCTGAGATAACTGATGTGCCTCTGAACACTTGGATCTGTTTGGCAGCTGTATATGATTACAACACATTGTAAGCGAAAGTTGCATTTAATTACGATAAATCATTTAGTATAGAAAAAGATGTTTTCACAAGGAACCAAAATCGTATTTTGATGTACTGTGTTTCTCAATGACAGGAGGGCAGCAGTTTGACTTTCGAGGAAAGTCCAAAGATGCGCAAGAAATGTTATAAGGATCGGTGGAGTGGCTGGTGAGAACTTCATAGGAAGTATGTCCTGCCTCAAGGTGTTTGACAGGGAACTGAGCCAACAAGAAATTGATGAAATGCTAATAACTCTAGTTGCTAAAAACATTGTACGCAAGCAACAGTGCTATTTTTATCTTGTTGTCTTATTGACTTTTAGAGGTCAAGTAAGGTAAACTTTATCAGACAATTGCAGGTAATTAATGCTACACATGTCATGATAATAGAAAATATGAAATATGGCAATCATCTTTTAAAGTCCTTGTTAAACATATTAATAGCCTCTGGCACAAATGATAGTCTATGTCTGTTTGTTGATTCTTAAATTGTATCCTAACTATCATCATCATTGGTTGTCTCATTTTTTGTTGTGGGTGGGTGGATTAGACACATGTCCGCATGATAACACCACCATTTCTAAATGGCCTTCTTGTGACAACAGTGAATGAAGCATAGTGGTCCCCTTGACTTTCCAGGTGCAGTACCACTAATTGTTTTTGCTCAGGGTGAAGAAATTTTCATTACAGAACAATGCTGATGCCCACTGCAAATGGGTTCAACCCGTGAGATGATGATATTGTGTCTAGCATTGTCGTAAGGTACCCTTGCAGGCTGCCTATCATGTGGTCCTTTTTGACATAAGCAGTGTCGAATAGTCTTGCCACCTTCTGAATGTGCCTGCAGTTGAGTAACATTAACCATCCTGTTTTGTATGGTATTTTTCACAATGAAACGGTCATCACCACAGAGGCAGAATAAGGGCATCCACTCCAATTTCGTTCATTGACATTTCCATGTACTTTCTGCAACCTGCTAATGACACTCTGCAGCACCCAAACTCATTAGCATCTTTGATTGGTATACTTTGTGTTTGCTGCATTGCAATGACCAGGTAACATTGCTTAGTTGTCAAGTGCCAAGTACTCATGATGTCTAAATGCACCTGAAATATAAAAGAGGAATGTTGAAGTGCATTTGGTCAATGGACCAAAACATTTGTTGTGACTTTTACTCCATACCCCCAAGCTAAAATCACTCTAATATCCCTGTAGTACTGAAATAAAAATCATAATATGGTTTAGGTTGTTAATGACATTTTTATTGATTCATTCATAATTTTTCATAAAAAAGCATTAATAATGCATATGTCGTTAAAATACTAGCCCATAGAGTATGTGGGTTTCATCAAGTTGTAATGTGGTCTTGATTTTTAAAATCAGTGAAACTAGGGAAAATACTACTTGTAAACTGTCTTGTGTTTACAATGTCTAGCCATGTGGTTAGTTTGCTGTTGTGCTAAGAATAGCCCATGACCTAATTAGCTGGCCAAGTATCACTGAGCATGCCCAGTATCACTCAAGTGTGACATGCAAAATTTGAATTTGCCACTCACCACCATGACAGTAATGGGTCAAGACACACTGTTGAAGACTGAAACAAATATTTCATCTGCTCTATGGTATGTACTTAATTTGTTTGATCATTGCTGGTAGTTTTAAGATTAATCATGATTGTACAAGATTGAGTGTATTTTGATTATAGTTATATCTATTTCTTGGCTAGTTAATGTTCATCTATCAGCTGACTGATATTTTCTCTGATAAATTTGATAATTTATTGCATAATGATATGTGCCAATAATTGCATAATGAATGTATCGTTTCAAGTCAAAGTTATGATTTCAATAATTTAATGATTTGATTTCTATTCATGTTATAGGTCAAATGGTAATTAGTCCATTAGTCATGCATACATGGTCAATTTGAGTCTTCACTCATGTAATGGGCAACACTTGTGAGTATAAATGATCTATAGTAATTTAGTTGATTAAGTTATATTAATCATGTGCATAATACTTATGTTGTCAATTTGTGTTTTATGTATTAGTATTAAGTTCTAATTGCCTTCAGGACTTTGGTTATGCAATTGATTAGTTTATATGTATTAAGTCATAACATTAAGCTTTAGGTCAAGATATTGAGTTTGTGAATTTTCTTTTTCTTTATGCTAAGTTTTTGTGTTCTTTGATAATTTGTAGATTCACAAAATTTTTCGCGTATAATAAACGTTGATTGAAAATACATCATTGCATGGACTTAACAGTGAATAAGCGCATCACAAAATGACAGAAGAAGATATCTCGTAGACAAAGACAAGGAGTGGTGACCAGAGACTTTACAACAGCACATCGCAGATGAAGATGTAGATGCCCTCGCAGACTGGCTGGAAGTGCTGAAAGATGCTTTCAAAAACTTTCAGTTTGCCCTCGACAAATATCATACGGAACTGCAGATGGAAGATGATGAGCAGGCAAGTGAAAATACTTTTTCGATGTTCAAAATACTTACATTGATGCAGTCAAAGCCGCTATGGGTTGGCTAAGGGAGAAGAAACCACTTGAGATCCAAAGGGAAGTCAAAACTCCTGTTGTAGATCTACCTCCAGCTGCAGTTGAGAATGAGGAAACTCTGCCGATGGCTAAGCCTGCCGATATTTTCAGCATTATCAACTTACCAAAAGTTGAATTGGAAAAATATCACTGCTTCATCAAGTTGTTTGAGGAATGTGTTAAGACAGCGGACGATACCATCAAACTGACAAGGTTGCTGCAATATAAGTCTGGCAAGGCTCATGTATCCATCCGGTCATGTATCCTTATGGATGATGGGTACAATAGAGCCAGAGAAATTTTGTCAGAGATTCGGGGATGATTATCTAGTAGCTTAAAGACTGATAAGTGGTATCAGAAAAGGAAAATTTGTGAAAACTGCAGAGGATCTTCGTGATTTGTCAGATGAAGTGATCAACTGTTACCAGACATTGCATCAGATCGGCCGTCTTTATGAAATAGACAACCAAACTGCATAGTTGAGGTTATGTCACGACTTCAGAATTACATCCAGAATCGATGGAAACGACATGTCATGGATGTTAAGCGCTCAAAGGGAATGTATTCTGACTTTAAGGATTTTGCTCGATTCGTTGCTGAAGAAGCACAAGAAGCTAAAGATCCCATATATGGTCGTTGGTCGCAGAAGCAGGGAGCCACCAAATCTCGATGGAAATCGCCATAAACTAATTCAGCATTTTCTTCTGATGTTAACGCTAATGATGTTGTTGAGAAAGCATGTGTAGGTTGTAAAGGTAGTCATATGCTGTTTTATTGTCAAGACTTTAAGGCTATGAAGCCTCATGAATGCTTACAATTGTAAATAGGCACAAACTTTGTGAAAAACTGCTTATTGTCAAACCACTCAAAACTGTTGTGAAACAAGAACATGCTCTGTTCCAGGGTGCGGTAAGCACAACACAAAGTTCTTTCACATCAACCGACAGAGGAATTCTTCAGAAGGTCAGAGTAACAAGCCACGTTCCACTGGTGGAGAGACTGTTCAAATGATAAATGCCAGTGTAAGAACCAATGCTAGTGTCCACATGCCCGTAGTAGCAGTAACTATTAATGGTCATCGTGGTGTTTTTGCTCTACTCGATACAGTGTCTAGTAATACCTTCTTCTTGTGGAATCTCTCAGTCGAGATGTAACTTATTCTCTTAATACTCTTATTGGGCAGGAAAATGTGAAATCTACTTTAATCTGTGAATTTAGAACTGACCTCACTTGATGGCAAGGAATATATGCAAATGACAAATGTATAGGTTGTAGACAACATACCTGTGTTATCAAATTTAAATGCTCCTGAGTATTCTCACTTCAAGGGCTTACAAATTGTCGCAGGTGAGCAAAAGGTCCAATTATTGATTGGTCAGGATAATGCAGAAGCACTCTTGGGGAGCCATTTGCATTTCGCACATTATTTGGCTGGACCATTAATGGTCCTGAGAGAGTCAGTGGTCCCATTGGAAGAAAAATACAATCACATTTCATTAGCACAATGCGCATGGATCTCAAAATTAAACTTTTGTGGGAACTTGAAAATGAAGATGTTTGCATAGAAAGTTTGGGATTGTCACAAGAGGATAAGAAGGTTCTGGACCTGTGGAACAATGAAGTAAAATTGATAGATGAGTGCTAGGAGCTTCCAATGTCATGGAAAGAAAACGTAACGACTCCAAATAATTATGTAATGCCAGCTGCTAGGTTGAATTATCTTATAAATAATTTGGTAAAGAGAGGCTTAACTACCAGGTACAATGAAGAAGTGAAATTGTTAGATGAGGGATATGCAGAAAAAGTTTTTGAACAAGTTAAGTCAATCTGAAAATGACTGGTTAGTCCATCGTTAAATGAAAAAATTTTTGCAAGGGCCTGATTTAAACAATAAGCTGTTGCATGTGCTACTCCGATTCAGGCAACATGAGTGTGCATTGATGGCAGATATAGAGGCCATGTATTATCAAGTACAGATCCCAGAGAAAGATAGAAATGCACTTAGGTTCCTGAGGTATGATGATGGAGGAAACTTGGTTCAGTATTGTATGACTTGTCACATATTCGGTGGTGTCTGGTGTGTTAGTAGCTCCACCTATGCACTTCGGCGCATTCTAGTAGACAATACAGTCGACAAAACGATATCTGATACGATACTTCAGTTTCTATGTTGATGATTTGTTAAAGTCAGTAGAATCACCTGACGAAGCTGCTTTCGTGATTGATGGTACCAGACAAATACTAGGTCAGTCTGGGTTCAACTTGACGAAGTTCGTAGTCAATGATTTGGATCTCCTGAGTAGAATTCCAGATGATCTGAGAGCTAGTGAGGTCATGGTTTTGAATCTTGATTCCTGTAGCAGAGTGTTGGGTGTCAAATGGAGTGTACATGAAGATACATTTTATTTTGATGTTAAGGTGGCACCTGAGCATTTTATTTTGATGTTAAGGTTGCACCTGAGCAAATTATCCAATGGGCTTCATAAACCCATTATCATTGCAGGCAAGGTCTTGTTACAATTCAGTCAAGCTTGGTTGTTGGGATGATCAGGTGGCTGGACTGGATTGAGAGTCTTAAATATCTGGTTAGTTTCATAATACCTACTAGATGCATTAAGCCAAAACAATTCAATGATGCTGCTGTAGCATTGCATGTTTTCTCTGATGTCAGTGAGCAAGCATATGGCAGTTGCTGTTATTTGCACTCTGTGAACAAGCAGGGTGAGATTCACACAGCTTTGCTGCTTGATAAGAAAGACTTTTTCGATTCCAAGGTTGGAACTTCAAGCAGCTGCTATAAAGTGCTGTAAAGATCTGTCACCAATTTTGGATGAAGTTGGCTGATTGCGAGTTGAGGGAAGGCTTAGTTAGTTAGTTAGTTAGTGTTATTGTTTAATGCCTCATCAGCACCTGAGTGGGCTATGTAGAGGCTCTCTAGGGTAAGATTGATTATCTATAGTTGGTAGTAGAAACCAGAAGCATGTAAAAAATCAATAATTGTCTGCGTTGGATAGCTGGAGCAGCTTGTGCAATGCGCACTGTCCTGTTTTAGCCACTGGGGATAGAGGACTTCACCCCAAGTGTTTCCACCCTCGCAGCGTGGAGGCCCAGGACCTTCGAGGGCTTGAGGGAAGGCTTAAGCATGCACGGTTGATGTTGGATAAGAAGCATCCTTATGTCATCTCTCATTTGCATATGTCATCTCTCATTTGCATAAAGTCGCATCCTTGATTGCTCTACATTTTCACAATGAAGCACACCTCGGAGTAGAAGGGGTAGTTGCCAAAATCAGAGAGAAATTTTGGATAATTCGAATTAGATCCATTGTCAAGAAAGTTGCATTTTCATGCATTGTTTGTAAGAGCTTTCTGGGCTAGATGTTTACAAAAGATGGCAGATTTTGCCACAGAAAGAGTCAAACATTGTCAACCACCATTCAGTTATGTTGGAATCGACTGCTTTGGTTCCCATTCTTGTCAAGCGGGGAAGAAGTGATATCAAGCGGTACGGTTTCATATTTACTTGTTTCGGCACGAGAGCAGTCCATCTTGAAAAGATAGACAATTTGGATACTAATAGTTTCCTGAATGGCTTTAGAACGTTTGTTTCAAGGAGAGGGATGTCAGTTCGAGTTTGGTCTGACAATGGCCTTTTGCACAGCATACTGTTTTTATTGATCGAGCCTTTACTCTTATTGGATGGCCTTGAAAGCTCTGGGCCTCCATGTGGCAAGGGTGATACAATGTGTGTGAATAATTTAGCCTTTATCTAGAAACTAAGTTCTTTGAAAGTACATGAAGCTAAGATCCTATGATGTTACCATATCAATTTGCAGTTTGGGACTATTATTTCCCTTGAAGGTGACCTGAATGCAAATACAGCTAACACTCAAATGCAAAATCTTGGCCTTATTTTAGTTTTGGTTTTGTCAATAAGTAGGGATACCCAGATAGCAGTGTCAAATTAGCCTGACACAGTTCTGTTGTTGTCACTGTCAGACCAACTTTGCGCCCAAGTTGGCCTGATTTTGGCAATACAGGGCCTGCATTGCAATTTACATGCTATTTGTGTGATAACTTTACATCTAAATCATAATTTTGGGCTTTTCTTTAAAATTCAAATTATAGCCTTATTCTCTTTGCACATGTGTCATGCGATGCCTTTTGAGTAGTCAGTCTTTCAGTCTGGTGTACCACTTTTAAAATATCTAAACTTTTTCTTCTGGAATTGTTTTCAACCACATAAAGCTGAGAACTTATCACTTGTACATTTGCAGTCTGGTATTTTTACAGTCTTGGTCTAATATGTTTCTGAAAGGGATTCAAATATGTAGATGTTTCGAGGAAAGTCCAAAGATGCGCAAGAAATGTTATAAGGATCGGTGGAGTGGCTGGTGAGAACTTCATAGGAAGTATGTCCTGCCTCAAGGTGTTTGACAGGGAACTGAGCCAACAAGAAATTGATGAAATGCTAATAACTCTAGTTGCTAAAAACATTGTACGCAAGCAACAGTGCTATTTTTTTCTTGTTGTCTTATTGACTTTTAGAGGTCAAGTAAGGTAAACTTTATCAGACAATTGCAGGTAATTAATGCTACACATGTCATGATAATAGAAAATATGAAATATGGCAATCATCTTTTAAAGTCCTTGTTAAACATATTAATAGCCTCTGGCACAAATGATAGTCTATGTCTGTTTGTTGATTCTTAAATTGTATCCTAACTATCATCATCATTGGTTGTCTCATTTTTTGTTGTGGGTGGGTGGATTAGACACATGTCCGCATGATAACACCACCATTTCTAAATGGCCTTCTTGTGACAACAGTGAATGAAGCATAGTGGTCCCCTTGACTTTCCAGGTGCAGTACCACTAATTGTTTTTGCTCAGGGTGAAGAAATTTTCATTACAGAACAATGCTGATGCCCACTGCAAATGGGTTCAACCCGTGAGATGATGATATTGTGTCTAGCATTGTCGTAAGGTACCCTTGCAGGCTGCCTATCATGTGGTCCTTTTTGACATAAGCAGTGTCGAATAGTCTTGCCACCTTCTGAATGTGCCTGCAGTTGAGTAACATTAACCATCCTGTTTTGTATGGTATTTTTCACAATGAAACGGTCATCACCACAGAGGCAGAATAAGGGCATCCACTCCAATTTCGTTCATTGACATTTCCATGTACTTTCTGCAACCTGCTAATGACACTCTGCAGCACCCAAACTCATTAGCATCTTTGATTGGTATACTTTGTGTTTGCTGCATTGCAATGACCAGGTAACATTGCTTAGTTGTCAAGTGCCAAGTACTCATGATGTCTAAATGCACCTGAAATATAAAAGAGGAATGTTGAAGTGCATTTGGTCAATGGACCAAAACATTTGTTGTGACTTTTACTCCATACCCCCAAGCTAAAATCACTCTAATATCCCTGTAGTACTGAAATAAAAATCATAATATGGTTTAGGTTGTTAATGACATTTTTATTGATTCATTCATAATTTTTCATAAAAAAGCATTAATAATGCATATGTCGTTAAAATACTAGCCCATAGAGTATGTGGGTTTCATCAAGTTGTAATGTGGTCTTGATTTTTAAAATCAGTGAAACTAGGGAAAATACTACTTGTAAACTGTCTTGTGTTTACAATGTCTAGCCATGTGGTTAGTTTGCTGTTGTGCTAAGAATAGCCCATGACCTAATTAGCTGGCCAAGTATCACTGAGCATGCCCAGTATCACTCAAGTGTGACATGCAAAATTTGAATTTGCCACTCACCACCATGACAGTAATGGGTCAAGACACACTGTTGAAGACTGAAACAAATATTTCATCTGCTCTATGGTATGTACTTAATTTGTTTGATCATTGCTGGTAGTTTTAAGATTAATCATGATTGTACAAGATTGAGTGTATTTTGATTATAGTTATATCTATTTCTTGGCTAGTTAATGTTCATCTATCAGCTGACTGATATTTTCTCTGATAAATTTGATAATTTATTGCATAATGATATGTGCCAATAATTGCATAATGAATGTATCGTTTCAAGTCAAAGTTATGATTTCAATAATTTAATGATTTGATTTCTATTCATGTTATAGGTCAAATGGTAATTAGTCCATTAGTCATGCATACATGGTCAATTTGAGTCTTCACTCATGTAATGGGCAACACTTGTGAGTATAAATGATCTATAGTAATTTAGTTGATTAAGTTATATTAATCATGTGCATAATACTTATGTTGTCAATTTGTGTTTTATGTATTAGTATTAAGTTCTAATTGCCTTCAGGACTTTGGTTATGCAATTGATTAGTTTATATGTATTAAGTCATAACATTAAGCTTTAGGTCAAGATATTGAGTTTGTGAATTTTCTTTTTCTTTATGCTAAGTTTTTGTGTTCTTTGATAATTTGTAGATTCACAAAATTTTTCGCGTATAATAAACGTTGATTGAAAATACATCATTGCATGGACTTAACAGTGAATAAGCGCATCACAAAATGACAGAAGAAGATATCTCGTAGACAAAGACAAGGAGTGGTGACCAGAGACTTTACAACAGCACATCGCAGATGAAGATGTAGATGCCCTCGCAGACTGGCTGGAAGTGCTGAAAGATGCTTTCAAAAACTTTCAGTTTGCCCTCGACAAATATCATACGGAACTGCAGATGGAAGATGATGAGCAGGCAAGTGAAAATACTTTTTCGATGTTCAAAATACTTACATTGATGCAGTCAAAGCCGCTATGGGTTGGCTAAGGGAGAAGAAACCACTTGAGATCCAAAGGGAAGTCAAAACTCCTGTTGTAGATCTACCTCCAGCTGCAGTTGAGAATGAGGAAACTCTGCCGATGGCTAAGCCTGCCGATATTTTCAGCATTATCAACTTACCAAAAGTTGAATTGGAAAAATATCACTGCTTCATCAAGTTGTTTGAGGAATGTGTTAAGACAGTGGACGATACCATCAAACTGACAAGGTTGCTGCAATATAAGTCTGGCAAGGCTCATGTATCCATCCGGTCATGTATCCTTATGGATGATGGGTACAATAGAGCCAGAGAAATTTTGTCAGAGATTCGGGGATGATTATCTAGTAGCTTAAAGACTGATAAGTGGTATCAGAAAAGGAAAATTTGTGAAAACTGCAGAGGATCTTCGTGATTTGTCAGATGAAGTGATCAACTGTTACCAGACATTGCATCAGATCGGCCGTCTTTATGAAATAGACAACCAAACTGCATAGTTGAGGTTATGTCACGACTTCAGAATTACATCCAGAATCGATGGAAACGACATGTCATGGATGTTAAGCGCTCAAAGGGAATGTATTCTGACTTTAAGGATTTTGCTCGATTCGTTGCTGAAGAAGCACAAGAAGCTAAAGATCCCATATATGGTCGTTGGTCGCAGAAGCAGGGAGCCACCAAATCTCGATGGAAATCGCCATAAACTAATTCAGCATTTTCTTCTGATGTTAACGCTAATGATGTTGTTGAGAAAGCATGTGTAGGTTGTAAAGGTAGTCATATGCTGTTTTATTGTCAAGACTTTAAGGCTATGAAGCCTCATGAATGCTTACAATTGTAAATAGGCACAAACTTTGTGAAAAACTGCTTATTGTCAAACCACTCAAAACTGTTGTGAAACAAGAACATGCTCTGTTCCAGGGTGCGGTAAGCACAACACAAAGTTCTTTCACATCAACCGACAGAGGAATTCTTCAGAAGGTCAGAGTAACAAGCCACGTTCCACTGGTGGAGAGACTGTTCAAATGATAAATGCCAGTGTAAGAACCAATGCTAGTGTCCACATGCCCGTAGTAGCAGTAACTGTTAATGGTCATCGTGGTGTTTTTGCTCTACTCGATACAGTGTCTAGTAATACCTTCTTCTTGTGGAATCTCTCAGTCGAGATGTAATTTATTCTCTTAATACTCTTATTGGGCAGGAAAATGTGAAATCTACTTTAATCTGTGAATTTAGAACTGACCTCACTTGATGGCAAGGAATATATGCAAATGACAAATGTATAGGTTGTAGACAACATACCTGTGTTATCAAATTTAAATGCTCCTGAGTATTCTCACTTCAAGGGCTTACAAATTGTCGCAGGTGAGCAAAAGGTCCAATTATTGATTGGTCAGGATAATGCAGAAGCACTCTTGGGGAGCCATTTGCATTTCGCACATTATTTGGCTGGACCATTAATGGTCCTGAGAGAGTCAGTGGTCCCATTGGAAGAAAAATACAATCACATTTCATTAGCACAATGCGCATGGATCTCAAAATTAAACTTTTGTGGGAACTTGAAAATGAAGATGTTTGCATAGAAAGTTTGGGATTGTCACAAGAGGATAAGAAGGTTCTGGACCTGTGGAACAATGAAGTAAAATTGATAGATGAGTGCTAGGAGCTTCCAATGTCATGGAAAGAAAACGTAACGACTCCAAATAATTATGTAATGCCAGCTGCTAGGTTGAATTATCTTATAAATAATTTGGTAAAGAGAGGCTTAACTACCAGGTACAATGAAGAAGTGAAATTGTTAGATGAGGGATATGCAGAAAAAGTTTTTGAACAAGTTAAGTCAATCTGAAAATGACTGGTTAGTCCATCGTTAAATGAAAAAATTTTTGCAAGGGCCTGATTTAAACAATAAGCTGTTGCATGTGCTACTCCGATTCAGGCAACATGAGTGTGCATTGATGGCAGATATAGAGGCCATGTATTATCAAGTACAGATCCCAGAGAAAGATAGAAATGCACTTAGGTTCCTGAGGTATGATGATGGAGGAAACTTGGTTCAGTATTGTATGACTTGTCACATATTCGGTGGTGTCTGGTGTGTTAGTAGCTCCACCTATGCACTTCGGCGCATTCTAGTAGACAATACAGTCGACAAAACGATATCTGATACGATACTTCAGTTTCTATGTTGATGATTTGTTAAAGTCAGTAGAATCACCTGACGAAGCTGCTTTCGTGATTGATGGTACCAGACAAATACTAGGTCAGTCTGGGTTCAACTTGACGAAGTTCGTAGTCAATGATTTGGATCTCCTGAGTAGAATTCCAGATGATCTGAGAGCTAGTGAGGTCATGGTTTTGAATCTTGATTCCTGTAGCAGAGTGTTGGGTGTCAAATGGAGTGTACATGAAGATACATTTTATTTTGATGTTAAGGTGGCACCTGAGCATTTTATTTTGATGTTAAGGTTGCACCTGAGCAAATTATCCAATGGGCTTCATAAACCCATTATCATTGCAGGCAAGGTCTTGTTACAATTCAGTCAAGCTTGGTTGTTGGGATGATCAGGTGGCTGGACTGGATTGAGAGTCTTAAATATCTGGTTAGTTTCATAATACCTACTAGATGCATTAAGCCAAAACAATTCAATGATGCTGCTGTAGCATTGCATGTTTTCTCTGATGTCAGTGAGCAAGCATATGGCAGTTGCTGTTATTTGCACTCTGTGAACAAGCAGGGTGAGATTCACACAGCTTTGCTGCTTGATAAGAAAGACTTTTTCGATTCCAAGGTTGGAACTTCAAGCAGCTGCTATAAAGTGCTGTAAAGATCTGTCACCAATTTTGGATGAAGTTGGCTGATTGCGAGTTGAGGGAAGGCTTAGTTAGTTAGTTAGTTAGTGTTATTGTTTAATGCCTCATCAGCACCTGAGTGGGCTATGTAGAGGCTCTCTAGGGTAAGATTGATTATCTATAGTTGGTAGTAGAAACCAGAAGCATGTAAAAAATCAATAATTGTCTGCGTTGGATAGCTGGAGCAGCTTGTGCAATGCGCACTGTCCTGTTTTAGCCACTGGGGATAGAGGACTTCACCCCAAGTGTTTCCACCCTCGCAGCGTGGAGGCCCAGGACCTTCGAGGGCTTGAGGGAAGGCTTAAGCATGCACGGTTGATGTTGGATAAGAAGCATCCTTATGTCATCTCTCATTTGCATATGTCATCTCTCATTTGCATAAAGTCGCATCCTTGATTGCTCTACATTTTCACAATGAAGCACACCTCGGAGTAGAAGGGGTAGTTGCCAAAATCAGAGAGAAATTTTGGATAATTCGAATTAGATCCATTGTCAAGAAAGTTGCATTTTCATGCATTGTTTGTAAGAGCTTTATGGGCTAGATGTTTACAAAAGATGGCAGATTTTGCCACAGAAAGAGTCAAACATTGTCAACCACCATTCAGTTATGTTGGAATCGACTGCTTTGGTTCCCATTCTTGTCAAGCGGGGAAGAAGTGATATCAAGCGGTACGGTTTCATATTTACTTGTTTCGGCACGAGAGCAGTCCATCTTGAAAAGATAGACAATTTGGATACTAATAGTTTCCTGAATGGCTTTAGAACGTTTGTTTCAAGGAGAGGGATGTCAGTTCGAGTTTGGTCTGACAATGGCCTTTTGCACAGCATACTGTTTTTATTGATCGAGCCTTTACTCTTATTGGATGGCCTTGAAAGCTCTGGGCCTCCATGTGGCAAGGGTGATACAATGTGTGTGAATAATTTAGCCTTTATCTAGAAACTAAGTTCTTTGAAAGTACATGAAGCTAAGATCCTATGATGTTACCATATCAATTTGCAGTTTGGGACTATTATTTCCCTTGAAGGTGACCTGAATGCAAATACAGCTAACACTCAAATGCAAAATCTTGGCCTTATTTTAGTTTTGGTTTTGTCAATAAGTAGGGATACCCAGATAGCAGTGTCAAATTAGCCTGACACAGTTCTGTTGTTGTCACTGTCAGACCAACTTTGCGCCCAAGTTGGCCTGATTTTGGCAATACAGGGCCTGCATTGCAATTTACATGCTATTTGTGTGATAACTTTACATCTAAATCATAATTTTGGGCTTTTCTTTAAAATTCAAATTATAGCCTTATTCTCTTTGCACATGTGTTATGCGATGCCTTTTGAGTAGTCAGTCTTTCAGTCTGGTGTACCACTTTTAAAATATCTAAACTTTTTCTTCTGGAATTGTTTTCAACCACATAAAGCTGAGAACTTATCACTTGTACATTTGCAGTCTGGTATTTTTACAGTCTTGGTCTAATATGTTTCTGAAAGGGATTCAAATATGTAGATGAAATTTAATACAGGATTTATATATATGGACATGCCTGACACATGGGAGGAAAATTGGCAAACAGCCATGTGAAATCTTTGACCATTTCTCTAGCAGAACTATTTCACTGATTAAGCTTTTGAGTTCACTGAAGTGCTTTGATACTAAATTCAAGGTGCACTATGGCCTACATCCCTCCAAACCCATACAAATTTGTATAGTGTGTAATATGACATTGCTGACACACTGGAAATTATTTACAGAACCACATTAATTGCCTTGCCATTGAGAAATTAGTTAATATTTTGAGGATGATATAGACAAAATTCAGTAAGAAGTGCTCAATGATGCCATGAGCATTGCTTAATAATTAATAACGAAAGCTAAAGTTTGATGACATTAAGTAAAGATGGTATGATTGATTAAAACAAATTTATTCTCATTTAAATTAATTTACTCTCAGGGTCATCGAATTTAGTCAGGGTCATTGAAATTCGCCACCCTGAATAAACCTATCACAAGCATTTCTAAAAATGTTTGTTGACGTGTTATGACATTGTCATTTATATGAACTAGTTTAGTCACTAATTGAAAAATTGCAAGGTGCCTAATTACGATTATCGATGGTGGCGAAATTTCGATGACCTTGCCGATTTTGATGACCCCCAGTGTAATCAATGCAAACAAATGTTCGCATGTTTACGGGACTGCTCTAGGATAAAAAGATAGATATGGGAAGTGCAGCCCTCTAAGGCAAGTTCTTTCCGCTAGCCAGGGTTGATTGATGAGGTGTGAGAGAGTTGTCCACCCATGTTACACATTTATCACACGGATGGGATCTTTCACCTTCCTCAGCATAGACACTCAGTGCAAGGGACCACCAATTTAATGTCTCATCCGACCTAATTGCCATTGCATAACACAGTCTAGGCCGAATCCTGATCATTCCAGTTGAATGCACACACCATTGTCTGTTAGATCTTATTGTTATATTATTTTGTTGGTGGTAAATCAGAGCTTCAGAAGAGCTTGAGTCAGATTGTTGATGATAGATTGTTGAGGTACTCAGGATTTGATTGGGTTTTTATTCCCCCTAGCGCCTCACATATGGGTTGAGTTTGGGAACACGTGATTCGTACATTGAGAAAAGTGATGAATGGGTTGGTACCTCCAACATATAAATTTTCAGACGAATCTTTGGCACTTTTGTGTGAAATTGAAGCCATAGACAATAGCAGACCCATCACTAAAGTCAGTCATGATGTCAATGACCCTGCCCAACTCACTCCAAATCACCTTTTCCTATTTTGTGCTTTACCTCATGTACCACCTGGTTTATTTGTAGAAGCTGATTTGTACAACAGACGATGGCGCTCAGTACATCATCGTGCTAATTTGTTTTTGCAGAGGTGGTTGGGATAGTATATTCCTGACCAGCAGCGCAGAAACAGATGGTTACAGACAAGAAATTTTCAGTTGGGTGATCTTGTTCTCATCGCTGATGAAAACACCCAACGAGGTATATGGCCAATAGGGTTATTGGTAGATGTGAACAAGAGCAAAGATGGTCTAATTAGGTCTGTAAAATTGCGCACAAAATGTAGCACTCTGACTTGTCCAATTACAAAGATTGCATTACATGAAGGTTGTAAATAATGTTATTTAAAGGGGTGTGAGAATAATTGTCAATGTTCTTCTTGAATTGTATTGTATTTATGATATCATTGTTTGTATTTAAATGGTAGTCATCAAATAAGGAGGAGTGTTGTAAACTGTCTTGTGTTTACAATTTCTAGCCATGCTGATGTGCTAAGAATAGCCCATGTACTAATTAGCTGGCCAAGTGTCACTGAGTATGCCCAGTGTCACTCATGAGTGAGATGCAAAATTTTAATTTGCCACTCACCACCATGAAAGTAATGGGTCAAGACACTGTTTAAGACTGAAAAAAATATTTCATCTGCTCTATGGTATGTACTTAATTTGTTTGATCATTGCTGGTAGTTTAACGATTAATCATGATTGTACAAGATTGAGTGTCGTTTGCTTATATTTATACTAATTTCTTTGCTAGTTAATGTTCATCTATCAGCTGACAGGTATCTTTTCTGATAATGATATGTGCCTAATATTACATGTCAAAGTTATGATTTCAATAATTTAATGATTTGATTTCTATTCATGTTATAGGTCAAATAGTCATTAGGCCTTAGTCATGCATACATGGTCAATTTGAGTCTTTGCTCATGTGATGGGCAAGGCTTGTGAGTATAAATGATCAATGATAATTTTGTTGATTAAGTGTTGTCAATTTGTATTTCATGTATTTGTATTATTTTCTAATTGCCTTCAGGACTTTGGTTATACAATTGATTAATTTATATGTATTAAGTGTATTAAGTCATAACAATGATAGGTCAAGAAATTGAGTTTGTGGGTTTTCTTTTTCTGTGCCCTTTGATAATTTGTAGAATCACTGAATTTTTGCGTATAATAAATGTTGATTGAAAATATATCATTGTGTGGACTCATTACTAGTTATAAGGCATGTGATTTTCATCAAAAAGCAATAATAATGAATATGACAAGAAAATATTAGCCCATAGAGTGAGTTTCATCAAGCTGTAATGTGGTCTTGATTTTTAAAATCAGTAAAACTGGGGAAATTGCCAGTTATACGGCATGTGATTTTCATCAAAAAGCAGTAATAATGAATATGCCAAGAAAATACTAGCCCTACAATGAGTGTCATAAGGTTGTAATGTGGTCTTGATTGTTAAAATCAGTGAAACAAGGGAATATTAATTAATATGCTAAGAAAATACTAGCCCATCAAGTTGTAATGTGGTCTTGATTTTTAAAATCAGTAAAACTAAGGAAAATGCTAGTTATACAGCATGTGATTTCATCAAAAAGCTATAATAATGAATATGTCAAGAAAATACTAGCCCATAGTGAGCTAACGGGCGGGGGCCTAGCTCAGAGGTAGCGCTCTGGGCTTCCAACCTATGGGTCCCGGTTTTCGATTCCCGGTCGAGCCTAAGTTGGATGGCTGTTTCATCCTTCATCTCATTGCCATGGTCCCTGCCTGTCCTAATTAGCCCAAATGGTGCAGAAATACAGGACGAAAAGCCCTAATCACCCACCCAGCCACCCACCCATTATGAGCTTTATCGAGTTGTAATGTGGTCTTGATTTTTTAAATCAGTAAAACTAGGAAAATGCTAGTTATATGGCATGTGATTTTCATCTAAAAGCAATAATAATAAATATGTCAAGAAATTACTAGCCCATAGTGAGCTTTATTGAGTTGTAATGTGGTCTTTATTTTTAAAATCAGTAAAACTAGGGAAAATTCTAGTTATACGGCATGTGATTTCATCAAAAGCAATAATAATGAAAATGCCAAGAAAATACTAGCCCACAGTGAGTTTAATCAACTGTTAATTTAGTCTTGATTTTTAAAATCAGTAAAGCTGAGGAAAATGCTAGTTATACAGCATGTGATTTTCATCAAAAAACAAAAATAATGAAAATGTCAAGAAAATACTAGCCCATAGTGAGCTTTATCGATTTATAATGTGGTCTTGATTTTTAAAATCAGTGAAACTAAGGAAAATGCTAGTTATATGGCATGTGATTTTCATCAAAAAGCTATAAATATGAATATGTGAAGAAAATACTAGGCCATAGAGTGAGTGTCATTAGGTTGTAATGTGGTCTTGATTTCTAAAGTCAGTGGAACTAGGATAAATGCTAGTTATACAGCATGTGATTTTCATCAAAAAACAATAATAATGAATATGTCAAAATACTAGCCCATAGAGCGAGTTTGATCAAGCTGTAATGTGGTCTTGATTTTTAAGATCAGTGAAACTGAGGAAAATGCTAGTTATACAGCATGTGATTTTCATGAAAAAACATTAATAACTAGACTCCACTCTGTTCCAAGGGAAGAAATAGAAATCATTCACCATACCGTAGTGTAGTCATGTTTGTAGACGAGTAATATGACATGAGACGTGAGATGGAGAGAGATCAATGAAAATACTATGTAATCGACTACGATACCTTTGAATAATGAGTACCGGAATAAATAGAAAAGATGAATGAAATATTCGTAGTTGAGTAAAATAAATACCAGTTCCTTATTACACATTTACTCCTCAAAAACACTGGTCAGGTAGATATTCAATAGCCAGGAAGTTGTGTACCTTGCTACGAATACCAGAATATCTTAAAAGCCTCATCAGGGGGTTTACTTCAAAATTTTGTGTATGCGACCTCTGGTTGAAGGTCAAGATCATCTGTGACCTTGATCTATAACCAGAGGTCATCTGAAATGTCAAAATTGCTAGTTTTTCACATTTGACCTTGAATTTTGACCTTTACTTGCATCAAGGTCATATATTCCATAATACTCTAAAAGCCCTCTGTTACATCATATCATGACACTTTGCTAGACACTCATTGATTAAAAGTAAGGGAGATACAGCCATTTTAAATTTGTAATTTTGAGGTCTCCTGTGACATTGACCTTTGACCCAAGGTCATTCGTATTGATGTGTTATGATTAACTATCCAATTACTATATATGATTCGAAGATGGTCCAATTTGGGCTGCCCAGTCAAAAGTTATTAAGGGTTAAAGCTTTTTGGGTAAATAGCAAAATCTAAACGCCCCATACCTCAGCCACCTTTCACCTGATCGCCGCCACAAGTTCAGCTGCACTGGATTGGTCAAAACACAACATAAATCTGTGCTCGTCTGTTTCCCACCATATGCGTTCTTGAGATTTCGGACACCAATCGATTTTTAGGAGGTTATATGGATCACCCCTTTCTGCATGACTGAGCATCAAAAAGACCCCTCAGATTTGAAGACATATTAGCACAATCAAAAGTATTACAATATCAGAGCTGTACCTCTATCCGTTTTTGAAATATTTTAATACAAAGACTTTGAAAAATAGCATTAAAATGACCTGTGACCTTGAGAAATGGGTCAAGGTGATTTCGGTTCTACAGAATTGTAGTGCTTCCTAAGGTCCACCTACCCACCAAGTTTCGTCCCGGTAGGATCAAAGTTAGGTGGCGAACAATAATAATAACTAGAAAACTGTAATTGACATACGTCAATTACTAATCTTCACCTATAGGCTATGGCACAGCTATTGTAAATGAAAATGGTTCATGTCAAGGTCGTAATGACATATATGTGAATGTCATGAACGTAAATGAGTCAATACCTGAAAGTCATAGAAAATAGTCAAACTTTCTAATGATACATGGTCAATTTATGCCTCAAACAAAAGGTTAAGAACAACATGCTATTCCATAAGGCAAGGGGTTTGGAATGTGCTTTGCATAAATGTTTTCTCCATTAAAAATGTTGATTAGGACTGCAGTTAGAGATTTTTATGTTTAAAGTACTTTTCAGTGTCTGTGACCTTGACCATTTGACCTTTTGACCCAACTTTTTGCATGAATTTTTGTATACATATGGGTTAATAATCCTATGAGTTTGGGTGCAATCGAAGCATTCCCTCTTGGCAAAAAAAATTTGAATTCAAGCTTTCATCAAAATTAGGTTAGATTTTTTTGAAGTTGAAAAATTCAGGGTCGGGCGATCTTTTTAACCGGTAAACGTAAATTGTCACGCTTAATCGGACCTGTTACCTTGACCATTGGACCTTGACACTTCATTTTGTGCATGGTGATCCTAAGGTATTAGGGCAACATGTCATATGAATTTTAGTAGAATCCAAGCATAACTTCTCAGTTAAAAAAAATTAATATTGCAAAAGTTTGATTTTAAGATCATGTTTGACCTTCAATTTAACCTTGACCTATTGGTCATAGGTCAAAATCCATAGCAATTTCTGAAAGTGCATATAAGAATTGTATGGGGGTTATTTAATTGTTGTAACTGTCTAGGGTCAAGTCTTCCTTGTCAAAAATAAATATTTTAGTCATTTGTTAGTAAGGTTTGAGTATGTCAATTTCAAGATTTTTTTAAAAATCCGATTTAGAATATTTTGCAAAAACAATATAACAGCTACTTAGAGCGTGTCATTAGGTTCTAAGAAAAAATAATCATGGCATAATCTTAAAAATAACATATGACAAGCAAATGGAGTTTGACATTGCACATAAGTTCATATGCAACTACCTGAATGTGAGCTTCCTGAATGAATCTACCATAACTGTTATTGATTTGAAGTAACAATGCTGTCAGATGGCTGACCAATTGGCAAAATTTGGCTTGGTGTTGTCATGAAAAGCGATTTTAGCAAATTGTGCTAATAACTTTACATTTGCACAATATAACATTATTTAGCCTACATATTCTTTTGAATGCCAGAACTTTGGTTTGGTGTAATATTTACTACTGTAAATATCAAATGGTTCTAGATAACAAAAGACGTTAGACTTCGTGAATGAACAATGCTACTAGATGGCTGCCCAGTTGGCCAAAGTTAGCCTGTTGTTGCCGTCATTGGTTCAATGTTGGGCGCACATCAAGTCAATGACAGCAAGAACGGTTCAACAGTGGCTCTATTTGGCATGCTATGAGGAGAGTTACTTTGGATCTTTACATATTGCAACTAGGACTTCTTGCATTACTGAGTAGTTGCACACAAACAAAATTGATTTGGCATGGGTAATACTCCAGGAAAAGATTCCTGCTACTCCTACATTATCATTTGATATGATGAACAATTTGAATGGCTAGTAAAGCTTATGACTTTCCATTTGAAAAAAATTTAATTTGAAGTTTTAAAATCTTACTGCCATTTTCTTCGTTTTTATTGAGACTTGGCTTACTTCCCCATGAGATTTTTGACATACAGAATGCAAAAACAACCCTGTGCGCAAGCTAATGTAGTTTGACATTATACAAATTTTTTTACAAATGTCTAAATCATCAAAGTGCCTACCATCACATTTGACTGATGTGCCTGATCTTTTTTTGATTGAAGTAACTTTCACACCATATGATTTTAAACTTAAAGAATGATACCGACCTGCGCACAAGCAAATGGAGTTTGACATTGCACATAAGTTCATATGCAACTACCTGAATGTGAGCTTCCTGAATGAATCTACCATAACTGTTATTGATTTGAAGTAACAATGCTGCCAGATGGCTGACCAATTGGCAAAATTTGGCTTGGTGTTGTCATACTTGGCTCAATGTTTGGGAGCTCATCAAGCTTTTGATTTGGTATGCCATATGAATAGTAATTTTGGATCTTTGCAAATTGCAACTTGGGCCTTATGTATTGCCAAAAAGTCATGCAAACAATGCGATTTGGCTGGGGTGAATTACCAGGAACAATGGCATGTATGGCATAGGATGTTGATTGGTCTCAGCTTTGTTATTGAAAAGCGATTTTAGCAAATTGTGCTAATAACTTTACATCTGCACAAAATAACATTTTTAAGCCTACATATTCTTTTGAATGCCAGAACTTTGGTTTGGTGTAATATTTACTACTGTAAATATCAAATGGTTCTAGATAACAAAAAGACGTTAGACTTAGTGAATGAACAATGCTACTAGATGGCTGCCCAGTTGGCCAAAGTTTGATTGTTATGGGGCCTTGCACACTCTAAAACCAGCCCTGATTACTAGCATATTACGATATTACATACTATTCAATTAAAATGTAAAACAACCCACTCCATTGGGCCTGGTTTCGGCACTATGCTCAAATAATTGCCTAGCTCCTGGAACACTGATAGCCATGGCGATTGGAGTTTTTTGTCCAATTATGTAACTTTACGTAATATTACGTAATTACCCACTTTTTCATTTAGGTGTATGACAATTATGATATATAAGCATGAATACACAAATGAGGCTTATTCCGTTTGACATTGAAGAATCAGTTTATAAAATATTAAGAAATACATGCGTACATTATAGATTTGTATATATGTATCATTTTATTGACAACAAATTGTCATTAAAGGTACAAAGATCAATTTACAAAATACAACATGTGCAGTAAGATAAATAGATTTAAAAAATGGCTATATAATAAGGGTTATGAGTTCGCAGTTACAAAATGACAGGTGATTATATTAAAAGGTTAAAAACAATAACGGTTCCCGCCACCAGCTACAGTATTTTTTCAAAGCAGCTACTAATATTTATATAGAATCTATGATTTATGTGACATATGAGTAATTAAGTAGCATTCATCAGAAAAATTAGTAAGTTACAGATAGAATATGTCCCTCAAAGGCACTTGCATATCTCTCCCTTTATTTATAGCTTCAAAGCTTGACCAAAGTTCTAAGAAAGTTATTCCAGATACCCAATCTTTACAGTCAGGTGATTACCTGGCAAGACTGAAGCAGCATGCTACAGATGTCAGAAAAGGACATCTTGTAGCTCCATTAGTTACTGCTTCACAGCTTAGTGTACCCTCACAGGGTGCACCTTCCGGCGATGAGTCGGAAAAGATGCACCAGCTGATGGAAGAGGAGGCAGGGACTAATAGCATAGTGCCTGCCTAGGCCTCAACAGGAGGGGACCCATAAAATATCAATTGTTCCCAAAAGAACCATCTAAGCATGGTGGGCCCCCAAAAAGACCTTAACACCAAAAGAGGCAGCGACTTGGAAAAAAAAGTAAATATTTATATGAGCAAAGCTCCGCCGCCGCAGGCAGCGAGCGCAGCTCACTTCCCGTAGACGATAGGCTACACTAAGTTGGATGGCTGTTTCATCCTTCGTCTCATTGCCATGGTCCCTGCCTGTCCTAATTAGCCCAACTGGTGCAGAAACACAGGACGTAAAGCCCTAATCCCACCCACCCACCCACGATAGGCTACACAGTAGACAAGCCAACCGGAACTGGATTAAAATTAATTTCACCTATTATCGATGTTTTCATCGCATCATTGGCCAATCACAGCACCTGTTACCTTTGATTTCACCTATTATCGACGTTTTTTATCGCATATCATTGGCCAATCACAGCATCTGTTAGATCTTTTCAATTTTCACTGAGTCTTCTTTTTTTTTTAAGTATTTAAGGTTATCTTTGTATTCTGCAATGTACACGAAATTGTTTCATATAATAAATTCAGTTGGTAATTTGTAGTAATTCGTAACGTTTTTTGTCACATAAATCAGTTGTCATAGCTTACAATGTTTTGGTACAAGTGGCGCCCCCACTATCTCCCGCTTCTAGCTATCCTGTCGGAGGTGTCAGATATTGCATTGTGAGATATTATTAACCTGGGTTAAGTTTAAAATATTCAATTATATTGAATAGGCTAAAGTATATTTCTTGAGAAGTAAATATCAAGCGTTGTAAAGCTGTTGTTCATAACTGCTGTGAATTTCAGACCTGCTTGATTGAGACTTGACCCAACTTCAATTTTCTTAAAAATATAATAATTGTTTTTTTTTTAATTAAGTCAATTAATTAGAGCAACGCTTTTGGCCTTTAAAGTGAAAACCTGTCATTATATGCTGTGAATTTCAATTAATTTTACCTACAATAATAGCCTTCTGTATTAATTTGAATTTAATCAAAAGTTTGTAAAAACAAAACATTTGGCTACAAATACAATTACGGTTCATAGGACAAGATTTGTGTGTGTCTAAGTCTTTGACAGAAGTGTCTGACAAATATGAAAAGCTTTTTTTTTGGCTGATATTAGTTTTACTTCAAGTCACCACAGTAGTATCTGACAACTTATTACAAGTGAAAAACTGTTCATAAATCAGTTGTGATTTTTAAACTTGCTTCAAGTAATTAGCAATTAATATAAATACCAGTATCACTCTGTTAATTGGTGTAAAGATTATTACTGGTATATTTTAAAGGAAAAGTATTTTAATTCCTTGAAAAATATTCACACTTTTTGCAAATATTAATACCAGTAAAGTAATTGTTACTCTATTAATTTATTGGCGTTGACATTATAAGTATATTGCAAAGGAAAATTTTTCAAATTCCTTTCAAAAATTTGTTAACACTTTTATAACTTATTAGTTGTTAATTTTCAAAACTGGGCTCATGTAATTAATAAAATTACCATCAAATTAAGGACAAATTGTTCACTATAACTCTGTTACCTAATTAGTTGGTGTAAAGATTATTAGTACATTGTAAAGGAAATTATTCAAATTCCTTGCACAAAATTATTCACACTTTCTGCAAAAACTAAAAAAAAATAAAAAATATTTTGCTGTATCACATTTACTTGTTTTGTACTCTTCTATTCATAAGGTCCAAAAACTATCAATAAATCAATCAGCACAGGATCAAACTTAACTGAAAAGAATATACAAAAATTAATTTGACTGATTTTTAACAAATTACTCGTTTGCCAGTCTAGTTTTGCTAGTCTAGTTTTGCTGGTCTAGTGTGAGACCAGTCATTTGATAAGTTGCTCTTTGAAAAAATAAAAGTCAACATGTTGTCCACTATGATGTACACCAGTGGTAACAAAGCTGCCATACATGGCAAAGAGTTTCTTATTACAAATGTTCCTGATATATGCTTCTGTGACAAAACCTACAAAAACAACATGCTGTTGAAAAATGGATGGGCCGCAACACCCGAAATTAAATCTGCCGCAACAATTATGGGTTGTACCATAAATATCTGTACCATAAATACCTCACAACAGAAGCAAATTGATCTCCTCTTATCCAATAGTCATTTTCAGCTCTTAAAGCCTAGCAGTCAAAGGAACACCAAAATCAGTCTACCAACTTATGCTAGTGTAGTAAAAAAGGGCTTACCTCACAATGAACATACATATGCTGATCATACATATGATGACAGACATGCTGATGTCACCATGACTGAAAGTGATCACAAATGCTGTGCACCACCCTCCAATTTCACACCAATAAAACGAGGGAATAGCAAAAAGGGAATAAGGAAAAATAAACCTGGCAATTTGACCTGTCATGAACTGACCAAAAAATCCTCTGACAAAACCAACACGACTCAACCTGAAGTGCTAAGTACACCAATAAAAAAAAAAAAGCAGCTTCAGCGAATACTCAACTTTGTAATGGAACTTCTCCAAATTCAAAGAGGCACACCTTACAACAAAATAGATTAGACAAGGCCCAAAATGAAATATCAAATGATCTGGATGTGCATGAATCCTGTGCTTTTGATGTTACTCGTCACAGTACTTCTAAAAATCAAAATTGCAAAGATAATGAAAGACAAAAACCCTGCAGCGTCAAATGTAAGGGAAATTCTACCCAAGCCCAGAAACAAAAAGGCAAATTGCAGGAAACTTTTAAACAAAATAATGACAAAGTAAGACGCCTTGAAGAAATGTGCAGAAATGATGATAGACATGCTGATGTCACCATGACTGAAAGTGATCATACATACTGTGCACCGCCCTCCAATTTCACACCAATAAAACAAGGGAATAGCAAAAAGGGAATAAGGAAAAATAAACCTGGCAATTTGACCTGTCATGAACCGACCAAAATATCCTCTGAAGAAACCAACACGACTAAACCTGAAGTGCCAAGTACACCACTAAAAAAACCAAAAAGACGAGGGAATAGCAAAAAGGGAAAAAGGCAAAATAAACCTGGCAATTTGACCTGTCATGAACTGACCAAAATATCCTCTGACAAAACCAACACGACTCAACCTGAAGTACTAAGTACACCACTAAAAAAACCAAAAACGGCTTCAACGAATACTCAAAATAGATTAAAAATTTTAAACAATTTAATGACAAAGAAAGACACCTTGAAGAAATGTGCAGAAATTTTGCCATTCAATACAAGCCACCTGTTCAGGATGAATCTGCAAGCGACAAGATCAATCGAACCAGGAATTTGAAATGCAAAATCAGTCTAAAGCAAAACAAAATTGAAACATCTGGTTATGAGAGTATTCCTGATTTATGTACCACAAACACACATGACTCAGACAAATTTCAACAGGCAATGAGAGCCATTAGAGATTTTGAACTTGAGCAAATGCAGTATAGTATCAATCTTTGCAATATTTGTAATGAGCAAAGGATAGCTACAGGTTCATACAGAAATGGCACCTGCAAACGCTGATAACAATATGATTCCAGGTGAAGTTCCTGTGCAACTTGCAGGACTAACAAAAATAGAAAAGCATGTAATAGCACGTATTTCACCGTGCATTAACCTTCACATGTTGAATCACGGGGGTATTGCATCAAATGGTCATTGTGTAACTTTTCCCCAAAATGTTAATGAACCTGCACACATTTTTCCTAAACTGCCCCAGGAAATTCATGTTATAAAAGTGAGGAGAAAGGGGCAAAATGATAACTACAAAGATTTTCGTGTAAGAAGGTATGTCTTACAAAATGACTTACAGTGGCTGAAAGACAACAATCCAGCTTATCAAGACATTATTATTGACCAGAGTAGGTTAAGTCTATATCCCATTGATGGTGAACTACCTGGCATGAACACTGTAAATGTAAATGAACCCGTCAACGGGAACGACAAAGGTCCGGCATTTGAGCAAATAAATATTCCAGGAGGTCAGGGTGAAAGTAACTCAGGTGTGCTGCTCTCTGACATCAATGAGAATTTATTTGAAAAAGTTCAGCATGTTGTAGATAAAGTAACTGACAATGGCTCAGTATCTAGAGACCGAAGAGGCAATATTACTATACCTTGGCCTACCAGAGACAACAATCCAGTGTCCGGGTTTACAACTCATTATTTTTTCACAATGGCTTTTCCTGCATTGTTTCCTGATGCAAAAGCTGACTTTCACTCCAATCGCCCACGCACATGTCAAAGCATGACTGAATGGGCTGACCATTTACTCTGGTTCAAAGATGGGCGATTCGTACATCATCCATACTTTAAATTTGTTGTTCATAACATGATCATGAGAAAGAAAAGTATTGAAAGAGGTTCATTTATTTTTAACCAAAAGCTGGAAGACCCTCACCTCACTGTCGCTGATCTTAAAGAACGACTACAGAGAGGTGATATGTCAATTGCCCATAAAATATCTTACTTTAGTGCCTCATTACGTGGCACATCTCAGTACTGGGGTCAAAGGGCTAGGGAACTTCGAGCACTCATTCAGTACAAAATAAATAAAGGTGATGGCCTGCCATCTTATTTTTCCACTGGTAGCTGTGCCGAGTTCCATTTCAAGCCATTACGAAGGCTACTCTCTATATATCTCAAAGAAGCATGTAACCAAAACATAGATTTTAATGATAAAAGTCAATTGTTCAAAGCTGTTCAAGAAAATTCTCACACAGTAGCCCAATATTTTGACCTACGCACCAAATGCTACTTTGACAATGTTATGAAGCCATTGTTCGGGGTTGACACTTACTGGTATCGGCAAGAATTTGCAAAATCCAGGGGGATGGTCCATTGGCACGGACTTTGTTGGCGTTAAGACAAAGAGCCTCATAACTTGCTATTCAGAGCTGTTCAAGAAGGCTTGTCAGATGAACAATGTGCTCAAAAGCTTGCTGAATGGGCATTATCAGAATTAGGTATGTCTGTTGAACACCCTGCAGGACTTGATGAATTTGGCAACTCCAGGAAAGATCTATGGCCACCACCTGAGGGTACAGCCCCATCTCCTACTGAGGAAAAGAATCCACCTGTGAAACTCCTCATGGATGTAAGCCACTCACAGGGAAGTTTGTTAGAAGACTACATACTATTATCCAATAGATTCAACATCCATAGGTGTTCAGACTTCTGCTTGCGATCAACTAAATCCGGTAAAATGTGTCGCATGGAATTTGGAACACAAAATGGCCCAGGAAAGCCTACGAGACAAATAGCAGCCATAGTCCGTGACAAAAACAAAAGCCTTCGTTTAGAAATGCCAAGAGACCATCCTCGACTGGTGCAAAATTCAAAGTTCCATACTCAGGGCTGGAGGGCTAATGGAGACATCTCCATTATTTTATCGAAAAGTGATCCAGCAAATCCATCTATTGCTGAATTCATTGCTACTGAGAAATATGTTAGTGGTTATGCATGCATGGGCAACCGACCTACAGGAGCAGTTGAAAATCTCTTTTGCAATATTGTTAATAATACCAATGACAATGAAGCCTCCGCCAAATCAGCTATCATGAAATGCCTTGTTGGTACCGTCAAAAGAGATGTTTCATCAGTCGAAGCTTGCTTTGAAATCTCATCAATTCCACTGTTTAGATGTAGTCACGTTTTTCAAAGCGTAAGTTTATCTGGTTCCAGAATTCTTGAGCAACATAACGGCGAGTATGTCTCAAAAAACAATGCATTAGATCGTTACCTGCATCGGGATGACAGCAACTCTTGCTCTTTGTATGAGTTCTTGTGTGCTTCTGGAAGAGTACCAGTTATAAATGGCTGTAACATGATACCCACTTTGCCCCTGAATAAGGAGTTCTCTAGAGCAATGTTATTTCTACATTATCCAGGTTGGTATAGAATTACAGATATAAAACCAAATGATGTAACCTGGACTGCAAAAATGACAGAATTTATTAGTTCAGATGACTGTCCCAATTTTGTTAAAGCAGCAGTTGAGCGTGCTAAAGAAAAGCCTGCAGATGACAATGAAACTGATGAATCTGAGGAATTACAACCCAGTGGACAGATTGATTAACCTGACTGGATGGATTTGATTCCGCCTCTACCTAACTTTGATAATCTAACAGAGGAAGATTTTGCTTACGATGATGGAGGTCTCAATTATGACTGGACCAAAAGATCATTTGAATACCCTGAGACTGCCCCAACATGGATGGATAAACTAGACAGCTCCCTTCAACAAGACACCGATAAGTTGAATCTACCAGATGTAAACATTACAAAGCTGAATGAAGGACAGCATTTTGTATTCAATTTAGTCATGGAAACCTTGACTGACTACAATGAAAACTTGCCTCACTTTCAACCTTTGCATTTAATTGTTGGGGGTACTGCAGGTTCTGGCAAGTCTTTTCTTATTAAGTCTCTGGTAAAAGCAATTCGATTGTTTTTCAATTCAAATGAATCCATTCAGGTCCTATGCCCTACTGGAAACAGTGCGCATTTAATATCAGGCTACACATAACACAGTTTTCTAAAAATTCCAACCACAAACAGAAATAAAGAGATGAAACAACCAGATGGCAACACTGGCATGACACTTCAGAAAAACTGTGACCAACTGAAAGTGTTACTGGTAGATGAAAGATCCATGATGGGGTGTACTACATTGGGTTGGATGGAATTCATGTGCAGACATGGGGTTGAAAATGGTGCCAAATCTGACAAGCCCTGGGTGGTCTAGCCGCGGTTGTATTCTTCGGTGATGATGTCCAATTACCACCGGTTCTCAATTCACCAGTTTACTTGTGTAAATCACAAACACCTGCAGCAATGCATAGGGCTCTTATTTGGCAAGGCTTCAAGGAGTCTGTTATTCTTGAAAAAAACATACGACAATCTGTTGAAGAAACACAGTTTCGAGATGTTCTTCTCTCCCTTCGAGAATACCAGCTAAACAAAGATCATGCCAAATGGCTGCAGCAATTTCAATGGCACTCATTGACAGCAAGTCAGAGTCCAGATTTCATCAATCGCCTGAACGACCAGGGCTTTTTTGTCTTTCCCACCCATAATCAAGAGTGGCTTCACAACAAAAAGAAATTGTTAGAAACCAACCATCAGGCACCCATAGCAAAACTTGTTTCCATATCAACTGGTCCACATGCTCGGACATGTCCCAGTGATAAAGCAGGGGGATTCCAGCCAGTTTTGTATCTTTGCAGAAATGCCAAAGTTACCCTTATCATGAACCTCTCTGTACCATTTGGTCTATACAATGGAGACAGTGGTACTGTAGTAGACATCATTTACAGTAATGGTAAGCGGCCCCCTGATTCTTTGCCTGATGTAGTTATGGTCATGTTTCCGAAGTACACAGGACCAGCATTTATAAGCAGTCAACCCCAAATTATTATGAACTTTCCGTAGGAAAGTTCATATTGTTATTGCTGTTCTTATTTTTCTTTCTTTATTAGGCTTCACCTATTACCATAGGTGAAGCATATTGTTTTTGTCAAAGTTATTATAAACTTTCCGTAGGAAAGTTCATATTGTTATTGCTGTTCTTATTTTTCTTTTTTCTTTTTATTATTATTATTCTTCACAAGAAGTAAAGGCTTATTACTCAGTAACTAATAAAGATAGGGCTTTTGCACCTGCAGGGAACATGCACAGGCAAAGCGCGCTTTGAACAGCACAAATTTCATGACCAAATTTCGTGACACTTCTGCGTAATTCACAAAAGAAGAAACAAATTTAAGAGCACGGTTTCAGGAACTGGGCAGAGATAATTCCATGGGAATTTTTCTCAAGATACCTTAGACAAATACGCAGTGCAGAAAGGAGTTTGAGCCAAATGGTGAGCCTGCTGACTGAACTATGAATTCTTGAAGAAAAGTAGTTCGAAATTTTCATGAAATTTTTTTTGAAAACCATAGAAGGAATAATCATATTGACTTGCAATTTCATGTTTGTATAGTCCTACTCTAGTACAACTACCACACAAAAAATGAGCCCATTTGGTAAAGTGGTCTAGGTGGTACAGGGGTCCAAAGTTGCGATTTTTGACTGCTTATATCACGCACACACACACACACATAAACAAAAATACAAAATAAAACTTGAAAGGTCATGACACATGGACAGTCTTCCATGAGTGCGGCAGATGTCTCTTAAATTGGGCTGACAGAGTAACAAGGCCCAAATAGTGACCACTGTTTATACTATAGCTCTGAGTCAAGCTTTTAATATCAAGAAAACCTCAGTCGAGATATTTCACTGCTACTTCATAGGCTTCAAGTTGAATTGTCAATATTTCTGAGTTGGCCTTGCGACGGAGTTATATTGTGCACTATCAATTAATTTCACTAAAATGATATCCATAGGAATGCTTTATATAAACGGTGAAGTTCTCACTGTCATTCTGTTTAAGAGATTCAAATTCTTCACGTTAATTTGTCATGCATGCCTCCTTTTAATGAAACTGTCTTGTCTTTCATGTACGAGAATGTCATTTGAGAATATAATCTATTTTACTTTAAGATACTGGCATGTGGAAAGTATTGGCATCCAATGCCCTAATGTGGGTCTTCATTGACTTTCACATACATATCTTTTTTAACTTGTATTCATACATAATGTCCATTGAAGTTATATATATATATATATCTTTATTAAATACACATGTATCAAATCATGGTATATCAAATTATGCAGTTAAAAGATAATTGCAGAAAGCATTCCTTTCAAATTCATCAAAAACAGAGTCCATCTCCATCAGTTCATTAATTGCAGCAACTGCACAATTGTCTTGATCACTGAGATGAGTGAATGGATACCATTATACCCCAGCAAAGGCATGACATAATGAAGATGTCATAATGACATCACGAAAGTCTCAAACTTTATGAAATCATGAAAAGATCTCAATGTGATCTCAACATGATGTCATTTATCTGATAAAAAATTATATCAGGATGATCTCATAACGACCTCATATCATGATATCACTTCTTGACATCTCCGCGATATCATTATCCGATTTCACTTGGTCAAGACTTGAACAAAGCAAATGCATGATGAATTTGTTCAAACAAGCTGAAAAGATTCATAAATGACTTACATTTTCTTAGACACATGTAAATAACACTGTAGAGAATCACTTGAAAGGGAATTTAGAGATTACGTTGTTGTTTTAATACTGAATTTAGTTAAAATTGTCAATGGCATGCTGCAAATCCGCTGTGAGTGATAATGGAGTGAAACCAAATGTCAACAATTCTACCAAGTCAATAATAATAATGTCAAATTGATAACAAAGTGCTCTCATATTGTGATATCAAAGTATGAGATCATTCTGAGACCATTTTGTGACTTCAAATTTATTTTCTGATATCATGTTAGAGACACAAACCTTCAGGCTACAGCAGTTCGTCTGAACCTGAATAAACATTCACTATATGTTCCTTATATATTCCTCCACCCTTTCACCTTACAGCCAGTGATTTGCATAACCTTTACAATCAACTTCCTGCCCTCGAAGGTCCTGGGCCTCCACGCGGCGAGGGTGGAAACACTTGGGGTGAAGTCCTCTATCCCCAGTGGCTAAAACAGGACAGTGCGCATTGCACAAGCTGCTCCAGCTTTACAGGAGGGTGTGTCCCCTACCATACAGGGGAAACAAAAATGAATATGTCCGAATCGACAATTTCAGACCGGCTCGCACGTCCCCCGGGTGAACAAGGTGCGCGTCCCTCAGCGGTAAACCAGGCTGAGGTCGAAAAATTGGCTACTGGTTCCAGACTTGGTAAACGTTTGCGTCCATCATTAGATGACGCAAATCAAAACTCTCAATCTGCCTCTCTATCTCAGACATGGCCCAAGTTTCTTGTAATTACTGGCTGTGATGATGGGTTTTCCCGTCTCTCAGCCATTACAATTTGCAGGACCTTGAAAGAAAACGTAGGCTATATTGAAAATACAAGGAGATTAAAGAATTCTTCTTTGCTGGTGCAGGTTGCACACAAGGACCAATCTTTGAAGTTGCTGGAGTGGAAGGCTTTTGCGGGTGCCCCTATTAAGGTGGAGCCCCATCGGTTTTTCAACTCCTGCAAGGGCGTTATAACATCGCACGAGAGCAGTCTCTGCTCTGATGAGGAACTGAGGGACTGGCTGGATGACTACAATGTCATCCACATTCATCGCCAGCCGCCCAGATATTCACGACAGCTTCTCACACTGACCTTTGATGGCACAGTTTTGCCTGACAAGGTCAGCATTGGGTTCGAGTGGTGTAGGGTACGTCCCTACATCCCGAACCCAAAACGATGTTATAATTGCCAGCGATTTGGCCATTTTAGCGGCTCCTGCCGCGCCAAAGCAACCTGCGCCAATTGTGGGTCACGGGAACACGTTCATTCCCGTGACTCACCATGTCAGAAACAGTCATATTGTGTTAATTGTGGAGGTGATGGGCCAGCCTATCACCGTGGCTGTCCCAAATGGCAGCTAGAGAAAGAGATCCTGAAGTTAAAGACCACCAAGGATATCTCCTTTCCCCAAGCGCGCCGTATAGCTGAACAGGCTGCTGGGGCAAGCTATGCCTCAGTCCTGTCTCAGATGGCTGGACCTAGATCTCCTTCACCCAGATCATCGCCCAGGCGAAGGATTGACCTAGATCCTAATTATAATTATTCCAAGGCAGGGCAAAGCTTGCAGAAACATAAACCAGAATCTAAGACTTCACAGGCAGACGATCACCTCACAAGAATAAAGCAGCATGCTATAGATGTCGGAAAAGGACATCTTGTAGCTCCATCGGTTAGTGCGTCACAACTTAGTGTACCCTCACAGGGTGCACCTTCCGGCGTTGAGTCGGAAGAGATACACCAGCCGATGGAAGAGGAGGCAGGGACTACCACCATCCCTAGGCCTCAACGGGAGGGGGCAATTGATAAAAGATCAATTGTTCCCAAAAGACCCCCCCTCATCAGAAAAACACTAGAAAAATCTAGTGCACTGAGCTTCATAACACCACCATCTAAGCATGGTGGGGCCCTCAAAAAGATCTTAACACCAAAAGAGGCAGCGACTTTGAAGAAAAAGTGAATATTCATACAAATTCATACCATGCACTACAGATTTTACTATGATAATATTAAACTCTTTTAACTAATTCATGGACAGTATCATTCAGTGGAACTGTCGAGGTTTCAGAGCCAACTTCGATGAAATAGGTTGCATGGTCCAAGACTTAAACCCTAGTGTTTTCTGTCTACAGGAAACATTTCTGAAACCTCCAAATAGTTTTAAACTGAGAAACTATCATATGTATAATACATATGGCAATATTGCCCATGATAGAGCCACTGGTGGCTCATCAATTTTAGTTAAAAATGGCATCATTCATACCCATATTGCTCTTAACACTAACCTTCAGGCTACAGCAGTTCGTCTGAACCTGAATAAAACATTCACCATATGTTCCTTATATATTCCTCCACCCTTTCACCTTACAGCCAGTGATTTGCATAACCTTTACAATCAACTGCCTGAACCGCGTCTTATCCTAGGAGATTTTAACAGCCATAACCAATTGTGGGGAAGCACTACCCACAACAACAAAGGAAAAACCATTGAAGATTTTCTCAATGACCACACCCTTTGCTTGTTCAATGATGGTTCACCTACATATCTTCACCCAGGTCATGGAACATTTTCAGCGATAGACCTTAGTATATGTGATCCAGCGTTATTTCTGGAATTTGAATGGAGAGTATTAGAGGACACTCACGGCAGTGATCACTTTCCTATTGTCCTACAAAACGTAGAAGGTACAAGAGAAGTGGGTCAACTCCGATGGAAGTTGCATAAAGCGGATTGGACCTCCTTCGAAAAGCACTGCTTAGAAACAATTACTATGTCTCATTATAGGAATTGTAATAATCTCGTTGAAGATTTTACTGATGATATTACTGATATAGCCAATAAAACAATACCGATGACAAAAAATAATTCTAAACGTAGTGCAAGACCTTGGTTTGATGACGAAGTAAGAGAAGCTATTAAAAACCGTAAGAAAGCCCTCAGAATTTTTAAATCACAGCCGACCATCAACAATCTGAATAATTTTAAGTGCCTGAAAGCCAAAGCGCGTAGAATTGTCAGGCAAAAAAAACGTAGTTGCTGGAGAGACTATGTCTCCAGACTCACTGAAAGAACTCCTAGCAATACAGTCTGGAAAATGATTAAGAAGATTGAAGGAAAGAACCTAGCATCGCATGTAAGCATTCTAGAAGTGAATGGAGAACATCTCTCCTCACCAGAACAAATATCAAACGGGTTAGGAGAACAGTTTGCATACAACTCCTCATCGGAGAACTATACGAGAGAATTTCAATGTTATAAGGCTCAAGCTGAGAGATTAACCCTAAATATACAGTCTGATAACAGCGAAGATTATAACTCCTACATCACCTTAGAAGAACTTCAGAAGGTCATCTTAAAAGCGACTGACTCTGCAACAGGCCCTGATAATATACATTATCAAATCTTAAAACACCTACCTCAATCCTCTTTAAAAACATTACTGTATATCTTTAATCAAATTTGGGAGAAGGGATGTCTTCCATCCCTGTGGAAACAAGCCACGGTCATCCCAATTCCCAAGCCGGGGAAGGATCATAGTGATCCTATGAATGATCGACCAATAGCCTTAACCAGTTGTCTATGTAAGACAATGGAGCGAATTGTTACTGATAGACTGGTTTGGTTCCTGGAGTCGAACCAGCTTATTACAGAGTTCCAATCTGGATTTCGCCGTCACAGGAGCACATTAGATCATTTAGTCAGACTGGAAACTTATGTTAGAGATGCTTTCATTAACAGAGAACACGTAGTAGCCATATTCTTTGACCTAGAAAAAGCTTATGACACTACATGGAAATATGGAATAATGAAAGATCTCCACGACTTAGGGCTTCGAGGTCGCCTTCCAGTTTTCATCGGATCCTTCCTACAGGATCGCTTCTTTAAGGTCCGAGTGGGATCAACGATGTCAAGCTGTTCTGATTCCAAATCTGCTCTTCAAGCAATCCAAAATAAACAACTTGATAACCCTGGGATCTTAGATGTTCTTATTAAGTATTTCTATCTTCACGAATACAAAGACATAGTATTCTGCTGGATTCCTGGACACGCTGGCATTGAAGGGAATGAAAAAGCAGACCTGACAGCAAAAAGGGCTCTTACAAAAGAGATAACTGATTTTACCATTCCATACACTGATTTTAAAATGACTATAAAATCTTTTATCATGTCTTGCTGGCAAAGACAATGGAATGAATGTAATAACAACAAGTTGCATTCAATCTTACCTTGCATTCAAAATAAAATACCGAGTAGGTTCAATACTCGCAAAGATCAAGGAATATATCACAGATGCCTCATAGGACATTCAAGACTTACACATTTACACCTTTTAGTCAATGAACCGGCACCGGTATGCCAGAGTTGTCGGCGCCCCCTAACAATCAAACATATTTTATTAGATTGCATCCACTTACAAGGCATTAGAAGACCTCTGTTTCAAGCTACTACCTTACAACATCTCTTTACTAGATATCCAACCCAGACAATTATTGATTTTTTATATGCTTCTGGTTTCTACTACCAAATATAGATAATCAATCTTAACCTAGAGAGCCTCTACATAGCCCACTCAGGTGCTGATGAGGCGTTAAACAATAACTCACACACACACACACAACGATGTCAAGCCCCTACTCTCAGGAGAATGGAGTCCCTCAGGGTAGTATTCTCTCGCCCACCCTCTTTAACGTCAAAATCAACAGTATAGTAAATTCCATCTCAGAAAATCTCATGTCGTCCCTATATGTTGACGATTTCCTCATTGCATATCGTTCCAGATATATGCCAACCATAGAACGACAACTGCAATTAAATTTGAATAGGATTCACAAATGGTCACTCGAAAATGGCTTCAAGTTCTCTAAACAGAAGACAGTTTGTCTGCCTTTCTATTACTTACGATCAAACCATCCAGATCCATCACTAATAATTGACAACTGTCAAATAAAAGTGGTGAATGAAACAAAATTTTTGAGTGTACTCTTTGACTCCAAATTGTCTTTCATTCCGCATATCAAAGCACTGAAAGCAAAGTGCCTGAAATCAATGAACCTCCTTAAAGTAGTGAGCAAATATAATTGGGGTGGGGATGCAACGGTCCTCCTTCGTCTCTATCGAGCAATTACTCGTTCTCGACTTGATTATGGTTCTGTGGTATATGGCTCCGCCAGACCATCTTATCTAAAATGCCTAAATTCTGTACATCATCAAGGGTTGCGACTAAGCTTAAGAGCTTTTCGTACATCTCCTGTAGAGAGCTTATATGTACTGGCAGGGGAACCTCCACTTTCCCTTCGTCGTATCAAGTTATCCATGCAATACATACTAAAAGTAGCTTCAACTCCAACAAATCCAACATATGATGTAATATTTCATCCAAAATACATGCATCATTATGAATCTCGTTCAAACGCCATTCGACCACTGGGATTACGCATGAAATTCTATCTTGAGGCTGCAAAAATTGATACTACAATCATTGCCGAGACGGAAGTACCACCCATTCCGCCATGGATTCTCCCAGTCCCGAAAGTTATACTGGATTTGGCAGAGCTTAAGAAAAGCGAAACCAATCCGGTAGACTATCAAAACCTATTTTATAGTATAAGGTTTAAATACGAATCGTACAAATTTCTATACACAGATGGCTCAAAAATGGAAAGACGAGTAGGCTGTGCTGTCACTTCTTATAAAACCGTTATAGCTGAATGTCGTCTTCCAGACCACTGCTCAATATACACTGCAGAATTAACAGCTATTTACCTTGCCTTAAAGAACATCGAGGACTCAGAATCAGATCGTTATGTTATCTGTTCTGATTCCAAATCTGCTCTTCAAGCAATCCAAAATAAACAACTTGATAACCCTGGGATCTTAGATGTTCTTATTAAGTATTTCTATCTTCACGAATACAAAGACATAGTATTCTGCTGGATTCCTGGACACGCTGGCATTGAAGGGAATGAAAAAGCAGACCTGGCAGCAAAAAGGGCTCTTGCAAAAGAGATAACTGATTTTACCATTCCATACACTGATTTTAAAATGACTATAAAATCTTTTATCATGTCTTGCTGGCAAAGACAATGGAATGAATGTAATAACAACAAGTTGCATTCAATCTTACCTTGCATTCAAAATAAAATACCGAGTAGGTTCAATACTCGCAAAGATCAAGGAATATATCACAGATGCCTCATAGGACATTCAAGACTTACACATTTACACCTTTTAGTCAATGAACCGGCACCGGTATGCCAGAGTTGTCGGCGCCCCCTAACAATCAAACATATTTTATTAGATTGCATCCACTTACAACGCATTAGAAGACCTCTGTTCCAAGCTACTACCTTACAACATCTCTTTACTAGATATCCAACCCAGACAATTATTGATTTTTTATATGCTTCTGGTTTATACTACCAAATATAGATAATCAATCTTAACCTAGAGAGCCTCTACATAGCCCACTCAGGTGCTGATGAGGCGTTAAACAATAACTCACACACACACACATTTCGCCGTCACAGGAGCACATTAGATCATTTAGTCAGACTGGAAACTTATATTAGAGATGCTTTCATTAACAGAGAACACGTAGTAGCCATATTCTTTGACCTAGAAAAAGCTTATGACACTACATGGAAATATGAAATAATGAAAGATCTCCACGACTTAGGGCTTCGAGGTCGCCTTCCAGTTTTCATCGGATCCTTCCTACAGGATCGCTTCTTTAAGGTCCGAGTGGGATCAACGATGTCAAGCCCCTACTCTCAGGAGAATGGAGTCCCTCAGGGTAGTATTCTCTCGCCTACCCTCTTTAACGTCAAAATCAACAGTATAGTAAATTCCATCTCAGAAAATCTCATGTCGTCCCTATATGTTGACGATTTCCTCATTGCATACCGTTCCAGATATATGCCAACCATAGAACGACAACTGCAATTAAATTTGAATAGGATTCACAAATAGTCACTTGAAAATGGCTTCAAGTTCTCTAAACAGAAGATAGTTTGTATGCCTTTCTATTATTTACGATCAAACCATCCGAAACAAAATTTTTGGGTGTACTCCTTGACTCCAAATTGTCTTTCATTCCGCATATCAAAGCACTGAAAGCAAAGTGCCTGAAATCAATGAACCTCCTTAAAGTAGTGAGCAAATATAATTGGGGTGGGGACACAACGGTCCTCCTTCGTCTCTATCGAGCAATTACTCGTTCTCGACTTGATTATGGTTCTGTGGTATATGGCTCCGCCAGACCATCTTATCTCAAATGCCTGAATTCTGTACATCATCAAGGGTTGCGACTAAGCTTAAGAGCTTTTCGTACATCTCCTGTAGAGAGCTTATATGTACTGGCAGGGGAACCTCCACTTTCTCTTCGTCGTATCAAGTTATCCATGCAACACATACTAAAAGTAGCTTCAACTCCAACAAATCCAACATATGATGTAATATTTCATCCAAAGTACATGCATCATTATGAATCTCGTTCAAACGCCATTCGACCACTGGGATAAAGCATGAAATTCTATCTTGAGGCTGCAAAAATTGATACTACAATCATTGCCGAGACGGAAGTACCACCCATTCCGCCATGGATTCTCCCAGTCCCGAAAGTTATACTGGATTTGGCAGAGCTTAAGAAAAGCGAAACCAATCCGGTAGACTATCAAAACCTATTTTATAGTATAAGGTTTAAATACGAATCGTACAAATTTCTATACACAGATGGCTCAAAAATGGAAAGACGAGTAGGCTGTGCAGTCACTTCTTATAAAACCGTTATAGCTGAATGTCGTCTTCCAGACCACTGCTCAATATACACTGCAGAATTAACAGCTATTTACCTTGCCTTAAAGAACATCGAGGACTCAGAATCAGATCGTTATGTTATCTGTTCTGATTCAAAATCTGCTCTTCAAGCAATCCAAAATAAACAACTTGACAACCCTGGGATCTTAGATGTTCTGATTAAGTATTTCTATCTTCACGATTACAAAGACATAGTATTCTGCTGGATTCCTGGACACGCTGGCATTGAAGGGAATGAAAAAGCAGACCTGGCAGCAAAAAGGGCTCTTACAAAAGAGATAACTGATTTTACCATTCCATACACTGATTTTAAAATGACTATAAAATCTTTTATCATGTCTTGCTGGCAAAGACAATGGAATGAATGTAATAACAACAAGTTGCATTCAATCTTACCTTGCATTCAAAATAAAATACCTAGTAGGTTCAATACTCGCAAAGATCAAGGAATATATATCACAGATGCCTCATAGGACATTCAAGACTTACACATTTACACCTTTTAGTCAATGAACCGGCACCGGTATGCCAGAGTTGTCAGTGCCCCCTAACAATCAAACATATTTTATTAGATTGCAGCCACTTACAAAGCTTTAGAAGACCTTTGTTTCAAGCTAATACCTTACAACATCTCTTTACCAGATATCCAACCCAGACAATTATTGAGTTTTTATATGCTTCTGGTTTCTACTACCAAATATAGTTAATCAATCTTAACCTAGAGAGCCTCTACATAGCCCACTCAGGTGCTTATGAGGCGTTAAACAATAACTCACACACATACACACACACTTGCATCAGCTTATGTCATATGATAATCATTAGCAATTTGGAACAATTTTAAATGGTTGTTTTACTGAGCCACACATGTGTACTGTGTCAGACTTTTACTGCCAATTGCTATTAATAGTAATTTAACTATGACACTAATCCACAATTCAACTTAGTGAAGATAAGATGATTGCAATTTCAGTCAATATAGGCCAGGTGACACTTGATACTTTTGTTGCATTGAACACTCTCAATGTTGCATAAGGTGACATGTTGGTTTTGAATTGTCCATTCAATTGGTAGGTATCATATCATAGGAACTTATTGGACCCCTTACTAAGCTCCATGTGATATGTCGCATTGGTGTTTTATAGCAAATCTCGTAATTTATTTTCAGCTTCACTGTTACTGATGACACAATTATTAGATTTAAAAATGCCAATACTGAGATAGAGCGCAGTAAAGGTAACCTTGTTTAGCTGTTTTAATGTTCTGTTAATCATACTTAGTGTTGGGTTCTACGCATTGATTGATCATTCTCAGCGTTGTCATGAGAGAAGTACCACTTTTGAGATATTGCCATGACACATCTTCATTGCCAAGCAGCCATAATGCGCAGCAAAATGTTTTTAATGGACCCAACGCTAGTTATAGAAGTTGAAGTTATTAAGAATTATGATGTTGTTCTGTTTCTTTGCCTAACCTATTTGCTTCTATTATTCATTTATTTTGAAGTTTGGTTGCATATTTCATCCATTTAAAGCTATTTGAAGCTGATTTTCAATACCATGTTTATTTTTTCTAAACATTTACATGAGGCAACATATTCTTTATTGCCATTTCTATTCTATGTACTTCACATCTTTTTTTAAACACAATACTCTCAAAACAAATGGTCGATTTGGTTAAGAACAGCCAATCCAAATAGTTACTTTACCGAAACCTTGGCCAGTTCAACAATTTTTATTGAAGTTAGTTTTTCATACAACAAACAATAAATTGGTTGAATCAAAGAGAAGCCTTTCAGTCACAGCAATATGGAGGGTGTTAAATGAGACAAAACTGACTGTTTGATTCTTATATGCAAAAAAAAAACAATTTATATACATAAATTTGATTGTCAATGCTCAGTTAAATGGTTATTAAAAAAAGTCAAAACAATGTGACAATGTGCTCCAAATTCCACTTTCCAAGGAGGGAAGTCTGAAGGAAAACTGTGAAAGAGTGTTTGATAAATTGTATCACTGTATGCAAGGAAATTTCCTTGCTGTATGTAGACCAGTGGTGGAAGTGAAAAATTTCAGTGGGGGGGGGGGCACTGTAACGCAGCAGCCGGGGACACTTGTGCACAACTTGCAGGCCACTCAGACTGTTGATGGAAAGCTGCACATTTACACAAATGATGTAATATTGTGAAATTATGCATAAACAACAGATATGTAAATTATGTACTTGAAAGCCATTTGGGGAGCACTGAAGAGTTAGGACTCAGTTCAATTATTTCACCCCTGTTTGGTCAGACAGCTGTATAGCAACTGTATATTGTACCTTGTTTTTGTTAATTGACCTTCTTCAAGTTTTAGCCCTCGAAGGTCCTGGGCCTCCACGCGGCGAGGGTGGAAACACTTGGGGTGAAGTCCTCTATCCCCAGTGGCTAAAACAGGACAGTGCGCATTGCACAAGCTGCTCCAGCTTTACAGGAGGGTGTGTCCCCTACCATACAGGGGAAACAAAAATGAATATGTCCGAATCGACAATTTCAGACCGGCTCGCACGTCCCCCGGGTGAACAAGGTGCGCGTCCCTCAGCGGTAAACCAGGCTGAGGTCGAAAAATTGGCTACTGGTTCCAGACTTGGTAAACGTTTGCGTCCATCATTAGATGACGCAAATCAAAGCTCTCAATCTGCCTCTCTATCTCAGACATGGCCCAGGTTTCTTGTAATTACTGGCTGTGATGATGGGTTTTCCCGTCTCTCAGCCATTACAATTTGCAGGACCTTGAAAGAAAACGTAGGTTATATTGAAAATACAAGGAGATTAAAGAATTCTTCCTTGCTGGTGCAGGTTGCACACAAGGACCAATCTTTGAAGCTGCTTGAGTTGAGGGTCTTTGCGGGTGCCCCTGTTAGGGTGGAGCCCCATCGGTTCTTCAACTCCTGCAAAGGCATTATAACATCGCACGAGAGCAGTCTCTGCTCTGATGAGGAACTGAGGGACTGGCTGGATGAATACAATGTCATCCACATTCATCGCCAGCCCCCCAGATATTCACGACAGCTTCTCACACTGACCTTTGATGGCACAGTTTTGCCTGACAAGGTCAGCATTGGGTTCGAGTGGTGTAGGGTACGTCCCTACATCCCGAACCCAAAACGATGTTATAATTGCCAGCGATTTGGCCATTTTAGCGGCTCCTGCCTCGCCAAACCAACCTGCGCCAATTGTGAGTCACGGGAACACACCCATTCCCGTGACTCACCATGTATGAATACATCGTATTGTGTTAATTGTGGAGGTGATGGGCCAGCCTATCACCGTGGCTGTCCTAAATGGCAGCTAGAGAAAGAGATCCTGAAGTTAAAGACCACCAAGGATATCTCCTTTCCCCAAGCACGCCGTATAGCTGAACAGGCTGCTGGGGCAAGCTATGCCTCAGTCCTGTCTCAGATGGCTGGACCTAGATCTCCTTCACCCAGATCATCGCCCAGGCGAAGGATTGACCTAGATCCTAATTATAAATATTCAAAGGCAGGCCAAAGCACGCAGAAAGATAAACCAGAATCTAAGACTTCACAGTCAGACGATCTCCTCGCAAGAATAAAGCAGCATGCTATAGATGTCGGAAAAGGACATCTTGTAGCTCCATCAGTTAGTGCTTCACTGATGAGGCGTTAAACAATAACTCACACACACACACACTCTTCAAGTTTTATATGAATTGTAGGAAAATTGTACCAGTTAATTGTTGCAACCCCCTGATGTGCAGGTTTTCCTGGCAATTCAGGCAGTGAAGGAACCAACATGTAATGAATTTCATGGTGATGTCATGTATTGTTTGGTAACTTAAAGAATTTGTCAGTATTAGTTGGCTTTAATTTTTAATAATGCAAACTGTGAATGGCTGTGCTGAGTTTAAGATCTCAAGTTCATGTATCAACAGATTTTCCTATTAAACTTGAAGAATGTCAACACATTTTGTGTTTTTTTTTTGTCTTCAACAGCAACTGTTTTTGCCAAATATTCCGGGTACAAAAGGAAGTTCTAGAAAGATTTGTTAACGGCCACAAGGCTGTCAGGTATTCAATTTAGTTAATTGGACCAATAATCTATAGTGCATATAGAGTAAAAATGTATTACTTAGCACATTATTATAGTGCTTTGATACTGATCTAGACAGTGGAAGTAATACAACATAAGTGGCTAATGTAGATCATTACCTTTCAGAATTGGAATCGGACAATATTGTTGCCCCACCAGCTTCAAAAACAGCATGAACTCAACCCCTTGACAGCAGTGATGCAGATCTTTATAAAGAAGACACTTCCCCACACTCCAATGCCACAACAACGGGACCCTCTGCCACCGATAATGAAGATGAAGATGTAACATCATCACCGTCAAAAACAGCAACTAAACCCTCTCCCACCGATAATGAAGATGAAGATGCAACATCATCACCATCAAAACCAACAACTGAAGATAGCAGATCATCACCATCAAAACCAGCAACTGAGCCGCATCCCACCGGTAACATAGATGAAGATGTTACTTCTCTACCTTCAAAATTAGCATTTCTATGCCTTTGATATCTGCAACTGAATGCCTTCACCTCAGCACCACAGAAGACATCACATTGCTCCCTTCGAAATATGGATCGACCAATTCCCTTCCAATCAGTGACGTAGATCAAGTTGATGTTATGTAAGTATATGAATTTTCTCATAACTGTTTACAGTCTTGTGTTATGTAGTTTGAGTATAAAAACAAAATTGTACAATTTTACTCATGCAAAAAGTAAATCTTTGGATATAAAAATGTACATTTGGATGGCCCATCCACATGCACTACCTGAATCTCTAGACCACTGTCCATTTAGTTGCAACTGATGATACTCTGGGGTATTGTTCATGTGCAGAGTGTGAGGACTCTTTATGAGGACTTACACTCCCAGGTCCTCATATATATATATAATATTATATATATTCATTCATTTATAATGCATTTGCCCCACATCAGCTATGCCAAGAATGAGTTCTACGAAATGTCTATCCCAATAGGAGGAAGTGTATAATTTTATATTCTTATATGAATGTCTTTTAATTTTTAGGACACTAAAAAGAAAACAAGAAAATCTGTTGTATGTTAAGTACATTACAACAAGCAAATCATTGCGGGTAAGTTTTGTTTTTAATTACTTGCTAATAATATAAACCTGAGTTTTAGCACCATTATATTTACTAAGTAACAGGATTATAATACTTCACCTAATGTTTGCTATTGTGATGATAAAGACATTGCTATTCGGTCCGCAGTGCATTTACACCCCAACTTTCATTTTTCGTTGTCATAATGGAGAGACATGTGTCTCACTTTGGGCCCTTTGATAAAGACACAAATAAAATTATTGAAGTCATGGGTGGCTATATGAATGCTAATTTGAACGGTACAAACTTTTCTTACAATAAACAAAATTTCAGTTGTTTCTCCCTCACTATTCAAAATGGCCAAAAACAAGATATGTGTTTATAAAATCTTATTCATATTCAGGACCATCTATTGTTCCTCAAAACTTCAAAGACAACATGGATGTCAGAACTTGAGAATAATATCAACATCTTTGGACCTATTATTGAGGATAATTTTGTGAGTATCCTTTTGAAATTATTTCTTTAATGAGAAATTCACATGAAATATACAATTATTGATAATGAGATTATTGCATGCCATATTGTACAAAAATAAAGTTTTTAAATGAAATCAAGGGTTGAATGACTGTTAATGACTATGATATATGGAACAAAGGCTTATAAGCACCACTACTTTGATTTGCAAAAATCTAAGAAAACCAGCAGTAACTTTATTTACCAAAAGTCATCGCTAACTGATTATATAATTATGATCTAATATCTGGACCATTCATTCAGTGAAGTCTTAGAACACCCGCCACATTATACAATTATGGTTTGATTGTTCTGATGTTTGTGTGAGAAGTAGCTTTTGCTTAATCAATATTAGTTTGAAAGAAAACAAAAATATTTTTGAACTCCTGGAGCATTGTTTCATGGAGTGGTGCTTATAACTCATGACCTAATAATTGGCTTTAAAAAATGAACAGCATAATCATGCATGAAACTATACTAGTGTAGGCACATATGGCCGTTAAAAAAATGAGGTTAGTTTTTAGCATTGTAAGTATAGTAAAACTGAAAGTGGAGTTTGGCTGGATAAGCTTGTGTGGACCCATGGGAGCTGGTTGAAGTGAGGCTGATCAAATTACAGTAGCTAGCCACTAGTCAAAAAAGTGTGTTATTGGAAAAATCCATGCATCTGACAATTATTTCACTGTCAGATCAAGGACATGAATCTAAGGGACAGCCGACTCCCAGGCTGGCCGCTAGGGTCGCCGTGAATCTTGTTGTTTTAAAAGCGCCCCCATCGGTGTAGAGAGAAATCTAGGTCACACATGTGTTGACATTAGGTTGTACCGCGAATTTTGGATCTCTGCTCTATTGTTATTAATCTTGTACTGTCAGTGACAGTTAGTGTACACCTCCACGGCTCTTGACATCAATATGGGAAAAGGTGGGAGAAACTGCTGCATCCCAGGATGCAGTAATTATTACGAAAAGACTAAAGACAGCCAAGTGAGCTATGTGGGATTTCCCAAGAAGGGTGTTAGTGCAGAACAGGATGAATGGAGATCCCGTTTGATTGCTGCCGTCAACAGGGCTGACCAGAATTTCAACCCTGACACTCAAAGAATTTGCACTGTGCATTTTGAAAGCCGATGCCTACTGTTTCATGGTCAGTTGATTTTATTGGATTAATGAATGTATAACAATTTTCTCTCTGTGTTCATGTGAATGGTTCAGTGAACCACTTTAGTTGTGTGATCTTTTCTTCACTTCTCTTTTTAACTTTTGTAGTGAAAAATTAGGTCGAGGTTATAAACTTGTAAAGGGCAGTTTGCCTACACTGTTTATGCCTGAGAAAAGCATTGTGTCACCAGCACCCAACCCCAGGAAAAGTCCAGTAAGCAGCATGTACTTTGCTGCATGGAAAAATGTCACCCCCTTGCCCCTCAAACAACAACCCTCCCACTAGTTATAGACATATAATATATAGTTTGTAGACAATCCGAAAAGAAAAATTAACAAGTGTGAAATAAATGTAAGTACATGTTGCATGCTTCTTGCATCAGCTGGATACTTTGCACTCGTTATCAGCTGGTTATCAATGCATGTGATATACATCATTTTATTCGTTTTTTCATTTAACTGATTCTTCTTTGATACTGATTTGCACTGCATGGAATGCATGTAGCTGTTCAGTGTTTTAAAATGAGCAAAAATATTAAAAATTATTAATTTGAAATACATAGTTTTGCAGACTTACAGATCGCCACCTGTTGTGCCAGAGAAAGTAACATATTTGACATTCGATGAACTTGTAAAAGATGCCAAGAAACTGCAAGAATCATCATCTTGGGTCGTACTGAGATCTGTACAAACTCCACCATATCTGGCTGTCGGTAAAATAGATGACTCCGCAAATATAGCCACAAAAATTGAATTCACAGGAACATTTTGTGCTGTTGTCAAGCAATATGGTAAGTGAACAGGTAGCTTATTATTGATGTTATTTTGTTAAAATTAATCAGATAGGGTATAAAAGGTCTCTTTTTACAGGTGATGAGGTGAAGTCGTATAACATTGAAGTCGGTGGACTTGCCAAACTGCAGGATCTACTGGAGATAGCTCATTGGTGCCCAGGGTCAGTGCCACGCAGTACACCATGCCCATTTTACGTTGATGAGCCAGGTATATAGGTCATCGTACACTTCCTTCAAATTTTTTTGTTCCTTACACCCGTTTTTTTTATTCAAGATGTCTTTATAATGGAAAGGTCCATGAACTATACATATGCTGATCGAGTTCCATTCTTGCTTTTGACACAGGTCTTTGCAAGTCATGTAATGCTGTCATTGCATCACAGGCAGCAAAACTAAGGAAACCACTGGCAGCTACAGCCCCACTAAGCTCGGCTCCTACTCCAGTGCTTATTCAAGAGCTCAAAACAGCACGTGTGAAACTGAAGGAGCAGGAAGCACAGCTTCAGCTTATCAACAGAAAATTGACGAAGGAATCAGTGTCTGTGCCAAATGATGTTCAGGTAATGAAAATATGTGATACAATATGTGCATACAACTGACAGGTGAAATACCAGTGGGACTAAAGTATTTCTTTATTTGCATTGACAGGAAGGTCTCACAGAAGTTCTGGACAAAGCTGAAATAAGTGATCCTTTTCTCAAGTTGTTCTGGGATGAACAGAAGAAGGCTAGTGCATGCAGCCCACGGGGAATGAGATGGCACCCTATGATGATTAGGTATGTTGTTTTATTTATTGAGACAGCAGAATGAGAATGTTCCATCCTTCTCCCTTGATTTTACTCGGATCTTATTGTTTCAGATTCGCAATATATCTGCATTATCAGAGCCCAAGGGCTTACGAAGCCCTCAAGAATACTGGAGTGCTGAAGCTGCCTAACAAGTCCACACTAAAGGATTACACCGGCTACATTAAAACAAGCCCTGGTTTTCAAAGGCATGTTTTTGAGGTGGGCCTACAAGTTCCAATTGTGAGAGAAATTTAGCCATTTTTGAGAAATTGAGAATTTCACAGGTGGTATGCTTCGGATTTTTAGGACATTGAGAAAGCAGCTTGTGAGCTCCCCACTGAGAAGTGCTTTGTCGTACTTCTTCATGATGAGATGAGCATCCGCGGGGACTTAGTTCATGATCGACGAACTGATCAAATTGTTGGCTTTGTCTGCCCAGAGACATGGAAAATTGACAAGGTAATTCTTAAGACTTAAATCCCCAGATTTTAGTGGCTTTAGCCTATACAAATAACATTTATTTTCTTTTATACTTCAGCATTCTGCAACAAGTGTTGCCACCCATGTCCTTGTCTTTATGGTTGTTGGTGTGAACAACAACATCAAGTCTTCAATTGGATATTTCCCAACTTTGTCAGCAACAGTTGATGTATTATATCCATTGTTGTGGCAGGCTGTCACCTACTTGGGGCAAAGAGGTGTAAAGGTAATGTCTATACTATACTTATGATTATTTACTCCCATATTGTTGCGATGCTCTGTGTAGTCCACAATATAACTCTTTGTCTTCAGGTGATTACAAGCACCTCGGACAAAGCAGCACCGAACATGTCGCTTTACAAAATGCATGGAGACCACAAACTTAGTTCCTCTGCCATCAATGTTTACTCATCTGATAGAAGACCCTTGTACTTCATTTCTGATGTGCCACACCTCATCAAAACAATAAGAAATAATCTTGAAAATTCATGGGAAGGAGGAAAAAGATGCTTATGGGTAAGAAATGAGGCATTAATTTGATTGCAATTGTGTACGTTAATCCTGGAGTACAATAGTGAAATATGGACAAGTGAAAAATCTATGCCTGAATTAGAAAATTTGCAACTTGCATATCTTAAAAACATATTAGGAGTTAGAAAACAAACACCATCTTTAGCAGTCTATGGTGAAACAGGTAGATTCCCATTGCATGTCAGACAGAAAATTAGAATGGTGAATTACTGGATAAGATTGGAAAGAGCACCTGATGACAGTTTACTTAAGAAATGTTTAAATTTTCAGAAGGAAATTTATGTGAATGCAGTAAATGGAAATAACTGGTTCAGTAAAGTGTGTCATGTATTAAATAACTGCAACATTGAATATGATATTAGTAACCTCAGAAACTTTGACATTGATAATATCTCTAACACAGTGAAACTAAGACTCTATGAAGCCGAACATGAGCGACTTATAAATGCAATAAATGACAGTTCACAACAACCAAAACTTAGGACATATAAACTATTTAAAACTGATTGTAGAATAGAACCTTATCTTGAATTGCAACAAATTTGCAAAGTGTTAACTAAAATAGCTAGATTTAGGACAAGTTCACATAGCCTGAAGATTGAAACAGGTCGACACCATAAACCAATAATTCCTGCTCCAAATAGAATATGTGAAAAGTGTACGTTAAACTTTGTAGAAGACGAAATTCACTGTTTGATTGTCTGTCCTGGTAATGAGCAACACCGTGTTAACCTTTTTTTGAATGCAACTAAATTTATTAACAACTTCTTGTCTCTAGATGATATAACTAAGTTTACAGCAATAATGACAAACAAGGAACCTGAGTTATTAATTAGTTTAGGAAAGTTTCTCCTTCAAGCCGATGTGTAGAGAAAACCATCTCCTGTATCCACACAGTTATTAATTAAGTTTATTAGTTTATTAGTTATGATGTGCTTGTCATGTTTTGGACTTTAAGAGTGAAATGTTTTTATTAGCGGCTTGTATTTTTTTTCTATTGTGTATGTGGATTTTAAACACGTATTATAAGTTAACTTGGTGGCTGGAACCTTGATTATTGAAATTTTATTGCTTTCTGTATTTACATTAATGTCTCTTTCATGTTATCTTTTAACTGAATGACATATGTATCACTTATGATATTTTACATGTCAATAAAATCTATATATGTTAATTAAGTCATTGGGACTTTAAAATTATGTGCCTAACTTCCTTCACTTTTAATATTGCAGAATGGCAAGCATATATTGTGGCAACATATCAGACAGGTTGCACTAGATGATGTGTCAAGGAAGTTGAGACGGACTCAACTGAAAGAGGAGCATGTCATGCTAAACCCGTCATCAAGAATGTCAGTCAAATTGGCTGCTCAGGTATTAAGACTATGTTGTATCTGAACTGAAAGAATATTACTTTTATCATCTTAACCTAAAAAATAATCCAGTTATTCCTTATGTTTTAAGGTCGTTAGTAGTCGAGTCGGATTGGTGTTGCAAAAGTACTACGGACCAGAGATAACTGCAACATCTGACCTGGTACTAAAATGTGACAGGTTTTTTGACTGCCTGAACACCAGATCGCTCACTGAACATGTGCGAAAGAAAAAGCCAGACCTAAGGCCCTATGAATCTATTGATGATGACTGATTTTTGGTCAGTGTCATTTTTCAGTATATTATTTTCTAAAGATAAATGCTTCGTGAATGTGCACATTGACAATATACTTTGAAATAATCAGTTCTTGCAGGAGTTTCTCAACTACCTGAATGATTGGTGCGACAAAGTGAAAGCCAGGGAAGGATATAGTTCTGCTGCTAAAGAGAAAATGTTTTTGTCAAGGCCAACCTATGAAGGAATAACAATGACAGGTAGGTTTTTTTTTAGCATTTCTCATTCAACAGAGCTCTTAATTCCATGAAATAAACCCTAATATATGCATAATATACATTATGTATCTCCAGTTACACAGGTAGCCTTTCTGTTCTTTCAGTTCAAGGTTTGACTGGAGCTGTGAAATTTATGCTCTCCAATGGTGTCCAGTTCGTGCTGACTAACAAGTTTTGCCAAGATCCATTGGAGGACCATTTTGGTCGTCACCGAGGATTAGGAAGACGCTCCAGAAATCCATCAGTGTTTGAATTTGGGTAAGAACTGCTCTAACATTCCCCTACAATTTCCCAGACTTGCATGCCATTCACAAATATTTGCTGATTACCTTATTTAACCTTTTCCAGCAACCAAGAGACCAAGATACACATGCAGAGATCTTTGGCATTCAAGTTTCAACCTAAGGGAAACACATTAGGCCAGAAAATTGTGGATGAACGTGTTTTGTGGATAATGAACCACTAAAGAAAATCAGAAGGCACTAAAATGTTTCATTTGTTTTGTATCTGACATAATTTATTTCATGAACAGTATTTCATGAAAAAGTGTTGATTAAAGTGAGTCTCTGAGTGCTTTTTTACCTTTACTTCGGCTCTTTTGTGAACATAAATTGCTCAGTAAATGCTGACACTTACGGTGCATGCGAACTTTAAAATAAAGTGCAACAAGCTCTAAATAACATTTTTCCTGTTCCTCTTCCACAGCATTTACGTCTGAGGTTCGTTTAAATAGTTGAGGAACTGCTTTTGCCTCCAGACACAAAATATAGGCACTTTTGTCACCTGACGTAGATGGTAATTCCCTAAAGGCCATCTCCATGACTTTGATAACATCAACAAATTCCTGTGAAGGATGGATTAGCCCTCCTCTGTCCAACAGTCCAGTCAAATTTTCTACATTTCTTTCCTTAGAATGGAACGTTTCAACAAACGAGAACTTCTGTAGTCGCCTCAACAGGTATCCAGCGATGTATTCCACGATGTCTATTTCTTCATCTGTCAATTGAACAAGTTCACTGGCTGAAGCTGTGCCCATCGGATAATTAATGGACACCAGTTTAATCATGACATGCAAGGCCAGTATGCAGCTAGCCTGCATACTGAATGCATCACAGTCTGATCCAATCACTGGCCTCTGTTGTGTTATTATACACCTATGATAGGCAGCCCAAACTTTTTCACGATTCTTCTTTAGTGATCCTCCATCCATTAAACAGTCATTCAAAAAGACTAAGTTAGAAGCAATTGTTGATTCTGAAACCCAAGGAATTGTACCTTATTGTATAAATTAGCAAAATTGTCTAAATCTAGATTTTAAGTCCAAGAGTAGAAGCAAGTACACTTACCATCAGCATTCAGGTACAGGTCCTTTATAGCTTGGTTGCAAATGAAATTGGATCCTTTCATTTCTTCCAACACATCCCTCACGATGTCACTTGCAACGAGCTGCAGAGGCTGAAATGATGTAATGATATGTGAATCTATACGTTTTTTTTTTGGGGGGGGGGGGGGGGTATAGCAATAACAATTAAAATTTCAGATCGAGAATAATATTCTGCCAGGAACCCCAATACTGATATTTAGCATTGAATAGGGATTTATTATACACAATATTAAACTATTAAGCATGTATGAGTAAAATACACATGCTTAATATAAATTTATAGAAAAAAAAAATGGTGTTTCTTTCTTTTTCTCATTAAAAAACAAAAAAAAAACATTGGCTATAACTACCTTTGCTCTGTTAGGTAGCCCCACTTTCGCCAGTTCTGAACTGTCAACTTCGTCCACATCCTAATGATAAATACATCATAAACATGTGTCCAAACAAACAGTTATGTGACAACTTGTGCCAAATGGTTTGATAACAATAGGTTAAATATCATTGTAATAACATGACAGGTCTTATCAAGCAAGCAAAAGTCAATATTTACCTTAAAAACGTCATTCAACTCCGCTGAACTTGCCATGGCCATAGTTCTTCTCTACACCGTTGGTGGCGCATGGGAATTTAGGACAAATTAAGGTCAAATGCACGGCGCTATACGCAAGTCGGCTGTCCCTTAAGGGGGTTTCACACATAGCCGGATCAGACGCAGGAGCGTCCCGGAGGCCAACTCCAGAATACTCCCGCATACTCCGGGGAAAGGCGTATAGACATCTTGTTCATGTCCGGGATTGTCCAGCATTGTCCGGCATTGTCCGGTAACACCGTGGGACTCCGGCAAAAAAATTAAACATGTTTAATTTTTCATGCCGGAGATCCCGGAATAGTTAAATCCGTGTTGGTCCGTGTAGACTCCCAGTAGACTCCGTCGATCTCCGGGGACCTCCGTATTGACACCGGAATACATCGTGTGATCTCCGGCTAAGTCCGGCGTCAACCGGGCGTGAAAAGTACGCACCGGAGAGCACAAGGGGCAACTCGGTTCCACACGAGTGAACAAGGACCCACATGGAGTCTAAACGGAGTGAACAGGGAAAGCGGGTTTACATGTCATTTGCTTGACCCGGTTAACCCCGTTAAGTACACGGTGTCACACGAGGTCAATGCGGATATACAGGAGTGAACAAGGTGTCAAGAAGGAGTTAATTAAACTGACACGGAGTGAGTACGGATGCCTGAGTATATATACAACCGCAGTCTTTGGAGAAGCATCATTCCACCACCCGCCGTTCATCGTTGATCATCGAATTAATTGATTTATTATCCACCACTTCTTCTGGATATTACCTTCTGGATTGCTGCTGCTGCTACTGCCGTTTCTTGAATTAACCACCATGCCACCTAGGAGAGGAAAGGGGAGGCCTGGCAAGAAGACTGTTGTGCAAGAGGAACCTGCACCTGCTGCTGTTGAAGAAGATGCAGCCAGTAATACCTCTTCAAGACCGCAAAGTCCGCAAGGCATGCCAGATATACCTGGGCCAGTTGTACCTGCTGAACCTGCAGTACCTCCTACTGCAGCTCCACCCCCACCTGCAGCAAAAGCGAAGAGGCAGAAAAAGGAAGCCCTGAACCTGACAGATGACCAGGAACAAGATGTGGCCGACTGGTACCGTTCCCAGGAGATGTTGTATAACCGGCGGCTTGCTCAATACAAGCGGATAGACATCAAATCGCGAATGATAGACCAGAAGGCGAAGGAGCTGGGTTGTACTGCGCAGCAGCTGAAAACTTGGATTGACTCAATGCGCACTTCAGTTGGGAAGCTGACGGATCCAAGCAAGAAGCCTTCTGGTGGGCCCGCCAGAATCCTGACAGACCGGGACAACTGGATCATGGAGAATTTCGGCTACCTCGAACGCCACATCAAGAGGGTTGATGCTGGGAAAAGAAAGAAAGGTGGGCAGCTTTCCCAGAGCTTATCAGCCAAAACTCCATCCAGCAGCAACAGACCTACCACTGAGGATGACCCGTCTGAAGCTGAGGAGGTCATTGTGGATAGTTCGGATGATGGTGGCAGGGATTCGGATACAAGCAGGTCCAAGGGTGGGCCTTACAAGGGCGACAGCAGCAGCAGCAGGAGGAAGATGGGGGCCCCTCCTCCAAGCAAGAAGACGTCCAGACGTCAGCCTCGTCATCATCATGACTGTGATTCATCCAGCCTTGCAGCTAGTGGAGATGGAATTGCTACACAAGCTGTCACTCAAGTAAGTATACTGCTTCAGTTGCCATGATAATCAAGATAATCGTATTGTAATGTTGCAGTTTAAAGTTGTAATTGTAATCTTGCAGTTTAAAGTTGTAATTGTAATCTTGCAGTTTAAAGTTGTAATTGTAATCTTGCAGTTTAAAGTTGTAATTGTAATCTTGCATTTTAAAGTTGTAGCTTTTCCATAGTAGAAAGTGGTAGCTTTGTTTCTTGGCACTTCCAGTGTTCACTGTATGGTGATGTGTCTTTTCAGTACATTGTCAATAATGCACATGCTATTGCAGTTGCCATGTGACTTACTCTAATGTTGTGTTTTTTCCTATTTCCAGCTGATTGAAAAAGCCACCGATCTGCAGAGGGACATGCACAGCAAGTTGAGTCAGCCGACGGACTCAGGCAGCTTGTCCAAGAGGGTGTTCACGGACATGATCTACCACGAGGTGATGCAGATGGACACAGACACTTGGTGGGATTACCAGGCCCAAACCTTAAACAACCTGATGCAGTTTAAGCAGGCGTATCGTCGCAAGCGCCAGCAGCAACAGCAGCAGCAACAGCAACTGCAACAGCAACAGCAGTATCATCACTTTCTGCCTCCTGTCCCTCAGCAGCAGCAGCAGCAGTTCGTCCTCCCTGCTACTGCTACTACAGCCAGTTCATCCGGCCCTCCTGTGCAGATGTTCCCTCATCATCAGCATTCTTCCAGCCCTGCTGCCCAGATGTTCACACAGCATTCTTCCAGCCCTGCTGCCCAGATGTTCACACAGCATTCTTCCAGCCCTGCTGCCCAGATGTTCGCACAGCATTCATCCAGCCCTGCTGCCCGGATGTTCGCTACTCCGTCCGGCCCTTCGCCCCAGGCTCTCGTGTCGTCTGCCCCTTCTTCGTCTGTGCCTGCACCGATCCCCCCTCCTGCGACATCTTCTACGATTATCAGTCAGGCCTGGTTGACTTCAGGTCCTTCTCACGGTCGTCCTTCCATGTCACCACAGGATTGCAGCACGCCTCAGGATGTTTCGCTCACCAGCTACTTGTTAAACACTAGTGTGGGGGGAATGGTTGGTGGTGATGACCATAACTCCTCCTTTTCGGTGCCCACGCCTCCAACTACCACAACCGAGTAATGTTGACCTGGAAATGAACAATGAACTTTAATGAAATGAACAATGAACTGTTATTACTTATGTTTTCATGTGAACTGTATACCAATGAAGTTTAATGTAATGAACAATGAACTTTTACTTATGTTTTCATGTAAACTGTATTACATGACAATAATTAAATGATGTGTATTTTTTGCACTTGTGTGCTGCAGAAGTCTGAAGTTTGCTATTGATTAAATGTTGAAACTTACATCATTCGTGTTGTTTTCAAATCTTGTCTTGCTGCCATGGTACACTCCCAGCTGCTGAGTTCACGTAGCTGACCAAGTATTGCCACATTTCCTTGGCTGCTCTGTTGGTGTTGCCTCTGAACACATGTCCCATGTCTGGTAGATTGGCAGCATTCTCCCTCCATGCACCTGGGATGATCTCATGGATGTCGGCATTTTCCTGGTCCACAGCATTCACTTGAGCAGTTGGATACCTCACCCTCAGTAGGTTGTGCAACACACAGCAAGCAAGAGTTATGGTACACACTCTGTCAGGACTTTGAGGCATTGTTGTGAGGAGACACCTGAACCTGGCAGCCAAAAGTCCAAATGCATTCTCTACCACCTGTCTAGCTCTAGAAAGTCTGTAGTTGAAGATTCTGTCTTCCATGCTCATGTTCCTGTGAGGCAGAGGCTTCATCATCCAAGTCTGCAGTCCAAAGGCATCATCCCCAACTATGAAGTAAGGCACTGGTTGGTCATCATTAGGCAGGTTATCTGGTTCAGGTAATCCAATGTTCCCACTTTGTAGCGCTTCCTTCAATTCTGTCTGACTAAACACTCCAGCATCTGAGCCTGATCCACTGGCACCAATGTCAACGTAGAGGAACTTGTATTCAGCATCAACTACAGCCAGTAGGACAATAGAGAAAAATCCCTTGTAGTTGTAGAACAGGGATCCAGACTTGGCAGGACATCTGATGGCAACGTGCTTCCCATCAATGGCGCCGACACAGTGGGGGAAGTTCCATCTGTTGTATAATCCATTGGCAACTTCTTTCCAGGCTTCTGGGGTTATAGGACAATGCATGACTTCTGCTGAGTACTCGTCTATGATGGCCTGGTAGACTTCGATGACAAGGATAGAAATGGTATTGAAGGCTACCCTAAATCCATACTGCAGAGACTTGTAGCTGTTGCCCGTACCCAGGTAGCGCAAGGTAATAGCCAGTTTCAATCCAGGTTCAAGGGCCCTCCTCCAAAAGGTATCCTGCTTTGTAATCCTAGGTCCCACTCTGGCAAGAACTTCATGGAATAAGTCAGGCTCCATCCTCATGAAATTCTTGAAGCCACCCACATCTTCTGCAGTCAATTCAGCCATCAGTTTTTCATACTGCCCATAAAGAGGTCTTCTTAGCAGCCAAGGTCGCACCCACATTTGCCTTCTTCTTCTTCGTCTTGGTGCAGCAGCAGCATTTTCTTATAGGTCATCTTCATCAGTTGATGTTGTGGCCCTCACTGCATCATCTTGCAGTTTGTGTTCTTCTTGCAGAATTATATCATTAGCAGCAGTCAATAGCTGGACTTGCATGTCCATGCACTTCAAATCCAATTCCACCCTGTCGTAGTGTGATAAAGACATATCCAATTTTTCTGTAGTAGCAGCAACAGCTTTGCAGTGTGGTAGTCCGAAGTGGAATGATGGACAGTGGAACGCAGGCAGTTTAAATACCAATTTCAGAGCAATCCGGGTGAAAACCGCTTCACTCCGTAGTGATATCGTAGTAAGATCGTGTAAAGATCGGGTATATCCGTGAAGGCCCCGTGTAACATCCGGTTCACTCCGCCCGCCTCCGGCACAGTCGTGTTACCTCCGGCTACAACCGTGGCTCATTCCTTGTTTAACCGCGCTCCTCCGTACATATCCGTGTAGCACCCGTACACATCCGTGTCATGACCGTGTTGCTCCTTGTTGCCTCCGTCTTGCCTTCGTGTCCACACCGCCCAATTATTTCGTTTGTTTACATTTCTAACTTTTTCGCCCGGACAGCCTCGGATTTAACGAAATTTCATTCCGGGACGCTCCTGCATCTAAACCGGCTATGTGTGAAACCCCCTTTAGATTCACGTCCTTGGTCAGATGGTACAAGGTATCATATCCATTCTCCATGAAACTGAAAATAGATTTATCATGTAGTGAGAGTTCTACATTTCTACCAGACATGTCTTATGCGCCATTTCTACTATCCCCTCAATACCAGTGGTGTGACTGCATCTTCCTTCCACTCGATAGGTTTTTAATTTGTGTTTGATGTTGCAATGTTGAAATACATGTGTTTCGTCTTTGAAAGAATAATTTAGAAAAAAATGTCTGCACTTCTGAATGTGAATGGGCACACACTTCAAGCCCATATAGTGTTGTCTATAGTTCATTTCCAATTGTTCGAACCCATTTTGAATGTCTGATACCTCTGTAAGAAATGAGTAGTACGAATAGTAGTACAAAGTTAATGAAGTGAAGAGTCAACTGTAGAATAAAGGTTTAGAGAAGGAGTCCTCACATGCCTGACACGGCATAAGTCCTCATTAGGAGTCTTCAAAATGCTTGCATGTAAACACACTTTCTGGTGAGGGCCTGATATTGTGAGGACTCCTCATAAAAATGATTTTGTCTTCCTGCAATGGTGAGAGTTGTTATCTCAGCATTAGCTGATTACCATAGCCCAAGTATTGTGTGATAAGTGTCAAATGTTTTTTTACTTTCCTTTCTTATTAATAAGGCAATAACGGTGCATGTTGTTCCACACATTGCATATGGCATCTTTTGTACATTATTAGGTCCTATGTCTTATTTTTCAGCAAGAAGATATAATGGCCTACCTTATGGACATATGGCCAGGAGAATTTGATATGAAAGCTCTAAAATTTATCAACGAAGTATGGGTTACCGAGGTATGAACCTTTTGCACTTCCACCAGTTGAATATTCGAATAAAACGCTGTGCAAAGTATATATCTAACCTTAAGTGAAGCTCACCTTGACTTAAAAGTGAAAGTTACACATACCTCGCCTGTCAATTCAAATTGTGAAGTTATTTTCTTTTGACCCTTAAATTTAGATTAATAAAAAAAACTATTTTGATAACAGAAAATTATTTTGTATATATCAGGCAATCTTGCACACGATGAAAGTTACCAAAAACTACACAGATATGGAAGCCTTGATAGAATTCAATAAAGACCATTTGACTCAGAAGGAACATGAGACAGTTCATCAGGAATTACTTGGTGTGCAATCATTTCCTGCCAAAGCCTCAAGTTACCAGGTATGATATTTTTTATAAACTTCTGAAAGTGTCAGCAACTGTATTTCTACAAAACTTCCTTGACAATTTCAGATATCTGCTCAATATTGGCTCTTTACACTGAAATTAAAATTAATCAATATTTTTATAGTATTTGATAAAAGATCATTATTTTGTATATTACAGGCAATCATGCATGCTGTGCCAGGAGATAATGACAACGCTGATATGGGAGAATTCAGTCATGAGCAGTTGAGTCAACAAGAGCACAAAATGATTAATCAGAAATCACTTCCTGCAAGAAAAGCGAATGACAAGGTATGTTACTTCATGAGCCTCGGTGTGGTTTTTCAGCACATATTTACACTTTACATTGCATTTATTATGTATATTACCTGGCCATACTTAAAATTCTCAGCCTGTAGTTTCTTTGTATATTTCAATAAAAAAGGTTATGCTTGTTTTCGGCAAGTTTCCAAAATATTGATTATTTAAGTTAAATTATTTTTAATCTGCTAACCTACTAACCGCCTACTACTTTATAGATCAGTTATATATGAGCATCATTGTGTGCATTTAGTTTTTGTCCATATATTTATATGATTTCTTTCCAGGAAATGGTGATCAATTATTCAAGAATTACGAGTTTCAAAGAAAATAGCTGAAGATCGCTTTGCTAACTCAGGCCCTAAAAAATGAGGTGAGCATTTTATTAATTATTAATTTTTCTATATGCTGGAAAGATTGTATATATGTACTGTCATATCCAGCTTAAAGCCCCTTTCCCACTTAGCTGACTATGAAAGATTGTCCAAGATTGCGAATGTGTAATCAGGAAGAATCTGCTACAATTCAAACTGGATTTCGCAGATTCGCCCAGAATTACCATGTTTTCGCAACGAAAGTGTTACGATTCTGCCAAGATTTTACTATGATGTGCTCCATTCTACCCCACCTAGAAATATCCTTTTAAATTTTCGTTTTATCTCCTAAATTTGGACTAAAAATGGTCCCTGATATTTCTCAACCTAAATGCTCTTTTGTTACATGTCCTGTCACATTACAATTAGCTATGTTCTAGCCTCAGAGAAGTAATAATGAGCATTTTCATCTTTAATTGTGGTCTACGATCTCTGCCATGTTGCTGTTTTCCCAATTCGAAACTTCAAACACTTCCTCCTCCCTTGCTATACCTTCTCTATTCTTCCTACTTGGTCAGAATGTTCTAAATACAACTTCCTAAGGAAGCAAATGTCTGATTTGCGGTGCATGCTATAAATAACCTACGCATATGGCATTGGATCTGTATTTATTTGATCCACCATGGTCACAAAATTTGTATTTATCAAAAAGCTTCTGCTCCCTAATATTAGTCAAATTTTCATCAATTAAATACTGAACTGTTCCGAATAATGCCTAAAATTTATATTTCACATTAACAGCTTGGTTAGAGTATTTTTACATCTTCAAAATTGTTGTTTAAGCTTAAAAAAAAAGAAAGAAATTCAGGTATTCTAAGTTTGATAGCTTATTTTGTGTACTTTCTGCATTTGTTTGGTTTGCATTTCTCACTTAAATAATTTAAGGGGGAACATTTTTGCAATTTTTGAATGCACAATCCTGCAGAGAACTTTGAACTGACAAATGATATGTGCTTCTTACTTCTTATTGCTGTTCAGATGAAAAAAAGGACATATATATATAGCTCTGCTATGACTATGCCATATGACATAATCACAAAATCCTCCTGTCCAGTTTTTTTTTTCTTTGCAATAAGTTAAACGGTATTTTCTGAAAAGACTCCAATGTTCAATGACTTGTTTGTGAGACCCGTATTTTAAACGAGCATTTTGTTCTACTGCAGGCATCTTTTGCTGTGAAATATGGAAATAAGCTTGAGGGAATAATGAATCATAGGTTAGAAAAAATTTAACGGCCCATGTATGACATTTTTTTCTACGGATGCTGTACGCTAGTTATCTAGTGATACAGATACAGAATCACTGTAAAAACATTGGAGGATTACTACTGATAGTCAAAGTACTCACATTATCACTTGACTGGCCCTTCACTTTGTAGATATGGTTCCTCAGAAACTGGAAGCGCCTATATATCCACTTATCTCTCTCTGTGATATCTTCAGGTTCTGTCTCTGATGGCTTGTCCTTGATGATCTTCCCATACCTTGTCTTCATAGATTCAAACCATACCTTGAGATTTTCTGGGGTGTAAATTCATGGAAGCGGCTCCTCCCAGAAGGGGTTCCGTCCTTCCAGACTGCTTGTAGGTCTTGGAATTCTTGTTGTACAGGGCCTCATGGTCACGTATCCACTATCCAGTCCACATGGTCTTCCTCCTCCTCCTCCTCCTCCTCCTCCTCCTCCTCCTCCTCCTCCTCCTCCTCCTCCTCCTCCTCCTCAGAGAGCACCATGTTTGTCCGCCTTGGCTTCCTGGGCTTCTTACCTTTATTGCCTACTCCTTTTGCAATCTGAGGAGCACAAACTGCTGGTCCAGGCTCTTCTTGCACTTCAGGTGGATCCTCCTCTGGATCATCATTAACTACAGGAGGTCGATCATTACTGCCTTGGGTGTCTTCTTGTGTTTCAGAAGGCTGGGTATCTTCATCATCCTCATCGGAGGTTCTGTGATGCTCTGATGATGCCACTTCTGTGTCCACTGTAGATAGGCATGGCTGTGGTAGTAATAATCCTTCAATGATGAGTTCTTGTCTGTAGCTTGGAGAGAGGTAAAAGCAGAAGGCTTCAACCTGCTGTTATAGGGCCAGAAGAGACCACTGATGTAAAAAATGTGGGTTATTGGAGCGTTTTGTAGCAGAATCGATCCGTGCCAGTTCATAACGGTTTGTGGCAAGTCTTTCTGAATCATGGTAGAAACGAGGGGCGAATCGGAGCAATTAGGAACTATTCTTAGTGAATCTTGGCTCATGGTGATTCATGGTGTGACGTGGAAGGATGGGACAGTAAAATCGTGGCCAGAAATGTGTCGAATCGAATTAAATCGTACTAAATCTAGATAATTCGTAACAGTTTATGGTAGTTTGTATCAAATCTTGGAAACGCCATATTTTTCCAAGAATCTATACAAATCGTTCAGTTTTGCTACATTTTATTGTTTAAATTTTAAAATCGGCTTGCCATCACGAAAATGTTTTACTCTCGCTTATCCTTGTTCAAAAAATTATTCACTCGTCAAGCGTTGTATGGATACTCATCCTTTTCCAGAGAATGGTCCTGGTCCCACTAGATCACTCGTGAATATCTGTGGAGAGGGCGAAAAGTTGAAAGAATGTCAAAAAATTTGGCTGACATTGTTTACCTTTTTAAAGGAATCACACGGGACTCACTCAGCGAGTGAGTGGCTAATGTTTGGCGAGTTATAGGTACGTACATGGCCATCCGTGGCCATCCGTGGGTATGCAGGGGAGGCTGTCCATTTGTGTATACTTGCAATCCACTCTTGTACAGCTCGTGGAACGCTCGGGAAATGCTCAGCAGACCTCTGTGGCCACTCGTCGTACTGCCATAGACCATCCACGCTGTGACAGTGACCACTTGCCGAGCAAACGATCATCCAAATAATTTATACGTGATTAAGAGTGGCACGAGGGAGCATGAGGGAGCATGTATAGTACGTCATTGACGTCCGTGGTCACTCAGCTCTGTTACTCGTGACAGTGTGAACGGTCCTTATGACAGGTAAATCTGGCAGATCGCCAATCTGATTAAACCTCCTCTAGGATGGGTCCATTGTATTCTTAAGGCTCACATTGTGTAAGTCCTCATAAGGTCTATAACTATAGTGCAGTGTGCAGAATGCACAGAAATCTCACTTTAAACTGTTGGGAATGTTATTATTTTCAGTCTACTCACCTGGCACTGTGAAATCTAATTGTGACAGAGATGTTATGTAATTGATAATGATCTGAATATTATGACGTTGTCAATAATCATGTATATCATTTGGTTTCTTTATTCAATGAATCAACAGTTAAATGTGCTGCTCTTGGACAATAGTGTTCCCAAAAAACCAAAGAGGGCTGTTGGGGTGTCTCTAAACACAAGTGCAAGAGACAGAAATGCTGTCTTGTTGTGCAGGTCCTCACAAAGCCTGTTGTGTGAGGACCTAAAGGTGCAAGTCTTCGCAAGGCTCATGTTGTGCAAGTCCTTATAAGGTTCTAAGTGTTTTGCAATTACTCTGAAAGCCTGTGGCGTGAGGACCTGGAGGTGTAAGTCCTCTGAAGACATGTATTGTTTGTGTAGTGCCAGTCCTCCCAAACACAATGTTACATGCCATGAAATTGTTCTGACAATCATTTCTTTCTTCAGGTACCAAGAGAAATTGAACCCCGCTTAGAAGGCTGCTGTTCAGGAAAAATTAGGGGTATTCCTTCTACTGATGAAATGCCCAGGCAAGAAGGAGTGTGTGCCAAGGCTTTGTTAGATCCTAGACTGTCTGCCAGGAATTGGAGGGATGTTAAATATTGTGTGAAGAATCTCATTGCTGCCCAGAAAAGAAAAATGAATAAGAATTGGTAAAGAAAATTTGGTTTGGAGATATTCGTTCTTTCTGAAAACCTGTACATATGGCCTTTTTGTGATTTGACAAATATATAACTTTATAAAATAAACTCTTCCAGATCCTATAAAAAAAAATACTGATTGTAATACATAAAATATATTTATATATATTTGTGCAGACCTGCTTTCTAGGTATTTGGTTCCTGTTTCCGTTAGGCCAAGATAGTCTATGGAGCTATTAAGTGCATATTAAGGCTTCTAATATATTGGTGGGTCAGTTTTAAGAAGCATTTTTATGGTACCGTTGTCTAACTGTTTTGAAGTCATACATAGTGTAATAATTACAAGGGTTGTCCAGTATTGTAGACTCAGGTAAGGTGTTTTGGATGTAGTTATGTGATTAGGTTCATGAGCTCTATGCTTTCAATGGGGGTGGCAAGATACAGAAATGTCAGCTTGGGTAACATTCATGTCAATTTAAGAAATCCAAGAGCTCTTTTGTTAGTTTTCTCAAGTTTTTCAAGTTCATTCTAGTTTATAAACATCCATGTTACTGCACAATAATTGAAGTTACAGTTGATGCATTTGTTGCATTTGATCGTCTTACACTGTTTATCAAGATGCTGTTTGATCCTTTTGAGAGAATTTAGCTGTTTCGGTGCTTGGCTGCATTTTTCATCTATGTGCTTTAGTCTAGTCTAATTGTATTCCTTTAAGTATATATAAGGTATATATATATATATTGTCTAATTGTATGCCTAGGATTAATCCTGTTGAGTATGTGTAAAGAAGCCATATATATAACCGAAGTTTTCAATATTTTTTAGCATATAGGTAATAACTGACCTTTATTTGTCTTTATTTAGCTTATTAAATTGTTTCTTTTTAAAGAGATGGGGTTTGAAAACATACTTTCTAAGCAATGATTGATTAGCAACGTTGGCTGCAGCAAGTTTCATAGTGGTCTATCTTTGTAATGCACTAAGCAGGAATTTTAATAATAATGTTAACAGTGACTTGATTGTTCTTTTGATTGCCCTTTTAGTCACAAACCTGAATACAGATTTTTTTTTATCGTGTTTGCACCTAAGGCACAATAAAGGATGGTTATGAAAAAAAAAAAGTTGTTTCTTGATTTGCTGTTTGATACTAGTAGCATGTCACCTGTGTAGAGATGCTGGCTCTCTGGCTGCTGAGGCAAGAATGATTTCCTGCTAGGGGGCAGCAGCAGTGACAGCAGCAGCAGCAGCATCTCACAGCTCTGATTGGCCAGAGGGCTGCCTGGCCCCCCTTGGAACTATAAAATGGATAGTTCAAAGGAAGTAGATTCATATTCAGATTCTTTTTAATTTGCCAAGAACAAAAATCATATTTTCATTTATAAACATTTGTTTCGCAAGGAGACCTCACTAAGATAAATATATTTTATCGCTAATGTGAGGCCACCTGGAGAGACCCATTAATATTACATAGTGAACATTAATTCAAACGCAATATGGAGAGATGCTACAGTGCTATTTTTCACATATTTCTTAAATCCATCTAAACTATGTGTTTCTAGTTTTTTCTCTGTAAGTTATGGACATATTATTTAGGGTTTTGATAAATTTATACTTAATACTCTGTTTTGCAAATTCATGTTTAATTAAGGGAAGTCGTAGTTGACCAGCTGTTCGACTTTCATAGTAATGAGGATCATCTCTAAATAGCAGTAGCAAATCAAGAAAATACTGCGGCAAGGCATTGTTGAATCGTTTATGGCAGGATTTCAAGTCACACAGTGCACAGATTTCATAAAATTTTAAAAGATTTAGTTTTTTTAAACAACATTGGTATTACAATTATATTTACAGTTAGTGAGAGCTCTGACAGCTTTTTTTTGTAAAATGAATATATTTTGACATTGCCAACCCCAAAGAAGAGCTCCATAGTTTAAGTGTGATAACACAAAGGAATTGCATATATGTAACAAGGCACAGAGAGGCAACATATATTTTAATCTGTGCATAATGCCTACTGTTTTTGACAATTTCGTTGTCATCATATCACGGTGAGCTTTCCAATTTAGATGTCTATCTAACATTATGCCAAGGAAGTTAAATTCATTGACAAATTCGATAACAGTCTTCTATTTTAAAAGTAGGAATTTGAACTCTTCTTTGGGGTGCATGGAAAATCATGACTTTCGTTTTGCTTTTGTTAAAAGATAGCTTATTTGCTTTCATCCAATTGCTCACGCTGACCAACTCATCATTCAGATTTCTTTCACCCTGAAAATTATTCAGGGAAGCAACGAGAGTCATATCATCAGCATAAACAATTGGATGAAAGACAGAAGTAGCGTTGACAAGATCGTTGACATATATGATAAATAAAAGAGGACCAAGAATGGATCCTTGTGGAACACCAAGCTGAAGTGGAACATGATTAGACTTGATATTGTCTACAACAACATATTGCACTCTGTTAGTTAAATAGCTTCGAAGTAATTTCCCTGAAAGATCTTTCACGCCGTAGTGTTTTAATTTAAACAGAAGTATTTCATGGTCTAGTGTATCAAAGGCCTTTGATAAATCAAGATAAATATTAATGGGTACTTTTTTGGCGTCCATTTCAGTGATGATTAATTATACCAATTCTAACGCAGCCAATTCTGTTGAGTGAGAATGTCTAAATCCATATTGACTTTTGTAAAAAAATTTTAGAGAACTAAAGTACTCATTAAGTAGGCTAGTCAGAGCTGGGTAGTTTTGCCCATATATATGGTTAATGTTCTGTTTAGGAATAAAGCCTTTAAAATTTATTTCTGTGTTTAACTTTTTACTCTGTTGGTTTGGCTGGTGTTCCATGAACCTCTAAATCCATGGTCAACTTGCAATATTTAGCAAGAACCATTACACCTGCAATGGACTTCTTCATGTCCTGACTGCCATATATTAAATCCCAGTTGATACTCCTGGTGGTCAACTAGATTGAGTATCATCTTCTTTTGGAAGATGGAGAGAAATGACCAATGTAAAGTGGAGATAGTATGATAGTTACAATTAGACTTTACTTTATTATAAATAAATTTTCCTAAACCAGGATGAATTCCCTCTTAGACATATTTCTAAGTACAAATCCTTATTTCTTGAATTGTCATCATCTGTTGGAAGTAACTGAAAGTGTCGCCATTTTTATGAATATAATGCGACAATTGATGATGTCTAGTCATGATGGCTATATGTTGTGATATCACAATACTAAAAATATGAATGTAAATACAAGATCATTTATAATGAAGTTTTAATATAAACAAATGTATAAAAGTACATATGATATAAATATAAAAGATGTAACACCTCGTTACTGGTGGGCAGAACATGATTGAATGTAATACGACATAAATGTACATGTATAAGAAGTTAAAATGTAACACTAAATACGCAAACATGGTTGAACAACAAAGGAAGTCAATTATACATCTAATGCTAGTAATAATGCTTTAAAATATAAGTAATGATACAATGTGCTTATATAACATGATTAATATGCTGGAAACATAACTTTGTGTTAATATCAGCAATACATGAAAAGATGAACAAATATATAATCATTACATGTAATACTAGTAATACCATGATTTAATTTATGCATTTTCAAAGTGGTAATGAAGGACTTTATATCAAATTAGCTAAAATATGGTGACTCTAGTCTAGTCTACAGCTTACACTTACAGCTCACTTTACACACTTGTGTGAATTATCATGATTGTAATCGTCAGGATAGTAGGAATTTGGAAAAAATATCTTGTCTTTATGATTAACAGTCATATAATATTATGTGACTGTCACTTTGATGAAAGAAAAAATTTACTGAGCTGGATTCGAACCACTGTCAGTACAGAGTGACCACACTCAGCATTGCGAGCACTCTATCCAATGTGCCACTAAAGCTGGTTGTGATTTCAAGTTGTTTTATTTTAAGTGTAGGCTCTGTGTTATAAATAGCTCGCCTAAGCAGTGAACGAGCGATGTGTTTACCTTGTTTTACGACAGTGATACTCAATAGTTACAAGTTCAATTATGCCTAAATCTTTTAATTTATAAACTTTGGAAGTTGTAACCAAGGACTTTAACCCAAAATTAAGGTGAATACTGCCTAGGTTAGTTGTGCATGAGCATTTCTGGGTCAAATACATTTAAATAAGTGAAGAGGCCCCTGACGTTCTTTATAATTGAACAACCAATCAAATCAAAGAGTCTGCAAGACTACCCCGCCTGGGTCCTTGACCTAATTACTTTCACCCCCCAAACCTAGTGTTTGTAATATATATCCGGCATTGAAAACACTATCAGGTTATAGATATAATTGTGTCATAGGTCAAGAGGCCAGATATAAAAAAGTTAAAGGTGTTATTAATAGATAAAGCCTTTTGGTAGGGGGAGTATGTATGTCACCTGACCTTTGCACCCTATGTTTATCTGTTGTTGATTTTATGTAGTTTTTATCCATAAATATCACTTTTCTTTGATCGCTTATGATGCTTATTCAAAATGGTGGCAAAATAAACGGATTTTACTTGCCATTTGGCTGTTAAATTTGGTGTGCTGTAAAATAATTATATATGGAATTTCGAATTTTCCTTCACAAAATAATAGAGAAAACTGTTCTACACAAACATGAGTGGTTTATTTCTGTGGTACTCCAATCTTCGATGTTTTCACACAAAATCTCCACTTTACAAGGGTGATTTCTGTCCATCTTCCACAAGAAGATGATACTGAATCTAGTGGTCAACCCCCCGCCACAAGTACTAGGATATACTAATGTGCTAGTAGGATTGACAACTTGTAAGTCCACTCACAGGCTTACTATACGCTCTCAAATAATTATATCATGATCAAATGACAATCCTAGAAATCATAGGGCATATTGACCTTCAGCACATTTGACATTTGGCATAGTGACAATCAGCTATGTCACTGTTCCAACAGGAAATGTTTTTATTGAAAGGACCTAAAGCACACAAAAAGAAGGCACATAACATTTGTGCTGAGTCTTCTTTGATGAATAAAAACTTGATCTGTGTACCATAGTAATACAATTTCATGCACAAGATGAAGTTTTAACATATGCAAAATATAAAATAGCAATGCGTATAGGTAAATGTTTTGATTGTGCCTTATAAGACTATATGTTTGCAGTATTTGTCATAGGTGAACATAAGGTAGGTCCTCTCACCGATAGTCATGTCCTCATTGATTTATGTAAGTGTATACAAGCAGTTTGCTTGCAACCCCTATGTTATAATTTTCCTGAATGTATGGGAGGGGTCTGCAGAGAAATAAAATGAGCAAGCATACTGATGGGTTATAAACAGTATAGATCATTTTATTGGGTTTCAAATAACAAAAATAACTCATATTTGTGTTGTTTATGATTAAATTATGAGCGAGTGTTATGTCACAATTTCATTTTGGACTACATTGCATAGTGCATAGTAATGCCATGAGGCAGTGCTTCACTTCAACAGGCCTAGGAAACACACAGTCAAATACTGCTACTGTCATTCAAAGTTGGTAGTCGGGAATATTAGGTAAATATGTTACATACTTTGTGAGGTCATCTGTCATGGTCCCAACAAAATTGGTAAACTTAGACATGGGTATCGTGGACCTCACAAAGAGTCCCAATAAGTAGTCCTTGCTAGCTTAGTAAATGTCTGAGTAAGTTTCACCTGAAGGAGCAGCCTTAAATAACAATATTCTGTGGCTGAATGGGTGTATAGATTAATCAGTTTTTGCTGGTTTCAGCAAGGTCAGTGGATGAAGTGTAGCACTAAAATAAGCAATGTCCTCACAAGGGTGGGTGGGTGATTAGGGCTTTACGTCCTGTATTTCTGCACCAGTTGGGCTAATTAGGACAGGCAGAGACCATGGCAATGAGACGAAGGATGAAACAGCCGTCCAACTTAGGCTCGACCGGGAATCGAACCCAGGACCCAGCGGTTGGAAGCCCAGAGCGCTACCTCTGAGCTAGGCCCCCCGCCCAATGTCCTCACAAGAACAGTATGTAGTCTAGGCCCTGTCTAGTATAGTTATCCACGTATGTGTGTGTGTGTGTGTGTGTGTGTGTGTGTGTGTGTGTGTGTGTGTGTGTGTGTTCTCTTGTTTTCCTTAAATTACTTAGCATAGCTTTCCACCCAATGTCAGCTAATGTGATCCAATCAGTTGTTTTCTGGGGGAAAATGCATCATTATATATATATATATATATTATACATGTTATATATGTACAGTTGTCTGCTATTCTGAATCAGGCCTGTTAATTTTCTGAGATGCCTACTAATTGTCAGGACTAGTTATTGACATTGTCAGGAACTAGCTATTCCTGGACAACAAAGATTACGAACGCACATTTATTTCTGTACCCTAGCAACAAATGACGTCACCGCGACGCCACGTGCGGCTTGACGCTACGTTCTACAGCACGTGGCCAGGGGAGAGGGGGAGCGCGAGCAGCGCGTGCTTGCTGCAGCATGGCGTCTCTGGCAGCGTATTGTCACTATTGATCACAATAATGAGGTAGAAATTATGAATTCGCTGACGTCAAGGCTGCTGCTGCTGCTACTGCAGCAGAGCATCCCTGTTCCGTTGCATTGTAGCAGGAGAAGCCATCTTGAAGACAACTTGATTTTGTGCAGCGCAAATAAATCTAACGAAAAGGTAAGTTACACACAGTACAGCCTCAAAAATGTATTAATAGCTACAACTGGCCTAGACAAACTGTGTGTGATATAGAGGATGTGTCAAACATATTCGTTTTTGTTTGACAAGCTAACAGATGTTTGGGTCGATTAGACATTTAGCTGAATGGCTTGATCACAAATACATCTATTTCACTAAAAAAAAAAAAAAAGCCGTTGTCCAGTAACTGGATTGTAGAGCTATATCATAGCATTACGAAGATTTATTCCGCGTTTGAAATTTGGATTATATTTTATACAATGAAAACCAATTCATAAAATACTACGCATTTTATGCCGACAAAATGCATATGTTTCTCTTCAGTAGATTTATAAACACACTTTTTCAAGTCTGGTATGAATGCGGTTGAGACAATAGGTCATACAAGACGTCAGTGAAGCCTGGAACTTCAAGTCAATCTGTCGTTTCTGTAAGGAGCTTGGCCATAATGGCTGAGTCTGCACTATTCCATATCTTATCCAAATCTGTGCTGAATTCACATGCTAGCATATACTGTTTGTGGTGGAACTGGTATGATGAAGATTTAGCCGTACATTGTATTCTAGAAGCATATTCATAATGAATAATAACAGAGATAGCCAGCAGTTAAAGTTATTTATTACGATATACAACAGTTATAAAACATTAGCTATAGATACATAAATGACACATATATCATATTACAAAACTATATCCCCCCACTAAGCTAATTTGATAATATGATATTTTAACGTTTTAATTTATTTTAGACCAGGAAGTGGTTTTAGAGCTTTCTGTCATGCAAAGGACTCCCACACAATTTTTGAAAATCATAAATTCATCTACAAACAATAAATGTATTGGTAATTTATAGTGACAGATGTCGCACAAAGTTAACAAAGCCACCTTATAATGGAAATATTTCGATTTTGATATGTTGAATAGTCCATAAATGCAGTTCACTCCAAATAGGCTAAAATACCATGGTACTGAATTGTTGAAAAAGTATACAGAAAATGTGAAAATTGTGAAATGACAATTGATTTATGAGAACAATATATAACAGGTGCGAATCATCATGGGGAAAATGTGACATTTGGATCTTCCTTTGTTGCCATGGGGTGTGGTCAATGACGCGTGACAAAGGGCAGGTGTTTGACCAGACCCAACCCCCCCCCCCTCCCCAATCCTCGGACTTCATTAGAAGGGAAACTGTTTCATTTGTGTAGTCAATATATTAGTCAATAGATTAGTATTGTGCGGAAAAATTTGACATGCAATCAATAGGGGACACATGACAGCTCGACAGACCCTTTTTTCAATTATTACAATTCAACAAATACAATTATCATTAGGCTATGGCCTTTTGGATTGGCCCAGGTGCCACAAGCTTAAAATGAATTACTTGTCCTGAAGGAAAATGTGACAATGCCATGCTAAGGTCTTTACATATCTAACCATGTATGAATCTATGATCCATAATCCATTAAAAAGTACTCTAAAAAAGGGTTGTCAAAATGAATAGCGGGTAGTCATTAACGACACCCAATTGCTAACAGGTCATACTGACTATATATATATGACTATCGATCTGGTCAATCTGACGACCAAATCTTTATAGAGTGTGAGTACATGAATTCTGTTTCATTAGCACCAATTGCAATATAGGCCTACAATACAATACAATACAATACTATACAATACTATACTATACTATACTATACTATACTATACTATACTATACTGTGTATATCTGTTAAAGTTTCAGTCAGCTAGAAGGCTATGTGCACCAGGGCGATGACTGGCCTGGCTGGGCTGATGCTGGTCCTCCTTGCGGCCGATGTCGGAGCCGATTACTATGACGACTACCTGGTAAAAGACCTCTACAAACGCCTCTCCCAGGTAAGAGACCAAATTTATTCATTGTGAGTCAGATCTTTATATGCTAAAGCTTTTACGTTTAAAATAATATAAATTATATTCTGCTTTTTTTTGCAACACAAAATAAATTAATCAATAAATGGGTAATAGGACTATATGCTAATTTAAAAAAATAAATTACATATTATATTCTTAGAGTATAATATTAAACTTTATTCAATTCATTTGTATGACTGTGTTGATGACAATTCTCATATACTGCACTGAATTTAATTTATGGTTATGCATCTTTATCTATGACTTCTGTTCGGCAGATAAAGTTATTCACATTGACGATAAATACAATTTGGAATACCTAGAGTTGCAAACTACATTGAAGTTAAAAATAATTTGAAAGTATCTGCTCATCAACATCAAGCTTTCGTGTATCATCGGTGCACAGAATTATACTTTTTAATTATATGGAATAAAAACACAACTATAACAAACGATAAACTAAATGTTGATATATTTTCTCTACAGTTGGATGACTACTTAGCGGAAGAAAACGAAGCTTATGGTGGGCTGGATGACAGGATTCCACTAGACTCCAGAGATGGAACCACAGACATTCGCGATCATGAATATTTGGAGCATTCTTCAAGCAAAGGCGGCTTCCAGTATATCTCAGGTGGGTTTTTAAAAACTCAAATTGTCAGGAAAACATGTACAAGACCCACATTAACGGAATACCTCAAAATTTGACACGCCATAAGTCTACTCTTCTTTTACTTGTACTTATTTTACTTTTTAGACTTAGAAGAGCATTATCTAATGATTCAATTGTCACTACTTTCTAAATTGACACAATTCAAGAAGCTATAAGACGTCAAATATACATAAATATACTTTAAAATACTAAAGAAATGCTGCCACTTGGAGACGCTTCAGTCAATCATAATTAAGGGCGCCAAACCCTGCAGCTAATAGGAGTGCAGCATTCTGCTGTAACCACTTAGTGGAATTATCTACTGTAAGCTTCCTGGAAAATCCACAATTGCTATCATCTGAAAACTAAATTTTCCACCAGGTGGCGCCGGAGAGGGCAACCAGCACTTGACACCAGAGGGCACTCAGAACAACACACATGAAGTGAAGTCCGATGAGGCCTTGCCTTTTTACTGCCACCCACCAAACCCCTGTCCCAAAGGATTCACAGGTCAGTTGAGGAAATAAAAAAGCATTAATTTAATGATATGATAGGATCTATTATGATGGTGATGCATGTAATCTTGGATGAACTTGAGATTCTAGTTCATTCAAGGTGTAATATGTTGACACTGTTGCAGTTTTTAAGTTGTTGTTTTTTTCTCAACTTCTTGGCACTTATCTTACTCTAGCCGACCCTGGTCAGCTTTGTAACCGTTAGTTAATTAATCTCAGAAGAAACGTTCAGTAAACCTAGCATAAGTCGAAATTGCGTTAGTTGAATCTTTGCACTATTTGAATTAAACGTATGCAGCGTTTACTAAATTACTGATTACAAGTCTTGATGAGGCTGTGGCGTATCGGTCAATTGAAAAGCTGAGAATAATCAGTGCTTCCTTTATTGTTTTCAGAGGAAGATGGCTGTCAGTTGGATGTGAAAGACACAGCAGAAGACCAGAAGAAATGGATCAGCAACATGATGACGTCAGGACAGTGCTCTTGTGACGATGAACACATGTTCTCCTGCCCCAAAGAGACAAACACAATGAATGCTGACAAGGGACACGAAGGAAGAGACAATCTCGACAAGATGTTGGATAGTCTCCTGGCTGGCAAAGTAATTATTAACAAGCGCCAAGCTAGCAAATTTTAATTTTATTATTATACTTTACTATCCAATATATTTTAATCTTATACAATTTTTTTGTAAAGTACATTGATTGAATATTTATTGTATTTACTTGCGTCACATAAGAATAAATTATTTTATTAGCAAAAAAAAAACTAACTGCCTTAAATAGCATTACATTGTACCAAGTGTGATGATGATTAGGTAAACTTAAATTGCAGTGATAATCAAATTACAAACCGGGTTGTAAAGCAGAAACAAATGCTGTGTAATGAAAGATAATGTAGGCTTCTTCAATATTCTAGGAAGTCTCTCTCTCTCTCCAGACATGGTAACTAGAACTTTAGGGAGTAAGGAGTATCAATCGTTGTGCTAAAATCCACTCCAATTTAAACATATGAGATCTCAGTGAATTGGGTTTCCCACATTAACTCCCTGATGCTGACTTAAAAAACAAACCTAAAACACAACTATCATCTCACTAGATAGCTTCTTTGAAGTTGTGATTTCTTTAAAAAGAGTGAGTATCTCGAGCATTCTCATTGGTTTTCAGATGGACAATCCATATTCAGTGGGCAATAAGAGGGAACAAATGATAGCCAAAAAAGGCCACCCTGGAAATGTACGTATACTTTACATTATCATACATTTAAACTGGAATAAAATTCCCAAGCAACTTTGGCATGGGAAAGAGATTTAAATCTATTAAGGGGGGGGGGGGGGGTATTAGTACATAATTACTATCTCCATAATGTATTATCTGTAATTTACCTTCTTTACATTATTACTTTTTCTGTAGTGTTCCTACAATCTGACACAAACTTCACTTAATTAATATTATTGCTATTTTCTTCAGCTAATCAACCCATTTTTGGATGGACAAGTTGTGCACACTGTGGCCAAAAAGGGAGGAGTGGGGTCAGTCATGATGAAGTGAACCAATTGATTTTAGAAGAAGCCAAAATTTCACAAGACTGTTTACAACTTTAGTCTCAGTGCTTTACACAAGGGGGCGCTGGAAACGCCACCTGCATGTGACTCGTGCTGCTATAGATAGATTTGCGCTTCTTTCGTCTTGTGATAGAATTGTTGTAGTCTACAGTCTTGTGGAAAACATTGGTTTCTGTATATAAATCAATCAGTACTTGGACAAAACTTACATCAGTCTATTTATCATTATGAAGATGTCTGGGTGTGGCAGTTGTAATTTTTCAAACAACTGCTGGGAAAATGAAAGGTTTTCAGTTGATCTCACAAAAGTAGTTCATAGACACATTCCTCGTATTGTCAGTGATTTTGATCGTGACCATTTTCTCCATAAGATTGTTGATTTGCTGAAGTTAGTCCTTTTGCCCCCATATAAATATGACCCCTTGTATGCAGTTGTAACATGAATCTCACATTGACAGAAGCTTTAATTCTGTCAAATTAACATATCCATAAGAATAGATTTCAATTAGGAATAACTGACTTGTTGTGGGTGTGCTTTTAGTGACTTGTGAATTTGTCAATGAAATGTTTTTGTGACCTGCAGAGAGCTGTGTGAGTAGCTCAAATTCAATTGACAGAAATTAATTTAACATTTACACTAGGTAGCATCACTATGATGCACCCGGTGGAATGTGGATGAGTCAATCTAGTCAAAAATTGAACTCAATGTGTGTATGTGGTGTAAATATATATATGAAATAAGAAGTTCATTGTCGGGCAAATTGTGCAATATATGTACATGATTATATATTATATATTTATATATAGCATGAATGTATTTATTGATGTAATATTTAGATATGACAATGATGTATATGGAAAATGTAAGAATGAAAATTGTGTAGGATAGTGGATGGTTTTTTGTGTGATAAAAATTAGCATTTGACAATTTTTCAAATTAGGTGCTTCTCCTTATATTAAACAGTTAATCGTAATATTTCAAGGAACAGCTGGGGGGAGGGGCACTCCATGACATAATCTGGCAGAAACTTCCATTTGCATGAGCAATTGCTAATTTAATTTGGATTTTAAGTCAATAGAAGTATTGAATCTATATTTCAATTACAAACTACATTATTAACCCTTAATTATTCCGTGTTGTAATAAAAGAAACAAAAATTGGTAAAAAAAAGTGTGTGTTTTGGCAAATTAATATATTCCTGTACAGCTCTCTCATCTAATTGACCTCACCCGTGGTGGTGTCACTAGGTCATACAAATAGCCTTTTCATTGAAGAAGCCCAATGGTCTGTATAGTTTAAAGCCAATAATCATTCAATTGCTGAGAGTAATATTATCTACCTATTATAAGAGATTCCTGGAAGAAGATTGGACATTTCTTCGTACATGAAAACAACACAAGAAGAAACTTTCAACCATTTTTACACGCATTGTATACCTACAAGACAAATAATGGGTTCTTTGCACATGTCCGATTTTTTCAGTCATCTTGGTTTTAATGGGCTTCATTCTGGTCTGATGAGACAAACCCGGACAGCAGCAGCAACCCCATCTCATAGCACTTGGCTGGGAGGGGGGGGGGCGGTGTTTGGAAAGGCATACAAACAAACATTGTGCAAGATAGAGGCAGAGTCAATACACTGTTTGAAATGCATACATGGTTTGAAAATTACAAGTCTCTTCGCTACTCACAGTACTGGTCAAACGGACTAAACGATATTACTTATATTACTTGATACATAATTACAAGATGATAGTGCTGCAGGCTAAGTTATGCGTGGAACGTACACTATACCAAAATGATATGTAATGCTAAAATAATTAATGCATCAGACAAATATAATATCATATTCGTCCAAGCATATCAAATCGATATGTCTTTACTCCTTGCACAGTAGAAGTTGTTTTTGTGGTTTATAACACGACAAACTGGGAGTCCACACTTTGTCTACGATGTCAGGATTTCGTAAGGTAGGTAATGTTCATGGCACTAATTTATAATAGTGATATTGCACACTAATGTGAAAAATTATCCTGGGTGAGGGCTCTGTTTTAACTGCACTGTAGTAAATTTTTGATTTTATTTGTTTTTATTTATTTATTTATTTTTCAATCCAGAGATTCTTGACTCCCCGAAGAGCCATTAAATTGCTGGCTTTCTTGGTGACTGCTGTGGCCCTTCTCTCATTTACTGGTAATCGTATGACTCAACAAGCAACTTTTCAAAAAAATAAAAATAAAATAAGTATATCAAAACCAACAACATAGGGCCCATTAGGGATGCATAAAGTATCTTTGCTACTTACCGGACTGTCAAAAACTGACTGAATGTTATTACTTAATGCAGAATTACAAGATACTCACCCTCAAACAAAAATAATTCTCCAGCACTAATGTGTAAAGGTAAGCTTACAAGCCTCCAAATACTGATTCTGATTTATCCACTACATCGGATTGTTCTATGTTTCAGGATTCTTTCAAACTTATCATGACTCACAACTGGTTTTAGGGGTAAATAATATTTTTTCAAAAGTATTCCACCGAGTTCGATTCTTATCAATTGTCTAATCCAAACAATTTCAATATTGTAGTCCCCTGAGCTTATATTATAATTAATACTCAGAAACAACGAGGAGACAGAAGCTAAGTGTGGACAAAGGAACCATTTATTGGCTACACATATTAATTCAGACATACAACACAAAGTGCCAAACACAAATCAGCAACACAACTCAAGTGGTTGATCTTGTGGCAGCCCCTTGTCATATCAAATATGCAAACATAATTGGAACAGTATTAAAACTTATTACTCATACAACTATGATCAATACACACTATGGCATGGAGACTGCCTATGTTATGATTGAAGTTTAAACAGAGATAACATTGAAAAAACCAAACATGCTTAAACTATGTAAGTGAAAGCAATACCAACTTACACTATCTTAAGTCTGTAGAACAAAATCTCACAACAATTGAGATAATGATACTCACTGAATAATAGAATGACAGCTCTGTAATTAAATCAGAGATAAAACTTGCAATTGACAAATGTATACATTGATATTAAAAGAAATGATCAATTCTTATAATAATGCTTATAATAGGGGTGGGTTTATGGGTGAAGAAATGAGAGCGAATGATTAGAAAGCGGCTCCTCAGTTTTGTTTGAATAATTAATTGGATTATAATGACATTCATGAATGCTATTGGCTTACAGGCGAGCCGGCGGCGCCCGGAAGCAATTGCCTACTGATTATTAACTATATTTATCGCCTCAATAAATGTAATATAATAAGACTTGCATTATTAATGTTTTGAGAGCGTAAACATGCATTGCAAATTTAGGCCTATGAATCAAATGCATTTACAATATGTACAGTAAATGTTAGTGACTTTTCTTTTATCAGATGTCTAAAACATTCTATTCGAATTAACGATAAATATAGTGAATCTCCCAAGTTCTTTTCTTTTTTTTTCCTTTCTTTTTATATTTAGAAACCATTGGGTTTGTCCATAAAAATAAGTGAAGGTAATTATGATGGCCCTTTTTCCAGGACAGAAAATCTCAGCTTGAGAAATCAGGAGTTGTTGACCAGCCAGAGAAGCTAATCGTGCTATTTGCTTACATGAGAGGAGGTTCCTCGTTTTTGGGAAATGCTCTTAAACAAAACAAAGATGTCTTCTATTTGTACGAGGCAGAGTGGGACATCTACAACAGACTCCTTGGGTCTCCCATTTATGTGTATCCACTTCACATATTACTCAACAACACTCTCCACTACAGGTAGTTTGTAAGTCGGGGTTGTAAAAATTAATCATTCTACATATAATATGCAATATCCAACATTTCTGTGTGAATAAAACATTTAATGTAATTTGGAATAAAGTGGAATTCAATTTACCAAATAATAAGACTGCTTTATGCAAAAGCTACGCTATGGTCCCAAGCAAGTAATGACATATATCCAGATTTACGACCACACTGATATTAAAAGCAACAGTGATTCCACTTAACCCTTTTTGTAGCTGTCCAATGTGTCCATGGAAAGACCAACACAAAACGTCACATGAGCACTTTATTGAGATATTTTCAGGGCGTCTGTAAAACGCGGAACGAAATGGAATGGAAAAACGCACAACAACGAAAATGCAGCATTTTATATAGATAAACACACTGCAGCTCATTTCCCACTTGACAGTGGAGCCTATGTCCTGGGTCTGTGTCCAAGTTATGTGGTTGCAGCCCCTCCTGGATACGCCACTGTGAAGTAGGCCTAATACAAAATAGGCAAAGTATTTTGGTCTTTTGAGGGGGGGGGGATGTCAAATGATGTGGTCAGTCACATGCCATTTTAGGGTAAAGACTTATCAAAGCCTGCATTGTACAAAAGTGGTCATTCCCTTCCATGTATTTTCATTCCATTCCAATCCGTGTTTTATCATCCATTCCGTTCCGCGTTTTACAGACACCCTATTTTCAGTGCTTGCCCAACTCACTGTGTATATATGCTAGGCACTCTAATGTCTTCCTTAAGATTCGTTACTATTGTTATGATGACCTAATTGTGATATTTTGATTTTAAATTGCAGGAAACCTACACAGTTAGAACGAAAACATTTGAAAGATAAACTGAAAAGCATGTTGACCTGCAAAGTGGATGATCTGACAGCGGAACAGTTGACTTCTTGGACTTTTGACCAGTGTGGCACTGAGGTCCAGCCTTACTCAAAATGCATGTATGGCAAGGGATTACGCAATTCTGCAGTGTTCACTTGCCAACGAGGACTACGATACAAGTGTGGTAATTTTGCAAGTCATAGTTTACAAAATGGCTGCCACAAATTCATGATGGCTGCCCATGGGGAACTGTCAATGGAAAGTGTACCAAAAGGGTTTCCTTCTGTGCAAGATTATGCAAAATGCATTGAGACAATAAAAGAGAAATTGAATGAGTGTTTACCCCTTCTGGAAGACAGCTGCAAGAGACTGAGATACAAGGCAATAAAGTTATTAAGGGCAGATATGGATTTGGTGGAAGACCTCATGGAAGATTGGCCAGATATTAAAGTCATTTATCAAACAAGAGATCCAAGAGGGATACTTGTCTCTCGGTTGAAAGGTAAGAGACAGTTCACTCCACATTTAGCGGATGAGGCACCATTGTTGTGCCAGAAGATGCAACGAGATCTGTCCACCTTTAAAAACCTTCAGAAGAAATATCCTGGCAGATTTCTTCAAACCAGTTATGAGGATTTAGCTGCAGATCCAATGACAATGACTGAGAGCATTTACCATTTCCTTGGGATTCCTTTACATGAATACGTAAAGGAATGGATGTACGAAATAACACATGCAAAGGAGGATGCCTGGGCTTATGCACAATTGCGGAAAAACTCTTCTGAAACATCAATGGCCTGGAGAAAGCAATTGAGCCGAAGAACAAAAAAGGCAATTGACACAGTGTGTAAAGACGTTTATAACAGCTTAGGCTATGAACTGTAGTTTGTCGATTTTTGTTACTGCCGATTCAATAACTATGTTCATACAAGTTAATTTAGTTTTAGTTCCTTTGGTCTGTAACTTTCTTTAACTTCATCCATAGCCCATTTTTCAATATCAATTCCTGGTGACCTGCAAGAAAATATTCAAAAATTATATAAATTTACGTTCCTTTCGAAAATTTATTTTCTTTTTGAAAAACTCACTTGCTGACTACTTTTATGTTGATATTATTCTCAAATAGTTACGTCCGACATTTTAAATACTGAACCACATTATAGACTGAAAGCAAAGATACATGGCAGTGAAGTTGAGATTAATTGACAGTCAGTATCCAAATCTCTGACTATTCTTATGAATTTAATAGCAATGGCTATTATTTTGTATGGTAACAGTCATTAACAAAGTTACAAACCTGATACCAATTTCATATCCTCTGAAATACTATTCTTGCAGCTTTCCCTCAGCATGGTTGCTCCTTGGAAACGCTGAGCAAGAAATGATGTCATCTTTCGTTCCTCCTTAACACCAACATTCAGGAGGGCTTCGCACAGCAAGTCTTGCCTGTTTTCAGATGTTTGGTCTTTCGTTATGCGGCTAAATTTTCCAATGTAACTCCACAGGTGCTCAGTTCCCTCACCATCAAAAAGGCCAGCCCCTTCAATTCACTTTGGGCTGTACTTCAGCTGGAGAATAAAATCACAAATTTAAACTGCATTGTTTCCTGTCATACAAGGGAAGACTTTCACATTAGTTATTTTGCCAGTTGTATAAAGTTGAAGCACGGTGATAAAACAAGGAGCAGAGTTACAAATTCCAGAAGTTGCTTGTTGTGATCATAAGGAAACATTAATGTGGAATAGGTATGGTGTCATACAATCTATAGTAACTGAAAAATGACAATCATCTTAATGAATTATCATAATGGAATTTTTAACAGATAATTACTAGCTTCTAATCAAACTATTCTGAAAAAGCAAACTACACTGATAGTGATATTATACGGCTTCAATAAGTATTTGTGCAACGTATTCAACATTGGCTACTAACCTGACATGACATGACACGGCTGGTACACCAACTGTGCCATGATAATCTTGTATTTACAAAGGCAGCTGCCGCAGCGAAGACCAAAAATGGCAAAATATAAGGCTCGGGACATGTCACACTTTATGGACTCAAAAGTTGTTCTATTAAAATTTGCCCAGCTGGGTTCGAGGAAATCCTTGCAAAATTATTTGTATTTTGTAATTAGAGCTTGTGATCCCCCCCCCCCCCCCCCCACACACACACTAATGTTAAGTAATGAAATCACTGTGGAAAGTCAGGTATATAGCATCACACAATCCCTGTCGTTATTTTTTTAACCATATTACCCCTTTTCAATCTCTTCCAACCCCTACCTCCCATTTTAAAGTATATTGACAATATGCTTTACCTTCAACACTCTATCTAACTGACATCCAATATCATACAGCCATAACCCACATGTTTCATCATATAGACTGGATATGCTACCCTGCAACAAAGAAATTACGCATAGTCATGCTTCATTAAAATTTGACAGAAAAACAGGTGGAAGTTTATTTTGAATCCTACTATATAATAAATTTCCTGTTGTGTCACTTACCTCTCTCCAAACCTCATAGTCAATACTGAGGCAAACAACCAAGTCACGTCTAACTTCTCAGTTTTATTCTTTGACCTCAAAATCGATCCAGCTTGGGAATTGCTACATTCCTGCAAGATTACCACTCCCGAACATTTCTACCAGCAGCACTCCGATGGACTAGGTTGAAGTTTCCATCCATTGCCAATCTTCTTTTATGCATTCCATCTAATTCAAAGTTAAGAAATAAAATTCTTCTATGATAACTGTCAGCACAATGTTCCTCTCTAGCATCATGGTTAGCAAGACCATTGTCGCACCCAACATTTTTAAGACAGTTATGCGCCACTTTCATAGTTTCATAATGTATCAATCACCATAAAGCATTTCAGTACAATCAGAAATGTGTAATTTTGATTTTGTCAGTACAATTCTATCTATAAAGAGTCCAGCACAATGGCAATAAATATTACTATGACCATAATTTAAGTTTCATATCTACCTTTGGACAAGCAAGACATTCGGTTCCATCGGGCAGACTGACTGATTGCCCAAAATTCTGGCCATGAATCAACCACATGAAATTCAAAACACACTCGAAGTCAATATTCGATAGAGGTCTTCAATCTACCAAACAAAAAGACAAAACAAAGCAATAAAAAAAATCATTTGCTAGTGACTATAGGTAAGAATTTATGTCACAAAAACTAGTATGAAGTTTATCCAGTTTATATGACCTGATGCCAGAGGCAGAAATTACGCTAAGATTTGGAGATTAGTATTTAGTACAAAGATGACATAAAAATTAAGTCTGCGCCTGATCTTCTTTGTAAGTAGTGTCCAGTATCATCATCCAAGTAACGTCCAGTACCGTCATCCAAGATCTACCCCACCAGCGCTGAAGAAGATCATAAGTTCTGTCCGTGCTTGGCCAAATGCTGATCTTCTTTGTAAGTCGTGTCCAGTACCATCATCCAAGTAACATCCAGTACCGTCTAGTGATGTGAACCGGACCGCCTCTAATCGGTCTGGTCCGCAGTCCGACCCCGGACTGCTAAAAAACCACCACTAAAAAAGTACCAGAACCAGACCAGTTCGATGACCCTGGACCCGCAGTCCAAGCATTGCATGTTGAATTTATTATTCACCAGATGTTTATCATCTTGGTTTGTTTCAGTTATTAATCATTCCTGATTGATTGACGGCTTCTTTGTTTCACATAAATAAATATTGCAGTAATGAAATTATTAGTCTGTCCTGCCTGTCCGTACTAAATAATTCCATATGTCAAATTATGTTAAACAAGAACCAGTTTTTTTTTTATTTGGTGAAACAACTGTTATGTGGATGGACTGCCTCCAGACCGGTCTGGTCTCTAGTACCGGACCGCTCACCCCTGGACCGTACCAGGACCGGACGACTTTTGAAAAAACCGGACCACCCCTGACTAAGCAGTCAGGTCCACATCACTACCGTCGTCCAAGTTCTACCCCACCAGTGCTGAAGAAGATCATAAGTCGTGTCCCTGCTTGTCCAGCCAAATGCTGATCTTCTTCGGAAGTACCATCATCCAAGTAACGTCCAGTACATGCTTAAAACTTTGTCATAATATGTCTTTAAAAAACCCTCCTGCCTGTCAGACGAACACTGAAAATTTTGTGTGATGCCTGAGGGATTTGCTGAGGGTTTTGCTGCAGCGCAGCCTATTTTCTTATAAGCTTCATTTTGGTCCTAACATTTAATTTAATTTCTATATTAGTGGGTCATTTTGAATAGTAAGTTTTAACTGTCTATCCATGAAAGCCAAATTCAGTGAACTCCCAAGTGTATCTTTATATATTACGGCAATTATCTCGGTCATTTTACAGTAGCAGATTAACTGGAGGGGGGGGGGGGGGGGGGGGGGTGTTAAACGGCCATTTCCCCCCCCCTTTGGATTTTTTTCTGGATCCGCCTTTGTTTTACCATAACCATCTCTGCAAAATCGGTCTAGATGCTTCAATCTTTGAGATTAATGGTTACAAATTACAAGTCCCAGAGGGCAAGTTCTCATGGGGGAAAGCATGTAGAGTGTTACTTATGAAAAACGACAGTAAGTCAAATCTGGGATGGTTTACTTATTGGAATATATTGAGAATCAGCAACTTTTTCCTATAATAAAAATATAATTGTTATTGGTGACATTTATCGGCTCTGTAGGGAAAACATCGAAAACTATACTGACTTCACTAATGAACTGGGACAAATTCTGTGTAATTTTCATGGTACAAATTCTGAAATACTATTAATTGGTGATTTTAACATCGATTTGCTTAAGAGATATACCAATGATCATATCAGTACTACTACATATCAGTGCATATACTATCACAATAGGTCATTGTTACGTAATAGGGACCCCCCCTAAACTCATAATATCAGCCGTCTCTGGACTCCAGTGGGCCTCCCAAATAGCCTGGGGGCACTATAATTAAAAAACGATTAAGACCCTTTGATCTTAATATATCACCGACAAGGGCGTGTATATGGGCTGTAAGCCCCCAGGGCACTATAATTAAAGGTCATTATTCAATCAACTCTGACAGCTACTTTGTATGGGGGGTAATTAAGTGAATATAACTGATAACCAACCCATATAGCACCTACAGGACAGTGTATGAACAATAGTCTATTGTATTCCTGTCCTTAATGGTCAGACACTGGTTAGGACAATACTCCATTGTCATAGAGAATTGATGAACCGTTCAGCTACAAGTCTGAACATGTTCAAGGCTCAAGTCCTTCATGCCTCAGTAAATCAGGCCTAACCCTCCACCAGGGGTAGCTCCTTCATGCATCAGTAGTACAGCGCTGTTACGCCTACACAAGATCCCAATTAGTACGTCACTACTACCTATACTTCCGAAGTAGAAGGACCTCGAACATTTCTGACATCTCTAAGGTCTCTCGTATCGACACACCTACTCGTACACGCACACGCATCCGCTAACATGACTTCAGCTCAGCTTAAACCTTCAAGCAATTCTCAAGTCGTGAACATGACCTGTATCCTGGGAGAGAGGACCAAGGTCATCGCTCATCCTGGAGATAAATGGAAGGCCGGTTACTTCACTTTCTCACGGTTGGAAAACCTCCAGGAAATCTTGGCGTAGTACACATCTCTCCAAGAGGGCCTTTGAGAAATTCTGCGAAAACATCGAGAACATCCATGAAGCCATCAAGAACCATGCCGTATATCAACTAATGCTTAACAAGAAACAGCACATACTTATCAGTCATTTTAAGAGGGAAGGACAGGAAACCCTCTATTATGTCAGCATTCTACATCCTACTACAGAACACGAGAACCTGACCAACGACACCGAGATAAACCACGCCAAAACCATCAACTTATCAGTTTCCGAGTTTGAAAAACTAAAGATCAACGTGGCAGAACTTATCGAAGTCGTGAGATCTAAGGTCGAAAAACCTGATGAACAAGAGAGCACTCTCATCCAAGGTTTCAGATGGAAGGCCAAGGACACAGGAGAACGCTGTGACAAGATCTTCATCGACTTACTCAGATGTAAAAAAGATGCGGAAGAAGATTACATCAACAAGCACAGTGAGCAGATGCAAACCGCCCCCGCTAGCTTCAGTATCGAATCTTTCTACGAATACGAAACAGTGCACATCAACCGCTCTAGCAAATTGGAACTCATAGAACACATGGTTTATCGTACCCTGCAAATGGAGCTCCTCGTTATGTCAATCGACATCCGTATTACCCCTCCGAGTTACCGAGAGGTTGATACAGCCATCCATAACATGGAAAAGAGCTTCATACGTCAAGTCGTGAAACAGGCACTTATTCAGCTCAAGTATCGCAATGTATACATGGTCAACGAACTGATTGACATTTTCTTTTACACTCAAGGGATGGAGCTAGTGAAAGAGACTCTCACGAGACATAAAGTCTCACCCTCTTGTCTACCTTTCGCTCGGCTACTTAATGGTAGCTACCAAGTGATAACTGAGAGTATGAAAACTCTTTGAAAATGTAAACAAGAAAAATAAAAGAGGAACGGCCTCATTTCAAATTGAATGTTGTTGTTGCTTTTCTTTTTATCGAATAGAGTTTTTTAATAACATCTACATATTTATAAGAAATGAAAACCACTGAGACATAAGTGAATTATAATTACCAGTTAAAAGTATTTATTGTTAATTAGTAGTAAACAAGGATATATATCAAAGTGAATTTAAGACAATGTAGATTCAATGAAAAGAGTTAAAAGTTTATACAAATGTAGGGATAAAAGATTTAGTAAACAAAGATTTTCACGAATTAAACTATATCCCCTAAGTTTAGTCAATCAACACTTCATGAGAACAATACAACATGCGTATCATCAGAAAAAATTTAAATAAGATATCACATAGGATACAACCTATCACATTAAGATATCACAACAGATATAACCTTTTACATTAGGATTCACTAGAAAATGGGTAAAAACTATATTACATAATTTAACACAACTTTTATTATACATTGTTAATACAGCATTTATATCACAAGAAAGAAAAAAAAAAAAATATATATATATATATATATATATATCACTTATACCATGTAATACACGAATTACTAGAAAATGCTTACATCTCTAACTATCACAAGTTTTACAGTATATCGTACTCACATTCTCTATATCACATTACACTTGGGTTATCACAAGAAGCTATTACTAGATAAATATCAATATCACTATTTATATCACATGAGAGGTTTTACAATATATCACACTTACATTAGCTATATCACATTATACAAGTGTTATCACAATAAGCTATCACTAGATAAATATCAATATAACTGTTTATATCACATGCACACATTTTTGCTATGCTATATTACATCACATAAGGGTTATCACCAAAAGCTATTACTAAATAAATATCACCGTTTATAATACATGTAGTCCTGACTAGATAAAAACAGAGGAGAAAGAGTATTTTGAAAACAGTCACTATGATTGAATGTTTGAGTAATGTAAAAAACAAAACAAAAAAAAAAACAGTCGGTGTTATATAAAAGGATGATAAGTTAACTAGCAAGGGGGAAATAATAATAATAATAATAATAATAATACAAGAAGGGGGATGTCAATGATTAATAGCCGTAAGGCAAGGTATCAAAACTCTCAGGGATTAACTGCCTCTTACTGTAGGTTACCCTGTACCTTTTTATTTCCTCTCTATTAAAGAGGTGGAATTTGGCTTTATCCCTAGCAATTTTAGTGTATCGGGCGCATATGAAGGGATCTTGGTCATCGGGTAAGGGATGGGTGTCAGGGTCAGCCCAAAAGAGAACCAATGAGGTAATACTCTGGAAGTCCAGCTTCAGAGCATTCTCATGGTTCAAAGTGAAGCCTTTCAGTTTGACCACCTGTCTACCCATGTTTGTTATGTAAGCGTAGGATTTGGGGCCACTACTTACAAATTTAGTAATGTGCTCCCCCTCCTTTAACTCATCCGTCCATTGACCAAGATGATCCCCCATATCGGGGGAGTACTCGGTCACACGGTCATCGTATTCGTAAACTACGGAGTCCGTATCAAAATAGATGACACGTCTCCCTAGACCGAGTAGCACCTTATACAACCGCCGTCTGGCATTAGAAGTGGTGAATGCGGCAATAAACACATTGACATGTGACATTTCGGGTAAAAACCCATCCGCATTGTCATACTGTACCAGACAGCGGTCACGGGCAATAACATTGACATCCCTAGGTTTTAATGATGGATTCAATAATATTTTAAAAAGGTCAACCCCACTACCCACTAATTTGTGTACTCTATGATTGTTGGACTCCCCAAACTTACCCCAGAAACTATTCAATAAAAGTTTATTAGTAGCCCTCTTCCCCGAATTATATTTAATTGCCTCCTTATCTAGTACAACACCTTCCACCTTCTCATACTCGGTCACGTATTCATCCCTCTCAGCTGTACTCATATCTGCTGAGGGCCAACCCGAAGCCTCCTGTTTACCCTTGAGGAACATGTCGACGTATTCAGTGAACAAACCTGAACCCTCCACTTCTCTGTCATATTTAGCTTGTTCCTCAAAGTGGTAAACCTCGTACACTCGGATGACCTCATAACCCACATTCAACGCATCTTCTAGGTCTATAGTGGTCCAGGTACCCACCAGGTCTCTCTCCTCATTCGAGCACCTGCACTTAACCTGTGAGCTATCTCTGGCGCACTTCCCACAAAGAGGGAACAGGAGTTTCCCGTTGCACCTAACAGGTAGACATGGATGATACAGACCTCTTGGAGGTCTAACACGAGCCTGTACCATTCCAAAATATTGGCTTATGTCGGTGCTTTCAGGGTTGCATATGACCTGGGGTATGCCTACCGGAAAGACATCATTTTTAAGGACCATAGGGTAAAGAGAGCAAATGTCTGCGTACCCTATCTTTTTTCCATTCTTTGACTCATGATAGAGCTTCGCCGCGTTGGTACATCCGCCATAAAAACTCTGGCGAGGATCGAGACGAGGGAGCAAGTCTAACTCTTCGGAGAGGATCTGTAGCTCATGTTCTTCGCGGAGTCGGTTTTTGAACTCGCACTCCCAGATCACTCTCACTTCAAGCTTAAGCTCCTCCCTCAACCATCTCAGACGGCTCATAGTTTGGTTATACAACGAGTCAAGGCTCTCTCCTGTGTGAGGGTGCTTCACTTTCACCTCCTCAGTGACATCTCCATAGCACTGGCGACAGCCGTGATACACACAACCAAGGAACTCCCAGGCTGTTTCTTTTCCTGTCTGGGGGTTCCTATGGTAGCCATCTAGCTTAAGCCATCCTTTTCCCGATTTGGTACGAACACGATGCTCTCCTCCATTTCTAGCATGTTGAATGGTGACATTCAAACGGCGAGCCTCGTGCTCCATCCAGAGGATAGAGGATCTACTATGGGTGTCTAACCCTCCGAATCCGCAAGCGGGCATACGGGCTATAGGTGTTGACACAAAATTTCGGTTTTTGATTTCGACAGAGGCAGGATTAATCTCCCCTCCCTCTCCATCTACTAGCCTCATTTGGTCATTCTTTAGATAGCCAGTGACGGTACGACCGTCGACCAACTCCACATCGTACTTCTCAGCAAGAAAAAGGTACCTGTAGGTGATCATGCACACGCTTGCAAGGGTATTATACTGAAAGGGGTCTATGCCCACCCTCCTCGTTACTCTCTCACCCCCCTCCGCAACATCCACTACATCTTCACGTGACGTTATCGACAGTAACCAGTTCCTAAACTTGTTACAGCTTTCGTGAAGAATATTTACGTCATCCTCACAATATGCCAAAATTTCCTTACGGAAATTGAACTGCTTACCCTTCTGCTCCTTGTACCACTGAAGGAACTCTTCACGAGCTCGAGGTTTCATTGAATTAACCCTATAACAGTAGGGATGAGGCATGGGTCCGACAAAGTCCCACATGTTCTTCTGGTTAAAGAACACGGGGAAATACCCCTTACGTACGTCCTTTAAGCCGAAAATACTGGGCATCTGTGCCAGTGGGAAGGTGAGGAAGTTCAGTGTGTCGATGACCCTAAACTTCCCTGTGTCAATGCTGACAATCTTGCTCCCCCTGTATATCACATTGGGCATCTTTGTTACAGTGTCCCACAAGTGATTCATACCGGGGGCAATGACTCTTCTGTACAACGGTTGACGTTGTTTGGCCGTCTTATGTAGAGTCAGAATGTCCTGTCCTCTGGCCCAGTCCTTTATCCTAGCTAGTGTAATGTTGTATCTCCCCTCTTTCTTTATTACTGAGTGTAGTTTGGCAGCACTGGTAAAACTGCCCGGTGATCTAGGGCTATAAAAACGTCTGTTCAAGTAAGCATCGATATCCTTAGGCAACACCATTGTTACCTTTTCTCCCTCTCAGAAATCCTTTAGTTAGACTTTTATCCAGGATTTCTTTTTTGCCCAAGTTGAAGTCTTCCCAGGTTTCTTATTAAGGCTGGCCTTGACATTTGACCCCTTTACTTTAGAATTTGTTGTATTTGCATTTGCATTTGCATTTGCATTTGTATTTGTAACTATCTTCTCTCGTAGCTTCTTATTTTTCTCCTTCTCCTTCTCCTTCTCCTTCTCCTTACGGATGTATCTGCCCCCTCCACCTCCACCTCCACTTCCTCCTCTTCCTCCTCTTCCTGCTTTCTTTGCAAACTTCTTTTTAGACGGCTTTACATCGGCTTTTTCTTCTTCTTCCTCTTCTTCGTCTTCTTCGTCTTCTTCTTCTTCACTCCTCTCGTTCTTCAGATAGTGGAGCACCCTTCTCAGTCTCGAGTTAGAAATGAGTCTCAAGGGTACTTCGCACTCTAATAATAAGGAATAAAATTCTCTGTGTTTCGGGGGAATAGGGTAAAGCTGAGATTGAGTATGCGTCAGTAAATCTATGTAACCTTCCTCTTCGTCTTCCTCATTTATCAACCAGTAAGGAAATACCTGATAGTAAATTGCGGTCACATTACTCTTCTGAGCCTCTTCCACGAGTATCGATTTAGCTCTTTCCAAGACACTACCGATCCCACTCTTCCTCGTACCACTCATCTTATTTGTACTCCCACTCGAACTCGAACTCGTTTTATCTTTAGTCGAAGAAGAAGAAGAAGTGTAAGAAGTGTAAGAAGGAGAGACTCTTTTCTTTTCAGGGAGATGGTCTCCGAAGCCCCTGACCAATTCATCCGCCCCGGTGCTTATTTTTTTAACCGAGGAAGATTCTCCCGATCCTCTCGGTATATGAGCGGTAGGAGGGTGATCGCGTAGGCGATCACCCTCATCCCGCAACTTTTTATTTTCCATCATGTTGAGATACTTCTCCTCGGGTACCACGAAGACTTTTTTGTTAAATTTCATCACAGAGGTCATTCTCTTAGTCTTCTTCTTCTTCTTCTTAATATTATCCTTCCTCTTCTTCCTCTTCTTCTTCCTCTTCTTCTTCCTCTTCTTCTTCCTCTTCTTCTTCCTCTTCTTCAACTTCTATATTTCCTCGAGAACGATGAGGAGAATGGGGAGGAGGAGGAGGACGCTTTACACCCAGTGCTTTATCAATGAAAGGAGTACAATGAGTGAGGAAATTCAGTACTGTCCTGTAGTGTTTAACGAGGCCTTCCTTGGCTGGTTCAGGGTCCTCTGTAAAAGATAGCTTCCTTAGAATTGCCCTGCTTTTCACTAAAGTGTGACGAACCTCCTCCGATATCTCAAGGTTACCCTGAAGGGTGTTAACTATGAGTTCTATGATGCATAGAGCCTGTTCGTTTTTCGCCTTGTCCAATAGACTTTTAGCCAGGGTGGGTGACACTTTACCCGAGTTGACCACTAGCTCTATAAAAGCCCTACAGTTCCTGAGACGAGTAGACATGTTACTTTCTAGTGTACAGCACCTGAGAGTCTTCTGGTAAAATATTCGTACTCAGGCGTATGTCTTCATCACCCGAACCCGTAAGATTGTTAACGACTAGGTACCCTCTTGGACGACGAGTAGCGTCTTCATAAGCCTCCAACAGTCTCTTAGGAGTGCTCGGGAACATCTGACAAGAAAGGTGGTGTATCTGCTGCAAGTCTCTGCAGGTCTTCATTAATATTAAGTAACTAGTGTTCAAGCTGATAGTACGGGAATACTTTGATTGATGGTAAATGTTTTGGGTAATCATTATGACAGAAATACGTCGATGGTGTACATCTCGTGTGAATAGGGCACACATTTCGGCAGATTTACATATCTCATCCATGAGATCATCTATGACCAAGAGGCTGTGGTCTTCCTCTTCTTCCGAACCTAAGTTCTCAATCATTTCTTTGGTAGGTAGTCCCTCGTGAAATGCGATATTATTCAGTTCCGTTTCCAAGCGAGTGAAAACCTTCTGATACACTCCGTAAGCGTAGATTATGTTCTTGGGAGGTACTGTATACATTTTTGAAGCGTTTCTTAGTATGTCGAGAGTTAGAACGGTCTTCCCTGCCATGGACGGTCCGATGACCATAGTTGAAGAGGGGCTCTCGAATTTGAATATACCTGATACGTCCGAAGAATCATAACTCATATTTCCTTTTCTTAATTATTATTTTTTTTTTCCTCCTTTCAGAATGGCAGATGATCTCAAACACGAGCTAAGGCTTCTCAAGCAGCAGTGTTCTTCTCAGAGGGGAGAGGGTGAGGGAGAAGGAGAAGGAGAGAACTCTTCAAATGGTTTCACGTTCGATGATACTGAAGATACCGGAGATACTGAGGATGCACCAACTGATGTTGTACGTGAGTCTGTAGCTGTACCTGTCCCCGTAATGGAAGCACTGGCTACAACACTGGCTAAGACACCTGTAACGGCACCTGCCACTACACTAGCCACGACACCCGCTACCACTCCGGCTACGAGACCTGCAACGGCACCTGTCACGGCACCTGACATGTCACCTGTTATGGTACCTGACACAGCTCAGACATCGAATGTAGTGAATACTCTTCCTACTCTTCCTACTCTTCCTACTCTGCCTACTCTGCCTACTCTGCCTACTCTGCCTACTCGACCTACTCGACCTACTCTGCATACTCGACCTACTCGGCCTACTCGACCTACTCGGCCTACTCTGCATACTCTGCCTCGTCCTCTTCCTACATCAGCTTCTTATGGGAGTGAACCATTTGAAGAAAATCAACTGATGGACGTTGATGATGAGGAACTAGTTTCTTTTGAGTTAGCTCTTAGTAAGGTAGGGATATTTAAGAATTTAAGTATAAAAAAGTTTGTTTCTTCGTTTTATTTTTTCTCTCAACCTCACTATCAAGACACCCATTGGCAATTACGTTTTATTGCTTACTTTAGAAAGTCCACCAACAATTAGCTTTTCACGCTAAAAAGCTCATCGAACTCAGTAGAGTAGCCAGAGCATTGTCGGCTAAAAGGAAGAGAGAGGACGGAGGACTTGACATAGATGCTGAGGCTAAATGTCTTCTCCTGAATATGTAAGTAACAATTAAGGGTTCTTCTATTCTATCTCTTTAATATCACTATGTCACTTTGCCCAGTTCAAGTAAAAAGTATAAATAACACTACTTTTTTTCTCAATACCAGCGGTGTAGTAAATACACAGGACGATGAAAATGAAAGAGTGGTTGGTGGTGAAGAAATTGAAGAAGAGGATAATGATAATGATAAAGAAGTAGGCGTCGAGTCTAGGGACCCTGAGGTCATTGAGGTCTTTGATGTCTCGAGGTGAGTCGTTTCTTTCATTCTATAGTCTGATACTTACATTGCTATAGATAATTTTTTTTTTTACATTCTCCTACACCTATGATATAAAAGACTAAACTATATTTTCTAATTTTTGTTTTTCTTCCACTAGTGAGGTCACAAGAGACAGTATTGAACAAGGGGTAGATCCCACTCCAGGCCCTTCAGCAGGTCCCTCTACAGCTGCAGGTCCCTCTGCAGGTCCCTTAGGTCTCCAAATGGATGAACCGATAGCGGGTCCTTCGGGTTTACAAGCAGCCTCTGAAGTTATTGAACCTGTAGCAGGTCCTTCCGGAATAAACAAACCCTCAGGATCCTCGGTGACTGATTTCCTCAACAAGTTACCTCAACTGGATTATCGGTAGGTAATTTTTGCCAATGTATACGTTTACATCCTTTTTTTAAATTACATAACGATTCAGAGTTTAACGGATTAAAAAAGAGTGTTAATATATATAAATATATATATATATATATATATATATATATATTTTAATTTCTTTTAAGAGAGGCAATGGATATCATGGGCCAGTTGTCAGGAGGGGAATTGAAAGAGGTCTCGTCTCAGGAGTTCGCAATTGACGCTGACTTTGGAAAACTGGTATCACTTATTTACCGTAATAGTTGTATAGGGGATGGAGGAGACAGTGACGTAAGTGACAGCATGAGTACTCCTGCCCAGTCACCCTCAGGACCCGCTAGCCCTCTACCATTCCTACAGGAGGATCAGGAGGATCAGGTTCAACAGATTCAACGGGAGGTAGACAATGTTGATGACATGTTTGGTGATGATAATTTAGACAATATGGACTTCGAGGATGGCATGCTTTTCGAAGGTCCTAATTACGCTGTGAACTTTAATAGAAACATTGAGGTTGTCCATAATGATTTAGAATTTGATGAAGGCGTTGTTAGGGAGAGTCTCTATAGAGTGCATTTTGACCAGTCACGGGAAAATAGAACTCTTACTAGTATTTTCACTGACTTGACAGAATTGTTAGGAGGTATAATCGAAAGACTTAGGACTAGCTACGACGAGGCAGACTTAGTTAGATTTTTTATTACAAATTCGGCTTTCTATAGTCCCCAGGGTATAGGGTTAATGCCTCTGAGGGATCTGACCCTTGAGCAGGTGCTAGCCCACCTGGAGGAAATCCTTCAATCTGACCAGGACCTATTCTTGGATGAACCCCTCGAAATTCATGTGGCGGTTATCCGTAATCCTAGGGGTGCCGGTCGTAGGACCGGTATGGATGGTCTCTTCACTGATGACGACCGCCTAAAGAATTCTCGAGGGGTGACCAAGATTACTAATAAGGACAACCTGTGTCTCGCTAGATCGGTGGTGGTTGCTCTTGCAAAACTTGAACTTCAAAAGGTAGATAGGGAGAAGAACCCTGAAGAGTGGAGGCATGCTCAATCTCGTCTTACTCAGCTACAGAACACACAGAGGAATGTCCAGACACGAGAAGCCAGACAGTTACACCTGAATGCTGGCTTCAGGCTTAATTATACCCCTTCTTTTACGGACATTCCATCTTTTGAGCGTGTTACTAATGCCCGAATCATTGTGTTCAGGCATGGGAAAGTAGACAAACCTGTGTATGTAGGTAATGAGGAGAGACAGAGAACCCTGTATCTATTATATGTAAAACACCCTCTCAGGAATGAAACTGGTCACTTCCATCCTGTCATGAGCCTTGAAATGGTCTTAGGGTCCTCAGGTTTTTGTCATAAGTGTCTTACATGCTATGACAAGAGCAAGGGTCACAAGGGCTGTGGACAGTGCATTGCCTGCAGGGGTGATGATTGTGTGATTGTTGATGGAGAAGAAATGAGTTGCTTAAAGTGCAAAAGGGATCTGAAATCTAGTGCATGCTATGATCGTCATGTACGAAATAGTGTGTGCTCCAGTTCGCATCGGTGCCCTCACTGTAAAGTGTATTATAGACCAGGTGTTCAACACCGTTGTGGTTTCAGGGTATGCGATGTATGTAGCCAACAGGTCTCTGGCGTTCACTTTTGTTACGTGAGGCAGAAACAGCCAAAAGCCATCTCATCAAAATACATGGTGGCTGATTTTGAGGCCGATCCTATGGGGACTCAACACATACCAAATTTAGCCGTGGTACATTGGCAGTGCAAACACTGTGAGAGCGTCAGCTATCGTGACAACCCTCATTGCGCTCACTGCGGTACAGCTTGTGCCAGCTGTCGCTCAAAAGTAGGCAAGCATCGACGGGGAGACGATCTCCGTATGGTGTGTATGTCTGGTAGAGAGTGCGGGAGGAGGGGGTCGGATTTCTTCGGAGATGAAGCTGCAGCAGACTTTTGCGACTTCATATTCTCAAAGGAATTCGAAGGCTACACCCTCCTGTTTCACAACGGGCAAGCTTACGATTGTTACTTTATCGTGAAATACATCTTCGAGACTGTAACAAAGATGCCCAATGTGATATACAGGGGGAGCAAGATTGTCAGCATTGACACAGGGAAGTTTAGGGTCATCGACACACTGAACTTCCTCACCTTCCCACTGGCACAGATGCCCAGTATTTTCGGCTTAAAGGACGTACGTAAGGGGTATTTCCCCATGTTCTTTAACCAGAAGAACATGTGGGACTTTGTCGGACCCATGCCTCATCCCTACTGTTATAGGGTTAATTCAATGAAACCTCGAGCTCGTGAAGAGTTCCTTCAGTGGTACAAGGAGCAGAAGGGTAAGCAGTTCAATTTCCGTAAGGAAATTTTGGCATATTGTGAGGATGACGTAAATATTCTTCACGAAAGCTGTAACGAGTTTAGGAACTGGTTACTGTCGATAACGTCACGTGAAGATGTAGTGGATGTTGCGGAGGGGGGTGAGAGAGTAACGAGGAGGGTGGGCATAGACCCCTTTCAGTATAATACCCTTGCAAGCGTGTGCATGATCACCTACAGGTACCTTTTTCTTGCTGAGAAGTACGATGTGGAGTTGGTCGACGGTCGTACCGTCACTGGCTATCTAAAGAATGACCAAATGAGGCTAGTAGATGGAGAGGGAGGGGAGATTAATCCTGCCTCTGTCGAAATCAAAAACCGAAATTTTGTGTCAACACCTATAGCCCGTATGCCCGCTTGCGGATTCGGAGGGTTAGACACCCATAGTAGATCCTCTATCCTCTGGATGGAGCACGAGGCTCGCCGTTTGAATGTCACCATTCAACATGCTAGAAATGGAGGAGAGCATCGTGTTCGTACCAAATCGGGAAAAGGATGGCTTAAGCTAGATGGCTACCATAGGAACCCCCAGACAGGAAAACAAACAGCCTGGGAGTTCCTTGGTTGTGTGTATCACGGCTGTTGCCAGTGCTATGGAGATGTCACTGAGGAGGTGAAAGTGAAGCACCCTCACACAGGAGAGAGCCTTGACTCGTTGTATAACCAAACTATGAGCCGTCTGAGATGGTTGAGGGAGGAGCTTAAGCTTGAAGTGAGAGTGATCTGGGAGTGCGAGTTCAAAAACCGACTCCGCGAAGAACATGAGCTACAGATCCTCTCCGAAGAGTTAGACTTGCTCCCTCGTCTCGATCCTCCCCAGAGTTTTTATGGCAGACGTACCAACGCGGCGAAGCTCTATCATGAGTCAAAGAATGGAAAAAAGATAGGGTACGCAGACATTTGCTCTCTTTACCCTATGGTCCTTAAAAATGATGTCTTTCCGGTAGGCATACCCCAGGTCATATGCAACCCTGAAAGCACCGACATAAGCCAATATTTTGGAATGGTACAGGCTCGTGTTAGACCTCCAAGAGGTCTGTATCATCCATGTCTACCTGTTAGGTGCAACGGGAAACTCCTGTTCCCTCTTTGTGGGAAGTGCGCCAGAGATAGCTCACAGGTTAAGTGCAGGTGCTCGAATGAGGAGAGAGACCTGGTGGGTACCTGGACCACTATAGACCTAGAAGATGCGTTGAATGTGGGTTATGAGGTCATCCGAGTGTACGAGGTTTACCACTTTGAGGAACAAGCTAAATATGACAGAGAAGTGGAGGGTTCAGGTTTGTTCACTGAATACGTCGACATGTTCCTCAAGGGTAAACAGGAGGCTTCGGGTTGGCCCTCAGCAGATATGAGTACAGCTGAGAAGGATGAATACGTGACCGAGTATGAGAAGGTGGAAGGTGTTGTACTAGATAAGGAGGCAATTAAATATAATTCGGGGAAGAGGGCTACTAATAAACTTTTATTGAATAGTTTCTGGGGTAAGTTTGGGGAGTCCAACAATCATAGAGTACACAAATTAGTGGGTAGTGGGGTTGACCTTTTTAAAATATTATTGAATCCATCATTAAAACCTAGGGATGTCAATGTTATTGCCCGTGACCGCTGTCTGGTACAGTATGACAATGCGGATGGGTTTTTACCCGAAATGTCACATGTCAATGTGTTTATTGCCGCATTCACCACTTCTAATGCCAGACGGCGGTTGTATAAGGTGCTACTCGGTCTAGGGAGACGTGTCATCTATTTTGATACGGACTCCGTAGTTTACGAATACGATGACCGTGTGACCGAGTACTCCCCCGATATGGGGGATCATCTTGGTCAATGGACGGATGAGTTAAAGGAGGGGGAGCACATTACTAAATTTGTAAGTAGTGGCCCCAAATCCTACGCTTACATAACAAACATGGGTAGACAGGTGGTCAAACTGAAAGGCTTCACTTTGAACCATGAGAATGCTCTGAAGCTGGACTTCCAGAGTATTACCTCATTGGTTCTCTTTTGGGCTGACCCTGACACCCATCCCTTACCCGATGACCAAGATCCCTTCATATGCACCCGATACACTAAAATTGCTAGGGATAAAGCCAAATTCCACCTCTTTAATAGAGAGGAAATAAAAAGGTACAGGGTAACCTACAGTAAGAGGCAGTTAATCCCTGAGAGTTTTGATACCTTGCCTTACGGCTATTAATCATTGACATCCCCCTTCTTGTATTATTATTATTATTATTATTATTATTTCCCCCTTGCTAGTTAACTTATCATCCTTTTATATAACACCGACTGTTTTTTTTTTTTGTTTTGTTTTTTACATTACTCAAACATTCAATCATAGTGACTGTTTTCAAAATACTCTTTCTCCTCTGTTTTTATCTAGTCAGGACTACATGTATTATAAACGGTGATATTTATTTAGTAATAGCTTTTGGTGATAACCCTTATGTGATGTAATATAGCATAGCAAAAATGTGTGCATGTGATATAAACAGTTATATTGATATTTATCTAGTGATAGCTTATTGTGATAACCCTTGTATAATGTGATATAGCTAATGTAAGTGTGATATATTGTAAAACCTCTCATGTGATATAAATAGTGATATTGATATTTATCTAGTAATAGCTTCTTGTGATAACCCAAGTGTAATGTGATATAGAGAATGTGAGTACGATATACTGTAAAACTTGTGATAGTTAGAGATGTAAGCATTTTCTAGTAATTCGTGTATTACATGGTATAAGTGATATATATATATATATATATATATATATTTTTTTTTTCTTTCTTGTGATATAAATGCTGTATTAACAATGTATAATAAAAGTTGTGTTAAATTATGTAATATAGTTTTTACCCATTTTCTAGTGAATCCTAATGTAAAAGGTTATATCTGTTGTGATATCTTAATGTGATAGGTTGTATCCTATGTGATATCTTGTTTAAATTTTTTCTGATGATACGCATGTTGTATTGTTCTCATGAAGTGTTGATTGACTAAACTTAGGGGATATAGTTTAATTCGTGAAAATCTTTGTTTACTAAATCTTTTATCCCTACATTTGTATAAACTTTTAACTCTTTTCATTGAATCTACATTGTCTTAAATTCACTTTGATATATATCCTTGTTTACTACTAATTAACAATAAATACTTTTAACTGGTAATTATAATTCACTTATGTCTCAGTGGTTTTCATTTCTTATAAATATGTAGATGTTATTAAAAAACTCTATTCGATAAAAAGAAAAGCAACAACAACATTCAATTTGAAATGAGGCCGTTCCTCTTTTATTTTTCTTGTTTACATTTTCAAAGAGTTTTCATACTCTCAGTTATCACTTGGTAGCTACCATTAAGTAGCCGAGCAAAAGGTAGACAAGAGGGTGAGACTTTATGTCTCGTGAGAGTCTCTTTCACTAGCTCCATCCCTTGAGTGTAAAAGAAAATGTCAATCAGTTCGTTGACCATGTATACATTGCGATACTTGAGCTGAATAAGTGCCTGTTTCACGACTTGACGTATGAAGCTCTTTTCCATGTTATGGATGGCTGTATCAACCTCTCGGTAGCTCGGAGGGGTAATACGGATGTCGATTGACATAACGAGGAGCTCCATTTGCAGGGTACGATAAACCATGTGTTCTATGATTTCCAATTTGCTAGAGCGGTTGATGTGCACTGTTTCGTATTCGTAGAAAGATTCGATACTGAAGCTAGCGGGGGCGGTTTGCATCTGCTCACTGTGCTTGTTGATGTAATCTTCTTCCGCATCTTTTTTACATCTGAGTAAGTCGATGAAGATCTTGTCACAGCGTTCTCCTGTGTCCTTGGCCTTCCATCTGAAACCTTGGATGAGAGTGCTCTCTTGTTCATCAGGTTTTTCGACCTTAGATCTCACGACTTCGATAAGTTCTGCCACGTTGATCTTTAGTTTTTCAAACTCGGAAACTGATAAGTTGATGGTTTTGGCGTGGTTTATCTCGGTGTCGTTGGTCAGGTTCTCGTGTTCTGTAGTAGGATGTAGAATGCTGACATAATAGAGGGTTTCCTGTCCTTCCCTCTTAAAATGACTGATAAGTATGTGCTGTTTCTTGTTAAGCATTAGTTGATATACGGCATGGTTCTTGATGGCTTCATGGATGTTCTCGATGTTTTCGCAGAATTTCTCAAAGGCCCTCTTGGAGAGATGTGTACTACGCCAAGAGTTCCTGGATGTGGCCAACCGTGAGAAAGTGAAGTAACCGGCCTTCCATTTATCTCCAGGATGAGCGATGACCTTGGTCCTCTCTCCCAGGATACAGGTCATGTTCACGACTTGAGAATTGCTTGAAGGTTTAAGCTGAGCTGAAGTCATGTTAGCGGATGCGTGTGCGTGTACGAGTAGGTGTGTCGATACGAGAGACCTTAGAGATGTCAGAAATGTTCGAGGTCCTTCTACTTCGGAAGTATAGGTAGTAGTGACGTACTAATTGGGATCTTGTGTAGGCGTAACAGCGCTGTACTACTGATGCATGAAGGAGCTACCCCTGGTGGAGGGTTAGGCCTGATTTACTGAGGCATGAAGGACTTGGGCCTTGAACATGTTCAGACTTGTAGCTGAACGGTTCATCAATTCTCTATGACAATGGAGTATTGTCCTAACCAGTGTCTGACCATTAAGGACAGGAATACAATAGACTATTGTTCATACACTGTCCTGTAGGTGCTATATGGGTTGGTTATCAGTTATATTCACTTAATTACCCCCCATACAGAGTAGCTGTCAGAGTTGATTGAATAATGACCTTTAATTATAGTGCCCTGGGGGCTTACAGCCCATATACAGGCCCTTGTCGGTGATATATTAAGATCAAAGGGTCTTAATCGTTTTTTAATTATAGTGCCCCCAGGCTATTTGGGAGGCCCACTGGAGTCCAGAGACGGCTGATATTATGAGTTTAGGGGGGGTCCCTATTACGTAACAATGACCTATTGTGATAGTATATGCACTGATATGTAGTAGTACTTTTCTTGAGACATTGTAATGGATTCGTACCGAAGATCACTTTGCCCACACATTCAACCCAACGAAGTGAGACCTTGATCGACAACCGTTTTATAAGGATTTCTGATAATTTTTCCATATAACCTCAGGTATGTTAATGAATAAACTTTCTGATCATCTCTTGATTATTTAACATTTGACAGGTAAAAAGACAATTACTGTCATATACAAAGACATATTGGATCACTAAAGACAAAGTTAAATCGATCAAATTTAGAGATAACCTAGGCCTAAATTAAAGAATAAGAGCTACAGTTATTATAACTATGCTTTAAATGAGCTTTTGAATTTGTAATAATATAATATTTTATTTTTTACCATTTATGTGTGATGATTAGTTAAATAAAATTAACTGAACTGAAGCTGAACTGTAAAGGTTGTATAATTGTGATAGTTTTATAAAAATCACTATGCAGACCACCTCTCTATTAAAACTACCTTTATAGTAAGCCCACCTCTCTGTTAAAAACTCAATTAAGACCACCTCACTTAATTGGGCTCACTGTGAAGACTATTAAGAGTACCTCTCTATTAAGACCACTTCACTATTAAACCAAATCACTATGAGGACCATTTCATTAAGACCAACTTGTTATCAAACCACATTTCACTATTAAGACCACCTCTCTATTAAGACCACCTCTCTATGAAGACCACCTCTCTATTAAGACCACCTCTCTATTAAGACCACCTCTCTATTAAGACCACCTCTCTATTAACACAAATGGAAGACAATCAGATTCTGCAGACGCTCCTTGAGTTAAGACTTTATGCTATTGATATCCCGATCACTGTATTTTACACAACGTCTATTAAAGATTACATTAATTGCAAATTAATACCAGTTAAATTAGCACTAAGGGTATAGTCTCAATCGCATGTTATATTCTACTGTAGGGGGCTGGTAGTCACATTTTTTTTTTTTTTTTGAGATTATTTTTTACAATTAATAACATTGATCATCAGTAACACAACCATATGTTGCTCTTTAATGGGTTGTGTTGCTAACTCTTTTTATACCATTGTCACAAAAATAAATAATGCAAACAACAATGTTTTCCAACTGTGACATCCTGCCCCATAGCCGGGGAAAGGTTGTCACACTACACGGGGGTTGATTGTCACATGTGGGTTGACTTGAATCGGAAATAATGAGAAATTATAATGTCTTCACCGGTGTGATATCTTCACAGGTGTGTATACATGTGCAACACCTTTGATGTTTTTTCTCAAACGGCTTTTCAAAAATGATTTAATAAACATAGCTAGTTAAAAAGTGAAATTAACATAAAATATCAACTTGTGCCAAGTATATGTATGACATGTGTGACATGTATGACATGCCCTGAGATATCGGTGTTTAAAATGCCAATGTATATAAATCCAGATATAAAGAATGTGACAACTAACCCGTGTGACAATCAGCCCCGGTCTCCCCTATTTTTATTAAATACATTTTAATAATTAAGTTGTTTTACAAGGGACCAGGGGAATAATAGTCTTGTTGAAATTCTAAATAATTAGGTATTAAAACCACCAAATCTTTCAATTGAAAACGCAAGCTATAGCCACTTGAGGGGGTGTCAAAGGTCAAGCTCACAGGTGACCTTGAACTTTCAGATTATTAAAAAAAAATCACATCTCCCTTAGTATTAATGGTAACAATTTGAACAATATATCAAAATGTAGGTATTGAGAAATTATATTGACGTTTACCCTGGGGGTAATTAAAGGTCAAGGTCAAATGCGAAACATTGGGTGAAGCCCAGTATCCGTGTAACACGGATACAAGCAGTATATTTTCCATTACATTTAATAATTATTACTGACATTATTAGAGATTAAATTCACTAATCCAGTATCAAACCTGCCTATAGGCCTACATTGGCATTTTAAACACCGATATCTCAGGGCATGTCAAACTAAAGTTAAACTTTCAAAGATTAATATTCACATATTTGGCTTCCATTTGATGGGTACAAACTATTGATAGTCGAACTTCAGTTTGAAACATATAGCTTTATGAGAAAAATATAGTCAAAACATGGTTGTTGTGGTGGAAAATGGGTAATTACTCAAAGAATGCATGGCTATATTTTAAATTAGATTTCATCATCCAAGCATTTACAAAATAACGTTAACCTTTCAAAATAACGTTTTAACAATTCTAATAAACATTTATTATAAACGCTTATTTTGTTGATTACCTAGCCACCTGACAGCTACCCGGCAGCTACCCGAAGATGTAAAGTTAGCTACCTGGCAGGCAGCTACCTGGCAGGCAGCTACCTGGCAGGCAGCTACCTGGCAGGCAGCTACCTGGCAGGCAGCTACCTGGCAGGCAGCTACCTGGCAGGCAGCTACCTGGCAGGCAAAAACTGAAAAATTACGCTCAACTATTTTTTAGTTATATACATGAAAAGTTTGGGTAGCTACCAGGTAGCTGATCTATAGCCATAGATAGCCATAGATAGCCATAGATAGCCATAGATAGCCATAGATAGCCATAGATAGCCAGGACTTCATGCGGACTACGAAATTCGGGACTCCACGCAGACTATGAGAGTTTTCTTATATTCTGGGTTTTTTATAGTTTCCATGGGTAATTAGGTATTTATAGCGTGCATAGGGAAACTGGCGAGCTTGCTGGAAAATACGATTTTAGTCCGGGGCTGCGCGGCCTCGTAGTGTCTGGCTAACTTTGGCTGATCTGTCTTGTTCTCTGGGGACCATTTAATTGAATGCTGACTTAGATGGTTCCCCTGATTCCAAATGGAAAGTATAGAACTCACCCACTTGATATACTATGTTTAAGTATGTTAGTGTAAAAATTTGACTGAGCACATCTATAATATTTATAATTGATGTTTTACCCAAACATTATTCTTTCGATAGTAATTTCACCTCCCTATTAAGCACTGTTAGAGTGGCGAGGTTTCAATGTATATATTAAGACTAGATTAAATGCATACATTTGTTAATGTGACGTACATTAAATATTGCATTCTTTACGTAATTATAAAATTATAACATTGTTATTTCTAATTTGTGGTGTGATTTGGCGTGGTATTGCTAAATAACATAACAAGTTGCAGTGTAGTGGCTAAATCGCACAATGCCTAATTTCTTACTTTCCTCTTGCAGAACTGTGTGAACTGATATGGTCTGCGGAAGCGTTTGATCAGTGGAACCATTTTTAAGTTTACATTAATCCTGAGCATCATGTCTCAAATGGAAAGTATGGAACTCATCAAAATTTGAATATGTTAGTAAGCCCTATAACAATCTATGAATGTAATATATGTGCTCAGAACCAAATTATCATCCCTTCAGATATTTTTGAACCAAACTGTATTTGAAATGAATGTATTTATGTAAATTTTTTAATAGACCATGAACAATGGAACTTCGCCATTAAGACCAGATTTCGTCAAAAGAATGCAATATGCAATTTACTTCACATTACAATATTTCTCTTCATCAAATCTGGTCTTAACTGCGAGGTTCCATTGTTAACATTGGCAACTCGCCTTTATGATGACTTGCCGAAGTATACAAATGGAACCAGGTTTAATGAAGAAAAATTTGTTAAATTACATATTGGCAATTTGCATTCTTTTATGCATTGTTTATTGTTAAGAATGCAATATGTAATTTGCTCCACATTAATTTTTCTTAATTTAAATCTGGTCTTAAGGGTAGGTTCCATATGATTATGATTGACCGAATTAACTTTTGCAGATGCTCCTGTGATGCCTAGCCGCATGATGCGCCCTCTGGTGATCCTCGATGGACTCAGTTTCTTCATTGTAATCTACATGGTGTATCAAATAAAGCTTTTATATCTTGCAACACTTTATATCCAACGAAGTGTGCATGAATTCCGTTTTATAGCTCTCAGTAAAGTTAGGGGAAATTCTTTTTTAATTTTTCCTCAAAACTGCTAGTGATTCAATATATTTATACAGATTACAGACGGAGCCTTTGAAATGGATGATTTTTGCCGCATAATATTTATTTAATCTAGTATAAAAAATGCTACAAAGTATTCTGCCGTTGTCGGATAATTTTCCAGAAATTATAATTCTTCACCGACAGTGGCCTTTATAGAAACGACGCTGGCCCGATTTCGAATGCTATCTGGGTCCAACAAATATAGATTTTTTTTTTTTTTAATAATTGATTACATACAGCTCAAAATTTCCTTTTTGTATACACCATAGGCCTATTTGGCCAGACCAAATGCAACTAGGCCATATCCCCCGACCCACGTGCTAGTATGCAATGAGCCGTGACAGTGGCTAAAGGCTACTGCAGCAGTCTACATTTGCATAATTTTCCAGCATATACAAATGTTTGTGATTTCCTATGATTGCATATTATGATAACAATAAATTTTTTTACAGTCAGTTACTTGCACATGATCTGAAATGATCTGTAGTTTTTGGCAAAACTTTTTTATTTTGGTGATGCCACTCCCATACATGTTTGTTAATCTAGGAATATTCAGATTCCTAGAGTTAATCATGTGTCCAGAATATTCTGGCCATTTCTGAATTTGTCCGGGCCTAATTAATAGTTCTCATACAGCAATTTTCCTGGCATTTAGGAGATTTGAGTGAATCGTTCGTGCCATGAATTAATCATGACGCATGATGACAGCACTTAGCAAGTTATATAATACCACTGTGTGTTCAATATTAAGACCTATTAATTCATTTATGCTTTTGGTTTTTGATATGCGGACACTGCATGATTTGTATCAAGTTGGTTTTATCATGCTCTGTTATCACACATGTACATCTATATTTCTAATGGCCATGCATTAAAATTAGTTCAGAGACTAAGTTGGCCGTTCGCTGGCCACTGCGTCTAGGTGGCACCTTACAAAAATGCCTTTCACATTAAAGTACTTTTCTATTGCACCACGACATTCCTTCGCAACAGGATAGTGATCAAACGTATCGTCCCACGAAGCTATTAAAGTGTGGACCCCCGAAGTGAAGGCTAATTCAAGTTGTAGTAATATCATATTTCTATAATCTTTAGTTTGCATACAGGCCTGAGTTGAAAACTATTCGATTTTTACAACTTACACGATTAGTGCAACATGCAACGTTTTCAACTCAAGAATTTACTCAAATAAAAAGCTTTAGAGACACGATAATAAAACACCTAAGATCGTAAGAAATAACAGGTATTAACCAGTATCTATTCTATATGACATACATCCAGAGATAATTGCGCCTAAACACAGGCTCCCAGACTGCATGAGAGGGGACTTGGTCACACCATGCATCCTTGGATGGTACTTTCGTGGTACGTAAGTTGGTACTTTCTTGGGGCGAAATTTGGGTACTTTGGTAGGGCAAAAGTTGGACTGTAGTGGTGCGAAAGTTGGACTGGCGCCCCGGGGACGAGACCACGAAATGTCCTGTTCGGCCACCATACTTACAAAGATTGTAAAGTAATTGACCAACTTTCTAGCCCATTCCTGATGTCCATGCCATTAAATACTCATCTGTGCTATACAGGCCAATAGTGGAGAAGATACAGAAATAGCAATACAACTGTACAGAAAAGGGGTAAAACCTTGGTCCAAAGGCATTTTATGTAAAATTTGGGTACATGTAACTAGCATTAATAGATAGTTGGATAAAAAAATCCGAAAAATATGGGAGAAATATCAAGATAGATGGTGCCAATTCAGAGAAAAAAAATTTTGGCATAAAATTTTGAGAAATATCATATGATAGGATGGGGGAAATTTTGGGTGTCAATTTTTGGCAACTTTGAACAGCTCTAAATCATAGAAAAATAGGCTAATTTTGTATGATGCACACCTAAACAGAAATAAGTTGTTTCTGTATGATATAGACCTAAAGTGCCCGAAACATTTCCCTGAAATGCCAAATTTTGCCCAAAAAACCCAAATGCTAGGGGTGAGGCGGGGGGGGGGGGGAGAGTTGGCTGCGGTCCTGCTAATTTTGTGCCTCCCTTAACTCATATTCACTGAAGGTATTAATATAATTATGCGAACGTCTCTTGATGTAACTGGCTAAAGCCAGCTGCTTAATTAGGCCTATGTGAACTAGTTCTACCTTTATTATAGTCGGCTTAAACTACCACCACTGAAAAAATATAAGGTGAACAAACAGAAATTATCTATTTTATATATATCATAAATATGTGGCAGGTTGCATCGTATATGCAGTGTAAAAAAATACTTTATTTTGTCAAAAATGAACAATTTTCTGATCCGCCCCTTTTCATTTTGTACATGGATGCACGAGACGGCAACACAGGTCACTGGACCTGCTGCAGCGACACCTGGCCCAACTGGGCTGAGTCTTTTGCTTCTAGAGACTTTGGTGTGACAACGCTTACTAGGTAAACCTCCATATATTACAAAATTTTGTACATTGGTGTCAGGTGTCAAAGGCCCAAAAAGTTTCTAAATATTGAGACGTTTGTCTATCGCGTTTCGGGAGTTGTCATATCGTTGTTGCCTGGAATTTGTCGATTCTCTGGCTGCACTTCCCTTGTCACATGTTTGACAATTCAGCCATCTTTCATTCAGGCTTGAAAATCTTGTCTGACTATTCTTTCTTTTTGCATGTGTGGAGGCAAAACACGTGCGTTTTACGCTTACTCGTGCATTGGTTTGCTTTAGTTTACAATTTAGTGTTATGTTGTCATATAATTTATGTCCCAATTTCGTGGTCAAAAATACCGTCAAATCAGGTTGCAAATTTTTCTGTTTTGCCATATTGTTCCTGTCAATTTTCCAGGGTCACTTGGCGGACATAGCCTGTCAGGGAGTGTCAGCTTTTTATTGTTAAAAATACATATAATTCATAAATCCAATAGTGTAGTATAAAGATAATCTTCATTTGACCAAGGTATTTTTCCAAATGAATTGAAATTAGCTAAGGTGATACCTATTTTCAAAAAATCAGGAGATAATAAATTGATCAAAAATTACCGCCCAGTTTCCTTAATACCTTCATTCTCAAAATGTTTTTAAAGGATAATGTACAATCGAATAATTTCTAGACTAAAAAAATATTTATGACCTGGAATTTGGATTTTGTGAGAATTATAGTACTACATGCTCTGGTTTTTTTTGCGACATGATGACAGAGACATAATTTCGGTTAAATAATTTTTATTTATTAAAATAAGATAGAAGTAGTGAAATGGAAATAAGATATAAGTATACAAAAAAGGTATGCTAGAGAATGTGAACATAGTTAGATGAGAATACAATTAGGAGATTCTACAACAAAGGTTACTAGAGAATGTGAACATAGGATAATCTAGAATAATACAAAGCAGCTAAAAATGTAAAAGGATTAACTAAGATATAACAAAAGGTAGATAAAAGTGTAGTATGGGAGACAGAGAAATCCCAAAGTCACGAAGGCTTGTAGGCAGAGGGACTGTCTCCCATGTAAAGGGGGAAAAAAAAGAAATATAGCTATATATATATATAATAATAAAATCATAAAACGAAAACAAGGACATGTAATAAAGAAAAAAAACTAAGTGCAGGGGTAGATCAATGTGCTGTAACATGAGGCAGACCCTCGTTGAAACTTGATGGATGAATGCAGCTGGATGATGAGGCAGTTTGCACTGACCCTCCGATAGGTGATGCTGGATGAGGCAGTTTGCACTGACCCTCATTTGGATGTGTACGGATGTGGATAGGTGATGCTGGATGAGGCAGTTTGCACTGACTCGCATATGGATGTGGACGGCTGTGGATAGGTGATGCTGGATGAGGCAGTTTGCACTGACCCTCATATGGATGTGGACGGCTGTGGATAGGTGATGCTGGATGAGGCAGTTTGCACTGACCCTCATATGGATGTGGACGGCTGTGGATAGGTCATTCTGGATGAGGCAGTTTGTACTGACTCTCATTTGGATGTGTACGGATGTGGATAGGTGATGCTGGATGAGGCAGTTTGCACTTGGTTCTGGACAGATGTAGGCAGGTTTTTGCTGAATGAGGCATTTTGCACTGACCCTCATAGAGTTGCTGGATGATGTAGTTAGCTGAAGCATAATGAGGCGGTTTGCAATGACCGCATGAGGATGTAGACGGACAAATGCTAGGCGGTTTGCACTAGTGGTGTGGAGAAATATTGTAGGTCCTTGCTGTTGGGGGAGGAGTATGGTCTGTGGACGTATGTATGCAGTGTATGCAGTACTTCGCCAACGGCCGACGGTGCGGATGGTTGAATCTGGAGTTTGTTCTAATGCGAGCTGAGTTGCACGGCCGATGCGAAAAGAGTGTGTATTATAGTTGTCTGGGCATATACCTAGGAAGATAAGGCATGACCTGAGACTGATAGCGAAAAACTGCCTGTCCACAGGCTGTTTTGTTATGCTTCGGAAAAGCTTTCCGGGGCAATTTCCCCTGGCTGTAAGGTATAGCTGAAGCGCCTTCACTGGACAGTACTGAGGTGTATCCTGAGGCGTAAGCAGGACTGTAGCTGCACCACGACTATGTTTGAAAGTGGAAAAGGTGATTTCATATGCGACAGCCCCTTCATGGTTGACCTGTTGGAGATCTTTGTAAGCTATTGTGTGGTGGTCATGAGAGGAGATTGCATTGTCCGGCTGTAGACACAGAGCTGTGTGGCTGGCAGGACATCTACTAATTTGTAGAGTAGCTCCCTAGTTATTGGTAGGAGCTTGTGTCGGGGCACCTTTTTATCCTGGTTGTTGATACCCTGCATGGTCTTAGTGACCAAAAGGGATTGAGCAGGGTCAGGTAGTTGACGTGACTTATGGATAAATGCTATGGCTGTTAGATAAGTACGTATGGTAGTGGCTCTTAGACCTTTCCGATGTAGATGTACCAGAAACATAGATGTAATGGTGTGGTTAATCGGCAAGGAAAACTTCATGCCATACTGGAAGTGGAAGTCGATCAGTGCTTGCCAGTGTTGAATGTAGGAGTGAATGGTAGACTTCTTCAAAGAAGAGTGTAATGTGAGTTTCAGCTCGGTGAGAAGTTGCTTGGCTTGAGGTGTGGGGATATGTTGGTAGGGTATGGCGACATCCCATATGTCCGAAGCTGAACTTGTGTGGCCACCTGTCGAGAAAAAGTGTCACAAATAATGTTGTGAACTCCAGGTATTGGTCGGCTTCAGTGTATAAGATGTCGTAAAAATCAACATATTTACCAGAGGCTATCCTTTCACAAAGTTTTGGTGAAAGATGCAAACCAGGTTGAGCTATGCTGGAGAAGAGAAGCGGGCGAGACGAAGTGATGTGTGGTGACTCACCTCTGATGTCTTGTGTAGCCATGGATGATTGTTGTTGTTCCCCTGCTGTGGCAGCTTGTGCTTGAGGGACCGGGGCTTGTGTGGCACCATTATCTTGTTGTGTGGCTGAGGTAGGTTGTGGCATAAGGGTCTTGACGACAGTTGTGAGAGATGCGACACACTCCTTGAGTTGTCTTATTTCTTCTCTCAGGCTAGTGTCATCAGATGGTGACATGTCAGGTGTGGGGCTGGCTGGCACCTGGCTTTCTTGGGCCGTGGCTAGTCTGAATTGGCGTCGCTTCTTCCGGGGAGGCTGCTTGTCTGCCATTATTTGAAACTGTCGAGAAAAAGTAAGCACATGATTGTAACTGGCATATTAAGATTAAGTGAAAGATTGCCACAGAAAAAAAGAAAAATAAGCCCCACACGGAAAGAAAAGAAAAAATATCACATAAATGTGTGAATTAAAAAATACTGGATGCGATGCAGCAACTTAAACGTTGCGATGCAGCGGAGGAAAACGTGCGAGCAATTGCGATGCAGCAACGAATGTGTGTTAAAGGGTTGCAATGCAGCAATGAAAGAAGATTGTGGTGCAGCAATGTATGGAAGCATTTGCGATGCAGCAATGTACAAGGGGTTGCTAAGAGCAACACGAATAAATATGCACTGTGGTTGCAAATGAGCAACAGAAATGTGGGCTGAATGGTAATAGAGGCAGATAATAAGGGGTGAAGTAAAGATCGTATTTAGGAGTTAGCTGTGGAAGCCAACTGGAGAAGGGCCCTTCTGATGGATTTCTTGTACTTGGATCTGCCTGCTGCTGAGTTGGGGTGAATCCCGTCCCTGGACCAGCTGAGAACAGGGCAATCCCAGAAACCTTTGTGGGTGTGGTAGGTATTGCATGTTGCATGTTGGGAAAAAGGACGGAAATATCTGTTAGTCTTGTTAACTGCCTCCCTCAACTGAGAAACATATAGAGTCCGTAGGCCCCTGTCCCTGTAAAGGATAGAACATATCAAGACATGTTTTACATGTTGTTGCTTGAGCAGCTGGTTCGCTGCATGGATGACAGCTGCTGCTGCCACCTGTAATGGGGAATCCCCGGCCGCCAAATCATTGGTACCAATGTCAATAATGATAATGTCAAGATTTTGTGACAAAGTCTGAAATAAAGGCAAAATTTCGGACACCTTAGCACCTCGTTGACCTGCAAGAAAAACGGAATCATAATGATGGCTCACTCTAAAATGGAATGCTAGCTGAGGGGGCATGATGGCTTGGTGGGTGAGCTGAATAGCATGGTGCAACCCATAAACAAAGGAGTGGCCTAAAACGGTGCAGGAAAGGAACATATTGAAAATAAAAAAGATAGAAAAAGTAACCAAACCAGTCGCGAAGCTTTACAAAGTGTAAAGGGCATGAAATCTCACGAATACCAGTAGAAAGTGGCGTGAAAAGAGAAGCCTTGAAGAAGCGTATTAGTGAGGAAAATCAAAATGGCGGAATGTTGTTGTTTTGGGGGTCACATATGATAGGTCACGGGGTGCTTGACCCAATTAACGGCTGAGTGAACCTGTCATCCCGCGCAAAAATTTGTTTGGCTGCTCCAAACGCTATTAATCTCACTGACGAAATACTTAAGCATTATGTTAAGGGTTTTGACAATTGGATTATTTTTGGATTTTTCCAAAGCATTTGGTGTTAATCATCATATTTTGCTTGATCAACTTAACAAGTATGGTATAAGGGGTAAGGCTTTCAGTTGGCTCACCGACTATTTGAAAAATAGGGAACAATTTGTATGTTACAATACACTTATTCATCAAAACGTAAAATTACTTGTGGCGTCCCCCAAGGCTCGATTCTTGGTCCTATTTTGTTTTTATTGTATATAAATGATCTTTCTTCTGTATCACCAAAAATACTATCAATTTTATTTGCAGATGCCTCTAATTTTTTTATACAGGGCTATAATATCGATGTTTTAACACAAACTAGTAATGAAGAACTAGATAAAATCATAGATACATTTTTCACAATTTAATGCAGATATTGCTTCTTTATTCGGTTCTCTGAAAATATTAACTTTTTCCAAATTTCATATCGCAAAGGTTGTGATGTTTATGTATAAATACTCCAGGAACTTAAGTCCAGGGTGTTTAAATTATCTACAAATGCAGATGTCCACAATTATGCAACCAGGAATTTATATAAATATCACTTACCATATTATCTTCTGGAAGTTGAAAATTAGGAAGTGAGTTCGCACGTGTGGGTTACAAATTTTACATGTCACTGTGGATCCCCCTCCCCACTCAACCCTGGAGGTAACCCTGTGTAAATTTTCGTAGTGGAGCCAAAATTTATAATGACTAGTAAAACCTTACTTTAATGAATTTTTTTATGTTTCTGAATTCCAAAGTGGAATTATCAACACACATGCCTTTGTGCTATGTGCAAATTATTTTAGCAATGTAATATGCAAGGATGAGATACCTGCTGCTGGAATGATGGCGGGGGCCTAGTATAGGGATCGATTCCCGGTCGAGCCTAAGTTGGATGGCTGTTTCCTCCTTCGTCTCATTGCCATGGTCTCTGCCTGTCCTAATTAGCCCAACTGGTGCAGAAATACAGGACATAAAGCCCTAATCACACACGCACGCACGCACACACACACACACCTGCTGCTGGAATTGAGATATATGATTATTGGCATCAACTGGAGAGACTTCAGTGTACTTTTAGTGATTACATATGCATGAAGACCTTATTTACAGCTTTGCCCTCAAGAATCATTTCCCCTTCCCTGTGACACTAGGATGGTGCATGAGGGAAACATGTTCATGAAATGAATCTTCAGAAGTATATTAGAGCTGGAATTATGGTAACAAGATGTTGTGAAGACCACTGGGAAGTAACAAGTGATATACTACTCTGGATTCTTGGTACAATTTGCAAGCACAACTTGCGATTAGCAGAAAGATGAAGCACACGTTGTATGAATATTTGCATCAGCTGGGGAGACTTCAGTGTACTTTCGTAATTACATCTGAAGCCAAGGTGGTTCAGTTTTCAACCATTTCTCTCAGTTTTCAACCATTTCTCTCTTTCTAGTTTGTGCATGAACCAGCAGTCCTACATACAGTAGAATAGGGGTTGCATTTTACTGTGATGCACAGACCTCTGCATGTTCTTGCAAGCATGTTTGATGCTGTTAATAAATAATTAAGCAGTGCGGCTGGTGTCACAGGCATTTTCCCTGTCAGGTACACCAGGGCCAGCAAGTGGCAATATAACTCAGTGGACACATGATGTACCATTAAAGCATAGGAATTTGAAAAAAAAGCTTTCAAATGATTTTGGCAGCTTTAAATTAGCAAACTCAAGAGCCTTGGCCAAGCTATTTCCACATAATTTTGAAAGCCAACAAAACTCCATAACCTTTAATACTGTTGTGATATGTCAGGCCAAGGCACTTTGCAAGAAATGTTTCCTTCAAATGTGTACTGTACATCTGACCAGAGGCCACAACTAAACTAAGAATATTATTGATTGGCACAGTTTAATTACATAGTTAGATGACAAACAGGCACTACGTCACTTAAGCAAAAACTACTCTGGCCAGTAAATCATCCTGTTTGTCGGGCATCCTTTTTAACAGCAAGGAGATCAGTATCCAAGGCTATTTGAGCACTCTTTCTATCATTGCTGTCCAAAACAAATTTGGCTGCTAAACGTGGAACCTCTTCTGCATGAGAAATTTATTAATTGTTGACAGACTGAGATTTTGTCCTTGAAAACACCCTTCCTGTGGGAAGTCATTGCTTGAATTATTCTTTTGCATAGTTTACATTCCTCATGCCAATTTGTTTCAGGCAATATAAAGGAACTTTCAAGCCATTTCGCATCAGCAAGTCTTGTGAGTGCTACAGATGTGGGCATGCACCTTGCTTATTGAAGCTAATGATCTTTAGCCAGCACCACTGTCTTTTTTATTTCTTTTGGAAGCTATTAGACATGTAAAAGAATATGAGGTGTACTCTGACACGTGACAAAAGTTCCCAACTTTTCTGGAGAAGATTACTTGATATACCCTAAGGTGACTTGAACTCACTACCTCGGGATCAGAGGCAGATGTCTAACCCTCTGAGCTATCCTGTCCTTGCTAACATATCTATAGTAATTAATCCTGTGGAACACTAAATTTGAAATTTAAGGCAGATGGCACCTATGGTCTAGATGGAGCCAGATGTGCAATTTTTATGATCATGTGATTTATCACCTTACCAGTCATGTCCCAATTACCTTCACATCAACTTGGCTGATGCTGTGCAGCCTGCGAAGAAGAAGACTTAGGCCACAGACGAGACCACGGCACCACTGACGCCAGTTAATAGTAAAGACAAATTACAGACAAAGAAAAAAAATGAAGAGAAAGAGGAAAAGGACTCTGACTCAACATCAGCCTCCAGGCTGACTGCTAATAACCAATTCGCGATGGACTAAAATGGACTTGGGCATGCAGACTTGGGCCAAAGAGCCTTGCATGTTGACCATGACTCGAACCAAAGACTACATCAATTTCAGCATGATACGGGCCAGTGACACATACAAATCAACATAGGTTGGAGTCATTTACTCGGAACCAACGAGAGCAGAGCAACGCCAAGGTGATTCTGAGAATAGACAGCGTTCATTGGAAGATAGCATGAAGAGGTTCATAGAAGAACAGCAGAAACAGATGGAGAAGAAGATAATGGAGTTAACAGAGAATAGATTATGTTCAAGTCGTAGTAGCCGATATTCGTCAGGATCATCCAAGCAGAGCACTCTGCATCTGCTACCAGGATCCTCAGTGTACTCTACGCGGAGTAGATATTTTGATCCGAAAGTGGCGATGTCTTTGGATCAATATGGCCTTTCTGATGGGCTAACTGTACTTTGCGAAACGGAACGGAACGAAACCAAAAGGGGGGTCACTTCAGAAAATATTAGTTTAGGCATCATGAATAAGGGGTGTTTGTTTTTATCAGTCAGAATTACCAATCTATGTGTGACTGAAATGGCCATTACGGTTGAACATTAATTTCACACTGACTTAAAAGCATCGATTAAGTAGTTTAAGTGCACTTCATTATTGAAAATGCGCATGCAGCAGTAAAATCCTGACACTAACATATGATGTATAAAAGCCAATTAAAACCCTGTTAATGAGGTTTAAAGAATGTTAGGGGGCACGCATGAGCAAGAGGGACACTGGACAGTGATCAGTTGGTCAGCTGCAGCGCTAGCAGCAACAACATTTTATAAATATATATATATACATATATATATATAATTAATAAAATAGTGAGGTGATCTCAATAGTGGGGTTGATCATTGTGTTCATTTTCTGGTAAGCCATACGTGATATTTTGACAAATGAGACATTTTTTTTGTGTACACATTTATCTAAGCTAAAAAGCATTTAACTGCATCAACTGCGGTTCTCAATGACCATACACTTGCTTGGCAAGTTCCTAGATTGCACAGGCTATTGTATAATATTTCATAATTAATTACTTTCGTTTAGTCTTCTAAACCATTTTCAACACTCATTTTTAACAATTTGGCTCATAACTTGAAGTTAGTTGATTACATTTTTTTTTCTATATTTTTTCTGTCTATACATGCACCTTTTTTATCTGGTCAGTAACTAAGCTAAGCCAGGTAGTTTTCATAAGAGCGTACAGACAAGTTAAGCAAGTGAAAAAAGAAGAATAAACCTCCAATCTGTTCCGTTCCGCAAAGTACAGTTATCTCCGGGGATAATATTGTTTTTATCAGTCAGTTTGAATTGAACTTAAGGGTGTATACAATTTAATAAATTAATCAATCAATCAGTTTCTCAAAGGAGTTGTATATTACATTAAGGAACAAAGATATGGAATCATTATGGATAATTGATGGCTAAAATTCAACAACATTACTGTAACAATCTTTAGAATAACCATTATTCAATTTTTTATTAAATAAGATCTGAATCTAGACTATATATCGCCTTATCTTATCTTGTCTTATTCCGTTCAACAACAGTTTTACAAGTTTGTTTACATCAGTAATATCTCTAATTAGTGGTAGGGCTACTTAGATAGATAAGATAGATAGATAGATAGATACAATTTTATTTTGAATCGACATGGTAAAAATTAAATAAATAACAATAAACATTAGCTTATAGCTATTAGTCTATTATAAAATAACAGATAAAATAACAAACAATTCAATAATTAAAATGAAACAATAAAATCAAAGGTTCTGAAATTTGAAAATTTAAACAGATTAAAGTATTGCAGCAACTTTTTTATTTTTCTATTCATATAAAGTATTTTATAAATAAATAATGAATAAATATCATCTGGCGTATTTGCTATTTTCCGTATTTTCTACGAATTCTCTTGTAGCAGGCTTTGAACATAGTCATAGTAAGAACAAGGTGGCACACTGTAGAAGGCATCTGTGGACATTTAGATAACATCTATCGCCACCTTGGTAATGGGCAATTTTCCACAAGCTGAAGACCGTAAAATCAAATAATCGTGAGAGTATTTTTCCAGTCAGGAAGTATACTACTTGTTTACTTTTTGAATAGATAGATATATAGATGATAGATAGATAGATTTGCCCCCCCCCCCCCCCGGTGATGTCCAAATGATGTGGTCAGTCACATGCCATTTTGGGGTAAAGACGTGAACTTATCAAGCCTTCATTGTACAAAAGTGGTCATTCCCTTCCATGTATTTTAGCTAGCTTTAGCTTTAGGTGTATTGTCAACAACACCATGTCATTTATATGGAGGTGAAGTGGACCTTTGAGTCTCAAACATGGGCTCCCAGCTGAGGTTAATATTCTTGATTTCACTGCACAGCAGAATACTTAAATATGTAGTAGTTGTAAAATTTTATTTATTGTCGTTTCAATTCACGGAATCACATACATTGTTCAAGACAAAATACACGAACCAAGCAGAAGCTTCTGTACGACATACTAATAATAATACATAAATCTAATAGGACTAACAAATATATAATAAATATAGCACATTTCTGTATAGCACTTCATTTTAGGTTCAGCACCTTTTGAGTCAGCATTGTTACAAGTTATCACAAACAGCTCTTTAATAAATCAATGCATTTGACTAGTCATTTCTACATTTTGTGTGAGATTGTAGTTTATAAAAAATTAATATTCATAATGTCATTTTGATTATGTAACCAGTCAGTCACAGCAGATTTGAAGCTGCTCAGTGAGACTTTGCTTCTAATGTTACTCGGGATATTCGCCCATAATTTTGCTCCATAGTACCTCAGACTTTTTTTGCCATATTTAATGGAGTTGAACTGTGGAATACTGAAAGTGTCATTTGCCCTCAAATTATAAATGTCTTCCCTTACAGAAAAGATTTCTTGTAAGTACAAGGGGGCCATTTTGTTCTTTATTTTGTACATTTGTATTGCTGCTGATTTTATGCATCTTCGGTTTACCGTAAATTTCTTTACTTCTTTACATAGTTCTTCATATGGCATATCATTTTGATTTTCAATAAATCTTAAAGCTCTTTTGTTTACATTTTCGAGTTTATCTAAGTTTAGTTTGCCCGTAAACATCCATACAAGGGGACAGTAGTTGAAATTGCTACTTATATAGCTGTTATATATGGTGTTTTTACATTGTTTGTCCAAATAATGTTTAATTCTTTTTAAGGCATTGATTTGCTTACTTGTCTGATTACATACATCATCTAAGTGGATACTGAAGTTTAGATTTTTATCTATCCCTATGCCTAGCACATTTATGGATGACAGTGACCTAGTGCACTCATTATTTATCACCAAGGTGTGATTACTAGTTATGTCATTTTTGTTAAGAAACATTACTTGAAATTTTTCAGAGTTGGCTTTCATGTGATTTGCTTGGAACCATTCCATGACATTTAAGCCGTCCTGTTCAAGCTTTATCTTTACTTCATTTAAGTCAGAGCTAACGTAGGAAAGTGTATTGTCATCTGCATAGTTATAAATCTTTGAGCTTAGATTGATGAACAAGAGATCATTTATAAAAATGTTGAACAACAGGGGGCCGAGGATAGATCCTTGTGGAACGCCCTTGACGTTTGTTACCCATTCAGAAAATGTGTCCCCTATTTTGACTCATTGCAATCTTGCAACTAGATATGACATGCAGTCAAATGCTTTAGAAAGATCAATTGCTACGATTCCTACTGCTTGGTTATTATCTAATGCATTACGCTAGTCTTCAGTCATTCTGATAAGTATATCTTGATAGCAAATATGCCAAATGTATCAAAAATATAGCAAAAGTTATATTATATGTCTATGGCTATGCTGGTTAATATCTTTAACTTAAATTTGTGAAAAATTACAACATTATATGAGCTTGGAGAAATTCACCCAGGAAAGGTATAAGTGCAAAATATGAGCAACTGACGCTTCGAGCATTAGTTTGGTCGAACTGGGGACGTCATAAAAAGGTCAGGTTTTCTAGAAAATTAGTACGGTGACCCCCCTATTTTATTGTCACATATGAATCATTATAATAAGTTACAGTAATGTGAAAAGTTATATTACATTCATATGCCTGGAATTTTTTTATTGCAATACAAGTATCTTGGTGTAATTTTCAATTGGCATTTGAATTTCAATGTTGTAGTTGAAACATTAGCTGAAGCTGTAGGCTTGGTAGATTATCAGTTATAATCTTCCTCAGTAAGATATTTATTTTTTCAACAGTAGTTACACAGTTAAAAGTTCCAGTAATTATCAATAACTAGATACATGAACTCACTAGCTGCCTCTAGCTGTAAGGGTGCTGTGTAAACAGTGCAAGACCAACCTCAAGGCCCCTCCCATGCATACCTACAGTAACATAATGTTTTATAAGAGTGGAATCAAATTTATTTCCTTCGTACATTTTCGGCAAACAACCACAGGACCATTACTGGCTATGACACTGACCCCAGTTTTCTTTTAAAATGCAGCCTGTATTAGGGTCATCTTGTTTCGTTCTGTTCCGCAAAATACAGTTATCCCCATAGATAACTGTACTTTGCGAAACAGACTATAGGCCATAATATTTAAAGTCTGACTGCTCATGACAATGAAACTTTCACTTGCTTCAGCATACACATAAATACTATATATAAGGTATATAAATTCAAAATATTGAATTGTCACCTGTCGTACCTAGATTATAATTTTAAAAAAACCAGACCTCAAAAAGAGCCAGCAAGTCCGACACCCACAATAAGCCAATATAATCCCTAACTACATCAAATAACATCCTAAATTTAACTCAAGTATGTCTTAACCGGACTTTCCAAAAAGTCACTGAGCAGTCATAAACAGACAAGTGCCTTAACCGACAGGCCACTTTACATATCTGCAGTTAATAATGATCACAATTACGATTACATAGAAATTAAACTTTAAAAATATTTTAGATTTCTTTAACTTCTATATTTTTTAACATGTAGGCCTGTTTGGTCCCCTCAAAAGCACAGTGTACATTCTAGTGTAACATGACATCCAATAAACATTTAAATAAAATCATGATATACTTCTGATAAAGTAATTAATGATAATTTCTTCCAACTGTGATCAAAACTGACAGCTAGTTCCTTTTGAAATACATATAGATAGAGATAGAGAGATTCTGACATCTTCCAGTCATCATGGTCATAGATTGCAATTTACTTCAGTGAAGGTGTGAGGGTTAAATATTGCTCCTTCAGTATCACCTTCCTTCCTTCAATTGCAATTACAACTGACCAGAACAAAAGGATCAAAGCCCCCTGTGTAATTGCTATTAATGAATACATTGTTGTAGGCCTATTCATGTCAAAATCTCTATTCCAATGAAAGCTTTAAAGTAGTTAGACTACGGAATTTAAGCGGCTAAGCCGAAAATCGGCCATATGTCATGGGCTGTTTAATATTGACCCTGGTAGTTAGTCTGGTAGCTATCTAGCTATATGTCACTCTTAAATCATATTGTTCGGAATTTAATAAAGAATAGCTCCCATTCTCTGAAGTATTTTTAATTTTAATGTAGGTTTAACATACAATCATACAATCATACAATCATACAATCATACAATCATACAACCATACAATCAATCAATCAATCAATCAATTAATGATAGATATATAGATAGATAGATAGGTAGATAAATAGATAATAGATAAATAGATAGATAGATAAATAGATACATTGTAGATAGATAGATAGATAGGGCTGTACATCTTGATCTTTATAAACCTAAAATAATGCCAAGAGACTGTCAGATTTAATGAACAAATCTTCATTGAATATCTGCAAAACTATTGTATTACATCATTGTAGTTAAGAGTCAGCTGATATTTTTCTTCACAAACACTGGGACATCTGGGTAGCAGGTGTTTTATTTGCTAAAATGCTGTCTTCAGACGTTTAAGGGCATCTTTATTATTACATAACGATTATCAATACCTGTATTGTTAACCTTGTACCGACCGTATATCGAGAACCCGGGTACAGTCCAACAGTGGTAGCTTAGTGCATGAAAGAGGGAGGGGCCCGGGGGGGGGGGGGGTCCTGACTGCACAGACCCCTCCTCCTGGATCCGCCACGTGTGTTTATTGCACAAATGTTAAGTACTTACCCGTAATTTTTGGACAACCATAAACTTTCATGGACATGGAGTCCACACAATAGCCATATATTGTGATGTAGTGTCCCGGGCCTCAGCAGTGACCCCACCTTCTAGCACTTGGCTAGAAGGGATATCCTTTGTGGCCGAATGGTTAGAGGTGTCCATGGGTAAAGCTGCCCATGACAATATAGGGATTAGCTAATACCTGGTATTACCTGCATGGTTATGCCTCTATAGATTTGAACTAGGTTCTCAAATATTCTTTCAATACTCGTATATACGCACCTATTGTCTAAATTCTTGATTTTGTGTCTGTGCTATTTCACACCCACATTTATATATATCTAAGCAACTGAGGACCCCCCCCCCCCCAAAAAAAAAAAAATAAAGACCAAAAGACTGCTTCTAGAAATCTACTTATTGGCCTACTTATTTTGTATTAGCTAGGCCTACGACGACCCCCCCCCCCCCTACAGGCTTATATTTTCTTAATATTTAATGTAAAATCTACGCTTTTGTGGCTCTGAGAGGTTTCACCAACCCCCCCCCCCCCCCCCCCCACTAGAAATCTCAGTGTTTTCAAAGTAATTCAGGGTTAACCACATAACTTGGACACAGACCCATGGACGTAAACCCCATTGTCAAGTGGGGATGAGCTACAGTGTGTTTATCCATGGAGTCTCTAGTGACTCCATGGTTTATCTATATAAAATTCTGCATTTTCCTGTTCCGCATTTTTCCGTTCTGGGGCCGTCCTTCGCTGGTTTTCAGTCTATGGTTTTCAGTCTAGAGTGACCCCTGGTGTTCTCTGCGAAAAACTTGTTCCGTTCCGCAAAGTTGCCGAACCAATTTTATCAGCTGAGTTGAGCCTTGAAGTTCAAAGTTAAAGTAGCAAGAGGACGGGGAGGGCTTCATAAATCATTAATTCGCAGTTTATATTAATACTAGAATGATGTCAGACTTTCAATATGCACTTAAATCCAGATTTTATGCACGAGGAGTGACTGGACAATGATAGCCTCGAAGTCATTTGACTAAGAAGTTAGTCAGCCTTAGTCTGATCTGTTAAACTGCCCCGCCCCCCCACCCCCCCCAAAATAAATTAAATTTGCCAAAAAATGATTGTAATGAAATAAATTTAAAATTGCGCTTTTTGCAAAATTGCACACAGAAAAGCATTTTTTCTTTGATTGACAGATTTTGTAAAAAAAAAAAATTGTAATAGTCTACAATGTTACCAAAAAGTAGCAACAATACGCAATGTAAAAATAGTGGTCCAGACATAAACAATGTCTGAAAGTTAGAACTGCACTTGATTTGACCTATCACCTTCATTTCATAATTATTAATAATACAGTTCAGTCAAAAAGTGAGAACTTGCAGAACTCCACTGAAAGAAAGATGCAGTTTTCTGTTAACCCTTAGGCTTTGAAAAAAAAAAAAAAAAAAAGGGTTGCCTACGCTATGGCATATATTTAAAAGGCTGCTGCTCCCCTAATATTGGCCTAGTGCTGCTGGAATTCTTCACCAAACACCAGATATATATTCTTTTTTCTTTTTTTTTTTAAGTATTTTCTTGCTAACTGGGTGTGAACTTTCTTTTATGGTCAGTTTCGTGGTCCGTAACTTACCTAGCATAATACAGATTGATATGTGAACCAGTTCAAATACAATGTTTTTTTTATTCAGACTATTGACAGAAAAATTTGAAAAAATACCAAGATTTTTTAATCAATGTGAAATCCAAATGCACTGATCTTAAAAAAAAATAGTGATGTTAGACAAATTCAAAAATTGCCATATTATTTTTAAATACTATGCATAATTGTCTTATTGTATTATAATATTAGGCAGTTTATACCAAACTGCTAATCGCAAATCACACTTGATACCTCACGGAAACCTATCTTGGCCACTATTCGGCCAGTCCCTGTGAACTATCCCACCCAATTCAATTTTGTGTTGACATACCCACAAAATGAAATCAATTCAATTACAGCTGATTAATTAATGGTATACCCTCTAAAAGTTTAGTTTATCAGAATTGCTCAAATTTGAATTTTAAAGATAATGGTTTGTAGGAGGATGCCTTAATAGTTACAAATGAACTATTTAGAAAAAAACCGCATTGTTCTGTCATTTATAGAAGCCAAGTAATTGCAAGTTGAAGTTTTGCACTCCTCCAACATCTTCAGGTGAGTTAAAGATGAACGTCTTTAGTTAAAGACAGTCAGGTGAGAAGGCCAAGGCAAAAATTGAGCAGTTTCTGAATAAAGACCAAGGCCAAAGATTTAGGCCAAGGCAAAAAGTGTTTCTCACTGAAGAGCAAACTAAATAGTAATTTCACAACATAATGATACTAAATAGGGAGTAACTTGTTTGCCTGTGTCATGTTATTAGCTAAACTGTAAAACAAAGATGAATTTCAGGTATCTAGAAGGAAGACATTAAATTATTGTTAAATAGTGTTAATTATAAAAATACAGCATGTTTCTGAGCACCTTCTTTGTGTATTTGTTTTATATTTACAATTTCCCTATCTTTAACTGTCATTGTGGTCTAATGAGCATGAATAGTCTTTATACTGTGAATGAATATATACACTGCCAAAATATTCATTCACAGTATTCAAAGGCTATTCAGTGGCCTATAGCCTTAAAAACCACACCTCACCATTAGTATGTCTATTCTAACGAAGGTCTTAATTGTGAGGTAGACTCTATGCATTTTTTTTTCATGTATTCACCAAGGAAAATACTCTGATTGAAATCCAGTTTATTTATAATAAATTAGTGCAGCCATTTAGTGCTTCATACATGCTCAAATGATGTTTAATAAGAAAAACTTTGCTGTGGTGCCTGTGATTTACATTATGTTGCCAAATCTCAGAAAATGTTGTTATTAATACTCCTAATAGTATTGAGAATCATTAGGTTGCAATAATGTTTATGAGAGTTGCCTAAAACAGCACTGAAAAGTAGTTAAATTGAAAAGCATTGGAAAAATGATAAATTGACTACAAAGCAATTTAATTATTGACTGCAATTTACCCTCACTAACTTCAGCTAATACTAATTGGGTTTACAGGGGGCATATTGCTGATAACTGCAATTCTTAATGAAACAAAGAAGCATCATTTATTACCCCCCTTAAGCACTCATCTGCAACGTTGTAAAATCGGCGGGAAAGTGTGAGAGGTCACATGACTGTGCGACCGATCGGGTAGGGTGTTGCTTAGTTCTGGCTTGGACTAAAGTTCTGGTGGCACCATGGTATTTACTTATACTAATTCACAATGCCATCTGGTCAAGACTAGGCTTGCTAATCAGTATAATAAATTGGTGTTTTGCTGTTGAGAATAGCAAAAAAAAAACAAAAAAAAAAACACCCTCATTCCTAACAACTTTGCCCCTCCTTATCTACGCTAATAAACTTATAAGCGGAAAGGGGGGGGGTGAGGTTAAGGTTGGGTCAATCTTGGGGTCAAAATTGTGCACATGTGTGCGCAAGCAACTCTAGTATAGGGGTGACATATAAGAAAAACAACATCTAAGAAAAATAATTAAGTATACCTATACTGTGGGCCTGTTTTCTGGCCGTAACCAAGACTGGAAAGGGGAAAGGAAGGGGAGTTGATAGCTAGTAGAAATTGTCATGGAGAGATATGATGCAAAGTCTGTTTGAGGGGATAGTTGTCAGTGGCGTAGCCATGGCCCCCCTCCCTTAAACTCCACCCTAGCCAAGACCTTGCTCCCCCACCCATTTCAGATAACTGCATACCCAAGTTAGAAACATCAAACATTTTTACATTTATGTCACACAAATATCGAATCAAAATCTTAGCACCATTCTTTCCAGTGTCCACTTAAAATCATGCACTTAGGAGATGGAGACAAGAATAGTAAGTAAGTGAGTGAGTGAATGAGTGAGTGAGTGAGTGAGTGAGTGAGTGAGTGAGTGAGTGAGTGAGTGAGTGAGTGAGTAAGTAAGTAAGTAAGTAAGTAAGTAAGTAAGTAAGTAAGTAAGTAAGTAAGTAAGTAAGTAAGTAAGTAAGTAAGTAAGTAAGTAAGTAAGTAAGTAAGTAAGTAAGTCCTTAATTTTTTTTTATTTCAAGTCGGATAATATCATCAACAATTAAACAGAAGCCACAGCACTTGTGTCCGACAATAACAAATAAGAACAATGAGTATTTACAGATGAAAGATGAATGAAATAAAACTATATGGTACATAACAAGTGCCACATTGACACTCAGGTTGCCACTTAAGAACATAACTTTTAAAACCAGGAATCTTGTTCCATAGCATAGCACCTTGGTAACGCAGTGAATGAAAGCCATGTCTTAAAGAGTCTTAAACATTGGTTGTCTTAGCATATTGAGGGGAGGGGGGAGGGGCAGAGCAATGGAATGTCCATTCAACGGTCATTTTGGCGTGGGCGCCGGTCGCATGGTGCGGGCGCTGGGCGCTGCATGGGCGCCGTTACAAAACGCCCAGTGTACATACAGCTGGAATAGGAATAGGTCTTTAATTATATCTAGGCCTAATAATGTACAAAAACTACTCAGTAACATAGTTCTTGAATAAGCTCCCATCTTTTCTGGGTTTTTTTGTTAAATCTTACAGAGTAATTGATTATATGATCTCATAAAAATATCTAGTAAAATGTCTGGGGATCGAAGCATCAAGATGGGGGATAGACTTATAACATAAATGTGACAAGACAGTATTGTTATACAACTGTCACAACTTCACTTTTTCGGTAATAATGAGCAAATTTAAAATCGAGAATGTGGTATTTATTTTGTGTAAATTGCACTTATTATTATTATTTTTTTAAGAAACTAAGATGAAATAAACTTTCTATGCTTTGAAAATTAATGAATGTAATATAAGTTTCATAGCTCAGTGCATATTACCAATCAGGCCGAGGGACACTTCCTTTATGGATGGGAGTTTTTGCTCATGTAACGATGCATTGACCACAAGTGACCCAGGTTTATTGCTCCAATCATAAGAAAGGCATAATATCCTTTCCAACTGTTTAGAATGTCCATTTAATACATTTTACGGTCTTTGGTTTGTGAAAAATTGCCCATTAAGACGATGGCGATGTTTATCTGTTGATAAATGGCCAATAACGTAAGCAGAATGCCACCTTGTTCTCAAGGTTGATGACTGATACTCAGGATTTTTTTTTTTGTGGCATGTAAGTTAATTTTGAGAAATTATACAATGACTGATGATCCACAAAAGGTATTCGACCCTAGTATACTATATATATATATATATACACGTTTATTGACACTAGAGTAACTAGATTCAATCATGAATACATTATAACATGGATTTATTATAAGAGGACCCTGCACTATAGGGCACTGTCCATCAACTGGCTTTTCAACCCTTGGTCAATTAAGTAAATTCTAATTTTTAAGGGTGGGTGGGTGTAGTATGGTACGTTATATAACGTACCGTGTATTAGGGCTTTACGTCCTGTATTTCTGCACCTCATGAGCTAATTAGGACAGGCAGAGAAAACAGGCAGTTCAAAGTTTTAGGCAAACTATACTACTGAAATCATTTGCAGCTGTTACATAATTACATAGTTTTAATAATTGTACTAACTTGCAGTCATTTACATTGGCCACAATGCAATTGGTAAAACACCAGCCACCATCACTCCAGCATTTCCTGAGTGGCCAACATTTTACCAAAAATAAAAAAGGCTAAATGTTTGGCAATTTTGACAGAAAAAGCTTATCTTGTAGATAGATCTAGGTACACCTTGCTCATAAGAGTCAGACGCCTGCTCAATAGAAAGTTTTCATTATTTGTGTGTATTGTTTAGTTATGCACTTGTCAATTTGGGACATGTGCAAGTAATTTAGGTTTGGGATGGGGGGAGGAGGGGAGATTCTATCAAGGAGACCGGTGGGGGCAGCCCAGCGGCCAAGGCAAGAGCAGCCAAGTAGCCCATAGCTTGATAAGGCACTTAAAACTGAGGTAGAAGAAACTGGTAAAACTCGTTGAGCTGAAAAAAGATAAGATCAGATAAGATAAGGCCCCTTATAATTACACCAAAGCAATAGGTAACTTTTTTCTTATGTATCATAATTAAATTGTGGATAATTAGATATTATATATATGCATAAATTAAGAAGCTGTATTTTTGTTATTTCTTATATGATATATAATACATTTAGATAACTGATGGATCACCTCTAGGAATCACACTCCTGAAGGATCAATTTGATGAAGCTCCTGTTTGATTGATTGATGATTGATTGATTGCTCGATCTACTGACTGACTGATTGATATCAGTCAACATATATTACTGTAGTTCATACCAGCTTCATGGTGCGCAGAAAAGCAGCAGCATCAGTTGCACAACTATAATAATTCTTCAATTCAGTACATATATTTTTCAGGTCCGCAATAATAAGAATTTTTATTCCTTCGTACGAAAATCGTTTACAGAAGTGATCCAAATATATGGTGACAGGCAAAAATAGACTCACATGCAGTCTTGTCTCCATAATACAGACAATTGTTGGCTGCATGTGGCCAATAAAAATTATTGTTTTTCCGTTCCGTTAAGTACAGTTATCCCACTGGATTTATTTAGCGAAACGGAACAACATGGAGTGATATTCTCATTTAAATTCAACTTTGGGCCCAAGTGTCTCCAGGGAGATATAGCCCTGTCTGAAAGACATGTAATCAGCAATGCACTCTATCTATCTATCTATTTATCTTTCTATGTTTTAATTAGAATGGCTGAAATGTAAAAGTTATATCATATATGATTCACGTACGTACCAATTTGAAATCTCATAACAAAAACATTTTTGTGTTTATACGTGGTATTAGATATATATCTACATTAGTTGCAAACAGTAGTGCATAATGCAATGCACAGCCCTCACCCTCCCCATCCAACCCCATCCCCCCCTTTCTCAAGGGACTTCAACCCCCATGCCAATTAACCACAGTTGGTCCACTGATAGCCCTTGATAACAGACACAGTCCACGATTCATGTATCTTGACATTTTCTGAAGTGACCCCCCTTTTGGTTTCGTTCCGTTCCGTTTCGCAAAGTACAGTTAGCCTTCTGATGCAATGGACATGGGCAAGGTGAAGAAATTCCCATCAACCAGCAGTCTAGGTAACTGCAAGTCAGCCTACGAGCAGGAAGTAACAGACCCGGAGGAAGAGATGAGACTAAGACAAGGTGCGTCAGGTTGAGAGTGGACCTGTGGGAGTTGTCAATGTTGTCATTCGCCACTCGCAATATGGTAGTCAACTGTAAACATTCGAGGAGGGTCATTGTTGTGTCACACTAAGAAAACTAAGCAGTCTATAAAAGGTGGTTGCAACGTCTTCATGCTGGTCAGCAGGCGAGTCTTTTGACGAATTGCCACATCTGATTGGCTGAACGGCCATTAAATGAATTGTTTTTATTCCGTGCTTCGACCATTTTCAGAGTTGTTTACAAGTCATTATACAAAAAAAGACATCTTTTGAAGCTAGTGTGGAAATGGACGAAGCACGGATGCAATTTCAGGTGAAGTTTTTTTAGTATGTCATGTGAGATGGTTAGCAGACTCTGCTATGACAGGCAAGGCTTCATTGGCCCCTCCAAGTCGGACTTCATCTGCCACCTGCTGCTACAGCGAATCAGACATCTGCTATGACGAGCAACACCACATCTGGTACAACGGAGAAGAGCACATCTGATACGATGAGCACGAAGACATCTACCACCATGAATACAAATACGTCTGCTTCTACAACGGTGTGAAATGATCCGTTTGCACACATAACTCAGCACATTCGGGTCGATGGGATTTATCGCCGGGGAGAGGTTGTAGACCAGAAGGAGAAAGATGTTGCTGTGACCTATGACATGGGCTACTGTGAGACTGCTTTACATAATGCACAACGGTATGATGAATTTGTAAGGAATGCTTCCCATCAACATGAATTGATATCAGTTGAAGAGTGTCAGCCCAGGTTTTCAGTAGCTGCTGCTGCAAATTCTTCAATCCAGAATATGATGCCGGACTCCATGATGCCGTAACGAAGTTACTGGATATGAATTCAGACAGTCCAACAAGCACAGTCAGCCTATGGTGATGGTTCCCCAGCAGCAGTTTGAAGAGGTCAGTTTGATACATTGTCAACACCGTGCCACTTCCAGGAGCAAGGTTATGAAGCAGCCGACTTGTTCACAATAGTCCAAACTGTTATTGCGGTTTGTGAAAGCCTTGACCATCCAGTCCTGATGGAGTCTTACATTAAAGGTTGTCCTAGGAGAAAGTCCTATGTGGGAGGTCACAATCTCAGGCATTCAAACTTCGAAGGGAATCCCTCTGCACCATCCTCGGATAACAAGCACCCATTGAAAATGCATCAATCAGCTGGAGAGCCACAGCGGAGCCATCAAAGATCTGGTGTTACTTTTGCTGAACAGCCAGTTCCGAATTTGTTTGGTAACGAACCGTTATCTGATGTCCGGCAACATTTTAATCAACATACAGCCTCCACAAGCCAGTGAATAAAAGAAGATTATGGGCCTTGTCAAGACCAATATCTTCCATCCGGCAACCAAATTGGATATGACGATATTCGTCAAGTTTATGATTTTGCTCCATGTAGTTAGCTGCGTGACGACATGCAGGCACGAGACTGGTGAAGCTCGAACAATGGACACCGTGAGATACCAGAAGGGTTTCAAGAACTCCAGTTGGTCAGCGTACTCACCTTCCAGCCCGTAACTGAGAAGATGAGGAACATAAAGACGAGAAGTAAGATGCACGTAAAGAAGAAAGCTATTCAAGTGGATCTTCCAGTTCCCAGGATAAGAATGTCAGACGAAACCATAGGGACACAGGCAGTCAAGAAGCTCCCGCATCAGGACCCGCCCAGCTATGTCAGCTAAGTTACCTCATGAGGGAAACTTTGAATTCAAAGGTGGCACGGAGTGCCAGCCTTTGGTTGTAATGATTGTTGAAAGCCAACGTGACGAGGGGTCATATCAGGTTTTACATATAGGTCGGCGGCAAATTTGAAAACGTATGTTAAGTCAATGGCCACGAAACACTAGTGTCTGCGCCGCGATTCAGGCCAGAAAAATTACTCTTCAGATTTAGCTTTTCATCAGCAGGCAGTCGACGACTTGCTCCAGAGCTGTATTTTTTCTGGTAGGATTTCATCCAGTACAAGTGGGTGCAAATGACCTGGTAAAGATGCATCATTCACGCTGTGCCTCTCTGATGAACAAGATAGCGAACTCCAACAGAAATGACCGAACTGCGTTGTACAGCTTCGTGCATGTTCAGGCCTGAGGCCCCAGGCGGGGAATTCTTGCAGTGTCTTAGCTTTGATTGGTCGTTCAATTGTGTAAACCCACCAGGGGCCTCTTTCCTTATTTTAATGTATTCACGCATGTCCAGTGACACGTCTACTCGGCTATGTAGGTCAATGCTAGAACAGATTCTAATGTCCATGAAAATTGCCACATAACACAGCAATTTTTTCAGTTTCAAGAGGGTGTTGATACCGTTTTTGTTCTGAAAGGTATTCTATGACGTTCTGCCTTTTGTTTAATGTATATTTAGTGAAAATTAATCAACCAAATGGTAGGGACGTCGAACATATATACAACCCTCCTCCAGCCGCCTTTGTTGCACATCTTATGTGCTCTAGTTTAATTTTGACACCTTTGCCGAGATCAATCAGTGGGACAAGGCTACAAAACTATGTCCCACAACCCTTAAACTTTAGTAGAATAAATTTATACAGAATCTAATCTAAGAATGCCTGCTTGAAACGATGTCCAAAGTCATCAGCATTTAATTTACAAATAATAGTTCTTTACAAAATAATAGTGGTTCCCACCATACAAGGTCCATGTTTCCCCATTGATGAATTAGGACAAATTCTCAATTGTATGAACATCATTATCAGGCATTATAAACTACATTTAGGCATGCTACTCAGTACTCATAGAAAGTTGTGCATATATTGAAAACATAATATAATTTTAAATGATATAGTCGTTTTTAGTCATAAAAAAAGCTCTGAAATCATGACATGACTGACTTCCTACCTCAGGAGTAGGATATATAGTTGATAGCACCACCAAAAATAACCGCAAAATTCTGCAAATACCCTTATTTTAGGCAGCAAGTTCCTTGTATTGTTCAGTACTACTGGTCTGAAGCTAATTAGCAGCTTATTTTACTAGCAGGCAGAGGTCGATGTAATTATGAGATGGTGAGGCTTGAAGTCGAAAAGAGTTTTTGCATTTATCCTACAGTTGGGGTCATTCATTTGGCCTGGCATAACCTGGGTACAAGGCACTACCAATTCAACTTGTTATGCAACCGACATTCGGCTGTCATTTTTCCCATGTAAACTTACATTGAATTAACTGTCTCACCCTGCCCCACTCATGCTTTGTCTCACTCTTCCCTATGCTGTTTTCAATATAAAGGTGTGATCTTCTGACTCAAGTTCTGAGGTCCAAATGACTACAGCACTGTTTATTAATGTGGAATTAAAGACCAATATCCAAGGATTTGTATAGGCTACTATTTGATTCAGAATAGCATTTATTAACCCACACAATCATTAGTGATGCGGACCCGACCGGGTGGGGGTGGTCCAAGTCCGATCGAGGAAAAAGGGATACGGTACTCAGCGTGGACCGGTCCAAAGCAGTCCGGTCCGCATCACTAGTATACAGTTAGTTATTTGTTACTAAGAGGTGTTGTTATAGCCTAAAAAATTAGGCAGAATTTTTTTTTTTACATTTCTGTCAAAAATATATTCCTCCATGCTTTTTATCAGAAAATACAGTCAAAAATCAGGTATATTTATAAATATAGGAAAAATGTATATTGCATAGATTTAAGATTAACATGACAATGATGATGACATAACTTGTTCATTAAAGTGACTTAAGTGGATTTAGATCAAATCACTTACAAATATCACAAATATCAAGTTGTCAACTGATTTCACATTGTATGAATCTACAAATATATCAATTGCTTAGCATATGAAAGTACATTATGATTATAAAAAGTCCCAATGGTTATGTGGTATATTTTGATATTCCCCACATGTGGACAGATTGGCCAGGATTCACGAGTGGCGTAATGCCACGAGTGAATTCTGAAGCCAAACTATCCACAAGTGAGGGAATATCAAAATAAACCACATAACCTCTTGGGTCATATTTATACCCCACAATATTATCACTTTTGCAAAAAAGGTGTTGTTGTCGTTCAATAGCGGCATCAGCCAATCAGAATCCTCCCAGGCCAACAGCACAGCGTCACTACGTCCTCGATTCAAACTGATTATTTGCCCATACGGGACACAAACAACATGTTCTTTCCTTGCCAACTATGTTTTTTGCTGTTTTAATCATATTTAAGGTACTTTGCGCTATACAAGAACTGATTCTCACTCAAATTTTGTGAAAACATGATCACTTCAACAAGCCAATCATAGATGTTTACATATGACGTCACTGCATAGTAATACATGTACATTGTAAACAATAGTAAAAAATTAATCCCAACACTCACTTATTTTAACAAGAAATAACTTTGTCTTATTAACAGCAAAACAAACACTTCGATTTGGTGTAAAATTAAACAGGGGCTTTTTTATTTTGTTTTCAACAAAAGACAGGTGAACAATCAGCTGTAGGCTGAGAGTTCTTGAAGTTGACATAATGTAAAATGCCCTTTGAATAATATGCAAAGTGAAATGTAATAATTGACATTGTGGCAGCATGTAAATAGCCAAAGCTGAGCAAGCTCAGCTGCTGCCATAAAAACAAAAGAGAAAAGAATAATGCTATTATTGACAATATAAGCCAATATGAAAAGTTCTAATAAACAAAAATTCGCACTGGCTGTTATAGTTGAGTACAAAGTATCTGACCAAAAAACTACTGGGTTGTCCTGGTATAATAACTAGTACATAAAGTAAGCTAGTAGTATGGAGACTAGTACAAAGTAAGCTAATAGTATAAAGACTAGTACAAATTACGCTAGTAGTACAATGACTGATACTAAGAGTACGTTACATGGTACATAAAGAGTATCGAACATGCATAACAGTGGGTGAAATATTGTTGAAAAATAAACAATGACAAACAAATTGAACCAAACAACTACTGTGTTGTTCTGGTGCTTCACAGATGTAAAACAGACCTAAGACTAAACCAGTCAGGTTGCATTCACATAGCAAGAAATCTCAGTGACCAAGCAACTACTTGGTTTGGAGGCACATGACACTGATCCCAACAACTACTAAGTTGTCCGGGGCTGTCATGTAGTTTACAATGATCACAGCAAAGTATTGTGTTGGCCGCTATAATGAGATCAGTTGGTTCGTTGAAGATTGGTGGCAGTAGCAGAAAATGAGCTATGAGATAGTTCCCAACAACTACTGGTTGTCCGGGATGTCATACAGTGGCTGAGCCAAGATGTATTGAGGCCGTATGTATTTTAAATGGGCATTGGATTTCCAACGACCAATTCTTTGGATGGTGTCATGCGGAATGTTCTGTTCTGCCATATCTGTGGTGTGTCAAATACGGAAAGAGTGAATGTATTAATTACCCGTGGCAATGTTCAGATATCGCAAACATGCATGTTGTGTATTTATGAAAGCAGTGGGGTGTACTGGGCTTCCTTTGTGCTAGAACAGTGGACCTGGCTGATTGGGTCGTAGTCTCCGATATGCCTGCAGTGCTTGCACTGGACAATAAGGAGTGCCCATAATCTCAATATGGATGGTGGGTGTCTCGCTGAGTATAGTGTTTTAAACTGGAGAATGTGATGGGGAAAGAGTGCTCATGCATGGTAATACAGTCCATGTTTAGTATGTGTTGGGGTGTGTCAGTCAGTTTGACTTCACTGGCTCTTAGGCAAGCATAATACATGATGCTTTACATAGATTTGTGTAATTCTGCCTCATATGTGGTAGCAGGTAGTTTCACAGTGGGATAACTGGCCATTGGGTCTTTGAATCCATTCATTTTGTGGTAATGGGAAATTGAAGACAGGTGTGTTAATATTGTAGAATGTCTATAATTCAGGGAATGCAGGTAGGCCACATACAGGTGGATTTGATCAGTTGTGTATGGCAGAGTTGCTCTTTGTTGGAGGTATTTTCTATGAAAGCTTTGCACCTCTGGAAGTTGGTCGTATACATCTTCCTTGTGGATGGAGCAAGAGCATTTTCCATTAGCTGGTCTGCTACAGCCTGCAGCTGCCTGGTAGAAGTTTGTCCGTAATGGGTGCAGGACGTTGGTCCATTGACTGCTCCTGCAACATTCAAGAAGTATGTATAGAACGTGACAGAGCATCTGGCAAAACATTCATTTTACCACTGATATGTTTCACAGAGATACGTATATTAAATTGTAGACCGTGTAGGAATAAATGTCGTAGTAGGGTGAGCATTTGTGGGGGCTTAGTTGTCTTTTGAGATAGGACTTCAACTACTGCCTGGTTAACACTGTGGATAATGAGGTGAGTGTTTGACATTTTATTGCAAACAGCTGCAGTGCTAGTGGTTCAGAAAACAACTCTAGGACACAAATACTGTAATAAGTCCACATTTTAGGGAATTTGCTCATGAAATAATGACTTTTGTAGGTTCCACCAAAACCCTTTGGACAACTGTCAGTGTGAAGGTTGATCTCGGTGGCCAGCATTGGTGTGGGTTTGATGAAGATAACTTGTACCATTGAAATCACTTAAGAATGTTTTCCACATTAGGATGTCGTCCTTAATGTTTTTGGTGAGATGTATGTGGTAGTATGGTTTAGTCACTTCGATGGGGCTGTTGATCAGTCATCGAAGAAAGGTGCGGCCGGGACGCACAACAGATGTTGTGCATGGTAGGGAGCCTATAACTTGTTGCATCTCGTGCAGTGTGCATGTTTTACGGTCCAAAAAGGATGAAATCTCTTTATATTTGAAGACTTTATCCGAAGGTAATGATGCTAAGAATGTAACTGTATCCAATTGGATACCTAGGAATGACAAAGATTGTGTGAGGCCTTCTGTCTTTGAATGATTTATAGGAATGCCAAGCTGGTAGCGAATATCTTGAAATACCATCATACTGTTGTTGCACTCTTCTGGATTGCGACTTAGGAAGAGAAAATCATCAAGGTAATGAATGACATCTTGCAGACCAAACTTGTCCTGTAAGATCCATTGCAGAGCTGTAGCAATGCGCTCAAAGATAAAAAAAACAACTGGAAGCAAAGCCTTGCGGTAATGTTGTGTAATGATAGTATCGGCCCTTCCAATGGAATCCTAGAAGTTGGTAATCATGAGGATGTATTGGTACCTGTGTAAATGCCGAAGCGATATCTGATTTTGCGATATGTGCACCTTTTCCTATTCGCTGGATGATGTTGATGGCATCTTGAATAGATGAGTATTTAACATGCCTGAACTTATCAGGGATGGCATTGTTAACTGATGTGTCATCATACGGGTAGCTCAAGTCATGTAGTAGTCCCCAGCCTTGGTTGTCATTCTTTGGACGGAGAGATAATGGAGATATGAACATATCTTGATAAGGTGGATGTTGGTAAGGTCCTGCTATGTGGTTGTTCTGCAACTCTTGGGCTATTTGTTGATCAACAGCTTCTGGATGACAATTAGCAATTGAAGCATTATTGGTTGCCTTGTTTGATGTGAATACATTTTCTGCATAGATTGTGAAACCATTTCTAAAACCTTGCACTATTTAGCTGGTTAATCCAGCATCATAACCTAGCAGGTATTGTTCAAGTGTATCGGCCCGTATTGGGGTTGGCATCCTTGGGTTTAGCCTTTGCGATGGTTTGCTGTTTAGTTTTATTGTTGTTGTTATTGTTGTAGTTGTTGGCTGGCTTGCGGTCATTGTATTGGGGTCTGTCGTTGCAGCGATATACTGACTGGGTGCCTGTCATCACATTTGGGACATTGGTGCTTGTTGGGGCACTTGAAGGCTTTGCAGAATGTGTTTTTTGTGTGGTAGGCGATACAGAACCCTGTGGGCACTGATACGGCAAGGGCTTTGTCGGGGCCTTGTTGTTGTTGGTCTGAAAGGGCGTTGTTGCCTGAAATAGTTAGCCTTGACAATGGGTGGTGGGTCTCCATTCTGAATTGATCGTCGTAGTGCAGGAAGTTTGCTCCTCTGCGTGCAATTTTCTTGACATCCCGCATGTATGTACACATGGATGCACATACCTAATGTCTCTCTGTGTACACAGCCATATAAACTAAAAAGGCATCTTTCCACTGTTGGAGGTTGAGGGTGGATGGCTTTGGTTTTGTCAGCCGAAGACCTAGGTTCTGTGCTTCTTGGCACAGGGCTAAGGTTATGGTCTTTGATACTGTGTACACTGTTGAGGCAGTAGGTGTGATAGTTGGATGTATTCATCCCGCCATATCTTTTCCTTTAGTTGAGTCGTGACGTGGGCAGATATTCCTATGCCAGCTGTGATAACTGGCCGGGGTGTGGGCAGGAAACGTAATATATCGGCATCATTGTTACCTGTAATATTCTCCGAGGATGTGGTCAGTGGGATGCTGGAGGTTGTCTGGCTGGCTTGTAGCTGGAGGGTTGCTGCCGGTGGTACAGCCGTGGCTCGTGGTGGCTGCAGCATCTGAAGTGTCTGTTGTATGAGCATCATCGTTTGCCGCATGTCATCCATATTTTTATGGCCTGAAAGTTAGGCTACATTGTTTGGATGGATACCTGCGTGGATCAGAGTGGAGCACATGGTTTTTCTCACGCTGTGATTTGTTAATTTACCCACCAGCTGAGCTTTTTGGGCCATTCGTTTTATCATGGTTGACAATTTATTGACTTTTTGTTGTGATTTACTTTTAGAAAGAAGGGAGATTCTGGGGACATCATACTTACTAGACGTTTCTCGGCAAAAAACTTAAATGCTTTGACCGGGCATTTATCTTCATTCGATGCGAAGATTTTGGGCGAAAACTGACGTTGGTGAGTACTTGTGCCATTACGTGTCTTAGTAGCTTGCTCTGTTAAACTTAGGTGTTTATCATTCCCATTTTCGATAAATCTAATGTCACCCCAGAGAAGCTGTTTTGCCTTCTGACATCCCCTAAACCCAAACCCTTTAGTTGTGCTGTACCAAACAAAATTCTGCAGCTGTTCTCCATTTTCAAATCCGAAATTGCCTGTCATCCATAGTTCATTTTCTTCATCTGGACCCAGAGCTGAAGCAGTGTTAAACTTGTTGCCTTTTCCTTCCTTCTTTAATTCTTTCTTCTTGCTTGAGAGCACTTGGCGAGACAATTTAAATTTGGGTTCTTTCCCAATATCGTAGCTGTAGCCCAGTTGTTCAAGTTTTCTCTTCACACATCCCTAGTAGGTTATGATAGAAAATATCTCATAATCTTGGCCATCTTTCTTTTTCAAGCTCATAATCCAAGAGCCCAGCTGGGCATCTAGGGCCTCTGGTTGTAATTTTTCAGGTGGGATTACAGAGGGTCTGTGATTTTTCACAAATTCACGGAAATTTTGCCAAATTTGTTTAGTGTTTTTTTCTGTGGATTTTGTCCGCTTGTCCTTCATATAAGCCAGCAATTCTTCAACATAATTTACACATATGTTATTCTTATTGTTTGCCACAACAACATTTGGTCACAAAATATAGACTATTTTCAGATTTAATGGAAGCCAATATGGGCATAAATTTGGGTCCGCTATACTGCACTAAACCCAATTGTTGTTCTAGATAAAATATCATGAAACCAAATTACAGCTATACTAACCAATTTCAAGATTGAATCCCAAATCAAAATTTGCCACCATCATAAATCAGCTGATTGTTGTTGACAGTGAATAAATAGTTCCGGATTCTAAATTATGTAAATTAGCTCCAGTCTGGACTGGCCTCATTCTGGTTTGTGAAGAGGCATGTGGTATAGATTTCTCTTCCCATATAAGGTAAACCATGTAGTATACACATGTATACCACATAGGCTATACCACATGGCTTTTCTATGTGGTATACAACTGATTATGGGGTATTATAGTATACCGCATGATTGAATCTGTGTAAATGAGTAGCATTGAGTAGAGTGTACAAGTGAATAAGTTTAAGAACCTCACTACTAAACATAAAAATTGCAAATCGGCGATCACATCAATATAAATACATAAGTGGGAGGTGACTATTAGATGATTTCATGATCTCCAAATTAGTCCTTGGGGTACAGCCATTTATTTGTGAATAAAGTGCCCAGGTCTTATGTGTTTTTTCTGTTGTAGGACACCTTAAGGCATATGGAAACCGTCATCTTAAGACGCTTACGGGGGGGGGGGGACTTTGAATTGCATGCGGTTTTTTGCGAAAAATTTTGGGGCACTGTGACTTTAGATTTAGCCCTACAGCCTTGTTATTTCACACAAAGCATGGTATAATGGGAAAACGCCATCAGACGTTATATGACTCTACTGCTGGTAGAACTGAGCTTTCCAAGCAGAGTATCTCTGGGAGAAGGAAAATATTCCTTCAACTTCGCGCAATTCTGGGACAATCAGGGCATCTGAAAACATACTTCTGTATGACTTATAGTTCTCTTATGGATATATAAATTCATCAAAATGTATAAGCTTTTATTTGAGTGGTTGACAAACTTCATATCTTTAAGAGCCTTGATGCTGCATTGATATTTTTGCTAGCCCTACCCCTAATTGTCGTAAATAGCAAAGATTTGTGAATTTGTGCAAACATGCCATGTGAGATTCAAAGCAGTGACCTAAACACTTCATTTCGAGGTATAACCCTCTTTTCTTTGCAGATGAATTTTTCAATAGCTAGAATTATTATGTTTCAGTTCCAGTTTTGAGCAACAGGAGCAATTATTCTGTCGAAAATTATAAAGTTTAACATTTTTTTGCGTCATGTATATCAATGTATCTTTGGCATAAGGAATATGCTTGGCCAAATTAAATTCCCAACTTGTTGCTTCAACTATAAAACAAGACCAGCATTTTGCTTCTTACATGTTCAAGTGTTACTTCAGTGGTTAATTGGTAACTGATGGGGTTAGCGGTGGTCATTCACTATAGAAACTGACCAACATTTTGCCTTTGATATGTCATACAGTTGGGACTTGAAAAGCATAATAATGATAAACTAAAAGATGATAATAAAAAAATTATACTTTTAGAAATTTTATTTTCAATAGAACATACAAAATATAGCACACATAAGTACACTGTAAACATAACAAGCAATACTTATATATTAATAACAAATAAGTTCTATAGCTTATTTTTGCTGAAAAAAGTTGATAATTACACTTTGTTTATGAGATGGTTGATATTGATCCAATTTGCTTTCCAAATCCATGACATTGCCTAAAATATTTGACCGGTTATTTTTAATAGCGAAGTCTTTGATGCACTGCACACTTTTCATTACATCTGAGAAAGAAGGAGTTGTATCATTAACACATCCATTGTCATTTGCTTCTGAGTCATTGTATTCAATGACCAAGTCTTTCTCCCAGCCCTCAGCAAGATTATCAGTTGAAGGGGCTTCATCATCAACAGCAAGGTATTCCTTAGCATTCATTGGATCAGGGAGTTGCAGACGTTTTGCAGTGTTGTCCAGAAGCCTTGCCAGGGCAATGTCATCAACATCATCAAAGTCACTGTCATCAGAAGGTGAAGCAGAGTCATCTGCTATCAGATGCAGGAGAGGCACTCTCTTAAATTCTTCTAATAAATGTGTGTAGCAGTTTCTTTCTGTAGTTCACTTTCATGCATGCAATGATGCCTTGATCCAAAGGCTGCAACACTGATATTGTATGGACTGGCAAGAAGATCTACTTGGTGTGAGATAATTTCAGATGTGGGTAATTGGGTGCATTGTCTGGTAGGAGTGCAACTTCGCGATTTTCTGCAGCCATTTTTCTATTAAATCTTGTTACCCACTCAGTGAATAATTCACCAGTCATCCAAGCCTTGTTGTTCATTTTAAGACTCTTACTAGAAATAAGCTTGGATTTCCTGCAATTCTTATATTAAAATTAATAAGTAAAATGTACATAGCTTGTGCCACCCTTAAATCTTGGCCAATCAATCTGAAATTGTTCTGATTATCATTCTTGCGGAAAAGGAAAATTTGTGCAAAAGTGCATCGAGAAGGGGAAACTGAAGGTCTCAATCGAACTGATTACCTGAAACCCCCTCCAATCAGTCTGCAAGAATACTATGAATATACACAGGTAGATATTTTTCTAATACCGTTAGAGGGAGATCCATCCGATACGTGGCTTGTGCTGCCACCTGTAATGTATGTCTTCACATAAATGCTCCTGTCGCTTTCTGCTTGCATATCCTCCTACATTTTATTTACATAGGTTCCTTCAATTGTTGTTTTTAACTTTAATTATACTTTCAATGAATAGTGAATTTACAGCTATTGTATTTCGGATCATTTTAAATTGTACCATTTCAACATTATTCCTTGATTTGTTGAAAAAAAATAAACAATACTGTCATTACAAAATTCATTTTTATTTTACGTAAAACGTAAAAAATATGCAAACAAAACGTCTTTGGCAACTAATATCTCAAAGTAGGGAATCCCAGTTACACGAAGATTTCCTTCACATCGCCTTTGGTATCTTGACAAAATCTGGTATAGTGTCTTTTGTTTTTTAATTACAGACTAGGGCTGAATTTTTATTCAGAAAATTTGGCCAATTTGAGAGATAAAATGGTAATATAACAAACAAAATAGCTAGTAATCAACATGTTGATGGTCATGTTTGTTACATAAATGACACCAAAACATACACATTACCATCAATAAATCCAATTTGTAAATTTTGTGGATTTACCGTTGTTTTTGTGGGACTTATGGAAATCATAGTTTCAATGTTATCTTAACATTCTGAAGAAAAGGCAAGCAGTACAATTTTGAATAAAAATATTCACTATACACATGTAGTCCAGATAAATACATGAAGTTATAACTGAACACACACTTATGCATTAAGCCTACCCCATCCTAGCTTAACCATCCGGTGATTGGTGAAAGTCAACATTGTACAAAAAAGTCACCAACAGTTCACAAAGATGAACATGATAACAACCTGCAGGAAACATGGATTCAAATAAACGATTAAGTCTATTGTTAGTGGATGTGTAACATATTACAACTGTATTCCATAATCACAAACACTATTTAATGATATGGTCAGTACTAGAGGATTGTTACTAGTTAGCAGAATTCACTATGGCAAGTAGTTTTAGATTTTTATACAACTGGAAACAGGTGACCTGTCCGTTGTTGGTTTAATATAGGATATCATAGTAAATGTTTTATATTATTGCCTTTAATGAATGTGTTACTTTAATGCCTACAACATATTTGAGCAGTCCACGGTAAATGTAATACTATACATATACAAACAATCAGTTTTCATACTGAACTCTAAGCTAATTGTGACATGAGACTGAATTCAGGCCAGTTACAAAATAGCCACGTCTTAGAAATGCATGACTGCCAAATACAGAAGCTAAACCCTTATTGACTATTGTTAATTATGTAATTGTCACGTAAATGGTTATTCTATTGATGTGCTGTCCTGTTGTCAGCCAGTGTTGGATGTGGGTCCATCGTCAATTTTGCTGTAGTATTCTGTGTCCATAATGCAGATGTACTCCTTGACATCTGATGGGATTTCTAAGAATTCCACCAAGTAAAGCACATTCCATGAAAGAGTCTGTCGGATAATCTTGCGACACAAGTCCTTGAGTTGTCGCGGCCGGAAGCGCAGTCGTTTGACCCACCGAAACATTAAGCGGTCAGTGTCATCATTACGAACACTGAGGGTGTACAAGTCCTCAGCATCTGGTTCTACTCCGGCTGAGTACAGAAGCTTGATCAAACTGTATTCTCGAAGGTTGAGCAGATTGAGAGCAAAATTGCGAACTTTTGATTTTGGTATTTCCTGAAAGCCAAATGCTTGTATCAAAACCTCACAGAGAACCATCTGTTCGAATGTGATTCCTTGTGGATGAGGAAAGACAGTCACAAATTTTGGCCAAACCATACTCAGGTCAGCACCGCTTTGAACTAGGCTCATTGCACATTTTGTGGCGTTTTCAGCAAAAATCCCATTTGGATCATATTTAGAAAAACTTCTGTATAAATTAGAGAAATATTTGCTATAGTAGAGTTCCTTGTCATAGTCAACTATCATCATTGTGGCATTATAGAGTGGAGTGAAGCCTTTCCTGTCCACGCAATCCACATTTGCTCCTGCTGCCAGCAACATGTCCACACAATCAGTGTGTCCTTTGGCTGTTGCAGCTACCAATGATGGCACCTCCTCTTCCCTTTCTGAATTTACCCCACAACCCTTCTCAATTAATGCTTGGAGGACTTCACAACTTCCCTGGGCAGCAGCTACACATAAGAGGCTTTCATGGGTCCTGCTGGGAGCACACGGGTCGGCGCCATATTCTAAGAGGGCCTGCACCATCCCTACATCCATGTTGGCAACAGCTAAGGACAACACACTATTTCCTTTTACATCAGCTACATTTGGTTCTGCTCCTTGATCTAATAAAAGTTCAGCACAGTCTTTGTGTCCATTGAGGACTGCATAAACCAGAGGTGTTGGAGACTGTCGATTCTCATTTGGGTTGGCTCCGGCTAAGAGCAGTTTTTCCAATACCGGTCTGTAGCCCTTTTCACAGGCTATGTGCAGAGGGGTCATGTTACTCCCATCATATCTATTTGGATCTGCTCTTCCTCGTAATAATATCTCCACTGTCTCTTCGTCATTCAAATGAGCAGCAATGTGTAGAGGGCCCTTTCCATTCCTGTCCAACCGATTGCAGTCAGCACCACCTCGAAGCAATGTCTGAACCACTGCCTCGTGGCCCTCGCGTGCTGCCAAGGTCAGCGGAAGTTCCCCGGTTGATTCAAAGCATCTGTTGCGGTTGGCCAGGTTGGTCAGGGCCTTCACCTCTCGCACCTCATAGAGCTTGATGGCCCGGCGGTAGCGCTTCTCGTGGGCTGTCAGGAAATGGCTGGAGGCGCAACCGCCCATGTCTGCAACAAAACAAACACAATGTTTATCACTGATCAAATGTTCAAGAAGTGCCATTTTTCGTCTTTCAGTACTATCAGTTGCCTTTATTTTTTAATTATGTCACATCACTTTTTATAAATTATTATCCCAGTAATATTTACGAAGAATTCCAATTGAAATTTTGCGCGGAGTCTGCTATTTTAATGCTGAACATTTTTTTTACCTGCAACAACGCACCACTGAACTAGTAAAGGAGGTTTCTACTTGTATATTTTTATCCCCGTAATAATTACATGGAACTTTTCTGATGTAAAGAACTGAACATGAAAAAAACCGAGTTTGACAAATCATTTGTTTTGTTGTTTGTTTATGTAGTTGTCATGTTTGATTGTTTATAGTTATCCTTGCATATATGTTATAATTCTTTGGTACTCTTTGAATAGTTTTTCATGGAATATATAACGGCAAAACAGGGGTTAAAATTGGACAAGCATACAAGGCCTGGCCCTGTATCCCTCCTGGCACTGCAGTCATAATTTGCCAATTAATAGACAGACATGCCCTATTTTCCTGTTTCAATCTGCCCTATAAGCTTATCTCGTAATAATTATTGGTAAAGATATGCCTATTACTACAGATATTGGGAGGCATTTGACAACTGTAATTGTGCTTATATGGGTTAAAATTTCAGAACTGCAAAACTTGCTGTTGTAAAGTCAAGATTTCAAAGTTGGCCTTTGGAGATGTTTGCCATGGTAATTCAGTGGGTTCTGAGGTGTAGTTTCCATAGTTTCTTTTGTCCCCATATGATTAGGTATTGCTGCAGCTGTAATGGCACATATTTTGGGTCCTAATAATTTAAAGCGTCATTAGTGTCACATGAACAGATATGCCCCCCTTATTTATTTCTGAAATGAATTTGCAAACCAATACCATTGAATTTGTAAACAAGTATGTCACTTTTTATTTCGCAGTTACTGTGATTCTCATTGAAGTTCTAAATATTTGTAAGCAAGTGTTTAATGTATTAAAAAATGTATTAATCAAAAAATGGCTACTTTGCCTTTGCACTGAAGATTCAATTTTTATCTCAATAAACATTTTATTTTCTTAGGTGGACAAGTCCATGTTTGTTCTTTGTCATACCATTAAGTTTGATGGCTGCATTAGTGTGTATTACTAAATTCATGGGAAGAATAAAGGATTGATCCCAATGACATCAATGTGACACTAATGACAACTCGTGACACAAATGACAGAAAAAGAAATCTCAACTCATTAAAAACATGATTTATTAAGTCAACCAAAGACAATTTGTTCAAATTCAACTTTTAAACATTCTGTAATTCATTTATAGTTAGCATCAACACTTAACCAACATGTCATAATGCGGTCTGCAAAACCCTAATTAAAAGTCGCTTAGCTATCAGTACTTCACAAATTCTGGATTAGAAACCTCAACTCATAGAAATTTAAATCAATAGCCAACATAATTACTTTTGCAATTTTCAAGTCAAGTCAGGATCAACAGAAACAATGGGAAAGGTCAGTGTAAGTAACATCCAAAAGTTCTCATTTTGTTATTTTAAGCACATCTTTGGAGTCATCAATGACCTCTTTGGGAAAATCATAGAATTTTCTTCTGGCATCAGCTAAGCTTGGGGGATGCACCCTGACCATGTTCTCATATGGTTCAAAAGAAATGTCCTCTTTGTCAGTCCACATGTAATGGTCCTTGTACTTTTTCATATAGGATATTTCTCCCTGTCCACCTTCATCATCAGTCATGAGGACCTTACCAAAATACAGCCTGCGTTTGTTTTTGCTTGTTTCGAGTGCCACTGCCACAAAGTCCCCAGTCTTGAATGCTCTGTCATTGTCACCTCTATCACAAGCATCATCATCAGCAACAGACTGCAAAAAGTCACCATATTCAACTGTTGGAATGGCTGCATCAGCCGATTCACTAGACTCTGTGGCATCATCCTCAAAGCCTTCTATGGCTGTCGGATTGAAACAGTCATATGGCTCATCACAGAAGCAACTCAGCGTCTTGTGTACCAAGGATTCCTTGTGGCTTATGACTTGATGAATTTTCATCGTTCCCTTTACTGGCTTCAGCTGCTGCTTCAATTCAGTATCCACTTTTGCCATGTCTTCATCATTGATAAGGTATAGGGAGACATTGATTTCATTTTGAAGAGCTTGGACTAAAGCCTCAGCATCCAATATGTCTGCGCCACAACCAACAATGCGATCAGCAGTTCTTTTTACAAGACCACCAACCCCGTCTGCTGCAGACTTTCCATGGCCACTTTCAGTGAAGTTCCATGTGGCCTTTGTGAAGTTATAACGATGAATCAACTTATGGAAGAGGTAGAAATTTTTGGCACAACGATATTGAGTGGCTGGAGAGTCACTGATGATATGAATTGTGGAGAAGTCCCCACCCAAATTCTCAAGAATTGGGTGCAAGTGGGCCCAAATGGCACCTGGATCATGCCGAGTATTGTTGGAAATTGTGCAGAAAGACTTTGACTCATTCTTTGTGTAAATCACGCCAGTGTGTAATGCCAGCTGGCTCCTACTGGCCCCAAAATGGACACTTTGAATTTCTTGATTGTATTTACAACAGTAGTTTTCACTAAAATCAATGTGGAGTGCACATTCATTTTCACTAAGTTGTTCCTTCATTTGCTTTGTCGATTTGTACTGCTGCTCAATATTGAATTTGTGAACTTTGTAGGATTTTAATTCGTTTTGAAAAAACTCTTTCAGGGACTTCAGTGTGCCATTTTCTTTCTCTTTAACAGTTATCTGCACAATAAATTCTTTGATGTTTCCATTTGCTTCTCTTCTCTGTCTAGTTTCTTTCTTGGCAACCCAGGTGTACCAGGATACTTCTTTGTTGTCATCAATATCTGCTTTTTCATAACTAGGGGCCTTGTTTTTACAAAACTCACACATGCCATATGCACAATTGTAAGAAAATGAACAAGTTGTTTCATCAATTAATGATGCAAGATCCTTCGAAGCAATTGCTCCAGCTTGGTGGAGTGCCTCTGCCTTGTGCTGAATGTTAGCACATTTACGGCAAGCACAAGTTTCCCTGGCTTTTACTGGTACCACCCAGAATGGTTTCAGCTTATTGAAGGCAGTGTAAGATATTTTGATTCCAGGAAATTCCTGGCAAAATTTTTTGTGCAGATTTTTCACTGTATCGTTTAGATATCGTTTTTGCATCTTTATTTTCTGTCTGGTTACTGTGTCTTTCTTGCCTGGGGCTGGTCTGCTGTTGATGTCCTGCAAGAAGAACTTCTTGACTGCTTGAGATGTTGTTTTGCATGAAAATCTGTCAAACTTCTTCTTGTCATATTTTAAAGACTTAGTTGTGGCTTTCCTTCGATTTTGACTGGTAGTTACTATTCCCAGCTCTTTCTTAGCCTTTGACAATAACTTGTACCTCTTCAGAACTTTTCCTGCTAAGACTTTGTTCAGTATTTGCTTCTCTTGTGCTTTTCCTTTTTTGCAATACTCTTCAGATGTTTCTTGAAGTTCTTTGACCAGAGCATTATGGAACACTAGAGTCTTCCGTAGGGATCTTGGAGAGCTCTCCATTTGATTTTTGGCTTTTCGTTGTGGTGTCGCCATTGACTTATTTTCCAGCTGTTTTTTCAACCTCTGATTCTGCTTATGTGATGATTTCAGTTTGATCTTCAGTTTGTTCATTTCTTCCTCTATCATCTTTAGTTTTCTTTCTGTCTTTTTAATTTTCCTTTGAGTCCTTTTTTTCTTAGCTGACTCCGAAATACTTCCTTTGCTGGGACCAGGTTGTGGAGCAGCATCTTCAACATTTTCAGGAGGACCGAGTTGAAGTGCTTCATTTTCCACGCTGTCTGTAGGACTTGACGGTGGGGTAAAGTTGACACAGTCATTTTCTTTTCGCAGACGATCTCTTCTATGATTTTGATTTCTCCTCCAATTGCGCCGAGTCTTGCGTTGTTCTCTCTCATTTTGTTGGTTGATTAGCTTTCTGGTCTTCATATAATATTCATGTTTCTTTTGTTTATAATACCTCCCATATTCCTCAGGGTTTTGTTTAATTTTCTCTCGGTACTTTCTGGCCCTTTCAGCTGCTGACATCGGCATTTTCCTGGCATGAAGTTACCCTGAAAACATCAAAGCAGAAAGATAAGCATTCAAGTCAGGAGGGGCAAAATAATAAGTGTTAAATCTGACATACATCTCTCGGTATCTCATGATTACAGGAATGCCTGTCATTAGCATCACACCTATTTGTCATTTGTGTCACATACTGTGGTAACAGCTCAAAATCCAAACAAAATCAACAGTACACCATTGGTATCACTTTGATTACCTAATATATAATAAGAATCGTAAATAATTACAAATAATAACATGTTATTGCAACTCAGAATTTATCAAATTGACAATTTCGTCATTCGAGTAACAAAACATGTCACAAGTGTCACGTTCCCTAATGACTTGTGTTCCTAATGACAAAATAGCAATTACAGAGACATCTGGTGTTTAACAAAAAGCAAACGGCTGCCATTTTAATTTTTTTAGGAAGGTATTTCACCAGGCTAAATATCAGGCATGCCATGTAGTTGACACAAACATTTGCAAAACTATAATCTACCGTTTTCTGATGACTTTAAACAAGGGGACAACCAGTTTTGAATTTTTAAATTGTTTACAATGGCCTGAAAAATGGAAATATTGTCTCACCTGTCTGGAATGATGTCTGCAACTTTCCAATGATGATGTCATTGAGGTGTCTCAGGAATATCAGGCCACATATTTTTTTCCACAATCCAACAGGTGGCGGCGTGACACTAATGACATATCCCCAGGGACAGTGTAATATTTTTGTGCTGCATTTGCACATTGCCCCAATATGGATTAAAATTAGAATGGAAAAATAGAATATGAACACTTTCTTTTATTTTGACTGTACTTCCTCACTTGTGGTAGATTTTGTGGAGAGGGAAACATGTTGAGACAATGAAATATTGCTGGAGACATGCCTATTTGGCCAAATATGAATTTTCATAAGCTTATATTTTAACAAGTATGCAAGATATTGACATGACATCACACAGAAATTTTGCTTAAAGTTTGAAAAATGTTTTGAGGACAAGATTTACTGTCATTTCGCAAAACTCTCTGCACAGGAGGTTCTAAACAGGCAGAGACATTGTTTTTGCAGTTCTGAAATTTTAACCCATATACAATCATGACAAACAATTAACTTACCATGTCTAGCATAATCAAATAACTCTCTTACTGATTATAACCTCAGTACCCATATGCAACATGAGCAGCAGTAATCTGATAGTAAAAATCAACAGCTGTTGTACTTGTTCTCTGACTTATTTGCTGAGAAAACGAATTTATAGGGCTCCAGAGATTAAAATGGGAAACTACAGGGTCTGCAGGAAAATCCCAGATAGTACTAGTAGGACCTACAGTAGAAAAGGAATGTATTGGACTGAGACTGCATAAAATTTATTATACCAGGCACATAATATACATGTATCATTTATAACGGTCATTATCTCAAGTGAAGTTGTGTAGTTTGACAGTAGTCATTTCCTGCATGTCTAACCCACTTGAATTGAAAGTTTGAAACCTAGAGAGCATTGGGTCTACTAACAGCTATCTGGCAGTATCTGCAGTTCACAGCGGAAAACAATTTGGGTCGGCGGAAATACTTTCATAGATTTTACAGAAACGTGAACTCTGTAAACATAACGGGCTTATCAGGGACTCCGCAGACCCATCAAGATGGCGGCCGCAGCAAGCGACATCTACATCCGCTTCCGATAAAGCAGCGCACGCCCTCTAGCAGTTTCAAGGGAGTACTAGAGGGAGGACCTAATCTCTCTGGCTGCCAGTTCATATACATACATTGATATGAGGTTGACAGCATAGGATAGCCACATAGTTGCCCTGTGATGAGAATATAATCTGCAGTCCACACTTACAATGCGTACTGACCATTTGGTTGGAGAGCAAACTCGTGGCACTACTTGGACACTATTGCTTTCGTTGATGATGTAAGTAATATTAAGTAACCCATTTCAATTCAAAAAAGTCAAGTTGCTAGTTACTAGTTACCCTTCTCCCGTCTAAGATATTTGTTAACATGGCTTTGTCATGTCAATTCTGATGCCCTCAAAGTTCAAACCTATGGATGATAAGGACAACTACAAAATCAATGGCCACAAATTCAGATCTAAAACACCATATTGTAGTTATGGAGTTTTTCCAGGCAGGAGTATGATCCCCTCTTGAAGTCCTTTGCCCTTACTCTCAACTTTTCCTCGGCCAAAGCATACAATTATGTCCCAGACACATTTGATCTCAGTCTCCCACATCCATCAACTATCAGAAGATGGTATACAGGTGTGCATGGAAGTCCTGGATTCACTGAGGATGTATTTGTTGTTTTGAAGCAGAGAGTGTGCGCTGCTAAAGAAAGTGGAAAGGAGGTTGTGTGCTCATTAATGATGGATGAAATGGCTATCAAGAAGCACATTGCATGGGATGGCAAACGATTGACAGGATTTGTTGACCTTGGTACTGGCATTGATGATGACTCAGCAGCTATTGCTACAGAGTCTCTTGTCTTCATGGCTGTAGGCTTGAATGAGGGTTGGAAAGTACCAGTTGGATACTTCTTTGTGAATGGTCTCACAGGTGCAGAAAAGGCTAATCTTGTTATGCAGTGCCTAGAAAAAATGGCTGATGTTGGTTTGAAAGTTGTTTCTCTGACATGTGATGTTCCATCGTGTCACTTTGCCATGATGAAAGAGCTTGGTGTTTCAGCTAATGTTGATGATTTGAAGCCCAGTTTCCCAAATCCAGGTAATCCTTCAGAGCCCATTTACATCATCCTTGATGCTTGTCACATGCTGAAGTTAGTGAGAAATACACTGACTTCATGTGGCATTATTGTGGATGGCGATGGTAATAAAGTGGAGTGGCAATATGTGGAGTCCCTTCACAAACTACAACAAGAGGAAGGACTGAGATTAGGAAACAAACTGAGAGCAGCCCATTTAGCCTGGAAAACACAGAAAATGAAAGTGAACCTGGCTGCTCAGACCCTCAGCTCTAGTGTGGCTGATGCTCTTCACTTCTGCAGAGATGATCTCCATTTGCCAGAATTTTCGGGAAGTGATGCTACATGTAGATTCATTGAATATTTTGACCATCTTTTTGATTTGTTAAATTCAAGAAACCCATTCGGAAAAAAATTCAAGGAACCACTAAGAGAACGAAATGAAGAGATCTTCTTGCCATTTTTGGAAAAAGTTGAGGCCTACATCAGATCACTCAGGGATCCAACTGGCAGACCAATCACATCAACCCCTAGGAAAACCACCTTCATTGGTTTCTTGATGACACTTACTAGTGTCAAACACATCTACTTTCTTCATGTGAAACCATCAGATTCCTCCTTGTCCTATCTTCTGACTTATAAATTAAGTCAAGATCACCTAGAGCTACTTTTTGCAGGGATCAGGTCTGCTGGTGGATTTAACAACAATCCAACTGTGCGGCAATTCACGGCTTGCTACAAATGGATGATTGTGCGACATGAGATTAAATGTTTCGCAGGACAAACACAACAATTCTTCACTGTGGATCCTCAGCTGGATCCTTGAAGTCTGCTGTGCCTGATGCCACTGGTGACATGTTAGTTGCAAGGCGTCATGACACGATCCTCGAGGAACAACCCAATGATGACCACACACAAGTGGAGGACCTCTTCTCATTGTCTGACTTCAAAGAAGCAGTGGTCGGCTATATTTCAGGCTATGTGGTATCAATGGTTAAATCAAGGATCCATTGTGAAAAATGCTGTGCTGTCCTGACCTCTGAGTTTTGTGAAGATAACATGGCACACAGCCTCATTGCCATCAAAGACAGAGGTGGTCTAACTAAACCATCTCAAAGTGTAGTAAAGGTGTGTCTAGAAACTGAGAGAGCTTTCCAGCGATTGTTAGCTACAAAACAGGGACTACCTCGAGCCCCAGGTGTCATTCCAGCCATTACTCATGATGTTCTGTGCAAAGTCACCTCAAAAACCTTTGACTCTCTCAAAGACCATATGTTTGACACAGAGCCTACTACTAATCATGTGTTTGCATTGATTAAATGCATTTCAGAGTGTTATTGCAAGGTGAGACTTCATCACCTGGCTGCGAAGTACAATGAGCAAGTTACTGGTAAGATAGTTAGAAAAACTCTAGGAAAATTGATATTATTTAAACACCAGTAAATAGGTGTCATTTTAAGTACACACTAGTGAAGAAATAGTCAACAAAGGGATACATGCTCTTGTGCAGCACCTAGCAGCTAAAGAGCCCATGTAAACGTATTTAATTGAGCTGACATTGATTTGATATATAACTCTCATTGTACTTGTTTGTTTAGGTTGAGTCTTACTTATGATGTGATTAATGTTATGAAAGTAATAATGTAATCTAAGGAGTATTTGACTCGTTAACTTTGTGCCATGATGTATCGTTGTACTATCTGCTGATCAGTTTGTTTGGTTAATTATCACATGTATATATATGAAGTGCCATCATCCAGTGCTTAAACTATGATATTGTGCGAAGAGTTTTGACTGTTTTGATCATTAAATTGCAGCTTATACCTTATTTTCCTTTCTTTGCATTGTTGATTTATTATATTTATGTTGACAATAAATCATACTTGTATCTGAAGCAATGTTAGTGACATCATTGTAAAACACAGCTATTCCTAATGGGGGGTGGAGAGGGGTGAACAGGAGAACAGAGTACCAAGATGGCGGCATAATGGCTTCACCCATCTGGGGTTGATAAGCTGTCCATGTATACAGGTCAGTGGTCTTAGTATCCCATCACCTGGCGATTTCTCCTGGCTAATCTGATTTGACGGGTAGAATGACATCCGGGCACACCAAGCACATGTCCACGCGATAACAACTAAAGCAACGTTGTTGTTTATGGCAAAGTTCTGGCAGTTATCTTCCTGCAACCTCAATGGTTACGCTGCTATTTGCCTGTCAATAGTCTAAATTAATCTGTGAAAGTATTTTGAATATCTTCAATCGATGTATGTTAGGAAGCAGTTCAACTATTCAGTGACTAAAAAGAACCCTGCATACAGTTTCATAAAGAACTCTTAGACAGCTGTAGCAACCTATTCCTGGCTGTAGCTATAACTGGCTAAAAGCAAGCGGCTTCTTTCTACTCCTAGCTTATAGTTGGCTTACACCGGCCACCACTGAAAAATATTAACCTTGGTAAATGTCAGAAATGTATCTAACATATTAACATGTCCTTTTAGATCAAGCTTTGAGTAGCCAGCTGTAGCCAGACCGTCACGTTCAGTGGCAGGTAGCATTGTATAGCATACATTTTCTGGCTTTGTCTAGGTTCAATTTGACAGGTCTTTTGAAACTAACTAAATTTTCATAAGGCAAGCATTGGTTAATATACAATGTATACAAGCAATAAAACGTTAGCTATTTGCAGCCCTATGTATGGGTATACTACTGTACTATACTTGGTCCGGGATAAGAGTCTGAATATCCGCAATAGACCGGTGCAGCTGTACTGTCTGTACGTGTACCTTTCTGCTATAGATACCAATATCTGGCATCACTCACTAAGCGACATTTGATTACGTAATTCATAAGGATAAAAAGATAAGGCCTAATTGCTTGGCGATGCCTCGCACCATCAGCAGGAAATAATTACGGCTGACACATTAGCATGACAGAAGCTTAATGGACGGTAGCGACTTAGTTGCCATGGATACGGAAATAATTTGCTGGTGTATGTCAACGTTAGACAACCCTGCACCCTCACAAGATGGAATTAACTAAGTTAATGTTATTTCCATAATGATGTATTTCTTGGGTGGAAAATACCTTCCTTTCGATTCATTCTCGTAGAATAAGCGACATAAAGGATGTACTGCAATTAAGGAGAATTTTAATCCTTAAAATTGACCTTTCATTGAGACTTGCAAAATCTCTGGTTTATCCAAGCTTAAACGGGCTTTTAGTTTTTTTTGTTTTTTTTATACTACCAACATATCTTCAGTACAAGGCGCCCTGGCCCTACCACCATCGAGATAAGCAAGACCTTAAGGGAGGGGTCTCCAGTCAGGCGTCTTAAGGACAAGGCAACTGACCACCCTTGCGGCCACCGGAAGTCACGTGATAATTGTCTCACCTCCAGGGACGTTAAAGTGAAACGGCCAAAAGACTTTCCCAATTAGTTTTTTCCATGATCGCATGTAGTTATTTGACTGGTGCTATTTCCAGGTACTTCACTCAAGAAAGTCTGATCTGAGCAATCTTGAAAACTATGTACAACAAAAAATGAAATAGTATTAACCGTCAATTATGCTAGTGGATGACAAAAATACATTGGTCAAGCAATCAATCGGCTTGACACAACTAGCGACAATCATCTCAAGTTCCATGTGGTAGGCAAATATCCCCAGGGGGCTTCATATTGTCTCAGTTCATTGAACCCTGCTCCTACAAATTCAATGTGAGAAGAACACGGTACTGGCCTCTATCGAGTGTTATCGACAGCAGGAAATGGCTCCAGATCCAACAGTGAGCTAACACTGAGCGCACTTTCCAGGCGGGAAGCCCTGCTCATAAAGCTGCGGTCACTGGCCACTGGCTGGACGTTTCCTCTGCGCATAGGTCAAGATTAGGGCATGCCAGGTCTGCCCCTTTCAGCCCTAAGACTGACTAAGAGTCTCATTCACAAAGACTAGCATTCTGGGGGCGGGCTGGTGGTCACAAAGTTTGCCAGCTGGATGCCACGGATAGAGACTGTTACACGTAGTAAATATTTGGTTTTTAATGATTCATTAATCATTATGAATTATAAAACATTACATTTGCTTCCTAATATACACTATTTGAAATAGTGTCTCCATGGCATAAGGCAGTATCTTGTTTCCCCACAATACGAAGGCAGTTTGTAACTACAGATGGACCGACTTTTCTAATCCTATTTCATTAAACCCATTATTCATTAATCTGATTACAACACTCTCATCAGCAAGGACGTAAAAGAGACTATTGACTCTATGGTATAGAGGTTTTTCCTGCTAAATTTAGTGATATAAGCAGCTGAGTTAAGGCATCCGCCAATTCCATACTGACCAGCTCTTCTGAAGGTCTCGGGTTCGATCCCCAGCTCGGGCACTCTTTATGAGCTACATCCAATGCATGGATGTCGACTGCATGAGACGTTGAATTGGAGGTGCCTTGTACTCGCGGTATATGCTGAGGTAAAAGACCCCATCCATGGGGTAATAGTGTAACATTGTGTGGACTCCAAGCCTTATCATTTTATCACTACATCTGCCTGTTGCAGCTGGTCATATAAGCTGACTAAAGCCCATTGCACACGAGAGTTTTTCCATGCCGTGATCACATATGATTTGGTCACAACCCCTCCTCATGACCAAATTTTCCCGTGTGCAGCGGACTATGATCGCATCACATATGACTTGTGACGAGATCATGGGTATCTAGCACTGCTAGATAATCCATGATGAAATCAGAGACTTTCCATGATGCAAACCCCGTGTGCAGCAGTTTATGCCGTGATCACAGGGGCCTGGCCTGCTAATAGCCAATCAGATGCGAGGGGTTTTGACTTGACCTAGAATACAGCAACCCTAGTTTGCAAAAACTCCATAATGGCTAGTGAGGGGTTGTGACTCTGTCATGGGGTCCATCTCCGTGTGCAGCACATTATGCTGGCATCACAAGAAGGGGTTGTGATGCCATCACATGTGATGCCATCATATGTGATTCCCGTGTGCGATGGGCTTTAGTTTCAGACCCAGTAGCACTGACACAGACATAAACAATTCATACTAATCTGTAAAACCATGAGTCACCGGAGACTCCATGGTAAAACCACCTGCGCATGGCTACTATCATGCAGTGGAAAATAAATTGCACAAACATGGGATAAAAAGAGCTTGTTTATCATCTCACTGATTGCACTTAAATTAGTGCGCATTGTATTCACCCTTGCCATGGGATGTTGCCAAGGTAAATAGCCTAGGTAAATATTTCCACCGACACTTAGTAAACATGTTGTAAAGCATGTACGTCAACAGGCACCTGCATGTAATCCACATTTAGTCCTTGCTTTATCGTGTTATGTTGCGCTACTCTGGAGCTACTTCACAGGTTAAGCCAGGTGTAAGCAGGCTGCAAAAACTACGTTTGCATAATGTTATTTCTTTTTCAGCAAACATTTTGATGGTATTTATAGTATTAATTTTGTTTAAGAGAGCAGTTCCTTGATACCATACAGTCAACCTCCAAATAATGTTAAGTTGAAGATGACTTTCTGTATACATATATATTTAGGTAAAAATACTTGGGGAATTCTGTCATATATACCAAATTTATATCAACACCCTTGGACGAAACTGACTGAAAACCTCATAAAACTGGCCTTTTTGTCCTATTCAGCAAATTAGTGAGAAAAAACTAAAAGGGTCAGAAGGCAAGTGCAGAAAAAACCCTTCATGAAGTTCTCATCATTAACTTTTCATGAGCGTGATATGATTAGAGACCGCCATTAGAACAGCAAGCGGAAGTGAACGTACAGCAGCGACACCTGCGGCCGTTTGATGAATCACAAGGCTAACCAGAGATGGCAGCTCAGTCATAATTGAGACAGCAGTCGAGGGCACATTGGTAACCAGAACACAAACCAAATATCACCAGACTAATGGTCTCTATATATTCCAGATAAAAGAGAAATGTCATTGTCTATCATAGTCTATCACTGCCTATCATTATTTGTTATTGATGTGGAAAGCTGATCCTAATTTCATTACATACTAAGTACAAAGAGGCCAGGACCATAAGAATACGCAGTGCTGTAAAAGACAACAACTAAATGCTATCTATGTCCCAGAGTCCCAGACCTGGGCCACTTTTTTGATCCTTCGTATTTTTCTCTTATCTGTTCGGTCTCGCTGGGATTATCACATGATGGGAGGCCAACATCTCTTGTGCTATAATCTTGAGTGAATAACTCACAAGACTGATGCTAAGTCAACTCCCCGGCGCACAGCACCGACACATTAACACGCATGTATTTCCAGGGTGGGGCAAAGAGCTGGATGTCTGAAATGCCACTTCTCTTAAGCCAAACATACACTGGGGAGAAATAGCTAAGCACTGCTAAGGCTTAAAGAATGAGAAGAAATGCCAGTATGGACGGGTATTTTGAAGCTCTACATGTCACTGCAATGCCACTTTAAACACGCATGATATGTATGATCACCATAAGGGAAAAAACAACGCATTTGATGTGAAGGTAGCTTTCAGTTGCAGCTAGATTTCATGCAGTGACTGGGTGGATTGTTTCGCTGCCTCCACACAGACACGCTCCTTTGCTGTAAGTCTAGCGATGGGCACAGCCACATATAACAATGATTAAGTCCAATGTGACACCCTTGTATACATAACCTACGATACATACCGAAATCGAGTGTTTATGCAGGCAATATTGGCCATCAAATGATCTTCCTCCCCGTTAAATGTCCGGATCAAGGTCATGTGACAATGGGGATGTCAAACAATTCAGGAGTTGCAACTCACTCAGCAAACTGTTCAAACATGCTGGTGAATTGTGTTAGTTGCAGACATTTGACATTGGGAAGCAATTACAGGGCATCATTCTTGTCTGAGCGTGTTCAGCAGCAGACATGCAGGTGCAATTGACACATCTAGATGCACAAGGTCTTCGTGCAGTTGATTGCAATTGGGTGCACTTGATGACCTTACTCACTGCTGGAGACAGCTGCTGCAGCCAATGCATCTATGGATAATGCTGATGGCAGACTGATGACGTTAAAAGCTTTCAAAAATGGCAAAGAAAAATACCCCCCACAGAATGATCATAAATGCAAATTTATAATGTTGCTGAGTGTGACCATGGAGTCACCAGACTCCATGGTGTGACAAACATACCCATACAGACCCATTACACGAACTAAACATGTTTTCACAGAACAAATGATTCAGAGAAGCAAATATATAACAGCTATACAGTTAGTTTCCTAAAATATAGTTGACTCTAGTCAGCTGTAGCAACCTGTAACTGTAATTGTCTAAAACCAGTTGCTTTTGTCTTCTTCTACCTTATAGTCGGCTTAAACTACCACCACTGCAAAAAATATAATGTAAGAATTGTATCTAATATATCACAAATATGTATGTGCAATCGACATGCATCTTTTCAACAAAAGAATACAAATATGCAGAACTCTCAACTTATCACCAAATGGCGCTGCATGTACTTTTAGATCCGACTTTGAGTAGACAGCTATTGCCAGACTGTTCCATTTAGTGGCAGGTAGTATTGTATAGCAAAAATTGTCTAGGTTTGTCTAGGTTCAATTTGACAGGTAGTTTTTTTAATGAAACTAACTGTACACCTGTAACATGCGTTATACTCATGGTTTAAGACACTGTCAAATAGTTAGAATGTATTTTGATCGTATTATAGAAAAATGGTGATGTAATAAGGACAGACGTGTACAAGACGTCGTCTCAATGTTGCAGGTCAGTTTAGGTTGACAAAAACAGAGACAAAGATGCGAACATACACCATAGAGCAGATATGCGACTTAATATTATAGATGGAATGTCTAAAACGTACTTTTCTCAAAGGAAACCGCATGTGACATTGTCAATGACCCACATACATTGTGGTAGGACATATGTATTCTGTGTATGTATATACACGCATAAAACGGGCTAAACAATAATATTATGGCTTTCACGTCAGCCACACCCTATCTCCTATTACATTTTCTCATTTTGCAAATGTATGAAGGAGATACATTATTAACCTTGAATACACAAGTATACACAAATATATAACAATAATTTCTTTCATATCTCAAAAGGCATACGTTTAGGATATGAATTTTACACTCAATGATAGAGTTTGATGCGGGAAGTGCAGCCCTCTAAGGCAAGTTCTTGCCGCTATCGAGGGTTCATTGTTGAGGTTAAAAAAAAGACAGGAGTCCACCCATGTTACACATTTACCCCATGGGTGGGATATTTTACTTGCCTCAGCATAGACACTGAATACATGGACAGTTCTTTGTTGCTTCTATTCAAATGGCTAATTGTTAAATGGTCAACATACCAGAAAGCTTTCCACCAAAGATGGTCTCAATAGGCAGTTTCTACCGCACAAGAGCATATCAGCATAGTCTACACTTGCACCAATTAGCAGTAGTGTATATCAGGTTTGTATTTTATGTCTAAATCCTATCTCAGTTCCCTGAGTAAGCTAATTAGCCTGTTGCCAGCAGGGGAAAGTCCCCAGATAAGGTCGGATCGCATGTCTGCGTTGCTTTATATTCAGACATATCAATCAGCAAAAGAAACGAAAGAGTTGCTGTTCTTTGCCACCTGCTGTATCGAATGTATGTAATATAGCAGCAAGTATCAACACCTGATAAATAAATACAAGTACCTACCCCTAAATCAGTCTTTCTCGTGTTACTATGTACAGCATAAAATGTATGTAGACTCCCAACATAATCACTAACAAGCACACAGACAAGTAGTCCTTTAGACATGGAGTTCTACAAGGATCAAGACTGTTACATGTACACTAAACACCATGGAGGTACTACACACAGACAGATTGTTTCCTGGCCCCTGCGTGATAAATGCAGACTGTTCATCACAGTGCACATGCAGAATCAGTCACACCCCGCAGTGACCTTTCCCATCTCATCTCTTTCCATGTTTTCACACCCCGGGGGAGTCTCCAGGGGGTCCTGCCCGCTGACTGAACACATCGAGTTGAAGTTTGGAGCAAGGGCGGTGCATTTTAGACATTTCAGATTATGCTACATTGCAGAAATGCCTCGAGTATCAGTTTCCCCATCATTTGGCCACTTCCAGCAGCAGCAGCCACAGCTCACTCAAGATGGGGCAGATAAAACACTAAGAAAACTGGAATCAGTCCAAATAAACGCCTCAAATACATCCAATGGGCCTGTCTGCATTCTCTCATGAAAAAAAACATTCAGTCTGCCCATTGGTCTAAATCTTGGTCAGCTTATGTGATCAGCTGTTACAGGCACGTGTAATGATGAGATTGCACATTTTACTTTACAGTTGTGGCCTTTTACTTGCCCCTTGCATATGGCCACAAATCACAAAACATGTAAGTAGCAATACCATGGAGTCACTGTATAGTGACTCCATGGCAATACAAAGCACCACCATATCTAACTGAGATTTACCTCATGCTGAGTGCATAGGCTGGAATTCGAACCTGGACATTCAGAGATCTGGTCAATATCTTAACTACGAGACGATTACACTTAATTGAAGTCCCTGTGGATTATGGCAAAACATTTTGATCATGGTGATGTTAAATGTAATTAAAATTTCGATTAATTGGTCCTCATAAATACTATGTTGCAATCAGAATTCCTCATATCCTGCTATTTTTCTGGTTAGGTATTATATGTTATAACTTCATTATTCATCAGGGCATGTTTGTATTTATACATGTTTCGGATTAGGCGATCTAGTTTTGTCTAATGCATGTGTTTTTGTATTCATGGCTTCTGCCAAAAAATGCAGAGACAAGCCATACATAAGCATATACAACATTATATCAGCTCACACAAACTCGCACAACCAGCCACTCAGCTGTCAAAGCAGTGTGCAATATGGGCAGACGTTTTTAAATACTTGACCTAAAGGCGCAGAATAACAACAGCATGAATTGGGATATCATTTTGAGGAGGAACATTCACATGGTCTCCACTTTTTGCATAGATGACCAGGGCTGCTCACGATGCAGACTGAATGTCACTGAATGATGAAACGAAAAGCTGCATCCCATGGGATGCTATGTCTACGAGCCGAGCACAAAACAACTCCCAATAAATTCCCCCTGGCACTCGTGGCAACAGCTCACAGCTGCCTCGTCACCGTGTATCTTCGAGATGTGAGCTGCTGCCATGGATAATGCTGCTTGGATGCTGCAGCGATACGCCAGATTGTGCATAAATCTGCAATTGTACTGCAGTGATTACATTTCAGCAACAAAGAGACTCGCAGGATATATAGAAGGATGGATCAAAGCATTTTTAAGACAAACATGAAATCCACACGCTTTTGAATTCCAAGTGATGCAACTAATAACAAATACAGCATCTGGACTTCAGCATATGTGAATAGACCTACGCAAAAAGCCACTATAATTCACAAATCTTAAGTTTGCAAAGTAAGAAATAAATATGCATCTGCCTGAAGGAGGGGTTTATCATAAGTTTTTAATAATGACAATATGATTGTAAAAAGGTTTAGAGAAATCGACCAGGAATTGTGTATAGGCAGGGATCCAAGCCTTATCGTCATCTTTACGTCTACCTCTGACAGCTGATATATATACAAGGTCATACGACAGCTGGTCGTACAACACAATACAATACAATTCAATACACTGTAGTAACAAACCAAGGCCACCAACCCATGATTGGATTGAAGAGGTATTTGCTTTGAGGACATCTTGAAAGCCCTTCAGTCCCAAGACCCTCAAGGTGGATTACATGGGGGTCTCCTTGGTTAAGGGACTTTGGCACAAGCTTTAAGGCAACAATTAGAGGGTGAGAGTCCTTATGGGAAAATACTAGAGATGGTATTCCAAACTCTATTGCGTCGAAAGGGCTATTATCACAGGTCATGTATTTTAAAACATTGCGACAAGAAGAAAATCTGGTCTCTTAGTGTAAAATTGTCACCAAATATATCAACATTTTCTTCAAATTCCATTCGCTGGGAAACTAAATTCCATGGAATTAAATGCATCTCAAACTAAATATGTGCAATGTTACTAGTCACCCATTCAGATTTCCTACTTAGAAAATGCCTTGAGCAGTTGAGTGGGCCATGCGGACAAGTATTCAAGCTTCAGAGCAAATATCAAAATACCAGGCCATGTGAACTATGTTTACTGTGTTTGGTTCGTTTTAGACATAAAACCAGCACTGCAATTTCCTATATATATATGTCCTCTAAAAACAAAAGCATAAATCTGCATCGCAACAAAGCATAAATCTGCACGACGTTTTTGGCGTTGTGTCAATCCATTACGAATGCAATTACTACTGTCACAAAAACAAATGGTGTTTTTTTTTCTCTTTTTTTTTTCATATGTTGTGATGTATGTACTTTGTATGATAAAGAGACATATGAATTGGTGTCTGTTAATCTACAAAATAATGTACAACACGCAAACATGATCCAATCTTATTAAGACCATCTCTCATGACCAATATATTTGTCCGTTGCAAAGACCATCAGCAGCATCAGAAATACCCAACCATCACCTATTCGAGTCAGCTGCTGTCATCAGCATTGGTTTAAATAAATACCAGGCATCTGAGAGCATGACACTCCATCATATTGATGCGGAGACAGAACAGCATCCTCAGCAGTCAAGAACAGCCAACCCTCTCCTGACAAATGTGATGTCATGCACAAGGCTCCTGTTTCACAAGCAACCCGAAAGTGTGCTTCATGGGGATATGGATGCTTCTAAAAGGTGTTCGTGTTTCATGAAAGGTCTGCGTTCTTCCTGTTGACCAATGGTTAAGGATGACACCAGTTCATTAGACAACCATGGGCTCTAATTATGTGGTTTCTGGCCAGTGAAATGAAAGATAGATAGATAGATAGATAGATATGGGAAGTACAGCTCTCTAAGGCAAGTGCTTGCCACTATCAAGGGTTGATTGATGGGGTGACAGAGGAGTCCACCCATGTTACACATTTACCCTATGGATGGGATGTTTTACTTGCCTCAGCATAGACATTGAGAACAAGGGATCGCCAATTTAACATCTCATCCGAACGACATCCAGCTGGGATGATGCTCGTGAAAGGGATTGAACCCGGGGTACGTTATAAAACGTGCACTGGACCCGGTCCCAGACTCGAAATCAGACTGTTCAAGCTTGCAGGCATGCTTGTAAATGGTACCACAAGCTAAAAGCACATGTATTCTATTTGGATAATCTGCAAGAAAGCAGTAATGCATGAATCTTCTCAATAGCAATTGGCACTTCTTGCTTGTTGGCCCTAATTGTGCTTATTTCTTGGTGGATGTCTCAGACCTAATTTAAAGATATTCCAAATCGCTATTCAATCAGCTATAAAGCCTCTCCTTAGAAGCTGTCAGAGTTGTAACCAGATATAGTAATGGGGAGGATTGGTCTTCAGAGGAGCAGGAGAGCTTAAAGATGATTAAGCAATTATCATTGACAGGCGTAGCACCTCAGCAAGAACGCTAACCCTTACCAAAAATGTACTACTAAAAGGGGTGTTTGGTACTGGCTTCTGAATAGCAGCATTAACTGCAGGTCTTGTCCATTCAGCTTGAAAAGAGAGCTTTGTGAGCTTCAAAAGGAGGCATGTGGAATTGGTACCCCCTCTGGTTTGTTTGTTTGTGATTAGGGCTTTACGTCCTGTATTTTTGCACCAGTTGGGCTAATTAGGACAGGCAGGGACCATGGCAATGAGACGAAGGAGGAAACAGCCATCCAACTTAGGCTCGACCGGGAATCGAACCCGGGACCCAGCGGTTGGAAGCCCAGAGCGCTACCTCTGAGCTAGGCCCCCGCCCTGTACCCCCTCTGGTGGAGTATCTTCCCTCAGTTGTCCAACATGCTTCATACAGTGTAGACTGAGCAGGGCCAGATTACTGGCTGAGGGTAATCTCAGAAAAGCTGCAGCTAAAAGGCTAGCTCCATCTCCCTTCAGCTCATGTGCGAATTCACTGAGCCTTATAAGACCTTCCGGCTCCCGGGTCTTCTGGGTCAGCGATTGAAGTCACTGTGTTACAAATACCTCTCAATTGGTACCAGGCAACTACAAGGTTCCCTCAAATGAAAGAAATCAAATAGACCAAGTCGAGTGTGAGGCATGAACGGTACATTGCCAATACTTTCAGGCTTCATCATGCAGTTCTGCAGTGTGTGTAATATTAAAGGATCTTACAGGCTGGGGCTCTCTAAGTGACAAATCAGGCAAGTGACTTCATATCATGTAATCGATGTAAAGAGCTATGGTACCTGGTGAAGATATTTATGGCTATTTTTATCCTTCATTTACCCCAAACTGGCCTACACACTTATTAGAAACGATTTAGTAACACCAAATGTTATAAGAAAACCATATAAAAGTTTCATAGCTATAACCGAAGTATTACAATTTTTCACGTACTGGGTATTATTTAAGACTCAAGATTCCTTATTTCTTGCTCCAAAAAAGTAATACATTACACACACAGGTAAAACATAAGTATTCGAAGGCAATGAATTCTATATATATATATATATATATATATATATATATATATATATATATATATAGCCATATATATGGAACTGATTGCCATTCAATCTGAATAGTAGGAAGAGAGTACCAGCTGTAAGCTGTGGCTCAACAGACAAACCTAGAAAATAAATAAGAAAACTGATTCACCCGATTCGTCATTCACTTGTGACAAACAGAAACAAGCAATGTGACAAACAGCTAGCTCGTTTGTCTTACCTCAGTAAATGATGGCCCAATCACAAGAGCCGATCCTTGAAACTTCAGATACTGAGTGATGCATTAATCTTTGTGGTGGAACCTCAAGTGGCTGAGTGCTGCCATATAACTGACAAATGCTCCAGGAACTCCCTGGACTCAAGAGCAGATAAGAACCTTCAGTTTGGACCAATATTTTCGTTTCTTTAACAGCAACAATGTAGTTTTATAAGCGTTATAGATGCATACATTGTATAAAGACGTATAGACACCCAACCGAAAATAGTATAGATGTAGTTATTTTACAGTACTTATTTTACAGTGATGTCAAGCGTAAAGTATTGACACATTCCACAATTCCAGGATAGAATGGTTTTTACATAAATAATGATTTCGCTTATCTACACATAGATCTGTAAGAAAATGCCTGTAAATAAGTATTTGATTGATGTTATGAATTATTGCAGACACGTCACATTGTGTTACTTGGCATACATGCCATTCTTATCAATAGACACAGCTGAATCAGATAACAGAGAGCAGAGCACCCAGCAGAGATGGGCAACCCACTTGCCAGTATGGAGCACCACTTCATCACTCACACAATACATCCATGATACATTGTACACATGTCACACAGCAACAACTAGCATAGCTGAGCATGTACTTCAGGCTTAACGTTACATACAAGGTGCCATCAGACATGTTATAACCATGTAGTATATGTAAGGTGCAACACCTATGTACACCTGCAAGTTCTATAGGAATTTAACTATGTATGCTATGAACAAATAATAGAATAAAATAGAAAATAATAGGATAGGATAGAATAGAATAGAATAGAAAAGAATAGGGTCGTAGTAACTAAGCTTAGTTATTTTGAGCGCAGTTACCAAAGATGAAAAATATATTGCAGATTTCAAATCTCAAGTTAAGACCACTGCCGATTATGAGGTCAAAACACAGTTGAACGTGAAGATAAATACGCTATCCCTAACATTATTTATTGATCACCCATGAGTAATCAGAAATGATAATTAAAGGTATGTGGACTTAGTATGATTTCCAAAATGGATGTACGACATGAAATGGTACGACATAAAATGGTACACGTAATCATCTCGTCCTTGTATACCGCTGTGGACACCGGACAGTAAAACGTGATTCAGGGTATCTGCACAAGTTCACTTGTATATATATAAAACCTATTGCTACGTAATTTACTGTGAATACATTTGTTTTCAACCACTCTTCACCAAGACCTCAAGCAGAGCTTGGTAATACATTCAATAAAGATTGCTGACTTGGTATTATGGAATGAATCATGACTAGGTTCCTAGTGGGAAAGTTATAACATCCATGCAGAATAAACAAATGCTCAATCAAATGGATAGTTCCCTTGGGTGCATAGTCTTCATTCACAGACCAATCAAGGGGGTTTGTTGATACACACTTCTGGAGTTACAAGGGTCACCACTTTTACCAACACTAATTCTAAACCGGGTTCCTGGTTCCAGGGTATGCACTTAAAAACCACCACTTAGCTAAACTTTTAGGTGTAGAAGCAAGCAATATCCCAGTAGTACTCCTTGCCCGGTGCCAGGCATTGCAGCAAAGGCTTAGGGCGATAAAAATAAAGTCTTGAGAAGAAGAGGCTGTAATTACATGGAATCTTGAGTGAAGCGTCGATAGAAGGAAAGCTGAAAGCCCAAAAGAAATGAAGATGAGCAAATGGTGGAAAAGTGAAGGAGCCATTAAACAGGTCTGCATCCTCATCCAGTCAACTGGAGATGCTCATTAAGAAAATCTTCCAGATCGATCGCATTGATCAGGGATGCTGCTGCTGCTGCTGCAGGGGTCTGTATCTCCAGCTACTAAACAAATACTCTAGCAGTGCAAAATAAGCGTCCTATACCATCCACAGAAGTAACTGCAGTGGCTAATTTTTATCGTCCTTTAAATTTGCTGCAATGGGCTGCTAAACATTGAGCAGGTGGTACGGTAACATTGGTTCTTGAAAGAAATACTTCTTTCTAGATTGGTTTTAAAAGTATATGCGGAAACCATACTGTACCAAAGCTGCAACTCTTACTCAATGGTAATACTTCGCTACTGGTCTGAAGTTTAGTGAGCTAACAGCTTACATGACCAGCTGACATATGCATACGTAATGATGAAATGATACGGCTTTGAGTCCACACCATTTCACATATTTGGGTAGGTTCTATTACTTGTACCAGCGCAGAGACATGGCATTGCCATGCTTACGAGATAACTTGACTGGTTATATCTACCCAGTAAAACGACATGTACAGACATTGACAACTTAATTACACATGCACTGTGCACAAATAGATGTCAAGTGGCAGTGACCCCGACATCAATCATTTGACTGCTAATGTAATACTTCAGGAATGACTCGCACTCTCTAACTTATATATATATACCAGCATTTAGTCACGAGGATTCAGCAGATCATGTTGATGTTTATCTGAACACTTACAAGATCAGCTTTCAGAGGTCAATGACCATATTGGGAAGACGTGATTCATTGGGTTTTATAAAGGTGGACATCCCATATTTAAGCCTCTTCAGTTTGCATACCCGCAACAGAAATGCAGGCATATGTACACATATCCATCATACCAGCAATACCAGTGCAAATTAGTCCAACAATACCAATGTAAATTTGCCTGTACGATGGTAATGTAAAATTGCCGGCAAAACTAAGTACAACTGGAATCAATAACACTGAAAATCTTGAAAATCCTTTAACTATCTAGTTAGATTAACTTTTGTGCGTTTCTTTTTGTTACATTAATTTGTTTAATCATAGAAACTGAAAGTACCTGTTATCAGGACTAGAGTCCTGGATTCACATGACGTCCTCTGGAGTTGTTTCCATGTCTATGAAATCTCCTGTAATAAATACTCCTGTCTGCTGAATGCTATATCATTGCATATGCTTTGTATGTACAACATGTAATATTGCATGCTGAAAATTGATATAGATATACATGACGTCTCAGTTTCTAGGCTAAGCATTATGGCGACACCTGATGAGATTCACACAGTGGGTCAAGTGGGGCAAGGTGGACCAACAAATCAGCAGACAGTTATCCCCTGTTTATCCCCCTAGATGCAACTGCTTATATAACTCGTGGGGCAAGTGTGTGTAAACATAGCAGCCATGTTGGGTATCTCTTTCTTATGTACCTTTCTTTTTATTTGGATCACTGGATGAGTCATTTTGTAAGCGTTTACATGAGATCTCATAGAATAAAGAGGATCGCAAGTACGCTATACAAATATATGTACATTTTATGTATTATGCAGTGTTTGACAAAACTCTTACGAAATAAACTTCACAATGCATTAACCAAAATTCCAAGAAATCAAACAAACGCTAAAACAAGCCCAGCAATTACTGAGCAGTCTTCCACGTTGTTCCTGGGGCGCCCAACTCAAAACCACCCCCTGGAGATTATTGAACATGAAATGTTCATAACTCTGGCCATTGCCCTCGTCATGTTTTGTTCTGCATCATGCTTGTTGACTGACGCCCACATGCAGTCCTGCATCTTTGTATTCAGATGAGCCTGTGCATACCTGAGCAAGAGTAACACCTATTTGAGGGGGGGGGGGGGAGGGGGTGGTCAGGTATTTTTCTTGGTTTGGGGGGTGGGAGGGGGCTCGAACACATGCCAGCTGAGTCACCCAGGTGGTTTATCTAGCAGGTGGACCCATGAAGTACACTTTGTAGCTGTTATGTATGTGTTATTCATGTGTTATCTATGTGTTCAGTAGTTATATGGGGTATGGTGTGTTTCACTATGCAGTTAAGTTTAGTGTAAGCAGTGGATTCCTCTTTTTCCTACCCGGTTTGCTCAGCGGGGTAATTCTTTCCACCTGAAACTGAGACAGGAAACCAGAAGGGCAAAGTACCAGGAAAACCTATAACCCCTAGAAGTAAAGTAGGCCATCCACACTTGTAATTGTATTTACACGTGCACATGTACAATCTACCAAATACATGGTCTAAGTCATGCGTTTGTTCCCTATATATATATTTTTTTTAATACATGTGTAACAAAAAGTGTAATCAGAAAAACATTTACATACATATATTTAAAAAATACATGTATTGGAGAGTCTACACTGTTTTCATATGCAGCTATACATGCACAGGCTTTATTGTGCAAATCATTCACTAGAAGTATTCATTTTACATCAGTTCTGAATATCGTGTAGTTATGACAGATGAAATGTTTGGTAATATGATCTGGCTACATCAAGCCATTCCTCATGTCTTTTCTATTTCTGTCTACACAATTCGTGGCAGCAAATATTTCATATTTTTTCATGTTTTCCCATTCATATACTATTACTGTGAAGTTAATTTTACTGCGAATCTAGATATTGAATTAACAAATATAAACATGGCTCTAATTCCAGAAAGGCCCATCTACACTCACGTTTGCAGCTGGCTGCCACAATGATTGATTGCTGCATTGACATTTATGCACCACAATGGTTGACATCCTCTTGAGTTGAGAGGTCCTCAAACAAGTGGACACTGCAGACATCATGGTATTCTAGTCACACAATGCATGATGGGACAGGTGGAATAGGAACTCTTCAGTGCTGGAGATGGAAAATGACAACAGGAATAAGAGCGCCCCAAGCGGTGTATCTGAAAACACATTAGTTTGTCAAGGGGCAAATTAGCACTAATTACCCTTTTGTAAAATTAAACATTATGAGCGCTCTTTGCAACAGCGAGCCAAAGCAGCTTTTCATCATGTTCTGGTTCTAGAACGTCAAGCGAAACAGAAGCTACGAAACGGAACTCATAAAACAAGAAGTGTTAGCGGGTTGAAAGAGGTTGTAATTACACTAATCACCCCTTTTTGTCGCTAAAACAGGATGGACACCCCACTCCCTACCTAACGAACTTGGTAAATTGATGAGGCGTGCAGTTCTCGACGCTTGATGTCTCTGAACGTTCAATGTAGTTTTCACGAAAGTGACTACGTTCATGAACACAGCTTCAGCAAACTACCACCAAAAGGTCAGTTGCCTCTAATGAACTACCAAAGGTCATCAGGGAACACAACTGGGTGGGCGATAGCGTCATTAACTACCTAATTAGTATTCATTGTAGTACTTCGTAAACTGGTCACATCAGCGAAAGTGTGGAGTTTACTGCACGGCAGGAATATATTGTCTGACAATACAGAAACAATACAGCCATGGACCTCAGTGCCTCACTCAGCTTGAAAAGATGTAATTTTTTGTCGTCAACAAGGATTTTAATCTTATGCTTAGCACTTGTTGGTCAAGGGGAGAAAATTTAGCTAACATCATGCTCCACCATAACATCGTGTGTGGTTACCTAACACCCCAGCGACCTAATCTGCTTATTATGGACATTCTTTTCCTAGCAATAGGCTGAGTATAGACTCAAGAAATCTTTACTAAAAATACAAGAGAAATGGTTTAATATTTTTTTATTTTAGGCAATTTTTCTGAATTGCCTGCTTGTGAGAACAAGAATTACATAAACATCAAATTATTCTGTAATTTCATTGTTAGACCTTTAATAACATAAGCCAGCCTATAGACTATAAGAGAAATTGATTAATTCACTTTAGATGAGTAAACGAGCAAAACATGTACATATTAGGTCTCTTAAGGCTGTGGGGTGAAGACATAGTGTTAACCAACAAAAACTTTAGTTCACTCCCTGCCCCTTTGGATATAACGGATTATACGATTTTCTAGCCCCCCTAAGACAGATTCTGTATTTGCCACTTTCACTGGGACCTTCAGCACTGGATGGGTGATATTATGTTCAACGTCATGTTATTTTGAGAGGTCATTCACGTCTGTGCTGGGCAGGGAAAGCTAGACAGGCATAACTGGAGCGCCAGGTATAGAGACCTTCAGCAGCTGTTCTGGTTGAGGAGATGGCCAATGCATTAACTAAACTGACCAATGCTAGACCACGAAGCAATTATTAGAATTGGCTGGGAAGTTACAAACGACCTCAGCTTGACATTCATAATAGTACCCATACTGTAACATTGGCAGAACGCCCTTAGGTCAGCCAGCATGAAATTAAACCACTTTCTCAAAGTGACAAACACCTGTGTATATCTCAGGCCACCAAATATGTTGATGGAGCTGTTGTCTGTTATTTAGAGCACTTTACAACAGCACTCAGTAGTAGTATTTCTAGCATCTATGGTGTCTCTGTATCACACTAAGTTTGCAGCTACAAACTCTATCTGATCAGATGTCAGAGGTAGACGTGATGACGAGATGTTATGGCTGCAAATTTAAAATGTTTGACATTCACTCTACGAAATTGCTGTTCAGTTACCTATAATACCATATATATTTACATGTATATGTATTGGCATTTTCCTGTTAATATACTCAGTGCCTGAGGTTTAATGTCCATTTATACTGAGTAGATGGACAAATCTCTGCCCTCTCTGCCCTCAGGGTCACCAAACTTTTCTTTTATGAGAATCATTACAAGAACAATTTCACTCGCAGTAAGACACCATTTACTAATTTTCTTTTTGGCAAACACACTACTCGGACTAATGGCTTTCTAGCATTCTTCCTTTCCACGTGGTCTAGAACCAAAAACTGTTTTTCAAAAGTTCATAGAAGTGCGGGTTAACTAGTGTTTTAACAAAATATATAAGCCCTTCTAGCAATAGATGCAGTTGATGCTGTTTCGTAGCATTTCAATTTTGTCAATGGAAATCTGTATTATATTATGACTAACAACACATCATATATTATAAACATGAATTTCTTTTCCTTTTGAGTGACATTGTATACTGTCCCTTCTATATAAATACATACATATCATAGATATATTATCATCAACATGGACTATATAATACAGTTTCATTACTGTGAAAGCATTAGATTCCGTGTAAATTACATTGGGGCTTATGCAATAGAGCTTTTTTCAGACACATCACCATCAGTTATCTGCACCAGAGCTATGAGTAAACATGCTGATGTCACTGTGTCAGCATCCTCTAATTAAATTTCAACAATATCATGCAGTGTCTGCAGCAGCCCCACCTGATCCCATATCAAATGTGATGGTGGCCATTATGTTTTCAATCTTCAATCAAGTCTATCAATGACAGATTCCTGAACTGCCCGGGGATTGTGAAGTCTAGAACCACCCAGGAATCTGAGGATTACACAAAGAATATAGAATGAGAATAAAGGTAATAACAAAAATGTTTACGTCTGGTAAAGATGATGACAAACATCATCCAATATTAAATATATGGTGGTCGTGACTGTAAAATTAAATATAAATTTTAACTGAATAACATGACAATAGGAGATACATCATAACTTTCACCCAAACTATCAAATTCTTCTTGTAGATTGGTTTATATGACACTGCAGTATGAGGGAAATTTATGTTACTTTTGTTGTGACATAAACAGTGCACGCGTCATATTCTTGTCCTTTTACGATCTGTTTTAATATAATAAATTGTTACTTCAGTGATATCAATACCAGAAGCAATGAAAAGCAGACATTTTTTTATACTTTCATCCATAGACCTATACCTCCATTGTAGCTTCTGTCGCCTTTTATGCAATAACCTGTGGCTCTTCAAGATGCTTGTCATACACCACACTCAACGTTCTACATAGTATTTTCTTGTTCACTGTGTCGTTAGAATTCACATCCATTGCATTTCTGGAGGCTCTCTGCAGATGAAACGAGACAGTTCACCCTGAGCTTCTTCCCCTGAATTAAGATTAGTCGTCCTCTGTCCTCCAGACACCACGACCTGGAAACCATAGCAATTCGTTTTCTTCTTTTTCCTCTAAAATCTTTAAAGTATTAACACAACTGGACGTCTGATATACGGCTTGGAGGTGGTGAGGTCGTTTCCAGATCATTTGCTACAGGCAAAAGAGCAATAAATATCGATCCAAATAATAACAAATATCTGCTTTTAGATAAACAGGAAAGGAAATGTGACTGGAATGAAACCAGACACAAGCATTATGCAAGACAAGAAAGCTACAATGGGCGGATTTCAAATCCAAATTATTTTTGTGTTGTTTGCAAATTGAAATTCTGTATTAATTGGTTCTGCTGCAAATGAATGCATTATGTTGAAACTGCAGTCAGGCTCATTGTAGTTCTGCATAAAGGACATTATTTGACAAGTCATATAGGATGTATCAAAGAGTTCATTAGTGTCAGGACCAATCAGAAAATACTTTTACTAAGCTATGATGGGAGTACTAAAAATGCAAAATACAGAAAAATATTATAAGTAAGAAGTCCGATGCAAGCTCGTTACAAATGCAGTTCACATAATTCAATTAGAATCCAATGCACCCGGAGTGTCAAGAACCTTCATTGTGTTTTCCATCGGATTACCCCAGCAGCAGAAAGAATGGCAGGCACAAACCCCAGGCAGGTAGCTCGTTGCCTGCTCCTAATAGACCTCAAGGACAGGCTCCAACAAAATGGCTGCCCTTTTTATCTATATTTGCTTACATATCCAACAGCTCGGTAACAACTGCTGCAGTTGCTGTTGACATCATCGCCTTTTTTGACAAATCAAAATTGTTGCATCTACTTTAACACCAGAAAAACAGACTATGTGATGTCGCAGCATTGCTCTAACGGTGCCAAAACTAGGTAAATTACTGAGCCCGTTGATTCCAATGAAGCAGCGAACAAAATAAATCTTTAAATATCGCCGTAAGTTGAAAAAACCTGATATACACGGTCAAATTCCTTGCTCCCCAACCAGGATCGTTACTCTGTCTGAAATCTAGCAGACCCTCAGGGCTATCGACCTTCGCTCAGCGCCCCTAGTGGCGTAAAATTGCAAAGGAAGAAGAGGGTCTGTGTAGCAGACAGCCAGAAAAGTTAATTTCAGATGGTCCTTAATTCCTGTCATTTATACTGTAAATTGTATTCAGAAACTTGCACACTGGATAATCATTGGTTGGATAACAATACCTTAGAATAGAAGAAGCATGACAGGAAATACACAAACAGATCATTCTTCACTTCTAATATTTTACAGGATAGCTCTGGTATAGTATAGTAATTGGACAAACGCTGTAATGATGACACTTTGACAGTGATAGACACAAGAAGGTCACCGCAACAAGAAAATAGATGGTGCCACAAGATAGCCTTCTCTTTCTTCTTTTTTGTCTGTAACTTGTGTAAGTTGATAAAGAGGGAAGCAGATAAATCATGGTGTGGGCAAAATGGGTTCCTGGACTTCATTTCCTTGGCTCCAGTGATGGAGAGCAGCCAGGTCAGTGGATGGCTGAATCAACCTCCTTCCTCATCTCTTAACCTGCCCAGGGCCTTAAATGCCAAGAAAAGCACTTCAGAAAACACCCAGTCATCTGCACATCAAGGGACTTGCAAGTTATCAATGTTGGAGACGACAACACAATGCACTTTGGGATCTCCTAATGGATATACTGGACAAATTGCAGAAATAAAATACATGTAAAATATCGCCCAACCTTACAATATATAATATTATCTCGTAATTTTGAATGAATACGATATTTATAAACAATATAGCCAAAGTTCGAAAACTGCATTTAGATGGGCAATACATATTGTATACCAGTAATGCATTATACCACATTCATTCATTTATACAGCATACTCACTAGATGTACTGCGGGCACATCCGGACAACACATTACTAGTGATCCGTGGAAATCGGGGCAGATAGCAAGAAGGAAACACGAATAATCGGAACAGACCAGTCTGCTAGCATCTCACTTCTCATCAATCTTGATGCGGTCGCTCCTCTGCAGCAGCAGCAAACAGGGTCAGATGAGTCTGTGTCTGATCACAGCCTCTCTCTCCTCTTTATGAAGCCCCGAAAGGAAGCAAAATGAAAGAGGTAAAAAGGCTGCTGTCACAAATGGCTCATATCACTGACCCTAGCGTTACATTCTAGACTCCTGAATGGCTATTCCAAGGCAGGCCAGCCTTTAGTCACGAGGATTCAGCAGATCATGTTGATGTTTATCTGAACACTTACAAGATCAGCAAAAACCTTTCAGAGGTCAATGACCGTATTGAGAAGACGTGATTCATTGGGTTTTATAAAAGGTGGACATCCCATAATTAAGCCTCTTCAGTTTGCATACGCGCAACAGAAATGCAGGCATATGTACACATATCCATCATACCAGCAATACCATGTGAAAATTCATCCAACAATACCAATGTAAATTTTCCTGTATGATGGTAATGTAAAATTGTCATGTTAACATCAATTAACGTAGAAATGCATGAAAAACTACACATCACCAAGGGCATAACATGCATGGCATGGAAAATATGTAGTCTAGGAAAGTCCGCAGAATATAACATGCAGACAATGCAGTTTGTATCAGCTGTTTTGTCAGCATAAAAGACAATATTACATTGCTGTCTCAAGGCTGTTGTGAGGCCGAGGGAGTGAGCTCGATGCTATCTCCATATGTGTACCCATTCCACATCTATTTACTATCTATCCTTTTCACATTCTGTGGCAGCCAAGAGCCTCTATAACTACACTCCCAGTGCTGCTGCTGACCACATAATGTGGCCAATAAATACAAAGAATCTAGAAGGAATCTAGAAGAAATGTAGAAGGCAGCCAGGGCAAATCAGAGAAGCCAAAATAGCTGAACATCTTCTTGGGGACCAATTGAGTCAATATTGCCCCAGTGGAGAGATCTCACTGCTTCCTCTTCACTTTCTATGCCTCTCTATGCATTGCATCTGACAAATCACGCCCTGAAAAAACCCACTGCTTCTCAAAAAGTCCTTATCAGAGTGCAAGGTGTCATATTTAATTTGCATGGGAGACCTGCACTGTGCCACGCAGTAGCTCAGAAGTGCTCCACTTCATTGGATTTGGGAGACACGTCCTGCATGTAACGAACTTAAGTCTTACGAGTTGACTACGTTCATGCAAATTCCCAGCACTATGAATACGTTTATGGAATAGGAAATTCTCCTGAATTACACTGTATGTGTATTGTAATTCCCCAATTATGTCGACACGAAAACGAAGTTGAAGTCTCCTTCACCTCAATGACAATGTAAAATCTCATTTTGACCAAGATTACCAAGGTACCAAACCGAATTAGGGTGCGCGAATCTCAGTCAGATTTAGTTTGTCACTTCCAAGGGTAGCTCAATTTTGTGAATTTGAATGATTGCATACACGTGGACATGGGATAAATATGGCAGGCTGGCGTCCTTATCAGACATTGACGAAGCCATCAACCAATGATCATGATGATACTGACTACTACCTCTGACTTACAGGACACCTAAGAGCCATCTTCCTTTATAGTTTCACTTCCCAATTTCATAATCTTAACATTGCAGTCTTGTAAGGCTATTGGCAGCAGTCTTTTAATAAAGTCCATGAAGTGGCCTAGCCATTCCAGCAGGCTATGCAGAGAGCTATACAGGTTGACAATAAGGATCAATCATGGTGGCATATTCATGGCAGGGCAGTGGCTGTCTTCCGGCCAAAGGCTTATTAGAAAAGCTTCACTTACATACTGCCATCGACCTACATGCGCACAGAATGGCAAAGCAGCTTCACTGCCCTTTAAAACAAAATACAAGAGACTTCAATCTCCCAAATGGAAGCTAAACCTTGGTGTAAGGTTACTTGATAGGTGCATGGTTTACTGATGAAGACCCTGTTACTTTAATGGCGAATGAGCAGAAAATAAATCCTTCAATCAATCTATCTATCCATCATTTCGCACATATGAAGCCATCTCACAAGTGAAGCTTGCACCAAAAGGTGATCATAATAGAGGGGTAATGCTATGTCTATCCAGCTTGTTTTTAGATTATGCAATATCTTAATCTTGCTTTGTTTTATCATTGCTAAGCCAGCAAGAGTAGAAGACAACTAAACTTTAATAACGTCACATAATAACTCGTGAGACATACAACTAATTTTGTGAGATTACCCCCAGTGCAGGCCAAGAACACCATCCAACCCATGCCCTTTCATCTTGTATAGTATGACCTCTTGATCATTCTTGCATGAGTTGAGCAGGGATATACACAGGTAGATGCACTTCAGCATACAACAGGGCAAGAACAAAAGACAATCCTGCTCAATTAGCCATGAAATGAGAGACAGAGAGCAGACGTTTCAAATGCAGTCCTTAAGAAGACAATCCATAATAGGTGTGCTGCAGCAAAGGCTTAAAAGTTGCATGATTGTTCTCCCCGAGTCTTTAGAAAGTCTTCAGAAGTCTCTTTTAATTACTAGATAGACGCAACTTCAAGTAAGCGTGGGGTCTTTTATGAGTTTAGCTGAAAGACGGCAACTACAGCCCAAAAATAACCTTCCGTTGTTAATCTTGTAGCTTTGATAATGAGATCTTTCCATTCTTGGATGTGGCTGGAGCGACATTTCCTGTAACAACATAATCATCAGAGCCAGAACAGCAGAAAGTAACATTGTTAATTTGAAGCCCCTGCATGCAGAAAAACAGGGAGCAGATCAGCCAATTAACTAGGCAGAGAGAAAGTTAGATAGATAGATAGTTAGATAGATAGATAGCTAGCCCTTCGTCCTTACTCTTCACAGTATATGTATGTATGTATGTATGTATGTATGTATGTATGTATGTATGTATGTATGTATATATATATATATATATATATATATATATACATACACTGTTGACGTCTAACCCCACCAAATTTTCAAAAGGACTGATTGAAAAAAAAGGGTAATAACGTAGCAGTAAAATGAGCTCACCCAAGCTGACCACTGTTGACAAGTTAAACAGCAATCAGAGGATCCACTAGGGGGCTCTCCAGGAGAATGACCTTTGCTAGCACAGCAGGTGGTACCGGACCAGCAAATGAAGACTGTAAAGTCACAACTTAAAGTCACAACTGAAAGTCACTTTTAGATTTTTCTTCAGAAGCTGAATGCCTGCGGCAAACCAAGCGCAGTCAAATGTTTGTCCGACATGAATTTGGTTGATACTATTTTTTTTTTAATTCATGACTCTCATAAACCTTGTAAGTATTAATTAGCCCTGGGCCCTTTATAAATATGGAACAAACTATTGAATAGTATTTATCCATATGCACTTTAACATGTGAAATGGGTTTGCAATATAAATGAATAATCGAAATACCATGCATTATATGTAACAGTTCAAAAACATATTTCCTGTGTAAAATCAAAGCATTCCCATCCAAATGTTACATTGTATAGCAGGTTGTATCCATACCGAATCAGTCCCATAAATGCTATATGCAAACAATAGTATGACCAAGACGATGCATAAAAATTGCATAAACACGTACTACCAAATATACATAATGCAATTACAGGAGACGACTGCTAGAATTCAGTTGCCCTCAGGCTCTCGGCCAAGCAGTCAGGTCACAGGACCAACGAAATTGAAGTCATACGAGTCTCCCCATATCCCGTTTCTCTCCAAATGACCTAAAATAGCTTGTAAGACCCAAATATTGCTGTGTCGTAAGGATTACAAAATTGGGTCAGATAGATAGGCAAAGAAAGAACATTTCCATCTACATTGTGTAGTTTTACAGAGATGAGATAAGATAAGATGACTTTATTTCCAAATGTTAGAATTTGTTGGACTTTTTATAAAGAATGAAATTTACAGGTGTACCATCAAGCCACATGTTAATGTAATTATAAAAAGGAAACATCTCCCCATGGGCAAAAAAAAAATTCTTTATAAACATTTGCATACTGGTTCATTATATGTATTTAAGAACTTCAGCAAGTATATATTATAGCAGGAAGTACGCACAGACAGCCACGTGCCATACCATTACAAGGTACTTCATCAGTATATCATCACTCTTTCATTCCACAGCAACCACTATAACCATGCACAACAGCATATAACATCGCTTGTGTTAAACTGGCGTCCTGGGTATATCACCTTACCTGGGTTAATTTGGGTGGTTGACTGATGTTACTTACAACTAAAAGGATCACGTCACAGGATATACAGAAGGGAAATGATGGACACACTAACATTAACTTAGTTGCTTCATAAGTATGACACAATCGAGTCGTTTCACTGACCAGCCATGAATTCAGCAAGACATAAGTCTTTCCTCTCCTCTTATTACTCATTTTGCTTTTCAGAACCAGTAGGTAATAACTAACTGATTCCATAAATATAACTTTCTCAGAAAAATAACAAACATCAACTAAATGATAAAGTGTCAAATATACATTAAAATGCACTAAAAATACTGCTGCTAGGATGCACTTTGCTTTAGCCAATCACAGCCAAGGGCGGTAACTTTTTCAGCCAATATAATTGCAGTATTCTGTTTTAGCCACCTGGTGGAAATACAGAGAACCTTCTGTGCAAATCAACTATTTGCTGCATAAAGTGTGCCCAAAACTTGAATGCCGTAATTTAAAACTCTGAAACTCATCAGAGCCTCAAATGGCTTGTCAGTTTTTGTCATTCCTCAACATAGAAACCTTCAAGAGGAAGTCTTTTAAATCACACAAATTATGATCACTGGGCCCAACATGCAAGAAGCTTCAATATGATATGGAAATTAAGACAGAGTCGAGACTCAGTGAAAGTGATCCACGCTGATTTAGTCAGCCAGCCATGAACAAGGAGGCGATTTGAGTTCAGGAGCTGTGCTTTCAGACACAGCAGCATCAATGCTGGAGATGATGCTATAAAGATAGAGCATTCATCAAGGATACAATGACCCAGTAAGCAAGCAAGCCAGCATCTTGATCAGTTTTGATGCCAGCAGATGCAGTGTCTACAGAAAGCTTTTAAGATATAAACTAAAAAGTTCGTCAACTTATGAGTGCAAAGAAACTGCTACTTCGCAATGAAGTTGATCAAATGTTTCACACTCAACACATATAATTGTTCAGAATTTATTTCATGACTAGTGAGGTAGTGTCTTTCCAAAAATCATAATAAAATACTTGTCATTAATTACAATTGTCAACTTTTTGATCGGAAGTACTAAATAGACACAGAATCTGTCAAAATGCCAAATTTTAAAAGCATGCCTCGAAAAGACAAATTAGGGACAAAAATTATGAAACATTATGTAGCTGTTAAGCATCATTTGGCACAAATTAAACTTCCTTTTTGCTGAAAATGAAAATCTAACAGAACATGCCACGAAGTAGCATTGATTCGCTAATCTGCATGCAAACAGTGCCTCAATGCCTTGTAAGCACAATGTTTTATTTCCCTGTGTTTTCCACGAGATTAGCCATTGAACACAAATGTCACTGCATCGATGGAAATCCATTGCAAAATCCACAGCTTTGTCACTGTACAAAGGTAATTAGCCATTTGGGATATGATTGAATGGAGGAAGGTTATAATGGACAGCTGCAGTGCAAAGTGCTGAATCGGCATTAATGCCGATAAGGTATTCCTTCTGCTTATTGTATGAGCAGTGTTTATTTATAGAGTATCACGGAGTCAATTATCAGTTCTAAACGAATTAAAATATAAATTATACAAACTAAATGCATCAGCACAAAGATCCTTATATTTACAGCCTTTGGGCAATCCAACTGTAAAGGGGAACTGCGTCTAATCTCCAAAGATATCTTTGTTCTATAAAATGCCTTTGCATAATCATTTAAACTTGGAATTCGTTTCCATAATTAAAATTGATTTCACCCATCTTTCAAAAATGTTCAATTTGGCAGAAACTTGAATTTCACGGATACACGTCAGACTCATCCTGGAAAACTTTTATATCCTAAGTGAAATCTAGCGCCCCAAGCGGAGGGCAGGTCATTCGATGGATTGATGTCAAGGCAGCAGCACGCACGTTACAGGAGCTCCGTGCTGGACTGCCTAGACATCCTCGTGGCTCACACTGGGACATAGACTATCTATGTGCCACATGTGTAATTATATTGTGGGCATCTACCAGTGCTTTGTGTGATCTGGAAATCCATTTTTAATGTGTTTAATCTGTTACCAGTGCTTTGTGTGATCTGGTACTTTCAGCCAGTGCTTAGTATGACCTGGCATAAAACCAGTGCTTTGTGTGATCTGGTAAATCAAACCAGTGCTTTGTGTGATCCGGTATACAATGTATAGTGTAATTGGCATATTCCCCAGGTTGTTGTTTAATCTGACTAAGGAAGTAGGAGAGACCTTGCGACACCATTACAAGCTCTACATGTCTAATTGAAACAGCCGTAAGTCGAAGAAGCACCCATACAAACACACTCGTAATGTTAAATAAGGCTGACATATATTAATGTTGTGCTAAATATCACCTATACTACATGTAGTAGGTCAGGTTGTTGCACTTGATCGGCTCACTAGCCAGTGGAATGATTAGACTACACACACTAGCACCCTGATGTGTTGATAACCATGATAATCTACTTGCATGGTAGATTATAGTTTTACAAAGAAATGCAATGAAACCAGAGGTAAAACATCTTTAGCACTCACTATGTACTAGCTAATAGGCCTAGAACAATAAAATAAACGAATTCAGCCAATAACCATACATGAGCGTATGAATCATGTTTCTATAGCAATGCTCAAGAAAGAATTATTGCACAGCAATATTTTCCTATAAATTGTCCAACTTCATGATTCACCTTATACTGCCCAAATATTTAAATGACCTGAGTCTGCATCTACAATACGTGCAAGTACATGTCAATGCACTTGGTTCAATCACTGAGGTCAATGAGTACTCTTCCAGAATGCCATGGCCCGATGAGTGCAAGCCTGAATGCCACACATGGCGGGAAAGCTGCAGATGCTGCAGTGAGGGCATTTGGCGGGATTACGGCATCCAATTAATGAACACCCTGTAATCACGAGGTCATGCTAAGGTCACTGATTGGCCGCTATCTGGCAGGGAAAATTCGATTTTCAATGCTCAACAGTCCTTGCTTCTATACAGTGAGAGATAGACTTTTTTTTTTCTGACTCGACTATGGATGACAAGGAACGCATCATGCTTAAACCGCATCATTGTCTAAAGGGTAGGGATGTGTTACCTGTGGTGCTTCGATTGCAACAGTTGGATCCCTCGTTACAAGACGACAACATGGCACGTTTTACAAAGAAGTACACCCTGTCAAGTTACTCATCTGAGGATCTAGCAAGGGAATTTGAGAGGCTAACAGGTTACAATATTTTGGTAAGTCTAACATTTAAAATTCCTTGGCAACTTACAGTCGTTAACTTTAACTAACCAAGTACTTCGTGCAAAGAATTCAGAGCAACAACCAGAAAACTAATAAGGGCAAATCAAACTTCCCACTGATCCAGGTTAGATACATTAGTAAACCAAGGAGGCCTCACGCGGACACAATAAATTGCTAATGTTGCCATGTGAACAGATTAGGCCATGGTATGTGTCATATCAGTTGGTCCGATGTCTATTTTTAAGATGTAACCCTTCAAATCTACGAACATGTACCAACGAGTGACTGGGAATCTGAGGCTCATGTCTAAGCCCACTTTAAGTTTCAACAGTAATTAACATATAGTTCAAGTATAAATTTCAGTTACACATTTCTACACATGTAAAATGAAAGTGAGCGATCTTTCTAGATCTGCTATCCCCCCCCCCCCTTCCTAACTGACAGGGGGCACGGCAGGCACCACCTAGCGACCAGGGAGGATATGGTTGACCCCGTAAGAGGGGGGGGGGCATGCAATCGGAAAAAAAAAACATGCAAGGGACTTCGATTTCCACTGTACAATTATTACATGGAGTTGGGAAGTGGCTAAGCAATGTATAAATGCTCAGATCGAATAGTTTGTTGAGTTTTCGTTTGGAACTAGATACTGAGTGGCTTTGTACAATATTACAACAAAGGCAATTCCATTATTAACTATTTTCTTCATCCCAAATAATTTACCTGTTTCAATACCCGATCTTAATAATAATAAGTTGTAAATTAGCTGCATACATTCCTATGATATGCATTTGCCAGATAATCATTACGTCACTTTAATCAGGAACTGGTTAATATGCGTAATTGTTTACTTGACAGTGATAATTAAATTGGGTGCTGATAATGTCCAGGCAATGATATATCACCTGAAAATAGTCCTTACATTGAACTGTTAACCTGCTTTAATGCCCTGTTTAATGTGGGTCTTTTACCAATGTTTTTACACTGTGTGAGAAAGATGCTAAAATTATTAAAATTATTTATTAACCATACAATGTCCTGTATGCTCCAAGGTGATCCTCCGAATGGCAGAGAAAAATGACTCTATGGAAAATAGACGTCTGGCCGCCCATTGCACTATCCTTCAGGCTAACTATGCAGGTGCACCCACGGGACAAATACTTCGAGATACAAATCCTCAACCAGGGTCAGCTAGTACTCAAGACCTTGTACAGGATGAGGGAACAACAGAGCAAAAGGAGAAAACATCCAGAAAGAGGGTTAGTGTTTCTCTTTTTTTCTTGTTAAATTGAAGGAGAAAAGACAACATAAAATAAATACAAAAGGATATAAATGACATAATAATAAATGTACAATGGTATCCTATTACAACTCACAATACATACACACCTAACATTTTCAAGTTAACCACTATGATACAAATCACTATTGCTGCTTATACATGTGATACCTATTTAAATAAGGAAGTAAGTGGGACTGGCGTTACAGTTTTGTTTTACTTTCATGCAGCCGGCAACAAAGGAGAGTCATCTGTCAACTATAGAGGGCGAACTGAAGCGACTACGGGACCAGGCAGGGCTCAGCACAGTGGAGGCTTCACTTGGCCAGCTAAGGGCATTGGCCTTACGTGCAGTTACAAGTAATGCCACCCTAGTGGCCGCCCTTGAAACCCTGGCAGATGCAGCCATGGCCCATACACACCCCGATGCAGAACACTATAAGATGGTGCTCAAAGCATGTCGAGAGCATGAGAGTCTTGGGCCACTCAACACCCTAGTGACAAAATTGCTGGGTAGCGAGGTGGCCAAAAAAGTGGCCACAGGTTTAGAGTCATGGAAAAGTCTATAGCAAAGACCACAACTCAGGACTCCACCAGTCCTCAAAACCCGTCAGCCCAGAACCAGTTCCAATCCCCAGGACCTGCTATGCCCTTCTACCCCGGGTTTTTCCCGGGCCCTCCACCAATGTGGTCAGGGTTTTCCCCATCTCATGGTACATTCCGTGGAAGAGGCATAGGTCGAGGTAGTCACAGCAACAAACAGTGTTATGTATGCAGATCCCCGGACCACTTTGCTGCTGAGTGCCCAAAGAACAAATAGATATAAAATTCAGTGCTTTGCTGAACTACGTCAGATAAAATAGATTAGTTCGTACTAGCTTATAAACATTACTACTGTTTATCTCCCGGTTTCAGAGAACTAGTAGTATACATTCTGTAGTTTTCACTGGTGTTGTATAACATGAACTTCGGTATATAAGTTACATCAACAATGTATATTGGACATGTCTCATTAAAGATTTAAACCTGAGTCTGCTTTCTTGTTTGTAGGTGCCTCTACATAAGTTAATAGGCTAAGATTAAATGAATTAAAAAAAATAAAAATAAATAAAAACATTTATGTATACTCACTTTAATTTTGGGCTACCTTACCCCATTCCCCGGAGACACTGATTCTCTAGTAAAACCTAGTTGTTTCACGTGGGGGATGTGTGAGGGAGTCCCTGCAATCGGCTCTACTGCTAAGCTTCTTCATATAGCATATATAACGGTGTAACATTTACTTATCTTGCAGAGCATAAAAATCCCTGTGTGGGAGCTGAACACAAAATTCAGACCTTTGGAAGCAATAGCAAACAAGCACCACCTGCAGTGGACTGATTGCAAGGGGTCTCCTTCGCTGTCCCCCACAACTAAGTCAACTCAAGAAATCTGGGAGTGCTATCAAAAGGGCACCTTGCATACACCAAATCTTTCCTTCAGGAACCCTGACTCATTTGTAGCTGGGCAACTGCATTCTGAATTACATAACTGGTCGTTCATTTTGGACAACAACAATAACACACTAAGGAAAATTGTCCAAGGCTGGCTAACAGAGGGAGTGGAGATTTCCAGATATTTCACTCACTTTAAGGGTAACTTCCGTGGCCAAGCCTACAATTGCAGTATCCCTCCCCTTACTGTGATACCCAATCACACATCCTGCATTGCATATGCCTCCGAAATAGCAGCACACTTAGAAGACAGGCTCAGGAATGGATCACTACAATTGCTGGGACGGGTAGGGGAAGTAACACCTCCAAAGCTGGTCATGCCTCTCGTCATGGTTCCAGGGAAGAAAAAGAATCGATGTGCCACGATGAGAGATTCCTGAACCTATTCATGGAAACGCACCCTTTCACCTTAGACACGCTCAAACTCGTACTCAACATTCTACCACCAGGTGCCTTTATCACCAACTGTGACGAAAAATCAGCATACGATGGACTCTCCATCTCCCCAGCATCCAGAACATACTTTGGTGTTGAGTTCGCAGGCTGGTTTATGCAATATACGACACTACCTTTTGGGTGGAGCATGTCTCCTTTTATATATCAAATGGTAGGCATGCAGGTGACATCATTCCTGAAGTCCAAAGGTGTCATTACTTTGCAATACCTGGATGACAGACTCATCGGTCCTGGTAAGTTCTCTCATGGTTCGAGTCACCAGCAATCAACTGCCAATGCTGCTGCCCTTGTTTTAGCCACCCTCTCTTCATTGGGCTACACCATTGCCTTGAACAAGTCCTGCTTGGAACCCACCCAAACTCTAACCTTCTTGGGCCTTACAATCCACACCGACAAAAGACAGTTCTCCATACCAGAGGACAAGAAACAGGCATTTAAGGAACTCCGTCAACAAATCCTCTCCCAGCCTACTACCCACATTAAAGTCCTACAAAATCTCATGGGCAAATGTGTGTCATTCTCCCTCTGCATTGCAGGGGCCAAATTTTACATTCGTGACATGGCCGCTGCAGTGGCAAAAGCAACCAAATGTACCAAGCCAATCCCCATTACGGGTGCCCTGGAAGCGGAGATCAGATCCTGGCAATTAATTGACGAACATCCACGTTGGTTACCTTGGCGACAAGAAAAACACATCTGCATCACATTAGCCACTGATGCCAGTACTTTTGCTTGGGGCGCCCACATCGAGGGAGTCTCCATCTCTGATATGTGGTTGAAGGATGACAACAGGCCCATCCACATCAAAGAAGCTGACGCACTATTAAAGACCATTCAAGCCATTGGGAAAAAACTACAGAACTGCCGAGTGGATGCCAAGGTAGACAACATGGCAGTAGTGCATGCATGGGAAAAGGAAGGGGCTAAAGACCCCAAACTCAATGCCATCCTCAAGAAAATCTGCACTACAGTCATCTCTCTCAACTGTGACCTTCGGCTGACCTACATCAAATCAAAGGAAAACCCAGCAGATGCCCCCTCACGTAGACTATCACCCAATGATGCAACAATGGCTTCTGCAGCCTGGCAGAAATTTGAAGCAATGCATGGACCACATTCTTTCGACCTCATGGCTCTGGATTCAAACACTATGAGAGATGTGGCAGGGAATCCTCTACAACATTTCACTCCTTACCCACTTCCATCATCCAGTGGGGTTAACCTATTCGCAAACCTTGAGAAGCCAAGAAAACTACTACTGCTACCCACCATTCTGTATGGTTGGACCACTTACAAAGTTCATCCTGGAGCACCCAACCCGACCACTCAGCATCTCTCTGATAGTACCGATGTTATCACCCCATCCATCCTGGTGGCCGGTGTTACTCCAACAGGCTACATTGACATTACTGGCACAGAAGGGCGACACCAACACCTTACTTATGCCCTCCAAACATGGCTCCTCCAAATGCTCCCTTTGACTTGACTTGCCCTCGAAGGTCCTGGGCCTCCACGCGGCGAGGGTGGAAACACTTGGGGTGAAGTCCTCTATCCCCAGTGGCTAAAACAGGACAGTGCACATTGCACAAGCTGCTCCAGCTATCCAACGCAGACACTTCTTGATTTTTTGCATGCTTCTGGTTTCTACTACCAACTATGGATGATCAATCTTACCCTAGAGAGCCTCTACATAGCCCACTCAGGTGCTGATGAGGCGTTAAACAATAACACTACCTACCTACCTTTGCTTTGACTTATATGTGGCCAGATTTGTACTATAATAATACTGGTAAAACTACAGACTAATAACAACGGGGAGTCAGCAATAGGATGACCAAGGGCAAAATTAACAGGTTCACTCATGACGTGATGTTACTTATCATATTAGAACAATGACCTTATTAAATTTGGGCTGAATACACCTTATACATTCAGCCATCATGTAATGCATGTGTGTAGTGCATTATGATGAAATATAATTGTCTGAATGAAATAAAGTGATTCTCTTTTTACTTGCAGTGCTTATGTCGTCTTCTTTCACTACTTTTCAGAACCCTGACCTGTTTGGACTGCATCAACGGGTGAACCAATTATTTGCAAATCAACTTAGCGCTCCCTATCAAGTAAAATGCTCTAAAGGTGCGCAGGAATGTAATAACTTCTTGACACAAATTGGCACAACACTACAGGCATGCTCCCCATATGACATTTGCCTATACCTCGCCTGGAAGGATTCATCAGGGAAAACTCCAGTACATGAGAAAACTTGCCCAGACATAGGGAAACGCTCACCGACATGTGCCTGTGTCAGGCGGTTAGCATATGGCACAGTCCAGACAAAGACCTCCCAACTGAAAACTACATTTGATAAATTGGGGCGCACTGATTCCTGGTCACAAACTACTGCATCCGGGAACCCTATACTGTCTGAAGAGGTGAGAATATATACAAAACAGATCCGCCTGGAGCAAAGCAAGGTACACTGTATCCCAAAACAGGCTATTCCAATTTTCTCGTCAAAATTACAGCTCATTGCCATGTATATTGAGCGCCACCTTTTCTCACCAAAAACACACACCCGATCAAAATATGTCTTGGCCCGAGACCAAGCACTTTTTAAATTTATGTTCTCTGGTGGGGACAGGGCAGCTGATGCAGGTCGCATGCTTAGCCAGGAAATCAGGGCCCTCCCGGATGGACTGGGCATGGTCATCACACACACATGGGGAAAGACACATCGCTGTGATAGGCCCAATGTTTTCACCCTGTTCAAATGTCCCGATACTACAATATGCCCAGTTCTGGGCCTGTCCACCTACATGGAAATTGCTTCTTCCTTGGACATAAACCTAAAAACAGGCTATTTGTTTAGACCAGTGACAAGTGAAGGTAAAGTCATGGACTGCGCCCTCTCCTATGAATCCACCTATGACCGCCTAAAACACTACTTGAACAGGTTGGGGATAAATAAGGGGGAAACACCCCACAGTCTCAGAGCAGGGTGTGCCACAACCATGCACAATAAAGTGTCATCAACGAACATGGAACCCATAATGAACCATGTGGGATGGTCGTCACACTCTTCAGCCGAAATGTACACAAGAAACACCCCAGCGGACCAAGCCACTTCCATGGCCAGCATTATGGCCAACATACCAGACAACCCAACATCTGTTGATGACTCCCTCCTACCACCTGCATTCCAGTAACTGACTATAGTCACTGCCTAAAAAATTTTGATTGAATACTATGTGGTCTTCATATGTACATGCATATATCTGAATAATTAGGTATGGGATTGCTCAAGAAACAACACTATAAACCATCATATGGATAGTTAATAAGAAGCGGGGTAAGAAAGAGTTGAGTGAATATCCTGAAAGGGCAAGGAATATCTATTAATAAAAAATTGGGGTATGAAAGAGTTAGTAAATATCTTAAAGAACCAAAGGAGTTGCCAAATGAGAGACAGGAAGCAACTCTATCCCATATCTTAACCCCTGCAGTGCACGGAGCATGGAGTGGTAGATATTCCTTAGGATATGGTCATATCCTAAGTGAAATCTAGCGCCCCAAGCGGAGAGCAGGTCATTCGATGGGAGTGATGTCAGTGGGAGGGTATAAGAGAGTGACAGGGGCTAGTCATTGGTAAAACCAAGGAATTGATAAATTAAATGGGAGGATAACAAAAAACGCTACTGAGACTACCCAGGAAGGACAAGGAAATCTCAAAATTCGCCCAACCCCCCCACCCTTTCTCCAGGGTCTACCAACATGCCTGTGCAGGAAACAACTCTATCCCATATCTTAACCCCTGCACGGAGCATGGAGTGGTAGATATTCCTTAGGATATGGTCATTTTAAGCCAAATCTGCAGCTTCGTGACAAAAAAAGTTTTCAGCCAACTGCAGACTGCAACTCAGTGCTCACATTTCAATCATGGGCAACTTGGAAGTCGAAAAGCAAAACACACGAAATACTGAAGCAAAAAAAAAAAAAAGGATGCCTGAACAATATTGAAATGGATATGCAGCATAGAGTTAAATACTGTGGATTATGATATAGATCAGAAGCAGCTTTAATGATGAGCTAATTGTACCAGACTAGAACTCAAACAATATAATCCAGGATCAAAACTGCTCCTCTGTCGTGTCGAACTGATTACAATGTGTACGATCATGATAAATCTAACATCACCAGGGTTAAATATGTTGTAAGCTGTGAGGTCATAAATGTTAAGTGGATTAATATGAAAACTTCCTCAATATGTACCATAAATCAATGTCGAACTGTCACATCAATGTGCAAATGTTTAATAACAATGCAGCCCACAGTACCACACACGGATGTGCATGTGAAATCTCGGAAATATATTTTATTGGTAATAACCAAAATTCGAAATGATCTACCAAGTGTGGTGTTTATCTGCTAAACCACAGGAACAATTAAAATGATTAGAAAATTGAACTAAAAACATGATTGAAAACCTAATTGAAGATCCTGTATCTATGCTATACTGTAATATTGCGTTAATTGAACAATCAGTCACAGATAAAAGAACTGATTTTCATTAATTGAATTTATGAGGCTCATAACATGACTAGATTTACCAAAATGATACCTCACGAATTCCAACAAGCTAAATGAATTTTCATGTAATCGTCGAACAATAATAAAATGGTGAAATAGTCATTTTCATTTTTCAAAAAGAAAGACAAACAAACGACTGTGACTCCCAACAAAAATGGCGTCAATCGATTTGTTCAGAAAAGGATGTGGCATGTCAGTTTGACCCAAAACATTAATCTCGTTAATCAGTAAACGTGTTGTTGTGAAAATGGAGCATGGCTCACCGTGTGAAATGGACTTGTGAACAGGATTTGGCAAATCAAATCCCCTCTCAATTAGGATTCTCAATTTCACGAGGCTGGCAGTTAATCATTTGCTGTTGTGTTGGTTCGTAACACGATTGTTAGACCGAATACCATACAAGGCTTTCATTGAATCATCAATTAAATCATTTAAATACTTCCACTCCATATAATTCGAAGCCCACAGGGAATTGATGAAAAATGTGCTACAAAGCTTGATCGTCTGCACCACAAACTCCTCCAAAAAAATTAATTTAGCCCCCGTTCCAAATGGCGCACGTTCTGTGACGTCATTGGAGGGTGTAAAGAGTTATAAATAGCCATGAGGCTTTTTATCTCGACCGATTTATTCTTTGAAGTGTGCAGGTATGCGATATACTGGGGATATCGTAAACTTCAAAGACATGGTAGACTCAAATATGAGGTTTCAGCAAGTACAAACCAGAAAAATACATCTAACGCAGATGAAATATGTCGACGGTAATTCAACCAGACACAAAATTACCAGCATAGGTTTCCTTTGGTTAGATGGGGCAACAAGAAAATCCAGCTGCTTTAGAGTCTATAGCCAGTCTGGGTGCCACAGATTCCAGCACAAAATTCTTCCAAGGTCACTGGCCCCTGTTTAATAAATAATAAATAAGCATGGGCCAGCATATCTCCAAGAGAAATGGAACCCATATCTTTATAGCATGCATACTGCTGCTATCCTCACCACACAGTTGAGTATCAGCAAAGCTTTATCAAAATCTGATAAGCCCTATAAAAACACGTACAGTAAGTCAAACATTAAGCTAAGTTGCCACTTTAAAAAAGAAGTCTGTACAATGTGTTATGCAACCTTGGAGATTGATTTATTTGTGATTTGAGCAGTTTGATCATGGAGCCACCAGTTCCATGATTTGATCCATATGCAGTCATTGTAGCTAACTTAACACTTCAAAGTAGTGATGTCAATCAGTTACATTTTCGTAGTCGATCATCGGTCTGGCTGCACCAACCGATGATCGATTATGAGTCGGTTCGGTTGCAGTTCCTACTGCTATCAAAACTAGTTTGTCCAAGATAATTATAATATCTCAAGTAATTTATCTAATAACATCTCAAGTTATTTATGGTCATATGAAACTCTTATAGAAGGAAGTGCAATAGGTATTCTTACTGAGGTGTTTTTAAAAAGAAAAATCCGACTATACAACATTAGTAATCGATCATCAAATTCTTATGACAAAACGACCGATGATCGAGTATAATCGACAATCCTGACACCACCACTTCAGTGTACATATCATGAACAGTTCATTTATTTTCCTTTTAGTGTTTGTACATACATGTACATTAATTATTGGCCTTAACTTTCATTAGTGACGTCATAAGGTCATAATAGTCAATTTGCGTCATTGAAGCGATCTTAAGACCAAAACAATGTTTAAGGAGTTACATTTTTCAAACAGATGGTTTCCTAAGTGGCAGTGCATTTACTTTCAAATATCAGTCAAAGTTCCAAAACACTCTCTTGCAATATATCAAAGTTTGGCTGCAGGCAAGTTTCTCACTGACAATTTAAGAGCAACACCTGCTGTTAAATTGCTAGATAATCAATTACAGCAACTTCGAAATGTGCAATACTTAAGTTTCTAAACCTACATTTTCTCTGGTTAAAGTTTAAGGGAGTGTATATTGGCACTACATAAAAAAAGAAGCTATTTCTAATATAGGACATTAAAATTCGTCAGTCTCATTGTAAAAGTCATCATTCACAATGGAAAATAATAATACCACTTATTTCGTATAAACTCAGTCTACAAAATAAGGACTGGGTTAAACCAAATTAACCAACTTTATATGTAAGATCATAAAAATACATACTCAGGTGTTTCTAATTTGAGACTTTACACTTGGTGAAGATCTCGGACGCACGTGGCTTCTAATTTACTTGAGCCAGGCTTGAGTACACTTTTATCGACCGCATTATTTTGAGCATGCCGTCTGGTTTATAAATTGAGGTGGCTTCCCTATTATATAACCTAGACCAACAAAAACACATGTGCGAGTGTGTTAATTGTTTCCTTATTTAATTGCTAGACAGCCAATTAAAGTCTTAAGATAAAATAGCTGGCGTCACCCGTAGTATTGACAGAATAGATTAGCACTGAATAGCTAATCAGCCTAATCTATTGATATTGCGTAATGAAATGATACACTGTAACTGCCTTAACTTAATCAGGGAATATATTTGCATAAAAACAATACATGGAATATCATGCAAATGTGCAATGCCTACATAATGAATATAATATAATAAAATAGAATCTTAGTGTATTGTAATAGAATGGAATAGAATGGAATAGAATAGAATATTGTTTGTATTTCATACCTAAAATATATATATCTTACTTTATTTGCACAATTAATATTGCGTCGCAAAAAGCAACGACATATATAGTTTATTTACACCGTTTCGCCCGTTAACATTCCTTTTAAGCATCTCTATATTATGATGGTATATTATGATGGCATATAAATGTAGTCATGCAAACCTGCATGTAAATCTCTACAATATATTATGGTTGCAGTGATATACCGCGTCTTAATGACAATAGAGCACAGATACATTGAGCTATATTGTAGCATTATAAGGAAGAGAGCTTACCTGGAGAGAATCCACAATGACCCAAAACACAACCAATGACTGCAGCTTCAAGGGGTAATCACTGCGAACTGCATCATTTCCCACAGATGTCAGTGTACTGGTGTCATTTTTAAATTCGAAATTGGGGTAATCTGGGCTGTATCTGACGTAGATTTGGTGTAAATTTAGAAGGCTATGGCGTCTGCAGTAGCGTGTAGTTGTGGCAGCCAAGCAGCATCACAACCCTGTCTTGAAGATGGCAGAATCACAACAACACAGACCGTTTCGTTTCAACAAATGGTCAGCCTTCTCTGTCGACAGCGCTTCGTTCTCACTGAATGATGTGCATAAATGGTAAATCCAATGCAATGCAACATTAGTCGTTATGACAGCATTCTTTTTGAGGATCCAAGCTGGCAATACTAATCCTGTCCATGCTATGGTTCTGCGGCTACTAGTAGGGCTGCTGTGTGTACATGGCCCATGCAGTCCTCCTCCCTCCGGCCAGGGCTCTCCCCGCGCTCAACTGTCAACGTCACTCGCAACTGGAACCAAATTTCGCTCCCAGGTCTCTCTCCACCCCTCACGAAGACTCAATATAATTAATATTCATGGTGGATTATTAAAAAGTAGCTAACCCAGTTTTTAATGTTTTTAAATGGCCTCATGTAGCTATTAAAACTGAATTCACAGCAATACATACGATAAATGTAACTAGTTACAGATGCCAGAAGTGGTCATGTTTCAACAACAATTTAGTTTTGCAACTGAAAAACCTCATATTTTTTGCGCAGCACTTCAAAATAGTAAGCACATGACGTCATAAATAAATGGAAAAGTCATTTCTCAAAAGAATCTTGGACGTATGATCCACTAGTAAAGTCAATCAGCTAAAAATCCTAGAAAATAATCACCAGGCCTATACCAAAAAGGCTTATTTTCCTTACAAATCGCACAGACCATTGCCTCAAGTGAATCAAGTCCCCTTGAGCTCCGCCCCTGTTCGTCTGCTTCTGCCCGCCCCGCTTCTTGTCACCTGCTCCAGTTGACCTTTGACCCAAATACCAGACATTCCTTTGCCACTGGCCACATAACAACGATTAGATGGAGGGAGTGCTACAATGCAATTCATCTTTCAGTCCCATGGAATTACGTAGAGCATAGCATGGCAAGCTAGCTATATCACATGTTGAAACAAAATTACATAGTTTTACCACAAATTTTTTTATATCACTTATATCACAAATGGTTTTGATATCAATTTAGCAAGACCACTCCTCCAGGCTGATAAACCTCTTCTGTGTTTTTATATATATATAATAGGCTACGTCACCTACCAGTCTAACTTACTCAGCCTCAGTCTAACCATGGAGTCACCAGAGAGTCTGGTGACTCCATGGTCTAACACTAACTTGTCTCACATAAATTTCGCATACACTTTCAGTAGCGGATTTAAGGGAGGGGGGGGGGGTCAGGGTTTTAAACCCTCCCCCCTTGGCCTAGTACATTTCAATAAAAAAATAAAATAAAAATTTTAGCAGTCCCCGCAAAAGAAAAATTTGCAGTCCCTGCAATACATAATTTTGTCAACCCCCCCCCCCCCCCGTGCAACATTTTCTGGATCCGCGCGCCGTTTACCCGCACTCTATATTATAACCAACAAGAACTGACGACAACGCTCTCTTGCACCAGTTTGGGAGAAGGAATTTAGCGCCCTCTGCCGTGGACAAAAAATAACTTGTTTCTCATTTAGTGTTTTGTTGACCAGGTAGACAGCTAGCAACACTCAACTTGCTTAAGATTTAATTAATTTGACCTGAAACAATTAGATTGGATAATAACAATTAGTAAATGTCTACATGCACAGGAAATAGCAGGAAGAAGGTCAAAATGTATGATTCAGGTCGGATTATCATCCTCGCATTATTCGCTGTTAATCCGCTCCCCAGGGCCATATCTAAATATGATTTAGGTTTTGAACTGAATTTTACACCTTCAAAGTTCAAACATGAACCTATTCACCAAATATAATCAGTTCCCAACTTCACTAAATCACACAGATTAAACCTACAGTTCTAAGATAAATACATTTATATTGACCTCTTTTAATCGTCGTCTATATTTAGTTACGACTTACTTAATATCTAGGTCAACTGATCGATATATAAGCCATTGATTATCGTAGTGTAGCACCGGTGCCATCCAAACAAACAGTGAGCATGCATGTGCATGAACTATTATCTCTTCCATACCTTTATAACCGAATCTGTGAGTACATTTGTTTTAAGAAATATCATAAACATTGGAAATATGTACACTGTACATTGTACATTGTATTCGTATTAATGAAGTTTAGGTTATTCAATCAAAATGTAAAATACAGCAATTATGAAGCATTCGTTATACAATATCAAATGCATGAAATGCTTCTCATTGCAGAGGAATGTAGCTACAGCAGACTGACACATTTCCAGGTAGATGTAAAGTGTATTATGAAAATAGTCAGTTAAGGCCAAGGGTATAATCCTTGGCTAATAAGGAATTTGTGGCCTGTGATAACACCATGCCTCCGGTACGTACTGTGTTTGCAATATGACTTCCTTTGTCCATTACTGCGAAAACCTAGCAAGACAATAATAAATTACATAACTTTCAGAAGAGCAAAAGTCCAGCCAAATTCGCCAGACAACCTGAAAATGGCAGACCGAAAGCAAGCCCTTCCCCACTACCACCTATATCAAGTACACACTTTTTTCTTTTATTTTTACTCATTTATATTTTAATCAAGATAATTGGATCTATTTGACTATCCACGCAATAGATTTGTTTATGCCATTACATGTTGATTTTCAAAATGTCATATTTATTCATATTAACCAAAATTGGCACTGGAAGGAATAGCATATTCATTTTTGTTTTCCCAATATTTGGCGCACACAATGAACCTAATTTCATGATGTGTATAATTTTCAGACAGAAAAAGTAGCATCCGACAAACTACGGGTGGAGCTGCACCAGCGTGAGTGTGTCCAATACTGTTCATTCATCACCATACTAAAGTAATTATTTTGCCATTTGATCATAAAAGGTTGAATAAATATATTCATTGAATTTTGCCCTCTTTCAGAAAAATAAAAAAGACAGCAAACAAAGACATCAGTGGGAAGAGTAAGGGTAAGTGATGTCCCAAAAAAACAGTGGAAGTAACAATTACCCTTGCATAACTCTGACTGCACCCTATTTATGGGTGTTTAATGTAAATAAACCTACAACTGATATCCCTTGTTTTATAATCTGTTCACTGAGCAGCCCTGAATTCGGCAAGACATGAGTCTTTCTTCTACTCTTACTACTGATTTTGCTTTTTAGACATAGTAGGTCATAATTGATTCCATTTATATAATTTTATCAGGGAAATAACTGAAATCAACTAAATGATAAGGTGTCAAATATACATTAAACTAAAAATACTGCTGCTAGGATGCACTTTGCTTCAGTCAATCACAGCCAGTATTCATAGCCACCTGGTGGAAATATAGAGAACCTTCTGTGAAAATCCACTATTGCAAGTGGCACAACTCATCCACACCACTCACCCATCCACAAGTATCATTTGTTAATCTTACATGTTGAGAAATCATTGCACGTCCACATGGTTTTTAACCAAGACCCACATTTTGGAAATTAAGACAGGCATTGTGATACTTTTCATTCCAGTTTTACCCAACATCAAAGGGCAGCAGGATGGGGGAGGGAGGCTGGCTGTCCTGGCTCAGCAACCTGCTTTCAGGGACTCCATGGCTCTGTTTGATGAGATGCTAGTTGGTCGCATCCACGACCTTCCTGCTAAACCCCCGTCAGAAGTCAGGATCTTCCTCTCCTCCACATTCACAGGTAAATCATGGCTAAGAGCCCAAGACTGCAAATGGAAACTATGCTCAAAACGATGTAAAAGGTGAAGGGTGAATAGGCCTAGTCTGCTATCAGCTATAGCTCTCAGCCAACTTTACACAATACATTTGGTTGGCAGGCTCTGTTCTCTCTGGAACATTCTTAACTCCCTGGGAGTATACAGCTGTCACCTCCCACGGGGCCACACTAGTCAATCCAGCACCATCTCCGCCTATAGCCAACTTCCCCATTAACACCTGGGTGCAGTGAAGCAGTGGTTCAGGAGGATCTGCTCAGTTCCTCCATGCCGTGCCTGGTCTTAAACCACAACCATGCGCATACGAGTCAAATGCTCTGTCCACTAGGCCACGGCACCCACATCACGTCATTCGAATCCAAGACTCCATTGGAATCTTGGATCCACATTAGCATATCAATTCATAGACAATTCCCTGGACCCCAGAACGGTGATCACAAGTAAAAACTTCCAGGATTAATATAAAGATGACCCGAGTGACCAACATTGGGGCAAGTAAGACCCACCAAAGGGATGTCACGGCGTGGACTCCAAGCCATATCTCATCATTATATCTGCCTCTGGCCGCTGCTGACTAAGCTTCAGACCAGTAGCATTGATACAAAACATTTAGACATGAAAATTTTGATTAATGGCGGTGGTTTCACCTGTGGAACTTCACTATAGTTAATTTCTAACCACTAAAACAGTTCAATACCAGAAAAACAATTGGTTACTGATTCAAGTTTCTGCAAATTCACATCGCCTGCAATCTACCAAAATGTTATTCAGACGAACTGTACTATTTTTTATTATATCAAAGCTCCATTGAGCAGATATTATTATATAAAAATGTGTACAGTTTATGATTTAAAAAATTGAAATATATAATTATTCTGACAATGGGTGTTGTAAAAAACAAACACTATAGCGAATTTGGACAGGTTAACAAATTGTTTTTAAAGATGATCTATGTCTAAGTGTCACTCGTTTGCAGACATGAAAGTGGAACGGAACTGGCTCTCCACTGAGGCATACCCCCAACTGAAGCAGTTTTGCAGTTCATTGGGCCTGGACTTCAGTATGCTGGACATGAGATGGGGGGTTACAGAGGATGCCATCAATGATCATATAACTGAGAAGCTTTGCATCAAGGAGGTGGCCAACTGTCACAGGAATTCCATTGGTCCGAGTTTTGTGGTAGGTGCAGTCTGTTTAATGACCGATGCATTTGAGTTTTTGCTATTAAGGGCTTATAGTGTGATTGGCATAATTCCATTGCGATTTTAGCAATACCTTGGGCTATTAGCAAATCATTTAAATAAATATTTTAAAATTCAGTCTGCAAGAATATTTAATCTTATCACCTGCGGGCACGATTTGAACTTGTGATTATATGCGATTAAGTGCAATGTCTCACGAGCAAAAACTCCTAATCTGACTGTTCTACATTTGATTCCCTTCAAATGAACTAAATCCAGACTCTCCAAGAGTTGTAAACTGGCATTAAATACAGATGCAACCTAAGGTTCCTGTGTCAATGTGCACTCACGATAAACCCATAAACGACCCTTTGTAAATTCAAGTTTGGATTTAAAGGTTTTTTAAATAATGCATTTCAGGCATTTTTAGGCAACAAGTATGGTTATAGGACCATACCATCCTGCATCCTTTGCAAAGAGTTCGAGCTGCTGCAGCAAGAGGCTCAAGAGATGCAGCATCCCTATCAGGAGGCCATTGAAGTATGGTACAGACTGGACACTAATGCCATACCCAATGTGTACTCTCTCAGAGTAAGTACAGTAGTATATAGGTCTTTGCTGCTAAATGTAAAGTTTCTGCGTGCGACGTCATTCTTAAAGTGTATTAAGATTAAATGATGTGTCTTACAAAGTACACGTAATATGTTATGCAGGACCATTATGTATGCATCGTACCCAAAATGTCTCATTGGGGTATAGGGCAGTTTGTCCCTATGAATGAGGGAGTTTTCTCTACATTTGGCAAACTTTGAAGCCACAGAAATCATGGCGTGTTGGAAGGGATTACTTGATTGAATGTGAATACTGAAATCTTCAATGAATGATTTCAGCCAATAAAGCAAGTGTTGTCCCATTTTGGCGACCGTACACCGGGAAATGAAGATAATCGACTCAATGCAGCAAATCAATGGCAAGAAACCCAAGAACACCTGCAGGACGTATTGAGACAGGCTGCTCTCTCAGCTGAGAAAAAGGGACTTTTCACTGCCAAACAGAGACATGTCTACTTTCGCTCTGGTATACATTCAGCTTTTCATCTTCTACAAATTGAAATAAATACCCTTCTACTGGGGGAAAAATAAGTTAATATCTTGCATGGATGTGATTTTAAAACGAATCAGTTTTTATAGGTGGTTCTTGACATTTCAGTCACAGAATGTGAGATAGCTGAAGGTCTTCTAGAGGCTAGTAACCCAAGTTCACATGCACTTTGTTACTACCGCGACATGAAAGGCCTTGGCAGTGATGTGATCGATCAGAAAAATGCCCAACGATTCATGGATTGCACAACAATTGATGGACATGTATTTTTAGAGATGATAATGTTCTTGGCATACTAGCCCACCTGCAACTAATTAAAACTTTATCATTTTATAAGTACATATCACCACATACCATGTTTCAATTATGCCCCCATCCTCATTTTCAGATAGTGCAAGATGCCGAAGTGAGAAGTATGCTAACAACATTATGTTCTTCAACAATACCAGCTGTATTAAGCACTGACAACATCAGGAAGTATGAGATTACATGGGCTGATGGAGGAACTAACCCAGGAAATGAGGAGCACAAAAACTATCTAGAGAACCTGACCAAGGACTTTGCTGAAGATCTCCAACAACTGATCCGCGGTGGTCTTTTGGAAAAGAATCACATCATACCCCAAACAGAATACTACACGACTTACGAAGAACTGCTGCATCATCTGAACTTCACTGTAGACAAATGTGAAACTTTCAGAGGCCAACAAGAAACACTGGATGCCATCAGGGAGAAATTACAAGGACCAGCTTCGTCTCACTTGGTTATAGCAGCTGAATCAGGCATAGGAAAGACATCTTTGATTGCAATGACAATGGCACTTATTACAAAATGGTTTGGATCTGATTCTGTGAGAATAGTGCGCTATTTAGGAACTTCAAATGAGAGTTCAGACATCTTATGGGTTCTACGAAATATTGCTGGTCAGTTGACAGACATTGCTAAACTATTTTGTGAACCTGACAACATGAAAACGTTCAACCGCATCGTGAAGTATTTACCGAGATTGATAAGAACTGTTGCTCGCAAAGTCAAGAGTCACATATATATCATGTTGGATTCCATTGACCAACTGAAGAAAAGTGACCATGCTTATAACATGAAGTGGTTGCCAACTGATCTCCCGCGCAATGTCACATTCATAATATCAACCCTTGCTTCTCGTTTTGGAATAGTTGACAATCTCAGGGCTCTTTTGCCAGACGAACAGCATTATGTACATGTAATGCTGTTCGTCTGGCAAAAGAGCCCTGAGATTGTCAACTATTCCAAAACGAGAAGCAAGGGTTGATATTATGAATGTGACATTGCGCGGGAGATCAGTCATCAACTCACTCCCCACATCTACTGGAACAGAAATCATGGAAATTATCTTAAAGATGAACAACAGGAATTTAGCAGAGGAGCAAAGAAACCTGATCATGCCAGAAATGGAGCGCTTTCCCAATGCTCTTTATATGAAGCTTTTGATCGATCGCTCTTTGACATGGGCTTCATTTACACCCACTGAAGATATAATGATTGCCAAAACAGTTAAGGAAGCTATAATCATGCTATTCAGTGATATGGAGAGCCAGTTTGGAAAGATCCTCGTCAGCAGAGCTCTAGGTTACCTCACAGAAGGTAGGATATTAAAGTTTAAATATGTCATTAGTATTCGACAATAAATGGCAATTGTTGTGATTTTAACTTATCCCAATATCCTAGGTTTTAATGGCCTCACAGAAGTTGAGCTGGAAGATGCTTTATCCTGTGATGATGAAGTTCTAGATGAAGTGTATCAATATCACGATCCACCAGTTGAGGGTGTTGTGAGATTGCCAGCGCTTTTGTGGAGCAGGATGAAAGAATCAATCAGCAGGCGAGTTTTAATTGATAAAATGGGGTTTTCAATAATTGCATAAGCAGTCCCATGCACACATATATGATACTATTTTGCACTTTCAGGTATCTCACTGAAAAGCCATCAGCAGGCAAAAATGCACTTTCATGGTACCATCGCCAATTTCATGAATCTGCCACTGAGAGGTAAGCGATTGTCAGGTAATTAGCAATTACCCTATCAGCTGATATTATGCTGTTGCTGATTACCATGAAACATTGACATGCTATATTCCTTTAGGTACTGCCAAGGAGACAATGAACGCCTTCTTCACAATAAACTTGTGGAACTATACCAGGCGACTGATGGAGTCAAGCGTACCATTTTCCTGTCCAAGAGAAACAAAACAATAGAAAATGCAGACCGTCAGGTCACAAGACAATTACACTCTCTCAGTAATCTTAGGATGTTGGAATGTATACCATTTCATTGTCAGAAGTCAGGAGATTGTGATCTTCAAATGCAAGCTTTATGCGACTTGAAATTCATGCTGCTGCGCATGGCTAAAAGTGGCGTTCATACTTTGCTGACTGACATCTCAAAATGTTTAAAGACAGATGACCAAGAGCTAGAACTTGTTCATGATTGCGTTCAAGTTCTAAAGTTTTACCCAGGTAACAGAAATCTTGCCACTGAGTTGCTCCTCCGATTGAATCCTGACCAAGTTCACTCCAACATCACCAAGCTTCTTCAGGATGCAAGAGAATACTTGCAAAACAATGGCTTCAAAGTTTTCCCAACTTTTTCTTATGAAGGGAAGGTGCTGGAGTTCAGTTACAGTAACTGTGAAAGAATAGTTTCTGTCATTGAAGAAATTCCTGAAGTGGTGGTGAAACTACATGCAGAAGCCAATGATGGGCTGTCTTGCCTGAGAGTAAACCTGGTTGACAAAACGGCAACCAGAGAAAAAAGAAGATACTCAAAGCTGATCAAAAATGTCATCTTGGGCTTCAAATGGAAACTGTAAGTTTTCTGCCATTACAGCTATGGCTGTGAACTCCAACGAAAGTCACATGATAACAGTCTACAGCCATAAATGTATTTGCTTGTTGGACTTGAAAAGCAAGGCATTGAAGCTAAAGGACATAGAAATTAACAATATCAAGCATATTTCAGGACTCCAGTGGATGGCAAACAACAAAGCTGTGGTATGGGCAGAATCTGTTGATAATAAAACAATTCTTATTGTCATCAGTGCGACAAAAAAAACAGAAGCAAAAACAATGAATCTACCAAGCAGAATAAAGCAATACAGAGTTTCATGCACGAAGAACCATTTTTTTGGGATTGGTGTCAAACCAGATGGCACAGAGTGAACAATCCCCTCGACCCTCCCCCCCCCCCTTGGCTACGGGCCTGCAAAAGATTCTCCAAATGCTTGATACATTTGTATATAACTATATGTTTTATAGAGCAAATAATACGCGTCATTGTCATTATCTTCTTACAGCTGACGGCAGAGACATAGAAACAACTCCAGATGACGTCATGCGAATCCAGGACTCCCATTGGCTATGGCAGTCTCGCAGTTGGGAGTCCTGGATTCACATGACATCCTCTAATGCTTCCGAGTCTGTGAAATGTGTGGGTAAACTAATGAGCCATTCGCCTTGCAGATCCCAATGATGTACAGACCTTACTGGATCGAAGGTGAGAACGAGTTGCACAAAAAGTGTCATGGCATCATCAGGAGTCTCTCCATCTCCCAGGATGATGGCGTCCTAGCAACAGCATCTGATGATGGCTGGCTCATGGTCTATGAAACCACAATGGGCCGAAGTGTGCAAAAGTCCTTGCTGACAGCAAGACCTCATCATGCCAACCCTGTGAGTATAAAATATGGGTATGATTTGTATCTAACACAAATGTACACCCAATCATGCAAATTCAAAAGCTTTACTGATGGGTTGGTCTCAGTCAATAGAAAAATTCCAGTGCAAGAGCCCAACTGGTTTAGTTTATAAAATATTACTCCAGGTCCAGGAAACGTGGCAAACATAAATAATAGGCCTATTTAAATTAGAACGTAGTACGATTGCTATAAATAGTTTTAATATTGACAATAATGCAATACATATATGTGCGAGGTTGAGAGATTGACTTTTATAAGTAAGAGCAAATATCAATTGAAAGTTTGTCAAATAGCAATTAGTGCATTTTATAGTTAAACCAATGTGGAAATAGATTTCTGCATATGATAGAATTGGTATTTATCACAGTGTGAATCACTCAACCTTTTTTCTTATCTCTAAACACATTTCTTGTAGATCACACAGATGTGCCTTTCCCCTGGTGCGGCTTATATTGCCTCTTTGGGAAGTGACCAAGTGCTCAAAATCCATTGTGTGGCAACCAAGTGTGACCTTCTCTTAGAAACCAAGGTCACAGGAACTGTGAAGAAAATGGAGTTCAGTTCTCATGACGACAAACTCATCATTCTGCTCTCAAGAGGAAATATCCTGTCAAGAACTATGATGTTTGACCTAAAGAGCAATTGTAATGTTTTTGCCAACAAGCAATAAAGACAAATGTGGGATTTGATATTTTATTAAAGTTGCAAGCATTTACAAAATGGTAGATGTTTGAACATGAGTATTTGATTTAAAATATATAATCCCAATAGAGATTTACTTTAAGAGTAATACTATGTAACATAAATGTAGGACTAGTGAAGACTAGGTATTAACTACAACAATCCAGATAAATGATGAGAACATAATCTACAAGAGTTATACAAGCAAAATAATGGATTTAGATTGGAGTTATAAACATTTGTATAAACATTAGCGAGCTATACATGACATGTAAAGAATGTAAGCAATTGGCATATAGTAATGCTACAAAACATGAGGATAGATTAAAGCCCCCCTCTCACATAGCCGGTTTTGCCGTAGTGAAGCCGTAGTATGACGTAACGGTTATGCAACAGCTTTTTTCGCCGGGTTGGCGACGCATTCTGGCGGCAAAAAGGGTTCTACGGGTGACTCGGCGGGTTTTACGGGTGACTCGGCGGGTTCTACGAGTGACTCGGCGGGTGACTCGGCGGGTTCTACGGATCACTCGACGGGTTCTACGGGTCACTCGGAGGGTTCTACGGGTCATTAGAAGTAAGCCGACGGGTAGTAGGAGTAACTTGACGGCTTCCAGGAGTAATCCGCCGAGTTGTAGGAGCAACTCGCCGACTGCTACCAGCGTCAGCGTAGGGGTTGTATATACTTTAAAAGGCTGCTGCTCCCCTAATATAAGTCCGATTCTCGTCAAATAGCACTGAATTGTAGTATAGTGATGATTCCATACGTGTTTTCGGATCGAAAATATACCAAATATTAAGCGAGTTATTTGTCTGAGAAGGCAGCTAGGTTGGTGGAGGCAAACAGTGGTGCTCCTGCACACGTTCGCGCCCGGACTGTATCAATGCTCCCTCAATTTAATATTAGTCCGATTTTTGTCAAAAAATACTGGATTGTATTATAGTTCATACTGATTCCATACGTGTTTTCGGATCGAAATTAAACCAAATATTAGGCGGGATATTCGATATTATATAATAAGCATATAAATCTATCTGTCTCTCTAAACTATCTATCAACATATCTACATATCTACATATCTACATATCTATCTACATATCTATCTATCTATCTATCTACATATCTACATATCTACATATCTACATATCTACATATCTAACTATCTAACTATCTACATTAAAGAACAGCGATTAATGTTTTTTACAAGAGTATTCTTGTTTTTGCCTAGTATACTCCATTAATTTTCCTCACCTTATCTATTATATACATTTGTTTGCCGAAAATCGGACTATATACAATTCATTATGACCGTTATACTAAATGACAATTGACACTCAGATATGTGTGATGTTCAAAGTGGCTTCTTTTTATTTTGAATTGAATAGAACATGACATTAAGCCTGTAATCCAGGTTAATTGCAATTGACTAATGACAATTAACCTTGGTGAAAGACTTCTTTACATTTGGCTAAGTGAATTGAATTACTTATGTTATGATAGCTCATGTCTTACAATGTTATCATTGTTTTATTTTCATTTTTTATTGATTGTTTTATATACTTTAAAAGGCTGCTGCTCCCCTAATATTAGTCCGATTTTTGTCAAATAAAGACTGAATTGTAGTATAGTTCATACGGATTCCATACGTATTTTTGGATCGAAAATAGACCAAATATTAAGTGAGATATTTGTATGAGAAGGCAGCTAGGTTGGCGGAGGCAAACAGTGGTGCTCCCGCAAACGTCCGCGCCTTGACTGTATCAATACAGTCTATAGATGTTAAGAATGTTGCAAATGAACTAATTAGAAAAAGACCGCATTGTTCTATCATGTATAGAAGCCAAGTAATTGCAAGTTGAAGTTTTGCACTGTCAAACATCTTCAGGTGAGTTAAAGATTAACGTCTTTAAGTTAAAGAAAGTCAGGTGAGAAGGCCAAGCCAAAATTAGAGCTGTTTCTTAAATTAAGGCCAAGGAATAGGCCAAGGCAGGGAGGGGGGGGGGGGGGGGGAGGGTTGTATATACTTTAAAAGGCTGTTGCTCTCCTAATATTAGTCCGATTTTCGTCAGATAAAGACTGAATTGTTCAGGGAAATGTGTAAAATGTATATAATAGTTAAAGGGGAAAATTAATGGAGTATACTAGGCACAAACAAGAATATTCTTGTTAATAAAGTTAGTAATACCTCATAGAATATAGATATGTAGATATGTAGATAGACAGATAGTTATAAGATCTTCACCTAACAATACGTTACTATCAATAATTCATTGAATCATAATCAAAAAAAATGAAAATAAAACAATGATAGAAACTATCTATAGATAGATATACTCTAGTTAGAGTAATCATTTTAGATATTTATTTCATTTTATATAAATTATTAATATTTCGTTCTTGTTGTTGTTTCTGAAAATAATCCAACTGGAATTAAAATTTATATTGCATGGATGTTCCATGATCAAAACAAATTATAGACAGTCTCCCTCTTTAATATGCATAATAAACAGGAATCAGTTGCAATTCAGAATTTCAATTAAAGCTTGTTATCAATGATGAAAAAGCATGATTTACTCCATTCTTTGTAACATTCAAAATGCTAATAGCAATTGACATAACGGTCACGGCAGATTGCTATTACATATATAGGTTAATTTACTTTTACAAAACCCAAGGAAAAGTCCTTCCCATTGGCCAGTTGGCAGAATGAGTAGAAATGAATTGCAATAAAGCTCATCCAAACATTGTATATATGATGGTCAAAACTATTTGATTGTACACTTTAAAAATGCCAAAAGAGAAAAACATCAGTCCAGCACCCTTTGTACATCTTGCATCATGGCAGTATATAATAGATAAGGTGAGGAAAATTAATAAGGTATACTGGGCAAAAATGTAGATATTTAGTTTAGAGAGACAGAGAGATTTATTTGCTTATTATATAATATAGTATATCTCGCTTAATATTAAAACATGTATGGATTCAGTATGAACTATACTGCAATTCAGTATTTATTTGACGAAAATCGGACTAATATTAAGGGAGCAGCAGCTTTTTAAAGTAGTGCTCAGCTTTCTGCATTAATACAGTCCGGGCACGGACGCTTCAGGGAGCACTAGTGTTTGCCGCCTCCCTGCCTTCTCAGTCGAATATCTCGCTTAATATTTGGTCTATTTACGATCGAAAACATGTATGGAATCATTATGAACTAGACTATAATTCAGTCTTATTTGACGAAAATCGGACTAATATTAGGGGAGCAGCAGCCTTTTAAAGTATATACAACCCTTCTCCAGGACAGTAGGCGAGTTACTCCTACAACTCGGCGTGTTACTCCTGGAAGCCGTCGAGTTACTCCTACTACTCGTCAGTTACTCCTACTAGCCCTGAACAAGCCGTCGTGTTCACTACGCCTAAAATTAGCGACGGGAAACCCATCCAAGTCGTCGAGTGACTCGACGGCCTCCAGGGGTGACTCGACGGCCTCCAGGGGTGACTCGACGACATCGAGGGTTTATTGTTTACTTTTGGACACCTGCGATTTTGCCACAGGAATTCAATGCAAACATTGAATTTCCGCCTACCGGGCCCGAGAATCCTGGTTTGGGCTCGAGTCCCAGGAGAGACTCGACGAGTATCGCCGAGTATCGCCGAGTATCGCCGAGTATCGCCGAGTATCGCCGAGTATTGCCGAGTATCGCCGAGTATCGCCGAGTATCGCCGGTTTGCCGTCAGCTTGCCGTCGGCTTGAAGCCGAGAATCCATGGCGTAACCGTTACGTCATACTACGGCTTCACTACGGCAAAACCGGCTATGTATGAGGGGGGCTTAAGTCTCTGATCGCACCATTCGAAGCTGGCAATCATCTGGCATGGCCGGAATGACACCCCAAATGGGCTTAGATAAAGATGGTGCCCTCTGGTGTGGCCAGAAGGAGCAGTGGTAGAATAAAGGAGAGAAAGGACATATTGCTGGATGTGCCACCTGGCATGGCCAGAAGGACAAGTGGAAGAATGGAGATATGGTGAATGTGTCACCTGGCATGGCCGGAGTGACAAGTGGACATATTGGTGACATGGCCAAGGTATCACCTGGCACCCGGAGAACAATTGGGAAGAATGGAACGTATGGATGGCTGTGTCACCTGGCATGGCCGGAGTGACAAGTGGGAAATGGATATGCTGGGTGTGCCACCGGGCATGGCCGGAGTGGTCACTGAGGGAGGATGTGATGCCGGGGCCGGATGTACTGAAGATAGGCACTGATACGCCAACGGCTAGCTGTGCAGATGGTGTTGTCAGTGTGCTGGTCTTGTGCGAGCTGGGTAGCTCGTCCAATACGAAAGGAGTGCTTGTTGTATTGGGCAGAATTGAGACCAGCCCGTTGTATTGTGGCTTTCAACACACGACTGAATGTGTCTCGATCAACAGGGATTTTGTCTTGGAAAAGGAACAGTGGTCCTTTGGATTTTCCCCGGATGGCTAGGTAACTGGAAAGATGGGCAATGGGGCAGCATGTATGGTCAGGGTCTTGTTTCAGGATGAGAGTACGGGTGTGCTGTCTACTATGTTTGTAGGAATTAAAGGTTATTGTCAAAGAGGTTGGTGAAAGGCCAATTTGGTTAAGCTGTAGTGTTTGGGTTTTGTTTGTGGAGTGGACGGCTTCCCCTGCTCTCAGGCAGGCATGATACATTAGGCTGTAGACAGCTGCCCACAGTTGCCAGTCATAGCTTGTGATGTCGCTTTTCTGCAGGGACTGAATGATGGTGCTAAGTATGTCCTTGGTGATTGGCAGCAATTGCCTAGATCTGGTACTAGGTGTTGTGTTCTGGACCCCATGCAGGGCTTTCGACACAAGGAAAGTGGTAGTAGGATCAGGTAGATGGTGCAGCTTATGAATAAAAGATATGGCGGACGTGTAGGTCTTGATAGTCCGGTATTGCAGGCTTTTTTGGTGGAGGTGTGTTATAAATAAGCACACATCCTGTGGGGATGATGGAAATTGGAGTTCCTTATGAAGTGTGTTTGAGTGAAACAAACGAAATGCATTCCAATTTCTCTGGTAAATATCTGCTGTGGAAGTCTGGAGGGAGGCTTTTAGCAGCTTGTGAAACTCAGATTGAAGTTTGCTGGTGTTAGGTGTGGTGGAACCGGCGTAGGGGATGGCAACATCCCATATCTGCTGAGGAGCTCCTTGGTGACTCCCTGGCGAGAAATAAGATCACATAATGTGTTATTTACGCCTGGATTATGCTGAGCAGTAAGAAGGATGTTATGCTGCAAAAGGACTAAGACAAGTGGGCGCAGTATCTGCATGATAAGGGGGCATTTCGAAGTTTGATTATTTAAGATGTGAACAACAGCTATGTTGTCTGTGTAGAAGAGGATATTGCTATTTTGGAGCTTTGTAGCAAACATGGAAAGCTTCAGGAAAGCTCGCCCACAGGGGATGACTGTTGTTGAAAATTGTAATTTGCCAATAGGTGATTTCAAGTCTCTTAATGTGAGGGAACGTTTAATGTAAGCTTAGTTGGTGGTAGTCGAGCCTGCATGGCCAGAGTGTCAAGTTCAACGCCTAAAAAGGTAATTGTAGTGGATGGGCCTTCTGTTTTATGTGGTGCTATCGGTACATTAAGGTAATGGCACAATGACTGGAAGGTGTTAAGATCTCGTAAGCACCGTTCGTGTGTTGGTTGGACAAGGAAATCATCTATTACTTTAACAGTAGATGTGAGGCAGTATTTTGTTTAAAGAATCCATTGAAGGGCTGAGGAGAAAGCCTCAAATATGCGGCATGATGGTGCAGCCCCCATACTAAGCATTTTTTCATAATAATACATTCCATCAAATTGGAAACCGAGTAAGTGGTAATGTGATGGGCTGACAGGTATTATCCTGAATGCATCTGCTATGTCGCTTTTGGCTAGATAGGCATTGGGAGAGTGATGGTGAATAAGTTGTATAGCATCATGGAGTGATTGGTATTTAACAGTTGAATATGAGCGGTCTATGTTATAGTTGAATGAATTAATATCATAAGGGTAGGAGAGATTATGAAGTAATCGATACTTTCCAGGGGTAGACTTTTCACAGAGGGTAAAGCCCCGTTTCCACATAGCCGAGTTTCTCGTAGTCAACTCGTAGTATTATGTAACACGCCTCTCGGGCCCAATACGTACTAAACTCTGCGACTACTCCTCGCACTCGGGAGATACTCGGCGAGTAACTCCTGGGACTCGTAGCCAACTCCTGAGATTTGGAGCCGATAGCCGAGTATGCCGCGCTGCACGGCACACTCGGCGGATTTTCCAGGAGTTTCAAAAACTCGGTCATGACTCGCCGAGTACCAGGAGTCACTCGGCGAGTAACTCCTCTAACTCGCCGAGTTACTCCTCGAACTCGGCGAGTTACTCGGCGCTAATTTCACCCGTATTACACCCGGTGGGATGTTCAGGAGTGCGAGGAGTAACTCGGCGAGTTGTAGAAGTAACTCACCGAGTTGTAGGAGTAACTTGCCGAGTAACTTGCCGAGTAACTCGCCGAGTTCTACCTTTAGTACATGCATCATCAGCGTAGGGGGTCGTATATAATTTAAAAGGCCGCTGCTCCTCTAATATTAGTCCGATTTTCGTCAAATAAAGATTGTTTTGTAGTATAATTCATAGTGACTCGGATTGAAAATAGACCGAATATTAAGCGAGATATTCATCTAAGAAGGCAGCTAGGTTGGCGGAGGCAAACAGTGGTGCTCTCGCAGACGTCCGCGCCCGGACTGTATCAATGCAGGTAAGGCTGAGCGCTACTTTAAAAGGCTGCTGCTCCCCTAATATTAGTCCGATTTTCGTCAAATAAATATTGAATTATAGTCGAGTTCATACTTATTCCACACAGATTTTCAGATTGAAAATAGACCAAATATTAAGCGAGATATGCGTCTGAGAAGGCAGGTAGTCTGGCGGCGGCAAGGTGCTCTGTGTATGGCCCTGACTTGAATGGTGTTGTCAATATTTTTGACCATTTTATATACATTGTTTGGATGAGCTTTATTGCAATTCATTTCTACTCATTCTGCCAACTGCCATGACTGTTATGTCAATTGCTATTAGCATTTTGAATGATACAAAGAATGGGTGTAGAGAATACAGCAAATTCAATACATATGTCAATTGCCTAATTGCCTAAATTGGGGTTATTTGACCTATCATTTCATGGTTTGTTCAAAGATGACACAGTAATTGCTATTAGCATTTTGAATGATACAAAGAATGGGTGTAGAGAATACAACAAAAGCCCAATACATGTGTCAATTGCCTAATTGCCTAAATTGGGGTTCTTTGACCTGTCATTTCATGGTTTGTTCAAAGATGACACAGTAATATGACATTGTCTTGATTGTCATTCACAATTACAAAAATATGTAATTGCTTTCATTAATTAAAAGCAATATATTTTATTGTAATTACCAGGCAATGATTATATTTGTATAACTTTCTTATCTTTTTGTGTTAATTTGAATCTTATTGTGATATTATGATCAGTATAAATTTGTGTATATTTTTGTAAAATTTAAATCTAATATTGATATTGTAATTAGTATTTTTGATTTGATCTGTGATGTTATTTGCTATCTTTAATTTACTTATACTGGTGCTCCCTGAAGCGTCCGCGCCCGGACTGTATTAATGCAGAAAGCTGAGCGCTTCTTTAAGAAGCTACTACTTCCTTAATATTAGTCAAATATGATTGAATTGTAGCATAGTTCATACTAATTCCACACGTCTTTTCAGATCGAAAATAGACCAAATATTAAGCGAGATATGCGTCTGAGAATGCAGGTAGGCTGGCGTCGGCCTATCATTCGACGGGTGACTCGCCGCTGTCGTAGCTACCTAGCTTAACCCGGCGAGTCACTCCTACAACTCGGCGAGTCACCCGCCGAGTCACCCGCCAAACCCGCCGAGTAACTTGGCGAGTAACCCGCCGAGTCACTTTTTCCGCCAGAATTCGTCGCCAACTCCTCGAATTTTGGCCGTTACGTAATACTACGAGTTGACTATGACAAACTTGGCTATGTGGGAACGGGGCTTAAGCGGTGAACAATTAAAGTTGGGGAAGGGCGGAGTTGTGAATGGGCCAGCTATACAAGTTCATGTTGAAACTTTTGTTTGACTATGTCCGGGAATTCTTAGATTGGAGTGGGGTATCTGGCCCATCAAAATGTAGGGAAAAACCTTGGACAAAGCCATTTACTATGTAGTCATGGTGTGGGTAACCCTGCAAAAGGTTACTTAATCTCTACTTGAGTTTACCGTAGTTGGAAGGGTGATGTCGGTTGTGGGAGTCGGTGGAGTGGTCCTGGCGATATGGGCGTTAGGATACTGTCGTTGGCATTGTTGGTTGCTGGCTGTTGGGCGTCACATCCACTAATTGTCTGCTGAAGGGTCTGAGTAGTGGTGGGTGGCGAAGCAGTTTCCTCATCCTCAGAGCTGCTTCCAAGTGGTTGTTGGGACTGCTGGTAGCTTACTGGTAGTTGTTGCCGTCGGGATGGTGTCTGTCTGGCAGTTGCCGAGGCTCGCTTGGCTTTCACCTTAGGCATGTTACCTGCAACAGAAGTGGAGAAGCAGCAGTACCCATAATATAGTGGATCAATAAGTAGTGCAATAGTACTAGTCGTTTGAGTGAAAAGGTGTAAGTTATAAAGATATAGGACTGTGTCGGCACCCAAAATATAAATAAATTAACATTTTTGGGAGACACGGCAGGCGAAGGCAAATAGGCTGAGTATGGATGTAAGGAAGTGGATAAAGTGTCGGCACCATGATGAGATGGAGACGAAGTAGGCATGGCAATTTGAAAAGGTGTAGCAGTGAAATTTCGGCACCACAATTGAGTGGAGACAAATAATTATAAGGAATGGAGAAGGCGTGATAGAGCTTGTGGAGACACGCAGGAATAGAGACATATTAGAGTGAGATGTCGGTAGCTCAAGTAAGTTGTGAGAATAAATGTTCAGATGGAAGTTGTAAAGTTCCAGAATGGAGACACTAGGCAGAATATGGTGGATTAGTGAGCCAAGGCATTAGAGAGCTTAGTCGGCCGAGGAATTAGAGAGCTTGTTGACTGCAAGGAAAATGGCCTTGCGGAGAGAGGCTATGTACTTATTTCTCCCAAACTTTGTATTAGGGTGGATGCCATCACGCGACCATTGAGAGACTGGAATAGCCCAAAGTCCTTTATGAACATGATAAGTCAGTTGTCTCTCACCGTCACACATTGTACGAAGAAAATGGTTCAGTTGGTAAGCGTTTTGCTTGAACTGTTCCGGGGTGATGGCATGTAGGGCAGAGGTACGATTTAGAATGGAACAGATGAATACCTGAGAGACTACATACTGGGAGATGAGAATGTTGGCAAGATCGACAATAGTGGTCGCTATATGCAGTGGATCTGCACCATCCACAATATCGTTCGAGCCGTACTGTAAAATGACAAAGTCTGGGGAATATTTACGCAGGTCGTGGTCGGGAAGAGCAAAATTTGAATGGGTTACTCTGGCACCACATTCTCCAAGGAGTTTTAAATGAGAAATTCGATCTGACACCTTGAATAGATGTGGCAGTTGAGTAGAAGTGATGGAGGATTGTGAAGAGATGGAATGAAGAGTGCCATGTATAAAACTGTGACCTGAAACAAGGCCGACAAGACCATGTGGCAGTCCTCAAAATATTGTTTACAAACAGTACTCGCACAGGTTCGGCCGTCAGGTCTCAATTGACAATAATTTGTAACTAGATTTCTGTTACTGGTGGACCAGCAACGAGGCTTCACCTATTGCCAGAGTTATATTGTAGGTCATAGAAAATTGACAGCATATTCCGAAACATCAAGTTTAAGCTTCAAGGTTATCTTCATCTCAATTCCACAACTTAATTAGGCAGGTCGAGATGCCAACTATGAATCAGCATAAGAAAACTTATATCATGTCATACACATATAATTCTCGGTCAATTTATGCCTCAACCATAAGGTTCACAATATTATGCCATGACCTAGTAAAAGGGCTTGGAATAGACTATCAAAAAATGTTTTCCAAGTTAAAAAAGGTTAATTAGGACTGGAGTTATGAATTTTTTTGTTAAAAGTACATTTCAAGGTCTGTGACCTTAAGCGTTTGACCTTTTGACCCAAATTTTTGCATGAATTTTGTTACACTGATGGGTTGACACTCCTATGAGTTTCGGTCCAATCCAAGCATTCTGTCTAGGGAAAAAAAATCCAAACTTAAACTTTCAGCTAAATTTTTTAGGATTTTTTCGATCTTGAAATTTTCAGGGTCGGGCGATCTTTTTAACCGACCGGGCTACAGTCACATACTACATCTCATTGTAAAGAGGAGGAAATGAGCTTTCCAAATATCTCTATGCCAGTTCTGTAGCTCAATTAGAACCGGAGCTAGAGCCGATGGAAGTGCGGACACTGGTTCCGCCCAGCCAGATGACCATGCCAAAGTAGTGACACTAATTCTGATCTGTGACCTTGACCATTTGACCTGGAGAACTCATGTTGCTCAGATTGTTTGCAGGGTATTAGGGCAACATCATATCCAAAGATCAGCCAAATCCAAACATTTCTACTACCTTAAAAAAAATCAAGAATTCAAAATATCAACTTTCATAGATTGTTTGACCTTTAATTTGACCTTGACATTTAGGTCAAATGTCAAAATTGACAGTAGATTCTGAAAGCCCATATGTGAATTGTAGGGGGTCACCCATGCTTGGCATTTGGCTAAAGTGAATATTTCTCAGTGAAAATGACCATTTTCACTATTTTTTTTACTCAAAAAACAGTTGTCCGAGTTTATGAATTTTTTAAAAATCAACATATTAATTTCTGTCAAAAGCGAATACATATCCGTATAGTACTGGTCAATATCTTCCAACACAAAAACTTTCAGCTCAAACACTTAATTCTAAGGTATTTTTGTGGCGGTGTGAAAATTGCTTGTTTTTCACATTTCGAAGGTCAAAATAACCTTGAAAATGACCTTCAAGGTCAAATTTGACACTTGATTTGGGGGTTTTGGGTACATGTTTGGGGTAGTTTACTATAGCATGTTATAACCTAAAACCAATATTTCATGGTGAAATGAGCATGGGTACCTATTTTTCATAATTCAAAAATGTGAAAAACTCAATATTTCAAAAACCATTAATGACATCATCTTCATCTTTCGCACTGCACTGGCCCCGAGTAAGGGGCAACTTTTAGCACCATCATTGGCTTCTTACAACTTCCAGTTTTGGCCAAGTCGAATCTAGACTGAAAACTGCTCCATGTTGCATTGCGGTATGTTCTGCATGAGTGATTCACAATTATGTAATGTCAAAACACTTTAAAACATATTTAATCACAAGATCCAAGACCATTAGTATTTAACTGCACTGGTTTAGAGGATATGCCAATTTTAAGTTCTTAAAATTTTGTACTAAAGGTGACCTGTGACCTTGAAAAATAGGTCAAGGTCACTCAAACTAGGTCAAAGTAATAAGGTCATCCTAGGGTACCTTGTGGTAAAGTTTGGTCCTCCAACTCTAAAATTTTGCCTGTAAATAATAATAATAAGAATAATAACTAGATTTCTGTTACTGGTGGACCAGCAACGAGGCTTCACCTATTGCCAGAGTTATATTGTAGGTCATAGAAAATTGACAGCATATTCCGAAACATCAAGTTTAAGCTTTAAGGTTATCTTCATCTCAATTCCACAACTTAATTAGGCAGGTCGAGATGCCAACTATGAATCAGCATAAGAAAACTTATATCATGTCATACACATATAATTCTCGGTCAATTTATGCCTCAACCATAAGGTTCACAATATCATGCCATGACCTATTAAAAGGGCTTGGAATGGACTATCAAAAAATGTTTTCCAAGTTAAAAAAGGTTAATTAGGACTGGAGTTATGAATTTTTTTGTTAAAAGTACATTTCAAGGTCTGTGACCTTGAGCGTTTGACCTTTTGACCCAAATATTTGCATGAATTTTGTTACACTGATGGGTTGACACTCCTATGAGTTTCGGTCCAATCCAAGCATTCTGTCTAGGGAAAATAAATCCAAACTTAAACTTTCAGCTAAATTTTTTAGGATTTTTTCGATCTTGAAATTTTCAGGGTCGGGCGATCTTTTTAACCGAACGGGCTACAATCACATACTACATCACATTTTAAAGAGGAGGAAATGAGCTTTCCAAATATCTCTATGCCAGTTCTGTAGCTCAATTAGAACCGGAGCTAGAGCCGATGGAAGTGCGGACACTGGTTCCGCCCAGCCAGATGACCATGCCAAAGTAGTGACACTAATTCTGATCTGTGACCTTGACCGTTTGACCTGGAGAACTCATGTTGCTCAGATTGTTTGCAGGGTATTAGGGCAACATCATATCCAAAGATCAGCCAAATCCAAACATTTCTACTACCTTAAAAAAAATCAAGAATTCAAAATATCAACTTTCATAGATTGTTTGACCTTAAATTTGACCTTGACATTTAGGTCAAATGTCAAAATTGACAGCAGATTCTGAAAGCCCATATGTGAATTGTAGGGGGTCACCCATGCTTGGCATTTGGCTAAAGTGAATATTTCTCAGTGAAAATGACCATTTTCACTATTTTTTTTACTCAAAAAACAGTTGTCCGAGTTTATGAATTTTTTAAAAATCAACATATTAATTTCTGTCAAAACCGAGTACATATTCTTATAATACTGGTCAATGTCTTCCAAAGAAAAAACTTTCAGCTCAAACACTTACTTCTAAGGTATTTTTGTGGCAGTGTCAAAATTGCTTGTTTTTCACATTTCGAAGGTCAAAATGACCTTGAAAATGACCTTCAAGGTCAAATTTGACACTTGATTTGGGGGTTTTGGGTACATGTTTGGGGTAGTTTACTATAGCATGTTATAACCTAAAACCAATATTTCATGGTGAAATGGACATGGGTACCTATTTTTCATAATTCAAAAATGTGAAAAACTCAATATTTCAAAAACCATTAATGACATCATCTTCATCTTTCACACTGCACTGGCCCCGAGTAAGGGGCAACTTTTAGCACCATCATTGGCTTCTTACAACTTCCGGTTTTGGCCAAGTCGAATCTACACTGAAAACTGCTCCATGTTGCATTGCGGTATGTTCCGCATGAGTGATTCACAATTATGTAATGTCAAAACACTTTAAAACATATTTAATCACAAGATCCAAGACCATTAGTATTTAACTGCACTGGTTTTGAGGATATGCCAATTTTAAGTTCTTAAAATTTTGTACTAAAGGTGACCTGTGACCTTGAAAAATAGGTCAAGGTCACTCAAACTAGGTCAAAGTAATAAGGTCATCCTAGGGTACCTTGTGGTAAAGTTTGGTCCCCCAACTCTAAAATTTTGCCCGTAAATAATAATAATAACTAGATTTCTGTTACTGGTGGACCAGCAACGAGGCTTCACCTATTGCCAGAGTTATATTGTAGGTCATAGAAAATTGACAGCATATTCCGAAACATCAAGTTTAAGCTTTAAGGTTATCTTCATCTCAATTCCACAGCTTAATTAGGCAGGTCGAGATGCCAACTATGAATCAGCATAAAAAAACTTATATCATGTCATACACATATAATTCTCGGTCAATTTATGCCTCAACCATAAGGTCCACAATATCATGCCATGACCTAGTAAAAGGGCTTGGAATGGACTATCAAAAAATGTTTTCCAAGTTAAAAAAGGTTAATTAGGACTGGAGTTATGAATTTTTTTGTTAAAAGTACATTTCAAGGTCTGTGACCTTGAGCGTTTGACCTTTCGACCCAAATATTTGCATGAATTTTGTTACACTGATGGGTTGACACTCCTATGAGTTTCGGTCCAATCCAAGCATTCTGTCTAGGAAAAAAAAATCCAAACTTAAACTTTCAGCTAAATTTTTTAGGATTTTTTCGATCTTGAAATATTCAGGGTCGGGCGATCTTTTTAACCGACCCGGCTACAGTCACATACTACATCTCATTTTAAAGAGGAGGAAATGAGCTTTCCAAATATCTCTATGCCAGTTCTGTAGCTCAATTAGAACCGGAGCTAGAGCCGATGGAAGTGCGGACACTGGTTCCGCCCAGCCAGATGACCATGCCAAAGTAGTGACACTAATTCTGATCTGTGACCTTGACCGTTTGACCTGGAGAACTCATGTTGCTCAGATTGTTTGCAGGGTATTAGGGCAACATCATATCCAAAGATCAGCCAAATCCAAACATTTCTACTACCTTAAAAAAAATCAAGAATTCAAAATATCAACTTTCATAGATTGTTTGACCTTAAATTTGACCTTGACATTTAGGTCAAATGTCAAAATTGACAGCAGATTCTGAAAGCCCATATGTGAATTGTAGGGGGTCACCCATGCTTGGCATTTGGCTAAAGTGAATATTTCTCAGTGAAAATGACCATTTTCACTATTTTTTTTACTCAAAAAACAGTTGTCGGAGTTTATGAATTTTTTAAAAATCAACATATTAATTTCTGTCAAAAGCGAATACATATCCGTATAGTACTGGTCAATATCTTCCAACACAAAAACTTTCAGCTCAAACACTTAATTCTAAGGTATTTTTGTGGCGGTGTGAAAATTGCTTGTTTTTCACATTTCGAAGGTCAAAATAACCTTGAAAATGACCTTCAAGGTCAAATTTGACACTTGATTTGGGGGTTTTGGGTACATGTTTGGGGTAGTTTACTATAGCATGTTATAAGCTAAAATCAATATTTCATGGTGAAATGAGCATGGGTACCTATTTTTCATAATTCAAAAATGTGAAAAACTCAATATTTCAAAAACCGTTAAAGATATCAACTTAAACGGTTCTATCAGCACTGGCCCCAAGTGAGGGGCAACTTTAGGCACTATCATTGGCTTCTTACAACTTCCGGTTTTGGCCAAGTCGAATCTACACTGAAAACTGCTCCATGTTGCATTGCGGTATGTTCCGCATGAGTGATTCACAATTATGTAATGTCAAAACACTTTAAAACATATTTAATCACAAGATCCAAGACCATTAGTATTTAACTGCACTGGTTTAGAGGATATGCCAATTTTAAGTTCTTAAAATTTTGTACTCAAGGTGACCTGTGACCTTGAAAAATAGGTCAAGGTCACTCAAACTAGGTCAAAGTAATAAGGTCATCCTAGGGTACCTTGTGGTAAAGTTTGGTCCTCAAACTCTAAAATTTTGCCTGTAAATAATAATAATAAGAATAATAATAATAATAACTAGATTTCTGTTACTGGTGGACCAGCAACGAGGCTTCACCTATTGCCAGAGTTATATTGTAGGTCATAGAAAATTGACAGCATATTCCGAAACATCAAGTTTAAGCTTTAAGGTTATCTTCATCTCAATTCCACAGCTTAATTAGGCAGGTCGAGATGCCAACTATGAATCAGCATAAAAAAACTTATATCATGTCATACACATATAATTCTCGGTCAATTTATGCCTCAACCATAAGGTCCACAATATCATGCCATGACCTAGTAAAAGGGCTTGGAATGGACTATCAAAAAATGTTTTCCAAGTTAAAAAAGGTTAATTAGGACTGGAGTTATGAATTTTTTTGTTAAAAGTACATTTCAAGGTCTGTGACCTTGAGCGTTTGACCTTTCGACCCAAATATTTGCATGAATTTTGTTACACTGATGGGTTGACACTCCTATGAGTTTCGGTCCAATCCAAGCATTCTGTCTAGGAAAAAAAAATCCAAACTTAAACTTTCAGCTAAATTTTTTAGGATTTTTTCGATCTTGAAATATTCAGGGTCGGGCGATCTTTTTAACCGACCCGGCTACAGTCACATACTACATCTCATTTTAAAGAGGAGGAAATGAGCTTTCCAAATATCTCTATGCCAGTTCTGTAGCTCAATTAGAACCGGAGCTAGAGCCGATGGAAGTGCGGACACTGGTTCCGCCCAGCCAGATGACCATGCCAAAGTAGTGACACTAATTCTGATCTGTGACCTTGACCGTTTGACCTGGAGAACTCATGTTGCTCAGATTGTTTGCAGGGTATTAGGGCAACATCATATCCAAAGATCAGCCAAATCCAAACATTTCTACTACCTTAAAAAAAATCAAGAATTCAAAATATCAACTTTCATAGATTGTTTGACCTTAAATTTGACCTTGACATTTAGGTCAAATGTCAAAATTGACAGCAGATTCTGAAAGCCCATATGTGAATTGTAGGGGGTCACCCATGCTTGGCATTTGGCTAAAGTGAATATTTCTCAGTGAAAATGACCATTTTCACTATTTTTTTTACTCAAAAAACAGTTGTCGGAGTTTATGAATTTTTTAAAAATCAACATATTAATTTCTGTCAAAAGCGAATACATATCCGTATAGTACTGGTCAATATCTTCCAACACAAAAACTTTCAGCTCAAACACTTAATTCTAAGGTATTTTTGTGGCGGTGTGAAAATTGCTTGTTTTTCACATTTCGAAGGTCAAAATAACCTTGAAAATGACCTTCAAGGTCAAATTTGACACTTGATTTGGGGGTTTTGGGTACATGTTTGGGGTAGTTTACTATAGCATGTTATAAGCTAAAATCAATATTTCATGGTGAAATGAGCATGGGTACCTATTTTTCATAATTCAAAAATGTGAAAAACTCAATATTTCAAAAACCGTTAAAGATATCAACTTAAACGGTTCTATCAGCACTGGCCCCAAGTGAGGGGCAACTTTAGGCACTATCATTGGCTTCTTACAACTTCCGGTTTTGGCCAAGTCGAATCTACACTGAAAACTGCTCCATGTTGCATTGCGGTATGTTCCGCATGAGTGATTCACAATTATGTAATGTCAAAACACTTTAAAACATATTTAATCACAAGATCCAAGACCATTAGTATTTAACTGCACTGGTTTAGAGGATATGCCAATTTTAAGTTCTTAAAATTTTGTACTCAAGGTGACCTGTGACCTTGAAAAATAGGTCAAGGTCACTCAAACTAGGTCAAAGTAATAAGGTCATCCTAGGGTACCTTGTGGTAAAGTTTGGTCCTCAAACTCTAAAATTTTGCCTGTAAATAATAATAATAAGAATAATAATAATAACTAGATTTCTGTTACTGGTGGACCAGCAACGAGGCTTCACCTATTGCCAGAGTAATATTGTAGGTCATAGAAAATTGACAGCATATTCCGAAACATCAAGTTTAAGCTTTAAGGTTATCTTCATCTCAATTCCACAACTTAATTAGGCAGGTCGAGATGCCAACTATGAATCAGCATAAGAAAACTTATATCATGTCATACACATATAATTCTCGGTCAATTTATGCCTCAACCATAAGGTTCACAATATCATGCCATGACCTAGTAAAAGGGCTTGGAATAGACTATCAAAAAATGTTTTCCAAGTTAAAAAAGGTTAATTAGGACTGGAGTTATGCATTTTTTTGTTAAAAGTACATTTCAAGGTCTGTGACCTTGAGCGTTTGACCTTTTGACCCAAATTTTTGCATGAATTTTGTTACACTGATGGGTTGACACTCCTATGAGTTTCGGTTCAATCCAAGCATTCTGTCTAGGGAAAAAAAATCCAAACTTAAACTTTCAGCTAAATTTTTTAGGATTTTTTCGATCTTGAAATTTTCAGGGTCGGGCGATCTTTTTAACCGAACGGGCTACAATCACATACTACATCTCATTTTAAAGAGGAGGAAATGAGCTTTCCAAATATCTCTATGCCAGTTCTGTAGCTCAATTAGAACCGGAGCTAGAGCCGATGGAAGTGCGGACACTGGTTCCGCCCAGCCAGATGATCATGCCAAAGTAGTGACACTAATTCTGATCTGTGACCTTGACCGTTTGACCTGGAGAACTCATGTTGCTCAGATTGTTTGCAGGGTATTAGGGCAACATCATATCCAAAGATCAGCCAAATCCAAACATTTCTACTACCTTAAAAAAAATCAAGAATTCAAAATATCAACTTTCATAGATTGTTTGACCTTAAATTTGACCTTGACATTTAGGTCAAATGTCAAAATTGACAGCAGATTCTGAAAGCCCATATGTGAATTGTAGGGGGTCACCCATGCTTGGCATTTGGCTAAAGTGAATATTTCTCAGTGAAAATGACCATTTTCACTTTTTTTTTTACTCAAAAAACAGTTGTCCAAGTTTATGAATTTTTTAAAAATCAACATATTAATTTCTGTCAAAACCGAGTACATATCCTTATAATACTGGTCAATGTCTTCCAAAGAAAAAACTTTCAGCTCAAACACTTACTTCTAAGGTATTTTTGTGGCAGTGTCAAAATTGCTTGTTTTTCACATTTCGAAGGTCAAAATGACCTTGAAAATGACCTTCAAGGTCAAATTTGACACTTGATTTGGGGGTTTTGGGTACATGTTTGGGGTAGTTTACTATAGCATGTTATAACCTAAAACCAATATTTCATGGTGAAATGGACATGGGTACCTATTTTTCATAATTCAAAAATGTGAAAAACTCAATATTTCAAAAAGCATTAATGACATCATCTTCATCTTTCACACTGCACTGGCCCCGAGTAAGGGGCAACTTTTAGCACCATCATTGGCTTCTTACAACTTCCGGTTTTGGCCAAGTCGAATCTAGACTGAAAACTGCTCCATGTTGCATTGCGGTATGTTCCGCATGAGTGATTCACAATTATGTAATGTCAAAACACTTTAAAACATATTTAATCACAAGATCCAAGACCATTAGTATTTAACTGCACTGGTTTAGAGGATATGCCAATTTTAAGTTCTTAAAATTTTGTACTAAAGGTGACCTGTGACCTTGAAAAATAGGTCAAGGTCACTCAAACTAGGTCAAAGTAATAAGGTCATCCTAGGGTACCTTGTGGTAAAGTTTGGTCCTCCAACTCTAAAATTTTGCCTGTAAATAATAATAAGAATAATAATAATAATAATAATAATAATAATACCAAAAACAATAGTCTTCACCTAAGGTATTAGGTGAAGCCTAACTAGATTTCTGTTACTGGTGGACCAGCAACGAGGCTTCACCTATTGCCAGAGTTATATTGTAGGTCATAGAAAATTGACAGCATATTCCGAAACATCAAGTTTAAGCCTTAAGGTTATCTTCATCTCAATTCCACAACTTAATTAGGCAGGTCGAGATGCCAACTATGAATCAGCATAAGAAAACTTATATCATGTCATACACATATAATTCTCGGTCAATTTATGCCTCAACCATAAGGTTCACAATATCATGCCATGACCTAGTAAAAGGGCTTGGAATGGACTATCAAAAAATGTTTTCCAAGTTAAAAAAGGTTAATTAGGACTGGAGTTATGAATTTTTTTGTTAAAAGTACATTTCAAGGTCTGTGACCTTGAGCGTTTGACCTTTTGACCCAAATTTTTGCATGAATTTTGTTACACTGATGGGTTGACACTCCTATGAGTTTCGGTTCAATCCAAGCATTCTGTCTAGGGAAAAAAAATCCAAACTTAAACTTTCAGCTAAATTTTTTAGGATTTTTTCGATCTTGAAATTTTCAGGGTCGGGCGATCTTTTTAACCGAACGAGCTACAGTCACATACTACATCTCATTTTAAAGAGGAGGAAATGAGCTTTCCAAATATCTCTATGCCAGTTCTGTAGCTCAATTAGAACCGGAGCTAGAGCCGATGGAAGTGCGGACACTGGTTCCGCCCAGCCAGATGATCATGCCAAAGTAGTGACACTAATTCTGATCTGTGACCTTGACCGTTTGACCTGGAGAACTCATGTTGCTCAGATTGTTTGCAGGGTATTAGGGCAACATCATATCCAAAGATCAGCCAAATCCAAACATTTCTACTACCTTAAAAAAAATCAAGAATTCAAAATATCAACTTTCATAGATTGTTTGACCTTAAATTTGACCTTGACATTTAGGTCAAATGTCAAAATTGACAGCAGATTCTGAAAGCCCATATGTGAATTGTAGGGGGTCACCCATGCTTGGCATTTGGCTAAAGTGAATATTTCTCAGTGAAAATGACCATTTTCACTATTTTTTTTACTCAAAAAACAGTTGTCCAAGTTTATGAATTTTTTAAAAATCAACATATTAATTTCTGTCAAAAGCGAATACATATCCGTATAGTACTGGTCAATATCTTCCAACACAAAAACTTTCAGCTCAAACACTTAATTCTAAGGTATTTTTGTGGCGGTGTGAAAATTGCTTGTTTTTCACATTTCGAAGGTCAAAATAACCTTGAAAATGACCTTCAAGGTCAAATTTGACACTTGATTTGGGGGTTTTGGGTACATGTTTGGGGTAGTTTACTATAGCATGTTATAAGCTAAAATCAATATTTCATGGTGAAATGAGCATGGGTACCTATTTTTCATAATTCAAAAATGTGAAAAACTCAATATTTCAAAAACCGTTAAAGATATCAACTTAAACGGTTCTATCAGCACTGGCCCCAAGTGAGGGGCAACTTTAGGCACTATCATTGGCTTCTTACAACTTCCGGTTTTGGCCAAGTCGAATCTACACTGAAAACTGCTCCATGTTGCATTGCGGTATGTTCCGCATGAGTGATTCACAATTATGTAATGTCAAAACACTTTAAAACATATTTAATCACAAGATCCAAGACCATTAGTATTTAACTGCACTGGTTTAGAGGATATGCCAATTTTAAGTTCTTAAAATTTTGTACTCAAGGTGACCTGTGACCTTGAAAAATAGGTCAAGGTCACTCAAACTAGGTCAAAGTAATAAGGTCATCCTAGGGTACCTTGTGGTAAAGTTTGGTCCTCAAACTCTAAAATTTTGCCTGTAAATAATAATAATAAGAATAATAATAATAATAATAATACCAAAAACAATAGTCTTCACCTAAGGTATTAGGTGAAGCCTAATAATAATACCAAAAACAATAGTCTTCACCTAAGGTATTAGGTGAAGCCTAATAATACCAAAAACAATAGTCTTCACCTAAGGTATTAGGTGAAGCCTAATAATAATAAGAATAATAATAATAATAATAATAATAATAATAATAATAATAATAATAATACCAAAAACAATAGTCTTCACCTAAGGTATTAGGTGAAGCCTAATAATAATAATACCAAAAACATTTGCCTGTAAATAATAATAATAAGAACTAGATTTCTGTTACTGGTGGACCAGCAACGAGGCTTCACCTATTGCCAGAGTTATATTGTAGGTCATAGAAAATTGACAGCATATTCCGAAACATCAAGTTTAAGCCTTAAGGTTATCTTCATCTCAATTCCACAACTTAATTAGGCAGGTCGAGATGCCAACTATGAATCAGCATAAGAAAACTTATATCATGTCATACACATATAATTCTCGGTCAATTTATGCCTCAACCATAAGGTTCACAATATCATGCCATGACCTAGTAAAAGGGCTTGGAATGGACTATCAAAAAATGTTTTCCAAGTTAAAAAAGGTTAATTAGGACTGGAGTTATGAATTTTTTTGTTAAAAGTACATTTCAAGGTCTGTGACCTTGAGCGTTTGACCTTTTGACCCAAATTTTTGCATGAATTTTGTTACACTGATGGGTTGACACTCCTATGAGTTTCGGTTCAATCCAAGCATTCTGTCTAGGGAAAAAAAATCCAAACTTAAACTTTCAGCTAAATTTTTTAGGATTTTTTCGATCTTGAAATTTTCAGGGTCGGGCGATCTTTTTAACCGAACGGGCTACAGTCACATACTACATCTCATTTTAAAGAGGAGGAAATGAGCTTTCCAAATATCTCTATGCCAGTTCTGTAGCTCAATTAGAACCGGAGCTAGAGCCGATGGAAGTGCGGACACTGGTTCCGCCCAGCCAGATGATCATGCCAAAGTAGTGACACTAATTCTGATCTGTGACCTTGACCGTTTGACCTGGAGAACTCATGTTGCTCAGATTGTTTGCAGGGTATTAGGGCAACATCATATCCAAAGATCAGCCAAATCCAAACATTTCTACTACCTTAAAAAAAATCAAGAATTCAAAATATCAACTTTCATAGATTGTTTGACCTTAAATTTGACCTTGACATTTAGGTCAAATGTCAAAATTGACAGCAGATTCTGAAAGCCCATATGTGAATTGTAGGGGGTCACCCATGCTTGGCATTTGGCTAAAGTGAATATTTCTCAGTGAAAATGACCATTTTCACTATTTTTTTTACTCAAAAAACAGTTGTCCAAGTTTATGAATTTTTTAAAAATCAACATATTAATTTCTGTCAAAAGCGAATACATATCCGTATAGTACTGGTCAATATCTTCCAACACAAAAACTTTCAGCTCAAACACTTAATTCTAAGGTATTTTTGTGGCGGTGTGAAAATTGCTTGTTTTTCACATTTCGAAGGTCAAAATAACCTTGAAAATGACCTTCAAGGTCAAATTTGACACTTGATTTGGGGGTTTTGGGTACATGTTTGGGGTAGTTTACTATAGCATGTTATAACCTAAAACCAATATTTCATGGTGAAATGAGCATGGGTACCTATTTTTCATAATTCAAAAATGTGAAAAACTCAATATTTCAAAAACCGTTAAAGATATCAACTTAAACGGTTCTATCAGCACTGGCCCCAAGTGAGGGGCAACTTTAGGCACTATCATTGGCTTCTTACAACTTCCGGTTTTGGCCAAGTCGAATCTACACTGAAAACTGCTCCATGTTGCATTGCGGTATGTTCCGCATGAGTGATTCACAATTATGTAATGTCAAAACACTTTAAAACATATTTAATCACAAGATCCAAGACCATTAGTATTTAACTGCACTGGTTTAGAGGATATGCCAATTTTAAGTTCTTAAAATTTTGTACTAAAGGTGACCTGTGACCTTGAAAAATAGGTCAAGGTCACTCAAACTAGGTCAAAGTAATAAGGTCATCCTAGGGTACCTTGTGGTAAAGTTTGGTCCTCCAACTCTAAAATTTTGCCTGTAAATAATAATAATAAGAACTAGACTTGCAATTGTCCCTGACAATTACGATAAACTTTCCTTTCCTTTTATCTTTCTTGTCCAGTACCATTAATTTCTGCACTGGAGAAGTCTCCAAGGTCTCTTGAAAAAAAATTTTATGCCATTGTCTCTGGCCAGTTTCCTGGAACTGTGAAGAAAAGCTTTTTTTTATTCCCTGAAATGCGCAGAGGTGTCATGAAATAAGGTCATGAAATTTGTGCCGTTCAGAGTGCGATTGGGCCATACCATGGGGTGCCCACTAGGTGTCCTCACTTGTTCAATATCATGGGGGTGCGAAATAGGGTGTCCTCACTCCAAATTGTTCTCATAAATTCACAGTAATGTAGTACTACCCAGAAGACATATATGTGCAAAATATGAATGAAATTGAAGACTTTCTTCCTGCTTTTTTGGGGCGAGAAACATAAATTTACTAACATTCATTGTAAAAATTGCTGACTCAGCCGTCCAGGGAGGTAGGTAGGTAGGTCTCCCCATTGGATAACATGGGAAAGAGAATTTTGCCTCAAGGTTCAAAACTAATTAAGGTTGGTGAATAGACAAGGTATCCAATGTAATCTCCTAATTTTTCTCTGCATAATGACACCAGTTGGATGAAATTTGGTTGAATAGAACTGGAGTAAAAAATTATTGAAATTTGGACTGAAAAAAAATTCCAGGGCCTAAGGTGTTTAATCAAGGCCCTTGCCCTTCTACATTTACATAGTACTCCCTAGAGGACATATGCGTGAAAAGTATGAAGAAAATTGAAAAAGTCTTTCCTATTGTTTTTGGGGCAAAACACGTAAACCTGCTTACATTCATTGTAAAAATTGCTGACTCAGCGGTCCAGGGTTCTGGGAGGTAGGTAGGTCAGCAATTCAGTGATAAAAAAATTCTAGGACCTAAGCTGTTTGATGAAACTAATTGCCCTTTTACAGTAATGTAGTACTACCCAGAGGACATATATGTGCAAAATATAAATGAAATTGAAGACTTTCTTCCTGCTTTTTTGGGGCGATGCACATAAACTTCCTAACATTCATTGTAAAAATTGCTGACTCAGCGCTTCAGGGTTGGTAGGTCTCCCCATTGGATAACATGGGAAAGAGAATTTTGGCTCCAAGTTCGAAACTGGTAAAGGTTGGTGAAGAGACATTGTATCCTATGTGAAGGCCTAATTTTTCTCTACATAATGACACCAGTTGCATGAAATTTGGTTGAATAGAAATGGAGTTAAAAATTATTGAAATTTGGAATGAAAAAATTTCCAGGGCCAAGGGTTTTTAAGCAAAGCCCTTGCCCTTTAAAATTTACATAGTACTCCTTAGAGGACATATCTGTAAAAAAAATGGTGAGAATCCAAGCAGTTCTTCTACTGTTTTTTAGACTTTTTCATTTTGAGAAAATCAAAAAGTGACAAAAAATTTTCAATGTCTGACGCTTTTCCAAACGGAACTACCTGGAGCATATTACTATACATTCCTGAAAAGAGAACATTTCAAGGATTCTAAATATGTCTTTGAGATTCCTGTATCTCAATTTGGAGCCGAGATATAAGCAGTCAAAAAATGCAACTTTGGACCCCTGTACCACCTAGACCACTTTACCAAATGGGCTCATTTTTTGCATGAAAGTTGTGCTAGGGTAGGACTATAAAAGTGTGAAATTGCAAGTCAATATCATTATTCCTTCTATGGTTTTCAAAAAAAATTTCATGAAAATTTCGAAATACTTTTTTTCAAAAATTCATAGTTCAGTCAGCAGGCTCACCATTTGGCTCAAACTCCTTTCTGCACTGCGTATTTGTCTAAGGTATCTTGAGAAAAATTCCCATGGAATTATCTCTGCCCAGTTTCCTAAAACCGTGCTCTTAAATTTGTTTTTTCTTTTGTAAATTACGCAGAAGTTTCACGAAATTTGGTCATGAAATTTGTGCTGTTCAAAGCGCGCTCTGGCTATCTGTGCACTCTTGAAGTGCCAAAGCCCTGTCTTTATTAGTTTCTGAGTAATAAGCCTTTACTTCTTCAGAAGAATAATAATAATAATAATAAAAAAAAAAAAAAAAAAAAAAAAAAAAAAAAAAAAAAAAAAGAAAAATAAGACGTACAATAATAAGATAAACTTTCCTTCGGAAAGTTTATAATAATAATAATAATAATAATACCAAAAACAATAGTCTTCACCTACGGAAGTAGGTGAAGCCTAATAATAATAATAATAATACCAAAAACAATAGTCTTCACCTACGGAAGTAGGTGAAGCCTAATTATTAAAGTTGGTGGGGGAAGTTGTAGTGCAGGCAAATCTGAGTTCAAAGAAGCCATGCAGTGATTGGCTGGTAGTGGTCACGTGACCGCTTTTGGCACGAGAGGCACTGAAGGGTTTTCCAGAAATTGCTTGTCATGCAAAAACCCAGCTGTACATGCACAACTGGTTGATTTGTTAATAGTTTCGTTTTATACAAAGGTTAAGTAATAAGCCACAGCTGCTGGTACTTTCATATTTTATATCATATGTTATTATTGGATATAATTTGGTTGCGTTATATACATTACAAAGGCCTTAAGAGAACCCCAATAAAAACAGAAACCACTTTTTTGTAATAATAGGTCTTTTTGGTATATATACATGCAGACATATTCAAAGCAGTGAATTGTAGTATACTGTCACTTTATGATCTTTTCGCTCAGATTGTCATTAAACTAAAGAACTTTTAATTTTTCGGGGGTTCGCATAAGCACGGCACTGTAGCACTTAATAACTATGCTTATGTACTATTAAGATTCATTTTAATATTTCAATTACAATGGATTTTGTATTGCAATTGTTTCTATTTATCGCACTTTTGTTCAATCACTCCTCATTTTCCTTTTCCAACTCTTCTTGACTTCATCCCTTCATACAATACTATATAGCATTGTTACAAATAAAACTAATAAATCAATTCACTGTTGCAATGCTTGTATTACATTATATACAACTTATCACAGAATGTAAAGAATGCATTACACCTCAAAGTGAGTCATTCAGTACCGCATGATGATCTGATGACATACTTCTAGCTGTAAATTGCGATCTCAAGTTCGACAATTATCTTCACGTTATGAGAAATGAGAAACATTCTTGACACTGAAATATGAGATCTTAAACACCAACTCCCTTATATATCATACTGAATTCACTCAAAACAAATATCCAATTTCATGCATAGCTGAAATATTCAGAAGAGCATATTTCACCATAAAAAAAGAGTGAAATGTTATATGTTGCTCATATATGCATTACAAACGAATGAGAGTATTTAATGAGGTACAAACATAGAAATCATGAGTTTCGAAGAAGATGATCACCTAGCTGATGCAGACAATTTTACCACTTCTGACTTGAGGCACAACACTGGACTTTTCGGCTGGTAGAAAACCTTGGGCTTATTCATGGGTAGTGTTTTGGCTAGTTTGTCAGCTTTACTTTTCTGGCTCTCAAAATACATTAAGAGAGATACACAAATGAGTGCGATAAATGATAGCAGTGTGCTAATAATAAAAGTCCATTGGAAGCATTGTGTTCCAATGCATTCATCAGCTCCTTTTACAACATGGGCATCATAGACCATGCCGAACATGACCACGAGGACTCCGGTTAAGATGGCGAATCCTCCGAATACTAGACCCCAATTGCGAGGAAAGTCCTTCAGTCCAAATTTTTCAACAATTAATGTTGGCACAAGAGAAAATATTATACATACAGTAACGTCAACAAATATTGTCACTACAAGTACTATGGTTAGATGGTCAATAAAGAATATACTAAGAAACAGCATTAGCAAGTCACAGCTTGCACCAAGGATAAGAAAGTAAGCCCTCGACATGTACTTCACAGACAGGTCAGAAATCAGCCCAACCATAGGTTTAACGAGTGTTCCCACGATTGGTGTCACATAAGGAAAAACCGTGTTATACTCCTTTTGGCCAAAGGTAGCCAAAATAGTTGTGAGATTCTGGACGAACATCATTTGAAGACCAGCAAGAATGATGCTTGGCCACAGTAGAAGTTGGTATTCTTTGGAGAAAAGGACTCGAATGCCAGATCCAACGTCTCCAGGAGGTGCTTGTTCCATTTGTTTAGCTAAACGAGGGTCCACGTCGATGCTAACAGCCAAAATGTCTGCATTGTGGAATGTTTCCCTGGCAGCAGGTGCTTGCTTCTTCGTTTCATGGATGCCTTTAAGCAACGGTGTACTCTCCTTACTTACATCGCTAGGTGGGTAATAATCATAAACGAGCAAACCTAACAGATTAACCAGGAAGAATGCTATTGCAACAAAGACCATGAAGCCGCCGATATCCTGGTTTTCTTCATCAATTATGTGACCTTTCATATAATGCGAGTTGTAGATAAGCATGAGCAAAGCTGGCCCTGTGCTCATGGAGGCATGGATGACACCCATCACTGTTGCTCTTACTCTCGAGCTAAAGTTCCTCACATTCGATGCTGTTCCGGTAATGTATGTCAGACCTCCTCCAATTCCTGAAACAAAATTTTCTTCTAGTAAACAGACGTGTAAAAACTTGTGTATCCTTAAGCGATAAATTCATGATTTAAGATCATATTTTCATAGTTAATGCAATAACTGTCCGTCCCTTCCTCTATACTATCTGCTGTTCCATCAAATTTCTCAATAACAAGAGCCTGAAGAGGGTATGCAGAAACTAAAGACCCTTCCATCATTCTGCTCCTTAAGCTATTTCATTAAGTATTTCCTACAGTAATGGCTAGAGACTGTGAATTAGAAATATGATGATGATCCATAAATATCTACATCTACATTAGAACTAAAACCTGGTTTTCTACTGAATCCTTCTTGATGATGCGACGGTGAACCAAGTTTAAACAGTAAAACAATTATGGTACTGCAGATTATTTATAACTAATGTGAATGACATCAAAAAGCAGTAGCATTCCCTACCATTTATTGCAGAGCATTCAACAACTTTGCAGCACATGCATGTTAGAACAAACTGTAACTGAAAAATAAATTTGATCTTGGCCAACCAAATTGAAAAATTGAAGAGTAATTCCATCAACACATTGCAGTATCTTACTATATTGCAATCAATTAAACAGGTTAAGTGCATCTGGGACACGTAAACTTACCAGCAATAAGAAAGTAGACAGCCAGAAGGTAGAAGTGTTCATGGTGGAAGTCAGGAAAGAGAGTAGCTATCCAGATGAGAGTGAATCCAGTTGTTGAGACACAAAGAGCCAGAGCAGCGCACCATCTGGACCCAGATCTGTCCAGGAGCATCCCTCCAGGAAGACTGGCACAAAGACCCAGAAAGAGCAATGACAGCAGCACTTCCACTATAAAATAAAGGGAGATCGACATTATGCAGAATCTCATCTGTAGCAGTAAGAACATCTACCTATCTACCTATCTATCTATCTATCTCTATATGGTGGCCGAAGGGTGCACTTTCTTGGTCTCGTAGTTTTGTAGGGCGACAGTCACTTTTGCTCCACGAAAGTGCCACCCTTCGCCCAACAAAATTGCCTGCTTTCGCCCCACGAAAGTGCCAAATTTCTAACAGTACTCAATTTTCGTGCAAAGAAAGTACCAACTTTCGTGCAAAGAAAGTACCAACTTTCGTACCACAAAACTGCTAACCTGCTAAAATTGAAGGCACATCCCCGGATGCCCCTATTATAGTTACATGCAAAGGACGATGCAATAGATGCAGGTGGGGGGTGGATGAAGACCCTCTTACAAAGTTGCATACGTGCAGTTAATTGTATTAGCCTTCTCTTTCGTGGTGCGAAAACTACACTGTCGGGGGTCGACACTTTAATACACTGTAGCTGCATTGCTTTTGTGGTACGACATATACTATCAGTGTCAGTAACTTTCGTGGTGAGAAATTTGGTAGGTTTCGATGTGCAAAAGTTGGGACTGACGTGGTGAGAAAGTTGGGACTGTCGTGGTGCGAAAGTGTCTGCCCACGAAACCACAATACCACGAAGTGTTCTATCTATCTATCTATCTATTTACGAGGCCACTCCAAACCAAACAGGCAATGTATCACCGCAACATTATGAAAAAAGTGTCTGGGACACAGAGCTTCTAGTGCAGGTCAGATAATTAGGTGTCATACTCTAGTGAAGATAAAACTTAATTAACCAATTAAGGCAAAATATATATATATCTTTTCTACATATCTTCTAGACTACTGAGTGTGCTCCAATTGTTAACGAATCGTATTTTGATGACCTCTAATTTTGTATTCTTTTAAACTGTGAGTCAGTTGGGGCGAATGCATTATTTTGTTAATGCCAGCTCTTTTACTTTGTATGAAACTAAATGGGTAAACTTTTGTTCTTATTGTACAATTAATGTGTTTTTCGTGTAACTATAAGCAATGAAGTATGCTGATGTATTTATTACGCCATAAAGGTGATGCCAACATCAGTTCTGGCAAGTAGGGTTATGGTGATACTTACAGTTAAAGTTATTAATAACTATCAGATCTCAGGTAAATCAGCTTACAAATGGACCAACGTAATATCATCTGCACAGTTGAGGTTGAAATATTAGTGATTCTTATGCTAAGTAATAAAAACAACTGAACTTACACTGTATTTGTGTGAGCAAGAACTTCTTCTTGAGGGCAATGGCGAAAACGTTGAAAGCATTGACGAGGTAGGACATACCCACTGCCACACAGCCCACCAAGAGTGCCACCAACCGGAGGAGGGCTTTTTTCCTCGCCCCTTCTGCCTTATTAGGACTTGAAGGGGAAGAGGACAAGCTAGTGGTGGTGGATTCTGCACTCATGGTGTCGTATGATCAGTGGTCCCTCATGTCAAACTGAAAGTAGCAAAGGCATCAATATATAAGACCAGTAATCCCATTCACGGAGATATGATGAGGACTTTGTCATGTAAAACAATTCAGCGTGTATCCAATCACCTCGATCAGCTGAGAATAAAGTTCTGGTATCAAAACTTGTAAACAGATCAACTGGTCGTTGTTCACTTCAACTTGTTTAACTTGCTTGTTTATGTTCTTAGCTGACCTCCAGTGAAATTCAATTAAGGAGACCATAACAGACTAAAACAGGTGAGGTTATCCGAGTGGATAATCTTAAAGTGACACTCAACTCAGATAAGTTTGCAATCAAACAATAAAAATTGGTTTTCAAATAAAAAGTTTCAAAAGTTCACCTGCTCATTAAAGAACTCCAAGCTGACTGACCAACAAATCCCTGTGCACAGGTTCAACTGACCTCAACTGGTATGACAGCTGTGAAAAACTAACTTTAAGTACGATAATAATGTAACTGATAGGACACACCCAGAGAGAAAAATGAGTCTTTCACGTGTTCAGGAAGAACATATGTCATTTTTAAAACATGTGTCATGCTATTTTTTTTCCTGGAAAGTCGAGAAAAAAATAAAACTTTCAGTACCACAAATAAAATTTATGCAGATACCACGTGATTCCTTATAAAAAATAATCTAAAAAAATCACAACATTTGACGTGTACAAGTGCGGGCTGAAAGCAAGCTTTAGTAGGTTAAAGGGGGGGGGGGGTGGCCTCTAAATAAAAATAAAATTTTATTAACCCAGGCAAAGATACTTTCCTATAACTTTCATAAGCTTCCCCCATACAATTTTTAAGACCCTCTTTGGAATCAACAAATATGCGTATAACATGTCCAGAACCTTATCAGACATGACGTGTTTTATGCTAGGGGAATCACCTCATTTCTGACATTCTATGAACACATATATACAGTTGTGTAGATAATTTTCGTGCATATACATTGCACATCTGCCTAATTTTATTAAGTCTAATTGGCAGTTTCCATCAGCCTTAACAAGGTCGCTTACATAATTGCCCTTAAATAAGTAAACATTTGGATAATCATTTTATACCAAAACCTTGCTTATTTTATGGGTGTACAGAACTTTCATAACACCACTGTATTTCAAATCCTCCCAGCGGCCAGTATACAATTATTACATACTCATAACGATCCTGGTAGATCACAACCACTGGATCTAAATTGACATTAACCTTGATGCTGGATGATGTAGCATGTAATTTCATGAGCCTTATCTTATTGACCTTGATAATAATGATGTAGCATGTAACATACTTAAAATGACTTACAATTTATAAACATGCTTATCAGTCCATAGCATTCCATTATTCCTGATATCGATATTCAGTTGAGTAATTCCAGTGAAAGTTCGAATTGAACTAAAACGTCAAACCTGTCAAGACATTGATATCTCGCTCTAATGTGTGCTTCATACTTCATGTATTAGGCCTACTCCAGATCTAGGGTCGAAGTTATCGTCCTGGGCCATGAATTACAACAGGTCTATATATGGTCATTCCACAGAAACGGTCCACTATGTATTTACTATGGAATTTTCAAATTAGGGCAAAATATGGAAAATTTCTAATTTTTCAAACCTCCATATAAAAGACACTATTTATCTTACATAAATGAAATTGTATCAATAACATATCTAAATTATAGTATTTTCACTTTTAAACTTCAAAATAATCAGAAAAATGCTTAAATTGTGTTAAATTGTGTTTTCGGAGCATAACTCTTCCATTAATGCACTTAAAGTGTGTGTTAAGAGTTCTGCTCTGGAAATGAAAGTGTAATGCCCGCCCTCCTGCCTGTCGGACGAACACATAACAATTTAAATGACTGAGGGTTTAGCTGCAGCGCAGCCTATTTTTTCAATGTCCCGTTACATGGCCAAATGTGCAACGTGTGTTTTCCATGAGAAGGATAAACGCTTGAAAAACGTATGGTTTTTAGCTAATTATAATGAGGCAAAAACCGTTTATCCAAACGCATGGAACATGCACAAGGCACAATTGGCCATGTACCATGGTAGATAAAAAACGACAATTGTTAGGTCTGTGCACTTTCCAATCTTGAGATGAACGTTCAGATATGGGAGACTACAGCATGTCTGTTTATCTTACACATTTCGAATAATATTTTTCAATATTTAAAGAAAAGAGTTTGTATTGGTCGGGGGTGACTTTAATACACGTCATTCCTAATACCAAGTTCATGAGGAAGCTATTTATCAAAGGAAATAGCTTCAATGCAACTCTGAAATTATTCCTTTCTTACAAAATGGATTGGAACATGGGTGAAATTACTATCATTTCTCTTTAATGTGACCTGGTGTCAGGAGTGCGTTCCACTTTGTGCAAAGGAAGTTTTTAAATTACAGACAAACTTCCACGTATGGTTCACATCTAGACCAATCCATCAGTCCCTACATGTAGATGTAAACACTGATTCCAAACCATAGGTCATTTTCAAAAGTCAGTTTTGTCAACAATGTCGATTTTATGAATAATCCCAATTTTCGAACAAAATCTGTTCAGGCAAAGCTGTAGGCAATGTATTTCTCTACCTCTGTGTGTAATAATAACCAACAAAGCTGACTTGATTATACTAAAATAAGAAAATGCTTGCGACGAAATCACACTCAAAAAGTTGTACAAGTTGTGGCGTCACAAAACCATAATCTGACCATCCTAACAGGGCATCCTAACGTGTTAAACACATCAATTGTAGCATCAACACATAGCAAAATTCCTCGAAAATATAGTAATTATAATTTGAAGTTGCAAGTCGGCAGCATTCCATTTTGTTCTTTAAAAAGTTTCTTGAAAAGCTTATTACTGCTTTCAAGATTATGTTTGGTATGAAACATGGCAAATAATATTTTTTTGCTAAATTGTCAGAGATATATATTCACAGAGGGAGCTGCAGTGACGTGACAGGTTCGCCACCACCCAAGTATTTAATAACCCCAAAAATACTTTTTTTTTAAAGCTGTTAAATACATAATCAATATTTTCTCGGCTTCCAACTGGTCGGATCTTCATCAAATTTGGTTTTAAAGTTGCGCTTTAAAGAACCCGCGCTAGTTCACATCTGCCAAATTTGACACAGTTGAAACCAAATTCTAACCAGGTTGAAGGTTCCATATTTCCAGCCCCGCATAATTTCCCATACTCCCATGCCGCTACACTGCCAACTATAATTTATCCAACCCAGTTTAATGACCAGCCAGTCAGATCTCCAGCATATGGTTTTGTGGATTTTGCTACGCAGTAATATATGCAGGGTGCCCGAGATGTCTTAGCTAGCCTGACCAATGAGGCAATGTGTTTGGGTTAAAGGGATTTTCAAAATAACAGGTTTAACTGTTAAATACCATGGAGCCACCAGAACACTCCATGAATGGCCAATGTTCTCAACAGAAGACTGATGTTGTAACTTCAAAATATAATGATGGAATCATAATTGAATACAGTTCAGTGATAACACTAGCTGATATTGATTCATTGATTCATTGATCGATCAGATACTAAAGATTGCTAACACCCTGATTGATTGATTGATTGCTTGATATAAAACAGATGGATAGATAGATAGATAGACAGATATTTAAGCATTATTTAAGTAATATCTATCTAGCCAGAACCAAGTCATTAGAGTTGACCACAAACTCAATCTAGGCAGTTGACCACAACTCTGACAGTGTAAACATTGTTTACAACATCAACACATGTTAAAACTGGCTTATATAAGGAGGTGGGCCAGATCTTGGTGGTCATGAATATGCCTCACTTGACCTAGCTGTTTGAGGGTGCTGAGTTGCCAAGGAATACCATTTCCCGGTCTTCATTAGTCTTTCCCGCCACTTTTGAGTGGAACCCAAGGAAGGGAGGGGAAAGGAGCCACACCCTGGCATCCCTTTGTCCTGGAGACTTCCCCGCTACTTTGCACAACCTTTGGAAGTCACAACAACGGTTCAGTCTCCTTACATTGGCACCAGAGATAAACTAGACAGTTCACTCTCTATACAGCCGTTTCTAAGGCCCAACTCACAAAATAATATGCAACATTTCCCAATGTTAAGCCCAGGGGTAAGGGTGGGGGAGCCACTTTCTGGCATCCCTATATCCTGCCGACTTCCCACCATTTTCTACAACCTTGACAGGTCACAGCAACAGCTCAGTCTCCTAAAATCAGCGTCACAGTGAAACTGAAAACTGTTTACCCTCAATAGCTGCCACTCATAGATTAAATAAGTAAAAAATCTAGGATATCAAGGACAATCTCTTGTACTCTTTCCCACGTCATTCATGGCGGTCAGAAGCTTCTCCCAATGTGCCATGCCCGTCCCTGACAATTCTTGACATGCCGTATTCTGCTTAATTTTCCCCAGGCAGGCAGGCAGGCAGGCAGGCTCAGGGGCGTAGGCAAGCTTTTATGATCCCTATTCTTCCCAGACATACTAACTTACAGCAAAGAGAGACAAGCATTTAAGTTGTGTTTAACTGACAAGCTATGGTTCCCACACAAAATAAACATTGTTGAGAGAAATTAGTAAATCCAGTCAGCAAAATTACAACCTTTAAATCAAGTCCCATATCGGGCACCAATTTTGTAAGGACCCTCTGTGAAATGACTTGACTCAAGAAATGTGCAGTTTGAATAGTTTGATAGGCCCAGCCCTGCCTCATGTCTATCCTAGACAACTACCTTACAAGAACTGACTCATAGTAACCTACATCCTTATATATACCCTGGATGGAGGCACGAAATTGCCTGGGAAACCAATACACTGCTGAGGCCATACTCACAACAGTACCTAATGGATGCTTGTTTTGGTGACAAACAATTTAAAGACTTGATTTTCTATTTAGACGATATACTAATGTGCCAGAGGCCGGCATAAGGCTGGTCTCCGGAAGGAAAACCAATTGGCGGAGGTGTGGGTTCAAAACCATTTATTGTACATATACATGTTTAGATTAAACCCTGTAAAAGAAATAACATTGTTAGTTAAAGCATTCGAAACTATGCTTCAAAGTATAATTATTAAATATATTTAATAATTTACAATAGTTAATTACCTGGCCTAAGAGGCAAAGGTTGCAGATTATCACTTAAGACTCTTGACCATACCAAAAGACTGATCCAACTGACCAGAATGCCAACCAAGACCCCTGAAGCCACCTTGTGGCTACTACACAATTATATCACTAATTTACTGCCACCTGGTGGTAATACATAAAGTAACATTATCTTTACATACTACATCACTGTCACATCAATCTGGGGGAAAACTGTCACTGAAGTTTTTGACATGTGGCACTGACCATGGACTGGCTATATAAAAGACTGATCCAACTGACCAGAATGCCAACCAAGACCCCTGGAGCCACCTTGTGGCTACTACACAATTATATCACTAATTTACTGCCACCTGGTGGTAATACATAAAGTAACATTATCTTTACATACTACATCACTGTCACATCCTCCCCCCAGTTAGGAGAAGGTGCTTCAGCAGCGCCATTAAACACCCTGAACAGAACCGCAGTTACAAACAATAGTAACAATTCTACCGCACACCATACTATATACAATAACCCAAAGTATGTATATAACACCCCTCAAAATACTTAACACAACATTTTAAACATTTAGATGACTACACACCAGTGCCATTTCTGAAGGGTAATATAAAATATTAGTCCACACAAAGTAATAAAAAACAATTGTAAGTATTAAATCATTTAAGCAAATCTAACACTTTCGAAAGCAACCTAACCTCGTCCTGACTCATCTCAGAATGGTCAAAAACTGCTTTCCTGTGACTAGAAGCAAGTTTTGGTCAGGAATGTGGTTTCTTTGACTGCAATGCAGCTTTACCAGTTCTAACATTGTGAGACATCACCATCAAACATTTGTGGTGCACTACGTTCCCGTCTGGGGTACCTCGGTTCATTAGGCATATCATGTTACATCAACAGATGCTTCATCATCAGACTGAAGACTAGCCTCTTCATCATTACTACCCAAGGACTCCCCACTACTACTTGATGGCTCAGCGGGCCCAGCTGATTCACCATCATGCCTTTGCGCGCGCTCTGCATCTGGCTGATTAACAACCAATTCATGTTCATCAGAGGAAGCAGTTTCAGAATCAAGACTTGGCTCTGGAACATGCGCATCAGGGACCGATACAACTATTGGACCTGACTTAAGACTTAGAACGAGAACCAACTCATAATACCAGCTGGAAGTAGCTGATTGCGATGCAAGGTCCACGCTGACCTGCCAGAGGTATCTTCTTCGGGTTTGACAACATAGACAGGGACAGCTCTATTTGGAACCTCGGACACAACTTAAATACTAGATTCCCAACGGTCAGCAATCTTGTGCTTACCACAAAAATGCTATTTCCACACCAAAACTCGATCCCCGACATCTAAAACAGCAGCTCTAGCTTTAATGTCATATTTGTCCTTCTGTCTCTCATGACCTGAATTTGCAGCAACCTTGGCAGCATCATATGCATGTTTCAAGCTGTCCTTGAGATTTCTCACAAACTGTGGAATTGCAGGAGCTGCGAGGTGCTCATTCCGTTGCAAATCCATCACTATGTCTAGCGGTAGATTTGGATGCCTACCAAACATAAGATAATATGGACTCACATGAGTGACAGAATGGGGTGTACAATTGTACGCATGAATGAGCGAAGAAACTCGTGTGTGCCACTCTGCCTTTAGGGATGGGTCCAACGTACCTAGCATATTCAATAGGGAGGAATTGTACCGTTCAGTCATCCCATTCCCTGATGGGTGATAAGGAGTGGTGCGGGACTTATGCATACCTGTAAAGTCCCCCTCTCACATACCCGGTTTTGCCGTAGTAAAGCCGTAGTATGACGTAACGGTTACGCAACGTGATTCTCGGCTCCAAGCCGACGGCAAACCGGCAATTCTCGGCGATACTCGTCGATACTCGTCGAGTCACCCCTGGGACCCTAGCCCAAACCGGGATTCTCGGGCCCGGTAGCCGGGAATTCAATGCGTGCATTGAATTCACGTGGCAAACTCGCGGGTGTCCAAATGTAAACAGTTACTCCTACAACTCGGCGGATTACCCCTCGAAATCGTCGAGTCACCCCTCGAGTCCGTCGAGTCACTCGACAACTTGGACGGGTTTCCTGTCGCTAATTTTAGGCATAGTGAACACGACGGCTTGTTCAGGGCTTGTAGGAGTAACTCGACGCGTAGTAGGAGTAACTCGACGGCTTTCAGGAGTAACCAGCCGAGTTGTAGGAGTAACTCGCCGACTGCTACCAGCGTCAGCATGGAGGGGGGTTGTATATACTTTATACTGCTGCTCCCTTAATATTAGGCCGATTTTCGTCAAATAAGCACTGAATTGTAGTATAGTCCACACTAATTCCATACATGTTTTCGGATCGAAAATATACCGAATATTAAGCGAGATATTTGTCTGAGAAGGCAGTTGTCTTGCGGCGGCTGCTGCTCCATTTATATCAATCCGATTTTCGTCAAATAAGCACTGAATTGTAGTATAGTTCATACTGATTCCATAAATGTTTTCGGATCGAAAATATACCAAATATTAAGCGAGATATACGTCTGAGAAGGCAGGTAGGCGGCAAACACTGGTGCTCCCTCAAGCGTCCACGCCCGGACAGTATCAACGCAGACAGAGCTGAGTGCTTCTTTAAAAGGCTGCTGCTCCTCTAATATTAGTCCGATTTTCGTCAAATAAGCACTGAATTGTAGTATAGTTCATACTGATTCCATACATATCTACATATCTACATATCTATCTAACTATCTACATTAAAGAACAGAACAGCGATTAATGTTGGAGGCGTCTTTGACAAGAATATTCTTGCTTTTGCCCAGTATACCTTATTAATTTTCCTCAACTTAAATATATATACTGCCATGCTGCAGGATGTACAAAGGGTGCTGGACTGATGCTTTTCTCTTTTCATTTTCAAAGTGCACAATCAAATAGTTTTGACCATCATATATACAATGTTTGGATGAGCTTTATTGCAATTCATTTCTACTCATTCTGCCAACTGGCCAATGGGAAGGACTTTTTCTTGGGTTTTGTAAAAGTCAATTAACCTATATATGTAATAGCAATCTGCCGTGACCGTTATGTCAATTGCTATTAGCATATTGAATGATACAAAGAATGGGGTAAATCATGCTTTTTCATCATTGATCACAAGCATTTATTGAAATTCTGAATTTCAACTGATTCCTGTTTATTATGCATATTAAAGAGGGAGATTGTCTATAATTTGTTTTGATCATGAATGGAACATGCAATATCAATTTTAATTCCAGTTGGATTATTTTCAGAAACATCAACAAGAACGAAATGTTAATAATTCATATAAAATGAAATAAATATCTAAAATGATTACTCTAACTAGAGTATATCTATCTATAGATAGTTTCTATCATTGTTTTATTCTAATTTTTTATTGATTACGATTCAATGAATTATTGATAGTAACATATTACTATAGGTGAAGATCTTATAACTATCTGTCTATCTACATATCTACATATCTATACTCTATGAGGTATTACTAACTTTATTAACAAGAATATTCTTGTTTGTGCCTAGTATACTCCATTAATTTTCCCCACCTTATCTATTATATAAATTTTACAAATTTCCCTGAACAATTCAGTCTTTATTTGACGAAAATCGGACTAATATTAGGAGAGCAGCAGCCTTTTAAAGTATATAAAAAATGAAAATAAAACAATGATAACATTGTGAGACATGAGCTATCATAACATAAGTAATTCAATTCAATTACCAAATGTAAAGAAGTCCTTCACAAAGGTTAATTGTCATTAGTCAATTGCAATTTACCTGTATTACAGGTTTAATGTCATGTCCTATTCAATTCACAATTAAAAAGAAGCCACTTTGAACATCACACATTTCTGAGTGTCAATTGTCATTTAGTATAACGGTCATAATGAATTGTATATAGTCCGATTTTCGTCAAATAAAATTTATATAATAGATAAGGTGAGGAAAATTAATGGAGTATACTAGGCAAAAACAAGAATATTCTTGTAAAAAACATTAATCGCTGTTCTTTAATGTAGATAGTTAGATATGTAGATAGATAGATAGATAGATATGTAGATATGTAGATAGATAGTTTAGAGAGACAGATAGATTTATATCCTTATTATATAATATAGAATATCTCGCTTAATATTTGGTTTATTTTCGATCCGAAAACCCTTATGGAATCAGTATGAACTATACTACAATCCAGTCTTTGTTTAAAGAAAATCTGACTAATATTAGAGGAGCAGCAGCCTTTGATACAGTCCGGGCGCGGACGTGTGCGGGAGCACCATGCACTGTTTGCCTCCGCCAACCTAGCTGCCTTCTCAGACAAATAACTCGCTTAATATTTGGTATATTTTCGATCCGAAAACACGTATGGAATTAGTATGAACTATACTACAATTCAGTATTATTTGACGAGAATCAGACTTATATTAGGGGAGCAGCAGCCTTTTAAAGTATATGCAACCCCCCCCCTCCCTGCCTAAGCTGATGCTGACGCTGGTAGCAGTCGGCGAGTCACCCGTGGAAGTCGGCGGATTACTCCTGGAGGCCGTCGAGTTACTTCTACTACCCGTCGGCTTACTTCTAGTGACCCGTAGAACCCTCCGAGTGACCCGTAGAACCCGCCGAGTCACCCGTAGAACCCGTTGAGTCACCTGCCGAGTCACCCGTAGAACCCACAGTCATCCGTAGAACCCTTTTTGCCACCAAAATCGGTCGCCAACCCGGCGAAAAAAGTTGTTGCATAACCGTTACGTCATACTACGGCTTTACTACGGCAAAACCGGCTATGTGAGAGGGGGGCTTAAACCTACACAACTCACAAATGACCCTATTTTCAAAACTTCCACCTTGGTCACGATGGATCCGACCTGGAAATCCATAATGAACCACAAAGTTGTTGTAAAAGGCCAAAGCTGTTGTCTTTGCAGACAAATTCCTAGTTGGAACAGCAACTGCATACCTTGGGAACAAATCAGTGACAACAAGAACATGTTCAAAACCACCTCTTGACACTTCAAGACTCAAGAAATCCATAGATACCACTTCCACTTCCAAAGGTTGGGACGTCAAAATTGGGATTAAAGGTGCCTTTTCTCCAGCAGCTTTGCGAGAAATATACCTTGCACAAGAAGTTACATACTCCCCAATTTCGGTAAACATACGCGACCAGAAGAAACGCTCTTGAACTAGCGCTCTTGTACGGTCTCGGCCCATATGTCCCATATCATCATGTAAGAGATGTTATACGGTTTCTTTGAAACAGGAGGGGAGAACTAACCTACGTTCATCTCTACCATCAACACTAACAACTCTATACAATCCACCTCTAACGACCTTCAGTCTGTCAAACTCTTTTAACAAACTGTGACAAGCTACAGGCAATTGTCTTTGCCGGTTTCTTACCACTCTGTACAAAACGAAACAAAAGGACCAACTGCAGGATCACTACGCTGCGCCTGTCTCCAATAGCGAAGCTGTGAGGGAGACAAATCAAATTCACCTAAATCAAAATCAACAGAAACAGCAAGCGATTCTGCATATGGCGTATCAATCAAATTACAAATTGCATGTACCACATCAGTTGAAAGGCGTTCTGTAAGAGATATCCGGATTCGGGACGACCCATCAGCATCTGCGTTGCTTTTTCCCGGTTTGTACTTTATGTCAAACTGGTACGCAGCTAGATTGGCCAACCAGGCTTCAGAGTGCGGCTGCCATAAGCAATTACATGGGAAATACCATCTACCTTCTGATACAATACAGCACCCAATGAGTGAGAGCTGCTGTCAACATGAAGTTCATAGGGTAGAGACGGACCAACAACACTAAGGATCGGGGCAGATGTAAGAAGTTCTTTCACTTTACAGAAAGCCTGATCTTTCTTGGGACCCCAATGCCATGACTTTTGCTTATTCGCTTTGCTGGTACCACCCAGTAACTCTGCAAGAGGTTTGGTGATTTTAGAGTAGTTCTTCACAAATCTCCTATAATAGCCTGCAAATCCTAGAAATTGATGTAACTGCTTATGATTTTCAGGAACCGGCCATGAAACTACCTTTTCTGTTTTGCCTGGATCTACAGAAATTCCCTCAGCCGAAACAATATGGCCTAGATATTTCACCTTACTTCTGAACATCTTACATTTCTTAGTTGCCAACTTCAGATTATATTTCTGCAATTGCTGGAAAACCAACTCTAAATGCGCCAGGTGTTCTTCGAAAGATCTGGAAAACACTATGACATCATCTAAGGAAATCAACACACACTTATGATCAAGCTCCTGAAACACATTTTCCATCAAACGCTGGTACGTCGCAGGGCTGTTCGTTAGCCCAAATGGCATATGCGCGTACTCAAAATGACCTAATGGCCCAGACGCAAATGCTGTTTTGCTCAAGTCGGCCTCAGTCACTGGCACCTGGTAGTAGCCTGACTTCATATCTAACACAGAAAATATTTGAGATCCGCCAAGGTAGTCGAACATTTCCGTTATCCTCGGAATGGCGTATGCGTCTGGTATGGTCCTGGAATTCAAAAATCTGTAGTCGGTACAAATTCTCAAGGACGCATCCTTCTTACGGACTAACACCAGGTTGGATGCATATGGACTGTTCGATGGGCGTATGACTCCAGCATCTTGAAGTTGCTGCAAGTGTAGCCTAACTTCCTCCACTAAAGCAGGGGGAATACGCCTGTAACGCTGATGAAAGGCGTATCATCAACCAGTTTAATTTGATGCTGTACTGCATTCGTGTGACCAATGTCGAGTGCATTTTGTGAGAATATGCCACTCCATGATTGCAGAAATTCCTCTGCCCTGGCCACCCGTTTTTCAGACAAGTCCACATCCTCACCTTTCAACCCAAACTCAAGTCCTGATACTTCAACATGATTACTAACTTCAGAGCTCTTGGCAACTCGGGCCATCTGCACCTCACAACAGACAAGGTTAGAAGACAACACAACAGTCTGATTGCTGGAATTAGACAATTGGACGGGAATGATTTGGGACTGTGGAATCATATAAAACAACAAAGGCTCGACGTGAACACCTGGGGGCAGCTTAGCTTGGAGAGTGTCATCAACTATAGCTGCACCTGCATACTGACAACCACTATCCATTTGACAATCAACAACCACCTGACTGTTAGGCTGAATGGTTATCCAAAACTTTTACCATATCCAATGAAACCTGTGTGCTACTGGAACCACTCACTCCGATTGCCACTTACTTGAAGAGCCATAGACCAGGAGCGAGGCAGGTCCTTCAATTCCTGAGTCTGTCTAATGGAAGAAAGAAGCATCGACAGTACATTGGTGCCAAGCAACACGGGAACCTTCTCATTGTAGATAGTGTCAGGCACAATCAAAAACAAAGCAGTGTGAAGATCCTCACTGAAAGGAACATTAAAATCCAGAACCACATAACCATCAAACGGCAGAGTGCTGCCACCTGCCACCTCAACCGTTAGCACTTCAGCAACTGGGACCACAGGAACGTCAGGTAACTCAGAAGTGAGAAACTTCCTAGAAATTGTGGACACTGTGGCACCAGTATCTAACAGACACTTAACCTGAGTACCCTGTAAGGTGATCACACCAACACAAGGGGGACCCACTAACTGACTAACTACTTTTGGGGCTTCGGAGACCCGGCCTGTCGGTTGCCCCTTTCCGATGGCCGCGACTTGTTTAAACGACCCTTGGACCGGTTGCGGCATCCTGCCTTGACATGACCAACCTGCCCACAGAGCCAGCAAGTAATATCGTTTGATTGCCTAAGTTGGGGGTGTGACCTTTTTTCTAAAGCCTTAAATTAAGATTGCAATTGCTCAATCATTGCTTTGAGATTGCTATTGTCTTGGGTCTGTGCTGAGTTAACCTGAGCTTTCTTTGAACTATCAGTACCCTTTGCATAGGAAAAAGCGCTGAATAAGTCTTTTTCAATTTTTCTTAATTCAATCAAAAGTTTGTCATAATCTTTGATGCTATCATACTTATGACCTGAAATTCCTCTTAACTCTTTCCTCAAACCAGACCATAACTTGGCTCGCAAGGCCTCTTCTTTATCTTCAGACTTAAGATCAGTGAAGTTGGCTATCCGAACCTAGCTACCTGACAGCTACCCGGCAGCTACCTGAAGATGTAAAGTTAGCTACCCGAACCCAGCTACCTGACAGCTATGTATATAACTCAACAGTTGAGTGTAATTTTTCCATTTTTGCGCCAAAAGATACTTAGGGCAAAGGTTTACGTTCTAGAAAATTTTCGGAATTTTCCGAGCATGTCTGAGATGTGATAAATCAAAAAAATTGAAAAAATGACGTTTTTTACCGTAACGCAAACAGTAGCTTTTTGGAATGTCCGGTTGAGAAAGCGCCGGTAGAAAACAAAAATTAACTTTTGTGTCTAACTTTTAGCATAGACAAAACTAGTCTTTACAACCCTTAAAGGGGTCAAATTCATTAATCTTTTGGGTGGCTGCCAGGTAGCTGGAATTTGGCTCGCCTCTTTTTTGCCACCCTCTCGTAAACGGTTTCACGGATCTTTACCGTTTTTGACACAAAGATACATTTGGCATAGGTCTACATTTTAGAATTTTCCCAGAATTTTCCGAAGCGTTACGGCTCTGAAATATCAAAAAAACTCAAAACCAACCTCTTGCCGTAGCTGCGATTGTAAATTTACCGGTTGACCGGTTGGGACAGTAAAGGTTAAAAACAAAAATTAACTTTTGTATCTAACTTTTTTAATATGTAAAACTGACCTGTGCACCCCTTAAGTGGGTGTAATTAGGCCTTACATTCGGGTAGCTGCCGGGTAGCTAGCTTCGCTATCGCATATTCCTGGAAAACGGTCAAACGTGATTTTTCCGTTTTTGTGCCAAAAGATACTTAGGGCAAAGGTTTACGTTCTAGAATTTTTCCGGAATTTTCTGAGCACGTCGAAGATGTGATAAATCAAAAAAATGACGTTTTTTACCGTGACGCAAACGGTAGCTTTTTGGAGTGTCCGGTTGAGAAAGCGCCGGTAGAAAACAAAAATTAACTTTTGTGTCTAACTTTTAGCATAGACAAAACTAGTCTTTACCACCCTTAAAGGGGTCAAATTCATTAGTACTTTTGGGTAGCTGCCAGGTAGCTGGAATTTGGCTCGCCTCTTTTTTGCCACCCTCTCGTAAATGGTTTCACGGATCTTTATCGTTTTTGACACAAAGATACATTCGGCATAGGTCTACATTTAAGAATTTTTCCAGAATTTTCCAAAGCGTTACCGTTCTGAAATATCAAAAAAACTCAAAACCAACCTCTATTGCCGTAGCTGCGATTGTAAATTTACCGGTTGACCGGTTGGGACAGTACCGGTAAAAAACAAAAATTAACTTTTGTATCTAACTTTTGCAATATGTAAAACTGACCTGTGCACCCCTTAAGTGGGTGTAATTAGGCCTTAGATTCGGGTAGCTGCCGGGTAGCTAGCTTCGCTATCGCATATTCCTGGAAAACGTGATTTTTCCGTTTTTGTGCCAAAAGATACTTAGGACAAAGGTTTACGTTCTAGAATTTTTTCGGAATTTTCTGAGCACGTCGAAGATGTGATAAATCAAAAAAATTGAAAAAATGACGTTTTTTAACGTAACGCAAACGGTATCTTTTTGGAGTGTCCGGTTGAGAAAGCGCCGGTAGAAAACAAAAATTAACTTTTGTGTCTAACTTTTAGCGTACACAGAACTGCTCCACTCTCTTTCATATTCATACTCTGGTTAATTTTTTTTTTCCTACATCTTGATGCATTGTGTACTTCTGCAGTCACTGTAAGTAAAGAAGTTTTTATGACAGCTATTTTCACAGATCTAAATCTAAACAATTTTTATCATTTTAAGCATAGTCTGATTGATGAAAGTAAAAAGTTATAGACAGATAGCATTTCCCGCCATTTTCGGAGGGCTGCATCTTGTGGCTAGAACCTCTTCTGATGATTCAAGTCAATGTGATCGGCGAATAATGCCAGCGTAGGATAAAATTACAGCTCAAAAACATTGAGTAGCTGTCGCACAGCTATGTTTGCCTACATACTAAGCCACAATGCGATACTCCCCCAGTAACTTTTGCTTTCATCTGGAAACCAAAATGTTGACAAGGACATCATGAACATCACAAACTGAGAACAAAAATTCTTTCTCCCTTTCATACAATAATTCATACTCAATTTATACCCATAGACTCATTTAATCTTTAAGAGCATTTGTCCATTTTGTGAAAGTCATTAGAATTACAACACAGAGGAAAACAAATCAGAGGTGAGTATGAAGATTCAAGGATCCCGAGCAGAGACAGTTACAAATGCCGCATTTGCATTGCATTTTAAATGCATATGCACTTGCAAACGTTTGCACTTACATTTGCATTTTTTTAACTGAATATTTACATTTGCATTTGATTTTAAAACATTTGCATTTTTTCAAATGTCTTTCTAAATGCTAGTTTGGGTAAGACTTGAAAATAAGCACATACTAATATTCTAAGTTATAATTAATTACTTGTAATATAACTTACACAGATTTAAAACTTCACACAGTAGATAGTTCATTACAAATTGATAAACAATTATTAGCTAAAAAGTCTTCACAAAAGAATGAAAAAGTGGCATTTATTGTATAGGTTAATGTTGCTCAAATTGTCAATTACTCAATCAATAAGAGTTGTATATACATCAAGTTTCTTATATTATTATCTGCTATTAAAGTGTGCATTGAAACACTTTGAGGTATTTTTAGTACACATCATGTCAGACATTTACCCCATGGTGTCTTGTGTTACCTATTTGATAAGCTGTCCAATGTATTGATGATCTCTTTTCTAATATCATTTATCTTATCTCATTTTAAATGATGCATTTTATCTGATTTTTACGGTGGCCGGGATAGGACATGCACTTTTTATTTTCTCACGAAATAGTATTCATGCAGTATTTCGTTATAACGATATAGTATTTCGTTACAATGAATTACTAATTCGTTCAAACGAAATACTTATTTTGTTTGGACGAAATATTAGTCCCTACAAGATCCTTACAAGATCCAAGAAGTGCTGACACTGGTTTTCCAGTGAACCCATCAAAGTTACCTTCTTTTTAACAGAATAAGGCACATAAAAATGCACACTGTTAATTTAGTAATGGCTTGGAGAAATTAGACCAGGAGAGGACACTGGGATACATCAAAGGTAGAATTAGACCCCCCCCCCCCCTCCTCCCAACCCCCACCAAACATTTCCAACCCCACCCCTGCAGTTTCGTTAAGTGCATTTGATTGAAAACCTATTTCTGGTCATGCTCTTCGGTTGTGATACTGAGGCCTATCTGTCTGTCTATCTATCTATCTGGGTTGTAGATAAATTAGGTTATCCCCTACTGAAGAGAAAGGGTGTAGCCACATAGGGGGGGGGGGGCGATATGGGGTCAGATCCCCTACACCCCCACCCCAAGGCCCTTTAGAAGTTGGAATGAAAAATTTGAGAATTTCACCTCTGCGGCATGTTAAGCCCAAATTATATACTATTTAATGGTATTATTTAGTTAGTGTTAACCTAAATAGTGTTATAAGTTTCTTTTTCTTTTCAAAATTTTTAAAGAGCTTAACCTCTCCAAAATGTCAGCTCTGGTTGCGACCCTCCCAAGGGAGTTCCACCACTGGTCAAATGACTTTGATTTCATGACTTACATTATGTAGGTCTATAAGCATGCAGTCCCCTCTTGTCTTATAGCTGCAGCCAATTTTATTTTTTCGAGTTAATAAACTGGTATCCTGTTTGTCACCTTTTTCTACTTGTTGTGGTGTAGGCTAACATATTTTTACGAGCTTCTGCAAATACAATGTGATCCAGCTAATATATGTATGCAGATAAAGATATCATATAGTGTGCTTGATAGGATAGGAAAGGATAGGATAGGATAAGATGCTTTTTCCCCCATTGCAGGCAATCTTCATGTGCAACTTCTCAGCTGAATGGCATTTGGAGATGTTCCCTTGTACTTGGTGTCTATGCTTAAGCAAATAAAATTCTCCATACATGTGTAACGTAAGTGCATGGGTTCCTCTCTTTCAGTTGATCAATCAACCCTTGTGAGTGGGAAAGAACTTGCCTAAAAGGGCTGCACTAAGTTCACTTTCTGCTATCTATCTATCTACCTATCTATCTATCTATCTATCTATCTATCTATCTATCTATCTATCTATATATATATATATATATATATATATATATATAGATCTTTATCAATCAATCAATCAATCAATCTACCTATCTATCTATCCATCCATCCATCTATCTATCTATCTATCTATCTATCTATCTATCTATCTATCTATCTATCTATCTATCTATCTATCTATCTATCTATCTATCTATCTATCCATTGTCTGTCTATCTGTCTATCTGCCTTGGTATTAGACTCAGATTTGGGGCAACAACTGACACCACTTGTACAATGTATTATATATGTTATTCTATCATTGACTGTTGAATGCAGATCAACTTATTTAGACGGAGTAATTCTTCTGGCCATATATCAGCAACAGTTTAATGTATTTCGTGAGTACGAAATACTATTTCGTTCTCACAAAATAAAAAATAAAAAGTGCATGTCTTAACCCAGCCATCGTAGATTTTAACTATTTTATGGTATGTTTTGATGCAGTTTCTCTCTGTACAAAGAGGTTAAATAACTACTATTAAAATTATAATTCTTAAGCTATTTTTTCAAAGGTCAATTAAGTCATGCTAAATCTGAACACAATAGAGAAGAGGAATTTCCCTTCTACTGACTGTCACCCTTTCTTATGTAATTCCTAACAATAGGGGCTCAGCAAAACAGTACATTTAATTGACTATTGTTGACCTAGAAAATGTCCTAGATTTAGACCTCTATTTTGCCAAACATGTGGTCTTTGTTTAATCACCCAGTGAAACTGAGTAAAATATCAGGTGCAATACTTGAATACTACACAATAATTAATATTGTTAAACATTACCTAAACATAACATTTTGTTCACTGCAACATTGGCATTTATAAATGAATGAGTCAGAATATTACATAAGCATCTTTACCACAATGATTTGATTATAGAGGGATAATATAATAATATAATACAGTGGAAATTCCTAATCATCACTATAGTTGGCCACTTCCATTTTTAAATCTTTAATTTAAAAATAATAGTTATATATCTTGATACTTTTTTTAGGTGTATTACATTTGAAAAAAAGCAAATGCATTTGCATTTAAATGTGTTTCTAAAAGTTCATACTTGCATTTGCATTCTATAATTAAGATGATGAAAATGATTTAGAATTTTTAAGGTACCAAAGGTAGCAGTTACCAAATGCATCCACCAGGGGAGCTAAAGTCTTATGCATCAGATCGAATTTGGCTTTTCTTACTTTTCGAAAACAAAAAAAAATCCAGAAAATAAATAAATTTTCATTATGGATTTTCTAATTGTCTGTGAAAAAAACTGTCATAAAAAAACCTCTTTACTTACAGTGACTGCAGAACTACACAATGCATCAAGATGTAGGAAAAAAATATTAACCAGAGTATGAATATGAAAGAGAGTGGACCAGTTCTGTGTACGCTAAATGTTACACACAAACGTTTGTTCTGTTTCATTACAGCGCTTTCTCAAATGGACACTCCAAAAAGCTACCATTTGCGTTACGGTAAAAAACATCATTTTAAATGTAGACCTATGCCGAATGTATCTTTGTGTCAAAAACGGTAAAGATCCATAAAACCGTTTACGAGAGGGTGGCAAAAGAGGCGAGCCAAATTCCAGCTACCTGGCAGCTACCCGAAAGTACTAATGAATTTGACCCCTTTAAGGGTTGTAAAGACTAGTTTTGTCTATGCTAAAAGTTAGACACAAAAGTTAATTTTTGTTTTCTACCGGCGCTTTCTCAACCGGACATTCCAAAAAGCTACCGTTTCGTTACGGTAAAAAACGTCATTTTTTCAATTTTCTTTGATTTATCACATCTCAGACGTGCTCGGAAAATTCCGAAAATTTTCTAGAACGTACCCTTTGCCCTAAGTATCTTTTGGCGCAAAAATGGAAAAATTACACTCAACTGTTTTTGAGTTATATACATGGAAAGTTCGGGTAGCTGCCAGGTAGCTGTCAGGCTGTCGGGTAGCTGGGTTCGGGTAGCTAACTTTACATCTTCAGGTAGCTGCCGGGTAGCTGTCAGGTAGCTAGGTTCGGGTTGCCAACTTCACTGATCTGTATAAGTAGTTCCCTTCAATAAAGTGCTTTGAGTACATATAAAGGCCTAAACAAACATATATTTTTTTTTTTCTATGTTTTTAAGCATCAAACTGAGCTACCAAATGCATAGGCCTGACAGTTTTTTTATATCTTTCTTTTTTTTGCATTTAAAGTTTTTTTTTTTTTTAATGTGGATTACCACACATTTTTTAAAAAATGTCTTCGTAACAATAGTAACACCATAGAGCTTTCATATTCAGAATAAACAATTTATAAATGCATACAAAATTATTATTATTATAATATAATAATAATTAGGCCTGGCTGTCTGTCTTCACAGTTTTCACAAATCTGCCAACTACAGTGAATCTGACAGAAGCCACCCTTGGTTCTTCTCATATCTTCACCTTGATGGGAACTGCAGATAATGGAGGACCTTTCACATTTTCTGCAATGCAAGAGACCAGCCCCTTAGTGTTGAACAGCGAAAGTAACTATTTTCATTCACTTGATTTCCAAATTCATTTGAGTATCTTCTTGCAATGAGTGATTTAGCTATCCCATTTAGCTATGCGTATATTGACAAATAGACGTAGCATTGGTATGAGTTATCATTGCAGTATACCTGTTTTTATCTCTATAATTTCAAGACCACAAAGAAACTTGTTGGTCTCATTTGTCATCTGACTTTCGCTTTAGCTGGAGAAATTACCCTAGCAGCCAATGCAACTCTGGACTACGACAATGGCCAGCGACAGTTCACATTTGTCATGAATTTGGATGATGGTGAACTTGACTCAAATTCTACTTTGACTATTGAGGTAACGTGTTGGCGCCATGGCCAATGAACTTGCCTATTTCACCACATTTCTTGACAAGAGCAATGATCATAACACAAACAGCTGGTAAAAATTGTGTTGTCAAGAAATGCACTTTTGACAAACGTTAGAATTAATAACCATAACATGTGATTTAGGCTTTTTTCACTCTTAGTGAACTATCAGGTATAAGATCTACGTATGACCACATACCTAAAAAATTGGCTATACGTGCTCACTCGTGGCTCCGTTTATCATGTATAACTTCTTTGTACAAGCATACATAGGGCAATCGTAGATCACTTGCCGAAAGTCCGTAAAACGCTTGCCGGATGTCCCTAAAATGCTCTCCGGATGTCCGTAGAACGCTTGCCGGACATCTGTAAACGCTCGCCAAACGTCCATCGTCAGGTATCCACGAGGCATCCTTACTGGCATCCGTGAGGCACTCGATCATTCGTGCAAGTGGTTCAAGGATGGGCATTGAAGACCATGGACGTCCGCCGAGCATTTTACGAGCATTCTACAAATGAATACGAGTGAATGGCAAGTATATACGGGTGGCTACGTATGGCTACGTGTACGTAGAACGTACATAGTACATACGTAGAACGGAGACCCCGAGCAAGTTACGTAACTAATATAAACAATTAACTCATAGAACGTCCGCCAAAGTTTTAAACATGTTTAAAATTGTTTGACCTCCTCACGTATGCTCTTGAGTGATCAAGCGCGACCAGTAACGATCTATGAATAGGCGCGAGTACACGTAAAACGCTCCACGAGTGAATCACATATGGCCAAGGATGAACAAGAGTAAAAAAAAAAAATTCCATCCGTCATCTAAGGTAGGTCTTGTCCATGATAGTGTGAACCCCTTTAGGTCGAGAGTGATGATACCTGGGAGATACAGCCTCTTGCCATGTGATAACCTATTTATCCCATGACTTCTTTTTTATAGCTATAATATTGAAAATTGCTTGATAAGGTACAAACTGTACACCATCATAGTAGCTTGTGCTTAGCTCCTCCACTTCAACCAACTACTGTAGCTTTAATAAATTTTTCTTATGCTCAATAAAATTTTTTTATAAATTTCAGAGAGCCAGCACTGAAGTTATGGCTGTCTTGAGCGACTGATACAACTCTAAAGTCAACTCAAAACTGCAACTGAGTCTATTTTTAGCACAGCAAGCTTATGACATCATAAAAAAATCACAAATCTCGTTCATCAAAAGCAACTGTCGGAGCTAAAATGACAGTTTTTTTGTGTTTTAAAACCTTATGGATACCCTTGGGGTGCATTTTTGGAAATATTTTGCAAGTATGATAATTTTTTACTGATCAGAAGTGCAGGCAAAAACACATACTTGGTCTAACTGGCAATTGATAGGACTTCAGTTGTAACTTTGTTGTTGATCAACATTGACAGCAAGTGGCAGTATTGAGATCTCCTGCACAACAGTTTAAGGTATTGGTACTCTCAGAAATGTTCTGCATTTATAGAATAATGAAAGAAAATCATTTGCATCCATTTTACAGTCTGGAAACTTTGATATATTAATTTATGTAGAAAATGCCATTTGAACTGATGACGCTCTTGACACACTAAAAATCCAAAATTTGTCGTTGTTTTGAACAAAACAAACTGATAGCAACAGCATTTCATTTGCCAGTTCAGTTTTGGAGGTATGTGCCTGAAATTGCTTCATCCCTGCTTATTGGTTGCTCATTGGTCAAAAATTTAAAAAGCCTTATTGTCCCTGCAGTTCTTGTCCTTGATTGGCAGAATCTTGTATCGTCCCTTGAAAAGCTGTATCATCCCTCCAAGCCTTTGATATCATCCCTCTCAGAACAATATCGTCCAGGGAAAAACGCCAGTATCAGGGAAAAACATGATCAGTCATGGGATAAATCAGAGAATCATGGCCCAGTTGCAGCATGGCTTTAGGAAGTCCTGCGAATCCTTGCTGATCTAGCCAAAGGACTAGACCCAAAAGGGCAAGTAAATGCTAGACTTTAGCAAAGCCTTTGATTAGGTGCCCCACAAGCAACTACTCATAATATTGCAGTAATCTGATAATCACAGAATCTAAACTAGGAAACCCTAAAATGGATACAAAGCTTCATTGGCAAACGAAGCCAAAACGTTTTGCGATAACAAAACATCTGACTCAGCTGATGCACTAAGTGGTGTTACCCAAGGTACCGTCCTAAGACCACTCCTCTTCCTTGCCTACATCAACAACTTACCAGACACAGTACAGTCAACCACTAGATAATTTGCAGATGACACCCTAGTATACCAGGAAATCAAGACACCAGCAGACACAGCCATCTTACAATCAGACATAAAAAACCTCCAAAAAGGTAGAATACTGGCAGATGAGCTTCAATGCAGATAAGTGCAAGGGAATCCACATCACATTCAGAAGAGGAAAAACACCATCCAAGCCACGGACATGCACTCTGACTTGTAAATGAGGCAAAGTACTTGGGGATCTTACTGGACTCCAAACTCACCGCAAGAATGCAAAATCGTCCCTGCCTTTTGTATACCACAACACCATTCACTGTCAAAGAAAAATTAAAGCCACCGCATACAACACATGGTATCGTCCAAAGCTCGATACTGTTCCAGTGTGTGGCGCCCTCATCTTGAGCACAACATCAATATACTCCAAGCAGTACAAAGAAGAACAGCCAGATATGGGAAAATGGTCAACATCAACTGACTACAGAAGCCCAACATCAATGCAACAACATATGAACTGGACACCCCTCGAAGAACACAGACTTAAAAACCGAGCCACACTCCTCTACAAAGCCATCAACAACTTAATAGCAATTTCAATAGGCAACCTCATTCTTAAAAATAGACCAACTAGAAACCACCCACACAAATACCAAGTAGGATCCATCTCAGACAAAGCCTACCTAAACATCACTGAAAGATTGAACCGGACATTGGTTTTAGCTGCACAAGATTTTATCCTGCATGAAACTTTTATCCCCATTCGTTCACACACACCACAACAGTGCATGATTCACTGGCTTACAGTGACCTGCACTTAGAAAGGAAGAAGAAGAACTTAGTTGCAAGCCCTTACTGAAAGTTGCTCACGTCTTAGAACGTTTAGATTTTTGAGCAGAAGTAAATTGTACACTCTGAAACCAAAATTAGTTCATGATTTGTCTGAATCATTGAATGAGTATACTTTTCTATCAATAACCCCCAAAAAAGTATTTTATTCTTTCGACAATGATGTTTTAGTCACTAACTTAAATCAATCTGGGAGATTCAACAGAGTACAAGGCCCCCTAGCTGAATGCTAAGGTGCATCTGGACATCCCGCCGCCCCCTCCCTCTAAAAAAAAAACATATGCTAAATACTGCGCAAAAGAGTAGACAAAACGTTCAAAATATTACCATAAAACCAAACTAAGATCCTCTGAAAACACAGGATGTCAACCTAATAAACTGGTGCACTCCAAATAAATTATTCTGGCCTGAATTTAGTTATTAGAGACATGATGCAGAACTACAGCCTCCAAGCACACCTGAAAATTGATAATGAGTTAAGGTTTTTTGGATGCGTACCTCAACCTAGACAAGGATTATTTAAAACTGACATGCAGGTACACCAGATAATTTGATAGAAAAACAAAATACAAATTGCTATTGCGCATGTAAGAGTTTTTGTTTGTTCAATTTATTAACTGCAGGAATTTTTAAAGAAGGCATTTGTCTGCCTTTAAGAAGCAATTTCCACTTTTAACACAAATGTACAAATACTTTTGTCTTCAACAGTATATACACAGTGCGGCATAAAAACGTGCACCAGCAGCTACTGCTACCTCTTTTGTTATTGCCTCAATTGACAGTGATATCATGCTGCTGCAATCATACACACACAAGTAATAATAGTTCTAAATTATCTTTTTAAATATATTTTCTTGTTTCCTCAAGAATTATAGATAATATGGATCTAAATATAGCACATGTACATTTATCACACCTTCGGGTGATTTTCACCTCGGCTTTTGCAATACAAGCATTAGATTATGTCACTGATCATACAGATGTGTTACAGACACCTGTCTTGACCTTTGCCGCCAAAAATAGGGCAAAATAGATACATTTTTAATAAGAAGGTAGAGTATTTACCCCTTTTGAGGCAGAACGTGCCATTTTTAATTTTCATCAATTTTATGTCTTTTCTGTTTAATTAACTGGCCAATCCTCCTGAAAATTATGTGATTATTTTCAGATTAGTTCTAGATTCAAAACGTCCCTCTGTAATGCCATTATATTTCTCCATTTTAATTTCATGACCTCGCTGAATTAAAGCTGGAACCAACGTTCTTATCATCTAATACCATGATATATATACGCACACATAGAAAACATTGAAGGAGGATTCTGTGCAAATATTATATTTTCTGTGGCTTCAGAGGTGTAGTAACTACAAAATCTCTAATTTGTAAACTTTCTGCAACTAGAGACACCATGCAAGCAGACAGAAATGTGACTTCTGTGATGTGTATCACTCAGAAGAAGCTCTGCAGCATAAACCATCTCTATAATTCAGATACTGACATTGTCTGACATTGTATGATCAAAAATATCACAATGACCAATTGCTTATAGCCCTAACTAAATGTGGCAAAACTTTAAATTACTTCATAAGCATTTGAGTAACCTAGAGCTATCCCGAAAGAGGAGATGCCTGGTGCAAGTTTTTAGATCTGAATTTAGGTAACCAAACTTTATATGAGTTTGAACATCATAACAAATGTGCTAGTATTCAGGATAAACTCTTATGCATCAAAATTAACCCTTGTGGGAGGCAACAGAGAAATTTTCTATTACATTTACTTTTCTATTTGTGACAGAAAAATTGATGGTGCGATGGCCTCCAGGACTTGACTATGAAACTACCCCCACTTACAATTTGAATTTAATACTTATCGATGACAGATTGGAATTCACTGCCACAACAAGTTTGCTTGTTAGTATTTTGGACGAAGATGATCCACCAGTGCTGCTGGTAAGACACTCCCAAATTGTATATGCAGGTACTCTTTATGAACTCACAACTGCCATTTGCATTAGAGCTTAGATTGTAGTATTTTCATTGGATATTAAATCGGTGGTTCCTTAATTGTTATCTTTCATGGGCCTGTATGTCTGACATGTTTTTAAATTTCAGTTTTATCATTAAATCAGCCTCTAACAGCTGGATATATAAGTTGACCCAAGTTCATGACATTAGCATTTTAGAATAAATTATATGGTACAACAATTCATAAGTCATGACAAAAATACATATGGTAAAAGATGTAATGCATCAAAACAAAATGTTCTTACTTTTTTTCAGGGTGTTCCTCTCACAGTATCCATTCAAGAAAACGTGCAAGATAGTGACATATTAACAGAAGTGACAGTTTTGTCTCCTCAAAATCTGCCATTAACCTTCCATCTGCAAGTCAGCCCTGATTCGAACCAGTTTTATTTAGCTAAAACTTTTGGTAAGTACACCAAAAGACAAGGGAATAGTCCACAGTATACCTTGGCGTTAATGTATTGGTGAGTTATAAAATTTTATGAAACTACCTCAGTAGCTATTACCTTATTCTTATGATTTGCAGATGGATTTTCAGTAAATTTTATCAATAGCCCAGAGTTTGATTATGAGACTGTTGAAGCATACAGTTTAACTCTAACTGCCACGGATGGAACTTTGAGGTCCATTCCGAAGACCATCCAAGTGAACATCATGGATCAAAACGATCCACCATACTAAAACAGAAGCAATCTGGCCAGTTTGGTGGTTAGTGAGGACACACCAGTTGGAACATATATTGTAAAGGTTTGTTTTTTGATTTAAACTAATTATCTATAGATATTTGATTACAGCAATATTATTAAGCAATGTACATGATTATTCCTGTCATCAGCCTACAGCCCAACTCTTATCAGTCAGTTATGATCTTCAAACAACAACTAACTCCCTGTTTCCTATCTTTCCAATATTAAAGTTTTGTCAATACTTTGTAGAAAAATTATGGCACAAGCCGACATTTGTTTAAAATACCACAAGGGTCATTCTACAGAAATAGTACGTTTTCAATCCTGTGAATTAATTAGCAGAGACATGATCAATATGTTGCTCTTCATTTGTTTCTTTCACACATTGTTATTACTAGAAGACTCAAACTAACATAACACAATATTGTCCATCTAAGTGCTTTACCACTTATTTTTTTACCATAACCATGACAAATTTTGTAAAAAATCTTCCATAGTTATGAACGCATCCACAATAATCTTTACAATACTTAAATCCACATAACACGTGTCTTTACAGTCATATATAAGTCGACAGTAGCAACATAAATCTTACGAAAAAAGAAATTGTCAATATTGTTTGTTCGTACTGAAACCTATTTAAAGAAAACGTGATTTTGAGGCTTGTTGGTCTCTTTGAACTTATTACTAAGATCTGCTGTAAAATTATATATTTATTTAGTTATTTTTCACAAGATTTTTTGCCTGTTACGATAATGACAAACATAGCAAAATATTGTTTTTAAACAAATGTTTTCCAACAATGTCCCTAAAATTAAAAAATGTAACTTGGAATTTTTTTTTTATCTTTAAGTGCTTTAAAATTGCTGTTATAGTGATATTAACTGTGGGTCATTCTACAGAAATTCTACTTTTTTGGTGGCATGATACATTCAATTGGAAAATGAATTACTGATGGCGGTTGCTTTATGTAATCGAAAAAAGTACTGATATTTATATGTTTTATTAAATCATATGCCACCAAAAAAGTAGTATTTCTGCAGAATGTCCCACAATTCATATCACTATTACAGCAATTGCCTTGATCCATATGCTCTGTACTTAAAAGATTAATACAAAATTCAAGTTACAGTTTTAAATTTTAGGGACATGAAACCTTTTCATTTTACAATATATATCTAGGTATATGCAACATGTCCTAATGGATCTCAGAGTTTATTCAACATTGATGCCAGTATGTATTATGTATATTGTTACTTCTTATGGACAATGCAGACATTGGGGAGAGTGGGGCACCTTGAGCCTTGATCCATTGGCTCTGCAGGCCAGTTGGTTTGACATGTACCTTGTAAATGGCAATGTTTTTGTCCCCTAAAGCCTAGATCTCACAAAGCCAGAAACGTCTACATAAAGAGCTGAAATGGCAACAGAAAGCGTTCCGTAGGTTTATGTAGAATTAAGTAAGGTTTACATTGCCTTCCCTCGCTTTCGTGGCTGAGAACCCCATTTTTTTCGACTGCACAATGAGCTGAACTCTAACACTAATGCACTTACCCTGATGAAATTTTATACAGTAACACTCTATATGGCCTAGTGGTGCCTTATGATGGTGGTGGTGGTGGATTAGGGCTTTACGTCCTGTATTTCTGCACCAGTTGGGCTAATTAGGACAGGTAGGGACCATGGCAATGAGACGAAGGATGAAACAGCCATCCAACATAGGCTCGACCAGGATGGTGCCTTATGATAGCCGCACTGACATATATTGGCTATGTTTTACAAAAATACTATTTCTTGAGTGTTTATGTAGTGTGTGCGATGAACTGAAACAATTGCCACTTGGCCTACATAGCCTGTTATGCAATGCTAATTAGAGTCCAAGATGTCCTATTTTTTTAACTCTTGAATTTCTTCATTTTTGTAAAAATTAAGGCCCGTATTAAGTCTTACTTATGTCCACTAAGTCTTACATTGTCCTATTTTGATGCAAATATACTTGGATATTAACATCTACATTGTAATATTCAGATGATTTGATAAATATAAATGAATAGAAATTATGAACTTTCTTTAAATACACAAGAACTGTGTTTATTTTATTGCTTAATAGCGTATACCCTGATAGTTTTTTTGACAATTAAATTAAATATATTGGTGTATATTACTATATTAGTGGTCTTATTTTTCATGTGCGCATGACATTATAATGTCCTACAAATATCTTACATCTTACTGAGGTAAACCTGCAGGAACCCTGTATTAACAACAATCCATTATGTTCAGAGCCCTCCCGCCAAATAAGCATAAAATGTATTCTCTATTCTTTTCTTGCCATTTAATTCTGTTTTAAGGATTTTATGCATAATAAGGAGTATTGAGCTCACTAAAAATATCAACACACTAGCATGTTCCTTAACTAATCTACAACTAAGATTATCATTTATATGTCCAAAATATTCATATATGGGCTATGGCAATGATCCTAAGGAATATATATGAAATTCAGCAATAATGTTATGCCACATAAAGATGTTTGGTATAATTTCATACAAAATTAACCTTCAAGGTTTTTATTTATATGTAAATAAATAAAGTCTAAATACAAAATCTTAAAGGTTTATTTTGTATAGAATGATACTCAACACACCCATTTTAATGCTTTTATAAGTCAAAATATTTTTTGCTCGCTGTTTAAATTTAGCTGGCAACTGAAGGAACTATATATCAATTGCCATATTCCAAATTTTCCAATATTATCAACAAAAAAAGAATGATGAAACCACAGGCGTTTGCCAACATATATGACATTGCTCAGTGATGACACACTTATACTTTAACTAATGCCAAGGCTACCTGGCTGCCTTAATTGGCTTCTCATCTCAAGAGGCAGCCATGTCATTTGCAACAGCCAATCAAAATGTAGCTGAATACATTAGGAAACGCCCTGAGCTTGATGGCAATTATTTTGCTAGTTTACCAGTTAGACTTAAATACAAACAAATTAGCTTTATAGCATATAGGCTGGCTTATGGCATTGAATGTCTAACAGTGAAATTGCATATCAATTTGTCTTGTTTGCATGGATTACACTCAATTCTTAAACAAAGTTTACTCAGGTCACTTAATTGACTTAAAGCTGACAGCACACTGTGCTTGAGAGATATTGGCCAATCAGGAAGCCCCATCATATGCGTAGATTGTGAAATATGCAAATTACCTGCCATTAGAGATGAGAATTGAACATTTCGAAGAGCACAGGCAAGGAATTCCTTGTATATAAGTGGTAAATACCCATAAATAATGAAAGTTATCACTTGGAATAAGAAGGGAAATTATTTGTGTGTATAATATAGCTTTTTTTGATGTGTAATATGTTATTGACTGAAACTGGCCCCATCATTGAAGGCTGTTGCGCAGAGGGAATAAAATAATCCGTTATAAATGGTCATGAAACCCCAAAAAGGTATCTCTAAACTCATTTAGACATATTCTTACTAAGTTTTGTATGCATGTAGGTGCAGGAGTGTGTGAGTTCGGCTCTGGAAACAGAAATATTTATGTTTTTTTTTTCATTTTTCTATAAATATTTTAAAGCACAGCTCAGATATGACAATGTGACTATCAAAATGCACAGTTAAGCTATATAGAATAATAACATATACAATTTTGTTAGGGTAAGCGCATTAATGGTATAGTAATGCTCCGAAAACACAATTTGACAAAAAATTTATAATTTTTTGCAGATTTTTTTGGGGGGGGGGGGGCAAAGGTCATCTTGCCCGAATTTTAAGGCTTTTATTAGCACCCCTTTATGCCCGAATTCTTCAACTTTTTGCCCGAATTTTTGGCTTTCCTGGACACTTTGGCCATAAAATGCCATAGTTGAAGTGAGGCAGTATTAATGACTTATAGATAGTAGCAAGTATTGTCTGGGGAAGATGAGGTTTTAATTTGGTCATTACAGCAATTGATCGGGATATTTTAAAAGAAATGTGTTCTTTCCAGTTTAGATTTTGTCAATAATTATTCCAAGGAAATTAAACTTTATGACCCATTCTATAGTTATTTTTTTGATAATCAATGGATTTGCTCGTTGACAGGTATAAAATAACATAGCTTTTGTTTTGTTTACGTTTAAAAAAGTTTATTCAGTTTTAGCCAAATCAAAATTTGATTTGATTCTGTATTAATATTTGTGTTTATGAGGGTGGTATCATCGGCATAAATTATGGGATAGAAAACTGAACTGGCAAAAAACTAAAACATTAATGTATATCAAAAATAGTTGTGGGTCTAATATTGATCCTTGGAGAATGCCTGTAATTAAAGGAAGATAACTGGAAGTTTTGTCGGCAAAGTGTACACAGTTCCGGATGCCATAATATTGTAACTTATGAATTAGGATAAATATTTATAGGAGTTTTATTTTTATCTAAATTTGATACCAGTCTATCTTCAATTTCAAGCTTGTAGAGTGGAGTTTTCTAAAACTGTATTGACTATTGTTGTAAAGTTTTAAATCATTTAAGAAGGCATCAACTTGATCATGTATTATCTTTTCTATTACTTTAGATAGGGAAGGAAGAGTAGATATGGGTCTATAGTTTTAATGCAAAATGATAATCATCATCTTTCTTAAAATAGGGATGACTTATGCCACTTTCATTCGATCTGGAAAAATACCTGTAGAGAAACTGATTTATGATTAATGTTATAGGTTTAACTATGGCATGAGGGTTTGCTGAGAATTCTGTGTTGAACAAGTTCAGGAATTGGTTTTCCAAGGAGTAATGTGTTATACTTTTCAAGAAATTGTTGCCCTATTGGCTCCATTGCGATTTGCATGGAAACTTCAAGTGGGTGGTGGCAAGGCTCAACATTTGGAAGTGAAATTTTGCGTGGTAGTTGATCAGTATCATAGGAATGCGGAAAGCTGCGGGAAGCAATCTTTTGAAAACATTTTTTTAAAACCACCAATTTTAAGGCACCATAGTGTCTACATGTCGTCTGCCATGGATCATCTTCCAGTTTGCAGTCTACATTCCCTGGATCTTCTTCTGGTGTTCCTTGATTTCCTGCCTCGGCTCGTCTTCCTCTTTGCAGTCTGCACTCCCTGCATTTGCTTCTGGTGTTCCTGGATCATCTTCGCTTCGATTGTCTTCCACTTTGCAGTCTGCACTTCCTGCATCTGCTTCTGGTGTTCCTGGATCGTCTTTGCTTCAATTGTCTTCCACTTTGCAGTCTGCACACCAAGCATCTGCTTCTGGTGTTCCTGGATCGTCTTCACTTGGATTGTCTTCCATTTTGCAGTCTCCACTCTCTGCATCTACTTCTGATGTTCCTGGATCATCTTCTTTTGGATAGTCTTCCACTTTGCAGTCTGCACTCCCTGCATCTACTTCTGGCGCTGCTGGATTGCGTTCACTTTGATCTATGGTTTCTGGTGATTTAAATGCAACAGACGTCTCCTGCCTGCAGTGAACCTCCAGCTCGACTACTACCACTGTATACAAGTCTTTCTACGTTGTTCAAATGACCCTGTTGGACCAGTACGTGTCTACAAGTCAACTGCCATGGATCATCTTCTAGTTTGCAGTCTAAACTCTTTGGATCTTCTTCTGGTGTTCCTCGATTTCCTGCCTTGGCTCTTCTTCCACTTTCCAGTCTGCACTCCCTGGAACCTTCCTGGCTGCAGCTGCTGCTCTTTGATTTCCTGGATCTTCCCTGGATCCCTCCAGTTCTTCAGTCCTGCAGCAATTGCACCACATGAGCAAGTCTGCATTTAACCTCAACTCAAAATTCTACATTCTTCCAAGAAAAAGAAAGAGCAGCCAGAAACAACTACAGACCCTTTTATATAGGATAATGACATCAACCACGAAAAATTACGTGGCAGTCGCCATTGATTCGTTGCATCCTTCGCCTCTTCTGTCATCTTCCGTTGTCTTCTGTTGTCTGCTGTCATTCCCGTGGGTGATAATTCGTTTATATATGTCGGACTTCCATCATAGTCGGCGTATCATACAGTTTTCCATCATAAACGCCCTGGTTACGTAACAATACCTTGGCCAATACGTCGACTTTGCATCTACGTATCAACTACAGATTTTTCTTAACTTTCCGGCTATGTGAGATCTAGGCGATCAAGAATTAGGTCACTGATAATTTTTCTAGTTTCCTATAAGGAAAATGTGTTTATTCAGAATTGATACTTTTCACTACCACAGAGTAATAAAACAAGGCAAACGCTATAACATGTTATAAACCTTTAATTAGATCATACGCCTTAATTTTACAAGCCATATTATATTATCACTTTCCCAAGCCACACCTTATTTGCCTTGGACATTCAAATTTTTAACCATTAATTACATAATAAGCCTTAATATAAATACAGTTAGTGCTGAAATTTTGGGTTTAGGCCAATACAAAACAATTTAGCCGGGGAAAATACTGCAAAGTAGTGTTAATACTTGAAAGCTCCAGTCCAGAACAGGCACTGCTATACAGGTTCTGGTGGCAATACTGCTACTGACACTGTATTGCCTTGGTGCTCAACAACAGAAAATAGTCATCAAAGGTTGCGTCCTGTTTTAGGAGTACATGGGTGTGTTCTTGATACGGGTTATGCATATTATATCATAATCATTCATTGTTCGGAAGAGATGACAAGGTGTAAAAGTGGAATTGTCCACCATATATTAACCCAATGTTCATAATCAACAGAATAAATTAACCCAATAGAAGCTTGTCTGTAGTTCACCTTAGTCTTTTAATTAGGCCACAGCTCAACTAAAGGACTCACATAAGTTAACCATTCAGGCTGCTGAACCATTTCCAATTTCATTACTTGGGTGGATACTATGTTTGTGCCTTGTGATTGTAATATAGAGGGTCTGTAGGCCTTAGATATTTGTCATTTACACAAAGGTGAACATTATTTACCTGAGAAAAAGCCCGTCAATATAAAAAGCCAAGTTTTTACCATCCGATGTAATAATTTCCAATTTTCTCCAATACAGGCTATAAATATTGATTGAAAAATACGTCAGGTACCTTAGTCCACTTCCTAGACCTTCAAAACATAGATTTAGACACCAAATATTTCCTCAAAGTCATGCTTAGTTCATGAGATATTGGAAAATACAATTTCTGGCAAATAACACCGCCATGTTGGATATAGCCCCCAGGTGTCCACTATACAAACTTGGAATAATGTTCATTAAATTCCTTGACCTAAAAACCAATAGTTTGAGGTAAAAATTGTCCCGGCTAAAAATATTGTTTGCCCTAAATTTCAACACTGAAAACCTTGGGTCACAGACTCTATGGCAGGGTCCTCTACTTTCAGCTTGGTAATTTTCAAGAGAAAAAAAGATTGTTATTTTATATGTAATTTTTTAACAAATTATTCCCTGAAGGGGCTATTAATAATGATAATTAATTGCTGATTGCTTAAAGCCTTTGGTAATCAAAATGTGTACCACTGTTGAAGCAAACTAAAGCCTCTTTTAGCAAATGCCAGGTGTTTATAAGGTTGGCCCAATGTGCCCCAGGAGTGGTTCAAGTTACAAACAATATATACAATTCAAAGTTTTACATAAGATACTCATAATGTTTAGACTGTAATTAGACTGTACGATTGTCACTTCATGCTTCAAGGTGGAAAGAGTCAAAAGTGGCTCATGGTGCCCCACTCTCTCCTACATCCCAGATAGCATTCCAAATCATTTCAATGTCGGTGCGATGTCGGCAATGTCAACAAACAAAAAAGAAAATAGATTTTCTATACTAGGGTATATAATATTGCAAATCGAACTATAAAATTCTTGCATATTATAATGAGGTCATGTATGCACTGTCAAGATTCTTCAGCTGCTCAGAAAACTTCTATAAAATAGCCATTATCTACTATTTCTTTCCAGATGGAAGCATAATTTTAAAGGACGAATTGGATTTTGAGGTTTCCACTTACGTAGAAGTCACAATTGAACTATGCGACTCCTTCGGGTGTAAATGGTCGCATCCATTCAACATTACCTTGATGGACGCACCTGATGCTCCTCGCTTCAATCCCAATTACACAGAAATAGTCACACTTGAAGATGTGGTTAGTTTATCATTACCTCCAGTTTGCAAGTTGAGTGGTCTAGTGGTTAAGTCAAGGGTCAGTTTCTCAAGGTCCTGGGATCAAATACTATCCCAAGCATTTTTTAAAAGCTAAATCTCACATGGAAGGTACATCCTCTAAACAGGTCAATCGGCATTGTTTCAAGTAGCATATTAAACTTGTGCAACGAATAGACAGCTTGAATGGTTGGGAAGAGATTAACCTGAGAGGCCCTTTAATTGGTAAGCATTCACAGTTTGATCCTGAAATAACTCCCTAGGTGTCCTTATCTTCTTATTATTACATCTGCGTCTTACAGCTGCATGATCTTATAGCTGCCTAAGATCAAAAGTACCACTGAATAAACATAAAGACAGTGTTTGAACAGTTGTATAAAAATCGGCAAATTTTATTACATGTAACTTTCCTGATAATCTCATTCCATGCGATATGGTACGACAGGTGAGTTATATTGGCTTATAATCTGTTTGAGGAAGATTTAACAAGTAGGTATAAGATAACTACGGAAGCCATTTTAGGACATGAGAAAAAAAAAATTAAATTGTATAAACAATTTAGTAAATTGTATATACGAAATACTAAATCATATATACGAAATACTAAATTGAATGTACGATATACTATATTGAATATACGAAATACTAAATTGAATATACAATATACTAAATTGAATATACGATATACTAAATTGTATATACGAAGTACTAATCGTTTATATGAAATACTAAATTGAATATAAGATATACTATATTGAATATACGAAATACTAAATTGAATATACGATATACTAAATTGAATATACGATATACTAAATTGTATATACGAAATACTAAATTGAATATACGATATACTAAATTGTATATACGAAATACTAAATTGAATATTCAATATACTAAATTGAATATACGATATACTAAATTGAATATACAATATACTAAATTGTATATACGAAATACTAAATATGTGAAATACTAAGTTGTATATACAAAATACTAAATTGAATATACGATATACTAAATCGTATATACGAAATACTGAATTGAATATACCATATACTAAATTGTATATACGAAATACTAAATTGTATATACAAAATACTAAATTGAATATACGATATACTAAATCGTATATACGAAATACTAAATTGAGTATACAATATACTAAATTGAATATACGAAATACTAAATTGAACATACGAAATACTAAATTGTATATACGAAATACTAAATTGAATATACGATATACTAAATTGTATAAACGAAATACTAAATTGTATAAACGAAATACTAAATTGTATAAACGAGATACTTAATCGTTTAAACGAATTACTATATAGTTAAACAAATTACTAAACCGGCCATATCTTTGTTAATATTTGGTCTACAATTATGTGTGACCTATCAAAAGACTCGCCTTGGACAGTGCTATTTAATTCTCTATACTGGAAAATTCTAGGTACAGCACAACAGCACTCAAAGGGAATAACTTTGTTTCACAATATGACATCCTAATTACCCTTGTCCTTAAACCCGGTCCTTGTATCAGGCCCAGTCTTTCCTTTCCTTCCCTGTCCCTTTCCCTTCCCTTCCCTCCCCTTTTATTTGAGCAATATTGGAATCTATTGGGCCCTGGTAAATTATAACCAGTCAGTGTCCATATGCTAAGGCAAGTAAAAGACCCCACCCACGGGGTAAGAGTGTAACATGGGTGGACTCCTCCTCCCTCTCATTTCATCAATCAACCCTCAATAGCGGCAAGAACTTGCCTTAGAAGGCTGCATTTCCCATATCTGTCTATCTAATTTATCTATCTGTCTATCTTTCTATCTATCTATCTATCTTGGATCCCTCCTAGATTGATGGGAAAAGTTATTTGAAAGTCCTCCTTCCTGATATCATCCATGTTCGGTCTATAATTGCAGGCTATATGTAATACTTATGCAATTTGACAAAATGCAATTAGCATGGAGCAAGATATTATTAAAATGTAGCATGGTGCAATTAAAGTCAGCATCACATAGTAAACCCAACTACAGGAAATACTACTAAGAAGGGAAGGGAAGGGAAGACTGGGGCCTGACAGAAAGAGCTAGGTATACGGACATGCCGTTTTCACAGATCAAACTGTATCTAGAATTTTTTAACTTTGTTTATTAGATAGCCCTGCCCAAGACGAGTCTCTACATAGGTTGCACATAGACCAAATATTAACTAAGATATAGCCAGTTTAGTATTTCGTATATACAATTTAGTATTCCGTATATACGATTTAGTATTCCGTATATACGATTTAGTATTCCGTATATACGATTTAGTATTTCGTATATACGATTTAGTATTTCGTATATACGATTTAGTATTTCGTATATACGATTTAGTATTTCGTATATACGATTTAGTACTTCGTATATACAATTTAGTATTTCGTATATACAATTTAGTATTTCGTATATACAATTTACTACATCGTTTATACAATTTAACTTTTTTTTTCTCATGTCCTAAAATGGCTTCCATAGATAACAGACGTACCGGTACAACCAAAGACTCTCGAGTATAACTGCATAATAGCACAGAGCTACTGGTTTGAGGTCTTCACCCAGATTATTACAACCAAGGCGGCACTTAAACGTTTTGTAGACTTTGTATGTTTAATGGATAAAATTGAAAATTTACATAAGTTTATAAACAAAATTAAAACGTAGCATAAGAATTTAATGCGATAGAAAATAGAAACAAACATTTTGATTGACCAATGTGAATGTATAGGGATAATTGTTTCCATTTTTGACGAGCACGTAAACTTCGCCTGGCACAATATACATTTGTCTACAGAGTACAGAGAGCAGAATTTGAGTCACCCATACACTCATAGAAGCCCTCTATCAATACCTGCAGACTAGGGTGCATCAGTTGCCCCAACTTTATCAGAATTTGATATCTATGAATATTTTAGCATAAAGAACGAATGAAAGAATGCATTTTAGCGACATGTTAAGGTCACAAAAGACCTATATGTACCATATTTCACTGGCATATTCCAAAATTGGGCTATTCTGGACATCAAAAGCAAGTTCAGGTTGCAGTTGGCCTACTGTGTTTATAATATATGACTGTACTGAGACTTTGCATTTGGTATCAGCGCTTTAGGACCTCGCTTTCGCTCACACTACAGACAGACTTTGCATTTCTAGCTTTCTGTGTTACTAGATTGTTATTATTTACCTTGAAAATGTTGCCTCGGTTAGGGTGGGTGGTGGGTGGGATTAGGGCTTTACGTCCTGTGTTTCTGCACCAGTTGGGCTAATTAGGACAGGCAGGGACCATGGCAATGAGACGAAGGATGAAACAGCCATCCAACTTAGGCTCGACCGGGAATCGAACCCGGGACCCAGCGGTTGGAAGCCCAGAGCGCTACCTCTGAGCTAGGCCCCCGCCCCTTTGCCTCGGTTAGAAAGAACTACGCCTTAGTATTAATACTTATTTGTAATTTGATTTCCTGTACACATTAGTTTTCGATAAACTGACTAGAAGGTGCCACTTTTTACAATATTCAGACAGCCCATCAAATAGTTTTTTTTATCAATTAGTTTTTGGAGTCCTTCTGCAGAGTCAGAACAAAGGACCATTTCATCTGCATACAGTGTGTGTGTGTGTGTGTGATTAGGGCTTTACGTCCTGTATTTCTGCACCAGTTGGGCTAATTAGGACCGGCAGAGACCATGGCAATGAGACGAAGGATGAAACAGCCATCCAACCTAGGCACGACCAGGAATCGAACCCGGGACCCAGCGGTTGGAAGCCCAGAGCGCTACCTCTGAGCTAGGCCAATGCCCCATCTGCATACAGTAAATAATTCATGATCTCATCACCTACAAGGACACCATATGATCTTTTGAGATAGTCTTTAAGTCAGTTAAGTATTCTGTAAATAATTAAAATAGGGCTCATAATACCATGGAGTCATAAGCACATGGAGTCATAAGTGCTTATAACTCCATGATAATACTAACTTGTAGCACGCCAAATTCACTATCAATTGCATCACCTACTGTTCCCTTCCATTTAGCTCTAAATTTAGCTTTGGAACAATATCCTTCATAATGTTTAGCATCTTTCCATTCACTCCTCTTTTTAACCCTCAGCAAACGAAGTGTGAAGTGGGTTATTGTTATCATCAATGTCAGTCGGCCAGGCAGGAGGGTGGGTGATTGAGCGTAACACTTACACTAATGCACTAACCCTTATGACATTTCGTACAGTAATACTCTATATGGCCTAGTGGTGCCTTTTGGGAGTCATATTGACATATCACGGCTGTTTACAAAATTTGAAATAAAATAGAAAGCAGAACTCTGACACTACTGCACCTGGTGCCTTTTGGGAGTCTCATGGCCGCAAATACTAGAGAATTTTCAAAATTGTGTTAAATTAATGCACTTGCTCAAACAAATTTCAGATGGTTTTACTCTATATAGCTGACTTGTGTCTTTTAATAGTCTCATTGACATAACTCAGCTGTGTTTTACAATATTTAGAGTAAAATGAAATTAAATAATTCCATCACCAGAGCAGACCTCACACATTACTGCACATACATGCATACAAAACTTTTGTCAGAATATGTCTGAAATAGTGTAGAGATACCATTGGGGTTTCATGGCCATTAATGATAGGTAATTTCATATAATAAGGGGGAAATATGCAAATTTGGTCAAACCTCCATACCAATGACACTATGATCCCTCCAATAGTGAAATTTTTCTCATAACATATCTGAATCATAGTACTCTCACTTTTTAAGTGACATTTTGACATGGTTTCATCCTTTTTTTTTCATAATAATAGAAAGTCTGAAAAAAAAAGCTGAAAAGTGTTGTTTCTTACATATTCCCTATAGTTAGCATACCATATTTTTCAATGACAATTACAAAGGGTTATAGAATATTCAAGTGCATACAATTATAATTTAATATTCATAGTATTGCCATATTCTTTGTATATAAGGCATTACAGTTCCTTCTCCAATTGCTCTCAAGGTTTTCCTGCAGGACTAATCTCTCTCACTCAGTCTACTAATTTCACTCTCAGCAACCATGGAGCAACCCAACAGTTTTTGTTTGTAATTAGCAATTTAATAATCATTAGTTGCATAATAATCTATGTCACTTTGACTTTTACTGCACTGTAATGTTTATTATTATTTTCTTGATATTATGTTATTAATACACCAGTAAAGTGTTTATATAAATAATAAACTTAAAACGCCATAGATTTAATGCACATCAGCAACCCATATGGAGTGTTACTGTATGAAATTTCATCAGAATAAGTGCATTCGTGTTAGAGTTCTGCTCTAGAAATGTGTGTGTTAGAGTTCTGATCTGGAAACAAAAGTTTAATGCCCGCCCTCCTGCCTTTGGGACGGACACTAATGATACCTGTGTGTTATGTAGGATTTGCTGAGGGTTTTGCTGCAGCGCAGCCTATATTTTGTAGTTTAAGATATGTTGTTTGACTTAGCAAGCTTACATATGCGGATCTTTCCCATACATAAAGCTGAACGATTGATTTAGTTGGCTTAAGTAAAGTCCACAAAACATACCCATAATGGTTTAGATTTAAACTTTTGTCTCATAATTAATGAGTATAAGATGAAAATGTTATCAGTTGTCCGAAAGTTCTTTCAAAATCTATATTGGAATGGGTCATTAATTTAAAATTGCCTCTAAGACCAAACACAGGCATTACAGGTCAAGATTTCAAGATTCATTTATTGGCCATTTTCAAAATGAGAACATTTCAAAACACATCTATATCTTTTAAAAATAACATTCATCAGACTGAGTATAATGGTTTACCAACAAATTACTACTTACCTATTGTTATCTGCAAGGTTAATAGAATCTTTCTTGTGGACTGGACGGATTAGTCCAATTGCCCATTGTATAGACCAGCTACCCTCGTCTATAACCATGTGCAAAAAAATTCTGTTGAAAATTCTAATGGGAATAGCCACCTCTGAGGAGTTCTTCATTTGCAGAATTGCCCTCAATGAATAGGCTCAAAATTTGCAGAATACCCAATTATTTTCCTATTTGCTTTCAATACATATTAGAGGTGTCAGGCTTCAGGATTGTGAGATATTGACCAACAAATTGTTTTTATTGATATTTCCATACATTGCATTGCCGCAAATAAAGAACTCATCGGCGGTGGCTGTTCCCATGGGAATTTTCAGCCGAAAGTTTTTGCATAAACCTAAGACTTAAGCCAGCTCCTAAAATGTCAGGTAGATATCAATGTAGTACAACTTTTAGAAAAAAAACATGGGGCAACTGATGCACCCCACTGCAGACAAGATTAATCGGTTGTTTCAGAGCGTTGGTTCTAACCTGACGTTGAATGTTGAAGTCACAGACGATGATGATGACATAGAAAGCTTCTTGATAATATCTGGCAACGCAGCTGGAGATTTTGCAATTGATCCACACACCGGAGTGTTATACATATCCAGGCAATTGGAATATGACAATCCTCAAAAGCAGCTTTATACTCTAGGTAAGAATAACTTGTCTTAGCAATGACCAATCATACCTACTACTGAACAATTAAACACACATCAAAAGCTCAACAATTAGCGGTATGCATATATATTGACAAAGGTGCAAAATGTTTGCCCATAAAACAGTATGATAATAACTACACATATAATATCCTCATCATATATTTTCTCTCTTCTCTCTTTCTCTCTGCTGAAACCGATGGCAGCCTTGCCTATAAAACGGGCATAATAAGATCTTTCTGTATTATTAATTCATTTTTACCCTTGGCAAAAACATTTGCTATTACAGTTACTTAGGTCAAAAGTTGTAAGCCGGGAGGGTGGCACACTTCGTTTCCGGCACGTAACTCCAACACTATTATTGACATCTTTATGATTGGTATTTATTTAGTCTTTATGGCCTAGTTGTGCCTTTTGACAGTTTCATTGACACACCTCAGGTCAATTTTCTGTCTTTTCTGTTAAATTAACATAGTCAATTTATCAAGCAACCTGATCCAAGGGAAGGAAGAATCACTTCTGCTGCAGACTTAAATTTTAAGAAGAGCAGGGGCTTAGCTCAGCAGTAGCATGCTGGGCTGCCAACCACTGGATCCTGCAATCGTATCCAGTTCATCATTCGCCTCATTGCCTTGACATCTGCCTCTCCAGATCAGCCCTATCTGGTGAAAAAATATGGGATGTATAACTTGTCTCACCCATCCTTGAAGTTTAAGGTCTGGGATTGTTTTACATTATTCACTGAAGTTCAGTATTGTGCAATACTGACTTGGGTTTAGCATGCAATTCTTAGCATTATTTTTAAGGTTTCTCAACCACGGAGGAATCCCATGGTTCCATAACCCACACTTTACTTTTTTAGCCACACTTATGTAATATATTCCATGTAATTCTACAAACCTACATTATGCAATACATCAGTGTGACCAAAACCATGATGCAAAGCAAAGTTCGGATGTTTGGTTGAACTAGAAAATTTGTTGATGGCATTGTTCAAGTTCTGATAAGTGAAGCCTAAATTTTAAATCAATGCAATCTCAAGAGTATTTAATCACAGACATTCAATGCAAATAATTTTTCCAAACATTAAGCTGACAACATAACATTTGAGATACGCCTATGGTTTCTGAATCTACTCAATACTGAGACCTGGCCATGGCTTATCATTTGTAACTGAATTTTTCTTATGACATAATAACCATCATTTCAAGATGATTTTTTGGGTTGAAAAGATCAAAATCTGTGTATGCAGTTCAACTATATGAAGCTCATAAAATTGCTGAGTAAGAGCCCTGGTAATTATTGCACAATCTGTTAGTTTCAAAATAATTATTACATAATATGTTAATGTAAGAGCTATTGACAATTATGCAAATGGTTATTGACTTTCTGTATGGGTTTTGTCTAGACCGATCCATCAGTCCCTACATGTAGATGTAGGGACTGATGCCATACCATAGGTTTTTTTTTAGCCTATAAGGCATTTTCAAAAAGTCACTCTTGTAAACCATGACAAGATTTAGCATAATCTAAATTTTCGGAAACAATCTACTGAGTCAGAGCTGTAGACAATATATTTCTCTATGTCCATGTGAATTATTGGCCACTGATATGGCTTATTAACTACAAAATACTACAAAGATAGAGACAAAATCACACGAAAAAAGTTTTGATAGTCGCGCCGTCCTCAAAAATATCGACAAACCAGTGAATCGGCGGGAATGATGTCACAAGCCATCCTTCTTAAATTAACAAGTTGTTGCATCACAGAACCATAATCTGACCATCCTTACGTGTTTAACACATCAATAACAGCATCAACACTTATCCACATACCTCGAAAACGCAATAATTATAGTTAAAAGTTATGAATCGGCAGCATTCCATGTTGTTTACTTGCTCATGACGCAGCGTCTTAGTGGCACGTGCGAAAATGTTAGAGATTATTGGAGTTTGAAAAGAGAGATAAATCACTAGATATAGAAAATTTGCAAGTAAAATAACCCTGAACATTTTTTTAAGACATTTGCACTGAGTTTTCTGTGATTTACGCAACAATAAGAACATAGTAAGAAATAGAGATTATTTATTCCCAGGGGCCACTGCAGTGACGTGACAGCGGCGCCACCACACAAGCATTAAATAACCCGAAAATGATTTTTTAAGCTGTTAAATGTGTTAATCAGTACTAACCTAGTATCTTTATTAAATTTAGAGTGGCAAATATCAGAACTGAAATTAAACAAGCCCTGATTTTTCCACAAAAACATCATTCAAGTTTGTTGTCGCTTGTTGCAATTTGGACGCATTTGTATTAGTACAACGTCTAAAAAATCCTAGATATTGAGAGGCCTGTACTATAATCAACATTTTCTCGGCTTCTGCTGGTCGGATCTTCATAAAATTTGGTTTGTAAGTTGCACCTTTGTATCGCGGTTTTAATGGTTCTAGCTGTACTCCCAATATTGTTCGAAAGCGCAAGTTAAAACCGTTTTGGCAGGATGTCCCTATGTTGTGAAACCGCGCTAGGTCTTGTCCTGTAATGAAGTTGTTGTGGAAGGTTGAAATAGTGGGCGAAATTACTTTTTAACATTACTTTATAAAATAATATTTAGAACTTCTAACACACATTTTCCAGACTGCCAACATGGCTCAAATGAAAGCTGAAGTTCTGCACAAAATGGTATATAGCTTATAATTTCATCACAAAAGTCCCACGGCTTTCTATTTCATTGTAATTGCTCCCTGACTAATATGTACCTTTAAAAATTATAATCCTTTTTGCCAAATTTTATGTAAATAAGACATGTACTGAGAAATTTGTCTTGTCATCCCAGTAATATTTACATAGAATTCAAACTGAAATTTTGCACAGATCCAGAACATGACATTGCTACAGGTATTGTCTGCTAAACCTATTTCCATCCCTAATTGCTGTTACAGATTCCACATTTCATGTAAACAATTCAGAGAGTACAACAAAATTAAAACAAATATCAAAGGATCACTACAAACAATCAAACAGATAAAAACTATAAACAACCAAACAACCAAACAAAGCAAATGATTTGCTGTCAAGCTTCACATCAGAAATGTTGAGTGTTCAATCACATGCCATGAAATGCATGATGTCAGCTGTCAACTGGGAGCAAAAAAAAATACTTCCATTCCACGAAATTATCACGGGGATAATTAATAATGGGGAGTTATATTTTCCTCTTTAGACTATTGTAAAACTGTGAAACGTGTTATCATGTAATCTTGCATTTAGCCATATGGCAAGGTTCAAGAATTATAAGATTTTAATAGACTTTTCTCGGAAGCAAACTGTTAGCATATATCTGGTAAGTTGAATTGCAGTAAACATTTACCTAATAATTAGTATGTAGACTGCTTATTATATGATAAAGGCAACTATCTGGTTCAGTTGACTTTCATGCATAAACTTCAACAAGAATTCAATGCACGTTTGATGAGGTTTGCTGCATTACAGCGCTATTTTAATCTTTCATTAACAATATTTTGGCTTATATGGGTACACAGTCAATCAATACCTTTAAAAAATTATGTATATGCAACAACTCTAATATCAGTATGCTGCATGTGGAATTATCTTTTTTCTCCACAGAAATAGGGGCAAGAGACTTAACTGGCCTAGTTGGAACGATGAAGGTTAAAGTCATTGTAATCAATGTCAATGACAATCCTCCAGAGTTTAATTTAGCTACTTACAAGGGCAGCGTGAGAGAAGGTGCTGAGGTTGACAGTCATGTCATCACTCTTCACGCATCTGACAAAGATGGCAGTGCACTGTTTGAGCTTACCATTAGGGTTGCTACAATTGGAAAAGTGGAAGCTGTTATTACATCTAAGAAAGTATTCAACAGAGAAACTGACCCAACACCAATGGAAATCATCCTTTCTGCAGTAGACACTGGAGGGAATGTTGGTTCAACAACTGTGGAAATCGACTTGGAAGATGTTAATGAGTTCCCTCCAAAGATGGAAAGAAAGTTTTACAACATGGAGGTACCACAAGGTGCTCCTGTCAGCCATTTGGTTGGAAGGATAGGAGCAACTGACCCTGATCCAGGTATGGCTTACCAGAATAGATAAATAGATAGATAGACAGATAGATTGATAGATCAGCATTTTGACTCTCAAAAAATCTTTTATCCATGGAGACTTTACATATTGGCATCAATAGCCCATTTATAGGCTAATGAGATGCTCTCTTTATATCTAACATGGTTATTCAAACCACGTAGAATGTTAACCAGTAACGCATAATTCCTTTCCAGATAATGCTTTAATGAAGTACTTGGCAGATGAAGAGAGTGATAAATTAATAGTTGGTTACCTGGATGGAGCAATTATAGTAAAATCTCTCATTTCACCAGACAGCAAGTTTACGCTGAAGGTTCACGCCCTTGATGAAACTGACTTTTTTTCCAAGTATGTTAAAATAATTTCTCACAAGGTTTGTTTAAAACTTAATTCTATAATTTTTGTCCTGTAGTTATGAGAACATTGTTTATTTACAGTACTTCAATAGTTCGGGTGGATAGCTACGAATCTCAATTGTACGACACCGATTGGACTGTACAATGTTCAGGAAAGAGAGTCACCCAAATAAAACAGGATTTACTGAGTCAACTGGAATCACTTTGCGAACCTTGTATACCTCGTATTCAAAGCAAACCTACAAGTGAAGATAGGTATTCCTCTTTACACTATCTAAACCGTTGACCGGTGTAATGTTTTGATAGCTTATTTTAGCTTATTTATCACTGTGTAGTGAGAGGTAAATAATGAACAATGCCGCATGGTATGGGCGGAAGCCGAAGTCCTTTATTTCTGTCCCTTACGCCAGGTGGCGACACCGTACAGATCTAGTATTGTGGATGTTACAATACTACATTCCTCCTTACCTTAGTTACAAGTTATGTTAATATTAACTTTTATCGTTATACAGATATACTGCTTAGATTAATATCAAAGTTAAGTGAATTTACTAGTAATACTGTTTACAATATTTTACAGCAATACTGATTAGAAATACTGAATAAAGTGACTAAACGTTCTTTGATATTTGAGTATTTTAAAGACTGAACACTGAATGTACAACTTAACAATTTGAAGTACTGCTGGATAAATGTTTGCTAAAGTCTGATGTCTTCAAGTGTGACAGATAGTCTGATGTCTTTACACACATATAATAGTCTTTGCACATTTTGGTCTTCTTTCTTCTTCTTGTGTTGTAACTGTCTAACCGGTCAGCTGTTTTGCATGGAGTCCTGAAGTCAGGTTGAGTAGGCAAATAGGGTTGACAGCCCAAGTGCCTCTATGTGCTCTGGGATTATTTTGCCCAGTGTTTTTTTTTTTATTTTTTACATGCACATAGTCCTGCAGATGACGGGGAGCACAACGTTCCCGTTGTGGTCTGGCCGACTGAGGTTCAGCTGCTGATGCTTCAACATGCGACTGCACCGGCGGCAGAGGTATGATGCCGACTGCAGTTATGGGTGATACGTCGATGTCATCATCCGAGTCATCATCTGTTACACGCACATTCTGCTGACGAATGGTGATGTCTTTTGAGATTCACTTGAAGAATGATGAATTCCGTGTGATCGTGTGTCCTTGTCGATGAGTGGTGATTCTCGATCCTTGGATCTTGCTGACTGTATAGGGATTATGATCATACGGAGTTGATAATTTGTTCACCTTCTGTTGGCGAATTAGGACTAGATCGCCAATGTTGATGTTGCTTTCTTTGACATGGCGTTTCTGGTCGGCATACGCCTTCATCTTGGTTTTGGAGATCTTGTCATTGGTGTGGATAACACTGTCAGTGTTCTGATGATTTGAGATTGACGGTAGTTTGGTGTTGACTTGCCTACCAAACAGAGCTGCACTTGGTGACAGTTGCGTCGAGATATGTGGTGTTGCACGATAGTTTCTCAGGAAAGTATGCAGACCCTGTTGCCATAGTATGCCGTCACAGGTTGCTGTGCGGAGTGCCTTTCCTAGTGTCTTCATAAATCTTTCAGCTTCACCGTTCGCCTCAGGCCAGAGGGGTGTAACGCAGTGATGCTTGAAACCGAGAAACTTTGCAAACCTTTGGAAGTGATGACTGTTGAACAGTGGACCATTGTCAGTTTTCAGCTGGGTGGGGATTCCGAAGGTTGAAAACATTTTGTCCAAGATAGGAATTATGGCCTTGGCAGTTAGGCGGTGCGTGATCTCTACAATTGGGAACCTGGAATGCTCATCTATGATGACCAGAAGATGTTCCCCTGTGGGTAATGATCCATAGAAATCTGCTGCAAGACACGTCCATGGTTCGGCTGGCATCTTTGTCATTTGTAAAGGTTCACGCTGGTGTTTGATGATGTTTGCTTGGCAGGAAATGCATTTTCCAATGATTTCTTCGACCAACGCGTCGATTCCGGGAAACCAGACTCGACTGCGCAGCAGTTGTTTTGTCTTGACCAATCCCTGATGTCCTTCGTGCGCGAGGTCAATGGATGAATGCCTCAGAGATGCTGGTAGGACGATCCGGTTGCCTCGGAGCAGCAGAGAGTGGTCGTTTGATATAGCCAGTTCAGATTTGACTTTAAGAAAGGGTTTGAGTGCATTCGATGACTTGTCCCATCGTCCAGATGATACGGCTTCCATGACAAGCTTCATGTCTGTGTCCTGTGCAACCTGCTGCTGTATGGTGACAAGATCCATAGCGTCTGGAGTTGCTTGTGAGATGATAAAGTTGACATATTCTTCTGCAACTATCTCGGATCGGCTGCACGATTTGACGGGCGATGGATGTCTTGAGGCATAATCCGCTGGATTGTCCTTGCCTGGCCGATATTGCAGTGTCATATGATACTGCTGGAGCCGAAGTGCCCATCGCTCCATGCGCGCTGATAGTTTGGCATGAGAATTAGAGAACATTGGGACCAGTGGTCTGTGGTCTGTGAATACAGAGAATTGGCTGCCGTAAAGATACAGGTGGAAGCGTTCGCATCCGAATAGCACTGCTAGAGCCTCTCGTTCCAGTTGTGAGTAGCGTTGCTCGTCGGGCTGAGTGCACGGCTAGCATAACTGATGACATGTACTCTCTCGTCCTGTGACCTCTGGGTAAGGATTGCAGACACACCTACTGGGCTTGCGTCGACAAGAATTTCGGTCGCTCTTGATGAGTCAAAGTATGCTATTACTTTGTCTGATAGGAGGATCTCCTTGATCTGATCAAATGCTGATTGATGGCCGTGGTCCATTCCCATGGAGCATTCTTTTCTGTTATCTTCCTGAGTGGTGCAGTGATGGTTGCAAAGCCTGGGACGAATCTTGCGCAATAATTGGCCAGTCCTAGGTACGAGCGGGCTTCGGTGGCGTTGGTAGGTTGAGGGGCATTTTGAATGTCACGCTGCTTGGCCGGGTCCACAGTGACACCTTCAGTTGTGAAGTGATGTCCCAGGTATGTGAGAGATGTCTCACAAAAGATGCATTTCTTTGGATTCAAAGTTAACCCTTGCTCTTGTAACCTCAGGAGTGTTGCATACAGACGTTGCTCGTGTTGCTCCTTTGTGCTGGAATATATCAGGATATCATCGCTGACATTCATGACAACGTCGAGTCCTTCCAGAACCGTTTGAATGGTGTTTTGAAAAATCTCAGATGCACAAGATATCCCAAAGTTTAACCGTTTGTATCTCCTCAGTCCCACATGAGTTGAGAATGTGGTGATGTATCTGGACTCCTTGGCAAGAGTTAGTTGATGGTAGCCTTGGTTCAGATCCAATTTGGAGAAGAACTTGGCGCCATTGAGGTCAGCTAGTACATCCTCGATGGTTGGTGTGATGTGACTTTCTCGTTGGATGGGTTTGTTAGGTCCCCGCATGTCCACGCACAAACGAATCTCCGTTGGATCATGTGGCTTGGGTGGAGTGACGATCGGAGAAACCCATGGTGTGGGGCCTTCAATTTTCTCAATAATTCCAGCTTCTTCTAGCTCTTGAAGTTTCTCTTCAACTTTAGATCGAAGATGGAATGGGACTCTGCGATGGGGTTGTCTCACAGGTTGGACTGATGAGTCGATGTGGAGCTTAACTTGCATCCCTTTGAGTTGTCCCAGGCCATCGAATAACTGCGGAAATGTGGCAACGATATGGTCTGTCTCAAACTTAGAATTTGGTATGATGGGGGTGACAGCATTGATAGTCACAATACCCAATGCAGCAGATGATCCATATCCAAGCAGACAGCCAGATTGTCCTGGTACCACAAATACCTTACTCTGATGAACTTGACCCTTCCTCTGCAGATTTGCATTGAAACTACCAAGCACTTGCAACCTTCCTTGAGATCCATAAGGAATAAGCCTGGTGTTGGAGGTATCCAGCTCCTTGGGGCTGTTCATGGCCTTCCATGTTTGTTCATCGATGATGTCGGCAGATGCGCCTGTGTCCACCAACATTCGGACACGTTGTCCATCGATCATCACTTGCATGAACGGTAAATTGCTGTTTGGGCCTACAGCATAGACGTACTCTACATCCGAGTCATCTGAGGCCTCGGCTGTTACTTGGTTCACTTTGTTGAATTTCTGTTTGGGACGATTGTCTTTTTGAGGTTTGAACTCACTGGACTTGCAAAGTGATGGAAAGTGATGTAGCTTCTTACATTTGGAGCACTGCACGTTGAAAGCTGGACAATTGGACTGTCCTCCTTTGTGTGGCCATTTGTTTCCACAGTTACGACATGTTGAGGTAGGAGCGCGAGTTTGAATGTGACCTCTGACCTTTGTCTTTGTTGAAATGACGCTTCTTGTCGTTCCTTTGTCTGACAGCCTTGACACCAACTGCTTCATCCTGCTTGATTTCTTTATGGTGTGTCGCAGTAATCTCAAGTGTCTTTGCATATTCAACAAGCTGGACCAGAATGAGATTAGGTTCTCCCAGACCCTTTCTGGTCACTTTGTCACTTCTGGATCCCATAATGATCTGAGACTTGATTTCCTTGTCGTCCTCAGTAAATGCACATGTTTTGGCAAGTTTCACAAGACGATTATGGTATTGTTCTACTGTTTCATCAGACTGCTGAGTCATTTTACGAAACAAATACCTTTGGAATTCCACGTTTTGCTTGGGATTTAAGTGTTTGTCTAGAGCTGCCACCAGCTTGTCAAATGCATTTTCTCCATCTCCTGGCGTGATGTCTGCAGCATTGAAACCTTCCACAATGTCATTTAGGTCGTCTTCACCAACTGTTAGCATTACAGCCTTCTTTCTGACATTTTCAGTGATGTCGTAGGCAACAAAACCGTTGTTTTTGAGCCTGTTGATCCAATTGGTCCATCGTACTCCTGCGTTTTCAGAATGACAGTCAAAAGCTGAGTAATGTGGAATAATCGCGATGTTTTTCGCGACGTTTTCCGCCATGACACTGTCAGTTTTAAAGTCCGTGGGTCCTGGAATACTTCTGTTGTGATCCTCGTCGCCAGTGTAATGTTTTGATAGCATATTTTAGCTTATTTATCACTGTGTAGTGGGAGGTAAATAATGAACAATGCCGCATGGTATGGGCGGAAGCCGAAGTCCTTTATTTCTGTCCCTTACGCCAGGTGGCGACACCGTACAGATCTAGTATTGTGGATGTTACAATACTACAACCGGTTATGAACCAATAACATAAATCACCAATATTTAAAATTAAATTGTACATCAGTGTCATGGAATACTCAGACACAGCAAATTTAAGTTTCCATGAGATCCTTTTAAAGCCGTGAAAGTCAAAACCAATTTAATTTCATATTCAGCTGCAGAGTATGGGCAAAATCTATATCACAAAAGTCCTCATATGATGTGGAAGAAGAATGTTTTCAGTTTTGTACACTTTAGATAGAAAAAAGCAATATTGAGTTCACTTATTATGTCATTTAAATTTCAGACATTAATCGAGGAAGACTAAGCTAAACAAACTTAACCTTGCTTGAAACAGGCAGAGTTTTAATTCTGTAATCAGTTCTTTTGCTATGACTGAATATTCTTCTGTACCTCCCAGATCAGTTTGAGTGGAAGGATAGAAAAAAAGCAGTATGAAATGAGTGTCCTGTTGAGATGTTCTGTGGAAGATATGGTTAAAGTGGTTAACCCACAGAAAAAATGATGGATCATAGCTGAAGACTGAGCTATGATGAAGACATTTTTTGAAAATTTATGAAAACATCCCAGTTTCATTGGGTGTTTTTAGTTCACAAAAGTTTAAGTTCAAGGGCTAAAATACTTTGTCCAAGTTGATTAAGGTCCTTGAAATTCAGAATCCACAATAATGCAAATTCAGACAAACTGGTTTGACTGAGTCTTCCATGGTACTGACGAGTAGCAGTGTGTAAAAAAGTGTACCACCTAGACCACTTTACCAAATGGGCTCATTTTTTGCAAGGTAGTTGTACTAGGGTAGGACTATACAAGTATGAAATGGCAAGTCAATATGATAATTGCTTCTAATGTTTTAAAAAAAAATTTCATGAAAATTTCGAACAACTTTTTTATTTTAATTCATAGTTCAGTCAGCAGGCTCACCATTTGGCTACTAAGGGAAGTTATAATAATATAGGGAACTACCTAGAACAAATTGCAATATATTTTTTTTTAAAAAAGGACATTTCAAGGATTCTAAATATGTCTTTGAGATTCCTGTATCTCAATTTGGAGTCGAGTTATAGACAGTCAAAAAACGAGACTTTGGACTCCTGTACCACCTAGACCACTTTACTAAATGGGCTCATTTTTGGTTTGGTATTTGTACTGAGGTAGGACTATAAGAGTGCCAAATAGCAAGTCAATAGGAATTTTCCTTCCATGCTTTTCAAAAATTTTGTCATAAAAATTTCAAACTAGTTTTTTTGAAAATTCAGTAGTCAGTAGTCAGTAGTCAGATCAACTTAAGACTCCTTTCCAAACACCACCGATGTGCAGGGAGTATGTAAAAATATTTGCATGTCAATACCTCCAGCCAGTGTTCTGGAAACGTTTTTACAATATTTAATTTGATTTCTTGAATAAATGAAAAGTTTCATTAAATTTCTACAAGATTTCCTGGCCGAAGACTCAGACAAGAGGATATGATATTATGTGTAAAAAACAAAGCTGTATCTATTTTTGCTTTTAAGTTATTGCAAATCAAAAAGTACTAAGAAAGCATTATAAAAACGGGCAATAACAAGATAACTTCCCTACTAAGGGAAGTTATAATAAGAATAAGAAAAATTATAAAAACGGGCAATAACAATATAACTTCCCTACTATGGGAAGTTATAATAATAATAAGAAAGGAAAATAATTTTTACGACGTACAACAATAATATAAATTCCCTACCGGGAATTTATAATAAAGAAAGAAAAATAAGACTTACAATAATAAGATAAACTTTCCTATGGAAAGTTTATAATAATAATACCAAAAACAAGTCTTCACCTACGGAAGTAGGTGAAGCCTAATTATATTTTAACTATTTTAACTGTCAAATTGAAAAAACTACGGACTGCACAGAGCTATTTCAAAATTAAAGTTTGCGCCTACTACTCTCAGAATACCCAGCCTGCCAGGAATTCTGGGGGAAGTAGGCAGCGTTTACAATGTGAAGTATAGGGAGTGTTGCCTTTGGTAATCTTCTTTGGGCTCAGTCAACACTTGACAGCGACCGTGTTAGAATTAGTTGGGTGCACAAGGACTAGTGTAACAGAAAGCTACAAGGTAAAAACTGTTTGTATTATCAAATAATAGGATATTAATAACTCAATGATATTGTAGCCCTACAGACCCAAGACCAGTACTTGGTAATCACGAGGGTTCACGAGATCAAGCCAGATGAAGGAGGGGTCTCCTATGGCATACATTTGTGGGAGATCTTCCACTTGCCAAAGCAGACATCACAGCACCTGAAACTACGGATTTAACGACACACGCAAATTACATCTAGCCAACGTGTGGCAAATGGATTGCGCTTGGCCTGGGAATTGAATGAATATGTTCAACAGAAAATACAAATTCTTTAACTGGCTGCCTTTACCACAAGGCCACCAAGCTGTCACATACAGCTAGCATTAAGATTTTCCCATTAATTAGTTCCTTGTATAAATCAAACCTTGCTTCCTTAAGTGCCTATATATTAACATCAGATGAAATTCACAGGCCTTGAAGTCTGGACCTTTTGGAATTGGAAAATCTGATCTGACAACCAGTGAACTTGCGAAGTAACACGTGATTTGTCTTTTTAATATAAATTTTTTTATTACAGGTATAAATAACATCCAATACATGAAGTTCACGGATTATATGCTGAGCAGATATGCATGACATGACAACACAATAAAAATAACAAATATCATGAATATGGAAATGTGTATGATAATGAAAATTGAAATGCTCACAATCCTACAGCATTAACATTGGCATAAACAAATTTACCTTACACCCAATGGACCTTTTATTACTTATCAATACATTAAACCTTCATGTACAATATAAGATTGATGAGAAGATGAGACAACTCATTCAACACGCAAAACAAGTTTTAGCAAGAAGGCACTCCAGAAAATAACGGAAATTATATATATATATATATATATATATATATATTAGTATTTAAAGTTCATACAGAATTGATAGGAGCAAGGAACTGATGATATGGTTAGAAATTTACCAAAAACATAAATTCATTCCAATGTAATGGCATAACATTATTGCTTCATATATTTCTTCTATATAGCAGGTGCCATTCTTATACACAGCCATTAAACTTGTTTTCTTTAAGCAGCTATTAAAATCTATCATTCCAATATCTTCTGTACAATAATGTGTGTATCACAACGACAAAGTTAACATGAATCTCTGGGACACAGTAGATGCCTCAACACAATAAACATTTCATACATCTATAGGCTGAAATATTGAAATTGCTGATCAGAACAGTCATATACAGTGACATGCACAGGTAAGTGAACCACACTGAAACATGGAAATGTACCATTAATTAGTTTAATGACAATCAAACTGATAAAGATTATCTAAGTGTAGACAACTTTCAGGTTTCTCGATTTTAAGATCACTAAATACAAATTAATATTAAAATTGTGTTTTTCCAGTTGGGTTCACTTACTTACACACCGCACTGTATACAGTTCTATATTTATTAGGTAACCCAAACAGATCTTATAGGAAATTTCAATATATCGGTCTGTGACACATACAATAATTGAGAACATAAGCTTGTACTGCACATTATCAAATATGTATAATACTGGATAAAGGTCTTCTTTCTCTGGGAGTTAATACAATGTGCTGACAACCGGAATGTATATTAATCAATGGCTTAATTAATGCATCTACAAAAATAAAAAATACAGACAGATATCTATTTATTTTGAGTTACTTAAGTTATGGACGGTTCTTTAAACATTGACAGAAGTATAAACTTTGCAGAAAAATCTATGGACCACAAAATGAACATGTTATGAACTGTTCAAGTTCCAAAAAGGAGACCTATATAATTATAAATGCAGGAACTTCAGATTAGCCAATAGAAATCCTTATGCAACTTATCGAAAAGCATTTCACTGGTCTCAGGATTTAAAATTTTAATCAAAAATACATATTAAAAAGTGCATTAAAGTAAAACAGCCTTTTTTTTCTTCATTTTCCAGCAAAGAAAAATTGTAACTGCATCTACCTTGTTACTAAGTAACAGAATATATGAATTTGATCAGTTTCTTTTACGGTACAACAATGAACTGACACGTGATTATCCACTTAATCAACAGCCAGAAATCACAGGCAATATGACAACAATTTAAGCACTCAGTTTTTGTACCCATCTCCCCTAAATTTACTCTTAAATATAATACAGCTCAGGCATCTTACAGAAATCATGCATGCCTAAGAATCAAACTGTGTCTATTCTTTAGAACTCTGAAATCTGAAAACTTGATGATAGCAAAACACTATCCATTTCCATACATAATTTTTCAAACAAAATAATTATACAAAAATAAAAAGTTACAATACAACCATATGCAACATCAAACTGCATTCATAGACAGCCAATTTTGTTTCTTTTTATCTTTTCCTTGTGTTCTTGTGTCGCAGCAAGCCAGTCTTTTACTAATTGCAATTTTACAAAAGACAGACTTTAGTGCGTTCAACAAAAATAGATCAAAAGACTTTGAATCAAAATTAATCAATGGCTGTGACCAAGAGCTAAAAACAATGGAAGTATTGCTCCTACAACCATTAGAAAGAGTTCTAGTTTAGTAAATCCTTTCTGTTCACGGATAATGATTGAACCATCTGAGGCAGTAGTTTTTGTGGTCCCCATGCTGGCAAGCTCGGGTAAAACATGTACAGTAGCCACATAAAGAAAAGTTCCAGCGCTGAACAACATTGCTATACCTGTGGCATTTACTGTTGATAGCTTTTCTTTACTTTGCTGAAAAATAAAAAAGTACACAAAAAATAAATATCTATTCAAATGGCAATTCATCGGCCAACAAACTTTAAAACTTTACCAGTTGCTGAATCCAAAAATACTGATGGCAAATATACTATACTATCAACATTGACTTTTACACATGCATATATCACAGACAAATATAACAGTAAGATAATTTGACTGCCCTCGTGCGTAGCCATATACCTAATGGTATATCAATAGCTCAGACACCCAATACGTCCAATTCTGAAATCATCCGCCAGAAGAAAGTCAACTTAACATACTTGCCAACCCTGCCAAGTTTGCTGGTACGCTACCAAAATTTGTATATGACTTCTTTTTGATGAATTCAAGAACCCACATTGTCTTCATTTAGCTAAATTGGTGCCTATTGCTGGAATTGACTACAACAACTTTGTTCACATTTTAGCTAATGATGCATTGAAACGAATTGGAGAATGTCGTCAATTCGCGATTTCTAGATAATTCAGGTCAGAATTGTTTCAATTCACCTAAAAATTGTACATAACAAAATTTGAATTTTGAAAATCTGACAAAAATTGCAGGCAATGTGTAATAAAATGAAGTTGAGGATGAGATACACTCATTAATAATATGTCCAAATAACACATCACTGCGCCTACGACTGTTTGAATAGCTAGAGTTTACATATATGATTTTGACATAATGAATGACACCAATCAATTTATATCTATCATGTGCTCAAAGGAATCTGAGCTACTGAGGTGCCTGGGAAAATTCTTAATTGATATTGATATGCGAGTTATATGTTCTCCATCTTCTGACACTGTACAGTATATATACATAGATGTTACTATAAACATTATTTAAAAAAAAAAAATAACAAATAAAAAAATTAAGTTTGGGGGCTGGAACTGCTTTACTAGTATAGCATATCTAGTTTACAAATTTTATTTGAACATTTCTGTATTTTCTGTATTCCTGTATTTTCTGTTCTTTATTCTATTTATGACATATGTATCATGGATGATATTTTACTGTCAATAAAAATTATATATATATAATAAAATGTATTACGAAGTGATGATGCTAATGACGTTTATTTGTGCCTCATTTTCATCTTAAATGCACTGGAATTTTTCACCTGCACATACAAATTGTAAAACACTTGAAAGATGGTTTATAAAAATGTGCCTATACATTGGGGCCTTTTAAAAGTCCATTTTAAAGAAGAACCAATAGTTAGATCATAGGTCTATTATTTAGGTTGCTGAATGCTGAAACCCATACATAGGACTCACAAGTAAAATTATTTCAATTTTTCGCGAGGTTCGCGAGAGGGCAACTGTCTCCCATGCTAACAAAAAAGTTAAAAAAGTTAACTAAAATTGTACATTTAGGATTTGTTTTTTGCCGTTTCGGGTGTGGACGTTTTGGATTTCAGACGTTCTGACTAGTATTCCCAATATCAGTAAGGCATATTGACGAGGCAGACAAATTTGCTTACCAAGCAAAAATATCACGTAAGGCTTGTTGACAAAGAAAAGTAAATGTTTTGGGTAAAAAAGTAAATGTTTTGGGTAAAATAAGCATGAAAGGTTTTTGTCAAATAAACTAATATAACCTGCCAGATCAGCTAGTTTGGCAGTAAGTTCTAGTGGGAGTAACACCAGCAATATATTTTGCATAATAATCAAATGGAAGCAACAACCAGTGCATATGCTAAAATCCAGTCAGTTTGTATGTCATTTGTGTCAGCTAGGTGGCCTAATGGTTAATGCATCCGCCAATTCCATATTGGCCAGATCTGCTGAAGATCCTGAGTTCAATACCCCGCTCGGGTGCTCTTCATCCCAGCTGGATGTCAATTGCATTGGACTTATCATCTCATCATTACGTGTACCTCTGGCAGCCGGTCATATAAGCTGACTAAGCCTCAGACTCAGTAGTATTGAGACATTGGACATCACAATTAGAAGGAATGCATCTAGCTAAGAGTAACAACAAACCTGACTTAATCCAAAATATGTAACTATTGCCAGAAGTGGGGCAGCTGCAGAGAAAACGGCTAAATGTTTCCTAATTCTTGTTCTGTCAAAATTTTCATGAAGCAGAAAAGACACCAGTCCAAAAGCTGCAGGAGCCTGAAAAGGAAAAGATACTTCTATGTTTAAAAAATTCAAATACCAAAGTTGTTAACAAAATTCTTCACTTAAAATTAATTGACAAATGAAAACAGATACATAGTTTTTGTACAAGTGAAGAGTTATCGCATGTGTGATTACAGTGCACTGAGTGCATGGACACTATATTGAAAATATTGGCCATTATACTATAACCTTGTTGTTTCATTTCAGATTTTTCTGTACTTGAGAAGAAAAATTACTTTGCAGGAGTCATGTTGTTTTAGGGAAATCAAATAAATCTATGTTATATATGAACTATAGTTCCTGCATCCAAAGGCCTTTGGTGTAATAATAATTAATACAAAATTAATATAGCCTGTAATAATTGTACAAGATTCTTTCGTGCCTAGCAATCAGGGTGCAGCATGACGGTGATTTTGTATTTTCTACTTATTATAAACTTACCTTATGTAACATTATAGCAATGAACACAATCATTTCTACATGGGTTTGCGAAGTGGTTGCGGCTGCTCCTAACGCCACCCCGTCAGCTGAAATCAGAAGATAAAACATTAACTATGATAAAATGTACAACAAAGACAGTTTTACAGCTCAGGGTGCATTATATTTGCTTGCAAACCCTTTCAACATTTCATCATTTCAAAGCTCTTCATCAGTAAATACAATATCTATCTTTTATATTTTGCTTGATTAGGTTCTTTGCAGTGTACAATGCACCTGATACTTAAACATACACCAATAGGCAATTATAAGTTGTTCAGGGCAAATGCATTACACTAAGTACTTTAAAGACATGGATCTTCATATGATTATTAGGAGTCTAGGTGCAATTTAGTTTAGTTCAGACACCTCTTTTTCTTAACGATCAAAAAATGACAACTAGAACCCACAGGTTGGGAGATTCATTAGGCGGGGAACAATAAATAAGCCACAGCGACTGCTCAGATACTGCGAGTGCCTATTAATGCAAAATCTGGCTAGGTACACAGCATAGAAGGTCAGACAGAGTCTTATAAAACTATGAAATGCATTTTCGCATTACAAGAAGGGTGGAAAACCATAGTACATTATTTGGTAACTTTCAAAACTCAAAAGGTATGCTTTTTTTCCCCAACTAAGTGTTGACTACCCTAACTCTGATGCTGTGTCTTAACTTATATGCATGGACATTTGAATAATTTTTCATAAGAAAGCCTCAATATTATTATTTGTCCATTCCTGTCCATCTCCATTATGCAGCACAGGTCTAGGACTGTGGTTCATGAAACTAAAACTGCTCTGCGATCTTATGCTCAGTCGTAGTATGTCTTCAATAGTGATGTTGTGCCTCTGGGGATTTCATGACCATGAAAAATATATGCTGCTTAGATAGATAGACAGACAAGATAGACAGATAGACAGACAGACAACTAGACAGACAACTAGCCAGCTAGCCAGTACGACAGACATACGGACAGAACGACAGCTAGACTGATGGATAGATAGGAAATTTCAGCTTTGACAGCAATCAATTTTACTTAAGAGCAAGCCGTTATTTCAGTATTGTTACATATATAATTCAGAGAGGCATTAATAGTATTAATTGTCATCAACACCAAAATATCGTTTCTGGAGATGTTATTCTAAGCGTCAATTACAGCCTCTCCTGACAGCCCAAGTCCATTTTATCCGCATGATACATATCTACTCCTCATTATATCTGCCCAAAACGATTGTATTGATTCTCGTCAGCTCGCTGTGCCAAAATGAATCAAAAACCCATTTCTTTTTCAAGAATTAGTATTACCTTGCAAAACTTTCAATGATACTCATTTCAAATGATTTACCTGCTCTGATTTAACCATTAAGTGTATTTAAACATCTTCACACATAAAACAATTAATTAAATCAATTTGAAAACATAATGCACACCTGTGCATAATGTATGTACTTAGCCACCAAATATGACTCATAAATTATTTGCTGGACATACTAACAGATATAAATAGTAAACTGAATTATGTAACACTGCTTAATTCGAAATTAATGACATCCAATTAAGAAAGAACAGCTTCATAATAAAACACAACATACCAGCAGCATGAACAACTAGACCTAATGTGGCAGTCATCTTGTTCCTGTTTTGCGGCAAGTGTCCCACTTCTGCATCTGCAATTAGGTACTAAAATTCTCAGTCACTGATGCTAAACATATGAGAAAAACACACATTTTCAAAAATGATCAAACACTACACAGAGCACATAAACCCTTTGACTGGCCAGCATGACATTTCTGCTCCAAAACCATTGCCCCAAATTCATTGCATTAAGACATGGATCAAATTGACATGAAAAAATAGCTCACTGGATGACTGGCTTCTCACTATTTTGACTGATACACACAGAACAATGCAGAATACCACATGTTCTAAGCTTGCACAAAACAATTGCGGCTGGAAACATTTGTTATGAAAGCACAATCATTTTCCCGATGTCCTGGACTCCTTGACCTAATCATTGCTAATTGACCTTAAAAATAGGTCAAAGCCACTTACAACAGCACTTAGTCAAAGTCTTCTTAGAATGCACAATTTCAGAAACTGGTACAACAGCAGTCCTTGTCTTTTATAAAATGCAGGCAAGCAAAAAAGTGCTCGCCTAATTCTCTCATCTGCAGTCTTAGGCGAGCACTTTTTAAAATGACACAACTGTTTTACGCATTGTCGGACGTGCTACCACGAGCGCACTAGTTGACTTGTAGGCGAGCAGTATTTTGCTCGCCTTATCCTGAATTGAGGTGCGTTATGGCGCGGGCGCGCAATTGCTCGCCTTAAACAAGGACTGCAACAGCATTAAACAAAAAAGAAACATTTTGTATAAAATAAAATTTCACATAGGGAAGGTGGATACACAGCTTGTCCACCACACCAATCATTTGTCTTAGTATCAGATCAATAGTAGCACCAAACGGTTTTATTGACTGATATCAATCAGTCCAACATGTACACTACTATGTGAGTAAACAGTACTTAGGTAACATTATGAAAATATAATAATACACTTTCCATCGTGCAATTAAACTATTTTGGTCCAAAGCTCAGTACCTAAAGACTGTACACTTCAAAACTATTGATCCTGTTCGCCACACTAATATGACATTTTGCACAAATCTAAAGTATTTGCTCAAACAATATGTTGACACAAGGAATAATACAACACAGTCTCAGTATTCCCAAAGATCCAGTTTCCTTTGCCGGACATTCGGTCCTGCAAAGTGGTAATACTGCTGGAACGAAAGAATTTTTATCGGACGAATAAACGCGTGAATGTATAACCTCATCAAAAATTGCTATCAACATAATTTTGAAAATGTTATTATTAGACATAGTTGTCATTAAGGAAAATAAATAAAGGTTTTTTGAATTTAAAAAACATGAAATAAAACACTATACTATTAGATAATGAGATACTTCTGATCAACAAATGATAATAACTCATAACATGTATCAAATTAATGGTGAAACTGAGAAGGAACCACTTGTAATGCCTTATGGTGAAGATGTAGAGAAAGGGGACATGAATTTTAATTTGAAAAGGAACTGGCAGTTACTTTTCACATTAATTCATGTCCACCTTCCTTCCTTCAATTGCAATTACCTTTGAGTGTGACCAGAACAAAAGGGTACATTAAAGCCCCCTGTTAATTGCTATTAACAAATACACCATAGGCCTATTCCTTTCCAAATCTTTAAATTGCGATTTAAACATATAGATCTCTGGCAAAGGATTAGATTTAGTTATTGATTTCTTATTACGTACGCAAAAAAGCCAAAATAGCACCGGACACTTGAAGACAGGAATTCGCCAGACCGCGTAAAAAAACACTGGTCAGGTTCGGCGGATTTCGGGAAGACTGCAGTCTGATGGGCTGCTTTGATTGCTTAAAAGTACAGGTCTACATAATTCAAATTCCATCTGTAAATTGGGAGTAGAGGGTGGGTAGATCACAGGCCTAAATTACCGATCACACAACTTCAGCTGACGAAAACCGGTGGCCTGTATTATATATATCCTAAAGGTATCCATCGGCCATGCAGCCCCCAAACCTATGCCAACACTTCGTCGATGTTTTTCTGTGATAAATACAGCATGACATAGACTGTTAAAGCATAGAATTGTCCCAAATATGGTTTGCAACTGTTCTTCACATACCAAAAGTTGTTTTAGGCCTTCCTGTGTTGCAGTAAGGGCTGATGAAAACACTACTCTCTGATTGGCCGAAATGTGGAAATTTGCGATGTCAGTGCCCGTTTGGGCTGGAGACCTCTCTTTGGGCCATGAACAATGTTTACCTTGGGGTTATTATAATAGATCGAGTGCCAAAGTCGGCAAACGGTAATTTGGGCCTGTGGGTGGATTAGGGCTTTACGTCCTGTATTTCTGCACCGGAGGGGCTAATCAGGACTGGCAGGGACGATGGCAATGAGCAGGTGGAAGTGGTTGGAAGCTCAGGGCGCTACCACTGAGCTAGACCCCTACCCCATACCAATTTACAGAATTGTGTTGACTGTTGAATCACATTGTGTACAAACTTCTATGTCATCGTGAGTTCTTCTGATGTTCACAACTGATTAAAACAGAGAACAACACTGTATTGACAGTTGTTGACAAGTATATGACAAGGACATGTGCAATGTTTTAAGATCAATCAACTGGTTGTTGGAACATCTAAGTCAATCTTTGTTAATCAACTGTGTGCAATTGATAAGTATCATTTTGCCAAATGTATCATTTTGTCATATGTCCTTAATATCTAACAGTTTCTGAGTTTCTAATTTTAATACATTCTCAGTATGATAACCAATAGGCTCACCTCCTGTTGGATGAACATGCATGCCTCCACTCAGCTGGTCGACCAGTAGCATGAATATAAATCCCAGGACTAGACTAACTCCAATATAAGTGTGTAATTCCTGGCCGTGACTGTGTTCATGTTCATGGTGATGATCATGTCCGTGCCCAGGGCCTTCTCCCACAGCCTTGTTTTCAGAAACCTCATCTACAGCTTTTTTAACCGTGTCCACAATAATTTCGCCAGCATTCTGTAGCTCTGAAAACAAAAAAGAATTCACAACATGTATAGCGAATGAAGACTAATTTCATGCAAAGTCATATTTCATGAGTGAAAAAAGAGCTACTATCCCATACAACGACAGCCATAAAAGTTTGTAGAATATTCAAGTGCATACAATTATAATTTAATATTCATAGTATTGCCACTTTCTTTGTATATAAGGCATTACAGTAAGTTCCTCCTCCCAATTGCTTTCAAGATTTTCCTGCAGGCTCTCTCACTCAGTCACTTAATTTCCTTGGACAACCATGGAGCAACCCAGTCAAAAGTTTGTTTATAACTACCAATTTCATAACAATTAGTTGCATAATAATCTATATTCACTTCATTTTTATACTTATTATTATTTTTTAATTGGCTGGTAAAGTCAGGTTACTCAGGTATATCAGTTGGTAATTGACGTTTGTTTCAAAAAAGCCCTAAAATCAGTTATTTCTATAGAAAATTAAGAGATTTGTTCATCAAAAATTGTTTGAACTATGAAGGTTTTATCCTGAACTTTGGAAATTCATTAGAGTTTTATTTCTAGGCTCAAACGTCTCATTTTACAACACACCCGGAATTTTCACCCATCTCTCATGGGCTTCTTCAGTTGTCTGAACATACTCAGTTGTCTGAACATACTCAGTTGGTCACATGACTGCCCATGGTGTTGTCATGTGACATAAGGCTGCCGAAAAGGGAGGGCAATTAATTTATCCTCACGAGTACTTTCTATAAGAACTAAACTTTGCAGTGACACCATCTAAACTTCCAGTGTATGAATACATCACATCAACCAAACTAGCATGTCAACAACTGAGAGGAAACCACAAAAGCAGCAGCCCTAGGCAGCGAAAACAAGAATCTTGTCAAATAGAAGAAAGATCAAGCAGAACATCACGGTTGAAGAGATCATCCCCATACAGAAACTGTCAAAGAGACAGGATTTGAAAATATTGCTGGCTGACAAAGGTAGAGTTACAGTGTTTATGAACAACACAGATTACGATATTAAGATCAAAGAACTGTTATCAGATGAGTCCACATATTTAAAGCTGAAAACTGACGCTGAAAACTGACCCTACCAACAAATACAAGACCAAATTAACAAGATTATTAAAACAGGGAAGGACCAGTCGTCCCTAAGATCCGGTTTCCTTTGCTGGACATTCGGTTAAACGAAGAGATAATTCATGCTGGACCGAAAGTTTTTGTCGGACCGAATAAACGCGTGAACTCATAACTTCATCAAAATAATAATCATTAAAATATAATTCTGAAAAGAATTAATAGTAAATACCCTACTATTTGACCTGAAGTAATTCAACCCTCACACCTTCATAGGGTGAATTGCAATCTATGAAAGAAACTTGGAGAAAAAAGTCTGATTATGATTTCATCTGAAATGGAACTGGTTTGTAGTTACAGTTTGTACATATCATTGTTGTTCAGGAAAACATAACATAAACAATATATTTTCCGAATTATATGTTAATGATTATGATTTTGATGAAGTTATATGTTCACGGTTTAATCGGCCCGACAAAAACTCCTTTTGTTCGGCATGAATTATCACTTCGCAGAACCGAATGTCCGGCAAAGGAAACCAGAATCGACAATGCTCTTTATGACGTTGGCCATGAGACCTCCCACTAAAACGTGAAGATAATCTCCTTGCTCTTCTGTGCGCGTGCATGAGATTGGCAAAATGCGAGATTCTTCACTAATCGTGGGTCAGTTGGTGAGCTTTAGTTTATTAATCATATCATTACAGAAGATATTGGCTGACTGCCCTTGAACTCTAGTGGGATCATTAACTAAAGGAAACAAGCCATAAGAATAGATGCATTCTAAAAACTTGGCACTTGGTAGATGACCTTCAATTACAAGTAGATTTATGTAAAAATCCCCCATTAAGTTCATATAAGTTATTTTCCCTTTTCAATATATGTAAGATGGCAGTAACTTTTTCATTAAAGTGTTGAACATCAGTGTTCGGTGGTCGGTATATGACTCCAACTACCATATTTCTCATTGAACCTGTGCAGGTCATTGGAATTTCAATAAACAGAGTTTCCAGGAATTCATCTGTGGCTGACAAATAATTTCTTCTAGTGAATCCAATATTCTCTTTGATGAATACTGAAACTCCACCTCCCCTTTTCCCATTTTTTCTGCATAAATATTCTTGCTTGTAACCCTGGATTCCATAGTATCCAGCATTTGCTTCTGTGAGCCATATCTCACTTATACCTATAATTTTTAATTCATAGGTAATATCATATTCCTAAAGCCAAAGCGCCATATTCGCGTAGCTACGCTAGACACCTTACTAGATAGATATGGGCTTGATTATGTGCTTTTTGCTTACCCACTTTGATTGGTCGCAGAGACCGCCAAATCAGTGCTGTTGTTTACAAAATGTATCTATATTTAGCACAGCAAACATGGCCTGCAGTGACGGTTGAAGTGCTAGTGCATCGTTTGCATTGGCTGACCTACTTAGATGTCTAGTCACGTGTCTATTTACCGCCAGAGGGCGATGGCAAAAAAAAGCCAGTGCCGTGAGATCTGGCAAGGCCACGCAACAATGCTGCGTGGAGTAAGTGACTTGTCCGGGGAAGATGAGATAATACCAGACAGCATTAGCAGATTAGTTTGAATTCATGAAAGTTTTTGGGTGTACTTCTGAGGTTAGCATGTATTTCTGAGAAACTACTTAAATCAATTTCAGAATTACTATTTTTCTTGAGACATCAGCCCTTAAAGTAGATAGGGTCAACCACCCAGAAAGATATCTAAAGCAGATTTAATCTTTTTATATTAAATATTTTTGTCTCTTCCATTGTTCTTTCAGTCATCAATACTATCCATCAGTGTATAAGTCTGACTAGTAAACATTTACACTTGTTACAATGAACTCACTAATTGGTGACAGCCGTGTGAAGGGTTTAAAGATGGGAGGGTTAGAATTTAAATTAAGTGAGAACTGGAGTGCACCGGGTGCTGGATTTTCCCATCTTGAGAAAAAAATTAAAGATTGTGTGATTCTCCATTATGGAGAAGATCAGTACGACAGTAAACTGCATCTGTACCAGTCTGCTGGCATATGAAATCTCACAAATAACTTAAAAGCCCCAAGTTACCAGGAAACAATATTTGAAATAGATCAAAAACAGTCCCTTCTAACAAAAACATTTGGTGAAATTGATTACATTCACAAACTAACAAAAAAAAATGATGCTATCCCTGTGTTATGTACAATTTATCCAATGAGTATTGCGGATTGGAATGACAACCAATTGAAACATGGGAACACCCAATATCTACGCTATGCAGATGATTATCCTAAAATAAAAAGGAAATTGGAGGATGCCATTAATATGATAAATGAATATATTATTTCTTTAAATAAATCAATGCGCCTATCAACCCCCTTCCTTCACAAAACAATATTACACAATATTTAGAGGAAAAGGAAAACACTCATATCGGTACAATTTGCTTTGCGATGGTTGCCATCCAGGCCCAAAACTTAGAACGAAATAATTTTATCCATCTTACTGTCATTAAACATAATAAATAAAAATAGAAAATAATACTAAGTACTATAATAAATATTCATAACTCCTATAAGGTCATTTTCATACTCATACAAGGCAGGACCCAGAGTTAATGGTCACCTGTGACCTTCTCTCTTGGGTTTTTTAGCCAAATCCTATACATATAAGAAAATTAGGAATAGATATGGGAATTGTACAACAAATTGTATATATAATAATATTAGGTAAATCATGTATCTTTTATTGCACCATGGGTTCGTGTTGTTTGCACATGGTTTTTAACACTTTGATGCATTTAATCAATCTTCAGACACGCACATTAACATAACCCACAGCGACGCATGCTGCAAAGGATACAGAGGACTTAAAGAAAACAAACGAGAGGTTAACAACTCCCAAGTTACGGCCTAACAACTTGTACAAGTTCTACAAGTTAGTAGTTACATATTTTAATGTTTTCAAGGTATGTTGCATCATTAAAGTATTGGAGGTCAGGGTCTACTTCATCAAAGTTCGGTAAGTTTGGGTTCTCTTCATTCCATCAAAGGGGTTCAACACTTGCTGCTGTAGCCTACTGTATGGTACAGATTTATAATTATGCCATGACTCCGATAGAGCTTGTAGAACTAAATGATCTTCATCATTAAAAGGTTAAAAGGAAAAACGTAAGAAGTGCAACAAACACACAACCATTTTTTAAAGTCCCTATCTACATAAACTGATTCAGTAATTCTGTAACTACGTGTAGAGCACGTTACAGCCACGGAAGTAAGGCAACCCATATAAGGTCAACACCAACACAGGATGACATACAGACACATATCATAATTTGAACCATGCCACAATCAAAATAATGGCCAAAGATGTTTCAAAAAGTCACAATGAGAATTTCAGTATACGGAGGTAGGGGTATGGACATTCAAATTTTATGGACTTCAAGGCACATAACCTGAACTGAGAAATTTTCTTCTTGAGAGACATCAACGTTGTTTTCTTACCATAAGAGCACACAATTTTTACTGCATGTGAGTGAAAACAGCCTGAAAATCAAACCATTATTTACCAAGATATGCCATTTTGAAATCAGCGAACATAATTTTCAGTTTCGGGCCCTTTTAATTGATTTTACCCAGTATAGAGAGCAATGTTGTGATATCGCAGCACCAACAGCCTTCAACTATAGTATGGGTCATAAATAATATCCTCTCAATTTTTTGTCATATTTTATTATTTTTAACTAGAGCTTCAAGTTTCATATCTTTCCAATGATAAGTTAGTTTTTGCTATCTTCTCAACATTATGGCAATTTGTTATGGTCGCAGAGAAGCATCTGAAATTATATTGGAGTAATTAGCAAACTTCAAGTTGATAATTTCACAGAAGGGCTTTTATCAGCCAGAAAGTTGGGGTTTTACTCTTCTCTGACATTTGTGTCAATTTTGTGTTGTTCCATGTCATTTATGAAAATATATGACAGAAAAAAATGACGGATTTCATTTTGAATCCTACTATTACCAGCACCATTTCTGCCAAATACAAACATTGTCAATGTCTTCAGGCTTTGAACACAATTCAGTGTAAAAGCTTACTTGTGTGCACAGACCTACAGACTGTTTTTGGAACTATATTGCACCCTATGAATTCACACATTGTAGGATAACACAATTTACACAAAGATTCACAAGAATCAGAAATATTAGGAAATATCAAACAGTTAAAAGTAACATACATGTACAGCAAGCTGAAAGATATGAGCTTCAGATCACCATCACCAGCATATGCTACACAAGACATAAATATTGGCAAACAAATGTGTACTGTACACAAACATGTCCACCAATGTTTTAATATATGCTCACAAACATTTCATGTGACCAAGATAAAATATTGTTCCCCACCGGTTGCGAACTAGCCTGAAACAGTTTCCTGTATGTTAATTGTAGTGATAAATATTAAGCACCACTAAATACTGACCAATGCAATCATGATATTAAGGCTGGACTAAATAAACTAAAAATAATATTTAATGACTTTCTCTTCATGTTTTATGGCCATGACGTTTAACATTGTTCAAATAATCCACTTGAGCTTTTGACCAGTGTTGATTTTTTGTTTGCCATACAGATCATAAAATCACTATTTTGAAAACACTATTATATGATTATATCAAGACCAACAAATCTGAAGGATGACAGTTTGCACTTGAGATACATAGTATGTTTCAGTCAAAATCTTACCTTATTATATGCAAGGCCTTACAAATAGTAATCTCACAAAAATAGAAAATGTTCATACAAAATGAGGGCCAAAAACAAACAGCTTGCCAAAAAATGTAAGCCACCCATCACAAAACCTACCATGCACCAGTTTGAGCTTAAATGTATTTGCATAAAATTTGCATGTGCAAGAGGAATGTATTTCCCTTAGCAATGCCCTGAAAAAGTACTTCCTCAACATATCTATCTAAAAAAATCTTACTACTGGGGAAGGACTAACAGCAAATAATTATTGGTGATTCTCCATTGACTAGACGCATGACTATGTAAGGATCAGCAAAGAATTCCATACCCAGTGTAAAATCTAACAATAGTGGAAATTCAGTGAAAAATCCTATATGAACTAGTGTAAAACTTCAAGGTAGAAATACATCAATTTCAATGAAATTGCGCATGCCTGTTCCTTTGGTCAAAAGGCAATACCAAAAAAAAGTTAGGTTGGATTGGTAACTCGAGCACCAGCCACACCCTAATGAGTTCCTTACCCAACACCTACCTCTACCGAATGCCAGTCAAAACAGCTACAGCCAAAACGGCTACAATATTTTATGGTATTCCCAAATTGGTTACAATGATCAGATGACAAAACGTCAACAACCCTATGTCAAAACGGCTACAAGCTATGTCTAAAACAGCTACAGGCCATACCCAAAATGACTACAGTCATAAATTCCATGTCCAAAATAGCTACACTTTCATACACCAAAACGGCTGCACTTTCCATGAAGAAAACATTGTCATTGAACATCAATGCTAATTCCAGGCAAGTCTTTCTCACAGAGAAGCCAGGATCACAAACCATCTGCCATTTCATATGTGATGTAGACGTTTTGGTCTGTAGACGTTTTGGTAATTGCACTATAGCCTTTTTGGTATCATTGTTGCCGGGGAAAAGGCACTGTAGACGATATGGATAATTACTGAAAAAGCATGTTAACGTTTTGGTTTAGGCATAATAAACCTTGTTGACGTTTTGGTAATGTCCTGAAAGTTGGTGTAGACGTTTTAGTTATAGTCATGTAGCCGTTTTGGGTGTTGACATTGTCGCGTTTCGTCTGCACACAACCTCTACCAATTTAGCTAAAGGCCTCCCCCCCCCCCCAAGTTCTAAAAGATGGGATTACAGGCAATTTACTGCTACTGCCAATGTTTGCTATCTACACTCCACTATTTATACATACCTGGTTGAAAAGAATACAGTGTGTGAACTCCCTCTGGAATGATGACGGCTAATGCCGTCCCAACGAGGAGACCAGCGCCCATCACAGTTACGAGTTTCAACTTTTCCTGAAAGCAATACCAAGTACCAGGAATTTTAATTAGTACTCAACGTTAAATTTTAAACTCAGCAATTACAGAACTTTGATAGCAGCTAGATTGTAGTAGATTCATTGAAAACTAGAGCACATAAGATGTGCAACAAAGGCGGCTGGAGGACTGTTGTATACATGTTCGACATCCGGACCATTTGACAGCTGATATTATGAAACCGAACGTTCGCTAACCAAGATGACAGGTGTATCTTCACAAATTATACATTGAATGAAAGCCAAAACATCCGAGAATGCATTTCTGAAGAGAAACGGTAATTAGAGGTGTATTTGCCCAGGATATATTGCGAGGAACAAGTGTTACGTTGTTTGTCGACATTTGACATTATCAAAGCGAACGCTCGCTACCCACGACGATTGGAGCGCATAACTTCGTCAAAAGTTGACCAATCTTCACAAATTATACATTAAATGAAAGCCAGAATATATAGAATTCCTTTCTGAACAGATACGGTATCCATTCGCTTGAAACTTGAAAAGCGCTCGCTACCCGCGACGACCGGAGCGCATAACTTTGTGAAAAGATGATCAATCTTGACAAATTATACATTGAATGAAAGGCAGAATGTCATAGAATTCATTTCTGAACAGAAACGGTATGCAGACACTGTCGAAAGTGCAAAATTCTACTGAAAACATACCTTTAACTTGCCTGACAACACCAACGTGAGCGTTGACCTACATAGCCGTCTAGATGTCACTGCGCATGCGCAAATACATTAAAGGAAGGAAAGAGGCCCCCGGTGGGTTTTCAAAATTGAACGACCAATCAACGCTAAGACACTGCAAGAATTCCCCGCCGGGGGCCTCTTGCTCGAACATGCACAAAGCCATACAACAAACTTCGGTCATTTCCGTTGCAGTTTGCCATCTTGTTCATCTGAGAGGCACAGCGTGAAAAATGCATCTTTTCACCGGCGATTTGTACCAACTTGCCGACTACCTGCTGACAAAACGCTAAGTCTGCAGAGTAATTTTTCTATTGTTTGGTGCCCATTGACTTAACATACGTTTTCAAATTTTCCGCCGACCTAGTTGTAAAAGCGGATACAACGTCTCGTCGCGCTGGCTTCCGAAGACCAATGCATAAACAGAACCACAGGTACTACAAACTTCTTGACCATTGACTGCAGTAACCAGTCGATTCGTCACCAGTCTGCGCAATTCGTCCCCATGAAAACTGGACGGTTTGTCACTGGAATGTGGTCTATTCGTCACCCGAAACGGGTCGTTTCGTCATTGGTAGTGACAAACCATAAAAATGGTCTATTATCATTAAATATATACTATGAACTGAATTCCAATACTGAATATAACTAATTTAAGTATCAATTAATTGCAATTTTGTAGTAGCTGGAATCAATTGCTCTTTTTAATTGCTTTAATTGCAAGAAGGGTCAATATGAGAAGAGTGTTTTTGTGTTGCAGGGGCGGAAACAGATGCTGCTGAGCTCTCCTGATGCCGATTTTTTTTTTATTGGGCCTTATCATAGAATTAAGAATTGTAATGATAGCCTGCAATACTGTGTGTGTACATGTTTTTAGCACAAAAGAAATTTATGACATTTTATATCTAGTCTGTGTGGAGTCAGTGGACAGCATTACTGAGATATGATTTTATGCATTTCTTTATATATTTTAACTTTTACACCCATTTTATTTATGCTAAACCTTTTATTTTGTGTCTGTTAAAGAGCAGAATAAATATTTATTATAATTAATACACAAGAGATTATCCAAATGACCGAGTGAGGTGCGCCAATCACATTATATAGCTCCCTTTAATCAACCAACCCACAGATTTATCAATCTACGATAGTATTAAAACTTTATTTTTAGTTTTTTTTAATTTAAACTTTATAATTTAATGTGGATCGATCTCCACAAAATCAAATATCTTATCTTGGTGTCATACAATTTTTAATTTTTTCATGGTAAAACAGTTTTTTGCTTTTTTAAACACATAAATAAATTTTTGTTCAACAGTGTGATGCAGGTTTATTGTTTCTAATTTGTGTATTAGCCCCTGTATATTGCCATCAATAACATGACAGCAATTGTATGGTTGAATGGTTGATTTGTGACTCTCATTGCAATCAATGATGCAGCCGTGGAGCAGGGCCGGCCGGCTGATAGACGGCTGGTGCCTGTAATTAAGGCTTTACATTAACTAAAATATTTTTAAAATAAATAAATGCCGTAACGGAGGGTATTATTGACAGGGCGGGTATTATCGACTATTAAATATTGTTAAATTAGTTGGTTAACAAAATTGTTAATATTCTAATGTGAGTGTCGATAATACCCGCCCTGCCGATAATACCCTCCATTACGGTACCTTGAATATTATTATACATAACAGTGTATCGTCACGGAGGAGATGCAACGGAGATTTTTTTCGTGTCACCCTAACTTCCTGTTAATATAAAACGCAATGCATTCTGGGGCCCCATCATTCTAACCTGTACTATGATTAACAAATAAATGTGTTAAACGAACAGGAAAAATGTTGCAGTTGTTTGTCATAGATTAATTGAAATAACATAACTACTATAGTTCAATCGCCGATATAAACAATGCGCCTGACATCACCAACAAATGTGAATGAGCTGCTCTGACTAGTGACGTCAGAGACCTGATGACGTCACGGCGATTGTTTGCCGCTCTCTGATTGGCTATGCTCTATGCCAACATCACAGTTCTAGCTGACCAATAGGGAATCAGGACAATCTCAGCCCATTGTACAGGAAGTGAACATGATGCGAAAATCTTTCTGAGAAATCTGATGTGTTTTCGTTTTATAATGGATTGCCATTACGCTAGGACATGATCAGCTAGACTTAATGGGTGTCTCTTTAAAAAAAATTCTCAGGAACACCACTGTGTGATTTTTTCGGTAAAAATAACAAAGAGCTTGGTATTGCGAATTCATGATAAATTGGCAAGAAGTCATGTCAACAAAAATTTCCGTTTCATCTTCTCTCTCTATATATATGTACGTATTGTGTAAAGGGGGTCTGGTCAAAACGACCAAATTCATAACGGCCAACATACCAGGACGGCCAATCGCAAAAACGGCCACCATACCAACACGGCCAAAGGATAAAACGGCCACCTACTAAAACGGCCAATTGTACTATTTGCAGCTTTATTTGTAGTATATATGCTCTCATTCATCTTATCTTCTTCTAAAACCTGTATATACATCTAGCCTGTTTATTAAATGAAAATAAATGTCATATTCCCACCTACCTCAAAGAAGTATTCCCCCATATAAATGTGACTGGTTTCAAATTGTATATGAAGTTTAGAGTATTCATTTTAGATATTTACTTCATTTTATACAAATTATTAATATTTCGTTTTGTTGTTTCTGAAAACAATCCAACTGGAATTAAAATTGATATCACATGTTCCATCCATGATCAAAACTAATTATAGACAATCTTCCTCTTTAATATGAGCTAATATGCATAATAAACAGGAATCAGTTGAAATTCAAAGTTTCAATTCATGCTTGATCATACAGAACATAATACTTCATTTGGTACTTTATAGACAATAATAAGTTTATGTCACTGTAGGAGGCAGATCTTAAGTTTGATTGATGTGGGACAAATAAGGGAATGGGGCGTACTTGATATCTGTGTGTAACTTCGGGCTATTGTAAATACTTTACATAAAAAAATTGGTGTGTGTTTGTCATGTTACTTTCCATAAATTACATATTGCAACATAAAACCAAGAATTACATATTGCAACATAAAACCAAGAAAGCATGTAATAATAAGGAAATATAAGCTAAATTGCGAACTACTACTCAACACAATATAGAAGTAGAAGAATAATTAAAAAATATATTGAGTTGGCCGTCCTGGTACAGTGAGTAATTGGCCGTTTTGGTCGACACTATTTGGTCACTGACACTATATATCGATAACTACGGGTGACGAACGGACCACATTCGGGTGACGAACAGATCAGATTGGGTGACGAACCGACTTCTTTCGAGTGACGAACGGACCTGTTTTGGCGGGGACGAATCGCGCAGTGACCTGGTGACGAATCGACTAGAAAGCTTGACTGCTACAGTGCTAGGTCACTTCATGTTGAACGCCACTGATACTACCACTGACTGTTCAACCTGGTCTGACTAGACCAAATATGTTTTCCTAATTTAATAGTTATCTTAGATTGAGTATCTATCCTCCGTGGAGTACATGTAATAACCAAAATGGGAACTCCCAATACATGTTGACAATACGTACACATTGACATTGTACATTGAAAGGTATGATGTACAATGATGTATTATTTACCTCCGACAAAGTGAATGCCAGCGGTATAGAGCCGGCAAGATAGCATCCTACCAGCATAGCAAGTGACAGTAACAGCAACGTAAAGACATCATCCATCTTCAATGTGTAGAACCAGCTCAATATGGAAGATTGTCTTTCTTGATCAGTGAACGAAGTTGGTGATCGCGTGTCGTGGCATCCACACCAGAGGTCGCACTTTCAATCTCAATATAAAAATTCGACTTTCTTTCCTCTAAATATTACAATTATTAATATATGATGTCATGACATTTTATGGTGAAAACTAAATTAAATTCTCATCACCAAATAAATTTTTGTTAAATTTTCTAAATTATAATTCCGCTAGATGTCGCGCTTGTCGTCGGGCACCTAAAACGCGGGTAGAGAGTAGCTGGATAGCGGGTAAACGCCAATTAGCATGGTAGTATGATGGTACAACAACCTGTACCCTCTGTCAGTAATACCATAGATTACCACACTTACCCCGTTACTGTCCCCGCTAATCCGCTGCTTAATGTACCTGTTACCCCTTATTACTTTTGACAGCCTAGGCTAAATTATGCTATTGACTCATTGAGAGTATGTGTTCCTTTGATATATATATATATATATATTATGATATTCAGTATTATGAGATGTATATATATATATATATATATATATATATATATATATATATATATATATATATATATATATATATTAGACAGTTTATCTTAGTTACCTATTATATGGAAACTGTCAATGCGGATATTTATGTTTCAGTGCTAACCCATGTGATTTGATAAACTAACATTTTGAAATCTTGGACAATGAGGCCTCTAACCCTCATGTAATTTAGCAAAATGTTAAAAAAATTTGGATGGCGCAGTAAACCTGGTGCTAGGCAATATATAACAGCTACTATGAGACTGTGATTTATTTTATATATCATTATTTTATTTTTATTTTTTAGTGTTATGATATTCAGTATTATGAGATGTGTTCACTGTGCTATAGTAGAAAATGAGATATATAATATTTGGATCAGTATTTCTGGAAGTAGTATTTAGTTAGTATATTCAATATATGTAATTTTTATGTGTATTAACAATGTATTGTGCATTATATGTACCTTGTTTATGACGAATGGGTCAAAACTGACTCTGTATGGTCATTAAAAAAGCATTGTTTAATTGCAATATGCTCGGTGTGCTTTTATATGTAATTATATATAAATATATATTTAATTTTACCACAACTTTTGGAAGATTCTTTGAAAAAAAAAATATATCATTTCAGAATTTAAATTTGTTCAGGGGAAGGGTGGGGGGGGGGGGGTTGAAAATTAAAACCTATCATGAAACAACGATATAACTTGGTGTTGTAACACATTATTCACCCCAATTTCTCATCCTGAGCTGCAGAATCAGTGGTTCAATAAAGTTAAATAGAACCAAAGTCCTTGGACTAGACATGCACCCTTCCAACAATGTCCAAAGGAGATGAAATTTGATTGCAGTAGGGTGACAGGAACGGAAATCAGGATGTTGTATCAATGCCAGCGGGTGTGCAGTGCAGAACTACCCGCTACCCCGATACTCTCACCCGGCTGTTAGGTTATCTCATTTCGCTTGCTTAGGCTGGAGCGCCGAAGCCAGATTAAAGTTCGGGTGTGGATTCTCGATTTAAAAAAAAAATGAACATCAGAAACGCGGTGGTAAATATCCTTACCCAAAGCTAGTGTGACATGATGTAACGTAACATGTTTCGTAAATTAAGTATTCGCTGAGTCAAGAGATTTATCTGTAAAATGTGTGTTTGGGCGATAATGGGTTGATCTTTTATTGCCGGTTTTGAAAGCCGTCGAAATGTGGCTTCATTTTCCATTGCATTTTCACTTGACGTACTATCATTACTACATTAGCACTAGGGAGACGATTATTTATAGACCTAATGCTTTATAGTAAATATTGAGATCATCCTGTCTCTGCTTGGGACTCACGCAAATGAACACGGGGCCAGACACTTCTTTATGTTTGCGCCTAAGCAAGTTATAGATCCTTTACCATCAAAGTATTTAGAATGTTGGCAAACATAATATGTAACATGTAGGCTATGTATCTCTTTCTATACATTAAGATTGTCAATAAAATTATAATATTGATGTATAGCTAGGGGGTAGTCGTCTAGGGATGGCTGTTTGATTTGCCCAAATGGTTTTTGGTCATATCAGATGGGTGGCTTTGCTGGAAGCGGCTGTTCTGACTGCCCTACCTTTAGTACACATTGTACACTCCATGGAGGTCTTAAAATTTTCAAATTGGGACTATAAATGATTTTAGAGGCAAAGGAAGTCGGAGAACTGCTCAGAAAAGCCTAATAGCCAATTACAGTAACTGACACTGAATAGACTTGCCTTCAGGGGTGCATCCCAAACATTCTGACAAATAAAAGCTGTAGATGAAGGACATTCTTGTCAGTCAGAATGTTTTGGATCCGGCCCTTTGCCATCATTATAAAAACTGGATTGTCACTCAATATGACAGTGGTCAAAATCTGTTCTATCAATTCTATCAGTGCATCATCAAATATTCTGGTCTCCCAGTTAACATAGACTCCCGTTCTATGCACTAATAAAATTGCTACAGTCAGGTAAACAAGTTTTCTCCAAATTTGAAGTCAGATCTGTTCATTATGAAATTATGGACAGCAATACTAAGTTGAATCGATGGCGTAGTCTCGATCTGGTCCATTGGTCAAAAAGGTGATGTTAGGACCATCTCTCTTGGAGTTCATGAATTTTGGGACACTTCCGGGTCGGCCTAACCACTCCTTTGGGACATTCCTCTACGGGAAGTGAGCTTCGCTAGACGCAGTGACGAGCTTCGTTCATATTAGGGGAGGGTTACTGGAAGTGAGGACATTGAGACATTTGCACTAAGCAGTGACCAAGCGCAGATACAGAGGGCAGCGCCTTCATTGCACACACTAGCTGAATGATATTCTTATAAATAAAAAGCCTGGCATTGAGCTTTTTGATAATTGAGCAATGATTGGTTCAAAAAAGATAAAATAACAGTATAATTTTAAAGTCTTTATTACCTTATACATGTATTTAATCAAAGTAAACATGTTTTCTTTTTTTAATTTTCTTGTTACCCATTCCATGACGTCATGCAGCCATGGATCAGGCATGGTAGAATGAATGAACTCTGGCTCAGCTGATTGAATCATTCAATTTTGCTTGTTGTCTTTGCAGCCAGATGATCTCATGAACATGCAACACTGTAATTTGCTCTGCCTTCCTGAAAATTATCAGATGAAGTATTACTTTTATCATGGACTTTCGTGGCCTCAGGTAATAGAATAAAAACCTTCAATAAGGATTGTAAGCAATGTCATTTGCGATTTGTCAAAGACAAGGTTTTGACAGTAGATTATTTCCATCACACTGGCAGTTTAGATTGTTTTACTTGCAGTTGTCCTATGTTGCTGAAGATGAAAAGAAGAAGATAGTTGGTTATGTTCTTGCTAAAATGTATGTATTGTATCTCTCCATTGATATTGGTTATTGTATGTAAATTATGAAAACAGATTTATTCTGAAAGATACACTATAAACAAATGTTCTTGGTGTTTTAATAGGGAAGAAGATCCCGAGGATTCTGTTCCACATGGACACATAACATCGCTTGTGAGTTCATCACTTTGACATTTTATTGGTATAATATGAATGAAATGTCCAGTCTGTTCTTACTGAATACCCATCCTTTCCATTAGGCAGTGAAACGATCCCATCGCAGACTTGGTCTTGCTCAGAAGTTGATGGACCAGGCGTCTAGAGCTATGGTTGAAAACTTTAATGCCAAGTATGTTTCACTACATGTTAGAAAAAGCAACAGAGCTGCATTGCATCTATATGCCAACACTCTCAAATTCACGTAAGTATAGAAGTGCAGTAACCAATGCAAATCTTAACATAAGGCTGATTGGTGTCAGTGAATTATACTGATATGTGGTTGAAAATTCCTGCTTGCAGAATAAGTGAAATAGAGCCCAAGTATTATGCTGATGGTGAAGATGCTTATGCAATGAGAAGAGATCTCTCTGAATTTTCCGAAAAGGTAACGGTTTGGGCATTAATTAAAAAGTGTTGTATTTAAGCGTTGATTTAGGATTGAAGGGTTGTTCCGTATTTCATTTCCAAATTTATATTTATTATATATACTTTTTTCAGTATGGAACACAACCAGCCATCATAGAGCATAGTGAAGCCGAATCATGACAATAATTTTACAAATACAGTGTAGACTCAATTGCTTCTTGATTTCTTATGCAATTTAACGTCTTGGACAATAAAAATGTTTTGTCTTTGTTGAAGTATTTTGTCTGTTTTATTGATTCACAGTAGATCAAAGATGACATAGCGATCCTTTTATTAGATCTTTTGTGCAAGCCGATCTTAGATCCGCTTAATAGTATAATGATGTTCATTGCTAATGCGCGCTTGCGCAGTTTGTATTATTACGTTCTATGGTAATAACCAGTACCCCATGGTTATGGGGTACTGTAATAACCCAATGGAACACTGTATTATTTCACACTTAACAGAATATAATGAACACATGAAGAAATTCAAGAGTTAAAAAAAAATAGGACATTTTAGATTCCAATTAGCACACTATAAACACTCCAATACTATTTTTCTAAATTTTTTAAAACATAGCCGAGATATATCAGTTTGGCTATCAGGCTAATGGTAAAGGCGAAACGGAACAGAACCGCTAGGGAAGTCACTTCACTTTAAATTAATCAAAAATTGTAATAGCACCCTAATTAGAGGCTACTAATGTGATGGCCATTAGCATGACCATTAGGGAGCACAGGAGTTCATGCATGAAATGTGTTAATGATTTTGTTTGAAAAATTGTACTTTTCAAACTCCCTGAAGAAAATTAGCTTGTAAAAAGTGTTTTTAATACATGCATGGTGTAGTTTGTTATTGTATTATTTTATGTTCTGAAAAAGGAAAAAAAAAGTAAGAAACCAAATTAAAACCATTAAATACCGACTGCTATCGTTCCAGGCCTTTTTTCTGTGCATATAAAATGGAAATATCTGCATACTGTCACATACTTTTTGTGATAATATACTATATTTGCCTTCCAGTAAGATCCCATTAATTGTATTATGGTAACTTGCATACATATATAAATCAGCTTTTGGGTGATGTTATTAGATTACTGGCAATAAACTCCAACATATCATAGACATGACTTAGTTAACTGCTACTAGCCCCAAGAAGTTATATGAAACCTTTTTTCTTCAGAGATATTAGGCCTGTCACTATAGACACTATAAACACAAGATGTCGACACTGGTCATACAATTATCACTCACATGGTAACATTGGGGAGGGGAGTCCCTACAAAGCATTAAAATATACCTTAGCTAAATATACCCAACTAGGTTTAAATTGTACAAAACCCATTCTTTGGTTATTTGTGCCCATTTTTAATGAATTAGAGACAGTAAATTCTCCATAATAAGGCCTATATTATTATTTTCTTTTTGAGACAGGTAGATCCATAAAGTACTATGAAATATAATAACAGGTTTAAGGTTTAAAGTACTTTATAGGCAATGACAGAAATAAATAAAATCTATCTAGCTATCTCTCTCTCTTGCACACTCTATCCAGCTATCTATATCTCTATCTATCTATACATGGCATGAGGATAATTAACAATCTCATGTACATAGTGCTAGTGGTAAGACCAGTGGTGGTTGTAATAATAGACACGTGACTAAGTTGCTGCAGGTGTGAGAGACCACTGCAACACCACTCTTAAATAGCACACAACTTTGCAGTAATTAAAATATAATTTCCTAAAAACAGCATGCACGTGTGCATATGCCACTGGAACTAACATTGGCACATGCAGCCACAATTGGCATATGCAGCCGCCAATGACATATGCAATTTCCATTGCATATGCAAATGCACCTCCGACCTGCACGTGCAGTTATGCCTGGAATGTCACCTTAATTTGCTTAAAACATCGCCAGCATTTTGAGTTACACATTAGGATTGCATATATGATTAGAATTTTACCATGATGCAAGTCTCCAGCAAAGATCAACCCCCATTATTGCGTTAATCAGAAGTTAAAAGAAAAGTTGGCTGCAGTTCAAGATAAATCCCGTCAGAATGTGCACGGGAATTTGCATGAGAATCTGAGGAATGTATCTTATATGCATTTGTATTGGTCTATTTAGTTTCATAAGTGGCATATAATTAATAATCGTGTATAGTTTATGTGACCTAGGGCCTCACTTGCCCTCAATACAATAATTGGAAAATATGCCTAGGCTAGACAGTAATAAGGGAAGAAAACATATTGTCAAATGCAATAAACAAGCAGTTTAAAATAAAAAATATATAATAGATATCATTAACATGGCCGAAACAGCTGGATGGTCAGTGATTATATTGTAAAAAACCAACTGCAATTCATAATTTGTTTTCAACAGCTAGTACATTACAATGCCTCATTTGGACATTTAAGTAATGAATACCATTAAGGTGCCATTTATCCTTGCATATATATGGTAAGACAGATTTCCATTAAATTTCAGTTTTTGCAAATAGAAAGGTCACCCTGAAGAGCTTTCCTCTGCTTATGCTTCACCTGCATGGTATGTTATGCTTAAAAACCAGTTTTTCTGTAATTTAACATTAGACTTCAAATTGAATGTAAAGCAAATTCATAAATTTCGACTGTAATCAATTAGAATACATAGTTTCAGTGGCAAGCACTTCTTTAGTAGGCCTACATCTTGCCGCTGTTGTGTAGGTATAGTTGGCTGTACATATTTTGTCCTCTTGTCAATCATGGTGAATATTTGTACATGGATTTTATATTGCTTTTTTTGTGTTTTGCAGGTTTTTCAAATATTTAAAGGTGCCCTCCAGTGAAAAATATCACTTTGCTAATTTTCATTCTAAAATGTTGTCTAATGTCTTGAGTCATTTTCACCCACTTTCATGTTTATCTGTTTATTGTAACCATGTGTAAGTTAAGTGTGAAGTTGAGGGGTGCTGGGGAAATTCCTGAGCCGACCGCCATGGCAGTTTATTACCCCCCTACGTCACAGGGGTCACCTAAAACCCCTAGCAAACACTCACATAGCATGTTTTTCATGCACACTTGTTACTTCTGCTCTATTACATGTCATAAGAACACCAAATTAAAAAAGTTGTGTTACATACAATTAACACCTGTGTGTACAGTTCCCATTGTGTCACTGTTAGGCAAAGGCAATGCCTAAGAGGTGTGTTGTATATGGGTGTAACAACACCCCAGGCCACTTGACACCTTGCATCAATTTCCAATCAAGGATCCACCCACGTGCAAGGCATGGATTAATTTTGTACAGACAAAGAGAAAATGGGATCCAAAACCTGCATCCAGTCATATATGTAGTGCCCACTTCTCCAGAGACTGTTTTATTAATTGGACTGAAGTGCAGGAGAAGACAGCAAAGCGATTGATTTTAAAGGATGGTGCCACTCCTGGGGGACAATTGCAAGATGAGACATTTCAAAGACCTGCAGTTAGGAAACGAGATCCAAAGGGTGAGTCATTTAATTAACTAATTGGATCAAAATATTTATAGGTCCAATACCAGTCAGTTGTTTTAAATTGTATGTACATTAACAAAGGCATAACAAAAGAATAGAAAAAGTTATATATAAATGCATATATAACTTCTATATCTGTCATAGCTATAGAGGGCTTCAGGGGGGGGGGGGGGGGTTTTGGCTTGTATTTTCTTTGATTTTTTTTTTCCTATACATTTTATTATAACTTTTGGGGGGGGGGGGATGTTTCTTCCTACCCAAATAATCCCTGGCAATGACCGTGAGGAGCATGTATTGAGAACTTCATGTTATGAAGTGATGATTAAATGATGATTTGTTTTTAATTCCATGTCCTATAGTTGCTACAAGAACATGAAGGATCAGCTACGCAAGATCCACATGAGATCAGCAGGACTGAAGAGGAGTCAGTCAATGATGATGGCATGGACTTGCAGGAAACTGACACAGTGACTGCCCATGAGCCCCTGACTAAGAATGCTACCACCCAGTGGGAGGATCCAATCACTGTGCCCCGGTATAGGAGTATTGGTACACAGACCAAGTTTGAGGCCAAGCCAAAAACCAAGAAAAATACTTACCACAGATTAATAGGTGACTATGATAAACACAGTAAAAATATAATATTATTAAATGCTCATAGTAGTATACATAGTTTTCTTGGTTTATACCAACATTTATAATATTCCATTTATTTGTAAAGGATTCCCCTATCCCAAAAAGCACACAACGGAAACATTCATTTTCACTGTTATTCATGTTAATTAACAGGTATTCAAGTAAAACCACGAGTGACTGACTTTGGGATTAACTGTAACAGGAAATCGGACAGGATTGCATCACCACTTCATGCCTCAACTCCGGCTAAAAAGAGGAGGTTGGACTTTTCAGTTGACATGGAGGAAGACTCGCAAGATTTGTCTTATCAGCCAAACATGTCAAGCATAGCGGAATATGCAACAGACAGGTAAGGACAGTCTCTCGAATTCAGCAAATAATCACTGTTAGTCAGGAGTGTGTTCACTATGCCTTGTCACTATTATTCGGGTTACTTTTTATAGCATAAGCCTATATATATGCATTGGTACAGCGCAACTGGTTCATTCTGAGGGATCAGCAACTCATAAACATTTTGCTTCCAGGAAACAAGTCTCTACTGCTTTACATGAGAAAGTCAAGTATCTGGTCTACAGGGAATGCCTTCTGGAACTCTTGCATGACTTCCAATCTGTAGTAGGCCATGTGAATTACAGGAACACAGCATTGGGTCATTCTTGGCCTTGAGTCAGAAGTGTGTTCATTGTGGTCATAAGCGGAAGTGGCACAGTCAGCCTATCATTCAGAATTTACCCGCTGGAAATTTGCATTTGTCAGCAGCAATATGCTTCACTGGTTCTTCATTTTCCTCAGTGCACAAGGTAAAATCATTTAGCTTAAAAGCACTTTTAAAATAAACCTTGTTAAACTGAGCATTTCTGTCATTCCCAACATATAAAATGATTCCTGTGTCATTTCAGGTGCTGACTGCACTGAAAGTGCAGACAATCAGTGAAAGTACTTATTTCGATCATGTCAAGAGGGTTATGCAGCCATCCATCATCTGGCACTGGAAAGAACATCAGGCATTTCTACTGCAGCAACTGATGCAAGAGACCAGCATCACCCTTGGAGGTGACATGCGAGCAGATAGCCCGGGTCACTGTGCAAAGTATGGGTCCTACACCACCATGGATTTGAAAAGCAACAAAGTGGTAGACATCCAATTAGTACAGGTACATTTGTGTTGCATAAATATTGATAAAGCACTTTTTTCATTTTATTGTATCCTGGCATCCAGTTGTGCGGTTTCATTGCTTGAACTTTACAGAGCAATGAAGTTGGCGGCAGTACTCATATGGAAAAGGAGGGCCTCATCAGAAGCCTAGACAAACTGCAACAGGCTGGATTAAAGATTAATGCCCTAGTTACTGATCGACATCCCCAAATCCAGAAATTTATGAGGGAAAAACAGCCATCAGTTCGTCATTACTATGATGTGTGGCACGTTGCAAAAGGTATGGTTAAAATGATACGATCAATGTTTGTCTTATAAATCTTATGAGTCATAGAAAATACCTGTGTTGTAATGATATAAATATTACATGACCTTTGATTTCAGGGGTATCACGAAAACTTGAAGCCCTGGCAAAAGAGAGAGACTGCAGTGAAGTGAAGGACTGGATACGCAGCATTGTCAATCACCTTTATTTCCGTGCAGCCAATTCTGACTCAAGTGATCAAGCAGTTGCCAAGTGGAAATCAATCAGTAATCATGTTCAAGATATTCATGAACATGATGATGATGCATACCCAGCATGCCAGCATATTCCTCTGGTTGGAGAAAATGCTAGGAAGTGGCTCAAACCCAGTAAGTAACAAACAACATTAATATACTTCCCCATCTTTAGATTGATATCTCTCAACTTAATTGATTTAATGGAAACTTTGTTTCTTTTAGGCACAAAGGCTTGTGAGAAGCTCTGTGATATTTTGCAGAATAAGAGGCTCGTTAATGACATTAAAAAACTGAGCCCACTTCACCAAACCTCCACTATTGAATCATTCCACAGCTTGATCCTAAAGTTTGCTCCAAAAAATGTAGCTTTCTCATACCTGGGAATGTTATGCAGGTAATCAGACACTTTTTTTCTACCTATGTCAAATGACCCCGTTCTATGTGAGATAGTAATGACAATTCCTTATTTGTGAAGCTTCCTGAGTTCCATCAATTAACCAGCCAAGTGTCATGGCATCCCTACATTCCCTTTACCCAGCATGATGCATGTTCTTTGTATCTCATCAGTTGCATGCATGCTTCCCAGTTTCAGCTACATAGCATAACATATAAGAATGCATGCCACCTGCAGACAAGAGCATACAATTGGTAAGTGCAGCTTAGTCTTAGCTCAATCTTTTAAAAGTGAAGACCAAATTCATAAATAGAACAGAAAATACACAGTTCTCTATACTCCTACAGGTTATTGCTGGCTGCGCTTCATTTCAATGAAAACTCACAAAGATTGCAGGCTAAAAACAAGTCGGGGGACCTGATGTATAAGATCTCTTTCCCGAAGTACAAGAAAGGCGGATTCTCAGTCATTCCCATAAAGACTGAACCAACCTTTGGTAAGCAAATAATTAGGTATGAAAAGAATCTCTCAGAATATATGTACTGTAACACAATATTTACCCCGTCTTGCACTTTCTTCCAGACTACATCGATGAACTGGCAAAACTTATATTCAGAGATGTTTTATCAGATCCAGAAAAGTACCAAGCTGTGCTGGAGGACATACAAATTCCTGAGTCTCTCCAGCCAATTTAAACATCCAGAAAAACAACAAGCAGTAAACTTGCTATTGACAAGGTTTATACACTAGTGAAAATAAAATGTCTTCTTAAATGCAATGTGTTGATTAATCAGTTCCAAGACTTGGATATTTGAAACCAGTGTAGGTATCTTCATTTGAAAACGCCGAACGCCCTTTTTGCACTACACATGCCGGCAAGTGTACCCTGTAGTGCCGACCGACGTAACCCCAGCACCAGCGAACAAAATGCCTGTAGGCGGTGTATCTGTACCGGCTGAAAAGAAACCAAAAAATTAATTACATATAACATGTAATATACTACTATTCTCAATGTCATTTTGTGAAATATTGACACCTATGTCTCCATCCTGAAATTTGGTTGTTTTAGTGCGCATTCAAGTCTGTTGTATTTGGTTTAATTGGATAAAACACAAATAACTCTTGATTGATTATAAATGTGGTGTACTTACTCATTTATTGTATATCCCCTCATAGGACCATAATGCTGCCGATATGAAAAATACACAGCTTGCAGCCTAGGTTCCACACATTCAGTGCAATAGCCTCAAATCCAGGATGATCCGTTATACATGTTGGCATCTCGATCATCCGCTTCATTGCACTTACTTAGCACCTGCAGTAGAACACATTGCTTATATTAATTTTGGTGTCATAAAGGATCATGAAGAAAAAACTAAAAAGTTTGTATTAACTAATACTATCTTGACAAGCAACAGCTAGTGCAACCCCCATGATGACATAGACACCATGGATGAAACACCTGAACCACCAGGTGATGGGGTGAGCATAGAAAGAATAGAGAAAGATTTATGTATATTTTATACATTCTTACTTGTTGTATTTCTTGACAACAAATGCACTCTTCTGATGAAGGCATTGTACTGCAGTGTCCACATTTGCACCTGAAAATGTAAACCAAAAATTTAGGAGTGGAAAATTGCAGCTGACATGCATGACTACCCATATATGTATTTATACAAAAACCATATCAACACACAAGTTTAATTTAGTTTATTTTATAAATTTTTTATTTTATTTTTTTGATTGAATAAATTCTTACAGAGTAAGGAAACTTGGGGGGGGGGGGGCAGATATACTAATTAACAACTTGTATAACCTACAAAAAAGGCCTTTCGAATAACCACATGTCAATTTTAATTGTGTACTAAATAATAGGTCAAACTAATTAAAATTTAATTAATTGTGATATGTGTGTAAGCTACAGCATAATGTGAACAAAGCCAGGGGTCTACACAATGGAATTTACATCAATGATGGTTACATAAAACTTTATTTAGGTAATTATCAATAGACATGATGATTTTGTAGTTAATTGGTGGTTATTGCACATTACAGTAACACCTAAATAAGATGAAACATAACATACCATTCAGTTGGATCAACTTGAGTCCGATGTACACTTGGGCTGCCTTGTGGAACTTGTTCACTTGACTGAGATGGCTCATAACCACTTGAATGGTCCAGTACAGGTTCAAACATATACCCTTGAATTACTCCATGATATTCTTCATTTGATGATGCTAAATCTAACTCTGAACCTTCAAGATCATTGTCACTTGCATCACTTGAGTTATCTGATGGGTAATCAACTTCTATTGTTAAAATAAAGCAGCTGTCATCATCACTCTCTGCCATGTTGCATGTAAACAAACATGTTTTTGCCCCTGCTGCAGGGTGGAGAAGACCCCTGTGACGTCACTGCCAAATATGGCGTCTCACTAGAGGGCGCTTTCACATGAGGGAATCCCCTCAGCCAGCAGCTAGCAGGCTAGGTCAAATATTGTGGAGTGGAGAGGGTATTTAATGCTGTAACTGTGGGGAATGTACTCAGATACACTAGTTTTTTCAAAATCACAAATAAAAAAAGGTCACTGGAGGGCACCTTTAAACCTGTGTCACAGTCTCAGCTGCTGCAAATCTGCAGTAAGATATAATTTCCTAAAAAAAAGCATGCATACATGTGCGCACATGCCACTGGAATGGCATATGCAACTAACATTGGCACATGCAGCTACAATCACATGCAGCCACAATTGGCATATGCAGCCGCCAATGACATAAGCAATTTCCATTGCATATGCAAATGCACCTCCGACCCAGTAATTACGATATAATTTCCTAAAAAACAGCATGCACGTGCGCATATGCCACTGGAATGGCATATGCAACTAACATTGGCACATGCAGCTACAATCACATGCTGCCACAATTGGCATATGCAGCCGCCAATGACATAAGCAATTTCCATTGCATATGCAAATGCACCTCCGACCCAGTAATTACGATATAATTTCCTAAAAAACAGCATGCACGTGCGCATATGCCACTGGAATGGCATATGCAACTAACATTGGCACATGCAGCTACAATCACATGCAGCCACAATTGGCATATGCAGCCGCCAATGACATATGCAATTTCCATTGCATATGCAAATGCACCTCTGACCCAGTAAGATATAATTTCCTAAAAAACAGCATGCACGTGCGCATATGCCACTGGAATGGCATATGCAACTAACATTGGCACATGCAGCTACAATCACATGCAGCCACAATTGGCATATGCAGCCGCCAATGACATATGCAATTTCCATTGCATATGCAAATGCACCTCCGACCTGCACGTGCAGTTATGCCTGGAATGTCACCTAAATTTGCTTAAAACATTGCCAGCTTTTTGAGTTACACATTAGGATTGCATATATGATTAGAATTTACCATGATGCAAGTCTCCAAAGATCAACCCACATTATTGCGTTAATCAGGAGTTAAAAGAAAAGTTCGCTGCGGTTCAAGATAAATCCCGTCAGAATGTGCACGGGAATTTGCATGAGAATCTGAGGAATGTATATCATATCCACCAGGTGGCCGACGAAGTTACTCCAGCGCCATTTAGTTGACATTGTCACAGCAAGGAGAATACAGTGACACTGACCAAGAGCCTTGACACTGACATGGCCCTGTACCCGTTTTATGTGGTGAGACAATAAGACTATTCTTTAGCTTGTAGGTTGAAGATTAGGCCGACCCGACTTTTGGCTTTTGCGCTATTATCATCTGTGTAGTGCAGTGTCAGTTTACAACAAGCTGACACAAACAGGATTTGAGTATGTTAATCATGTTTCTTTCTAATGCTACTGCTATGTGGCCAATATTCCTTTCACTTCCAGACAAGCAGCCTCAGTGCTAGCATCAAATCAAGGTTCAAGGTATGTTAGTCTATAGTAGCTATTGACATAAGTGTATTTAGTTATATGCAAGTGTATTGGTCTATTTAGTTTCATAAGTGGCATATAATTAATAATCGTATATAGGGGGGGCCTAGTTTATGTGACCTAGGGCCTGATCACTTAATTACCCTCAATACAAAAATTGGAAAATATGCCTAGGGTAGACAGTAATATAGAAAACCTATTTGTCAAATGCAATAAACAAGCAGTTTAAAATAAAAAATATATAATAGATATCACTTATAACATGGCCGAAACAGCTGGATGGTCAGTGATATGGTAAAAAACCAACTGCAATTCATAATTTTTTTTCAACAGCTAGTACATTACAATGCCTCATTTGGACATTTAAGTAATGAATACAATTAAGGTAACCTGTTTTGCAAATAGAAAGGTCAGAGCTTTCCTCTGCTTATGCTTCACCTGGTATGTTATGCTTAAAAACCAGTTTTTCTGTAATTTATCATTAGACTTCAAATTGAATGTAAAGCGAATTCATAAATTTCGACTGTAATCAATTAGAAAACATAGTTTCAGTGGCAAGCACTTCTTTAGTACATCTTGCCGCTGTTGTGTAGGTATAGTTGGCTGTACATATTTTGTCCTCTTGTCAATCATGGTGAATATTTGTACATGGATTTAATATTGCTATTTTGTGTTTTGCAGGTTTTTCAAATATTTAAACCTGTGTCACAGTCTCAGCTGCTGCAAATCTGGCTAGGATGTGGAGGTAATTTTAAACTTCATTTTAAAAAAAAGACAGCTGAACTGCTTTATTTGAATGAATGCTTTTATTGTTTGAAGCACAAGCGTTCACCAACGTGATAGCTCGGTGTCAGCTCTTAGCAGTAAACACTTTACTAATACTATATTAAACAGTAATGTTTACCACTAAGAGCTGACACTGCGCTATCACGTTGGTGAACCCCTGTGTTTAAAGATACATTAAACCTTGCAGATTTGAATAAACCTCCTGCTAAAATTTGATTTATCCAAGGGCTCGGCTTATCATTGCATAGGCCAGACTAATTCTTTGTTTTACAATATTTTTGTCCTCCAGGCAATTTCGTAATTAATAATAATGTTTAATGAAAATAAAAACATGTGACGAGAATGACAAATCAAGGATGTGCAAAAATTTACTTCAGTATCACAAAATTTTATGTGCTACTCAAATACAATGAATTGTAATGCTTCAACTACTGACTGGAAACTTGACTGGAAACTTTGTCTATGAGCACTGATTAGGCACATTAATAATGAATTGATATGATATACACTTGGTGCGGTTATGCTTAACATTTATAGCTGCATTTATATTTGTGTAGTTTAGATAAATAAACTAGTGGTAGATCTATGCAAATGCACTTGAATGGTCTTTTTTATGTGAGTGACACAGTTACAATTAGGATATTTTTTAATATTTTCAGGTATTGCAGACATTCCATCATGCCATGAGGTACAAGACTATAGTTTGGTAAAATACAGCATTCTTCAATGTACGGGAAAGCACAGTAAGCAGTTGCAGGTTTCCGAGTAATTATTTATGATATACTTTTCAATGTACCTTAGATAACCTGTCAAGCTGGGGGAGTGAATTTTGTCTGTTATTAGATGCTGTCTGGTTTATGATTCTTGTCAATTGTTTAATCATAGAGGGATTTTGATGTTCAATATTTAATGAAAGGGGGGCACTTACACTTAATTATTTCTCATGTTATTATGTAGCCTAGGAAACACAATTTGAAAATTAACTTGGGAGATTCTGATGCACTATAGGTTATAATAGAATTTTACTGTCGAAACAAGAAAGTTTTTGAAAACAGTTACGTGCGCTGCAGTAATGATGTCTTTAATTTTCAATAAACATTGTTTTGGCAATTCTATGCGTGTTGTATTTACTGAGGGTTATGATGCACATGATAATAGTCATTTCTTATGCTGTGGATATAGATATGTAAGAGAGTCAAAAGCTCCCTTGTCCGGTACAACTCATTGTACATGTATCTGCATATATTGGGACATTGCCTTTATCACAATTTTAGGTTCATTATAGTCAACTCCCTTGGGAGTACACAACCAATTTCGCACTTAAGCTGTGCTATGGGTATGAAATGCTTTCCTGTATAGCATTCTCAGCAGTAGTGCAGCTGGTGAGGGCCTAATTAACCTGGCCCCTTGAGCATTGTTGAGAACACACTGCTATACAACAGCCACAAGTGGTACTTGATCCATTGGCCGGTTTCAGTCTGATTCTATCCAATAGACAGTTTATACAGCAACCCATGGCCTGGATTTTTTAATATTAACTTTAAAAAAGGAAAAACATGGGGAAAAATTAAATCATTTCTATTGTGGAGTATTTTTTATTTGTTCACATGAATAGAAAGACAACCATGATTAGTGAAAGTATGACTATACAGTATTAAATTTTCCAGATGTTTTTAATGTGAAAATAAGACGGTGCTCAAGATGATGGAATTGGACATAGTTGTGCTAACTAATGTTTGACATCTGATTTATTCTTTATAAATAATAATAAAAAATCTAACAAAATGATTTGATTTTTTAACTAAACAGTTCATGTATTTTCACAAAGATCCAACAGTAAACGCCTTTGGAAAGGATCTCATTAACTTATGTAGGGCAAGCAGTATTAGAATAATGAATGGATTCTTTGATGAAAGTATAACCGATCGATTTACCTGTCATACTCCTATGGGACAAAGTGTTGTTGACTATTTGCTTTGTAGTGAACCAGCCTTCATGAGTTTGTTATAAATGATAAGCTTACTGAGTCTGACCATACTCCACTTAGCTTTTCTTTTAACTTTCCCAAAGTACCAAAAAAAATAAACACACTAAAAATAGTCGGCAGACCAGAACATTCAAGTATGTATTTGACAAGAGTAAAACTGAAGAATACCTCTCTAATTTTGACAGTGAAAATGCCAAGAACACACTGTATAAGCTATGCTGTGATATTGAGTCAGACTATGATACAGATGTGGTCATAGATACTGTATACCAATACTTAACTAATAGAATACGGCCAACAATTGAGAAAAAGAAATCTAAATCTGCAAAAAGCACTTTTCCTACTAATAAATGGTTTGATAGTGAGTGTAAAAATCTCAGAAAATCTTTGAATGACTTTGCTAAACAGAATGATTTAGCCCTGGATCAAAATAAAATGCAATATGGTATTATGCACAAATATTACAAACGAGTAACTCAAAAGAAAAAAAGAAAATTTCAAGGAAATAATAGAAAGGAAATGCAAACTCTCATGGGTAAAAATCAAGCGGATTGCTGGAAGTATTGGAATAAATTAAAATCTGTTGGAAAAATCCAAGTTAACTGCCCAGACTTAGATACCTTTCATAACTACTTTAAACAACAATCGCTTCCACCAGAGCGTGACTATTTTGACACTAAAAGTATGGCACACATAGTTAATGCTGTGCAAAATTCTGGTTATAGCTGCAGTAGTGAACTATCTACTCATATTTGTGATAATGTAATAACTGAAGAAGAGGTCGCCCTGCATTTCAGGAGACTCAAAAATAATAAAGCGGCTGGCATTGATGGGATACCCGCAGAATTCTATAAATATGCTGGTGAAAATCTTATGACACCATTTTGTGCTGTATTCAACCACATTTTTGATAAAGGTGAATACCCATCTCAGTGGTCAGAAGGGCTTATTAATGCTTTACATAAAAAAGGTAATCGCACAGATCCTGATAACTATAGAAAAATAACTGTAAATGTAGTAATGGGTAAGATTTTTGACTCAATCCTAAATAGCAGATTATACTTTAAAAATGAGGCTCTAAATCTTGATGATTCTTGTCAGTTTGGGTTCACCCCTGGGTCAAGCACTACTGACTGTGTTTTTGTTCTTGACACAGTTATAAGTTACCAACAAGCAATGCGAAAACCTGTATACTTGTGCTTTGTTGATCTTACTAAAGCATTCGATTACATTAATAGAAATGCTTTGTACTACAAATTGATGCAGCAGAATATTGGTGACAAAATGCTCAAGGTTATCATTAGTATGTATGATAAGGCAAAAGCAAGAGTAAATCAAGGTGGTAATACCGGTGGTTTTATTGACAGCAAATGTGGGGTATTACAAGGTGGAATCCTCAGCCCAAAATTATTCAATGAATTTATGTCAGATCTACCCGATCATCTTGAAAAATCAGATGGAATAACATTAGGTGATTTTACTCTTACACATATATTGTATGCCGATGACATCGCACTTGTAGCTGATTCTCCTAATTGCATGCAAAATAGTATAAATTCACTTCATAATTACTGTAAAAAATGGCACCTTATTGTAAATGTTAATAAAACCAAAGTGATGCAGATTGGTAACAAAGCAATAAGCACCTTCTTCTGTAATGGTGAAAAACTAGTAAATGTTGACAGCTTCAAATATCTTGGCCATATGCTTACTAATAAGCGTAGAATACATAGCAAGATGACGGAATACCTCTCAACACAAGCTCATAAAGTGCTCTTTGCACTGCAAGGTGATTCAAAACAAGCATTAGGAAAAATCGATCCCATGCTATCTCTTCGAATGTTTGATGCCTATATTTTACCTATCCTGGAGTACAATAGTGAAATATGGACAAGTGAAAAATCTATGCCTGAATTAGAAAATTTGCAACTTGCATATCTTAAAAACACATTAGGAGTTAGAAAACAAACACCATCTTTAGCAGTCTATGGTGAAACAGGTAGATTCCCATTGCATGTCAGACAGAAAATTAGAATGGTGAATTACTGGATAAGATTGGAAAGAGCACCTGATGACAGTTTACTTAAGAAATGTTTAAATTTTCAGAAGGAAATTTACGTGAATGCAGTAAATGGAAATAACTGGTTCAGTAAAGTGTGTCATGTATTAAATAACTGCAACATTGAATATGATATTAGTAACCTCAGAAACTTTGACATTGATAATATCTCTAACACAGTGAAACTAAGACTCTATGAAGCCAAACATGAGCGACTTATAAATGCAATAAATGACAGTTCACAACAACCAAAACTTAGGACATATAAACTATTTAAAACTGATTGTAGAATAGAACCTTATCTTGAATTGCAACAAATTCGCAAAGTGTTAACTAAAATAGCTAGATTTAGGACAAGTTCACATAGCCTGAAGATTGAAACAGGTCGACACCATAAACCAATAATTCCCGCACCAAATAGAATATGTGAAAAGTGTACGTTAAACTTTGTAGAAGACGAAATTCACTGTTTGATAGTCTGTCCTGGTAATGAGCAACACCGTGTTAACCTTTTTTTGAATGCAACTAAATTTATTAACAACTTCTTGTCTCTAGATGATATAACTAAGTTTACAGCAATAATGACAAACAAGGAAACTGAGTTATTAAATAGTTTAGGAAAGTTTCTCCTTCAAGCCGATGTGTAGAGAAAACCATCTCCTGTATCCACACAGTTATTAATTTAGTTTATTAGTTTATTAGTTATGATTTGCTTGTCATGTTTTGGACTTTAAGAGTGAAATGTTTTTATTAGCGGCTTGTATTTTTTTATTGTGTATGTGGATTTTAAACACGTATTAATAGTTAACTTGGTGGCTGGAACCTTGATTATTGAAATTTTATTGCTTTCTGTATTTACATTAATGTCTCTTTCATGTTATCTTTTAACTGAATGACATATGTATCACTTATGATATTTTACATGTCAATAAAATCTATATATAGTAATGAAAACTAACTAGAACAAGCTTCCACTAAAGCAATTAAAAAATAATCATGAAATCAAATTCATCCAAATTTCAATCAACATTAATAGAGAAAATTTCCTAAATGTTAGGTTTTAACTATTTGGCATCAACATATATGACAATCTAGATTATGACTACCATGTGTAACTAAATGCACTCTGAACAATATGCAAATACATTTATACTCCTGGCTTAGACTTCACAAGTAGACTTCAACCTTTGTTTACTGAACACTATGTACAATAGTTTTACACGAGAACAAAACAAGATACTAGAAAATGAGCAATATGAGTAGTTTGTAATGATCATAAAATCCCAAATATCTCCTACATAGTGTCATGTGGATTGCAGACTGCAATATAAGTGACCATGTAGAGGTATAATGATGGATGATGGGAACAATAGCCTAAGTACACTGTCAAGAGAATCATAGTACAAGAATTGAAGGTAGTGCTGAGTAATCAATTGTATGAGGTTGAGTATGAAAAGAGGAAGAAGACAACTGCAGCATGCAGCACCAGAGGGCAGCAACAGCTGACACCATAGCCACCTGGGGAGAAAGACGGAAATGAAAACCAGAGACATGATGAACAGGCCATGGAACAGTAGCAGCAGCCAACTTTGAGGGACAATAACATCAGCACCACCTAGTGGGAAGTAATGAAGCCGTTCTCAACATGACCTCAACTTGACCTAGTTAAGACTGACCTCAACTGACCTATATAGAAGGTGGAAGAAACACAACATGACCTCAACACGACCTACATTCACATGACCTCAACATGACCTATATACAGCACCACCTGGTGAGAAGGGCAGGAAGTATATCAACATGACCTCAACCTGACCTACAAAGAACCAAGCTAAGATGATTTCAACCTGTCATCAACCCCAAAATGAACACTGGCTGAATATGATGAAAAGAGACTGCAATACTCAAGCCAAGGTTACTCAGACACAGCGAACAATAGTATCATGACTAAGCAGGCATGATTATGTAAACAAGCATGATTAGACTAAAATTTACAGGTAATGAACAAGATTGTAAGTCAATATGACAGGTATGCTCACACAGATAGATTAAGTCAAAACAGAGTGAGACAAATGGGATCAAAAAGGGAGATTTAGCAAGTACAAAAATAAGCTTAGATGTATGAAATAAGATACCAGATTTTGGCATGGAAACTAAAGAACATATCTCACAGCAAACAAAGGCACATAAAACGCCAATTAGCTGATGCAGTCGGACGAAGCACCCGGGTACCCTGCTATAAAATTACAGGAAAATGGGCAGCAGACTAAAGGAAAGGTACAATAAAAATTGGGGCTTTATGGATCTGGCTGATGAGATCACGCAAGTACAAGCCATGGTGACTCATATGCACTGGGACTGATCAATTACAGAGATCATAAAGTAACCAGGCACCAAGTCACGTGGGGGGATAAGGGTTCCAAATCAATACATAAATTAGGCAACCCAAGCGTACCATATATGGCAAGTCAGCCCTGTCAATCAAACTGCTACCTCATCACTTTTTGCAAGGAACATACTCAGTATACTTCAATGCAAGGATAACTAAGAATTGGTGTAAGATTTTGGAAATATATTCTGAGAGAATTTACAACAAATAGTAATCCTGACAAGGAGAATAAGAGGAATTCTTGGGGGAGGTTATAACCGATTCATCGGTCCACAGACGTTTGAGCAGGCAGTCCATTTAGTGAAATTAGCATGTGACAAGGCCGAACAATACCAACCCATCGAAGAAAACGGGAAATTGTGGGGACTTTGCGCATTTAGTATAAGTTGTATGTACCATTGGGACCAAGTGATACCAGTTGAGTCAGAAATCGAGATTATTTCGAGCCACTACAGAGGCATTGGTAACGTGAAAATCATACTAGAAGCTCACCTCAGACTAATACAGGCCATAAAGAATTGGGAGAGTAAGGAGGTGCAGATTGGACTCACAATCCCGATTTTCGTGTGTTTAACGGCCGTGGGGTGCCTAATAGCTAATTTGAGGAATTAAAGCATAGGGAACGTCAGAGATTGGCCACTAATTAGGAGAGATTGTGGCCCAGGTTTTGAGAAGGGAAGAATAAAATTACTTTCTCCCCTCTCCTTTTTTTTTTCTTCTTCTCTCTTTCTCTTCTCACCTTTCAGAGGTAGTCAAGAGAAATGTCGGCACGTCCCACCAACCAAGCACTAGGTTTGAACCCAGGGCAAGCTAAGGCAGTCATGCCACAAATTAATAGACAGGCGGACGTTGAATACTTTACCTCCCATGACCCCAGGGAGGTGGAGCTGGCTGTATCAAGTACTTTTTGGGGGACTATAGCCAAAAGATTCGAGACCAAAGCAGACGCCAATTGGAGTGAGGTGGATACGTATTTCATACACCCCATCCACCGAGTGGTGTTTGAGCGATCCTCAAGCAATAAAATCAACGCCGGTGAGGCTGCCAAGATATTGGCCACATCACTGGTGGCAAAATTTGTAAAAGGTCAAGACGTCAGAAGGGCGTTGGGCATGACTTGGGAGGTGCTTATTGGGGCTAAACCACCCACCGAAGGGTTCACGCAGACGGACCATGACATTTTCCAACAAAACTTTGCAGGCCCAGGCCCTGGGTCTACTGACCCGTAAGATTATGGAAAATTGCGCGAAAATTTCAAGCCCTGGCCCACAAAGCCATGGACTTGCCCAATGTAATTCAATTAATGCAAGATGCTTTCAGAAAACACTTCGGTTTCGAACCACAAGATGATTATGTCACGAAGGGGATGCACAAAGATACTGGGGATGACGCGGAGATGAGAATGGACACCCCCGAAGAAGGAGCAGTCGGTCAGGAGCACATGGGTGAACAGCCAACTCCAGGGGGACACGCAAGTGAAGGTGAGAAACAGGATGAAGAGAGTAGCGGCGATGACAACCCTCAGGGCCAACAAGAAATAATGATCAAACCTGAGGGAATGATAAGATCCAACAACATGGACCTGCCAAATGCACCAATCACGACAACATCCGGAAAGAGGGCTGAGGAAAGCAAAGCGCGCGGAGAAGGCGGACAATTGAATAAGCCACCCACTGGGCCGAAACCAACCGAATTGAGGACTTATCTGGGCAAGACGCACGCGATCTGGGGTACAGGTAACAAAGACAAGAATGAATTTGGTGATATTGTATCTTCCATGCACGATTTGCAGGCCAGGATAGGGGCACCACAAGAGGTATCAACTCCGACCGGGAAGACAAGGGAGGCAGACATCCCTGACCACGAGGAAGAACCCACAGGACAGTCACCCCCAGTCGCCGGAGGCCCAGGTATCATGAAAACAGAGTATAAAAAACAAGCAGGCTCGGGGCATCGGGCCGCCATCAGTTTGCATGTTAAGAATGGCGAAAAATCAGACGAGGTAAGCTTATCAACACCCCCTATGCAAGGCGGGGAGAGAGGTGAGAGACTAATTGGGCCAAAAGAGGCGGCACTAATGGGAGGCCCTGAGGAAGAGTCAGGGGCTTCCGCCAACCAAAACATAAACAAGGGGGCGAAGCCAAAACATGGCGACAGTTTGGGTACTTAAGAGCAGGTGACCACCGGCGACCCGCAGGTACAAAATTCAGGTAGCAAAAACATAAGCCTGAGGCCCACCACACCTGGAGGGTCACCCCTGGTCACCGAAACACCGACGTGGGAAATTAAAAAGCAGCAGGCCAGTGCGGGCAGGCAGGGGGAATCCCCAGTCCCCACCTACAACCCCCCACCTTTATTGAAAATGTGTAGCGATAGGACAGGTGAGAACCACCTGACCAAATCACCACCCAGTGCCCCACCACTGATGTATGGGAGGGCGATCCTGGGCCCCCAGAGGAGGTACCTACAACCACCACTGGAGGAGGATAGTGAACCCCGGGCCGAAATGCCATTTTCAGAGACCGATGAACCATCTAGAGTGGAGTTCACCTGGTCAGGGGAGGAAGGCCACCCCACCACAGAACAGCTGGTGTCAGAAGATAAACAATGGGCGAGTTTGCCTGACAAGGAGAGATATAGTGATAATAAGAAAACCCCCTATTTGTTTGAACAGCCAGCTAACCAAGTGAACCAAGGTAATGAAATGATACAAAGCGTTTTAAATAATTCCAGAGGCACACACACCAGGCATCAAGGATCCCCAGGGGAGGAAAAGGCTAAACCAGCACCCACACAGGTTAGGACCACCCATTCCCCAAGAACTGAGGACCCAGGTTCTACACCTGGCTATTTTGCAAGTATGAGTGAGCATGAGGAAAAGCATAACCATGAACCCACTTAATTTTCTTTGGAACTCCTTAGCATGCAGGAACAAAGCGGGCAGACTGGAGGAGACTACCTGGGGCACCAGACAGGCATCTGTCCCGCCATGTTATTGCCACCAATATCGCCCGCACCTCATGGTGGTTCGATTGGTCAAATAAGCCACAAAGACGCACCAAAGAAATCAGAAGGTAAATCAGGTCAGCCGGACTTCACAAAGATCACACAATTCTTCCCTAAGTCATACGATGGAGAAGGAAGTGAAGATCGAGCAAAGGGTCACTGGCTGCTCTTTGAGGACTTCTTGGAGCACCACAACATCGCGCAAGCAGGACTGGCCATAAAATTCTTCAAGAAAACGCTGGCAGGGGGAGCCGGGAATTGGTTTGAGGGAATACTAGGATGTGAGACGCTTCCGTTATTGAAAGAAGAATTTCTGAATAGGTTTGCAGGAGGCCTGGGTTCAAGGCACACAGCCAGTCAGCAATTTTATGATCTCCGCAGACTGGACAATGAGACCTGGAATGAAGTGGTGCGAAGGATGATGGAACTGAACCGGGTGCTGGGATATAACGAGTCAGCTTTGGTAGACAAGCTTCTAAAAATGACACCCCCTGCAATTAGACTAAGGGTGCGTGAGAGGGGAGCAGCTGATTTTAAGCAGGTAGTAGAACTCCTAAAATTCTATGACCGTGAGGGCGAGGAGGACCCCATAGCCAAATCATCAGGAAATACGAAAATGTCCATTAAGAATTCCATAAACAAAATGGCAACCAACCAACTGAACCAGCAACTCCAAGAGATATACAATATAAACAGCCAAGATGGACCACCCCCACAGGATCTGAGGCCCGAAGGTGCCAGGTCATGGGATCTTGAGCAGCCCAGGGGAGAGGAGTTTGGCTATGCACAGCAGCCAGGGAGGCAACCACCACGATACGGTGCACCAAGGAACCAACAAAAAGCACAGAACCCACGACATGAACCCGCCGGAGCGAGAGATTTAAGTACTTTCAGGTGCTTTGAATGCAACAGATATGGGCACTTTGCCAAGAATTGCAGAACAAAAGTGAACTCTCAATACAGAGGAAGGGAACCTTTCCAACCAGCCTGGCGCGACGGCCCAGCCGACAGGGGATATTTCAGCCACCAAAGCCAGCCAAGGGATAGCAGACAAATGAACTACAGCAGACAAGAGCGGGGCCAGATGCAACGCAGTCGCTCGGCACACTCCTTTAGTAGGGGAGAGAGGCTTGCTCCCAGCCAGGAGCACGACCAGCTGGCATCCAGGGTCAATGGTAATTACCCCGCCTACTACCACGACGGGGGCGAATATCAAGGGCACCAGAATTTTCATTAGGGGAATCAGACATGTATGAGGTAACTACTGATTCCCCTGACGATATTAACAACGCCAACCTCCTTACAGTAGCCATGAAGAAACAAAGCAATAAAAATGTGAAATTTGATGAAAGAGTGGCCGTAAAAGAAATCACTGAGCACCCCATAGATTTAAGCCAAGAAATTTGCATTAACTTGGGGGCCATGAATGACGTGGTGTGCTCTATTGGGGACAGCATGCAGAAGATAAGAGTGATCTTTGACACGGGGGCCATTAAGACATTAATGTCAGAACACACTGTGTCCACCAGCCCCTACTTGTCCATGCTGAAAAGGGAACCAATAACTCCAATAACTTTCTTTGCAGGGAACGATGGTGAATTGCAATCCAAGGACGCCATCAGGGTAAGAATAACAACACCAGAAGGTGTGATCTTAAGCATCCCAGTACATGTAGCAACACAAATGACACAGGACCTGGTGTTGATGGGGAATGACATCATGTCGCACCTGGGGGCAGTAATCAATGTGGGACAGAGGCAGGTGGTGGTGTACCGCCCAGTCTACGCAATAGTGGCTGTGAATTCCTGCCACATGGACCATGGAGAACGAGGGGTGGTAGTCTCACAAGTAAGAGGCTCCCTCACACGAGTGATGAGCAGCAATTCACAGACTCACGACTCAACGAGGAACAGAGGGAAAGGATTAGGGTTCTGGTGCACAGCCACGCTCAGGCGTTCGCCTGCTACGACGAGGTGGGGCGCCTCACAGGCTACAAAGCTAAGGTCGAGGTGACACCAGACTTCTGGCCCTTCATACTGAGGCCTTACCCAGTGTCGTCCTCGCTCATCAAGGCCATGAACAGTGAAGTCAGAAAACTCATGCTACACGACATCGTGGAGCAGGGAAAGGCGATTTGCTATTCCCCAGTATTTGTCAGAGAGAAGCCAAACACCAACAAAGTCAGGTTAATTTTGGATGGAAGGAAAATAAATTCAATGTCTGAATCCAAGCACCACCCTCTGCTCACTAGACCAGAACTGCACACCAAGTTGGCGTGTCTGGTTAACGTGAAATTTATAACAGCATTAGACATCTCCCAGGCGTTCTATTCCATAGAACTGGATGAAGCAAGCAAGGAACTATACGGCCTATCCTTCTATTCACTTTCACAGTCCTTTCGCCTCTCGAGAATACCGATGGGCGCCAAACCGAGCCTATCCCTGTGGAGTGAAGCCCTGTCCCAGGTTATGCAGGACTTGAAACACGGGGAGAACGTGGCCTTCTATGCGGACGATGTATACGTTTTCACCGAGACATTTGACAGTCACATCAGTGCGCTCGACGAGGTGCTGTTCCGGCTGAGAACCCGAGGACTACGGCTGAACCTCCAGAAAACACAGTGGTCAGCAAACAGCACCACCATCTTGGGTTTCAATTACGTCATAGAGGAAAATGGGCTGAAGGTGGAAGTCCCCGAAAGTAAGATCAAAGCAGCAGCCAAATTACAAGTACCTACGTCACGCAAGGGCGTGCGAAAATTCCTGGGATTCGCAACATTCTTAGCGGCCCACTTACCTGATTTCCAAACACTGGCCGGGCCAATGTACGAACTGACCAGGAACAAAGTTAAGTTTCAGTGGAGTGACGCCGCCCAGACTGCTTTCGAAGCCATCAAAGACCTACTGGCCAGCCCCGAGGTACTGAGAGTCCCCATCAGTGGATACAATTACATCCTGCGGGTGGACTCATCGCATGAGGGAATCGGATGTGTATTGTCTCAAATAGCACCAGGTGAGGAGGTGAGTTCAGAGTCTGAGCGCATAATCGCATTAAGAGCAATAGGTTCAATCCAACAAAGACTGATCACCCTCACCGCGGAAAATAGAGAGCAGAATTGGGTCGATGGGGTGCACTTCGCAGTATGGGCCACAAATACCATGACCTCAGCCGAGGGCATGACCCCATTCGAGCTTTTCTTTGGCAGGAAACATAATTATCGTACTGACCTCAGGGAAGTAGACATACAGCCATTAGGAGACGCACCAACTAGCTATGATGATTACATAGCTGGAATACGCAAGAGGATTGATGAACTGCGTACAGCAGTCGCATCCCATAAGCAGGCTCCGAGGCTAATGAGTGCCCAAAGAATTAGGAACAAATCAGCCAAGACGGTGACATTGGTAGAAGGACAGTTCTGTTATATCTGGGCCCCACAATACAAGTCAAAGCTGTTCCTAAGTAGAAAGATCTCATTCTACTATATAGGCCCATTCGTGTGCACCAGAGTACTGCCGGACCAATTCATTGTGGTGAGTACCCTGAAAAACGAGTTGGTCACTCAGCCAATACACTTGAGACGTGTGAAGGTGGCAAAGGTGCGGGTACGAGACAATTTTGCAGAGACCATATGGCAGTTATTAGAGGCACTGAACACAGTGCCTCAGGCAACGCGGAATGCCGACAGGTGAACAATTGACCATTGAGTTAGAGTAGGTAGATATTTAGGTTAGCATAATACATGTATAGCACCAACTAAGCTGGGAGAATTGGTATAATTAGGTAGACTAGGTGCAAATAGATAGCGAAGGTAACACACAATAGAGGGAGCCACCAGGTCGCGAGTAGGACAACAAGCCAAGCAAGCCACCTCGCATGCACTAGCATGACAATAGACTGTAGCGAGCGCATGCGATATTTAGTCAGGCAACATCAAGATGGCGACAGTGACAGTGAACAAAGGCAGGTTATGGATTGCCCTTCTAATGAGCGTGATGATCACCGGATCCCTAAATCAGGAGATTAGATGTAAGAAAAAGTTCATGGCCAGGCCGGTGCTGAGAGCAACGCAAGTGTACCCGATGCAACCTGGAGAGGCGAGTTATGAATCAATGGTGACGCACTTGAGCATGACAGTCACCAATGGCCAAGCGAACGTGTCCATCAGCAATGTCCTGAGTAGATACGGTAAGGTGAACACGCTCTTCATGAACTGGAGGTTGATTAAAAACCTGGTGGCAACAAATACGATTATCACTGAACTGCAGCACCTGATAGGAGTCTATGTCGACGATATGGCCCTGCTTCCAGAATCACTGGTAAGTTGCTTAAAGCAAATAGCTGTCAAAACAAAGCAGGCCGCATTGTCAAGCCTAAGACACTTTAGCGGCGTACAATGGGTAGCCATAGTGGCGCCTCATGTACAGCAGGTGAGGCACCAACTGTTCCAAGGGCACTGCACAATTGAGAGCCTGGACATTGAAGCCACCGCATTGACATCTATTAACAAATACATGTTGGGATCATGTGATAAGATAAGATTCCTTACACTGCGAGTACCGCGGCTAATACACATCGAAGGCCCAATATTTCTCACAAGTCCTGATTTCAGGACCGTGAGGATTAAGGTGAACGCGTGGGGAGACAAACCATCACTATCGCAAATTCTATGCACACACAAGACAATGAGATGTGTAGTGGATAAGCTAAGCCTCCGCTCGGCGCAGGCATTGCCCCCAGACATATTGGGCGACGGCTTATTTGTAAGAAATGTACAATTGGGAAGGTCAATGGACCCTAGCGCTAACCCAACCCTAGCACGGTGTGGGGCAGAGACCATGTACATGGGAGGGACACTAAGATTGGAGTCATTCCTAACATATGGTCATGCCGTGGTCCCAAACGCTGGAAACCAGTCAGGCATAAAGATGGGAGTAAAAGACGTGGCCATCAAGGGATCCTGCTTTCAACAATTGGTAATCTTAGAACAGGTTAACACCATCTATCTGCAGAAGCTAGAAGTATCGCACAGCCACCTGAACCAGGTCAATGACCTTGGCGAATATGACTTGAGGGCGTTAAAACAAATCAGGCTAAACAATAACATGTTATACAGAGTGAATATAGACCTGGCAAGGAGCCACAACCTTAGCTTAATAGACTTAGCACACAACAAGATAGCACAGCTGTCGATATCACTGCCAAACAACGAACGGATAGAGCTAATGGTGCAGAATAACTATATCATGCAGATTGAATTTAACTCATCTCCAGCATCATTAATAATGGATATACAGCAGAATCAACTGGTGAATTTAGAATTCACCAAAGACTTGTCCAACGTGGCACTCAAAGCACAAGTACAAAATAACAAGATAGACACTTGGGTTCCACTGGCACAGTCCCAACTGGCCCCAAATTCCACAATTAGCATTGATAGAAACAGATTAGAGTGTAATGAAATAATGATCTGTAAATTGTGGAAAATTGGCGTATGGGTCAACATGACAGGCTGTGAGGGATGCAAACCAATTGAACCGAGACAGGGAGATGACGTTAATGACACCACCACCACTCAAGTAAACTCACTCAAATCCAATATTTCTTTACTTTCTTCAGATAAGGAGGACACGGAAAGTGTGTGGGATCTGTTTGATTTCTGATCGATAGGGAGACTGTGCCAGATAGCTAAGTAAGTATGTTCATCGTAGTTGTAGTATTGTACATAGGCACACTAGTATGGGCTCAACCAGAGCAAATGATGATACCCGAGTACGGGACGATCCTCGAGGGCCAGGGAATTATACACTTGAGCCCTCAGGTTCTCACTCTTAATTTTCTGATAAAATTTGATGATTATGATTGGCCCGCAATGGCAATCCCCCCGGCACTAAACATGACATGCCACCAGGCGTCAAACGAATTCATTCGACAGGTATGTAGACAACAGCTACCGTCCATTGCAGCAATGGTAGACAGATATGATATGTGGAGAAAAGAAATTAGAGGGCTCAAAAACGAGTTGATATTGCAGCATGTAAGTACAGCAGACAGGCAGCACCGGGCGAGGCGATTTCCCTGGGCACTAATAGCATCCGGGGCTAGTTGGCTAGTAGGACAAGGAATCAACCAATTCCTCAGCTACAAAAGGAATGAGGATATGAAGAAGGGGTTGAAGATCCTGAAAGACCAGCACCTACGACTACATGAGGACCTGCAATCGGTTAAAGGGAATTTCGCCCACTACGTGGCACTAAACCTCAGACAGCAGCAGTACACCGAGGGCATGGTAAGGCAATTGAGACAGGACCTGACAGGTACACAGAAGAATTTAGACACACTAAAGAACGTGCTTGAGGCTTTCGCAGACACCATGGACGCAAAGACAGACACCATATCAGTGCTGTCAAAGCTGAACCAAATCCAGACCGAACTGGGAATGGCCACCCTCCATGACATGCCCACAGTGGCGGGAATACTACGCGAGACTATAGAAGGCGTTCGAGACGCAAGGGGCGGCGTGGTAAGACACCGTATCCTACCCTATGTAGCACTGTCACAGGCATTCACCCAAGCACGCGAAGACCTCAAGGAATGGCACCCAGACCATGACCTGGTGTTGACCCAAGCCGAGGACATATACGCTTTCAGCCGGTCAGCCATAGCCATCAGCCATGATGGGCTAGTGGTGCAAATACCAGTGGAGGTCATAAAAACCACGGAAAAAGCAATGACACTAATAAGGATAAAAACGGTACCAGTGCCACTGGGTCCTAACAGCACACTGTCCAGCAAATGGAACCCATCAGTCAAACACATGGGAATCTCCAAAAACTACATGATGCCAGTCAATCCTGCACAATTGGCGTTGTGCCACACTATCTACGCGGACCCGCAGATTACAGTATGTCCAGCGTCACTGCCAGTGGTAGAAAGAAGGAACAAAACATGTTTCGAGAAAATATGGTCCAGAAAAATGGACAGACAGTCACACGTTGACTGCGAGTTCAAGATATACCAGGCTCAATTTACAATGCCAGAAATTATTGAGACCAAACATGCAATCATGGTTTATGGCTTCTCAAAGAAGATCCAATTATGGTGCACTGGCCAGGATATACCCATGTACATAGACAGCCAGAAAGCAGCTGTGATTGATAAAGATTCAATATGTAATTGTGTCTTGGTGGACCACGAGTTCCATGTCAAGGGGCCGCTCTGCAATATGACTACAGCATCGGTCAGAATAAGGCCAATTGATAATCCCCTCACAGACTTGATAGTACAAAACATTGAGCACACATGTTAGGGGGAAATGATAGCATCATGGCAGCATGGGAAGGGAAGATATTGAGCCAGATAATGAAGGATGCAGGTACAACTGACATGCAACACCTAAGTATACAAGACGCAGCTATCCACGACTCGCCATTAGATCAGTTCGAAATTGAGCTAAAAAGCCTAGTAGAGGGAATGAAACCAGAGACAATGGACACAGCATCCTTCGACAATTTAGACAAATTGTTCTCGAACCAGGCTTGGCCACTTGCCCTATCCTTCACCCTGTCAATTGTGGGTACCTGTGGATGCATACTCGCAGCCTGGACGGCATATAAACATGCCAAGACCTCTAACTTAGTGACAGCTGGCGTTTTGGGGGGCCAATTCCAAGAGTCTTATGCGTCACCTGCCCAAGTTTGCAGAACACTGCAAACCGACGACGTGTTATGGCAAGCAGCAGCCACATTAATAATTGCATTATCACTAATCGCAATTTACAAATTAATGAAGAAGCTGGCCAGGGCAACATCGAGGCCACGGTTGATGTCTTTGCCAAATGAGTGCAGAGCAAAACACCCCAGACTCACGGTGCTACTCATCATCAACTCAGCGAATGAACGCGTGGTGATCCCAATTGCCAGGATACACACACTAGCTCACCAAGTGGAATTCGTCGGCCACCTAAACCCAGCAATAGTCAGCATTAGGGGGACCACATTTACAGGTACCCTCGGGTTCACCCTCAGTACAACTGGCCACGCATCATTAAGGTGCGATAAGATGCACATGCCACTCCCAGACACAACCACGATATCCTGGCGTGACATGAACAAACTAAGGCAAATTTCGCGCCAGCAGCACCGAGTGACAGCGATGCTCCTCGATGACTACGACATATGTCACCAGTTACCAAGCTCAGTAAGTCAAAGCGCACCGCCCAGCCTGGCCCAATTCGAACTATGAGGTTAATATAAATTGTTAATGAAACCAGGACAACAGGTAGTTATGAATGAAGAAAAAATAAGGACAACCTATTTAAGAAAATTAACTTTATATCAGCCTGTAAGGCGTCATGAGATCAATAACAAGTATATAGAACATATTTACAAGACATTAATTAATCACACAGTGCAAAAAATATACATATGTGCATGCATTTTATGACAATGAATAATATTTGACAGTACATGATCGCAATCTGATTAAATTATGTACATAACAAATTTTTCTTTAAGGTCATGAATAGCCGAGTGTCTCGCATACAGATTATCCAGTAAAGGCCAGATGGTGATCACAATAGCAGGTCAGCAGGGGGTAACTAATGAAACCCCCCTGCATTGGCACAGTAGGAGGTCACACGGTCACCTAGGGTTACATAACAGTAACCTGCGAAGTAGCAACTAGCAAAATAGAGTCTATGAAAATTCCTTGGATATATACATCTATTCAGTCAAACTGACATGGCCACCATCATATCCAGCCTTTCAGATATCAAACTCTGCGAAGAAATCCACCGTCATAAAGGCCAGTTCACGTCACCATAGTCAAACTCGCTGGATAACTAATCTGAAATTTAAAAGGTTATCACCAATTAGTGCCAGAACGGTACAAATATGAGATCACCTGACAGTCACTACGACATATATAAATCAGAACGCTTATCAGCTAAGATAGGCCCAAGAACCAAAAATTCACAGATTAATTCAACATCAAATGAGCCAATAATGATTAATTACTCACCAAACCGCCACTCGGGGGAGCAAATCCTCAGGGAAAGCGCCAACCCACCAGAGGTGAAACCGCGGCTCAGCCAGCAGGCGGAGAGGCGGGAAATTCCTCAGAACACACAGAAGCACAGCCAGCAGGGCCCCAAGCCAAGGCCGCTCTCTCATGATCAAAATAATAGCCAATATGGCTAAAACAAAGAGACTGTCGCAGTTGGCCATCTTGATGCTAGCTCCGTTACAAAACGAGTGGTCACAGCACGTGACCCTGACTTTCTCCAAGAGGGGGCACCTGGCGGCGCAACCCGAAAAAGATTGGGTGCCACGAGTTGTCTCCAGCGTGGCGACCTAAAAATTAAATAAATGATTAACCAATTTTAACTAATGAAAGTATAAAAGATGACCACGTGGAAATTATGAACAAGAAAATAACCTGGTGACGGTGATATATATATTTCTGTAACTAGAATTAAAATAACTCATTTCATTTTTTCAATATCCAGAGGCGGATCCAGGATTCTCAAGAAAAGGGGTCGGCCGAAAATTACAAGATGGTCCAAGGGCATAATACCGACCTCAGCAACTGGGGTACAGTGGTAGATGGATCGGATGTTTGGTCATTTGCTTCCCTATTTTGCAGGGAGGCCCGGTCAATCAGCCACCCCGATGAATGGCCCATGAGGGTGTACCTCTCGAGCGCATGGCACGACATTGTGCGCTACCGAGACGGCCAGCCCAGACTGGTAATAGTGAATAACATAGACTAGTAAATTAACTAACACGCATCATTATGGCGTAATAAAGAATATCCAAAATATTTTAACGAATGGGTCGTGTATAATCATTTCGACCTCCAAAAGACTAAAAATAAGATTGCTACATAGGCCATGAGAAGTCCTAGGTATGTAGAACATACTTACGTAGCAGACACCTTCTGAACCAGCACTGCAAGCGCCAGTCTCATCATCAGAGACGCAGTCAAAGCCTGTATTTTAATTGCAAATTGTTATATTTCAGGAATTCTTAAAATATAAGGATGAAACTACCAGTGTAGCATCAAAACATATGGTGCCGCCTGCAAACACGTGTGGGAATTACACACGTCATTTGCAAGCTGAACACACCCACCCACCGAAATTCAATCAGCCAAAATCACACACTAAGAAAAATTTAAAGTACAAATAAGTGACTCACCTTTGCAATTTGTCAAAAACGCCTGAATTAAGATGGCACAAAAAATGAAAGCTGCCATGATCTACAAGTCCTTGTATCGGAGTGGCACTTCACCATACGCCAATGTGGTGAAAGGTCAGCCCCAGACACATTACGAAAAAGGGGGGGGGGAGGTGCCTTGAATACCCAGACTAAATACCACTCTACTATCGGCTCGCTTCAAATATGCAATAATCATAGACAAAACACGCGCTTTCAGTGTTCTCGAGGTACATCACGTATAATTCTTCCTGACGTAGGGCATATCATATTGTAAATTACATACGTTAACACTGTGCACCCCTGTTTCTCCCACATGAGCTCAACCTACCCATAACTAAAATATAACTTAAGAGATACGGAAGTAGGGGGGGGGGAATATTATAAACAATTTGAGACCCGCTACTATTAACCTGCGGTCTATCGGTCTCAGGTCACAGCCGGCACACATACCAACACGTGGAATTCCCCTAGCAAGCCTCCCAACAAGCCGACCACAGCGCGCCCAGAGTGCGTCCTGGTAACTAACTAATGGACGCATACAAGCAGACTAAGAGAGGCCAGCTTCTGAGCACCTCAGGGCCCCCTAGCAAGTGACGATACCTTACGGGGGGGGGGGGGGGGCACGCTGCTTCCATTCACCCATGAGGTTTAGTACACAGACCAAATTGCTGCTAAAATATTTGTGTCTGCCATTTAAGTGGCAAACACAAAATTTTTTTGGGAGTAAGGGGGATGTCATGTGGATTGTAGACTGCAATATAAGTGACCATGTAGAGGTATAATGATGGATGATGGGAACAATAGCCTAAGTATACTGTCAAGAGAATCATAGTACAAGAATTGAAGGTAGTGCTGAGTAATCAATTGTATGGGGTTGAGTATGAAAAGAGGAAGAAGACAACTGCAGCATGCAGCACCAGAGGGCAGCAACAGCTGACACCATAGCCACCTGGGGAGAAAGACGGAAATGAAAACCAGAGACATGATGACAGGCCATAGAGCAGCAGCAGCAACCAACTTCAACCAACCTTGAGGGACGATAACATCAGCACCACCTAGTGGAAGCAATGAAGCTGTACTCAACATGACCTCAACTTGACCTACTTTAGACTGACCTCAACTAACCCATATAGAAGGGAAAGACATCAACATGACCTCAACTTGACATGTTTCAACATGACCCCAACATGACCTACATACAGCACCACCTGGTAAGAAGAGCAGGAAGTATATCAACATGACCTCAACCTGACCTACAAAGAACCAAGCTAAGATGATTTCAACCTGTCATCAACCCCAAAATGAACACTGGCTGAATATGATGACAAGAGACTGCAATACTCAAGCCAAGGTTACTCAGACACAAGTGAACAATAGTATCATGACTAAGCATGTATGATTATGTAAACAAGCATGATTAGACTAAAATTGACAGGTAATGAACAAGATTGTAAGTCAATATGACAGGTATGCTCACACAGATAGATTAAGCCAAAACAGAGTGAGACAAATGGGATCAAAAAGGGAGATTTAGCAAGTACAAAAATAAGCTTAGATGTATGAAATAAGATACCAGATTTTGGCATGGAAACTAAAGAACATATCTCACAGCAAACAAAGGCACATAAAACGCCAATTAGCTGATGCAGTCGGACGAAGCACCCGGGTACCCTGCTATAAAATTACAGGAAAATGGGCAGCAGACTAAAGGAAAGGTACAATAAAAATTGGGGCTTTATTGCACGAGATTGAAACTTTATTGCAAACTATGGGGATCCAAGTTGGGTAATGGATCAGGCTGATGAGATCACGCAAGTACAAGCCATGGTGACTCATATGCACTGGGACTGATCAATTACAGAGATCATAAAAGTAACCAGGCACCAAGTCACGTGGGGGGATAAGGGTTCCAAATCAATACATAAATTAGGCAACCCAAGCGTACCATATATGGCAAATCAGCCCTGTCAATCAATCTGCTACCTCATCACTTTTTGCAAGGGACATACTCCAGCCTTGGGTCATTGGCTCAGGGACAGGTGGCCGGTCTGAGGGAGGTTTTGGCCTGCCAGGCAACTGCCCATGATTGGCTCTGCCCAGCACCCCATAGGATGCATGTTTAAGGGTTCATTTATAATGGCCAGCAGGGCCGAAATTAAGGAGTTCGAGCGGTTTTCAGAAAGTAATCAGTTGACTTAGCTACCGTCTATCGGTCAGGTTGTGAGCAAGTCAGGAGCAGAAGTAGGCAACTCAGTGGTGACTGAAGTGTGCATTTTTCAGGAATTAAGACAGTAAGTGGAGTTAAGATATATTGTACAATCGAAGTAGTAGAAGAAGTAGAAAGAAGTGGGAGTGAAAGCACTGAACCCAAACACTATACAATAGTAGAAGAAGGAGCAGTAGTAGTAGAGTGGTTAACTGATTAGACCATATTAAGAATAAGTTGAGTTAGAATTGACCATATTGCTGAAGCAGAAGAAGTAGAAACAGAGTGGTTTGAGAATAGAAGACCACACTGATCTGACTAGTGGACAGATAGAGTGCAGCTGTATAAGATTTATGAGTGAATTATTGGGAGGGGATTTGATTGTTGGCCATTGCATTGTATTTATGTGTGTGAATTATATGTGAGCTCAGGACAGATATGTCCATGTTTAAGTGCTATCTTTAAGTGTTAACATATGATATGTATGTGATCAGCAGTTAGATTGAGAATACTGAGTATAGGGACCTGATCAGTCAAACTAGCTAAGTGTTATTAATTGCTGGACTAATTATCATATCAAGAATGTGCGTGTAATTTATCAATAGCGAAACTTAGCGAAGATTAAAGAGTATAATTTGACTTGATCTAAGAGCAGTAATTAAAGGTCAAGTGCTAGATAGATGCTGTAATTATTTGTGTGGGAAAAGTGTATTCCCTTAATATATATATATTTGTGTGTATTCAGCAAAAGTAGAAGTCAGGTATAGTCGAATCAGGGATAATTATTGAGAAAGGCTGAGAGTGTACTGAGTGAAATGACAGTCAGCCTGTGCTTTCGGAAGTAGAATGGTTAAGTAACCATTATCCAGAAAGTATAAAGATTTCCTTGAGACCTGAATAATTGTGTAAATTGATGTGAATTATGTGTGAATTAAGCCTTTGAGATTACTATTTGTTGTAAATTCTCTCAGAATATATTTCCAAAATCTTACACCAATTCTTAGTTATCCTTGCATAGAAGTATACTGAAAGGCCACTGAGTATTGACCAGTGGGCCAGGAGATAAGATTGGGAAGTACATCCCTTTAAGATATTCAGAGAACCAAAAAGTGGAATAGTAAACATAATTCCATTTTTTGGTCAGTATTATGAAGTACTGATTAGCTGCTGAGTGCGCACCAGTAAGCTAGTGAATATTGAAGGGAGGTATATCCTTCATAAGAGTATATAGAGATAATTGGAGGAGGAACAGTAAATATAGTTCCACTAACTTTGGACAGAAATAATAAATGAGAGTTGAGTTTGACAGCTAATGTTGCATGGCAGTTAGGCTGTTAAATTAATATTTAGTTTATCAATAACCTAGCAGTATATTGAGCTAGTTATAGTGGTCAATCATTTAATATATGATACCAAGTCGAAGGCAGTGCTGAGGAAAATATTGTGAATATTTTTCATGGTTTTATTAGACTTTTATTAAAGTTTCTCACAGCGCGAGTTAATTTGCTAGATCCCCCAGATTTAGCTGAGTTGACACTCCAGATACCGGTGCAAATGATACTATTAATTTATTTTAGTTACACATCATTATTACTATTAATACCAAAATACAAGAATTTAAAATAAAGGTTTCTTTTTTATAGTATCAATTAAAAAATTTGGTCAAGTAATTTTTTGGACAATTGCAATATGGTACATTTCAGAATTGTAACAAAATTGTTGATTTTTAGCAATTTATTGTACATGATACTGACTTGAGATAATCGACAAAAGAGGCTGTTAATCATTTTTGAACTGTAAACAATTGTACAATCCAGAGACAGCAGTAAAGTTTAAGCATTCATACTGTCATTTTGCACCATTTTCCACACCTTTAAAAAAAATATAGACAGCAATATATTATTTTTGCACTACAAGCAGAAGCTTTTACTTGGGCATGTTTTTACATGACAGTAGTTACTGCATTGAATACCTACTATAGAATTAATTACTAGAAAATAATTATAGCAAGTTATCTTATTGTATTACACTTGAAATAAGTTTTCAAATTATGTATTATATGTATATATTGCTTGAAAATGGAGTTCATAAATGGGATTTTCCTTTTGGTAACTCAAAAACGCGTCGATTTTTGTGAATTTACCAAATTGGGCTCTGCAGCCATGTTCAATACACTATATTTTTGGGGAAAAACTGTATTTCCAACATTATTTAACCTTTTCAAGTAGTAATCATTGGGTATTTGAAAAATAATGACTATGAATGTTACCATAATTATACTTTTTGCGAAATATAGTTTCAAACCTTGTGTAGGCCTATCTGGGAAACACCTGCGTGATGTATACGCGTCAAATAAAACGCTCCGAAGAAGCACTTTTGAAGCTTTGTAAAATATTAATAAGATCAGTTTAAAATCTTTTAACTACATTGTCATAAAGAACTATGTTGCTTTTGAATGTCTCTTAAATAATAAAGATATACTGCATATTTCTTATTTTAGAGCCCTTTAAACAGGCTTCTTCAGAACATCTGACTGAAGGCGCGCAGAGGACGCAGAATTATGGCCTTTTTTTAGGCTTTTAAATGCCCATAACTTCGCCAATAATTAAAATATTTTCATAAATAAAACAGATTTAGAAAGCTCCTCTTAAGCTCTATTAGATGAGCTACTTCCCGTAATAAAATGACAAAATTGAAAATTTGGTTTGACCACCCTATCTAAATTTGTCTGTAATGTCATCACAAATGTATTTATATATTTATGTTTATATTATTTATGACTAATTAGATCGTAATATACAGAGCAATGATATAATTACAATAATTACCACTTTCCACAATAAAGAAAATTTGATGGTATGTAGCTACGATATTTTTTTGTTTATAATAAAATATAATTAACACTCGATGGCGCCTAGTCCAATAACACAGTCCAATTTCCTTCCTATCTTTTCTTGGTAGAAGAAATCGTTCAGCCGTTCAGCACAATCTGACGACTTTATACCAACGATCGGCAACATTCAGCATACCTCATTGAATCCGCAATTGTTTCATCTATCTTTTAAGCCATTAAAAGGTCAAATCAGCTCCGTGACATAATATAGAATAAGGATGAAGTCAGCAGTGTGATGAAGATGAAGCCTTTTAATCAAGTCAGGAGCTGGATACAATATGAATCCTATGGCTAGGATTCCCAGTATATATAGTGGTGGTTACATAATCAAACAGGATCCAACTGGATCTAACAAAGGAGTTGGTCATGGCAGGGCTGCAGATGGCCCAAGCCTATTAATAATAAATGAGCTCCAGCTAGAGCAGCTGGAGGCCAACACAAAGGATGGATCCCAAACAAAGGGATTCCATAGATATATGAACTAAAGACACATATATATATATAGAGATATCTATGTACTGATATACTCTATGATATGATTACATAACATGCCCCTTATAGGGTAGAAGAAATTACTTTAGAGAATATAAAATACTATAATTTTAAATGAACAAGTAATTTCTTATATTGTCTTTGATTGAGGTTTCGTTATATTCTGTAACAGTATTGTTCATTGGTATCATCTTTTCGATGTTTTTATCAGTTGTTAGTCTAGTAGAGGGATGTAGTTTCGGTGCTTGTTTCTGTTGAGGTTTTGCTGATTTTCATGGGGAATTATTAACCCCTCGTTGTCCTTGGTATGTTGTCCTGATTGTACTGGATACATGGAGTCCTGTTTGTACTGGATACCTGGAGTCCTGTTGGTACTGGATACGCTGCCCTGTTGTAGCGGGTGCGATGGCCTGGTTGGTACTGGATATGCTGCCCTGTTGTAGTGGAATTGATGTTCTGAATTCCTGGGACTACTTCCTGTCTAGGTGGAAGTGGATGTCATCTGGGTGCAGCTTGGGTACTCCTTCCTTCGGCTCAGCTGGGCTCGCCTGTCTGTTGTCTTTCTAGCTTTGTAAAAAGAACTGGCTAGGCATCTAGCATTAGTAAGCAATTATCTGGGTTTTGAGACTGATCGAGCACAGTACTTTCCAGAAACAGTGAGATAGTTATCAATTACCATTAAAACTTATCAAATGTTATTTTAAATCATCGAACAATTTTAGAAGCCAACTGTTTGAATTTAGGAACAAGTTGCAAAGTTGTACACTCAACATGGATAAAGAACAAAACAACACCTGAAAATTTATGGTTTTGAGTTACTAGATAGTTTGTTTTTATTATTCTTAGTTTACTAAACTTTTTCTCGTTGCATAAATTGTGAATAATCCAAATAAATATCAAACACGTTCATATTTGTCTTTCTGTGGTGGAAAGTAAAACAGTCGTGACTGTAGCTGACAATACTTATAAAATTTCTTGGTAGATCGCATTTGTGAGCATAGCTCTAAGAAATTTGTGATCACAAGGTATCACTATCCCATTGTTTTTCATGGGAGCACAAAAATGACATTTCATGGTGACATGTACAAGAGATATAACTTATTTCTACATTATATATATATATTACTACTACCTAAATATGTCCTCATATAATAGAAAAACTGTTCCTTTATGAGTTAAAATTGTCAATCTTTCCATGTTATGGTTGGACTATAAGTTTTACAACGTTCAATCCTGTGGGGGGCGTGTGTAGTTCTTCATCGTCTGAGATGTTTGAGGCTGATGTTGCCTCGACAGACGTTGTCGGGAGTGTTGCCGATGTTGATGGCGTTGGTGCTTGCCAGCGGACCCTGTTTGGCTCTAATCCGTCAGTGGCCGGTGGCATCAAGGGCGATCCCGCCGCTGATTCCGACAGGCGGCGCGTACGGTATGTCGGGAGTGGTAGACCGCTTCTTGGGGTCTTCAATTTGGACCAGTTACTAATGGTCCAGGCATTGTTGGCCTGCAACAAGACAACTTTGGCTGTGTGGGCTTCCCTACACAATTTCTTGCATGAGGCATAATGGGCCCACTGAAGTCTGGTTTCCGCTGAAGGTGATATGCGGGCGGTATCAGTTGCTAGGTCTAGGGCACCCCAATTTACTGCCACAAATCCACAAAGTCCCCTCCATACTGTCTGGAATTGCGAAATACGGACGTTGCGTATGCAAGTAATCGCCTGTAGATCGTATGGGAGGGTTGTGATTTTTATGTGCATGAATGTGTCGTTGGAGTACAAACACATATACAAATCTGTTTGTAAAGATTCCAGTTGTGTATTGGAATGTAGAGATGCACATGCTGGCTAGAAACGGTCTGCAATTATCAGGATGGTATTGATAATTGATAGTAGAAGTGCCGTTGTAATTATGGCAATACGCCATACTGGGCTTGAATCAGTTGCTACTGGGGCTGATGTAGGCATGGCTGTAGTAGGCAGGTAAAATTCTACTGCCTGTGCTGTGCCGACGATGGCTGCTGTGGCAAGTGTCAGCTGTTGTAGACGATGTACTGTGCGGAACAAGTACATAATTACACCGACAGATCCTATTTGCAGAAGCAATACGAGTAAAGCAACGCAAGCGGATGCGATGGAAGCATTGTCATGGTCCAGCCAGTTGGTGACAGTGATTGTAGTGTCAGTTGTGTCGGAAGCTGTGAAGCTGTCTAAGTCAGTTTGTAGCAGTTCGTCGTCTTTGTCCCTTAATTGGACTGTGGTGAGGTCGAGTTTGTCGTGTAGTGACCTTGGCAGATGAAAGTTGTATTGTTCAGAGGTGTAGTCATTTATTGTGAGGTTGTGTGAGAAAGTATGTTTGAAAAGTTTGCGATATATAAGGTAGTTAGCGCTATATTGTATTGTTGTGTTAGAAGTGGTGCATTGGAGAGAATCAGCATGAAGCTGAGTTTGGTACGAGTAGACAGAGCAAAGACATTGTAAGTTAATAGTAAAGAGACCATTATGCGAGATGGTCGAGTTTGGAGGGCAAGTGGTGTTCCACACGCGCCTCGGAGTGTATATTAGGTAGCCCCCTGTGGGAAGATTATAGACGAATTCTTTAAGGAGTGGAGGATTATTGAGTAAAGTGTGTTTACAAGAATAAAGGATAGACGAAGAGTAGCCAAAGAATAAAGCGAGTGCACAAGTGAGTGTGGCTGTAGATTGTGGAATGATGTTTTTAGTGTTGAATTGTGACTTAGATGGCAGCTGGTGGTGGTCTAACAGAAAATATGAGTCATTAAATGTGGAAATGGCAAAGAAGGGTTTTACGTCCAGTAACATCGTATATACATTAGTATGATGTGCTGCGGGCACTGGCAAGATGTCTACATGGTATAAGGTAAATTGGGAGGACATTGTTGAAATGGGAATACGAATTTTAATATAGATGTGGGTGGAATCATATGTGGTGGATACTAGGTGGGAGTCTCTGTAATACGGGGTGATATCAGCGGTTACAAAGAGACCTTTAGAGTTATTGCGAAGGTTGTCATTGATATCTTTTAAAATGATACTTAAATGTGCAGGATCAATAATGTTTGGCGATAGGCGGCCTGCAACTAGCTCTGTCATGTCTTTAAGGCTAGCCATCATGGATGAGTGTAATTGTGTGAGTGCGTGAATGTGTATATTGAAATTATTAGCCCAGTGTATAAATTTGTTAGTGTTATTTATCTGTTGAGCATTATAGTGTATTTTCTCTGCCAAAGAATCGGTAAACAGTCGGTACTCACTTAGTATTTGTAGTTGTTGGGTCATTTCTGTCAGTGTGTTGTCGAGGTCCAAGACATGCTTTCCGATTTTGTCGATCCTATGATTGACTTTAACTTCAATCGAGTGCAATTTGATGACATCATGTATGCGGTCGGTCTTCTCAGTTGCAATTAGTGACGCTAGTTGGTTGATGTGCGCCTGCAGTACCTTGATGTCATCTTCGGTGGCCACTCCAATGATCTTCTTGGCAATGTCTCCAAGAAAATTCATTAGGGCTCTACGTTTCCTCTCGTGATGCGTGCGACTGGTCATCATATCTCTGATCGCAAGTTGGACCTGTTGGACGTCTGAGGTCAAGGCGCTGATCATCTGCTTGAAAAAATCTTGCATTCGTAGAGCGTCCTGGCAGTTAGCATCGTCTGAGTCTGGAGGGCAGCATGGTTCTATGTCGAGTGATGGTAGTGTCAGAAAAAATGGAATGGCAATTGTGTGGTGCCAAACCATTGGAGACACATTGATGGTCCTTTCTTTTACGAAGACCGCGCCTACATTTGGTCTAACAACTAAATTAGTTGTGTAGATGGCATTTGCAGCGCTAAATCCGAGTACCAGGCATAATACAAACATGCTGACGGTGGATCAGAAGGTTGTGATGTCCTACAGAGAACTGCCTAATTCCAGGTTTGAGGGCTCTTTTTAAAAGGGTCCTGAAGTGCCCGTATGTGCCGGACTGCGCATGCGTCTGTGTCCTCTACCAATCAGATGCTGGGTGGTTTGCGCATGTGTCGCTGTATTGTTACGTCATAGTGACGTTTGTACCCCCTTTCATGTAGCCCTAATTGGAAAATTAGGTATTAACATTTGGGTGGTTGTTTGGTAATTGGATTATATGTGAGGTGACAATCACCCTGCTGGTACTATCTGTGACATAAAGGCTTGAAATGCACAATGAGGTAAATGAGATGAAAGAATGGGATGGGATGTAATGAGCGATAATTGTAATTGAGGATTCCTGTTTAGGGAATGCCATTGAATAAGTTACAAATTGGTTCAAAGATGCGGATGGCATCTGTTTACACAACAGACAAAGTGGCTTTGTTGCTTTGTTCCGTGTGTGTAAATTACACGTGGCCGTCAATTGACAGTGGCTTTTGCACGTCTATTGACACGGCATTGTGCTCTGTCATTGTATTGAACAGAATGTGGCCCTTAGAAGTATCTTGCCATGCAAGTTGTATCTTCTAATTGGCATTGTAGTTTGATACATGTGAATGCATCCCGTCTTTGACGGTTGATGTTTATTTGAAACATTCTAAAACCCTGATTAAATACTTTATGTAAGTGGCGTCAGGGTGAATGCGCCAAAATATTCCATTTTAATTATTTGTAGTGGCTGGAAACTTACCACTAACCCTTATTTCATAACATTAATGTTGCAACGCTAGGGACAGCGCTTGTATTATTAACATGGTCCTCTTTTATTTTTGCATAGCGCTAGGAAAAGCCCTATTTAAAATGCCTAAAATTTGTTTTGGATAGCGCCTGGCTAGTGGCCCTATAAATTCCTTATTTATATTTTGAATAGCGCAAGGAAGGTTGCGCTATGACTTGGTAATATACCAGTAATATGACATAAGTAAACTTTTGCACCAGTTTAGATCCATACAAAACGTGGACTGTATTGGCATGATATGTAGTCTTACCATAGACTGCCATATGGCCAATCAGTAAATTATAAAACATAGAAATTCCTAACATTTGAAGGCATTGATATGTGTCCTCACTGGACAACATATGGCCTTCGCCTGTATCTAGCAATAACAATAATAATACATAAATCTAGGACTATATACAACTAATATACAAACTGCTTTTGTTAAAGAAAGCTGTGAGCAAAATATTTCTTAGATCCACACACTCTGATGTGTCTATTCTCTAAGATTTTATTTTGCATTCCATCCGTGTACTGCGGATGTGTACTAAGATCAATCCAAGCGTGTTTACCACTGTTGTCTAGTTGAACTAGCACTTGTAAACATCCATTTTTAAAACGGGCTCTGGAGACCTCAAAAGTACCATCTGACAGTTGTGTATGGGCTATTAGCCTGTCTATGTGGTCAGATTCTAGCAAAATAGCTGCTGCAAGGTTGTTATTTTGCTTTGCATTGCGTACACAATTTTGCAATACATGTTGGTTGTCTGCTGCTGCAGTTTTAACTTTGCAATATGCATGCGGTGGTGCAAGATTGTTGCCTTTCTCATTTGTGACAATGTTTGTTGTCTTAGCCCTTAGGTCTCTGACGCTGCTGATGCTGCCTGCATCAGTGCGGAGCCATGCTATTTTGAGTCTATTTACATGGAAAATACCAGTCAGGCGTTGGCCTTCAAGTGTCTCTAACAATGCATGGGACCTGTCTAACATTTCTTTGATTACTAGTGGTCCTACATAGTCTAAGCGAATTTTCTTAGAGTTTGTCTGCAAAGCACTTGCGCTAGGCGCCAATAGATAAACTAGCATATCCTCAGAAAAGAGTGGGAATTTGTCAGTTTTGTTTAACTGTCTCCGCGCTTGCTCATTCTGGGCTTTTGCTTGTAAATCTAACATAGTTTTTCCTACTTTTTCCAATCTGTTTTTCAGTTTCTCAACATAGGCTTTATACGACATTGCCATGTCGGTGACTTCTCCACATTGAAATGTGGTTGGTGGTTGTCTTAAATACAATAAGTAGTATGGAGACATGTTACCTAATGCTGGGCTGGAAAAAGAATTGTAGGCATACGCTACTGAGTTGACATATAATGGCCATTCATGTCCATTTTCTGTCAGACATGCTGTAATGAGATTGGCTATTGATCCAATAAAACGCTCGCACTTGTTTGCCTTGTGGTTTCCCACTGAAACAAATTTGTGATCTATCTTTAGCGCTTTGAACATGTATTGTAACACACGGTTGTCCCATTCCTTACCAAGGTCAGTGATAAATTCTTGGCAAGGGCCATATTGGAGTGCACACTTTTGTAACACTGCTTCGGCCACTGAAGCGCAATCTTTGTTCTGTAATGGAACCAGAGTGACAAATCTTGTGATATTACATACAAGTACAAGAATGTATTTATACCCTGCAGAAGAAGCAGGCATCTGCTTGAGATCTGCGTATATTTTGGAATATGGGGCGTATGAGACGGGTATATTCAATTCAAAAGGTCTTTCAGCATTGATTGGTGACTTACGTTGTTGGCAGGTAGTGCAAGTTCTAATATATTGAGTGACCTGCTGGTGCAAGTGTGGAAAATAGAACCTTTGTTTGATGGTGGCAGCTACTCTGAGGATACCTTGATGGCATGCCAACAGATTGTCATGATGTAATGAGATAATTAGTGGGACCAATTCTTGTGGTACTGCCAATCTAATGTGTAACTCATCGTCTTTGCTGGAAATTTTGAATAATACATGGTCAATAATGAGATACTCTTCACATAGCAACATGATTCTCTTAGCAGCACCTTTGGCTGGTGGTAGGAGACCTTCAGTAATATATGCATATATATCCTTGAAATTTGCACAATTTGCTTGTAAACGAGCTACTTCTCTTTTATTATACGGTAGGTGGTAATTTTTCAAGACTTTGGACTGAATTTTCTTCACCATTTTGTCAATTTCCTTCTGTTTGGGTAGGTGTTTAGCCCAAACATTGTCCGTATTTAGTTGCAATGTTACCAAGTCATTTGTCATGTGCATTGGTGCACGTGTGTGTGTCTCAGTTATATGGTCAGTTGAGTCAGTTGTCTGTTGACTGTGTGGTTGTAGATCTTGTGTTATAGTATCTACTAGTCTAGTCGGTCTGTATTGACTGTTGTCTTAAATCCGGAGACAAAAGCTTGTCTTTGGGATTGGGACTGCTGTGCTGTCCCCTCAGCTTGCTGTGGCGGGGGCATGGGAGCGCTGGGCGCTGCCCCATCACCTGGGCGTGGCTGTGGGTTGGACTGTCGTAAGTCAGTCACTGGGATTTCTTGTGATGTTGTTCTGTCTCGTCTTGGTCTACCTCGTCGTTGTGGTTGCTGTGATTTTGCAGTTGAGTGAACGACTGGGATTTGTTGAGGCACTGCTGGAGTGCAATTAGGCGTCGCGCTTGTAGCAGCTTTAGCTTGGCTGCGCGTGACAACAAATGCAATGTCATGGCATTCATGTGGGTCGCTGCATTTCGGTGGGTACCTGGAGAGGTAGTCAGCAATGACCAAGGATTTACCTTTGACATAATGGACATCCATGGAGTAGTTGGAGAGTCTCTCAAGGAGTCGCTTAATGCGGTTTGTGGCTGGCTCATTCTTGGATCTCAGAATCTGTGGGATGGCTGCATGGTCCGTGAAAACATCAAAATCAGTACATTTAAGCAGATAACGAAATGCTTCTGTTGCGAGGGTTAAACCCTTAAGTTCCATCTCCGTGATGCTGTAATTAGCAACTGCGGGTGGAAGAGACTTGGAAAAATACGCAATTAATCTGTCTGTATTATTTTGTACCTGCCATAGACTGGCACCTACTCCTACTTTGGAGGTGTCAGTATACAACTTGAACTTGCCATAGCTGTTTGGCATTGCTAAGACTGGTGGTTTTGTCAGCCGCTTTATGATTTCATCATAAGCAGTTTGGCATTCTTCAACCCAATTAAAAACGGATTTCTTGGATGTCATTGCATGTAATGGTCTCAACAATGTTTGCAATTGTGGAATAAACATAGCAAGGTAAGAAACTTTTCCAATGAAACCTTTGAGTTGTCTTTTTGTGGCTGGGATGGGCATTTTGATGATTGCTTCCGTGCGCTGCTTGAGCGGTCGGATGCCAGCATGGTTACCATTAATTACAATTTCATGGCCCATGTAAACAACTTGTCTTCTAAATAATTTAGCCTTATCAGGTGCAACTTTGAGCCCATGATCATGCAAGGCTTTGAGGATTGTTTCCACATGGAAAAAGTGGTCCTCGGTTGATTTAGAAAAAACGATCAAGTCGTCCATAATTCCAATACAATATTCCTTTGTTTTATATTGGTTCAATATGTTGTTTATGTGTTTCTGGAACTCACATGGTGATATATTTAACCCCATAGGTAATCTTTTATAACTATAGGTAGCTCCTCCACTGTATGAAGTTATTGAACAGTAATTAGATGCTTTTTGACTGAGTTGCAAACAGTAGTATGCCTGCTTCAAGTCGATGACGCTGACTACCGTAGGCTCTGCATGGCCTATGACTTGTAATGCATCTCTGATCAAGGGAAATGGCAGATTCCTCTTGATTATTCTTTTGTTCAAATGTCTAAAATCAGTGACTAACCTTTTAGCTGTAGTACCTTTCTTGTTTAACAACATAATGGGACTCGAATATTGAGATGAGTTTTCCTTCAATACTCCCATTTGTACCAATTTGGTGAGTTCTTTGTCTATCAGTGGCTTTTCATTTGGTGACACTGTAAATGGCCTGATAAAAAATGGCGTTTCGTCTGACAAATTAAAATCAATAGTAAGATTGGAATTGCCGACTTCGTTGTGTAGGCTGAATGCCTCTTTATATTGACTGAGTAATTGCTTCAGTCTGGTCTTGTCAGTTTCTGTCAATATACTGTCCTGTAGCAGTACATCTTTAGAGATAATTTCGTCATCGTACATGTCGAGTCGTATGTCATTGTGTTCCAAAAATGGATACTTCTTGACTTTGATCTTTCTCATTTCTGCACGTGAGATGTCTCTGTCCATTTGTGTGTCAGTCGTCGCTGTTGTGGTCTCCTCTGTGTGTGTCCGTTGTTGTGTCTGTTCTGTCAGGGTAAAACACAGTAATGTTGTGTCCTGCTGATTTTGATTAACAGATTTGACATGGTTGTAAGAGTTCAATACACTGTGGAAATTAAATGTGGCGACAATGGCATGTCTAGGGATGCGTCGGACTGTCTTAAATGGATTTGTGACAATAATTTGTGCAATTCCATTATTGAATTTCACTAGCATTTTATGCAGTGCAAAGGGACTGAATCGTTTAGTTGTCTTTAACACTCCTTGGGAGTGGGCAAATTGCCTTGGGAGATGGCCAGTTAGCGTGATAGTTTTGGTTTGGCCTGATTGTAAAATGACGTCGTGTAGTGGTTGAAACGCGACTGGACGTCTTTTAAAGTAGACTTTGTGTTTCTTAAAATCTAGGCTGGCATCAAGCTGTTCTAATGCTTCGTTGCCAATGATAAAATTGATACCACCTAATGCATTTACTGCTAATGCAGTAATGTCAAAAGTATGGCCACTAATTTTACATGAAAATTGAATGGCGTAATTTGAAGTAATATATTGGCCATTGCCAACTTTGAATTTGACTGGTGTTGTTGGAATTTTCTGTAATTTTGTCAAATATGGGGAATTTTCAATTGAGGTCTTACATATCAGTGATTTTGTTGCCCCGGAGTCAAAAAGAGTGAGTAGTTTCTCTCTATTGGGAAGGACGGCCATTGTCATATTTTGTTTGGACAATTGCAACGTCATTGTGTCCTCTTGCGTCGGTATATGTATGATAGACTCCGTCTGTGGAGTGGGACCTGTGATATTCATACATTTTTCATCATCATTAATACAATTGTAACCCCTATTGGGTTTTTGACATACATGTTTTTCTGTACTATGCTCAGGAGCTCTGTCCTGTGCTAGGGATGATATGCTTGTTTCCATGAATGATAGTTCTGGGTTTGAAACAAGATGATTTGGTGACTGAGTATGAGCTGTGTCGATTGGTGAGGTGGCATGAAAGGATGAATTTTGTGATTTGACATTTTGAAAACTATCTATGGCATCTACTTGGCTAATACAAGGTACAACATTAAAACATATTTCATCATTATTGGATCTATCTATACTATCGGGGTTTACAAAGAGGCTGGTGCTTCCTGTCTGTTCCCCTTCTAAAAATGCTGTTGTTGTTCAGCATCCTCCATTTGCTGTTTCAGCCTTCTGCATTGGAGTATTTTGTGGCCTGGTTTTTGACAGTAATCGCAGATCAAATTAAATGATACTTGTCGTTGTGGGGCTGGAGATTTTCCTCTGTAGCCTCTTCTGTCAGTTGATGCTGACCTTGATTTTGAGCGGCTGTCTGACCTGTCCCATCTTGAACGGCTGTTTGATCTGTCCCATTGTGAGCGGTTTGTAGACCTGTCCCTTCTAGAGCGGTTGTCTTGGCTCGATCTGTAATTTGGGCGGTTGTCTCGGCTTGATCGGTTATCATACCTATTGCTATTATATCGGTTTGCGGACCTGTCTCTGCCTCTGTCTCTGGAGATGGACCTATTTCGGTCGTATCTGTTTGTGGAAGGTGGTCTTTCTTGTCTTTCTTCCTTCTGTACTGTCAGCATCAGATTCTCCATTTTGGCCATCAGGGTGTCCTGCATGTCGTCCAAGGCTTTAGCTCCAAGCTCTTGAGCTACTAGAACTTGGTGTCCTGGTGCGCTGGTAGTGTCTTCTGCAAGTAGCGCTTGGGCGGTGAGAAAACAGTCATCGAGACTTGCGTCTCTTTTAGCTCTCATGGGGCCTCTTATGTGAATGGGTAGCCCTTCAATGAACTGGAATTTTATGGATTCCGGATCTGTTGTTCCTGCCTTTGTTGCATTGGTCGCAATTCTGTTTTTATAAGCCGTTAGAAATTCACCTTGCTTATATGATGTTGATCTGAAAGCGCGAATTCTGTCGCACTGTGGGATGCTCTTTCCAAATCTGGCTCTAAACATCTGTTTTAATTTCTCGAAGTCCTCTCCGAATTCAGCCTTGTGGTCTTCATACCATTTTCTAGGTGTAGCACCTAGATACAAGCGGAACCTTTCCACCTGTTTCTTAGCTTCAGTAATCTTATTTTCAGCTAAATAGTCATTATACCTGAGGAGATGCACTGAGGCGCTCTCGCTCGGTTCACCAGTAAAAGATGGCGGCGATTGATCATTTTGTAAAAAATATTGTGTTGCCATGATCACGACTTATTTACCTTTCCACTATACACAAAATGTTTAAACAAATGCTAGTAGACGTTTTTCTGTCGATAAATACTTGATTGCTGATAAATTTATAACTATGAAGAATTAACAGTCTTTAAAGTCTATAATGCAACATGTAACTTAGTAAAAAATGCAATTTCTGTAGTATGTAAAATTACTGCAGAGTGGCTTGTTCAAAATATCAGTGGTGAGTGTAAACTGGTACTGTAAAATGGTACCATATATATATATACAAAACGTACTGGCTTCTCAAAAGTGATAATCATAAAACATATCAAAGTATCATGGCATTAATTTTCTAGAGCTCACTGTACCTTCAAGTATGTTGAATGCAGAGATGAATTTTGAAGTCTGCTGTCAGTCTGCTGTTGCTGTATTGCTGTGATGTCCAGGATCATGGATTCTTCCACCATATAGAATACAGTATGACTCATATGGAATTGTCCATATTTCGCCGACATCACCCCAAAACGCCCCAACACACGGCGAAAGGCCCCGCAAAGCTGATAGACATTCCTAACTAATTGGCTATAATTGATTGGCGGATGGTGTCGGCCTGTAGCGGCTCGTCGCGCCTCCTTGCCCCTTGTCACGGATATGACGATGGTGGGCTGCTGTGGAGGCTGGTCAGCAGCCCTTTTCCCTTATCAGCCACATGTGTTTCTAATCTGTGTCAGATTTCCATTTTATTACATTCCGATAACTTTAAATGCAGGGGTAAAATGCATGACTCCATGACTTTACAAATTTCAAGGGTTAATTTTGCATTATTGGAGTTCTGTTATAAAGCACAGAAATTTTATTACACTGCTTTAGACTACTTACATTCACAAGATACAGAGATATGACATCATAATTCAGCCTTCTTATTTTGTCTAACATGATCTGTTGTGTAGACATGAGAAATTGGATTATTAACAGTGATCAAAACATACTAGGCATTATGTTTGTTATATGTTTATTTATTGAATATATTTAAAGGTTGGCTCGATCAGTACTGAACTGCCTTCTTTTCTTTTTTTTTTCTTAATTGAGGCTTTTATTTAACCAAGGCAAACAAATAAAAGGTAATCATTAAGAACACTGTAGATACATTTAAAGTAAATCTGTGTAATGGTATGGAAGGGGGTGAATTTTTTGAGATGCTGCCGCTGCTGACAATGCACTGAGCAGAGAGGGGGTGAGCTGACCCCAGGCCAAGGGACGCCAATTAAATAGATAAGGCCCCAAAAACGCATAAACACATGTGCATCTTTAAAGATTATCAATACAGATATTAAGTCACACAACACAATAAAATATAAAGTGCATAGAACATAATAATGTGCAAGCTAAAAGCAATACAAAGATAAACTAACAAAAGTTTCAGAACTAAGAAAAGACTAACATTTAAGTGACCTTCAGAGTCCATAAGTAGGTCTAGTGTACAATATTTTAAAATTAAGTATAGTTTATTTTTAACGTTTAAAAGAAATTCATGGGCTTTCTGGGCCAAGCAATTTGACCAGTAACCCCCCCCCCCCCATGGCAAGAGAAAACAGAAAATGTGTGACCTTATTGAGTTGTAGGTCACATACGATGTATATTGCTGCATTATCATTTGTCAGTATTTATTCCTTTTCACCCTGAATTTCACATTAAACACATTTTATTGCATTTAAAAAATTAAAAAATAATCCTTAAAAAAGTTTGTTCACATTCCTGAATTATTGTTTAATATTATATATAGATTTTTATAGACTTTTATTGACAGAAAAATATCAAATTGATACATGTGTCAGCATGACAAAATAATAAATGGCAAAAAAAAAACAAATTTAAAAAAAAGTTAATGGAAATAAATGGATCAACAGTTAAATTAAATAAGTAGAGCTATATTATAACACCGACTGACTGACTGACTGACTGACTGACTGACTGCTGTATCAATAATGCTAGCAAAGAATTTTAAACAAGCTTTGGTGCAGTCAATTACTGACTGACTGACTGACTGACTAACTGACTAGATAGGGGCTTTGGTGCAGTCAATACTATGGAGCTAGTAGGTCATGATGGTAGAGGGTGGGCCAGTATCAGGGAAGGGCATGGGGTGGGCATAGGGTGTTAAAGAAAGGGTGACCTGATTAGGGCAAACTATTTCTAGGTCATTTTGCACTCAGCAGTTGTTTGGTCAGGATTGACCTCATTTTTCCTTGTAAACAAAACTAGTACTAAACAAACTCATGGATTTACCATTAGATGGATGCCATGGGGATTATATCAGCCATATTGTGTCACTGAATCTCAAATGAAGACAACCAAGTTGGAGAATCAGAAAAACTTTTTTTTTTTGTCTGAAATAATATAGTGTGTCATAGATCACAGCAAGTTGGCTGTTTGTTCAACTATAGTTCACTTGAAAAATAATGTAGGTCTCTTGCCTGAATGTTTTTGATTGATTGATTGATTGATTGATTGATTGATTGATTGATTGATTGATTTTATGCAGGAAACAGGTGTCAATTGTTTGTCAAGTGCTGTTTATAACAAATGGAGTCTGTATTACTCATTCATTCATTCATTCATTCATTCACTCATTCACTCATTCAATCATTCATTCATTCATTCATTCATATAGGCTGTATATAGTCAGTATATCACATATATAGTCAGTTCATGGAGTCACAATTAAGAGACTCCATTGGTCGCTGGTCAGTCACAAAATTATTAGTCAGGCTATTACTCCTCTCTATCTCTGATCTCTGTCTTTGCCGTTGCTATAGCAACCATAGTTATGATGAAGTTTTTTCTATCTATCTATCTACATGATCTATCTATCTATCTATCTATCTATCTATCTATCTATCTATCTATCTATCTGTCTGTCTGTCTGTCTGTCTGTCTGTCTGCCTGTCGTGCTGCCTGTCGTGCTGTCTGTCGTGCTGTCTGTCGTGCTGTCTGTCGTGCTGTCTGTCGTGCTGTCTGTCTGTCGTGCTGTCTGTTGGTCGAGCTGTTGGTCTGTCTGTCTGTCTATCTAATACAAAAAGTCAAAGTAGCCGTCATAAATAACAATGCTGACAGTTCCGAAATTGTATGGTCTTAATTGTGAGGAGATGTTATTAGTGGTTTTAATATATATGTTCAGTAGTCTTGATTGAACAGTGGATAATTGGGAGCTATTGTGACACGGTGTTAATAGAGAGGTGGTCTTGATAGTGGTTTTATTAGTGAGATTGTATTTATATTGTGATTGTTCAAGATAACATAACTTTATTCAATCACACAAACATCGCATGATAGTTTAAACTATGTATTTCTAAATAATAATAACGCAGTTATCACTTCGTATAATCTTGCTTGAACTGGGTAAAGATGATGTTTAATGTATTTAAATTTATTGATAATAAAGATATCTCAGGATCTACTGATCACATTGCAATGAAATTTACATGGTCTTAATCCAGAAGATAAAAGCTACCCAATACAAATAGTGTCACTTACATCAAATGAAGAGGGAGAAAAATTATTGTTGTGACTCAAGAATAGTAGAAACAGCACCCTTTGATCTTACTATGAACAATCAAGGGCCGTGATCATGGAGACAAGAGTAGAAGGAGTGGAAACCGGGCACTGAAATTTCACATTATCTTGTTTATCACCCCTTTTATTACCACAAATCACCCCCTAAATGACCGTCACATACCTCACTGTGGCACTGACAGGGTGATTATACACCCTTGTTGCAGTGACTTTGCATTGAAAACCCTCGAAGTTTAATATATCCTAAAATGTTATGATACATTCCGCTTAAATCAGAGATAATACAAGGTTTTAATAATTTGAAATCTTGATCATTAAAATTCGGAAATATAGTAAATCATATACAATGTAAAAAGATTAAATCACCAGGTTTAATTGTGATGGAAACAGTATACATGTATTTTTTATATAAATTTCAGTGTGGTAAGCATTACCAAACTGCTTAATATATCATGGAAGTGTAAGAATTAAGCCCTTTCCTTTGCAATAATATTATTATCTATATACATGTATACATAGGTGCATGCATAAATTGTACATGCATAAAGTAAGGTTTTTTTTTTTAAACCAGGGATTGAAATGTATGTAGCCATAATTTTTACACTATTTGCTGTAATTGATTGTTGATTTATAAATGTGACATTTACACTTATTCATACCTAAAAAATCAGTGAATTCTGCTAAACAACAACTGTTTTTGCTCATTTAAATGCAAATTTTTAGCTAAATAAGTGTGCATTTTGGCTCAGAATAATCATCTTTTCATGGGGAAAAAGCCAAAATAATTCTCTAGTGGAGAGGAATTTAACTCTTAAAAGGGGGTTTTCTACTCTTGTCTCCATGCTGTGATGCTGTGATCAAAGGGTTGCAGGGGTGTAAGTTTCAACCCCCTCTGCGCAATTAAAGGCCGATGATATCTATATACCCCCATGATATCTAACACCTGCTCTTAAAGGGCCCAAGGTTTTGATGGGGTTAAAAGGGATAAAAGAAATGTTGGGGTATATCCCCGACAGTCCCCGCAGGTCGGCAAAAGTCGGAGAAAGGCCCCGTAAAGCAATTAGGCATCCCATGGGGGGTAAGCGCAATGCCCCGTTATAATCCGTGACATTCCGTGTCTCGCCGGAAGTCGGCGATACATGGACAATTCCATATGAGTCATACTGTAAGGATGAAGTCAGCAGTGTGATGAAGATGAAGCCTTTTAATCAAGTCAGGAGCTGGATACAATATGAATCCTATGGCTAGGATTCCCAGTATATATAGTGGTGGTTACATAATCAAACAGGATCCAACTGGATCTAACAAAGGAGTTGGTCATGGCAGGGCTGCAGATGGCCCAAGCCTATTAATAATAAATGAGCTCCAGCTAGAGCAGCTGGAGGCCAACACAAAGGATGGATCCCAAACAAAGGGATTCCATAGATATATGAACTAAAGACATATATATATATAGAGATATCTATGTACTGATATACTCTATGATATGATTACATAACAATAACTGTAAAATGCAGAGGAAACTTCGAAGCGGTGAGAGGAAAAGTTATGGCCGCCGTTGTTTTGATGCGCACGCATGATATTGAGTGACGTCATAAGGGCTCATGAGGTCCTGATGGGGGCAAGCAATGACGTAATTCCCGCCAGAATTGTGTGAACTAAGCCTTAGCCCCAAACATGACTCGCGATGGCACATTGGAGTCACACTCCGTCATATAGTAATAATTTTTGAATGGTATTAGCATGTGCCAGCTTGATCAAGCAATCAAAATAACCATATGGCACGAAAAGTGCTATTTATTTGGGGGGGGGGGGGGGGGTTCGCAAAAAACGAAAGCGTGTTTGGTCAGGTAGGAAATTTTTTAATTTTATTTCAAATGTGAGGATTCAACAGATTCGTTTAGACGACTTTATGATTCATAATATAAACATTTCAGACTAGCCATGCTTAATAATGCATATTATGCATGTATTATATTTAATTATCATTTCATAGAGCCAAAAATTATCATTGTAAAAACAGGAAACTTAAATGTAATATATAGAAAGTTGGGTTTATTAGCAACATTTCTGTCCATTTTGTGCTAATGTTTATATGGTCTAAAATACAAGTAATAGAATTGAGACATTTTGGAGTGCCCCCTTCCCTCACCTGAGCCTAGGCCTTGCGATCAGCCAAGCATGGCCAGTTACAACTGGGCAACATATGGATCCATTTAAGTGTTGTTTAAACACTGTAGTTCAAGTATTAAACTTCATGGGACATGTAGATAGTAATTATTAAACATCACCTTACCATTTGTCATAAAAATACATGCAAAATGATACCAAACATGGTATACTTATTTATATTTTTTACGCAAAGCTGCGCAGTGAAAAATTGGATGACTGCATTTATCATACAAAAATTTAAAGTAATACTCTGGAAAGACATGGACCAAGTGTAGCAAAAGATAATTAAAAAGAAAAGGTGGATCTTTATTTTGAATGGTACTGTAGTGTAAACAATTAAATTAAATCATAAAGGCGTAAGTATGTGAATTACAAATTTGCAATTATCAGCTGATTGGACTTAAGATGTGACACTTAATTTTAAAATTTGTAGCTTTCCAGAATCCGTTGAGATATGATGAGAAATATGCTGACAGATTATGATAGGTCACAATTAATGTTATTTATTATCTAATTTTTTTAATTTTTTTTTAGTCATACATTTTTGTAAATCCAAAACCTGCACCTCAGAGTCAGACTCTCAAACCACTGAGCCAAGCACAAATGAGCAGTGAAAATAAACCACAGAAATATTCCTGTAATGCAGTACACTGAACTGCAATAACCACAATAAAACATAAACATGATGATGTCTATGAGGTATATATGAGCACAAAATAGCACCATAAATCAAATCTCAGAAATAAACATGTGGCATAAAATTTAATTTTGAGAACAGGTCTTGAAAACTGATTTTGTAGCTGTTAATTTATTGACCAAATATTGCCAGAACTAGTCATGTAAATTAATGTATTTATATACTTGAAAACTAGTGATGACAGCTGATCTGCAACCAGTACCAAAAAATCAGAAGCATAGTAGGATGTCAATCAAATATAAGCTCCGCCCCCCAACGATTACGTAACATTTAGCGGGCTCAGTCAAAACATCAACTAAATGTAGCAACTTCAACTGAATAGACAATCAAGTCTAATTGTTTATCAAGCAGTCTAGTCATGACAGCTGACCAATAAATGCAACTGAATAACTTCAGAAGAATGCCACATTATTTCTGCATATTTACCCATGATAATATATATCTGTCATCCACACCTCACATATTCAAAATAAATTCATGCCAGAGATATAACTCACAATGTGGCTCACAAGCCATTTCTCCATGTTTTCACAATGCAATTCAATGCAATGCAATTCAATGTAATAAACTAATCCTCAGATATGTATTATAATAGACTTAAATCTCAAAGCTAAACCAAGTTTGTCACATCAGCATGATGACATTTTGCTAGCCACCCTTGTCAAAACTGGAAGATATCATTTACTCATATTTCCCTAATGCCAGGAAAATTCCTGTACTGAAATATGACCAACAGTGAACAATTTATTTTGTTAAAAAAAAAAAAAAATAGCCACATGAATAATCAGACCACAATGACAGTTAAGGACAGGGAAATTATAAATATAAAACAATACTTAAAGAAGGTGCTCAGGAATATGCTGTATTTTTAATTAACACTATTTAACAATGATTTAATTTCTTCCTTCTAGACACCTGGAATTCATCATTATTTTACTGTTTAGCTAATAACATGACACAAGCACACAAGTGACTCCTTATATTTAGTTTACACTTCAGTGAGAAACACTTTTTGCCTTGGCCTAGATCTTTGGCCTTGGCCTATATTCAGAAACTGCTCATTTTTTCCCTTGGCCTTCTCACCTGACTTTCTTTAACTAAAGACATTCATCTTTAACTCACCTGAAGATGTTGGAGGAATGCAAAACTTCAACTTGCAATTACTTGGCTTCTATACATGATAGAACAATGCGGTTTTTTCCTAAATAATTCATTTGCAACTGTCTTATCATCCATGTCCATTTAAAGCAACACAATGAAAAAAATACACTAATACCTAATTTATTGAGAAAGAAATACTGATGACAACCCTGAGGTTTACGTCACTGAATCAATCTACAATTTGCAAGTGATATTTAAGGTACAAGAATAAAACCACTGTCTGGCTGCCTAAATGACTGACTAGTTGTCAGCTGGCATGTTCTGTTGTGCTGACTGACTGACAGACAGACTTGACTGAACTGACTGACTGAACGGATGAGCTTAACTGACTGATTAAACTGACTGAACTGACTGAATATATGACTGAATTAACTTGACTGAACCTAACTTGGCTGTACTGACTGATTGGGCTGAACTGACTGACTTGGCTGAACTGACAGACTACTGTAGATTCTGAAGTAGTTATATGTAAGAAAGAAAAAAATAAGGAAATAAAAGAGAAAAAACAAAACAAAGGGGTCACACAGATCATTGACATTATGGACATTGACTTAGCAAGAATTCACCCTGCATGGTTTTGATTTTACCTGCAGCTGATGCAAGGGCATCCTCCTACAAACCATTATCTTGATAATTCAAATTTGAGCAATTCTGACAAACTAAGAAAACCCGCAAGGCAAAATCCATTGGCTTTTTTTAACGACCAAACTTTTAGTAGTATACCATTAATTAATCAGCTGTTAATTGAATTGATTTCATTTTGTGGATATGTCAACAAAAAATTGAATTGGGTGGGATAGTTCACAGGGACTGGCTGAATAGCGGCCAAGATAGGTTTAATTTGCGATTAGCAGTTTGTCATAAACTGCCTAATATTATAATACAATAAGAATTATAAATAGTATTTAATAATAATATGGCCAATTTTTTTATATGCTAACACTATTTTTTTAAAGCTCAATGCAGTTGGATTCCATATTGATTGAAAAATCATTGAAGTGGTTCACATATCAATATGTATAATTTCTTTATTAAGTTATACTGTATTATGCCGAGGTAGGTAAGGACCATGAAACTGACCATAAAAGAAAGTTCACACCCAGTTAACAAGAAAATATTTTAACAAAAAAAAAAAAGAATAGATATCTAAAATGTATGCAAGTTCCCACTTTTTGACTAAACTGTATTATTAATAAAACAAATTGCAATTAAGATTGGTCAAACTGACATCTTTGAAGCTAATCTATCTTGAAATCACTCACCCTCAATTGCTGTAAATTGCAGCTAAAATGCTCACCGCAGTGCTCTTAATGTAATCATTATGGAGAAAAGTTGGGGGGGGGGGGGGATAAAGAAAATAGGGGTTGGTCTGTCAAAAAACAAATAGTGGGGATGGGTCTGAAAATTTCCAGGTACACCCCCCCCCCCCTTTTTTAAATGGAACAACCCTTAGTAAACATAGACTGCTGCAGTAGCATACCCTTGGCAAATTTAAGAAAATCAAACCATGAATTTGGCCTTAGTGTAAAATCTTAATTTGGCCAACATTTGGCTTGTCTGACAATAGTCCAACCTACATTTGGCCAAATGTGGACCAAAGCCAACATTAGGACAACATTTAGCCAACTTTAGGTTGAACTGACATTGGGCCAACATTAGCAGACTTTGGGTTGACATGTCATTTTGACAAGGGTGAGCCAGTCTGACAGTGGGCCAAAAAAAAAGGCCCATTTGATATTGGCCTATATTAGAATGAAATTAGGCTGACATGTCATTTTGCCAATTCTGACAGAGGGCTGATCAGCCATTGGCCAAATGTTATTAACTTGATAAAGTTTTATTTAGATGTGCTTTAATTCCAGGGTCTAAATTTCAGAAAGGGAAAAAGCAGTGGCCGACTCAAACTTTATTTTGACTTGTGATGGGTCTACAGGTAAATGTCAATGTCTCAGCTTATATGACCAGCTGCCAGAGGCAGATGTAATAATGAGATTATATGGCTTGGTATTTCCTTAATTAGTATCTATACTGTGGTCCAATGCAAAATTATATTGCAGTACAATTCTTAGTGTGTGCCCCCCCCCCCCATTAAATAGTTTATAAAGGTCTATATTAAAATGTTTGACTTGGGGCAGGATTTTTTTTAAAGATGGGAGATATGAATTATACTAATTAAGATAAACATGACAATAAGTCCAGCTCCAACTCGAGATCCTGACCAAATTCAATGACCTACTCATATACCTTTCAGCATTTAGAGAAATTATTCCCAGCTTAACAATGCGGTTTAAACATATCCCCAATGATTTACATAAAATATAATTAAATAGAAAATAATATGAAAAAAAAAAATCATGAATAGTTGAAAAACAGTTCAACAAGCATAGAAACGAACTGACTGTGTTCAGCTATCAGTGGATCCGAAGCTCAGTCAGCTTATATTAGGTCAATAGTCAACAATTATCAAAACAATTTTTATTTGCAATGACCAGCCTTCAAAACATTAGGAACAATTCCTAGATGCATAATTTTGTAAGCATCGATCTGCTTCTCTGATCATGGCATTGCGCATTCCCGCCAGAAATAATTAACACACGACGCCCCCATTTGGGGCCTCAAGCAAATTGATGACGTCACACAATACTGACGAACGCACTGTTTTGATCGTCGATTCGCCACTTATTTTGCTCATTTAAGTGACTTAAAAGACAATCAGAGCCGTCAACTTGAAGAAACAAGCAATAGAAACATTTTTAGAATCGATCTGCATACAAGTAAGCGAGGAAAATTCAGTAAAACGTCGTGATCGTATTTCTACCAAAAAAGAATAGCAAGGCTACAGAACTGTGTTTGCTGATCTAGATGGCGCCACATGTCGCCGGTAGCGTCACCTAGTGTTAAGTTGCAGCAGCTATCTGTTGTTGACGAATTAACCAGGATTATTGTCGACTTGACAAATTTTGACGTGTTAACCAACATTTTTGACGAGTGAACCAGATCTTTAGACGGGTCAACTTTTTTTTGGACGACCAATTGATGACATTCACCTTAGACGACAGGACCAACAATCCTAATAAAAGCCTTAAAATTCAGGCAAGATGACCTTTGCCCCCCCCCCCCCCCCAAAAGAAAGGTGCCTCCTACGCCTATGCTTTCCATACCCAGTTTTAAGCGAAACAAAACAAGTCTCCTTTCCTTGCTTTCTGTAGATTCAAGCTGCTTCGGTTTCACATAACTGATATATATGTCTGCCTGTTGCACAGTTCAGCCGTGCTAAAGCAAGTTGTAGAGTTTGTCATGACAGCGGCTTTCTTCTTGTCAATATAGACCACGAGGCTTGCTTTCAGCTTCACATTTTTATTGGAACAGCAAAGTGTAGCACTGGAACCGCAGTCTCCTACACTGTGCGGAAGGAGGGGACCAACTTAGAATAAGTGTTGCAACGAAGCTACGTTTTATCTCTAGGTGGCAGCACCTTACAATATCTTAATAATTATATTGACCTTGCTGATCTATTGCTGTTGTGGCCTCGACTGCGCTGTTCGTAGCGGTGACTGTGTAAACTAATTAGAGACCGCCAGCTCCTACGTATGTCTGGAGTGGGGCCCAGCTTACGTGTTCCCCAGTCTGAAACAGCACAGCCAAAGCCAATCAGAAAATTACGGTGGCCCATAAGTACAAAGCGGAGCGAGGCTGCGGGGTGGCACGGAATAATTGTGGAGCGGCGCGGAAGAATTGCGGAGCTGCGCGGGAGACTTGCGGAACGGCGCGGGAGACCTGCAGAACGGCAATTTCTAACCAAAAGAGGGCGCTTGTCCGGTGCTTAAGTCAAAGATGCCTCAAAGTTGTTTATGTGAGGTTTTATGATGCCAGATTGTTCTTATTTATCAAGTATGTATACGCAAAATTTTACAGACCTCAGTTTTTGTTACCAAAGAAACTTCTGTACCGAAGTAACTTATATGTTGTGTAAAAAACTGCAACATGTAAATCAAGTTGTAATGGTAAAACAACATGCATTTATTTGTAACGCTTTATAAATGGTTTGCTTGACAATAAATGGTTTGCTTGACCATTCATGAATGTATAAAGTGGCATGAGTTCTTATTTCAAGATTAGTTGTTTACATAATAGATTTAATGAAATTATACATTGTGAAACCATCGAGTGCATTTTTGGGAAATTCTGCATCAAAATGTAGGCCTACTAGGATGTAATTGAACAAAATATGTAGAGACTTATTCTGTACCATGGCGGATTTGTCACAATATCTTCTCAAGTACTCGATGTCTACTGGATCCACAGCCTGAAGCAGTTGTTCACTCCCTGTTTAGGAGAATGTGCATGATTTAATATAATATGGAATACCAGTATTTCAACTGTCAGAGGAAAACCAGCATCCCTTTGTCAGCTGCTTTACGTTGAATGATCAATTTAGAAACTAGATAAAGTGAAAAACAATTTGAAAATATTGTCAATTCGGTCTCTATACCGAGTTGTGGATTCATGACGGGACTCACCATATCTCTCGGGAAAAGTAAATAATATATTTGTTATCCCTGTGAGCACACGCAGTTGGACCTGTGTTGACATTTGATCCATATTATCTGCCATAGTTGAGGAAAAATTAGTTCAAATTCACTGCAACACACAACATGTGCATTCTTCTCAACTAAATACTTTATTGTTCTTACACAAGATGGTATGACAGTCTAAATCAACAGATTCGCCACCTGGCGGAAATTACATTTAATAAGCGATCACAGCTTAACAACCTGTCTTCTTACTCTATGGTTATTCCAGTCCTCTTCGTACTGATCCAGCTCCTTCTGGATGACTGACATGAAGCAAAATTGCATAAGAGATCTGTAATAGAAAAGCCAGTTAGTAATATGCACTCTGAACATGATACCTTTACTGCATGACAAAGCTTGCAAAAGGCATTCAGTTAACTTAAACTTACTTATCATAATCATAACTCCTGTCATATTCAAAAGTAGCAAGAAACTGGCACCACCATTCCGTCCACCCTCTAAGTAGAGTTGACCAAAATTGTTCGATTCTCTGAAATTGAATAATTGATTTGTAAAATGTTTCCGTGATGTTACAAAGGTCCATTGCCCTAAACATAGTATGCCACTAGATCTTCGATCCTTAACATAATGTAATCCCAAAAAAGTAACTGACGACGAAAATACAAAAATATATTAAAAAATATACTTGGTTTCTTATTGACTGGCCAAATGAAACATGACTCAACCGCCTCCTCGTGTCTGGAAAACATGTCTGCATAGCAGCCAACAATGTATTTTTCCTACCCTAGATCTGCTCTTATTTTCATGGGACAACTTGGAATTATTGTAGTCCTCATTGAACATATGCATATCACTGCTTGCCTGAAATTTTCTCGTATAACCACATGATAACCATATGGCACAAAAAGTGATGCACACCATTTACAGCCAAGCTCACTGACAGAGAACTTGTAGCCTACTATAATTCCTACGTGTGTATTGTCATGTGGCTTGCAGGTTGCAATGTAAGTGGCCATGCCAAGGTATAGTGATGAATGAGAAAGCCAATAACCTGAGTACACTTTCAAAAGAACTATGGTACAAGTATTTAAGGTAACTCTGAGTAATAATTGATGTGAGATTGAGTATAAAAAGAGGCAGAGGACAACTACAGTACACAGCACCAGAACCACCTGGGGAGATAGACAGGAATGAATGCCATGGACATGGAAAAATCAATGATGAGCATGCCATGGAGCAGCAGCAGCAGCCAACATTGTTCGCTGGCCCGCTGCGAATAGCTGACGCAGTATGAGGTAGGGGCTGCCATTAGCCAGGAGGGATTCCTCCCGGTAGCGTGCGTGCGCATCCTAGGCTTTAACATTGAAAATGCCTGGACCGGAACGTGTTCCCCAGTCTAAAAATAGCACAGCCAATCAGAAAATTCAGTGCTTGGCCAATCAGCCATGGGAGATGGACAGCACCGACCTACCTATTGCGTTTACGCTTAGGCAGTTCCCAGCCAACCAACATTGAGGAACAATAACCATCAGCACCACCTAGTGAGAAGTGACAGAGCTGACCTCAACTGACCCATATAGAAGGGAAAGAGATCCAACTTGACCTATTTAAAGATGACCCCCAACATGACCTACATACAGCACCACCTGGTGAGAAGAGCAGAAAGTACATCAACATGACCCCAACTTGACCTACATAGAACCAAGCCAATCTGTCATCAACACGAAATGAACACTGGCTGAATATGATGAAAAGAGACACTACACTCAAGCAAGAGTTACTCAGATACTGTGTACAATAGTATTATGTACAATTATGTATAGATAGGGTTGATAGACTAGAAACTGACAGGGAAAGAACAAGATTGTAAGTCAAGATGACAGGTAGGCTCACACAGATAGACAAAATCGCCAGGGAACAATTGGGATCGAAAAGATAGGGTTAGTAAGTAAAAGAGTAAAAGCATTAGATGTGTGAAATAAGATACCAGATTTTGGCATGGAAAATAAAGAGCATATCTCACAGCAAACAAAGGCACATGAAAAGTCAATCAACTAATGAAGTCCGACGAAGCGCATGGTGCCCTGCTATACAATCACAGGAAAATGGGCAACTGAATAAGAGAGAGGTACAATAAAAATTGGAGTTTTATGGCACAAATTGGAAACTTTATTGCAAACTATGGGGATCCGAGTTGGGTAATCTGGTAATGGAGCTGACAGATGAGATCACGAAAGGACAAGCCACAGTGACTCATGGGTGCTGGGACTGTTCAACCGTAGGGATCATAAACTGACCAGGCACCAAGTCACGTGAGAGATGATTGGGGTTCTGAATCGATATGTAGATCAGGCAACCCAAGCTTACCATATATGGCAAGTCGGCTCTGTCAATCAATCTGGCAGCTCCTCATTTTTGCATAGGACATACCCTGGATTCGGCCCATTGGTTCAGAGGCAGGTGGCTGGACAGGCTGAGGCTTTGGCCTACTTGGCAACCACACCTGATTGGCCCTGCCCAGTACCCCATAGGATGCAGGTTTAAGGTTTCATTTATAATGGCCAGGAGGGCAGAAATTAAGGGGGTTCGAGCGGTTTTCAGACAGTAATCAGTTGACTTAGCTACCGTCTATCGGTCAGGTTGTGAGCAAGTCAGGAGAAGAAGTAGGCAACTCAGCTGTGACTGTAGTGTGCTTTCCTCCACCCATGAACTTCGCTCTTGTGTTCATGGTTCGAAATAATTGAATGAGAATCTCGGCTTTCATTCGGGAAATAGAGAGCACAGCGGCTGCCACCAGTTCTGAACTTGTTGTATAATTAACAACTGCCTTTAGCTTGCTACTTGCAGACTTCATGAGAGGACTATTTGTTTTTAAAATATAATTCAATATTCCATATTCTTGGTATGTCTCACTGCCTGTGTTCTGTTTCTTTGTCTTCTTCTTTGGTTTCCTTTTCTTTTTGGTGGCTGACTGGCATTTCACACATATGATCCACAGCGCGTATGTTCCTGGGAGGAATCCTGGTCACTTCTGGTTGAAATATTCCAGTTTTAGGAAACTGCAAAAAGAAATTTTTTTTAATGCTAACACCAAAACACCAACTTATTTCATAATATTATTTATAAGTACAGAATGGCACACAGGATGTGCAATTTGGCGGCATGGTTGAAGTGAAGACGTCATAATTATTAGCATTACTAAAGCATACCTTACAATAGCTGTCCTGTACCATAGGAACATTCGCACCATCACTGATCGAGTATTGATGATCGGAAAGGGTGTCGGCTACTTGACTAGACTTAAACACGATTGTGCTTGTCTGAAAATAAATATAAGCTATATGCGGACATGTAGAATGGAAAGTGAATGATGTCATACATTCATGATGGATTAGGTGAGCATGAAGACTGAACTATTAGTGAGAGAGATAGGTGAAGGGTTCTGCAAATTGTCATACAAGCATGAAACTTGGCACAATTGTTGACATATATATATTGAACATTTTTGGATATGGAGCCATTCAATAATGAGGGTGTCTTGGGAACAGCGGCCATATTGGAAAATGGCAGCCATCGAACATACAGTTTAAACAGTTTAATATATTGAATTTCTAATTTTCATTAGATGTCAACCTTCAAATCAGCTATAAAAGAAGACAAAACACATTTATAATTGATGTTAATGGATCATGGTATCATAATCCAATAAAATCTTTTAATAAATGCCTTTTTTTTACAAATTATTACAACGACTAATGTTACTGCTGTCAAAGTTGATGTTTTATATATGAATATGTAATGTGGTACCCTAATTGTGTGTGCCACATGTGCAGTCAGTTCCAGTGGATGTATGGCTCCATATCCAAAAATGTTCATCCACTGGAACTGACTGCACATGTGGCACACACAATTAGGGTACCACATTACATATTCATATATAAAACATCATTAGACTAACATATACATCATTTGATATACTATACTACAAGTATCCGACGAATTGCACAGCAAACTAGTCAAACGTTCAAGCAAAGATGATTCAATTTAATATTATGATGAATTAAGCATGTTTTAGAAGTCTATAGAGTATATATTGGGCAGTGAGGATCTCTTAAAATGCTATTAAAGGTTCTTAATCTTTCAGTCTAACTATCAGTGAGCAGAACATCAATAAATGTAACAAATTTATAATAAACTTATACTAAAACTGGTGAAACAGACTTGATTCCAATAAAGTCTTCTAAAATACAACTAAAATCAAATACACTCCATTGTTTATAACTTAGGATTAACCTGTTCCAGCACAGGCACATAATGCTGTGCATTTTAGTGCTGCTTTGAGACATTTACAGGCCCTTTGACATCCTTTCTTGCAGCAGTTCCCTGCAGGAAGAACTAGCTTCAGGCAAATTAGTTCACTTGGGTGTCCAAATGTCCCCTTTATCTCTTGACCATCCCCAATCTGATGGTTCTGGAAGATTCATGACAGTAATCAGTGTTTGTCTCCAGCAAAATGCTCCTTGGTATGTGGCACGTCTGATGTGTAATTCCAGAGTGTCCCTAGTAGATGGAATGTGTTCCATTGTTCTTCCCTTTGCAGCAAACAAGTGCATCCTGGCTGCATCTACAGTGTCAAGTTCACTAGTTCTGTCATAAAGTAAAACAGTGTATCATTCCAGAAGGGTGAGGCAGTCCTCTGAAATTTGATCTGGCCTGAGTGAGAGAGCTTGGAAAGCCTTGGTAACGTCATCAAATGTGAACCAAACATCCCAGGCAGTTTTCTTACCGATGCCACAAAATCCTGAAGTGTATCCGAACCCGTAAAGGCGTGAAACATCGGCAAACTGGCACATTTCTCATACCCTAAACTTTGTCAAATTGTGTGGACTGGGATATACCTCAGCTTCTGTCCAACTCCAAATGTAATCCAAAGTTCATCTAGCTCTGTTGTGTGGAAAACGTGGACTGCCAGCACAACAACATCAGTGTCAACTCTGATAGAGACTGTTTTGCAACCTTTCTTACTGGCATCAGCTGTGTGAATCATCATCTTTGTATCAGATTCTTCAAGGTTACAAGGATGAAGTCCGCCTGAATCCACATTCTTGGATAGGACATTCTCGCCATAAGTTGTTAAAAGGACTTGTCTGTTGCAATTTTGTCAATCTGGCTTGCAAGGAAACGGAAGAGTTCAACTTTGTTCTCACTGACACGTAAAACTGGTACATGTTATTAAGATCTGCAAGTTTATAAACAGTGGAATGATCTTCATTATGCCTTGCATCTTCAATGTAGGCTAACAGTTCAGCAAGAGTTCAGACTGATTTTTTCTTGATCATCGACATTTTCGTTTCTTTCTACAGAAGTAGCTTTATTGTACAGTGAGGCCAGACAAACAGCATGGTATTTCGCTTCTAGTGCCACCAAATCTCCGGCACTAAGTTTTGCCAGAAGCTTATCATCCTGCAAAATAACAGCGCAATGTCTGACTCTCTCATCAAGCTGGAAAGTTGATGCCTCCCTGTTTTCTGTCTTTGCTGTTAGCCGGCTGATCAGAGAAGAAGCACGGGTTAGCATCTTCAAGACCTGTACAAAGTTTTATCGTGCCCGGCCCTCTGCCTGGTATACTTAGGCTGTGTTGAACTTGCACCGTAATCAGCATTTTGTCTCTTCAATCTTTTTGTTTATGTCCTTTTGAGTGTTGCTAAATTTCAGTCTACAGATCTTGTGCCATCTTGCCTTCCTTGCCCTTAATGTTTCCTGGATGCCATTTCCTTCATCAAGTCTGCCAACATCTATTTGAGTAGGGAAGTCATTGCATTCTAAGAACTGTTCAAGATTTTTTTGCAAAAGAATCATATCCTATACCAGCATCCTTCTATTTACTTTCTGCAGGACATTGCAAGGGTGCTTCTTTGTCTGCTTGGCAAATGAAACACTTTTCCCAGTCTGTACTTTTTTGTTGGGAGACATCTTGTGAAGCTCCGTTGGGATTAAAAAAATTGAATGTTTTTTCCATTATGCTAGTTCTAAGTAGTTCAGCATGCAGACAATGTCATCGCAAATGTGTACACCACCACCATTACTATTACTATGACTAATATTCATGCACCATCACTGATGACCTGAAAAAGAAGAGCAACTAAAGCTAAGCAAGCAACAGCAACATTAGTCATTAGTAATAACAAAACCTCTGCCCCTCCGGGGGCAGAGATAATAATTATTCAACAATTATTGTTGTTAAAAAAACAGGGCTATTCATGAACACTTACCAACAGTTGCCTCAGCGAGCAAGGTGCTTTGGTGGATGTCCAACTGTCTTTACTCATAGGCAAAATGACAGGTGATGTTGTAATGAGGGACTCGTCATTGATATCATTCACAGCAGGCAAAATCTCCTGGTCATGACAGTTTGGGTAGGATCTCTGCAAGCATGGAAAGAAATCATTAACACTTTATCTTTGATAAACGTATCAATAAGAATTTCTTAAAACATACATAAAAAGGTCAGAACTAAATTCAAATCCTCCCCAGACGATGGTTCATAAGGCTTTGACATTTGCATTGAAATTGTTACATACCTCAGGCCATCCAATGTTTGGGCTTTTGCAGATTTCTGTATTATAAACTGGTTCATCATTATGCTGGGGAAACTGCAAAACAAAAACAAATGTAACAGCGACGGTCTATTGAACATCATGCGATCAATAAAATGCAGTCACTGTTATTTGATCATATCAGGCGTCTTTTAGTGCTTCTTTCAGGTTTTGGCGTCTTTGGAACAGGGTTTTCATCCTTTTCTGGGCTGTCCAATTCATTTGTAAAGTAGGACACAACAGACCTAATAATAAGCCAACAAATATATCAATGTCATTATATTTAATATGTATTATTATATAAGAAATTTACAGATGACAGGATAGGTGCAAACAGATACTTACCTAGGTCTAAATGTAACATCGGTTTGGGTGGAGCCATCTGATACACTTTTGCCTGCGAAAGTTTGTTGACCAAGAGCGGCAGCTTCCTCACACAATATCCTGAAGCCATCAGTGATAGGTTTGTCATGGAGCGTCTTGTAGACTTGTTGACATGTTTTGGCTGAAAGAATAGAAAAATTTCAATATTTGTGTATAGCCAATAATTATACAGTGCAATTATTGTCATAACAATTACGAATAATGTTAAAAAGTAGTAATAAAAACCATATATTTATATATATTACCAGCTCTATTATTTTTGTGCTTTGCATTTAAGTAAAGAGCACACTTTTGCCAATCTGGTTTTTCAATCAACAAAGAAATGTAACTGTGCAGATCAATCTTCTCCTCCTGTGTCCATTTACTACATATCTGGGAAAAAATGAAAAAGTCAGTTAAACATTCAATGACTAAGCCACCTTAAAATTCTCAATTCATATTTAGTAGCATTACACTCATTACCTTTCTTTTAGGAGTCAAGGGCTTAGGTAGAGCTTTAGCCTTTGGTGTCAACCCTGTGACAACACGTAATCTTTTCCGACCTTTTCTTGGTGTACGGAACATTTTATGCTGAAAGTAAAACCACCAGGATAACCAACAGCCTTATACAAAACACATGAAAATACCGTCAGCAATTGATAAAGCTGAGTTATTACATGATATACATGCTTCTATAACAACATAGCAGCACATGATAAAAACCTGAGAAATAACCAAGTTTAGTCCTCCATATTTTTCTAAACTATTTATTTCACCAATCCTTACCAAATTGCATAGACTTTGAGAAAATGTAATATTATAACATTCTAGTCTGAGACAATAAGATTGAACTGAGAATGTAGAGTTTGCGTTAGCTTTAGTACACTCATTTGGGTATATGTAACGTTTTGGGCTCTCTAAATACAACTTAATTAAATGACTTCTTATTGTGTAATTTTTCTTAGGCTTTACCAAACGTAATACTGAGGTTGACTGTTATTTAAAATGAGCCTACTTCGGATGGAGGACTACGACAAATAGAAAGTTTAATTTCCCAATGGAAGCTTTTATTAAATATAGGGTCATTCCGCGTCAAATCATCCAGGGGGTGCCAGGTGACCCCCCAGAATGCCCTGAAAAAAATTCATATGTGCTTATTTACCCATAGTATGAAAACTGCCAAATATTAGGTCTATATCTCAATTAGTTTTCGTTTTACAGCCCTTTGAAATTTAATCATTTTTTTTAGTTTTTTCGCCAATGCATTTTAGGGCAACTTTGGCAGCTTATAGCTGCACACTAAATGCTAGTGTAAGTCGAAAAACTATAATATAGCAAAAAACGAGGATTTATTTAATAAACCATAGCTCCAAGACTAATCATGATATGGTGCTGAATTTTTTTTTTAAAGTTCCCTATGATATTTCTCTGTAAAAAAAAGATAACCTCTAATAAATAAATTTATATGTGGATTTTTTCGATTTTGCAAAAAACAAAAATTTCTAGATATGTTCAGATGTGTAGAAATACATGGTAAAAATTTGAAAGAGGTGAATAACTGGTTACATGGTCAAACAATGATGCAAAATATAGCGTTTTTTATTTTTGCAAAATCGAAAAAAACCACATACAATTATATATATAAATATTTATTACAGGAGATCTACTAAAGATTTAAGCAAAATTAATGTTGTTTTATACAGACAAAAATATCATAGGAAATTAAAAAAAAAAATCAGAACCATATCATGATTGGTCTTGGAGCTATGGCTTATTAAATAAAGCCTCGTTTTTTATTATATTGGTTTTTCGACTAATTTTGTAGCCCAACCATGCAAAATAAACTGGAGATACATTTGATTTGAGACCATTTTCGAATTCCTTGGGATGGATATAGTCGGTGCAGCAAATTTCAGCCTTACACTAGCATTTAGAGTGCAGCTATAAGCAGCCAAAGTTGCCCGAAAATGCATTGACGAAAAAACTAAATAAATTAATTAACTTTGAAAGGGCTGTAAAACGAAAACTAATTGAGATATAGACCTAATATTTGGCAGTTTTTCCAACTATGCAGTGTTCGCATTAGACGCTCGCCCGCTCGCCCGACCCGACTTTCTTGGCGCACGGGCGAGCAGGATAAGGATAGCACTGGTCCGTGTGAGCGAGTAGCCAATTAAATGGGCTTTATTTTGCCTCCAATCTGTCAGTTATGTTAACTATTTGATTGCAATATTGGTCAAAGGCATAATTCATAGAAGTGGAGCACACAGATTGTAATTGACTCTGTGGCATCTTCACCAGTCAATGGAAGTGTCAAGTCCCCCATGCTTTAGGCCTAAGTGCAATTGACTGCTCAAAGGCTGCTAAGTCTTTCAACAATAGCTTTGTAGATCTATTCCACTTTAATTTTGTGATTTTAATTACTGCTTTAGTAAATATGAATAATATTACATTTTATATTTATATTCATACATGTACCACATGTATAAATTATTATTAAAGTAATTGCCGTGTGGGCAGGAGGGTGCATTTTACTGGAAAAGTAGAAGTTAATCATATGTAGTTTGTGGTAACATGGGTACTATTGATTTATAATTATAAGCATCCCTTCCTGTAGATTCTGATATAAAAATATCATTCCTGCCAATTTTGAAAGTTAATAATCTTGAGTAAGATAATGAACACTGATGTGCCAGAAGTACTCAGTACTAGGGGTTGCGCTTAGTTATGGACCAGTAACAATGTGAACGGACCAACACCTTGTTGGACTTACTGGTCCGTGTGGACCAGTACTAAATTTGACGAGTCTTGAACACTGCTATGGGTAGACAAGCACATGTGATCTGGATGATTTGACATGGAATGACCCTATATGAACCCTCTAATTAATTGTTGACATGCAATTTGACAGTTGTGGATTTGACATTTATACTCTGAACCCTTGGTATTGGTTAGTGAATTGGTCTGGCTAAATAAATGGGATAGAGCTAAATACTAAATATTTCCGAAGGGTAGAAAGCAACTGTGACAGGGCTTGATCCCAGCACTTGTAAAACACGCAAACTTTGAAGCGCCTGAAAGGCTAGAAAATCATGATGACACTTCTTGAAATACATCTAAAATGGACTTCGCCTGTTTAGGACTAGTTTTCAATCAATTTGGGAAACTCACCACACTTTGTGCCATTGTTTAGGCTCTCATTAAAACCGTTTTCGCATCTCAGGATCTCCCTTCCCAACTTTCGGAGTATGAATACCTCTTTTTAACGATCAGGTCACAAATAGTTCTATTTTCGGGCGGGCTTAAAAGTGGTTTAAAGCTGCTATAAAATTCTGCAGTACCATTTAAATTATAGTTTAGATGATTATAAATACTTTATAAAGGTTTTTAGGCCGAAGAGATTATTAACTAAATTGTTTATTAGCTTGGCAACACGGATCTACATCTTTTAGTTTCACCAAAATCCCACAGGGAGCGTATTCGTCTAATAAGACCAAAAGCGTCACCTAGCGTTAAAGACAAATACGGGTATCATCAGCGCCACATTGTGTAGATCGTCATAAACACACATGCGCCCTCTTGTGAGAATTACGAAAAGCGCCGTTGAGACAGATTCTGAAGGCTCAGCAAGTATTCACAAAATAGTGGTAAAAAATCGGTGGTGAAAATGCATTTAAACCAATTCTTTTGCTTGGAAACATATTATTTTCCATTTTCTCATTGAATTAACAAAAATAAAAAAATAAAAAAAACTCGACATGAGTCTTTTGAAACTCCTGCAGATATAACATAATATTATGGAAAGAAGCCAAAATACATCATGATTATTGAACGATTCTGTTATGTCCTTTATTATCACTGGAACCGCAGTCTCCTACACTGTATGCACTTGTGCGGAAGGAGGGGACCAACTTATGTCCTTTATGTGGTCTTCAACACAGTGTGGCGCTGGCGTTTGCCACTACAACACCGATGGCGTCTACGTATACACTGTACGGTGGCGCCACAAGTGACAATCATATGCAATCATAACAGATTCCAATTTTGGCATAACAGCCAACAAGCATCAGAGATGCATTCTACATCCTTTTCAACTCTTAATTGTAGAAAAAGTAAACATGCAATTCTGGCAATTAAAAAGGAAATATAATGACAGGTACTCTTTTTAATGAAACAATAATTGTAAGAATCAGTGCAAATATTTGTGACAAATGTGCTGAATCACAAAATTCTTTACCTATATTTTGTTCTGGTTTTAAAAGCATATATATTTATTTTTACAATAAATTGATAATACACTTCTGCGGCTGACTGTTTAATAATGTTTAACCAGGAAATTGCTAACATCTGCAGATTATTTATTTCACAATCACGCAGACATAAATAGGAGCTGGCGGTCTCTAATTAGTTCACACAGTTACCGCTACGAACAGTGCAGTCGAGGTATTAAGATATTGTAAGGTGCTGCCACCTAGAGATAAAACGTAGCTTCGTTGCAACACTTATTCAAGTGATGTATTTTTTACATTTTGCTGTTCCAAAAATGTGAAGCTGAAAGCAAGCCTCGTGTCTATATTACGGTGGCCCATAAGTACAAAGTACCGTGGCCCAGAAGTACAAAGTAGTTGTGAAGCTGCACGGTAGAAAATTAATGTTGTGCTGTAGAAAAACGTTGCTGCGCACGAAAAACGCGTTGTTGCACTGAAAATAATCGTTGTTGCACGGAAAAAAATCGTTGTTGCGCGTAAAATCACTTCACTAATGTTTCAGCTTTTTAGGCCACATAGTGATTGATAGAACATTTGTAGTTGGTTAATTCCAATTTTACCGATAAATACCAAAATGAGCTAAAATTAAATTGCTCTCCAGCACTTATAAATGTGAAAATGTTATTTGAGTCCATTTTTGCAACTATCCAGGGTAACATATTTTAGTCTGGGAAACATGTTTGTAAACATGCTAGTAACTTTAAATGCCAGTATTTTGCAGAGAATGTACAGATCAAAAAAGTGTATAGGTAATTTAAACTATATATTATATTTCTTGGAATATCCAAAGAAAATTAGTATTTCAGCCCTCTGAAACTCTGTGCAGGTATATTTGGTCATGGCCAAAACGACCTTAAGGGTCCATATCAAATAATCTAGTCGTTATGCATTCTTACTGACTTTTAAAAGCTGGTATTGTGATAAACCAGCAACAATTGTAAATAGGTGTATATTATTGATAAACCTTGTAAACCCCCCCATGGCTACGCCACTACTTGTAGCGCGCAACAACCGTTTTGTAGTGCGCAGAAACTGTTTTGTAGTGCGCAGCAACCGTTTTTTAGCGCGCAACAACCGTTTTGTAGTGCGCAGCAACCGTTTTTAAGCGCGCAACAACCGTTTTGTAGTGCGCAGCAAACAGATTGTAATAACAATGAAATAGGGTGCAGGAAGTAATTTCTGTTTTGGCCACTACTTTGTACTTCTGGGCCACGGTAACAAAGCGGAGCGAGGCTGCGGAGCTGCGCAGGAGACTTGCGGAACGGTGCAGGAGACTTGCAGAACGGCGCGGGAGACGTTCGGAACGGCGCGGAAGACTTGCGGAACGGCGCGGGAGAACTGCGGGGCTGCGCGGAAGAATGGCGGAACGGCACGCAAGAATTGCGGAACGGCACGCAAGAATTGCGCACGGGAGTTGAGGGTGTCGACCTCCAATTATGAGGCCGGAAATCCTACCCAAAAAGAGGATATCCACAGAAATGGAATATATCCCTCTGATGACATGTAGGCCGTTGACTAGCTTAAGGCAAGTGTTTGACAACAACACACATTAATTGTACAATTGGAGTACATGTATATGGTGTAGTTCTCTACCCTGAAAACCCGACAAGTTGGGCCCACATTGCCACAGATTATTATCACTCTATATTGTAATATGTGTGCATACTATGATTATATAAATTATTATGTACTCATATGTAAATGCTGTGTCAAATATATTATTTAAAGTGTGTCGCTTTTCACTTACGGTTGATTTCAGACATAGGCCTATATAATATGAACGAGGAAATGGAGGAAGAGATATGCAGATTGCACATGCGGAATTATACGCATGCTGAAATCCAGGGATTTTTGGCTGTCAATGGAACATATCTGTCGTGAGTGTTTCAACTTTTTTTTTTTTATCTAATTCCTAGACTAAATATATTCTTCTAGCTTCTTATGTATGTTGAATAAATTAATTGCCAAAGCTTTCATTTTTAGAATACGCCAAATTAAGTATAGGATTAAAAGAATGGGCCGGGACAGAAGTCATAGGCATAGTGATGCTGTCATCCGTCAAGCTATCCGAGTAAGTTAAGAACAAAATTTCTGTTATTTTTATGAAAAGGATTTATCTTTGCAATGCATACACAATTTCAAAGTAATGTCCTTTCACTTTAGGAAGAGCTGCTAACGTGGAGTCGTATCAGCGGTTACAGAACACTTTGGAGAAGTCTAAAGGCTAAGGGCTTCCTAGTTTCCAGGTAATATATTAATGAAAATTGCCACCGAATTGTAAAAAGCTATTTCAAACACTTAAACTACCCTAAATTAATTTTTTTATTTTTGGTAACAGAGAAAGAGTGAGGCAACTTTTGCGTGAAGAAGATTTCGAAGGTGTTCAGCGAAGACAAAGAAGGCGTTTCAAGCGAGGACTCTATCACAGTTTGGTATTTAAATTTCTATTGATATAATGATATGGATCATGGTAATTCTTGAAAGTATGCAAATACAGAGTTGTACGCAATATATTCATATTTTATGATATTACAAGCAATGTTTTTAACAGGTAGTGATTGGACATGATTGGTGTTATAACTTATAAGGCTTTTTGTTTTTCAGGGCCCCAACGAAGTGTGGCACATAGATGGGTAAGAACACACACACTATTGATATACATTGGGATTTTTATGTTACACAGTATGTAATATAATTTACTTGAACTTGTCATGCAGCGGTGTGATGTCATAGTCAGTGGTGCTACAGCATGTTTCTATCTATATATTGCATCATGAAGATAGTGGCAAATTTGGAACTTTCCAGTTATCTGAAGGAATGACAAAATCTAAATTAATATTGTGTTTCTTTTGGGGGCATTATTCCCTAAAACTTATCAAACTAGTTAGCCAATACCAGTGCTTGCCTTCAGATAACTTGATATAAGTACCCACAATTATTTTTAAAGCCTCACAATCATAGAGAAGGAGTCTAAAAACTCCGAAGATAAGAAATAATGTTATGAATTGATATGGGTAGCATTATGTCCTGGGCAAAAATAAAGCTGACATATTTACTTTGGCAAGACAGTGTAAAAATACTACATTATGAAATTTAATTATAAAAGAAAGGCCTTTGCAGGACCGCATAATCAACTAGAAACATTCTTAAATAAAATCTAAAGCAGTGTAATTTAAACAAAAATTATGTTTTCAGGTATGACAAGTTAAAGCCATATGGTATCTGCATATCAGGATGCATAGACGGGTAAGACTACGGAGAAAATCATTGTTATTTCAGAGCATTAAAAGTAATATTAAGTGTTTTTATTCAGTACAGACCGACTTCACAGTGCACCTGAACCATTTTACTACAGGGTGGTTACATGTCCAGCTTTGTCTAGGTTCAATTGACGGATTGATTTTAAGGAAACTAACTGTATCTTGTACTTGGCTTGTTTCTGAATTTCAGTACCGTACTTACTCGAATAAACGCCCCCTAAAATTATTATTATTATGTGTTATAGTACATTTACTGCAAATAAAACATTCAAATGCTTGACAGTGTAAAGATTAAATAAGTCTAAAAATCGATGAAATTTAATTTAAATGAAATCAATTATCAATTGAAAACTGACACTGATGTGATCTTCCATAAGTGGGCAGGTAAGCCATTCCACAACACCAGTGCCACTTTGTTCCGGTAAGTTTTGGAGGTGAGCAAGTTCTTCCTTAAAACAACAGAGGCCACCTCCAATAGAGGCCTACCTAAAATAAAAGCCCTCCTAAGATGCCCTCTAACAAATAAAAGGGAGGGCTTCTACTTGAGTCGAGTAAATATGGTATTTATTGTTTATTGATCCATCAATGATATTATTCCCTTAATACGTAACAATATTGGTTTTCAGTTACTCTAGGAAGCTGTTGTGGTTGAGGGCTGGTACAACCAATAACAACCCCAGAGTTATTGCTACATATTTTCTAGACAGCATACAAGAAATGGAGGGTAATTACAAGAACGTCATTAATTGAATAACAATTCATAAACAAACACCTCATACATTATAGTACTAGTTCTCTGTCAGTGAACTTGGCTGTAAATGGTGTGCATCACTTTTTGTGCCATAAAACATGGTTATCATGTGGTTATACTTGAGAAAATTTCAGGCAAGCAGTGATATGCATATGTTCAATGAGGACTACAATAATTCCAGGTTGTCCCATGAAAATAAGAGCAGATCTAGGGACGGAAAATACATTGTTGGCTGCTATGCAGATGTTTTTCCATAGACACGAGGAGGCTGTTGAATCATCTGTTTCATTTGGCCAGTCGATAAGAAACCAAGTAGGCCTATATTTTTTTAATATATTTTTGTTGTTTCGTCGTCAGTTACTTTTTTGGGATTACATTATGTTAAGGATCGAAGATCTAGTGGCATACTATGTTTTAGGGCAATGGACCTTTGTAACATCATGGAAACATTTTACAAATTACATTATTCACTTTCAGAGAATCGAACAATTTTGGTCTACTCTACTTAGAGGGTGGACGGAATGGTGGCGCCAGTTTCTTGCTACTTTTGAATATGACAGGAGTTATGATTATGATAAGTAAGTTTAAGTTAACTGAATGTCTTTTGCAAGCTTTTTCATGCAGTAAAGGTATCATGTTCAGAGTGCATATTACTAACTGGCTTTTCTATTACAGATCTCTTATGCAATTTTGCTTCATGTCGGTCATCCAGAAGGAGCTGGATCAGTACAAAGAGGACTGGAATAACCATAGAGTAAGAAGACAGGTCCAACTGCATGTGCCCACAGGGATACCAAATATATTATTTACTTTTCCCGAGAGATATGGTGAGTCCCGTCATGAATCCACAACTTGGTATAGAGACCAAATTGACAATATTTTCAAATTGTTTTTCACTTTATCTAGTTTCTAAATTTATCATTCAACGTAAAGCAGTTCACAAAGGGATGCTGGTTTTCCTCTGACAGTTGAAATACTGGTATTCCATATTATATTAAATCATGCACATTCTCCTAAACAGGGAGTGAACAACTGCTTCAGGCTGTGGATACAGCAGACATCGAGTATTTAAGAAGATATTGTGACAAATCCACCATGGTACAGAATAAGTCTCTTCATATTTTGTTCAATTACATCCTAGTACATTTTGATGCAGAATTTCCCAAAAATGCATTTGATGGTTTAACAATGTATAATTTCATTAAATCTATTATGTAAACAACTAATCTTGAAATTGGAACTCATGCCATTTTATAGATTCATTTATTGTCAAGCAAACCATTTATAAAGAGTTACAAATAAATGCATGTTGTTTTACCATTACAACTTAATTTACATGTTTGCAGTTTTTTACACAACATATAAGTTTCTTTGGTAACAAAAACTGAGGTCTGTAAAATTTTGGTTGTACTAGGAAAATTAGGACAACACTAAAAGATTACTAATAATGCATGTTTTGTTACAATTACAACTTGATTACATGACATAAGTTACTTCGGTACAGAAGTTTCTTTGGTAATAAGTAATTGAGGTCTAACATTTTGCGTACTTGATAAATTAGGACAATCTGGCATCATAAAACACAAAACCTCAAATAAACAACTTTGAGGCATCTTTTACTAATGCATGAAAATCATAAATCAATTAACACAAACTATCAGTCTGTTCTTATTTAACTAAACCAAACCGAACTCGCCATTTGTGCCGACGCTTAATGCCATCATATGAGCTTCCATACCTTCTCGTTGTGCTAAGTCATCCAAGCTTCTGAAGGTTATGGCAGGAATGCAAGTGCTGCAAGTGGTGAATCCTGCTGTATGCTGAAAGTTTATGATGCCAGATTGTATTCCTGGCGGTAAGGCTTGGCAACCCACCAAGGTCGTCAAGACATCCTGTAATGTCAGTCTTTTGTTCCCTGTTGTCTCGATACCATCTGCTGAAAGAAAGTAATTTAAACAAATTATATAGCCTCCAAATGGATATATAAAGGAAAACACTTGGTCTTGCTGAAAAAAAAGGTGATCATGATGAATGTTTTGTTGTGTGCCCAGACCTCACAGACCACAAGAGAGCAGCTTGGTGTCTGGGCATGCCCATGCACAAAGTCAAAGACATTCTGTGGTCAGGGAAAAGTGAAATTTCTTCCAGGTCATGAAAAAGTTAGGGAATGTTCTTCGTGGTCATGGAAAAGTGAAATACAGTAAACTTGCATAGTTCAAATTCAAATGGAGCACCTGATTTCATTCAAGTAGGCCAAAGATTCGACTTGCACAGAATTTTAAATAGAGTATGAATAAGCTGATGTTCTACCCATTTGGTTTGAGTAGTGCACAGACTTTACTTTGACACTTATGCAACGTTTACAGTATTTGCAGAAAGTCCTGCAAACATTCATTTTCTTATGTATATTTCTCCTCATTTTTGACACTTCTACAACTTTCAACGTGAGTAAACCTCGACACGTTACATGTCAAATCTGTCTGATATTACTTTGCTCACAATTCTTTGCTATCCCAGAGAGTTCTGAGACATGCGTGTGCATCGTCAATTAGTGCCTGCCCTGTCATGCATCAATTTTGCATGAAGAAAAACTGGCAGAACTTTCTTAGTTTACCATCATTTACAGTGAGTAATTTGGCCTATTTTGATGAAATGGCATTATTGCACTATCATATCTCTTTATATTCAATATATTTGTCACGAAGAAAGTCAAAGAATTTTTTGCTAGTCAATTCCTGGATACATGATGGTAAAAGCTCCGTGGTCGAAATATCCTGGCGCTCCGGAGCCAGTTAAATACTTAAAAAGTGCCGGGGCCTAGTTCAGTCTGGAGCCACTTAAGGCACCAAAGAAGAGGTTAATATTGGCTGTCTCTGTACATTTCATGATTGGAAACAGTAAGATTGGCTCCAGACCAGCCTCAAGTGGCTCCTGATGCTAAATCATCCAAAGAAAGTCACAACATTTCGACCACTGTAAAAGCTACATATAACTCACCTCTAGCTCTCTTCAAAAAACGTTGAAACTGGTACACAACTTTTGTTTCTTTTCTTTTCAATTCTTCATCTGGACTAAACTCTGGCTTGAAAAATTGAATGACCTCTTCTGCCGTTACCTTCTGACCAGTTTGCAATGCCAATCTTGCAGCTTTGTCATCCGATTTTAAGTAGGTCAGGACGCCATGGAGTTTGAGGCCTGAAAGTACAAAGTTAGAGATCTGATCTAGAAGATGTCCAATGACCAGTATGCAATTGTTCAATTAAATCTTTGCTTCATGTTCATGTTTCTCAGTACTATATATATGTAGTCTTGTGGAGGTGCCCCAACCTGGGTCCCATGCACAAGAGGCGAGCCAGTTAACCATTATATCAAAGAGTTACTCGTTGGTCCTGGGGCCAACACTGCTACATATATAACTATAATATGTAATTGCGGCAATTCAAAACCCATATGCTTGGTGGGAAGGAAATCCAGGTAACCACAGCAAAATAAAATGCCACGGAGCATGTAAGCCATAAGTTTGATTGCTGTTGCATCTCCCGGCATTAAAATTTTTTTATTATCATTTTTTATTAGTATTATAATTTATTTTTTTGTTAAATGTCTATACTTGTTTTGTTTATTTACAATGAATGCCAAATAAATGCAAAGTCTGAGTCTGTTGCAATTATGTTTGTGATTTGTGTATATCAACACCAAGGATGACGAGATTTGTTACTGCCATACCTTCAGTGAACTGGCGAATGGCGGCCATGTTTATTGTTAATACATAATGTGTTGCCACAATACAGCACATCTCCTGTACATTGTCAGCATTAAGTTTCTCAGTCACCCCACAGTCTGACAATAGATCGATATGGTTGTTGAATAATGCTTTCAAGTCTGCATTCTCTTTTTGAACCTGCAATGATTCAAAGACTATTATGTTGAATGTCGATATAACACAAATTATTTATACTAAATAATTATCATGGAGAACCTTAGGAAAATGCAAAAAAGATATGGATATTGAAAATAAGAAGGTACCATGGCAATGTGAAAGATACCATAAAAAAAAATTAACATATATATAAATTAAATGACTTACAGAAGAGATGAAAGTTTGTGCTCCCTCATGCTCAACATCAGCGGGATTATTTTAGGAAGTGTGGAGGCGCCTGTCAGCAGCATCGAAACGATAGATTGGTGCAATCTCTGTGGCCCTATGAAAATCAATTGCCATTTAGAGCAAGACTATCATTGTGTGCATATTTAGCAATTTAATATTTATATAATACTTAATAAAAAAAAATTAATCAATTAATTGTTAAGTGTTCACAAGTTTCATGTTCATCATTTCATGTTTGCTGCTTTTATAATGGCTAAGTGCAACTTTTGGTCACATTTACATCAATCTAAATAAAGCTACACATACCCGGATGGCCTAGAACAAGTGCATACGCAACCACTTGCCCCAGATGGATGAATTGTTGACTTTGTAGAGCTTTTACATCATATGCAAAGGCATTCCCCTCAAACAAAGGCACCAAATTGAAAAAATTGGTAAAGAAGTCCCTCGTAAGCCCCCCGTCATCTGCACCTGCCTCTCCTATGAAATGAATTTTGGCAAATTGATTAAAATGTTGATCTCCAAGCTCCTCTAATGCTGTCTCAATCAAGTTTTCTCGTAACACATGAATGTCCCATGTTCCAGCTTTAACCAGTTTTTGCTTTACTCGTTCTAGATGTTCTTCCAAAGACTTGGGCTTGTCATCAGGGCTACAACAATAATGAAAAATTACATTTTATTACATGTGTATTGGACATATCACAATCAGGCTGAACAAATTACTTAAATTGCAAGTGTTGCAAGTGAACATTTATTCTTGCCCTTTATATTCAGCCACAGCACAAACAACTGTGGCAGGAGAGAGGAAACATTGCCATATTCAAATGAAATAGGTTCTTTACGTTTAGATACCATGAACAGTATGCAAATTGTGAAGTAGATGCTGCAATTTACTTACACTGACGAGTCTAAGCAATTGTTGACATGCTCATTGAATGATTCAGAATGGGGCACCATTTCCTTGCACACTGGGCAAATATCATTATCTGAAGATGCAGATAGATGCCTTTCCTGCAAAAATTACATTTGCAGAATTATCATTCAGAGAGTTAAGTTTTAGGAAAAAAGTTATTATCAAATGTTGATGTGCAATATTAATTCATTTACCATATGGTAATGCACAATAGTCATGATCAATCACTGGCACACCCTCTTTGGGAAACCTTAAAGAAACCTGCATAAAAAGTACATAAACAAAAACCTTTAATTGAAGTCAAGTTCAATGACTTTCATGAAACAAAAGATTGAAATTATGTTCAAGAAGTTAACTAAGTATTTGGTGTGATATATAATATAGCCAATACCTCAGGGCTTCCGAACCAGACATACTTCTCAAAGTTCTCATTGCTGTCATTGCAAAGCTGTAAAAGTTAAAAATATCCTGGTGAATGTAGGCAACATTATGCAAACTGTAGTTACAGATAATTGACTGGTTGGGATAACAAATTTAGTGTACTAGGTTACACATTACAAAAAGTTGAACGTGACGAAAGCATTAATTTAAAACATAGATTCAACAGCAGCAAACCCTTAGCGAAAGGCCACATTATCCACCAGCAGCAAAAAAATTGTTTACGAAAAGATGTATTAAAAAACCGGTTGGATACATTGTATGGAAAAAGATGGACATTTTATTGGAATTCTACTAGTGTCAAACAATGACAGGTGTAATTATAAAGGAATCATTATTAATTGTCATTACCATTTCACTGAATTACACATTTAAGCTGAACAGAACATCTGAGTAGCTTGAAAAAGTGCTGTTCACTGAGGGTTAAAGAATTTTATGTGAACAAACCTCCTGTGGTTTTGGTCTCAGCTGAGTAAGTGACGTACATTCAGATCGGTCTACTACACTGGTAGCAACAGTCTGAAAGATTACATGTATTTTATTATAGTTGAAAAGAATTTCACATTACCTTTATTTAACTCAAATTATTTAATTGTTAATCATCTTCTGGTTAATGTAGGTAACATTATGCTGGCTGATACAACATATAAAGTACCTGATATTGTATTTGAAACAATAGAATACAATAAAGCATTAATTAAAGAATTTTATGTGAACAAACCTCCTGTGGTTTTGGTCTCAGCTGAGTAAGTGACGTACATTCAGATCGGTCTACTGCACTGGTAGCAACAGTCTGAAAGATTACATGTATTTTATTTACAGAAGTTGTTACAATGTAATTGAATGCTGATTTGTTGAATGTAGAGGTCCAGGTTTTTGTATACTAGTGCTGACAGGAAAGGCCATCTACTAGGCAATGAGATGAAGTGGAGCCTGAGTGGTATTCAAACCTGCAGCAGAGGTTGGCAGTCTAATGCATGACCACTGAACAAGCAACTACTTATAATAATATATCGATGAATATAATTATGAAATATCTTAATAAGATATGTCACATAACTGCAAGTTAGTGGAAAGTTGTAAATATTAACTCGGTAACAACAACAAACATGAAATAATGGCCAATGGAATTATAAATTCAACAATAACTGCAGAACTCCTTGACAAGTCTTTGGAATTGTTTTGTGGAGATACTTACAGAGCTGTCAATTGCTAAATGGTAAAATGATTAAAAAATATTAACGCCACGTTTCATGGATACAAATGGTTAAATACCCCCTCAGTTACACCACAGTTTCTGTGTCCTACTTTTCAAATAAACTTTGTAAATTCTTAAAACAATAAGCATGATAAGTCATGGTCCATGCACCTGAACATATACCTAGAACTGGCAAAGAATCATCTTCATCACTTTCAATCTTCATTATAACACTGCAATAAAGAAGTCATATTATAAGTATTCATTATACACAAATGTTCTTGAAAATAGTTGCAGAGATTATTCTGTTTTAGTTGGGAGGTTCACTAACGATGATGGAAATCACTATGGGCGGTTCCATTTAAAAAAAAAAGAGGGGGGGGGGGGAGGGGTCTGGGGAATACTGATATCAGGGGAGGGGTGGTGGTTGACCAGCATTTTCTTAATATCTTTAAAAAACATAATGCGGGTAGGGCAGGGTCTGAACATTTTCAAGTCCACCCCTAAGATACACAAAATTAGTCAGACTGATAAGTAAATAATAATAATAAGTCACAAATAATAAATAAACTATTTACTGGTGAATAACTAGCAATTTTGACAACTGTAGGCATAAACTCATTGTGAAAGGATGTCTGTATGCAAAGGGACATTTCATCTAACTTGAATAAAGTTAGATGGTCCATTATAATTTGATTTTTAGGAGGTTCAGTGTATATTTCATAATAATACTAACTCTGCTTGATTGGTCTCCGCTTCCCTTGTATTCTGCTTCTTTTGCCTTTTGTTGGAGGCGTGTATAGTTGGCAAGTCATCTGAATCCACCTCATCCTCGTCTGAATGTGAATAGTCTGTAACAGTAATTTTTTCCCCATTGTAATTTAGATACGATTATACATTAGAAAGTTGGGCCATATAGTTTCAGTTTTAGTTTTTTTATTAACGTGAATCATGTTAATACATCCAGCTGATTGCAGGCTTATGAGTCACGGAATAAGAATCAAACAAGATAAATAAGATTAGTGAGAAATACAACGAATTGTAAAGTAAAGACGGACGCTTAGTTGATATAATTTGCTGTGGACTAATTTTAACACTGTTCATACATATTTCCAGTTTTTCTTCATTATTTAGGAAAGGAAAGTTCATTATTAAGCGAACGTTCAAAGGAAAAGTGCTGCTCATTTTCCATTTTGTCACCTTCACAAAAGAAACATAATCTATACTCTGGTGGGACTTGGGTGTATCTTTATTTTTCAGGGAAGTACACCAAAACGAAACTGACTAAGTAGAGATCTTTCACTTCTATTATGTATTCTATACATGAAAGAATCAGCTCCATAATACTTTTGAATGTACAGTTATGTTTTAATGTGATATCTCCTTAATTTCGTTTTGCCATGATGCAGTATAAATTCCATATATATATATATATCTTTTGCAATACGTACCTAAATAGTCCTTTTCAGGACAAAGGTAGAATACTATCTTGGTGTAAGACTTCCCCAGGTCTTCTTTATACTTGTTAAGAATGAAAGTGGAGTTTGTCCCTGGCAAGACCTTAACCTCTTGATGGTTAGGATATAAGAGACGATAATCATCAGTTGAATCAATATCTGAGTACAAAGTGTGTCTCGCCAGTGCTGCTGTTAAAATTTCTTCACTTCCTGCACTAACAGGGACTTCAACTCCAAGCTGTCCTACTTTAGGCACTAGACCACTTCTACCAATTTTTAGAACGCCAACTTTAATCTGAAAAATACATCTCATAAGTTGTTGAAATCCTGGAGAGAGTATATATTTAAGAAATACCCTAGTAAAGCATTTAATGCATGAACATATTCAAGCATACCCAGCTTACGTGAAATAAATAAATTCGACTTAAATCCAAAACTTAGAACATGCAAACAGTTCAAAATCTAAGAATATCAACCATATGCTGGCTTTAACAAGATTTATCAGTTCTAGTAATTCAGCAATAAAAAATGGCAGGTACCCCAGTAAATGATAGAAGCAGTATACACTGCAACGATAATCAGATTGAAAAAGAATAATATTTAAAGTTACAATGTCCTAAATGTGTAGATGAGAGAGTAATAATGTATCAAAATAATTCTAATGCAATACCAGACATCATGAATTTAGAAAAGCTAAACCTATTTATAGAACTAATGACCAGCCAAAAAAATTTGTTGCTGATGCTTAAGGTAGATGTTGCCAACAGTATGAAGTAAGATTCAATTGGAAAGGTGCTTACTTATGACCTTAATGACATTAAAACTATAGAAAGCTAATGGTTTTAGAATGCTAAGGTAACAGCTGAACTTTTGTACATTTATGAAGTAATTCCTAGATATTCTAACTAGCGCCTTATGGTGCTGAATGCAGAAGGTGATGATATTGTACATTAGTTGTGGACAACCATAGCCTATGTTGTAAGTTGGTCCCTTCCTCCGCACGAGTGCATAGGAGTCGGTCTTGGCCGCCATTAACACGTGACTTTCAGTCAGGATCTTGACTGTTTTCTGATTGGCTGATTGTTGTCTGGTGTTTGATTGGCTAATTGTTTGGGGGCGTGTCCAAGTCAACCTACAAGAGAGCACGACGCAATGACCAATCATAGCCCTGCTTATCCTCTGCCAATCTCAAGCCATGAAAGAAATGCTAGCGACCAGTCTCACTACAGTGTAGGAGACTGCGGTTCCAGTGCTACCTATGTTGTGGCGAGTCTTGGATCACTGATTATCCAAATCACGACATTTCCCGCCATTTAGCTGCAGGTTGCATACTGGGAGAAGAACCATTTACGCGACGATCAGAGTGGCCTTCGAGGTATACGTACATTGCGCCCCTGGTGGTGGCAACTGGTACTACGTTAGTCTGGAGTTGCCCAAAAGCTTAATGGACTTCCTACACTCACTACTCCTCAGAAACGGCCCTGTCTCTGCCCGGGACCCTCAAGTGCATTTTTTAGAAAACTATTCTTATCCTTCCTAAAAAACGAGCTGATTATTGTTGCACAATGCAATTTAAAGTATGCTGAGCTCTATGTGACACTGCTTGGCTCAGTATCTGCTGAGTTTATTCATTTGAAAAAATCTTTGCTCGAACAGCTCGTATTTGACAATATCCTGAATTTGCTCCGCAAACCTTCTGAATAAAAATTAAATGTGAGTCATGCCAAAGATGGGTCAGCGAAATGATGCCATCTAAAGCTAGGTGCATCCCCAAACAGTGTACAGATGCACCACGATTCGCCCCGTTAGCCCAGATACTGTTAAAGTGAAAGATTCTAATACAATTTGTGACACCACATTGTTTAATAGTATAAATAAAATGTACCTGCACACTGCTCACTTTCTTTTTCTTCGATGCCATCTTTTTATATAATTTGTCGAACTGGTAGTCTTTCAAAAAAAAAAAGAAGTAAAGTAACTTATATAGTACAATGCATAATTATATATACACTGACAATATTATGTCATGCATTCTTCGTATCAGAATCTAAATCTTCAAGGTATCCTATTTTTATCAATACTCATTATGGATTATGATACATGTATACTGCAGTCTAATTTAATCAACTTTATCCCGGTTTTGTGAAGATTGTTAAATTGCAGATTTGTATTGCCACCTGTAGTTTTTGACCAACAACTCCCTCTCTAAGCTGGTATTACAAATTTCATAATTCACACGACCAACCTTTCTCAGCCTGTTCATCTACTTCCGGCCGCTCTGTAAAATTAAAAGGTGAATTTTAGCAAACATTCTTAGAACTTTGATCTGAGCTAGGGCTCTGTATGATACACACCTGGGTGACTAAATGGCTCAGGCTAGTAATAATTTTTAATAATTTAAAATAGTTGAGGACCCACAATGCTAAAATCCCTAGATGACATTGTAATCAATGCAAATATATCTACATTGGCAATGTTAGATTGTTGTATTGAACATCGTATTGTTTTAAGCTTCAGTGCCATTGAAGAAACATTGTGCAAAGCACGTTAAACCCATGGTCAGCCACACACAGTTTATTAACAGTTTACCCATTTAAGGATTCGTGTGATGGCACCATACAAATTACTCGCACTTGAGCTCGCAAGATCAGCAAGGTATAAACTGAATATGCTACATGATCCCAGCATCAAGACACATCTGAAGATATTGTTTCTTAAAGGTTTGGAATTGAAGTTGCCATTTCTACAAGGTTTGCAACAGGTTTGACCCCTGTGACCTTCATTCAAAAATAGGTCAAGGTCACTAAAATAGATCAAGGTCACCCACCTCATCCAAAGTATACCCCCAAATCAACATAAATTATCAGAAGTTATCGTTTCAATGAAGCTCAGAATGATTGACCCGAGACCTAAAAAAATAGGTCAATGTCATTCATCTTCGAACTCATCCTAGATCTACCCCTAAACCATAATCCCTGTTGGTTGCAGGATCCTAGGAAAAATACATTTCAAGTTAACGCTTTTACAAGGCTGATGCATCGACAACACGACAGACGAACACGCACAGATGATCGCAATACCCTTTGGCCATTAGTATTGCCCAGGGTATTTAATTGTTTATGCATTTTGAACACTAACCTTTACTCGGTCCTTCCTTAGGATCATCACCTGCAAACAGTGCAATCTTATAAATATTTACATTCAACAGTGGTCATTAAGATAGTCATCTTTCTCCTGGGCCATGCTGAAACTGTAACATTAATAAGTTACACTGCCTTAGCCTAAGAATAAACAAATTCATTAAAACATTTTTGGCAGACTGGCTTTAATATTCGCCTATTCTAACACCTGTTACAAAATATTGATGTAACAAATTGTTATAAATAGCAGCACTTACCTTGTGTGTCTAGTAGTCGAAGTTTTTCTCCAGGGACGAGCCCACCGGCCCCCGATTATCTTTATCATTATAACTTCTCCAATCCCAAAAGACAGTTCCCCTGCCATATGACCAGCGTTGCTGGTAACAGTCCTGTACAAGACTTCATTCTAAAAAATATATAATGTATACATAAATATAGACTTGCAGGAAAAAGTACACTACAAATATAGCAGCCCTAAATCTGCCCCATTCACATGGGCGCAATTTGGTGGAGCATGGAGAGGACATGTCCCCCCCACCACCAACTTTTTCAGCCAGGGGGGGATATAATATCCTTTGTTCCCCCCCCCCCCCCCCACATTCTGGCAATATAAAAATGAAATTGTTGTTCTTTTGTGGTAAAAGATACAATAGGCACACTGTCAATTCAAATCAGCTGATGGCTGGTGCCATTCAAATTGCTCACTGAATATCATGTTGCAATGAAATACTTTCAAATTTCTGATCTTAAATGTTACATATTTAATTGCATAATCCTATATTATTTGAAAACTAAGCCCCCAAATGTATTTCATGCATTCCTACAAGTTTAGTATCATAAAGAGGCATTGTGAACCTTTCCTGAAATTTATTTTAATTACTATATTTGTAGTTATGTAGTGTTCATGCAGAGAAGAGGAGCATTTATGCACACAATTTACTTATGGATAATTTCATCATAAATCCTTTAATTAATTTTTCATTTTACATCATAACTTCTATCACCCATTGTAATATTTCAGGTTTCTTCTGTTCAGATTATAAGCTGCATCCACCAAACTGACTTTGTGACTTACTTGTGTAATTAGCAACCCCAAACAGTAATAAACCACTACGGAGCTGCAGTTAATAATAGAGCGGAATGTAATTCTGCATCTATAGTACACTCAGAACTCATTTTATTCATATTACATATATATGCATTTAGTTGTACAGATATCATTACGACACATGGTGCATGAACATGACATGAATATGTAATAAGGGTGACACCTCCAAGATAAATATATATCGCTACTGAGGTGCCACCCATTCAGTTGAGATCATTATCAAAAACGAAAGTAGAACATGAATAATTTAGAGACATATTTTTTTGAAAGCACAGAGCTACATTTGAAATGCTATTTATAATATATGGCATGATATTAAGATAAAAGTAAAGAATCCCAAAGTAACCGATAGATACAAAAGGAACAAGATTAAGAAGGAGTGAACGAAGAATATAGGCTCAATAAATGATGTAAAATGTAACCATATATTTAACATAAAAAATCAAACTGAGCCAAACTAATTTCTGGTAGCTGGATATAGTAAGCTATCCGTGGTCAATAGACTTGTCGGCACAACGACCGGGGGAGGATCACTTTTGCGTCGGTTACTAGTTGCTATAACATACAATAGTACCTGCCCTTTAAGATAATCAGACAGCCTTAGGTTACTTACATTGTCACTCATAGCCAACATCGTGTCCATTGGCGGCATTGCTGAAAGTGTAAGTGTCAACTTCTCACAGATGGCGTAATGATTTTAAAGCAACGCCACCTGCCGGCTATGCCCTGTATAACAAGCTTCTCCCGAAAGGCGGCGCCACGCACCGGACAAGCGCCGTCTTTCGGTTAGAAATTGCTCAAACCGCGCCGTTCCGCAAGTCTCCCGCGCCGTTCCGCAAGTCTCCCGCGCCGCTCCGCAAGTCTCCCGCGCAGCTCCGCAATTCTTCCGCGCCGCTCCACAATTATTCCGCGCCGCTCCACAATTATTCCGCGCCGCTCCACAATTATTCCGCGCCGCTCCGCAGCCTCGCTCCGCTTTGTACTTATGGGCCACCGTACTATATTGACAGAAATAGTAGAGCAGCTGAGGCCCAAAAAGTGCAATATTTAAGGAAAAAGTGATCACTGGAGTAGAACACGAAATCTCACATACCAAAATGTTCCCATGAATGTAACCTGTCGGAAACTGGACATAAAAATTTTGTAAACTTTGTGCGAACTCAATGGTAGATGTTTCCATAGCAACCATTTTGTAAAAATCGACCAGTTATATTTTAATGCTTATGGGACTATAGTATGACTATATTGAGAAACAGTTTAACCATACAGCATGACAGTACTACCGTTGGGTGTCCTGATGGCCAAATTATTTTTGATCTGCGATTGCATTGGTTGCCATGGGTACAACAAAATCCTAACAAAATTAAATTATTTTCATATAAACAATGATTCTGTTATTCATAGCAAAGTATAATTAAACTGCTAACATCATTGTGTCACATTGCCAGAAAGCCAGTATTCTAAGCTTTCAGATGATACCTCATACATGCATTCAGATCTCATAGTTTTCAAGGAAAGGGTTACCAAGGCAACCTGTGTCACAAGCACTGGCAATGTCACAATGTCAAAAACACAGTTTGATGATTCTTAGTCTAAGTTTAGTGGCCTGTAACAAACATTGATAAGCCATATCACATGTTCCTTTTGCAAATTCTTTGGTGTACCATTTATTTTTAAATAACAAACTAGTTGGTTACCATGGAAACCATCAAAATGACTCAGATTTCCTGGAATCATGTAAGTTTTTAACATGTAGGTGGAAATCGTAATAAGTATGCTCCCTTTAGGAAGAAAAATTTTAAAAAGTGCTAATAGAGTAATAAAATATTTTATCTATTATTTGAATATGGTTGTCAAGACTTCATGTTTGTTGATTTACATAGCAACGGCATGCAGGAAAATTGCCGAAATGGACACGGCTACTTTAAATATCAGGCCCCACATTTTAGCCCTTCAGAATGAAACAAAGGGCATAAGAATCAAAGAAACAGTAATTTTTCATGTTTAGTTTTTAGCATCTTGCCTTATTTGCATATTTATAAATAAGGAATTTATGCGAGTCAAGAGCGACCATTTAAGGTAAGCATAATCTTGGTCTTGCACTTCTAATGGTACCCTGAAATGGTACGAAGCTCGCTTTGTTGGGGGGACATTATCACATAGATATGAGGGTTTATATCTATTTTAGTACTTAATATACTAGCTGGTTGCTATGACAACCAAAAGTTATTATATTTAAATGCCTTGATATGCTGATTTTTACCTCCCCCAATATTGTTCAATAACCTGAAATGATCTGAAAACTGGCTTAGAAGAATATCTAAGGCAACTTCAGATCTCATCTCTTAATAAGCTAAAAATAGAATATAGCTATTGCAGTGATGTCACTATGGTCATTAGTGACGTCATAATATTTGATAATTGGTTGATCAAGCTTCAGAAATCAAATTCATGAAGATCAAAGGCCTTGCTTTGATGTGGAAACCAATCGCAGAAAATGGATGAATTGGAGTAAAAATGAGTGTCACAACAACTGGACCACAGGCTAAGAAAGCTAAACTGTCTCTAAAAACTGAAAGTAATTTCAAAGAAAATGAAAGAAGTAATGATGAACTTGGGGCAGGTGATGCCAAAATTAGGCAGGAAAGGAAGGTATTCGATTGGACTGAAAATTGTTTCATATGTGGCAAACAATGCTACACACAGCAGAGAAGATCTTGGTCACTCATTCAGACTAATGACATTTACTCCCAGGTGCTGGAAGCAGCCAAGGAACGGCAAGATGAGGTACTGGTAAATCGTCTCCATTGAATTTTAAGTGGGGACTTAATTGCTGTAAAGGCAAGGTATCACAGAACGAAGAATTGTTTGGGCCATTACATCAGTGGGCATAATTTATCACACTGCAACAAACCCAACAATGAGGATAATGGCAGAACTAAAGCCATAGAAATCCTGATCAGTGAATACCAATCTTCAATATTGAAAGAGAAACATGTTTTTCCCCTCAGAACATTGCAAGCAAGGTTTGAAGAATTAGTTGGTGAGTCCATCTCAAGTGCATATTTCAAGAAGCTGCTTACAGGGCTATGGAGCCACATATCAATTGCTCATGACCATGGTTGTCCAGACCTAGTGTATGATGCAAGTCTTACTACAAATGATGCAGTGCGGAAGATCTACCTGCTAAGCGTCACCTCTGATGAACGTGAACCGGGATATACCATTAAACCAGACAATCAGTCTGAGGAGAGCACCCTTCACAAAGCTGCAGAGGTTCTGCGACATAAAGTTTTGCATAAGACCAAGAAATTAGATGACGAATATTATTCAGACAAGGAAATTTCCTTTGAAGCAAATCGCCAGTTTACTGATGATGTTCTATGCAAAATGATTAGTTGGATTGTTGATAGAGATTCATTTCAGCATGGTGAACCTAAAATAGACAAAAAGGTACTGAATATCTGCTGTGACATCACAACGGCTGTTACAGGAGTGTACTCCCCAAAACATCTCGGACTGGCTGTACACCTGCATCATACTTTTGGAAGCAGAACATTAATAGAAATTTTTTCTGCTATGGGATACTGTGTGCCCTACACTGAGCTTCGCCAGTTTCTCACTTCAGCAGCAGTACATGTTACCTCACACCAGCACCTGACACCTTCAGGTGGGCTGATTCCCTTGGATATCTTACCAAAGAAGGAAGGTGGAAGTCAGCCCATAACTGTTGCTGACAACTGGGATCACTGCGAGAGAACGCTCAGTGGCAAGAACACTACACATGCTATGACAAGCATAATTCTGTCACGATCATCAGCGATCTCAAGAACAACTCAACGTCTTGCAAGGGTTAAGCACAGGACACTCAACAATGATACAGTGCCTGGTTAGTGAATTTTTACGATCATTTTCAAAAATATTCCCTGCAGGGGTAAAGCATCAAGTGGCCATATACAGTGCACCCTGTGTTAAGTAATCAGTCAGGTACATGGCTAAAGTGTGGTTGAGCTATATTGAGGCTACAGTTAGTTCCATTAAAAACGGCCTCTCAAATTGAACATAGACAATGCTACTATACAGAACTGTTTGGCTACAGCTGGCTACACAAAGCTGGATGTAAAAGTACATGTAGCACCATTTGGTGCACAAGTGAAGAGTTATGCAGATTAGTCTTTTTTTTTAATGAAAAGCTTCATGTCTAGCTGACCACTTCACATAGGTCAAGCTGGGGTTTACATAGCATTTCATTGGGGGGGGGGGGAGCATTTGACTGATATGCATTGCTGACAAATTCTATTATATGCCTGTGTACGACAACATATATAGATTAATTTGCGTGTTGTTGATCCTTAGGTGGTAGTTTGTCCAAAGTGACAACATACCAGAAACCAAGTGTACGTCCAGAGCCTTCGATTCAGCCACTACCAGCAGCAGATGAATTGCTAACAATGCAAAACACTCTAGAGAAGCACATTTTAAAGGAGCAGGTGTATGATTTCGCAAGGTCAGGCATATTCACATCTCAGAGGAATAATGTGCCACACTGGGCTGCATTCCATGCCAGGCTAGAGGAGAGCAGTCATATGGACGTAACTAATATTTCTGACAACCTGATAATTATGGCTCCACCAACTGATCACAGCACTGTATATACAACATTGCTTCGTACTAAGGAGATAATGAATACCCTTGGATTTTCACATGCGCCTATCTGCTTTGACATGGGGTTGCTTACCAAAGCTGTGGAAATTGTCTGGTCCAATTCAGAACTGTCAAATGTATTGCCCTTTGACGGTGGAATGCACTTTGTTATTGCAGTCTTTCGGGGAATTGGCACAATGTATGGAGATGCTGGTTTGAAAAAGTTGTTACATGAATCAGGAGTGTATGCTGCAGGAACAGTTAACAGTATGAAGCAAGGAAAAGATTTTGAACGAATGGTTAGAGGATTGGAACTTGTTGAAGAGGTTTTGACGACTCAACTTCTTTCTGGATTTAAGCAGTGGTGCTCAGACAGAGGAAAAGTTATTCCAGATGAAGTTCGAGAATGTTTCCAGGATTTACAAGAAGCATTTGATAATGAAAATAGTGTTGTCATCTCAAATACCATGAGAATTGCCACTGATGTGTTGCAAGAAGTTCTTAGTCCATTGTTGCATCAATACCGAAATGAAGGTCGCACTCTCTCTCCAACTTTCCTTGTATGGGATGATTTTCTGCAAAACATTCTACTTCCACTGAAATCATTTCTGTCAGCAACAAAGACCGGCAGTTGGGATGTTTATCAAGGAGCAAAGGCAAAGCTATTACCATTGCTATTCGCAGCCAACCGAACAACATATGCCAGATATATCCCAGTGATGTTGCTACTGATGAACAGACTTCCTAATGATGTTAAAAGAGCATTTGAAGAAGGCCTTTTCGTTGCTAAGTTAGCCAGAGGAAGATTCAATGCAGTGTGGGCTGATTATGCGCTCGAAGTAACCCAGAACAAAAGCTTGAAAGGCGAAGGTGGAATAATTGGTCTAACTCTGAAAGGTTCCACACTTGCTCGATACTTTCTGGCAAGGCCAATCACAGCCAAGTATGCCAAGGCATTTAAGGCAAGCATCAACGAGAGGTTAAGTTCAGAGGATGATTTGCTCCTGAAACACCATTCAGACACAATACCTGTGAAACGGAAATGGGATGAAGATGTAAAATTGAGCATTATGTTTGAAAAGCATTACATCAATCCCTTTGATTTATCAAATCCTCCAAGTCGCTTAGTAAATTTTGCAACAGGAGCAGTTGCAACCAAGGAGATAGAAGACAGCATGACAAAATACTTTGAAAAAGGAGAGAAGATGGTTACTAAGTTTGTAACTGAAAGGCTCATTGAACACACCAGAAGCTTTTATGACCCCTTGTCCAGAAGTGGCATTAAGACAATGAGCGACTTGAAACCGTCTCTACATGTGAAAAAGAGGAAAATCAGCATGGATAATGAATCAATGTCTCTTCGACTAATGGCCATCAATGCGAAGAAAAAGGTGCCACTGCAGCGTGTGATGGCCTTTGAGAATTCAACAGTGCCTATGGCACTTTTCAAGGAAGACTCATCAATGATCCTTCCCAAAAATAAATCAAGTTTCATGCACAAGTTAGAAGAGCTCCTCCCTGGCAAGATTCAGAATTTGTCTTTAGCTGATTGTATTTGTGTTTGACGGTCATTCTGTCATTCAGAAACTTTGTTTTCCATCTTGCAACGACAAAACATTCAAGGATATGGCTTCCGACTTCAAGCAGTACATCTTTGGAATTGCCAAGAAAGTGTCATCCAGTGGTGTGAAACAGGTGCATGTCCTTTTTGACAGATACTTCAGAGACAGCATAAAGAACCAAGCAAGATCTGAGAGGAGCAACTTGCTTCTTGATGCCACAGATGGTCACATCGAGTATCATTTCACATTAGACAGCAGGGTTCATGGATCCAGAGATGCCCTCCTGAATAAAGTGCAAAACAAGGAGCGTCTTGCACTCCTCTTCTCTCTCTACCTCCATGAAAATCACTCGACATTAGCGGACAGCCTAAGCCTATTCACCAGTGGGGGAAATGATGAAAAAGTTCATGTCATCACAAAGGATGAAATCACCAGAGAGCCAACCCTAGAATCAAACCAAGAAGAGTCTGACACGAGGATTATATTACATTGCAAGTATGCTGCAGAGCAAGGAGCCAAGAGAATAGTTGTTCAAAGTGCAGACACAGATGTTCTCGTGTTATTAATACATCACAGAACATCAATTAATGCCCCCCAAATATACCTTTTTACTGGATGTGAAGGCAAATACACTACAAACAAAAGATACATTCCTGTACATGACCTCTTCAACAAACTAACCCAGATGCAACTAAATATCTTGATGCCAATATATTGCCTGTCAGGTTGCGACACAACCAGCATGATTTTTGGTCACGGAAAGTGCACAGTTTTTAACAAATTTATCAAGCAATCAAATCATCTCCAGGGTTTGAAAACTCTCGGCTGTGGTCCACTGAAAGACTCAGAAAGGCAAGCATGCACCCAATTCCTGGGCCTCCTCTATGGTGAGAAGCAGTGTTCTTCATTAAACAGCCTGCGTTGCAAGAAAGCCAAAAAGGGAATTGCGGCAAAGAAGCTGCCCCCAACAGACAACAGTGCCGAACAGCATATGCTAAGATCTGCTTATCAGTTGCTTATCTGGAGACAGGCCCCGCAAGCCATGCAAACATTACCCCCTGTCACTGAATTTGGTTGGTACCATGATGAATTGAAGAATGTCTTCCTTCCTGTCATGACGACGCAGCAAACTGCTGCTCCTGAGCTGCTTAATGACTTGGTCTGTGATTGCTACCCAAACTGCAATGAGGCATGCTGCTGCTACCAAAGTGATCAGCCCTGCACAGCTGACTGCAAGTGTGAGGCTCTACTGCCAGGGTTGGACTGTTGTGAGGAAAGCTTTGAAAGTATGCATCCAGAGTTTTGTACCAATCCCCTGTCAGTGCTGTGTGTCACTGAACAAGAAGAATGAGTCTTAGATTGACCATCATACTGTCTAAGGTATATAAAATACTTATAAAATATATATATATATAAATATATCACTACATTTGAAATACATGGCAATCTCTGCATTGAAATTCAACTGAATAATGGTTTTTCTTCTTGCAGGCATGATTTCGTCAACAATATTTTAATATGCTGTTCCACATGCTCCTAACAGAAAGTGACTGTACCAAAATGAATTTTTTGTTTTGTCTGCGTACATTTCAAATGCCTCTTAGCATAATAAATGTATTCTTAAGAAAAAAAAATTTTTTCATAAATAAATCACACATGCTGTAAATTCCATGCAACATTTTAATGTGAATATGGCATTTTTCATTTATTCAGTATGAAATTCAGTGCTGCTGATTCAATTTTGATGTAGTCAAATTTGTGTCAAATGTGACTATTTGCTTCATTTGCAAGAAGGTACCTTTACCAATTGGTTTCTATGGAAACCATATTGTAAGTTGGGCTTCTTATTGGAATTTTACACATTTCTTAACAACAGCCTGAAATATAGGAGCCACAGATATGCCAAACGCTGGTGCACTCTTTTGCGATTTGTACCATCATAACTATATAAAGTTGTAACTTGGAGCAATTCCTTATTTAGAAATGGGTAAATAAGGCAATACACAAAATACTGAGAGTACAGGGTAAGTTTTTCCCCATATAATGTGATCCTGTGATCTCAGAATGATTTGTGGATGAGATACTAAAATTCTAAATTTATATCAGGCAGTTATACAAAGTTTTTCTGCATGCCGTTGCTATGTAAATCAACAAATATGAAGTCTTGACAACCAAAATCAAATAATAGATAAAATATTTTTCACTCTATTAGCACTTTTTAAAATTTTTCTTCCTAAAGGGAGCATACTTATTACGATTTCCATCTACATGTTAAAAACTTACATGATTCCAGGAAATCTGAGTCATTTTGATGGTTTCCATGGTAACCAACTAGTTTGTTATTTAAAAATAAATGGTACACCAAAGAATTTGCAAAAGGAACATGTGATATGGCTTATCAATGTTTGTTACAGGCCACTAAACTTAGACTAAGAATCATCAAACTGTGTTTTTGACATTGTGAAATTGCCAGTGCTTGTGACACAGGTTGCCTTGGTAACCCTTTCCTTGAAAACTATGAGATCTGAATGCATGTATGAGGTATCATCTGAAAGCTTAGAATACTGGCTTTCTGGCAATGTGACACAATGATGTTAGCAGTTTAATTATACTTTGCTATGAATAACAGAATCATTGTTTATATGAAAATAATTTAATTTTGTTAGGATTTTGTTGTACCCATGGCAACCAATGCAATCGCAGATCAAAAATAATTTGGCCATCAGGACACCCAATGGTAGTACTGTCATGCTGTATGGTTAAACTGTTTCTAAATATAGTCATGGTCATACCATAGTCCCATAAGCATTAAAATATAACTGGTAGGTTTTTACAAAATGGTTGCTATGGAAACATCTGCCATTGAGTTCGCACAAAGTTTACAAAATTTTTATGTCCAGTTTCAGACAGGTTACATTCATGGGAACATTTTGGTATATGAGACTTCGTGTTCTACTCCAGTGATCATTTCTTCCCCAAAAAAGGCCCACAGCTGCTCTACTAAAAGCTATGAAGCTCCCCTGGGGCCATAATTGCGTTTCGCCCCTCGCCCCCGATCTTCGCATTTTACCATAATCTTGTTTCGCCTCTCGCCCCCGATCTTTGTATTTTACCATATAATCTTGTTTCGCCCCTCGCCCCCGATCTTCGCATTTTACTTAAATCGCTCTTCGTGTTTTACTAACGATTATTCCCACTTGTCATAATCGCTCACCTAGCTGATCATATATCAGGTATCCATTTTGAATAAGGTGAGATTGTGACATCTCCTGAAATGCGAGATTCAGGCACTCAACACTTAAACCACCTTCATCTATGCCATCCTCACCCATGAAATGGACGGAAAGTCGCTTGCAAGGATCAAATTTCTTCCTTCGGAAGGCCCTCATCAGTCCAGGAAGTACTTCTTCACGGGTTACATTTATTTCATTTCTCTCCCCATCAATCCGAAATGTCAGGTAAATTCTTGTTATGACCTCTTCAATTGATTTTGGTCTGAAAATATATCATTTACATAAAATCATGCAACATTTCTGTCTGTTTGTGGTTAAGTCTTAGTGTTGTGTACCACAGTTCACTATTATACAGCTATACATATTGTTAAAAACTGTAAATTCTAAATTTTTGCCGAAGTACAAATCGATATTGAATCGCCCTTTTGGAGATTTTGTATGACAGAAGCCTCAATTGAGACAACAAGGCCGATCTTAAAGCAATCTGTGCTACTACATAACTTGAATCATGAATTACAACAGAAATAACCAAGAATGTTCTTTTCCAGTCATTCTTTCTCACTTACTTTGCTTCACATAGGTCCATATCTTCTACAGTTTTGCATTGAGCAGCATGGACCTCGATTGTTGGCTTTGGAAGCCAAATTGTGCATATAGGACATTGTACTAAACTGAAATGCACAGAAATATGGACAACTGTTTTCAAATGCTACTTGTTAAACATTTTTATGGATTTTTAGAATATGGACATCTTAAGAAAGTATACAATGCATACAAAGCAATGCATTTTAAATTAAATTAATGATGTTTAAGAAACAGTCTGTGTCAGTTATGGAGACATAAATGATAAAAAAGAATGCATAAATTGAGCCACGACTACATTTTGAAGTGTTCTTGTGGCATGAACTAGAGCTTTCAGACTTACTCCAAATTTGCCTGAATTTCTTTAGACAATTCGCATGTGCCCGGTGTTGCATTCTCCTACAAACAATAGTATTGACTGATGAAGAAAGGTATAGCTTAACATTGTTAATGAAATCTTCCCTGCAATTACCATGATTACTACGTTATTCAGAAGGCTTGCCACTTAACAAGGAACAAATTTAAAGCTACAAAAAAAGAAGAAGAAAAAGCCACACAGCCCATAGTAAGCATATGTTCAAGTTTCATGAAGGATTAGAGAAAAATCCACACAGCCCACTGAGCAGCCCTGATTCAGCAAAACATAAGTCTGTTCTCTCCTCTTATTACTCATTTTGCTTTTCATACATAGCAATTTACAACCCACTGATTCAATATATATATATATATATATATATATAACTTTATCAGGGTAGTAACAGAATCAACTAAATGATAAGATGTCATATATACATTAAAATGCTAAAAATACTGTTGCTTCGATGCACTTTGCTTTGGCCAGTCAGAGTCAAGGGCGGGAATATTTTCAGCCAATAGAATTGCAGTACTTCTTCTGTTTTAGCCACCTGGTGGAATACAGAGAACCTTCCGTGAAAATCCGCTATTACTTACATTGTCCCTGAACCTAAACGACACGGTTGGTGTGCCAGCATCATAAAATGTGCTTGATGAACAGGCCATCGGTTCCTCATCCTCCTAAAACAGTGAGTGTAATATTGAAAATAAGGTGACATACATGTATGCAATTTTATTAGAATAAAGTTTTCTATCTAACTTAATGATTGATAACTTGATTTGTGCATTTAAATTCATATGGGGGCAAAAATTATTCAAGCTGGATAAATGTAGTGAAAGGGGGTGGCTGGCAAGCTGGATACATGACGAAATGTAGCTATAAGGAGTATAAATTGTGGCTGCAAGAAGTAGCATGTATATATGTATATATATATACCTACCTCTTTTTCAATATTGGCAGCACCTGCAAAAACATCGGCAAAGTTTTAACTGCAGAAATGGAAATTGGTCAATATCTCTGCATTAGAGGAGGGCAGGGCCAGTTGAACCAAATTTCAATCATTGTCCCATTGCTGATAAGTTTTTTTAGGAATATCTTGGGAAATAATAGAGGGATATGTCAGCTAAATATTTGCAACAAGTTTTTGTGCATTGAGGACATCTTTCTCCTTCTTACTTTGAGAAAACGAGGGCGGTTCCATTGGCCCTTTGATTCCACTGGCCCCGCTCTGCCCTACATTGATTCCACACCATTAACTGATCTGGTGAGAATGAGACTGAAAATTTATTGTCACAAAGTTATGTAAATGTCCTAGTGGCTGTGAGTATTAATAATGGTTTACAACCGTATGACTGTCAAAACATGGTTAAATGCTAAATTATATATAATTGGCTAAAGATATTTTTAATATTAGTGCAGAACATTTATAATAAACTCTTTTGTTCTTTAAATTACTGCATAATTACTGCATAAGTAGGAATTCATTTTGTAGTTAAGAAAAGTGATTGATTGTTGTTATAATTATTTAATTATCAGCAAAGCTCAATCCTCACAAGTCTCTGTCCTTTTCCTCTTGGGAGTAAATTCAGGTAGATCATCAGACGAATCAGATACATTCAACTGTAATGAAAGACTAGGCCTATATATCATATTGAGCAATTAAGAGCGAAATCTTTAGTCCTATTTTGTGACTATGGAAGTCATGTTACCCATATGCAAGCTGTGCCTTAAAGGGATCTCCCCCAGCTGTACACTGATCTGATTTATTTATGTGATATTTGTAAAACTTGCTGGTTTTTAAATTAAGTCTTGAGTCTGAGTCTTTGGACAAGTGCCAACACAAACCACCTTTATGATAACCAAATTACAATGAAACTTGATGTGGATCAAACAATTACTTTATGTGTAAATTTGGATTTAAATTAGTGTAGTGTCATGCATAACAACCTTGCATTAATCTCTCAAGTAACTTGGTTTTATTTAGTAGAACTTTACTTACCTCAGTAGACAGGTAAATCCTATAAGGACCACCAGACATGCTAGCACAGTATGAGCCCCAAGTGAAACCTTGTACCAAGTCACCATCATCCGTGACATTAACCAGCTGGCCATTGTACTTGGTTACTGATGAGTAGCACTCCGTCAATTGCAAGCCGGTTAGTGATTTCCCCGCAGGGAAATACAATTTTTCCAACTGAATTAATGTAGGAAACAAAAGTAAATTACAAAAAGAGGAATAGCATCTAATGCAATACAAATCCGCTTATTATGAGGTACAATGTATTCATGTCATAATTGTAATTAAACACGTTACATACCTGCTTGACAATATCAGAATATGTGGAGGTTTTAAAAGTATCCACATGCCGTACTCCACCACCCCTGGAGGGGTTCACCTGGGTGCCACAATGCCGCCAGTCGACATACGCTTTGTATGTGTCTTTTGCCTGGAAAGAACAAGACAAAAAACTCAAACACAGGTTTGGGATTCCAAGTTAAAAAAATGGTTTGACATCATAAGAGGGCGAAGTTGGTGGTAGGTTTTATGTCCTTTATTTCTTCACCTGATAGGTTAATTTGGACAGGCAAAGGCAATGAGGCAAAGGATGATTGACAGCTGTACAACTTAATACATGATAGGCAGAAATCAAAAAGTAAGTAAGTACGTGTGAATGTATGTATGTGTGTAACGATGTGTGTATTTATGTATGTAAGGATGTGTGTGTATGTATGTATGTATGTATGTATGCATGTATGGATGGACGAATAAACACCATACCTTAGGCTTCACTTTTTTCATTTTCCCCTCCTCCTTGCGCTTGGCGGCAAAAGATCTCACAAGGGCCTGGAAAGATCCCTCCTTAACACCTGTGTTATCTTATACCATGAAAAAAAATTCAACTATTAGGTGCATGGGTAAGTCATGCTTATTACAGAATTTTTTATACTGTTTGAATCAGCAGTAGTATGCGAATTAATTAGATACATTGGATAAATTTGTGATTTTCATTCACAACTGAATCACTACATACCTTTTTCTTTACACGCTGCTATGAGCCGCATTCTGTCACCTTCAGCAACGATTCCATACCTAATTAAGTCTGCAGGCGACAAAAGTTTTACCTCTTTGATCCCCATCTTTATAAAAAAAAAATTATTTTGTAAATTAAAAGCAACAGTAAGCAAGAATTTAAAAAATTTTATGATTATATGAACAGGTACATGTTTACATAATGTATACCCAAGCCTCTCTCAATTAAAAGGCCTAGGGATGAATGTATCTTGAAAAAAATGAAGGCCTCCCTCAAGTAAAGAAGGAATAACCCTTATGCACTGACTTGTCTATGAATAAGAGGTCAAAGATATAGTCATCAAGTAACCTGTAAATTACAATTTACATTACAATTTAATGTACCATTGAACCCAGTTAACGGACCTGAAATCTAAACTAAAAAGAAAAATCAAAGGGGCCCTCTATTTCAGTAAATAGTAGGCCTATGGATTCATTGTATTGCTAACATTTAATTATAACTGGCACATGTACCTTGTTCTCCCTAAACACATCCTCACAGACTTCCACAGGTATACCCACTTCCTTAACTAATTCCAGTAATTCTGAAATAAGCGATGACAACCATAATTAATTACTTAGAATGTACTCTCTTTATACACTACAGATTTAGTGACTTCACTAATATTTTTACCTTCTACGTCCATGGTTTTACACTACTGGATTTAGCCTCCGAGGAGGATTTTATGGAGGGTAGAAGGGGCCCGGGGGTCGTTGAGGGTCTCTTTATGGGGTACTAATATTACAAGTTGACATGGTTTGCTACAACATCCCAGCCTCTGATCTAAACCATCTGGTTTAGTGGGGATCAAATTTCGGGTATTAAAAGAACGAGCTCATCATGGTTTTTGCATTAAGTTTTGCTGCAATATGTATTATGTGATATATGAAAAATTCCTTAGAATTCATAAATGATTTTATGATGAGTATATATGTGTATGCAATATGAATATGACTGTATATTGCAAATTTGCAATATGAATATGAGTTTGTTGGTCGTGATTGCTGTGGGGGGGGGGGGGGGGGGAGATTGAAATAACATTGCAGTGGTCAATAATTTCATTTACTATAGTTTAAAGCCCCTTAACTCCCCCCTCCCCCCCCCCCCCCCCACCAAATCATGCAAATCCTCTACTGCAGTATTTTCCCTCCCCCTTGCCGTTGGGTTTACCACTTATGGCAACCTGCCAAGAGGCTTCTTTGCTGATTTTGTGCTTTCTTTTGTTGTGGTGAAGGTGGGGGGGGGGGGGGTTGATTGGTTGCTATAATATCTTATAATATCTATTTTTCCAAAGCAATAGTCTTATATTTCACTGGGGTGCCCAAAAAAGTTATTAAAATACAATGTGCATACATTAAAGTGGTGAGATAGTGGGTCTTTTTTTTATGAATTTTGACTTATAAGGTAATATATTATATTAAAGTTTCATTGCTGAGCTGCATAAGATTGTGCATTTTAATAGGCCGCAGGAGCGGCCCCGTAGGGGCCGCCCGTAGGGCTTTTATGACTAGAGATTGGCCAAAAACAAAATCTACTGTCATGCTATTCTCAGATGACCGGATCGAACTATGTTGTCCTAATTAATCTGCGCGGCCATGATGCGCACAAAATAATAATGACCTACTTACACAAAAATCGTTCTTAACAGCTCTTAACTTAAGATCTAGCAGACAAATTGAATTAACTCATATTAAAACACTATTAATGATCATTTCTATGTGATTCAAGACTGGACAAGCAGTAGAAGTATGGTTTTGAATGTTCCATGTTAGGGATGTCCACTGCCGTGATTTTCCACAAAGCTAGCCAACTAAATGAACGTTCGACCAATCAGAGCAGAGCTTATTTAATTACTAGGCCATTTGCTAGGCAACGAGCTTTAACAAACTCTGTGATTTGCCGTGGCGCTTAGGTTTTAAATCAATACGCCGTCATGATGCGCGCTTACAAAAAAGGCCTTTAGAAACGTCACAATTAAAACTTTTATTTATGACGTCACAGAAAATGGCTTTGGCCGCACCACTGGCGAACAAAAAACGATGTGTTCGCTCAACCGGAACGATCGCGATTATGGTTGTTATTACTTGAAAATGGCATCAAACTTCAAAGTATCATTTTAGTACTAATTCTACAACTCCTGCGGTCTCTCATGCACATTGCATATTCATATTAGGCCGCAGGAGCGGCCCCGTAGGGGCCGCCCGTAGGGCTTTTATGACTAGAGATTGGCCAAAAACAAAATCTACTGTCATGCTATTCTCAGATGACCGGATCGGAACTATGTTGTCCTAGATATTCTGCGCGGCCATGATGCGCACAAAATAATAATGACCTACTTAGCTCAAATTACACAAAAATCGTTCTTTACTTTGGATTTTCCTGACAAACTTGAAGAAACTCACGTTAGAACTCCATTAATGACCATTTCTAGGTGATTCCAAGACTGGACAAGCAGTAGAACTATGGTTTTGAATGTTTCATGGGACTGGATGGGAGCCATGTCCATTGCCATGAGGCTTGTCAACTAAATGAACGTTCGACCAATCAGAGTAGAGCTTATTTCTTTGCAAGGCCATTTTGCAAGGCAACGAGCTCTAACAGACTCTGTGATTGGCTGTGGTGCTTAGGCCTTAGAAATTAATGCATAAGGCCTCATTGTTCATCAGTAAGACTACGCAAGCAACGAGCAGAAGGGAATGAAATAAAGCTTAATTGCAGAAGGAAATATGAACTAACAGTAATGCAAACAACATCAACCTGCAGTCCATTGATAAGATATCAGTAAAGAAAGAGGAGGCCGTTATTTTCGGGAAAAGCCCTAAAATAGCACCAGGCTATAAATAGATGTGGGCGTGGCCTAATGCAAGCACGTTCTTTTGTTTATAAACCAATCTGTGTGTTGACAACTCGGTTTTGACAGCTTGCTGATAACCCGATTTTGACAGCTGATTTGAGGGGAAAAAAACTGTATCTACAGTCAAATAGAAAGAGTTAGGTGCAGTCGATTTCTCTTGATAGTGTGACATGATAGTTGCTTGTTCAATTTGATATTTAAGCAAAAACTAACTCAGAGCATCTGACACATCTGTGTCACTGAGTAGACTATATAAAAAAAAAAACAGTGCATTACTGCCATTAGTTTTTTGTAATACTATTACAATACTAATAGTGTGATGTCATAGTAGTTTTTTCACGTTTTAAATCACATTCTAAACTGTTTAGAAAATTTGGAAAATGCTCCGTTTCCATAGCATGTAAATCTCATACAATTTCACTAATCAGTTCAGTTGGATAAGGGTTGTGATTCCTTAGAAATTTGAAAATGCTGTTTCATAACAATTTAGAGTATGGAGAAACCTTACACAATTTTATATTGAGAATTGTTCAGGAAAATTTTGTCGAGCAACAACATTTTGCTGCACAAGTTATCATAACTTGACAAAACCAGGCATAAATCCATGACAAAACTTTACTCCAATCCAGCATTACAACAACCGTTTCATTCAGTTTGGTGTTAACATTAAACTGTTTCATTATGACTTCTCAGGGGGTCTAGTCAAGTGGTCCGCCCGACAACTGGTCCTCTGACCAACTCGCCCGCCTGTACAGCTGGTCTGCCGGTCAGGTCAACTGGCCCGCCAGAAAGTCAACTGGCCCGCCAGAAAAGTCATCTGGTCCGCCACAAAAATTTGGAAAAAAAGAGGATTTTTTCGGAAATTACTAGGACCTTTAAATCGGATTATAAATGACCAAGTTATGCTTGATTAATGACGCAGAAGGTTACTCCCTTCATATTGGCTGGGGAGGCCGTTTCGGTGACGTGTTAATGGCGGACCGCTTGCCCTGCTAGAGGGGACGGGGCGGGCGACGGCCGTACTTGCACCCCCGCGAAGCCACTCGCGCCGACGGGCTGCTTCCCGGCGGACGGATTGACTTTGAGTTGGTTGGGCGGCGGACGGGCCGTCGGACAACGAAAATGTCGGCGGGCGAGTAGGTTTCGAAGGCGGGCCAGTCGTCCTCGGCATCGGGCCAGTGGGTCTCACGGCGGGCCAGTCGGTTGCGGACCAGTTGTCGGGCGGACCACTTGACTATACTCCCTTCTCAGTACCAGTACCTGTTATTGGTTTGGTATTGTAAATCACTACAAAAGTGGGTTTTTTTTCTACTTGCATTTAATTGGTAAAACTGATGTCAGTCATCTCCCTATTTGTTCCCTAACACTTATTACCTAAAGGCTTCATTGAATTATCAGTGGTCCTTACCAAATATTGACTACTGTACAATGTTAACAGTGAATTTGATTTGCTCTCACATACTATGCTGCTATGGCAGGTTAACTTTGTGAACTATTACTCATTCTAGATACCACTGTTTTACATGGATCATAACGGACTCCCATGGCCGTGGGTTGGCAGAATATGTTGACCAAAAAATTTAGTTGATGTTTGTATAGCAATCCAATGTAGAGCAAAATTGGAAGATTTGTTTTAAGTGATATGTAATGAAATAGTCACAATTCAAACAAAATCTAAAATTGATATTATCATTGCATTTGGTATACAATAATTCAATTTAATTTGCCACCATTCTGTCGTCCTCACTCAGAAAATTTTACCAACAGAAACAGCTTTTTAATCTAGTGGATAACATCAATGACTTCAATACAACATTCAACACCAGTACGACTGAATCAAAATTTCAAAGAATTAGGAGGGGCCAAAAACTATTAAATTGGCAAAAGATTCTTACAATCATTTGGTTGATGGGTGTTGCTTAAATATGTTTGGCTTTTTAAATGTCAAATTTCAAAATTTGAATAAATCACTTCAGTGAAATTGACTGCGACAGTGATGCTAATGAAACATCATGGGATTTTAAACATACAACAGATTATCTTACTAAGTTATTCTTTGTCAATGGTAAATATGCATTTTTCTGGATTTTGTTTAGACAATGAAATTTAATGTCACAAATTTTCATGCTATTTCCAATAAATGGCATGTGTTATGACAGTCGCTAACCATGTAGACCAAAATTGCTACTTAGGTATTTTCTGAAAACTGTTTGGTACAATAAATTTAAATACGTCTGAATTTCAGTCTTATACAATTTTCTGGTGTGACATGACAGTCGCTATCCAAACTAGTACCACGAATTAATTAATCAACCTTGCAAACATTATTTATTCATGTGGACTATATAACTATAACATTCACTTAAAAGTTAATATATTCAGGTTTATCATATATATATATATATATATATATTGTCATTTAGGTACATTTATATCTATCTATATAGATACACAATTCATTGCATCAACAATGCAATTTCATTTAATTTTGTTGTATAGAAGAACCCTTCAGGGGCAGATCCAAAATTGTTTGCAGTGTTCCCTCTAATTTCTTATGAACAGTGATGTATTAGGCCAAGAAGGGGAGGGGGGCTAAGAACCCCCTAATTCAGTTACTGGACTAAGAATCCCCACTAAACCCCCCCCCCCCCCCCACCCCACCTTTGAATCTGCTACAGCTCTTAAGGGTATAAAAATATATGCCATGGTACATGTACATGACACAGGACTATCCCTGCGGCCCCTCATGCACATTGCATTATCATATTAGAGGTTTATCCAATAAATTAACCACTAAATATATCCTATGACCATGATGTCATTATCATAAGTCGATGAAGCACTTTCAGATAACTTGGTTGATAGAGCTCATGTTATTTTTAAAAATTGTATAGGTCAATTTAAAATTTCCCTGCAAGAATTGAGACAACTTCTGCAGCGTGGTGAGGATTCATGGATACCTTTTGAGGATTTCAAGAAGCTCAGAATAAGACACCTTCAAGAGAATAACCCCAATATCGCACGTTTGCAAATAACACTAAATGTTGAAATGATGGTGATACCTGTTAAATATATCAGGGGTTGTAATATGCATGTTGATAATTAATATACATAAATTGTCAGACATGTACAGTTGCTCAAATTGTCATGTATATTGTACATTTACCATGTTTACACACATATATATATATATATATATATATATATGACATTGTGTCACATATTTGCTATTGGACAGTATTGGTATTCAAAAGGATGAGTAGGAACACTGAACTATCTGTTTTACTTATTTCGCATTGTATTGAAAATAATGCCTGTATTTTTAATATTGCATTGAAGTAAAACAACAATGTTAATAAAATTGTCGCTATTGTTTAGATATATATCATGTTTGGTGTAATTTTTCACAATATTTTGCACTGATGAACATTTTGTTAACATAAACATTGCTTATCACAAAATAAAACCCTGATCACAATGTAAAATGATTGAGGCAAGATGACAGATTGTCTTTAGACATTTTTGTGGTGACCTTCGGGGCCATTACAGGACCAGAACACATGTTAGTGGTTTTTACCCCTTCGCCCCCCTCTCCTTATCAGCAGCACAATCTGTGCTGGATCTTGGAGCCTAAATCCAGTAGTACACTGGGTTTATTATAATACATTTGTATATATATATAGTAAAGCACATCCATAAATTCAAATGCTCGTGTCTGCAGTGCAATCATTAATGTTATTGCATTTAATATGATTTATTGTTGCAATGGCAATTCGAATCTACAAGCTGAAATTGTGAAAAGGACCAAAATTGTCATAAGCGCAATCTATACATAGTCTAAATCCGTGTTGTATTTATTATATAAAGGCTGAGCTTACCTTCGACAAATTGTTCAGATGCCATTCTAGATTGACAAAATAGCAGCCGATTTGGCCCACGTCACGGCAGTTCCATTAGCTTTCTAGTCAATTCGTCCCCGCCAAAACGAGTCAATTCGTCACTCCTAAAAAAACGGGTTCGTTACCCGAAATGGTCTGGTGGCCGCGAAGTAAAACGTCCTGAACGAAATGGCTTGGGACCATTTGACTTGCAGTCTCCGGATGTCATAAGTGCGATTATTCGTATTATTAAAGGGCGAATACTCGTATTAAAGGGCGAATAATCGTGTTATTAAAGGGCGAATAATCGTATTATTAAAGGGCGAAAAATCGCATTATTAAAGGGGGAAACATCGCATTATTAAAGGGTGAAAAATTGCCGCGAATATTCGTGGTAAAATGCGAAGGACGATTATTTCAAGTACGACGATCGGGGGCGAGGGGCGATCTGCAATAATGGCCCTAGGGGAGCTTCATAGAAAGCCGCTGTCATGACAAACTCTACAACTTGCTTTAGCACGGCTGAACTGTGCAACAGGCAGACATATATATATATATATATATATATATATATATATATATATATATATATATATATATATATAAGTTATGTGAAACCGAAGCAGCTTGAATCTATACAGAAAGCAAGGAAAGGAGACTTTTGTTTCGCTTAAAACTGGGTATGGAAAGTCCCTGATATTTGAACTACTCGGAGGAGTAGTCTACTCCCTACATAGAAAAATCTGTTATTATCGTGGTCTGCCCGTTGGATGTGATTGTCGAGCAATTTGTGGAACGCTTTCATGGAGCAGAGAGGATTGAAGATTTAGCTGCCAGAGTGAAAAAGCTGGAAGATCTCCCAGATGGCTTACAATATGTAATTGGGCACCCAGAGATAGTGACTGCCAAAGTCAAAGAAACTTCTAAAATTATTAGGGCCTAAGGTACGTAATTATTTCTAACATATCATACATATTTAACATGCAGTTTTAGTGTGGATCAGTATTCGATGTGTGAACTGAATGATAGGCCTTATTAATAAGTGAATTAAGTAAATTATCTAACTCAATTCAAAGTAGGTGGTCCTTTAAATTTGACATTTGCAATGTTTACTGCATGGTTATGTATCTCTCAATACAATTCTTAATATGATAATGCAATGTGCATGAGAGGCCGCAGGTGTGATTTATTCAAATTATACTTTGATGCCATTTTCATACATGTAATATCACATACTTTTGCAGAAAAAAGTTGCTTATTTTCAGTTTTTCTTACTCTAACCTTACTTCATGGGAAAAGCAAGTGTATAAGCAGCAATGCTTAAATTATTTATTTTTCTTGAAATTGTTGGTTAAATAATTAATGCATTTTTAAAACGTCCTGATTTTCTGCTTATTGCCAATCAATGAAGCAGAGAAATGGGTAATAAATATTGATAAACTACCAAGTTCAATCAGCTTTATAATTCAGCTACCAACTTGATGAAATACTTGAAATTTGACATGAAAGTAGTAAACAGAGTGGTAATTATTATTTATCCCCCGCCACTCATATGTGTAGCTGCTACTAGCCTGCTATATCTAACAGATAAATGAATCCAGAAACGTTTACTTTTCTGATGAAACATGCCACTGATCTAAGGAACTTTCTGGTATCAAATTTTTTTTTTCCTGTAAATCTCCACTATACATGCTTTCATGTCTAATAGCAATTAGTTACGTAACAGTCTAGGCATCCAAAATCGCGATCGTTCCGGTTGAGCGAACACGTCGTTTTTCAGTGCAAACTTGTATAACATGCCTCGCAGTGGTGCGGCGTCAAAGACTATTCTCTGTGACGTCATTGATAATAGTTAGTTGTGACGTTTTGGACTATTTCGTCTGGGCGCATCATGATCGCACATTGATTTCTAAAACCTATTTATAAGCGCCAATCACAGAGTTTGTGAGAGGTCGTTGCCTAGCAAATGACCTAGCATTAAAATAAGCTCTGCTCTGATTGGTCGAACGTTCATTTAGTTGGCTAGCTTTATGGAAAATCACGGCAATGGACGTAGCTACCATGGAACATTCAAAACCATAGTTCTACTGCTTGTCTTGTCTTGAATCTCGTGGAACTGATGATTAACAGTGTTCTAACGTGAGTTTCTTCAAATTTGTTGGGTAAATCTGTATCATTTTAAGTTAAGAATCATTTTTGCGTAAGTAGGTCATTATAGGATTATGCGCATCATGGCCGCGCAGATTAATTAGGACAACATAGTCCGATCCGGTCATTTGAGAATAGTACGTCAGTAGATTTTGTTTTTGGCCAATCTCTAAACATAAAAGCCCTACGGGCGGCCCCTACGGGGCCGCTCCTGCGGCCTAATATATTACAATTTCAGGTGTCCCATATGGTGGTAGATGAGGCGCATTGCGTTGTGTTGTGGGCTCTCCAAAGTGGTGATGATGAGCCATTTCGGAGGGCATTTGCCCCCCGCCCCCCGCCCCCCCCCCCCCGACCGTATTTTCGGCCTCCGAAATTTAGATGAAAATGGAACTAATTTCTTGCTAATGTAACTGCAATTTATATGTTCTTTGATAAATATGTTCTGTGGTTAACAAACCAATTTATACTGCAATTTATATGTTCTGATAACTGCAATTTATATATTCTGATAACTGCACTTTACATATTCTATGATTAATAATTGTTGTGATTAATATTTGTTGTAATTAATATGTTCTTTGATAAATATGTTCTGTGATTAACAAACCAATTTATACTGCAATTTATATGTTCTGTTAATTGCAATTTATATATTCTGATAACTGCAATATATATGTGCTGATAACTGCAATTTATATGTTCTGATAACTGCAATTAATATGTCCTGTGACCATGCAGGTCCTAAAAGATTGTGCGAAGGTGTACGCACCTGTGTGCGTAAATATCAATTTATGTAATTTACATGCAGTCCAGAAGAACTAAAATAGGAGGTATATTTTAGCAACCACAGAACATTAACAGAACTTGTTAATTATTAATTCGGCCGAAATCAACAGGCCGAAATCATTGTATACCGCCAAGTTTATATGGAATAAATATAAATAATACCTCCAATAAGACTGATCTTTAGTTAAGACTGAAAATGTTATATACCAAAGGCTTCATTATTTTTGCACTAAGCCATTAGTTATTGAACTGAATCTTAATTATTTTAACCTTGAAAATTCAACTGAGACACATCGAACATAAACCGTTGCCTATATATAGTTCCATTTACACACAAATCCAGAAAAATAACCATATAAACTGGGAATGACATAGGTAATATTATATTGTATAGCTTATCATTATTCTCTATTGTTTTCAGGTCCTAGCTCTGACTGCTACTGCCACGAATGCCACAAGAGAAAAGGTGATTAACACTCTGTTGATGGGGACATCTTATCAACTAGAAACGGTGCTGGACAGTCCAGACGGGGAAAAGGTTTTCCTTGAAGTTAAACGACATTTACCAAGCACTGGAGGGCACAATGTCAGAGACTCTTATGAAGACATTTTGTTACCGCTTGTCACGGAACTCGAAGACTCAAATGGGCAGTTTCCAAAAACTGTGGTATACTTGCCTCTGGTATGGTGTGGCATTGCACATGGAATTGCCTTGGATAATCTGCCCCATCATTTGCACTGCAAATTTGCTCAGTACCATGCACCCAAACGAAAACGCTGAAGAAAGTCATTCCTGAGCAGCTTGCCAATGGTACTTAGCGCTTAGTTTTTGCCACAGAAGCCCTTGGAATGGGGGGGGGGGGGGGGGCAGATGTCAGTGATATTCGTCGAATCATACACATAACTTGTCCTCCTAGCATCGAGACTTACTTACAGGAGATAAGCAGAGCGAGTCGTGATGGGAAAGCAACGCTTTACGTGAATGCTTCCGACTTGGCCAATAGAAACACATCAGAAGAAATGCAGGTATACTGCAAAACTACCGAATGCCGGAGAGGCAAACTGATGTATCATTTTGGCGTTAAATTTACCAATGTTTGTGCCCACAGTTGCTGTGACAACTGTGCGATTATGTGCAACTGCTCTGCATGAGCTGTAATAGAAAACGAAACCCCAATAAAAAGAACCCAACAGCCGAAACTTGCAAAGGAATGTCTTCAAGAAGACTTAATGTGGAATTATTTCCTTTCCATCAATGAACAAATACAGGACAGCCTCTTTCCTGAAGCAGTCACAAGTCTGTCGCTGAAGTTTGCTGAAACTTTAATCAATGACTTTTGTGCTTATGACAAAGATTTGGATTTGCTTTTTGTACAGTACCCAAATATTGATGTGGCTCATCTAATGACAATTCGAGCACTAATTCTACATTTCAGGTCAAAACTTTGATCATTCCTAATGTTTTCACCTTATGTCTTTGAAAGTATTGTGAACAATTTATAGATTTACTCAATTGATGTCATTGAGAAAAATTAGTATGAATAGAAATAATACAGTGAGTTATTGAATTGAATGCATGTTTAATAAACAAACAAAATAATTAATAACAGAAGCATGGTGTTGTAACCAACTTTCAAGTCCTCAACTATGGTGAATCCTTAACCTGTATACATCTGCTGAAGCTGTCATCCAACTATACAGCCAGATTATAGCTACTTGATCTGCCTTGCAGAAGTTGGTTTACTAATGTAAAAATTAAAGTTTGGTTAACTAATGCAAAAATTAAAGTCACAGATGACAAAAGTACTGTGACTAAAAATACTGATCAGTAAATTCATACCACTACTAATACATGTATTACTTAAAATTATATAGTTTCAAACTTAAACTATACATTAAGATAATAATACTGATACACATAATAAAAAATACTTTAAGTATATTTGGGCCTAATACATGTTTTACATAAAATTATAACCAGAAAATTTTATAGTTTTAAACAAACTATACATTCAAATACTGATACACGAATAATAAAGAATACTTTAAGTATATTGAACCTCGTTCAGTTTCTATCATACAACATAAATAAGTTCTAAATGGCACAAATTGCACAACCTATCATTTTCTTATGTTATAAACTTCAAGAAAACATATGTTCCTAGGTTTAAAGAATGTGACAAGGAAACAAAAATTACATACACCATCACACATTGTTGTATTTATTCATACAAAAGCTGACATATGAATGAGATTTAAATTAGCCTCCAATAAGCACATTGTAAATTAAATTTGGAACCGGTTTTTGTGCTTGTAAAACCACTGATAGAATTTTTCACAGACAAGATATGCAGTGACTGAAGGCCTAATGTTGCTGAAACGCCTGTGTTGTCTGCCTGCTGTGTGACAAAAAGGTCTTAATGTCCGTAAATTTCAATTATACGGCATTCGTCGGCAAGGGCAGAAGCAGTTTTGTGGCTCTTTGCCCGCACACAAACTGGAACTGCTTCGTCGAAGTGGCTCGATATCTTTTCTAACCCTCCCAGTGCTCTTGACCGTGCCAAGATATTGTCCTCTGTTTTGTTGGCAAACATATGCTTAATGTGTCTCTTCTGCTCCCTTACCTGCCATTCCATGACCAGGTCGCACGGTACATAACTGTCTGCTTTGCCTTTCGTGTTGACAAAGAGCTGATCAAAACTCTGTCAAGCTTCACTTTCAGACAAAAGTGAATATTGCATTACAAGCAAACGAAGGATTTCTAGAGCATACTTAGATTGAACATTGTTGCTCTTCAGTGTGACCATTAGCATTTTTAACAATGGCAACATTAGTTTGCGTGATGGTGACTTGCACAAATCCAGCAGTAGTTGGTATTGAGTACCTAGTTCCAGCACCAAACTAGCATAGTCAATGACTTTGTCTGGAGTAGGTGCTGCGATCACTTCTTCTCTGTTCTTCACAGGTATTGAAAGTACTGTCCCATCTGGTAAATTAACACGCACAATACTCGTGGAAATTCGCTCACCTGCAATTGCAAAAAAATACAATCTTTTACTATTCGGAGACCTTAAATATAATGTAGGTTTAGGTAATTTCTGGGGGATATTATCTACATGATAAACTAAAATTTTTTTTAAAGGTCCTCTGATATTTAGCAGCGTACTTTAGAACAGGGCAGAACAGGATATCATCTAGTCATTACCTTGTACTTGCTTTAGCTTGGCTCGTCCGCCACATGCTGTTCTAGCCAATCAAAGCGTTTTTTTTCATCATCATTTTTGGTTGGTACACCGTGAAGAGTATCATTTGTGTCGCACAAATTCATATGTTCCATGAAACCCTTCACAACGTAGGCTCGGTGAAAGGAGAGAAAGTTATCCCGGTCAGCTGCATATGCTTTGGTGACTTTTACGGCAATGTCATGATTTGCCTTGCATTTCATTGTTCCCTGATCAAGATCGGACTCATTTCTAAACAGCCGGCGGAAAACAACTTTCTCCAGGAAATTCATTTGCAGGTGAAAGAACTCAAAAGTTATTGGAGTAAGTTGTGCGAAACGATCACTATCGGAGTTGCCCAATCTCAAGCCCTTTCTGCCACTTAACCTTTCTCTGGTCATCTGATCGCCGCCAATGTGGACACTTTTCAGTTCTCCTGACGCTTCCTTATAGACTTCCTCAACTAACTCTAGGTAGTACTCCATGATTTTCACAACCGCTTAGTAGTGTTGCTTATTATTGGGCAGAGCTGGCAATCTAACAATGTCAGTCTTTTGGTGGCTCCGATCTGGTTTTACACGTGGGGCTTTAAGATGGGCTATCTGAGGCAGGTGATCAGCAATGATAGCAAAGACCTGGTGAATCACAGTCCGTCTTATCTCCATGTACTCCACATGAGACAATACAACATCTTTGGCATGCAAATCTTCTAATGGGATTTGTGGAGTACATTGACACGAACCAGTGGCACATGTGCTTGTGCTTGTCGAACCTACAATTAAAGAAGAAAAATCAAAATCACATTTATAGATTGCAGTTGTCATCAAGCAACCTCAGTTTTGTAAACAATAAAAGCACATATAAATATATATATATTTTATGAATACAATGATATTTACCTTTCATCAGCAACTCCAACGGTGAAATTCAGATTGTCTCCACATAACCGAAACTGCTTTCCCTGCTTAATGGATGGCCTCCACTAAATCTTCCTTGAATTTGCCACCTTCGCAAGAGATATGGTGGCCTCATGTGAAAGACATTCCAAGAGAGTTCAAACGATCGAATACCTGAAACATTTATGATATTTGTCACTCAATGACTTTATGATGCAAATGAAATCATACATGCAAAATTTTCATTTGGGATATATATAATACATATATATTAGTGGTGGGAGTCGGTTTCATTCTCCAAACCGATCATCGGTTGTGGGAAACCGACTGATGATCAGTTCATAATCGGTTTAAACGTCCTGTAACGATATTCGTCACGACATCCAACTTAAGACGGAAGTCAATATTGTAAGATAAATTATACAGCCAATCAGAATCACTATAACAGATGGCTGTCACAACAGCGCTTCTGATTGGCTCAGAAGGGTCACATGACCAAAGCAAAATGGCAGCGCCCATGAGTTCGTTGTTTGGGTAAAAAAAATCTAAGGAATTTGTTCCCCACTGGTTAATGATGCATTCCGACTAAAATCGACTGCACATATTTGCTTCTAAGCGCTTGATTCCTGGCGTGAAACGACCGACTTTCGACTCTAGTCGATCATCGGTCCACCACTAATATATATACTATGGCCAAATGCACATGCATTATCACTGGAAATTGACAGGAAACGGCCAATTTGCTGCCAGTGGAGTGTCATGCATGACATAAAAATACTTTTTTCACAAACATGCCGTTGTGGTCACCTTATAGTAATTTTAAGCTTTAATGCAAATACTGAAATATCAAAATTCATTTTGAAGTAAGTGTTTCGTCCAACAGAATATATTATATCATCTTGACTTGGGTTGGTTTCAGGTGGCAAAATAAACAAATCATCTTGACTTTATCTGGTTTCGGTTGAAAAAAAAAGGGGGGGGGGGGAGAAAAGTGTTATTAAAATTTTATAATGGAGCATAGTCTGTTTCATTAAAATAAAATGGCCAAAATGTATGGAAGCTGTTCTTTGTGCTTTGTGAAAACGACATGGATCAGACTTTAGTATGTACAGTAATAGTTAAAGCAAAGAAGAAAGTTAGCTGTCCCACTTTATCAAATTGAACAGCTTATGTCCTGTTAGTGGCAATCTTAACTTAGGTTAATACTTGCACAACCATGCATTGGTCCTATGGTTCTCTCTTCAGACCTGGACTAAGATGGAAATCTGAATTCAAAACATCAATTTTAATAGTTGTCAAACAAAACACTATAAAAGTTGGCCTTAAAAAATTAATAGCCACAACTCATACAATGTGAAGGCTAAGACAATTGATACATGTAATAGAAAAATCCATTTACCTTTTGATCGACAACATTATCCATCAGACAAAGGGAGACGACTCTTTGCATGGCACTCAATTCAATGTTCCTTGTTTGCATCACAATGGCATACACTGTTGCTAACTTCGTCATAATCTTGTCAATTTTATCTTGCTCATTTAAGTTATTCTCAGGAAGCATCATATGCACCAGTAGAAGCACAAGCTTGGGAAATATCAAAAGCATTTCACCTACAATGTCAGAAGTATTGAAATTCTCCAAGTCTTTCCTTTGTTTTTTCATGAGCACAGACAGATCACCATGCTTTCGTCTACCCATTAACTTCGCTCTTTTGTTCATGGTTCGAAATAATTGATTGAGAATCTCGGCTTTCATTCGGGGAATAGAGAGCACAGCGGCTGCCACCAGTTCTGAACTTGTTGTATAATTAACAACTGCCTTTAGCTTGCTTTCAGACTTCATGAGTGGACCATTTGTTTTTAAAATATAATTCAATATTTCTTGGCCAGTCTCACTGCCTGTGTTCTGTTTCTTTGTCTTCTTCTTTGGTTTCCTTTTCTTTTTGGTGGCTGACTGGCATTTCACATACATATGATCCACAGCGCGAATGTTCCTGGGAGGAATCCTGGTCACCTCTGGTTGATATATTCCAGTTTGAGGAAACTGCAAAAAGAAATGTTTTTTAATGCTAACACCAAAACACCAACTTATTTCATAATATTATTTATAAGTACAGAATGGCATGCGGGATGTGCAATTTGGCGGCATGGTTGAAGTGATGACATCATAATTATTAGCATTACTAAAGCATACCTTACAATAGCTGTCCTGTATCATAGGAACATTCGCACCATCACTGATCGAGTATTGATGATCCGAAAGGGTGTCGGCTACTTGACTAGACTGAAACACGATCGTGCTTGTCTGAAAATATATATATGAAGCTATATGTGGACATGTAGAATGGAAAGTGAATGATGTTATACATTCATGATGGATTAGGTGAGCATGAACACTGAACTATATATATAACTAACTCAGTGTTCGAAATAAGGTGTTCTGGAGTGGTTGTCAACCAGACAACTGGGCCAAAATTTTTATTGTCCGCTCAGATTTTCAGTTGTCCGAAAAAAAAACACCAACACATACATAGTTCATCAATATGACATCTGATTTTTTTTTTTAGCTCCAAATAAGTTCCAAAAGCTGCTACTACGTTCGTAAGTGAGGTGCCACTATCTGCAGGGTGAAGGCAGCATCACGTACAGTGGGTTATGAAATAGACTGGAGCCGATCTCTGAAGCGGCCGCCAGCTTAGTTATGAAGTGGTTGTCTGACGGAAAACCCCGTGGTTAAAAATGGTTGTCCAGCTGACAATTTGGTTGTCCAGGACAACCGGAAACCCCTTATTTTGAACACTGACTTACTGAATCTTGCTGTAGATCTGGTAATAACTGCGGTTCTTCATCAAGGCCATCATCCCAGTCACGTAGAATTTGTGCACTTAAATCATCTGGTTCTATGCTGCTAACACTCGACAAACTTGGCATGGGCATCTGTTGCAGAGTACACAAACATATTTATATCAGAGTCCACCCAATACTGTTATAAACAAGCGACCCAGTTAATTGTAATATCCCTACCATACCTTGTCCAATACTTGCTTGGATGCAGCAGCTGATTTTGAATTAACTGACGATGTCAAAGGAGTTGATTCATGTGGCTCTCGTCTCTGTCTGCCATTCTCCTTACTGTTATTACATGGCTTGATTGGACTCTCCAACTGAAACAGAAATAACTATTCATATAAAAAATAATGCAACAGGTATTCTGATACCTAATTGTTATTCAACAATTGTTGTTGTTACAAAAACAGGGCTATTCATGAACACTTACCAACAGTTGCCTGGTGCTTTGGTGGATGTCTGACTGTCTTTACTCATAGGCAAAATGACAGGTGATGGTGTAATGAGAGACTCGTCATTGATATCATTCACAGCAGGCAAAATCTTTGATAAACGTATCAATAAGAATTTCTTAAAACATACATAAAAAGTTCAGAACTAAATTCAAATCCTCCCCAGACGATGGTTCATAAGGCTTTGTCTTTGCATTGAAATTGTTACATACCTCAGGCCATCCAATGTTTGGGCTTTTGCAGATTTCTGTATTATAAACTGGTTCATCATTATGCTGGGGAAACTGCAAAACAAAAACAAATGTAACAGCGACGGTCTATTGAACATCATGCGATCAATAAAATGCAGTCACTGTTATTTGATCATATCAGACGTCTTTTAGTGCTTCTTTCAGGTTTTGGCGTCTTTGGAACAGGGTTTTCATCCTTTTCTGGGCTGTCCAATTCATTTGTAAAGTAGGACACAACAGACCTAATAATAAGCCAACAAATATATCAATGTCATTATATTTAATATGTATTATTATATAAGAAATTTACAGATGACAGGATAGGTGCAAACAGATACTTACCTAGGTCTAAATGTAACATCGGTTTGGGTGGAGCCATCTGATACACTTTTGCCTGCGAAAGTTTGTTGACCAAGAGCGGCAGCTTCCTCACACAATATCCTGAAGCCATCAGTGATAGGTTTGTCATGGAGCGTCTTGTAGACTTGTTGACATGTTTTGGCTGAAAGAATAGAAAAATCTCAATATTTGTGTATAGCCAATAATTATACAGCACAATTATTGTCATAACAATTACGAATAATGTCAAAAAGTAGTAAAAACCATATATTTATATATATATCATTTGTATATAGTATATCTTTATCCCTAGCCACTTACCAGTTCTATTATTTTTGTGCTTTGCATTTAAGTAAAGAACACACTTTTGCCAATCTGGTTTTTCAGTCAACAAAGAAATGTAACTGTGCAGATCAATCTTCTCCTCCTGTGTCCATTTAATACATATCTGGCAAAAAAATGAAAAAGCCTAGTTAAACATTCAATGACTAAGCCACCTTAAAATTCTCAATTCATATTTAGTAGCATTACACTCATTACCTTTCTTAAAGGAGTCAAGGGCTTAGGTAGCTCGAGCTTCAGCCTTTGGTGTCAATTAACCCTGTGACAACACATAATCAACACATAATCGACCTTTTCTTGGTGTACGGAACATTTATGCTGAAAGTAAAACCAACACGATAACCAACAGCCTTATACAAAACACATGAAAATACCGTCAGCAACTGATAAAACTGAGTTATTATAGTGGACTACTTGTGTGAATTAAAGTCCCATATATATACAATGCTTCTATAACAACATAGCAGCACGTGATAAAAACCTGAGAAATCACCAAGTTTAGTCCTGTATTTTTTCTACAAATTATCTCACCAATCCTTACCAAAGTAAAGAGACAATAAGATTGAACTGGGAATGTAGAGCTTTTAGTACACTCATGTTTGGGGGGGGGGGGGGGGGGGTCTGGTCAAAACGGCCAAATATAAAACGGCCAACATACCAGGACGGCCAATCGCAAAAACGGCCAAAGGATAAAACGGCCACCTACCAAAACGGCCAATTGTACTATTTGCAGCTTTTTACACTTTCTCATTCATCTATCTTCTTCTAAACCTGTATATATATTTTTTTCGGACAACTGAAAGTTTAGAGTAATCATTTTAGATATTTATTTTTTATATAAATTGTTGTTTCTGAAAATAATCCAACTGGAATTAAAATTGATATTGCATGTTTCATCCAATTACCAGGACGGCCAACTCAATAATATGCATAATGAACAGGAATCAGTTGAGTTTCAATTCATGCTTGTGATCAATGATGAAAAAGCATGATTTACCCCATTCTTTTCATCATTCAAAATGCTAATAGCAATTGACATAACGGTCACGGCTGATTGCTATTACATATCTGATTTCCATAAATTAGCTATTGAAACATAAAACCACTACACTGCTGATGTAATCAATTCAGATAAAATAAATTAATTTGACATAACATGATTATAGACTCTAATGCTACTGCATAAAAAGACCTATTTGTATGTTGTACTGTTAGGGCTAACCTTCTTCCATCTCTTAACAATGTATAATAATTAAATAAAGGGTGCTGCTCATCATTCATAATCTTATCAACTTAAAGAACTGATTTGTAGAATTGGGTGAGAAGTTTACACTCAACATTAATGTTTCTCATGATTCTTAAAAAGTGAACCCGTTGTACAAATTTGTTGTACACTAGTTGTATTTGCTGAGCCAGACAATTTATCATCAATTATAATTCAGAGGTATTTGTAATCATGAACCCTTTCAACATGCTCAGCATTTATCATAACTGTCACAATCAACTTCTCCGAAAATCAATCACCATGCATTTCTTTTGTCTTCTTTACATTGAGATTAAGATAATTTTTATCACACCGTGAGACAAACTCCACTTGACCTTAAAATTCCCTTGAATCATCATCCTTGATTAATTTTACCCAGAATCACTGTATCATTGATGCAATTTATATAATAATGAATTAAAAAAATATTGAGTTGGCCGTCCTGGTCGTTGTGGGCGATTGGCCGTTGTGGGCGGTGGCCGTTTTGGCTAGTTGGCCGTTTTGACTCTACTCTATGTTTGGGTATACATGGGAAAAAAAACCTGAAAGATTACCAAACTTTGGTCCTATTTTTCGTTTAAACTAACTCACCAAACCTTAGCAAAGTATGAAGACTTTGAAATAATATCATAATAAAGCACCGTAAATGATGGCAAGTTAATTGAACCTGAAATGTATAGTTTGCATCAGATTTTATACACCCTTGTTTGGTAGTTTCTCAGTGTAATGCAAGGGCATCCCACATGTACAACGAACCAACTGATAAAACCCCTAACACAGCGGTGTCACGCAATAATTACCATTTATTTCTGTAAATATCAACTAACTTACCTATTTTCTCGGTGTACCCCTGATAACTTCATCTTTTCCTGCTGTCTGGAGCGAAATTCGCGATCTCATCTGACACACTTTCAACCATGTTGTTATTGCCAGTAGCCCGCCATGATGTCACGTGACTTATCTAATGGCGGCCTCCACTCCAGTCTAGAAATCCTCTTGCTAGACGCAGCGGGCAGCGGGCAGCGGGCCAGCGAAGTGATACAATTTTTACTGTATAATCATAAACAATGTGAAATGGCCTCAATTAACATCAACATGATCAAGCAGAAATTCGCGCTATTGTGTAAATTGCCTTTAACACTAGGTGGAGCAATAGTACAGTACTGTGTGATATAGATGGCAGCACTAATCATGAAATGTATTTTTTTCATGCTTATGCGCCATCTGGCTGATTACAAATAATTTACAATGATAGCAGAGCCATTTACCGAGACGTTCCACCAGAGACATTTACCTCTGATGATAGTATTCGATTAGACTGAAACCACGAGTTTCGAGGGTATCGAGTCAATTCGTAGACACGCAAAATCGTCGACACGCAAAATCGTTGACAGCAAATTCGTTGACACCAACCCTTTGACATGAGGGCGACCAACGGGTTGACAAAATATTTCTTCGGGCGACAAACTGGTTGACAGAAATCCGGCGCTATACTTAATCACAGACAGCCAAACCTCATTGCAATCTCAAGTGTTCTACGGTGGCCCATAAGTACAAAGCGGAGCGAGGCTGCGGAGCGGCGCGGAATAATTGTGGAGCGGCGCGGAAGAATTGCGGAGCTGCGCGGGAGACTTGCGGAACGGCGCGGGAGACTTGCGGAGCTGCGCGGAAGAACTGTGGGGCTGCGCGGAAGAACTGCGGAACGGCGCGCAAGAACTGCGGAACGGCACGCAAGCATTGCGGAACGGCACGCAAGAATTGCGGAACGGCACGCAAGAATTGCGGAACGGCACGCAAGAATTTTATTTAAATGAAATTAATTGTATATAATTATTTAAAAGAAAAGAGAGCAATATTAAACAAGTAAGTCTTTAAGATCTTGAAAACTGACACTGATGTGATCTTCCATTAGTGGGCAGGCAAGCCATTCCACAACACCAGTGCCACTTTGTTCCAGTAAGTTTTGGAGGTTAGCATGTTCTTCCTTAAAACAACAGAGGCCACCTCCAATAGAGGTCTACCTCAAATAAAAGCCCTCCTAAGATGCCCTCTAACAAATAGAAGGGAGGGCTTCTATTTGAGTCGAGTAAATATATGGTATTTATTGATCCATCAATGATATTATTCCCTTAACTCTAGAAAGCTGTTGTAACTGAGGGCTGGTACAACCAATAACAACCCCAGAGTTATTGCTACATATTTTCTAGTATACAAAAATTGGAGGGTAATTACAAGAACGTCATTAATTGAATAACAATTCATAAACGAAACACCTCATGAATACATTATAGTATGTCAGTGAACTTGGCGAGAACTTGGTGAGGAAGCTGCCGCTCTTGGTCAACAAACTTTCGCAGGCAAAAGTGTATCAGATGGCTCCACCCAAACCGATGTTACATTTAGACCTAGGTAAGTATCTGTTTGCACCTATCCTGTCATCTGTAAATTTCTTATATAATAATACATATTGAATATAATGACATTGATATATTTGTTGGCTGAAAAATTTCAGTGATATGCATATGTTCAATGAGGACTACATTAATTCCAGGTTGTCCCATGAAAATAAGAGCAGATCTAGGAATGGAAAAATACATTGTTGGCTGCTATGCAGACATGTTTTCCATAGACACGAGGAGGCGGTTGAATCATGTTTTATTTGGCCAGTCAATAAGAAACCAAGTATATTTTTTAAATATATTTTTGTTTTTTCGTCGTCAGTTACTTTTTTGGGATTACATTATGTTAAGGATCGAAGATCTAGTGGCATACTATGTTTAGGGCAATGGACCTTTGTAACATCACAGAAACATTTTACAAATTCAATTATTCAATTTCAGAGAATCGAAAAATTTTGGTCAACTCTTTGGAATATGACAGGAGTTATGATTTTGATAAGTAAGTTTAAGTTAACTGCAAGCTTTGTCATGCAGTAAAGGTATCATGTTCAGAGTGCATATTACTAATTGGCTTTTCTATTACAGATCTCTCATGCAATTTTGCTTCATGTCAGTCATCCAGAAGGAGCTGGTCCAAAGTTCTGCGTGTGCTCACAGGGATACCAAATATATTATTTACTTTTCCCGAGAGATATGGTGAGTCCCGTCATGAATCCACAACTCGGTATAGAGACCGAATTGACAATATTTTCAAATTGTTTTTCACTTTATCTCTAAATTGATCATTCAATGTAAAGCAGCTGACAAAGGGATGCTGGTTTTCCTCTGACAGTTGAAATACTGGTATTCCATATTATATTCAAGCATGCACATACTCCTTAACAGGGAGTGAACAACTGCTTCAGGCTGTGGATCCAGTAGACATCGAGTACTTGAGAAGATATTGTGACAAATCCGCCATGGTACAGAATAAGTGTCTACATATTTTGTTCAAAAGTGTAAATCAAGTTGTAATGGTAAAACAACATGCATTTATTTGTAACTCTTTATAAATGGTTTGCTTGACAATAAATGGTTTGCTTGACAATAAATGGTTTGCTTGACCATTCATGAATGTATAAAATGGCATGAGTTCCTATTTCAAGATTAGTTGTTTACATAATAGATTTAATGAAATTATACATTGTGAAACCATCGAGTGCATTTTTGGGAAATTCTGCATCAAAATGTACTAGGATGTAATCGACTTCGACAGAAGTTTCTTTGGTAACAAAAACTCTGTAAAATTTTGCGTAAACATGCTTGATAAATTAGGACAATCTGGCATCATAAAACACAACCTCAAATAAACAACTTTGAGGCATCTTTTACTTAAGCACCGGACAAGCACCGTCTTTCGGTTAGAAATTGCTGTCTAACCGCGCTGTTCCGCAAGTCTCTCGCGCCGTTCCGCCGTTCTCCCGCGCCGTTCCGTCTCCCGCGCCGTTCCGCAGTTCTCCCGCGCCGTTCCGCAAGTCTCCCGCGCCGTTCCGCAAGTCTCCCGCGCAGCTCCGCAAGTCTGTCGCCCCTTCCGCAAGTCTCCCGCGCAGCTCCGCAATTCTTCCGCGCCGCTCCAAAATTATTCCGCGCTGCTCCGCAGCTTCGCTCCGCTTTGTACTTATGGGCCACCGTAGTGTTCAGTACCCCGTGTCAACGGTAACCTAGGGGCTTGTTAATTTCACCTATTATCGCCCATTTATTTTACAGTAATTTCGTTAAAATTAGTCCGATTCCAAAATCTCTCCATTTTTATGGAAGGAAGGTTTCATTCTAAACATGCTAAAGAAGCATTTCGTGAAAAAAAATCCTCAAAAAAGTTAAAAATAAAGAAATGGAGGATATTTAAAAAATTTGTGTTGATGAGCTATAGTTCAAACTTCATATATAAAATGCCATTCATTGATATATATTGGTATCTTTACGTGAAAAAGGTCCTCATGAGAGTTCAGTTTCTTCGTCAACAAGTTATTTTACTTATTAACCATGTAATCTGAACATCAGACAAAATTTTTTTTTTTAAGTTTTTAGTAAATTGTTGTCACCAGTGAGTTCAATCATCTCAGCAGTGTTCTCTGTTGATGTCATAAAAGATTATTATTATTTTGCCCAGATTGGAAGTTGGAAGATCCTTGACCAGAGAAGAAATGGACGGTCATCTTTTAAAAACCCCTAAAAAGCCTGTAAGAACTAGACGAAAGCTTCAACACCCACTGGTTCTACACCATGCCGCAAACGTGTCAGTGCTGTACGTATAACTGTGATCAAAACTACCTCAGCTCAGTAGACTCAATGGCATTAGCCAACCTACCTAAGATTTAACGATGACATACCAAACAATTACTTCAATATGTGTTTCCTGTCATGTAAAGGAAAAATCGGTGAAGACTACAAGATGGACTCACAAGAAAAGCAATTTGTGGTGTCATACGTGGAAAAGGCTGGTGGCTGTGAAAATGTGCAATGGGCAGCTTGTGCGGAAGAGCTAAATGCAACATTTGGGACAAAACGATCAGCTGATTTGGTATATATAGATGATGAGTCTGAAAATAGAAAATTTTTGGTGTCCCTATATTTAGTAAATCTGCCAATTATGGTAGCAGTGTGTATCATATTTTTGACTAGAATTATTGGAAGGTGTGTTCTTTTTTCAGGGTCTGCCTGCAATAATACTTACAATATGGAGTCCCTACGCATAACAGCACCAACTCAACATGCTCCTGTCACCGCAGAGGTGCAGACTGATGTTTCAATAATACCTAGGTAAGATTTCACCAAACTTTTTACAATTATTGAATATGAAGACAGTGTTTATTTATTTGTGTTTATTTCTTTGACGAGTGAAACTTGGGATTGTCACGGTAACATCTATGGTCAACATCCACCATATTTATATTGCCAAATTTTGTCTGCCTTATTCACAACTGAAAGATACCTATGAATTTAAAGTTTATTATTATGCAATTTAAGTGTGACATATAACTTTGTTCATCGGCTTTTTGTTTTTTCTTTTCCAGTGATGTCATTCTCTGCTATTGTTTACCGGGTGAGGCAAGAAAATCTGCCAGAGACATTCCTCCAACTACCCAGTTTTCTCCCACATAGTCCTCTCAGGGTACACTTCGAAGCTTACTGGTATGTACCAGTTGCAATTTTGATTTTCTGTGTATCAGTATTTACCAGGTGTAAATTATGTTTAAAAGACAGAGATATGAAATATGTATAATGTTTTGCAGTTAATGAAATTATGTTACCTTGCAATGTTGACATGATGCAACAATAGCCTTACCATTCACAATGAATCAAATTCCTCACTAGTAAGCTAAGTTTGTTTCATTTTATTTGACAGGAAGGATCCTTTGATGGTTTATCCACCCCAGTGGCCGCGTCACAGAAAATAGTGTCAGATAAGGGAAGGTGTCGGAAGGCACTCATTGCTCTTTCACCATCCAATAAAACTGTGGTAAGTTCTTCATTATATCACATCCATTGATCGTCCTTGTTTAAGCCCAGATAAAGTGAACCCAGAGATGTCTCTGGTGATAGTAGTGATTGTTTTCAATAGTCATTTATAATTCTCTAATCTAATAAGTGATTTCTCTTTGTAGGAGATGCCAACACCGGTCAGTTCTTCAGATATTATTGACAGTGGAGTGGGTCTGCTCGATGCTTCTCCATTCTTGAGTAATTTAAATGTTGGTGATGAGCCTGAACTCAATGATGTGCCATGGGACCACGAATACTGTCCATCAAAGCCATCAAATGATGAACATGACTATGCAACTGCAAGGAACAAGAAAACTAGGAAGAAGCCCAGAAAGAAGCAACCAAGTCCTGCTTTGGTATCATCACTGAAGAAGAAATGCCAAAACAGCAAAACTTTTCCTGTGACCTCAGTGACCAGTTTGAGGAATGCAGTGTTCACAAAAAATGCAGACAGTATTGCCAAAGCTGCACTGGGTGACTCTGCTGTGAATCTTATTATCCTGAGCTGGTACTCCAGCTTTTGAACATCATGCTACCACAGGACAAGAGGAATGATGATGATTCTGCTGTATCAGCCATAGTTCCGAGACTTGCATCAATTTATTCTATTTTGATGTTTACAAGAAATTACGACCTCAGTATAGCTTCAGAGAGTGAATGCCATGTGTTTGGCAGAGCATCTCGCTGACCAGAAGGTAATTAGAGTTTTTATAACCATTTTATAACTTTCTCTTTTCTAGTTTAGTGTTGCATGTGTTTGTTGATATTAGCGTTTATTATTATAATGTATTGATATTTTCATCTCGTGAAGGACATGTAGTTTATGTGTTCTTTGATTACATTTTGTGTTATTATTGATTACAGAGTTCGCTGTTCGGAAGCTGTTCATTCAAACCTGCATGTGTAGGCTAACCAAACATCCTGTGTGAACCCTATTTTTTAACATATAAAAGAAAGGTACAGAAACTAACTACAACCTATCTAACAGCATGCATTTGTTTTATGAGACTTTGATGGCATGAAATCATATGTATGTGCTAATCCTGCTTCCTCTTACAGAAGTCAAGTTCTTTCTTTATTACCCACGAAAAAAGAATGATTATATTATTAATTACCCAATATGTTTGCAGATGTGTGTGATTTATTTTCCAAGTAAAAAATCGGCTTGCTACCCTGGCCTTTACCCAAACACCAAGACACGTGTTCCGAGATTTTGCCAATCTTGACAATTAATGAAGGCAGGAATGCTATGCATTGGAGTGCCTGTTTGGTCCTGTTTTGTGTTAATTATTCCAAAATCAAAACTAATGCCTCTGAAGCCTTATGACAATACATTTATATAGATTTACTTATTATCGATAGATCTTAACTGATTCCATTTTTTATTATCAACTTTTCAGGTCTACGACAGAGCCAATGTCCTTGGCTATAGTGTCTCATTCTCTAGGGCCTTGGTTGTCAGGCAGCAGCTAGCTGAACAGAACTTGTTGCTGATCGTTAAACTTGCAGAAGAAGGAAAGAGGCTGCGCTTCCTTGGTGATAACCTGAACTTTACTGTTGTTGTCAAGCATGAGACCATAGATGCACACAAACACATGGTCCACATGTTTGCAAGTGCAGTTTTGGCATAGCCCATGTACTTCATGGATGCATCTCAAGAACCAACCATCCCTCTTGACCACCTCAGTGTGGATCAAATTCTACCGAACGACCAAGATTACGCCAAATTGAGGGAACTTAGTACAGGTATTGCCTTGAGGTACATTGCTAAGTATGTCCCTCAACTTGCATGGATGGAGCAGCATTTAGTCAATGGAATTTATTCCCAACAACAATTCACAGACAAAACTGACGTGATTACATTACCTGTCCTCCCTTACAACGAACAGAACTATCAAGACGTTGTAAAGATCTTGGATTATTATGAAAATGTTGTACAACAAATAATTGCAAAGTGCCCCGAAGGTAAAAAAAAATTCCAGATTGGTGGTGACCAGCTCACCAGAGACCGGTTCAGTGGGACTTTAAACCTCAGACTTGACAATATAGATCCAGCAGAACGTTTTGAGCACCTGTCTTATGTCACTTTTGAGTTTTTCCATCTCGGCATGAACTATTTGGAGAAGTATGTGCTCGGGTCTTTGTGGAATAATGATGGCCCTGCTGAACTTGGAATAATGAAATGTGAGGCAGAAAGAATTTTTCGGCACTCTGTTGATACCAATGTCATGAAGGCTTATGATGCTGATCGGGACTTTGCCTTGTCCTTCTTTGGTGCCTATGTCGTGGAGGCAGCGCTTAGTTACTTTGGAATGGAAACACGCAATGATGCTCCATCTAAGCATGTACCACCGGATATGGCGACTGATTTGGAGAAGACTCAGTGGGTGATGGAGACAATTGGAAAATTTGTGGATGAAATGGTGTTCCCTTGCTGGACAGGGAATGATAAGGAAGACTACGTTGTCCAAGGTATGTCAAGGACAACTGTGTAATTTTATTTTTTAACAAATAGCATTTGCATTAAACCTTGCTAGTGAAGTTGCGTTGAAATTGACCACCTGATGCAATTTGAGCTAGATTTAATGTTCTTTCAAGGTTGGCTACTGTATAAGTACATAGAGTGTCAGTCTTCACATATAGCCGATATTTATTATTACATGTTTGCTTTATACATATTATGCTTCTCTGGCAAGATCTTAAAGGACACCTTCTATTGTATGGTAACTAAAAAAGTTTTTTTTACATTTTACAGATATACAAGAGAACCTGAAACTGGTGACAGTAACTCTGTCAGATGATGAAGTTATCCAACTGTCCATCAACAAACAAAGAGTGGAAATGCTTCGAAAAGAAATGCCGGACAAGATCAAAGACTATGGGCATCATGTCCTCGAATCTGGCATGACTTTCGCCATGCTATTGCAGTTATGCAAGAATCCGAGTCGCGAATACATCCTTCCCCTTGCAAAGATGATGTGCCTGCAGATTTATTCAAAATATCCATAGCCCACTATGCTAGAGAACTTCTACGGCTGCTTGTTGTGCAAATGTCATTGTTATCGGAACAAGAGGCCAAACGTGTCCTGCAGGCATGTTTTGTGAACACCAAGGGCAAGGCCGACTCTCACATTCGCGCAGATCTTCAGATGGAATACATTGTGAAAGATTGCAAGGGTAATGTCAAACATATGTATTCGAACAAAAATGAGCAAAACATTATGACTCAATCTGCTGCAAGCCCATTTATATGTGCCATTGGTAGCAATTTTGATAAGGCAGCGAGTGTTGTGCAAAGGTACAAGAAGCACCAAGTGAAAGACGCTGACAGTGATGAACTGTTTATGATGAATGACCTGCGAAAGGTGCCACCCTTCAAAACAACTGAAGGCAGAACATTCAGGAAGTTTGGTTGCATTCCTAAGTCTAACATTGAGAAATTGAATGGCTATAGATTGCATCATTGGTTTGAGGGACACAAATCAAGATTCAAACCCTGAATTTCATTACCATGAGTGGCTGTCGCAATTTATATATTTTACATTGTTAGTGTCAGGGCCAATGACTGGAATAGCAATAATATAATTCATCCATGTATACCAATGCTTATATATCATATAGATGTACTTTTTTACGAATGTGCTCCCTTCTTTTTTACTTTATACTCTTTTTATATTTCTTCCTATAATGTACGAAATGTGCTATAGCAACTACGCAAAGACTGATTGGTGCTACAGTTAGTAACACCTATTGTGCTGAAACATTTTTAGCTTTTACATTGTGTAGACTACATTTAACTTTGGACAATTATTGAAAATGATCCTTATGGTGCAAATGATGCAAAGCAAAGAATGGGTATCATGTTTTCAATCCCATAGCATATGTAAATTCACAGGTAACTGTTCTAAATCAGCAACTAAGTACAAAATGTGCAGACAAATCACCAACTTTGTAGTGTGAAGAACTATGCTCATTAAACGGTTCTTTACAAATTACATATTTTGTTAATAATGTAAAGACAAATTCTCATTCATGTGACCTGGTATATACATGTTGAAATGATCAGGTTTTTTTTGTTGCTTGTCATTGCGTTGTTTATTTAATGTTGATCAGATCAATGGTGCCATTGTTGCTCATTTACTTATGGCATATTTATAGCGCAACTGCTCAAAAGTACTGTTTTGATGTAGAGAAATGACATAAGGTGAAATACTGTAAATATTGTAACACTTACTTGACAATACCAATATGTAAAATGTGTTCATGAAACATTACAATTTAAACATTTAATTGATCATTACGAAAGAGTTCTCATTAAAAAACCAATCTATTGTACAAAGTAGTTTTTATTTCTTAACAGACCGCTTGTGACCGCTGATCATAAAAATGAAAAAAAGCAGAAACAACAGACCTGGGTCTGTTCCAAAGAACACAACCATTTGCAGATGTTTTATCATTATACTTTATAGCAAACTGCAAGTTTGTAAAATTTTCAGAATTTTTCCAGCATAGAGAGGTTTCAGTCTAGTATTCGACTGGGCTTTTTCGTGGAGCACTTACGTTTAAAGCACCAAGTGTTCCACTGGAGGTTACAAAATAATCGTAAATTTTCGTAAAGCACAAATATTCACGAAGAAAAAAGTGCGTAAACGTCCGTAGAACTGAGTCACGTGATCATTTGTGGGCAAAACTGTAATGGAGAGCGTCGCCGATTCGCATCTTCAGAGTCATTTTACAAAAAGAGATCGGCGTGGATTCAATTCAAACCATAAGACAACTACAACATTTTTGTACATAGGAACTTTTAATTTTGAAAATCGGACAAAAATTGAAGGAGCCGTTAATAAAATGTATCACGAAGCGAGGACGCAATAGTTCTGCCACTATCCATCGGTGGAGCCACCAGCAGGCTGAATGGAGAGCTAGGTGCTTGATTCTGACACTTGTTTATACCTTCGCTGGCTTAGAAATTCTGCAGATTATCTCCCTGCGCTTACGCCACCTACCGTAGAGGGACAATTCTGAGGGAAAGTCGGTCCCCTCCTCCGCACGAGTGCAATGGAGTCGGTCTTGGCCGCCATTATCACGTGACTTTGTGTCAGGATCCTGACATTTTGAATGGCTGATTCTTTTCTGATGTTTGATTGGCTAATTATTTGGGGGCGTGTCCAAACCAACCTTCCAGAGAGCACGATGCAATGACCAATCATAGCATGGCTTATTCATAACCCATGTAAGAATTGCTATTCACTAGTACAAATTTCTGTTCTTCTTGAGTTTCTATATCATTATCAGCTGTTTAATAAATTACAAAAATTAAAAATGAGGTGACATTTTCATTGACACCTATCAACAACAACAACAGTATTCATTTGTCCAATACTTTCTTTTTATTTTTATTTTTATGCAAACAACAAAAAACAGTATATTATACAATGTACAAATTCAATAAACAGATTCAGAAGAAAAATTGTCTATTTCTTTATCATTTCCTCTCTGCCAAACCCCGTCCGTTACAGCCCAGTCAACTTTTAAGAGTCCTTCCTCTGATAATTTTTCTCTGGATATTTTGCATAAGCTCTGAAAATACCAAAGGGAAATTCTCAGTAAAATTTTGGTCACTCTATTCAATTACAACTAAAAATTTATATCAAGTTATTTCCATAATGTCTTAAACTTGTTGGCAGAATACATAACACTAAACAAATGGCACTTCATGTGTATTAAATGTAATGCCCATAGCTGTCTAGAAAAACTGTACATTTTGAAAATAGGATGAAAAATGAAAATAATTATAAAAGGCTTTAGTAATGTAATTGTCAAGTCGCATCATCTAAATTAATCATACGAAGGTTAAATGTTAATGTACCAGCTCTGAGTGCCCCAGCAGGTCTGAGACAATGCTTGCTTGGTGGACAGGACACAGTATAAATGATTTTGATCGTCTGGAGCAGAATGATTGGCCTGAGAGGTAACTGGTTCCATGACCAGTAGTCGATGCGTGGATCCAACCCAGTAAGCTCTGCCCCCTTGTCCAGTACTTTTTAATTTGATTTTTAAGAGGGATCCTACAATACATGCATTTGAACTTTTATCAAACTCCCCCAGCCAGGAGACAAAATTAAAAAAATTATATATCCATTATGGCCTTCATTAAAATGTATTGGATTTAAAAGTTTGTGATATAAAAACCAAATTTTGCCACTGCCCCTATTCAGTCAAGAGTTCATGTGACCTGCCATTCAGCCTCATTCTGAGTTTCATTCAAGAGCCTTAATTCTACTTGCAAGCATGGTCGTTAGGGGAGTCAGCCTCTTTCTGGTTTTGAATTTAATTTATAACGGTAAATAAAACAACAAATTCAGGTTTAGGAAGGAAACCGGACCTTAGCTCCCTTGAGAAATACACGTAGAAGGTCCTGGCTAAGCGGGAAGGATATAGAAGAATTATTCAGGGAGAAGATAGCGTTTTAAATTTTGAATGGGAGATTGTGTAATTTTTCTTAGGCTTTACCAAACGTAATACTGAGGTTGACTGTTATTTAAAATGAGCCTACTTCGGATGGAGGACTATGACAGAAAGAAACAGTTTAATTTCCCAATGGGAGCTTTTATTAAATATATGAACCCTCTAATTAATTGACATGCAATTTGACAGTTGTGGATTTGACATTTATACTCTGAACCCTTGGTATTGCTAACAGTGAATTTGTCTGGCTAAATAAATGGGGCTAAATACTAAATATTTCCGAAGGGTAGAAAGCAACTTTTAGATCTGACTAAAATCTGAACATGTGACAGGGCTTGATCCCAGCACTTAAATTAAAACACGCAAACTTTGAAGCGCCTGAAAGGCTAGAAAATCATGATGACACTTCTTGAAATACATCTAAAATGGACTTCGCCTGTTTAGGACTAGTTTTCAATCAATTTGGGAAACTCACCACACTTTGTGCCATTGTTTAAGCTCTCATTAAAACCGTTTTCGCATCTCAGGATCTCTCTTCCCAACTTTCGGAGTATGAATACCTCTTTTTAACGATCAGGTCACAAATAGTTCCCGGTTTCGGGCGGGCGTAAAAGTGGTTTAAAGCTGTTATAAAATTCTGCAGTACTATTTAAATTATAGTTTAGATGATTATACTTTATAAAGATGTATTAGGCCGAAGAGATTATTAACTAAATTGTTTATTTGCTTGGCAACACGGATCTACTTCTTTTAGTTACACCAAAATCCCACAGGAAACGTCTAATAAGACCAAAGCGACACCTAGCGTTAATGAGAGTGATTGTATAATGCGGACCAAAAAATTGGGCGATTTGACTGGCCCCCTATTGAAGAATGCGGACCATGCAGATCATGCAGACCAAAAAGAAGTTTTAGCAATCACCAGCTTTATTAAAAAAATTATAATAATACAAATAAAACAATATAAAGAATAAAGGAAAGAGTAAGGAGAACAAATTACAAAATGAAAGGACAGGAAAGCTGCCATATGATTGGCCAGAAGCTATTGAAATTTTCACCTTCTGATTGGGCATTTTTTTTCCTCAATCCTGATTGGCTTTCTCATGAAATGCACATTCTCCTTATAATGTGTACATTCATTTATTGTCATAGTAATAAATACTGAGAATTTATCATATTATTAGTATCACTTTATTCATATCCCTTGTGAAATGTACATTCCCCTCATGAAATGCACATTCTCCTCATGATTACATGACAATAATGCGGACCACGCAGACCATGCGGACCAGCAATAAACCAACACAGAAGGGGCACTCGTTTGTTGGTCTAAGCTGTCCAACCAAAGAATCCACGATTGTTCAACTGGGGTATAATGCAGACCAAAAGAACTTATTGTAATGAAGACTGTGTGATTTCTCAAATTATACAAAAGTATGTCCATGAAATTAGCAATGAAGCAATTAAAGGCATATGAATAAAGCTCATTCAGAAACAAAGATAATTTTTAATTAATGGGGAAGAAATTGGACCTGTACTTTCTCATGCCTGGTCTGCACTTTCCATTACTGACATAAAACATTTTCTACACTTTCTCAAATCTGATCTGCACTTTGTCAGACCTGGTCTGCATTTTATCAGATCTGGTCTGCACTTTCTGTTACTAATATAATACTTGGTCTGCACTCTTTCAAATCTGCATGGTCTGGTTAATTTACAGACTTTGGTCAGTATTTTCTCAGACTTGGCCTGCTTTTTATCAGATCTGGTCTGCATTTTCTATAACCTTCTATAACTAACTTCAAACTTGGTCTGTATTCTCAAATTTGTCCCAGACCTGGTCTGCATTTTCCTAAACTTGGTCTTGCATTTTCTAAACTTGGTCTGCACTTTCCAGATCTGGTCTGCATTTTCCTAAACTTGGTCTTTCGCCACCTGGAGGGTATATTCGAACTCACTCAGCCGTGCAGCATTCATGGTATTTTACGCGCAACAACAATTTTTTCCGTGCAACAACGGGTTTTTCTTGCGCAGCAACGTTTTTCTACAGCACAAAAATACTTTTCTGCCATGCAGCAACACCACTACTTTCTTCTGGGCCACGGTATCAATTAACATCAACATGATCAAGCGGAAATTCTGCAGATTATCTCCCTGCGCTTACGCCACCTACCGTAAAGGGTGACAATTCTAAGGGCACCGGATCGTAGCGCCGCCTTACCGTTTTCTTCCGTAAGGCGGTGCTACGATCCGGTGCGAAGCACCGGCCTTTCTCATAACCGATTTGCCGCTCCCCCAGAATCGGGGAGGGAAATGCTTCCGCGCGTCGCTTGCACACAAAGTAGTGCGATTACTATGCCTTATTTCTTTCTTCCAAGAAGCCACTCGCTGTGAAACTGGTTCAGACGATTTCTTTTGACTTTAACTCTACTAACGTCATGAAATTGAACAACTTTACCGTCGAATTCCACCCACTGCAGAAGGTACTATTTTCGAAAAAAACCCTGAACAAGCGTTCTAACGAAGTCAATGGCACTGAACAAGCGTTGTAACGGCGTTGCGACACTTATTCACCGATCCATTTTTTACGTTATCCCTTGATGCTTTGCGTCAGTTATCAGAAAGACCGGTGCTACGCACCGGACAAGCGCCGTCTTTCGGCAGAAATTGGCCGCCTTACGGAAGAAAACGTTCTAAGGGTGACCAATTTCTGCCGAAAGACGGCGCTTGTCCGGTGCTTCGCACCGGATAGTAGCGCCACCATTCGGAAGAATACGAAGGGTGACAGGTGAATTCGGCGTGGATCAATCTCGGCGCCGCCGAATTCACTAGTACAAATTTCTGTTCTTCTTGAGTTTTCTAGTATTAGAACAATAATGGTTGTGAAATAATAGCATAACAGTGTATTAATAATACACATTCCCTTCAAAATCCATACCTGGAAAGTTCTTGGTTCATAAATTGCTAGATCTTGAAGAGATTCCCTATCCAACTCTATTCCACTCTGCAATAATAAATAACATGTCATGGTTCTTTGAAAAATGTAGTCATTTAACTAGAAATTTAATCTAGAGTGCTCAGTTTGATTTGAGTGGTGACCATATAAATTTATGTGCTTACTTATGTTCAAAATAATTAACTATTTTCATACCAAAATCTTTACAGTAGGAAAAAACTGAACATTCTTCACCAATGATAAGTACATTTTTGTCATTTTAGAAAACATTTAAATCAGTAAACAAAAATTACTTGTATTAGTCCCTCCTGGAAAGGTTTTCCTTCTAAACCATGTTCTAGAGATGCAGCATGAATTCGAGACATGAATACCTGGAACACACAGAAAAAAATATATATTATTAGGAAGTTGTTAATTCCACCGGTATCTGGAGTGTCTATCTTAGCTGAGAAACTCGCGCTGTGAAAGTATTAATTATAATTGAAAATATTTATTATATTTCCACAAAACTACCTTCAAATTGGTCTCTTGAATTATCTAACCATGGAGACAAGAGTACTCTCGTCTCCATGATCTGACTGACCAATATGATTAGCCCACTTCAATACAGGCTATGGGTACTTTAACTATTAGTTAGACAGCTTAATTGTCATGCAACATTAGCAGTCAAACTCAACTCAACTTCTTATCCCTGACTAATAATAATGGAACTGCATTGACTGTTCCACCTCTTATTTTCTATGAATATGCTAGGAGGGGTGTACTTCCCTTTGTTATTCTCTGGCTCACTGTTGAATACTCAGTGGCTGTTCAATATCTCTTAACCTTGACCAAGAATGGAATTATATTTACTATTCCACTTCTTGGCTTCTTTGCAAATGTCAGAGGAATGTACTTCTCTATATTATCTTCTGGCCCACTGGGTAATTTAATCAGTAGCCTTTCTGTATTTCTCAACACAAGGATAACTGAGAAATGGTATGAGATTTATAAATGTATTCTGAGAGAATTTACAACATATTTGAAGGAAATCGATTCTCATATTATACACAATTCACACTAATTCATAATTATACAGGTACCAGGGTGCTAATTGCACCTTCTAGGTAATCAATGCAACAGACCCTAAAGTTATTACTATCAATAAAAATGATGGGCTGGCTGTCAATCATGCAGCACACTCTCAGCCTTCCTCAAATATGGTCCCTGACCAATCCAATTATACTTGTATTTTAGTTCTACTCAATATCATTAAATTAGGACACACACTGTCCATACCAGAATTACCACATCTATCTATTACTTGACCTATAATATCGGAACACTTGTCAGAACTTCAATCTGTATACTTCTCTAACTTCCTCTGAATCTCTGTCAGGTATCTAACCTCCTCTGAATTTCTATCAGGTATCTAACCTCCTCTGAATTTCTATCAGGTATCTAACTTCATGAGTCCAGTATATCAAACTTCACTTACTCAGCTACTTACTGTTTATCTCTTTGGATAATGCTCACTTCAGTCTCCTTTGAGTGGCCTACAGCTTTTCCCTCGGACTTGCAAAAATATGGACCGATCACGGTTGCTAAGTCACTTCTGACTGTCTTCTCCAGTCTTGAACTCTACTCGAACTTTTTGATATGAAACTGAACCCCTCCTCCTCTCGCAACCACTATCTAAAAACTGAACTGAATCCTGTTTTTTGGCCTCTCCAGCCCTCATAAGGGAAACCTTAAGCATGGGCCCTATGGGGTTTCAAAGGGAGTCAATCAGGGGTGGCTGCCCGGCAGGCCTTGGACATTTGCATGCCCTGCCACCTGTCTCTGGCCAGCAACCCAAACTCAGGTAGTGTCCTAAGCAAACTAATGGGCAACTAGATTGATTGACAACCGATACCTTACCATATATGGTATGCTTGGGTTGGTCAATTTACATATTGACCCAGCTTCCCCCTAATTCCAAGGTTCGTGAGGAGCTGGTCAATTTAGCCCAATTATATTGATTCCTGACTATCATCCCTGTGCTAAGTTTGTCTGCCCTTTCGTGTGTCTATCACATGCCTCCATTGCACGACTTGGATCCCATATTTAGTAATAAACCTGAGGAGTTAATTTAAAATGTACCCTTGTACTTTTAACCCTTGAAAATTGTATGTAGCAGCCCAATTTGTCCCATCAGTGTGGGCACTGGCAGCTGGGTGACTTTTTATGGTCATCACTTACTGCCGTGATGTACCTGGGTGGATTGAGATATCCTTCTATTGTCTCCACTGCCACATACAGTTATCTGGTCCCACTATTTCTATACCTTTACCCAATCTCTTGCTAATTCTACTTTAAACACATAATATTATTACATTACATTCAATTATATCTGTCTCTGTCTATGTTCACTAATTACCCTATATCTGGCATTATTTCAGTAATACATTGACCAAATTGCTTACCTCTCCCCCTACTATGTTGTGCTTTTAACAGTCAAGGCACATTGAATAACTGTGCTAGTGGCACTTGTGTTCTTCATTACTCCCTGCTTTTTGCTATTAAACAATAAAACATTCTATACTTGTCATTTAGTGGATTCACAATCTTTCATTACCATAATTTTCTCTTAACTTACATCACTTGGTTTTCTACTCACCTTTGAATTTATAATCTATTCCTGACCAATACATAATGCCCTTCACATTTAATAATTATTGTTCATTCCCTGGGTCCAGTTGAGGTTATGTTGAGGTCTGGTTTTCTCACTAGGTGGTGCTGCGTAGTCATTGGTCCCTCCTAGTGGGTAGCTGCTGCCATCTTGTGGTTTGGATGGTAGTTTCATCAATGAATTGTCCTGGTCCAAGTTCTCTCCCCCAGTGGTACCTTGAGTGCTTCTGGGTTTATTGCTGCTATTCTTATTATTTATCATGGTCAAGTTAATCATTTTAGTCACAACATATAATATCAAGAGAAACAAACTCACTGTAGTATATTATCGCCAATACCGGGGTATGAGTTTTCTAATGCAGCTTTTGCTATTTCCTTTCTGGAAATATTTTTCACCCCCCCCCCCCCCCCCAAATAAAAGATCATCCTGAGAGTATTTTAATTCAGAAATTCACAGATCAGACCAGCCTTAAAAATATTTCTTGCGGGTTACATGAAACCTGAAAAACCCATCAGGTAGGTAGGATTATTATTTTTTGCCTCAGAATAATATTTTACCAATATTCTACAACTGGCAGGGCCCTGCACTAACGCAAGAATAATTTGAGGACTAAAAAAAAATTTAATAAAGGGAAAATGTTTGTCATAGATCTTCACACTGATATGTTCTATACGGTCAGGTAACCCGCTACAGGAATATTTTTAAGAATGGCCTCACAGACTATGATTCGCTCCTTACCTCTTGGCAACGCTGTCTTCTGATTGGCCCCATATTAGCGGCGTACATCAACCCTTTGTTGACAACCCTAATTCCTAGAGAGTAAATGTTCCAGTTTCTTCTTAAATGCTGGAAAGGAAAAGGAGAATATTTAGTCATCATTTGTGATCAAAAAATTGTTAGTAGTTTAAGAAAAGACACAAAATGTCGACTCAATTAATTAATTTATATGACAATTCATACAATGTGCACACTAAGGGTTACTTGTAACTGTGCAGAAATACCCAAATAAATGCCTGTCTGCATCTGAGCAGCTGAGTCTGAGCAGCTGAGTCTGAGCAGCTGAGTCTGAGCAGCTGAGTCTGAGCAGCTGAGTCTGAGCAGCTGAGTCTGAGCAGCTGAGTCTGAGCAGCTGAGTCTGAGCAGCTGAGTCTGAGCAGCTGAGTCTGAGCAGCTGAGTCTGAGCAGCTGAGTCTGAGCAGCTGAGTCTGAGCAGCTGAGTCTGAGCAGCTGAGTCTGAGCAGCTGAGTCTGAGCAGCTGAGTCTGAGCCAACTTTAGAGATTACTTGAAAGTATTTTATAAGTAATCAATTAGCAAACAAAGCCATGGATGACATGGTCTAGTGGTTATGGTGTTTGCCTGCTAATCAGCCATGGCATGGAAGAGTTGGACAAATCCTCTGGTGATCCCTCATGGGCGCAGATTTTTCATTTTTCTAGGGGGGGGGGGACCAAATCATGAAAAGATCTTCACATGAAGCTTTCGCCCTTACAATACAATCTAAACCATCTCTAATGGTGTACTTAAATAAATAAAAATAATATGAAAACAGAAATACATGAAAGGTTGAAAGTCAATAAGCACAGTAAACACTAGAAGAAATTGACTGTGTAAGTTACTATTACTAAACTAAGCACAATTATACCTTATGTATGGTATTTACAGAGTGATTAAACTTTATAATCAATCAAATGCAGACGGAAACATCATATACCAAAAATGATTGCAATAAATTAAATATACATGCCGGGATTTTGAAGGAAAATATTGGGCACGGGACACTGTCCCCTTGCTACTGAAAACTAATGTGACATTGGTGATACTAATGGGACACACTTTTATTGTTATATATTAATTATCATCGGTTCAATGAAAGAAAATGTAATAAACTACTGTCCCTTGATTCTGATTTAAAAAAACATAATCTGCGGTTATTGATATTTACAAGTATACTAGTATGGGCTTAACATCTGGATTGAATTTGCACTCCTAATGCATACCTCTCAAAATCTAAACCAATGATAAACCTGGAATATTTCATCTAAAATTTGAAATAGGCCTTGTGAGTGACTAGTCATGCCCCACTCTTCCCTACTGCTTTTTATATGATCCAAAGATTTATCTTCTTTTGGGAAGATTTGATTGAATTCAGCTATCAGTGGTTTAATGTCAATAGCTACAACCATGTAGTTCAGCATCTTTTGAGTTGGCTCACATTCACAACTAGACATTGGACATGGCAACACACTGCTGCAACAGAACTTCCAACATAGACAAGGTATATCATCCCATTTTCAGAGATTTTCACCATCATTTTTTGTATGCAATTCTAGCATCGTGGAAGGCTTGGCCGCAGTGGTACCACTGAACATGGGTAACAGAAACAGCACCTTTCCCATACAATACATACTTTTTTAGTGACTTAACTGACTTAAACCACCTGCAGCAAACCATAACTAATGGGAACTATTTACACCTACAGTGTATATCTAGATGCCAACCACATTCTCAAGTACAAGACATCTTTGTTTGTCAGCAGTATTGGATTTAATCTATCATTTAATTGACTGAACGTTTTGGTCTAAAAATTGTAAGAACTGAAGACTGTCAGGACTGTATGTATATGATCAAATATGATGTTTGTACAGTAAATTTCCACATCCCCCCCCCCCCCACCCTCAGGATCTGCGCCCCTGTTGATACTAAAGACCGATCGCCTTAATATCGATCTATCTTAGGATTATTGATGATTATTTGATGATTATTTGATAAATTTAATTAAGTTATTAAGTATTTGAAACTAAATATACTTTAATTAACACTGAATTATTATTTATTTAAATTTAAAAATGATATCATATAGCTGAGGGTCTTTGCTGTTGAAGCTCTTTATGTTTATTTGGTACTGCCAAATGAGCGACACCAGCGGATGTTTTAGGAACTACGGATGTGTACTGTGTCGCCATCTAGGTGCCTTAAAAGGGAACTAAAAGAGATTTGTATGTTAATTAAAGTTCAATTAGATATAAAAAAACATATTGCAGTGAAAGAAAATGTCTTAAAGTCGGGTTTGGTATGGTTTTCTACGGTGGCTGGGATAGGACTTGCACTTTTTATTTTTTATTTCGTTACCAAGAAATATTATTTTGTTCCCACGAAATAGTATTTCATGCAGTATTTCGTTATAACGAATTACTAATTCGTTCAAACGAAATACTTATTTCGTTTGGACGAAATATTAGTCCCTACAAGATCCTTACAAGATCCAAGAAATGCTGACACTGCTTTTCCAGTGAACCCATCAAAGTTACCTTCTTTTTAAAAGAATAAGACACAAGAAAAATGCACACTGTTAATTTAGTAATGGCTTGGAGAAATTAGACCAGGAGAGAACACTGGGGTACAAAGGTAGAATCAGACCCCCTCCCCCCCCCCCCCTCCTCCCAACCCCCGCCAAACATTTCTGGATCCAACCCCACTCCTGCAGTTTCGTTAATTGCATTTGATTGAAAACCTATTTCTGGTCATGCTCTTCTGTTGGAAGGCAGTGATATTGTGATACTGAGGCCTATCTATCTGTCTGTTTATCTATTTATCTGGGTTGTAGATAAATTAGGTTATCCCCTCCCGAAGCGAAGGGGTGTAGATACGTAAGGGGGGGGGGCGATATGGGGTCAGATCTCCCACCCCCACCCCAAGGAAGTTGGAATGAAAAATGTGAGAATATCACCTCTGCAGCGTGTTAAGCCCAAATTATATACTATTTAATGTTAATATTCACTTAGGGTGAACTTAAATAGTGTTATAAGTTTCTTTTTTCTTTTCAAAATTTTTTAAAGAGCTAAACCTCTCCAAAAGGTCAGCCCTGGTTGCAACCCTCCCAAAGGGAGCTCCACCACTGGTCAAATGACTTTGATTTCATGACTTACATTATGTAGCCCTATAAGCATGCAGTCCCCTCTTGTCTTATAGCTGCAGCCAATTTTATTTGTTTCGATTTAATAACCTGGTATCCTGTTTGTCATATTTTTCTTCTTCTTGTGGTGTAGGCTAGCATATTGTTATGAGCTTCTACAAATACAGTGTGATCCAGCTAATGCAGATAAAGATATCATATAGTGTGCTTGATAGGATAGGATAGGATAGAATGGGATGGGATGGGATGGGATAGGATAAGATGGGGTGGGATGGGATAGCATAGGATAGGATAGGATGCTATTTCCTCCATTCCAGGCAATCTTCATGTGCAACTTCTCAGCTGAATGTCATTTGGAGATGTTCCTTTGTACTTGGTGTCTATGCTTAAGCAAATAAAATTCTCCATACATGTGTAACGTAAGTGGGTCCTCTCTTTCAGTTGATCAATCAACCCTTGTGAGTGAGAAAGAAATTGCATATATATATATATATATATTTTTTTTTATCAATCAATCAATCAATCAATCTACCTGTCTATCTATCTATCTATCTATCTGCCTTGGCATTAGACTCGGATTTGGGGCAACAATTGACACCATTTGTATCAGCAACAGTTTAATGTATTTATAGCTCATTGTTGGGCGCTTATCAAGACGAAGAAAACGAGCTGTACCACATAATTGTGTGTTGAGCCGTTCTGGAGTAATGTCAATTTATGTGTATTTCGTTTAAACGAATTAGTATTTCGTGAGAACGAATAAGTATTTCGTGAGAACGAATTAGTATTTCGTGAAAACGAATAAAAAGTGCATGTCCTATCCCAGCCACCGTAGAATTGACAAAGTACATAATAGCATAATATTCCTAAAATGAGTGATATGTATTTCATAGTTGTGCCATAAGGTGTGCCTATGAAGATTTTTTTTTCTCTGACTTAATAGCTTATTTGCTTAGGTATCTGTAATGGTCAGATGGCATAATACAGTTTTCAATTGAGAATTTTGTTACAACACTTGGCATTTTTTAACAGAATTAAGAATGCAATTTGCTAAATTAGTACATACCCAATGATCCATCAGCTATATGATTAGATGACGTCAAATAAACATCAATAAACTTAAGATAGATCCCTTAACGACATTGAAATGATTACGCAATGTGAGCGGCCGGTCAAAACACCAACTAATTGAAACAACTGTGTAACTGAATAGCCTGTCAAGTGTAATTGTTTACCAAGCGTCTAATAATGCAAACCATGCCTAGACCTATTAAAAACATGTAGATCATGTAGATGATTGACAGCTCAATTTTGTTGGGTTCAATGAACTTTTGACAGTTGTTGATTTGTATTATTTAGTACTTTGGATGCCAATATACAAACCAGCCAACTTACTAAAATTATAATAATAGCCTATTTTCATCACCTAGCCAGTTGGGGTTTGATTATATTTGATTCTGTCTAGTTTATGCTGATCCATCATGATCAAGCCCCCATGCCACAGGAAAAAATATATTACAAAACAGTTGACATTTGTTTTGAATCCTACTATAATGCAAGCAACAACAAAAAAGTCCATCCAAACCTTAAGTTCCTGCATGGCCATTCACATCCTTAGAACCCCAGTGAAATTCCAATGATAAAGTTATCAAATTATTTAAAAATCAAAATCATAATAATATGCCACTTTTAGAAGTCGCAAATTCATTATATCATTGTTCTAATTGGCCTATTCCTTCTACAGTAGTCTGTCAGTTCAGCAAAGTCAGTCAGTTCAGCCAAATCAGTCAGTACAGCCAAGTCAGGTTCAGTCAAGTTAATTCAGTCTTATATTTAGTCAGTTCAGTCAGTTAAATCAGTCAGTTGAACTCAGTCAATTATGTCTGTCTGTCAGTTCAGTCAAGTCAGTCAGTTCAGTCAAGTCAGTCAGTTCAGTCAAGTCAGTCAGCACAACAGAACATGCCAGCTGACAACTATTCAGTCATTTAGGCAGCCAGACAGTGGTTTTATTATTGTACCTTAAATATCACTTACAAATTGTAGATTTAGTGACATCGTAAACCTCAGGGTTGTCATCAGTATTTCTTTCTCAATAAATTAGGTATTAGTGTATTTTTTTCATTGTGTTGCTTTAAAGGGATATAGATGATAAGATAGTTACAAATGAACTATTAAGAAAAAAAACCGCATTGTTCTATCATGTATAGAAGCCAAGTAATTGCAAGTTGAAGTTTTGCACTCCTCCAACATCTTCAGGTGAGTTAAAGATGAATGTCTTTAGTTAAAGAAAGTCAGGTGAGAAGGCCAAGGCAAAAAAGAGCAGTTTCTGAATATAGGCCAAGGCCAAAGATCTAGGCCAAGACAAAAAGTGTTTCTCACTGAAGTGCAAACTAAATGTCATGTTATTAGCTAAACAGTAAAATAATGAAAAAATGAATTCCAGTTGTCTAGAAGGAAGACATTAAATTATTGTTAAATAAAGTTAATTATAAAAATACAGCATATTCCTGAGCACCTTCTTCATGTATTTGTTTTATATTCATAATTTCCCTATCTTTAACTGTCATGTGGTCCAATGAACATGAATAGCCTTTATACTGTGAATGAATATTTATGGCATATACACTGCCAAAATATTCATTCACAGTATTAAAAAAAAAAAACTATTAAGACCTCACTATTAGTATGTCTATTCTAACCAAGGTCTTAATTGTGAGGTTTGCATTTCTTATGTATTCACCAAGAAAAATAGTCTAATTGAAATCCAGTATATTTATAAATAATTTCCGCTTACCCTTTGAAATGTTTCCTGTATAACTATTCTAATCTTTCCACTGAACCCTGAAGTTTACTCGGCCTATATGACCATCTGCCAGAGGCAGGCATAATGATGAAATGATATGGCTTGGATTCCCAAACATTTAGCAGATTTTTGATGTCAAGTATATTAAGCTGAGTGCGAATAATATTTTAAAACATGAAATGATTTTGTGTCTGACACTGTCTGACTATTGAGGGCCATGCAGCAGTTTTCATATTTTTTCGTGGAATTACCTTCCTACCTATATATATATATATATATTACGCACAAATAATGTATGTGTGCACACTATTGCTAACCTTGACATGCTGCTATTCGTCCAAAATCATAATTTATAAAAAATTTAATGTTATTACTGAATGACTTGGTCATCACTAATAAAAACCTAATTACTCATTTTCAATGAAATGGTGAACCTGGCTGGTAGCCACACCCCCACCTGTCAATCAAATTTGATCATTTCCTGCAATAGTCTTTCTATGCACTCAGCTGGCTGTAGTGACAAGGGCACAGCTCAAATGCCCCCCCCCCCCCCCCCCAAAAAAAAAAATTACTTTCACAATGCAGACAATAAAGTGCATGCCAAATGTTGGTAACATACATCATGTCATTCATAAGCATGAAAATATTTTGATATTAATTATAATCAGGAGTCTATGTAAACCATCTGAAAACAGTGAAAAATAAGCATTTAACTTCCAAACACCCTTAACATAAGTGTATAGTACTTAGCTGAAAGACACATTGCTTCCCCCCCCCCCCCCTGTAGTTATTGTTTAGATATATTGCACTGCACATAATATATAGGTCATTCTCTTTTTCTTTTTTTTCTGATCATAGGCCTAATATATTATAATATCAAAACATGTATATTTTGTAGGTAATTATCATCCATGCTGTTTTGGTATAACGTTTTTTGTGGTTGCTATCATTTCTAAATGAAATTCTGCTAGATATTTTCCACTATATGACTGAATTTAATAATTTTAATAAAATTTAATTAATTCAATTCATTATATGACTGAACTGATATCCTTCCGTAAATGTGTGATTATTATTAATAAATATGAGAATGGCATATGATCTTGAAAGTCAAATGCAAACGCCTGCAAATATTTCTAGGCATTGTTTATGTCCAGGCCATAATTTCTTTGCTACTTTGTGCAGTAACAATCAATTTTTGTTACTATGTAGATTCAGCAAAATAAAAATAGTGTTACAAAACCTGTCAATCATGAACATAATATGCCTATTAACCAATCAAATTAAAAGAGAAAATTGGTAATGCCCTGCTCACTCAACACATTAACCAATGAAGTGTATAATCCGCTCAACAATTTTTTTTTTACCGGTAAAACTAAGTGTGGTCTTTAAGCTAGAGATCCAACTGTATTATTACGCTGGCACAATGCCAAAACTTAAGAGTGAAGGCATATGCAAACATTTTGCGGCAATATAATAATACTAATATCTTTTAATGTTTATGTAAAAAAAAATTGTATTTCAGGTAAAACACTGATTATTATTATTAATCATAAGAAATCCAGCAATTACAGTTAGTAAGTAAGTAAGTAAGTTAGTAGGTTAGTATGTTAGTTAGTAAGTTAGTAAGTTAGAAAGTAAAGAAAGATGTTAAAGAAGTTGTAAACAAAGTAAGTAAAGTAAGTAAACAAAGTATAAGCATAATTTATTATCCCCTTAAGCACTCATCTGCAACGTTGCAAAATCGGCGGGAAAAATCGCGTAGTGTGAGAGGTCACGCGCGACTGTGCGAGATCGGTGCAAAGATCGCCAGCCCCCTGTCGGCCGACAAAATCGCATAACTACAGATCAAAGAGTCCAATAAAAGTTAGCATAAATAATGAGAAAATAGACTTTAAAAGCATTACACAAAACATAATTTCAATAGTTAGCAGAAAACTGCATAATATTGTCTCTATCATTGCAAGTGCAAACATCTGCTTTCAGACAATGTGTGTTGTTACTAATTATCGGTAACATTGTAACAAATTAATTATTTTATTTTACCGTACTGTACATTTTCTATTAAAATTAATGATTTTACTATTTAACTGTACTTTGGGTATTTGTTTTCTCAGTGTATGATATTTAATTTGTGTATCTTACCATTCTTGGTCCTGTACGTGTCAATAATGTCAAACGACAAGATAAATCAATTGCAAGTTCTACTATTTATTAAAATGTCAATTCAAAAAGTTTCAAAATCAATTTATAAATTAGATTATAATTTTCTTCTTAATTGTCAATGTGGGCGGACATAATAAGCCTATAGGCCTATATCTATGTCCCCGAATTTACCGTTCGCCGAATTCACTGTTTTTCGCATTTGCGCCGAATTCATCAATCTGCTAAAAACATGCCCATTGCTATGAACATACCTCACCACTTTAAGTTAAACAGTGTCGATATTTTTTATTCCAAGAAAAAACAAAGTTTAGAGGGTGTCCCCCCCCCCCCCCCCAAAAAAAAAAAAAACATTGTTTTATATGTGCCCCCCACTCTGCTAACCCTAGCTACGCCACTGCTAGTATCATCAAACACAGTCTACTTCAAGACTCGAAACAGAGGCATGTTTTAGGAAACAGGAAATCGACGGCCACACGGTGGTTGGCCGCGAACTAAAATAAACAGTTATATGACTTTTTATAAACTGAAAGGTACATTATAACCAACATACCTAATCATATGTTACACTGTGTAGAATAAACAATTCGACGAAACGAAGTTGTTGTGAGTTGTTTTTAGTAATAAATACAACTACGCCATCTGGCTATTGGACGCGTAACTAATTCCCGGCCCCCTAGTGGCGAAAATTTCGATCATAACAAACAAATTAGAAATTAATTGTAAGATCTGATTTATCGCATGACAGTTGTGTTATATATTTCCTTATTACAAAACAACTATTATACTCTGAATAAAAATAAATAAAAACAACCTGTACCAACAAACAAACAAATTTTTATAGAGCACCTGCATCACTCATAGCAACCATTGTGTTTTCCTACAATGTAACTGCCATTTCAAATATATCTGACCTGAGGAGCTGCAGGAGATTTGAAAAGTCAAACAAATCACGATAAAAAGGAGAAATATAGGGAAAAAAAAAAAAAGAGAGGGAAAGAAAAGAAGAAAATAAAAAAGAAAAAAGAAAAGAAAAAAAAGAAAATTAAAGAAAGAAAGAAAGAAAGAAAGAAAGAAAGAAAGAAAGAAAGGAAAAATGTCGAAAACAAAATGCTGTTTCTGTGGAAACAATCAAAATGATTTATCGTTTCACAGATTTCCCCGCGATGATGAAAGGTGGGTTAATTTCCTTAAATTTAATTTTAATTAATTTTTTTAATTAAATAATTTATAAATGTGTTTATTTAATCACAATACATGACAGATTCCTATATTATTCATTGATTTGAAAGTGTACAAATATTTAAGTGAATTAATTAAATTTATCATTATTTAATTGACATGTATAAATGATATACAAATAAAAAGAGAGAGGGAAAGGAAAAAATAAAGTAAAAAGAAAAAATAATATAGGAATCTGTCATGTATTGTGATTAATCAATGGAAATGCTTGTGTATTAAAATATTTAATTCATAAATCTTTTTATATTATTTCATATATAAATACACTGTTAAAAAATTTGGAGAAACAAATTTGCATGTGGTACACTCTTGTTTTTTTTTTAATTTAAACAATTAAAAATATTAATCAATTGAAATGCCTGTGTATTGAAGCATTAACACATACACCCATTGAACAACTTTTTTAATTTCAGTAATTCAACCCCCTCCCACCTTTTTATAAATATGTATTCAATTAGAATTAAGTATTAAATTTTTCATTTTAGGATTGAGCAATGGCTCAGTGTAATGGAAAACCTTAATGGTGTGCCCAAAAATAAATTAATGGGATTGAGAGTATGTGGCAAGCACTTTAAAAGAACAGATCGGATGAATCCAAATGACCCGTAAGTTATATTTAAAGAATGAATTGTCATATATTTTTTAAAGCTGTAAGATTATGACATTTAATGACTCCTATGACATTTAAATTATTTGATTAATTATTTTAATCAGGTTTCAGCCAAAGGTTTCATTCACCAATCTGTAAAGCATTATGATCAATTCATTTATCAGGTCAGTTAAGTACTCATCAGATCTCAAAATTATTGAAATTTTTATTTCCAATTCAGTAAATCGCGACTGACAAGAAGGGCAGTACCAGCCCCCAGCATACAAGAAGTACAGCAAGTCATGCAACATGATGGACCAGAGTTAGGTAAATATTGAAACAATAAAATATGTATTTTATTTGATTGTTAAACATTTCAGTGGTGAAACATGTGATATATGCGATGTATATTACACAGGTGTCCAGTTTTATAAAGTTATGCTGCCTACATCGATTTTATTCTGAAATATTTATTTCCCTTGGCTGTAACATATTATAATTAATGAATGGGCCAAGCCATGCATTGTAGTGTTAATTGTCTAGAGGCAGATGTAATGATGATAAGGCTTTAAGTCCACACCATGTTACACATTTACCCCATGGGTAGGGTCTTTTACTTGCCTCAGCATAGATGCAGAGTACAAGGCACCTCCCTTGTCAATAGTTTTCAAGAAATACCTTTGCACTACAGTTTGTTACACTTGTACTTATGATATACATACCATTGGATTAAAAGCCACCCTCTCTCTGCCAAGCTACACCTTGTGTTATTTCATCATTACATCTACCTCAACTATTTCATATTAAATTTAAATTTAATTCTGACAAAAGAAAACTACGGAGCTTTTAAAGAAACATGCAAAGAAAAATAAAGGCTGGGGATTTGTCGTTCGAACGAAATTATTTGCATTCGCAATTTGTATATCAATGCATGAGGCCAATAAATATTTAAAAATTGAATTCTCATTATTTTCATTATTCCTGACTAGCAATAAATATATACGATCATATTATTCATAATTATGGGTTTACATTAGCAATCTGCAATTGACTGTGTGCTGCAGTAGTTCTGCTACCATTAGCCAGATGGCGACGTCACAAACTGGTTCCCATTGTGTACATGCTAGCCTGCGCATCTTGTAGTAGATCATCTTTGGTATCATAGCTTTCATACCACTCGGCGACCTCCGGCGGTACATCTATTTTTAGACGAGGGAATCCCGGGATTCCCCTTTAATGGGGGGGGGGAAGAATTTTTTTAACAACTAGAATTGTCCTGTCAGAAATAAAATAGAATAACATTTTTTACATAAATTCTATGACACGTCTGGTTAATACATAATTACATATAGATAGATTATGACATTCCTTGCGGTTATTGGTTAAAATTCAAAATGAGAGGGAAATTGTTATATTTCAAAAACATGCCAGTAAACTGCACGATTCAATAACATACGTTAACCCGTCTTCATAGAAAACTGACCACAATTTCTTATTTTGACACATGTATGTCTTGGAAAAGCACAAAATAGATATAAATGTTACAAAAAAGTCAAAGCCCAACTTTCTAACTCGTGAAAACTCCCTTTCTGCACAAATTAGCTTCAAATAATTCCCATACTTATACAATTATGCAGCAGAAATTATTTCGGAGATAGATATTGAAGATAGATATCTTAGAATATTGGAGATAGATATCAAGCTTAGAATTATTTTGGAGATATGTTGCTCACAGCTGCAGGGCGGGAAATAGTCAATTGAAACAAACTGTTATAAACAACGGGTGAAAAAGCTGTAGATATATCTATAGAACTTTGTAGGCTTAATTCACACCTGTACCGGTTCCCCCGGCTTAATTAAACAAACTGTTACAAACAATGGGATAAACCGCTGTTTCGCAACAATAGTCTAATAGGCCTAAATGCAATCCTATGTCCACGAATTATAATTAAAAACACTAAACACTTAATCCAGATTTAAGCATTCCCTGTGTCCTAGCTATAATGCGTACCAACTAATTAAATTGCCAGTCAAAACAAAAATTAAAATTATCTATTTAAAGCTTGGTTCTGGACTGGGCCATGATCATTGCAATGTGTTATAATTTAATTATGTTATGAATTCCATATAATTATTGAAATTTTTTTTTGTCAAAACCAACATCCCGCGACCCAGGGGGGGGGGGGGCATAAATTAACATATGTCACGTGACCTGATACTTTAATTGCAATGCGTTATAATAATTCCTAATTATATGTATTAAGGAATGTCTTTCTTTGATATATATATGCAATTGAAATGAATTTAAAATTAAAGATAATTTGCTTAAGTCCTTCAAATTGGCTCGGGTAAATTTCCGGGAAACTTCGGCCTTCATAATCCAATTTCCGAAACGAACAATTTTAGTCGTGGGTGGGCCTTGGCAGATTTGGATGAATCTGATTGGTCAATGCCGCCAACAGGTCATTTGCATGTTGACGCCCCCAGCCACGTGCTTATCGCCGCCTATATAAGCGTGTTACCGCCACATATTCGTTGGATATACACCCGGGTGATTATGGAGCCCCTACCGGGCTCCGCAGGATACCCCCGGGCGCTATATTCCCCCCGGGTTCGCTGGATCCACCCGGGTTACGCATCACACCACAAAGGTACCGTAATTTTTGTTGTTGTTAGGATATTCAAGAACCTATCATGTCGACTGATTGTACATGTAGTTCTTTGGATATAAACGCAAATACGCATTTATCTATTATAGCATGCATACGATACACAATAACCGTCCGTTTTGTACATTATAGGCTAATGGGTTAGCCAGTTATATCACAGATTTTTGGTACCGGTCTGTGTGTTATCTTACTAAGACTTTGGCATCCTCGGCCCCAGACTTGGTGTTGGATGGAGACAAGTCCTTGTCTCCATGGTGTGGTGGGCATGGACGTAGCCCGGTGTGCGAAAACCAAGTGCGAGGGTGTGCTTAGGGGAGTAGATCGTTGATAGTGGGTACGATTCTTAACACGAATATAAAGCTGCAGCGGATCGTGGGCTTTTACGTCCATGAGCGGGCAGGGTCAGAACTTCAACAGATGGCGTTCTGAGTCTGTGAATCTGCTGCGGTGACCAGTGGGGATTATTCTGGGTAATTTTCTTGGGTTATGGTTTAAATTAGGTTCCCCTCATCATGGTAGTGGGATTGAGTTGCTAACCATTTTTGCTTACTGAGGTAGTGGGATTGAGTTACTAACCATTTTTGCTTACTGACAACCTATATTAAAGTAGTAGGGGCCGTTATAAGTGGATGATAGGCCTATGCCTATAGTGGGTTGAGTTACTAACCATTTTTGCTTCCTGACCACCTATATTGCTTCCTGACCACCTATATTAAAGTAGTAGGGGCCGTTATAAGTGGATGATAGGCCTATGCCTATAGTGGGTTGAGTTACTAACCATTTTTGCTTCCTGACCACCTATATTGCTTCCTGACCACCTATATTAAAGTAGTAGGGGCCGTTATAAGTGGATGATAGGCCTATGCCTATAGTGGGTTGAGTTACTAACCATTTTTGCTTCCTGAGGTAGTGGGTTTGAGTTATTAACCATTTTTGCTTACTGACCCCTGTATTCTGCTAGGTGCAAGTGAGAATTTCTTCCAAGTTAGCGCTTGTACGGGTAATTTAAGTATGAGCGGCATGTCCTATAGATGTTTGCTTATACGGGGTAGGTATTGCGGACAATATCATTTTTAAATGGTAATAGAAGTGGACGCAGTGCAGGTAGTTAGTCCATAAAGTCGATAATTGGCCTATGCCAATATACGCATGAGCGGACAACTTATTTGGATGCGATTGCAAGGTAGTGGCGACTGTCACTGTAGGGGCTCCAAAAGTGGGTCCACAGGTTAGTCCAATAGAAGCGAAAGGTCCCTCGTGAGGGCCCTCATGAGGGGGTGGCAACTGTCACCGGTGTGAAGAAAAAATAAATATCTCAGGTGTTTAGTGGCGACTGTCACTGTTGTGTGTAGTGGCGACTGTCACTGTTGTGTGTAGTGGCGACTGTCACTGTTGTGTGTAGTGGCGACTGTCACTGTTGTGTGTAGTGGCGACTGTCACTGCTGTGTGTAGTGGCGACTGTCACTGTTGTGTTTATTGGCCAATGGGTTTATTAAATTGCAACGTGTTAGGGGTTAAAAAAAATGCAAAAACGGAAAAAAAAACATCCGATTATTATTATTTTAGAAGGTCTAGATTAGCTCATTGGCCAATAGGTTTATTACGTTGCAACATGTTAGGGGTTAAAAAAAAAAGACCTAAAAATTATTTTAGGTCTAAATTACCAATGACCATGATTTAATTAAAGTTAATAAAAAAAAAGGTATAATGTAATATAATGGTGCAAATATTATTTACCCAAAATAATATTTGCACCATGTATAAATGATTATGTCTCTTTTTCCTAACTGTAATTAACAATTAAAATAAACCGTTTAGCTCAGTTAGGTCCTAGGTCAAACTGCAAGCCGTGACGTGGCGACCTAGCTTAAGTTTAGCTTTGGCATGCATGATTGAGTGGCATGCAACTTGATCATGCCTGCCACTGATGGATGACAAATTGCAGTCATATTTTGCAGTTAATTTAGTATCAGACCTACTCATTTTTGGTATATGCAAAATATGGAAGAGTTCTTATTGTAAGTATAAATTAGCTACCAATGATGTGATGCTGAAATATCATTAATGATGTTAACTAATACTGAACATTTTCCCATTTCAGAGAGACATATTTTAGACGTAAATCCTGGGCCAATGATGTTCAACTAGTTTTTATTTGGTGGTGGACTTTTTTCTATTTGTGGTGTTGGCCTAACATTAATCTTAATAAGGGTGCTGTTATTTAGGATAGCGACATGCAGTATGATTGTGTTTTGCCACATGCAGTATTATTGTGTTTAGTGACCGCAGTATGAATGTGTTTAGCAATGAGGTTTAGGCACACCTCAATTAAGAACAATTGTATATATGTACATAATTGATACTTTCCCCTATTATCACTTACAGGCCAGAACTGCTGTGCATACACAACCTGAAAGCTTACAGCTGATGGCACTTCCCTTGGCTGCAGCGGACATGTCACCGGAATGGCTCCATGAATTTTGCTGCATTTTACATTAGTGTAAGTATAAATTTACAGCATTGAAATTTTAAGTCCGACTAATCTATACTATGTACTTGGAACTTTACTACTGCTGGTAGAGTGTTGAAAGAGCAACTTTAATGATTGTTAGATGTTGAGTAAAAACCAAAGTAGATTCGATTCTGACTCTGGGTAATCTATAATTCATAATATACTTTTTCTCTATGCACTACAGATTGTTATGTTACGGTATAAATTGTAATATGAATGTATTTCAATGAATTGAAGCAGTGGTACTCTGGAAATTAGCTACTACCAATGATGTGATGCTGAAATATAAATGATCTTAACTAATACTGAATTTTTTTCCATTTCAGACAGACGTATTCTAGACATAAATCCTGGGTGGGAACTTTCGGGAATGTATGGTAACATAAGAAAAACAATGGTAATGCATTTATTTTTCGGGTTAAGATAAAGCATGCAGCATTCTTTTAGGAATGCTTCAGGCTTTAATATGAAGGAGGGACACAAAACATAAGTAGTGCTTCAGAGTAGGTGGTCTATTATTGCAATTTCTAGGCATAAGCACTTAGTGGTGCTTTAAAGTAAATGACCTTAGACGGTCTAAAATAGCAACGATCATGATTTTATTCAATTTAAAGTTAACAAAAAAGAGAGTGATAATGTACTACGTTTTTCTGCCTAAAATATTTTATTTAATGTGCACCATAATATTGATGATGTTCACTCTTTGGATTGTCTCGAGTTCTGTCGTGTCCCAAGTTCTTCAGATGTTTCTCATTGGAGTTGTTTTTTGTGTGACCTGATGTCAGTTTGATTTCGACCTGATTGGATGCCATTGTTGAGTTTTGTTTTGGTCTCTGCTTGTCTGCTGGGTTAAGAGTGACGTTGTAAATATTATGGTGCATTTATTATTTACCTAAATATTCGTTGTACTATTAAGGTGCATTTATCTCTCTCTTTCCCTAACTGCAATCATCATAGGCTGTTGATTCATCAACATAGGCTGTTGATTCATTAGGTTAATGGTCAGAATTTTTTTGTTTTCATCTAATACATCACCGATTGATCAAACATTGCCTAAGTCTGTATAATTACTGACGGTGGCATGATACTTGTTATATTGTTATATTCTTTGATAATTGCTTATTAAAAAATAGGTGCAAGCATAAAAATTCTGGCCAATAGAAATAAACCGCTCAGATCAGTTAGGGCTAGGTCAAACTGCAAGCCTTGACGTGGCGATCTAGCTTAAGTTCAGCCTTGTCATGCATGATTGAGTGTCATGCATTGCTTAATCTTTCCAACTAAGATTTAGTCATGCATGACAGCATTTCCTAGTAACTTGATCTTGCCTGCCATTGATGAATGACCAATTGCAGTCATATTTTGCAGTTTATTTAGTATCGGACAGTACTCATTTTGGGTACCTGCAAAATATGTAAGAGTGAGTGTCTCATATTGTACATTGTCTAATGCCATTCTTTCTTTTTGCAGACCTTCATGAATTGATATGCAATTGGGAATGAGATTGCAGATGTATGCAGATCTTTTGAGCTACCGAAAACTTCAGCGTAACATCATCTTGATTGAAAAGAACCTAAAGACACTAATTTTAGGTAGGTAGCTACATTTGATTTTGCTTTAGAAACTGACCATTACACGCCCAAATCTAAATTATAAAATTAGAGAGCAGCAGACATAAAAGTATGAAGTGTATGTCAAAATGAAGAGTAGTAGTGCAGCTTCGATTGGCTGCCTAATTTAACCAAAGTTGGCTGTTGTTGCTGTTGTTGGCTCGATGTTGGGCCCACATCGTTCCATCAATGGCAATAAAAGCTTTACATTTGGCCCAATCTTTCATGCCTTGCAATGAATATCATTACTGTACTTTGCTTATAGGAATGCCTGGAATTTGTTAGGTTAAAGCATGTGCATTATTACACAATATAAGTGGACATTTTTTCTGAATCTTAACTGAAATGTCAAACCACAACTTTATAGTTGATAAGAACACTTGTCTAATTCTCTGCTTTAAATTTTCAGACTTATGAGATGCCTGGCTTGCAGTGGTTGGTGGATGTCATCTGATCGGATCAATCAATACTTCAGTTGATCATCGATGCTTTAGTATAAGTTGGTACCACCATGTAACTTGTGTGTGGTTCTTAATTATAATAAATTCATCATTGTGATTTATTCTTCATGTGTATAATGTATGGTTAACTCAGATTTCTATAGTTGATACGAAATAATGAATGATTTTGATGTATGCAGAAATAATATATTAACTTGGCAATTTACAGACTGAATAAATATTCTAGTTAATACTTTATGATGTGATTATGTTATGTCCAGACATTTTATGTAATTATGAGTTTGCATTACTGATATAGAAAAACAATTATATCATATGAATATTTCAATTTCTACTTAAGAGATTATTATGCTTGCGGCCTCTGTTCAGCTCTGTCACTGATCCAGAAAACTTTATCTCTTATATCTCTGACATTACCGTGACATTTTGTTGTACTACTATTACCTTGATTAACTGGGACCAGAAACTATAACTTAATCACATAGTTACTTATTCAATTAATGTATATAAATTTAGCTTTATCTTAACCATTCATCAATTTTCTGATCATGTATATATAGTTTATGTTATGCTATTATTTCACAACCATCGTTGTTCAATTTGTAGTATTTGTTTATTGTGTATGACGAATGTATCTAACCATGATTCCAAAACGTCAATAAAACATATTAAATATATATATATTCTGTCACAATTTATGAAATAAGTTTTCTATATTTGACAGTTTGTAAGTTCTGTTTTTCAGCAGCTTTTTGAAACTTTTATTATACAGGTGCTCACATTTCAGCAAATGTCAAGATGCCTGAATCTTGCACTGTGACTGTTATCAATACCTCAACTGAACACTTGTGTCACTGAGATGGCTATCAGTGGACAAACTGGGTTTAATGGACATCCATTAACTTCATGTGATTCAATTTACTGAAACGAGAGGGGTTTTTGGAAAGAGTGACGGCTGTGTATTGCAGATTAGCATGTAGGCCTATGTGATATATATATATATATATAGATAGACACAGATAGATAGCTGTAGATAGATAGTGTGCATTACTGATAACACTCAAGGCCAAAGTTAAATTAAAATGTTAAAAAAAAATCAATGGGACTACCAAAGGATTTTTGCCATGTTGTTCCGTTTCACTAAATACAGTTATCCAGAGGGATAACTCTACTTGGAGGAACAGAACAACAATTGACACGAGGCTTTTCCAGCCCATGCCCAACATCTTGCCCAATGTAAACGTTTTGTGTTTGATTGGTTATAAATATTGAAGATTTAAGCTTAAAAAATGTCCAGTAATGAGAGAAACTGCTCTCGGCCTTAAAATGCAATTTAGACGCATCTTTAATGATTTATCAAATTAAAACAATAGAAACTTAGTACATATATACTGTATGTATGGTATTTATAGGGTGTCAATACTTTATAACCAATCAAACACGAACAATACATGTATAACAAAAATGAATGACAAAAATATGATAATTTATGTCCGGTGTATCATTTAGTTATTTTTGAACCAATGATTGTTATGTGAATGAGTAAAAATAGGCTGTCTAAGAAATCAGGAGTGCAATGCATGTTTATTTTTTTCTTTTCTTTACTGAATGCTATTCTTATGTACGCAGGTGACACACTGTATTAGAGTGACCCATGGCCCAGGTGAGCCTCAAGTCAGCCTGTTTCTTCATGGGGTAGAGTAGCGAATGTGTACACAGGACTCAAACTGGAAGAGGTTGCGCTCTACCTACTCTCATGTGTTGGCGTCAAACATCGCCCTGTGCAGGCCTTGACAGGGGAGACTTTCTTCTGGACAATTTCTGATCAAGAGAGTTGCAAGATGTGCTCAGGAACAGCCAGTCAGGAGGGCCTGTGTGTCTCATGTCATCAAGTTGAGTCGAATCTGCACTGGAAATTCTTGTGATACAGCTGTACTTTTATATACTCCCTCTCATCTGGCTTTATTGTCTAGCATTTATTGACATACAAAAGTTGACATACATAAGGAAAATATGCTGTTTTCTTACAAAATAATTTCTAGATCTATTTATTTTACTTTCAGTCATAAACAGACTTCAGTAGAAATAAGGACAAAATATACTGACAATCATTATCCTGAATCATCCTGCCTCAATTTTTGCCATTGTTAGGCCTCTCTGGCCTAACATAACAATACCAGCTGGAAAAGTTAGGGCAATATTTACAGCTGGGTGGTAGGCTTAGTTGGAACTCAGCTGGCTGGGAAGAAATGCTAAGAAATGTCAGTTGGCTAAGAAAGTTGCTAGCTGGGTAAATTGAATTGGCTGGCTGGCTAAGACGGTTGCTAGCTGGGTGAATTTAATTGGCTGGCTGGCTTAGAAAATAATCATCAATGGGCTGGCTGGCACCAGTGCTTATGCAGTAGCTGGTAAGTCAGAAAAAATGAATAACAGATGAATGTTTCCTAGACTGACAACTTTTCAACTCTATTGTTTATGAAACATAGAGAAACTGAATATCAGCCTGCTAGCCAGCCGTTGTAAAATTTGCTGGTGGTGTGCTCCTGTCAGGATGGCCCTAATGCTTCACTCCCAGAGCCCGCAGACATACCGGACGCTTCATAATACTGGTCTGCTTCAGTTGCCTGGGGAAACCACTCTCAGGGATTATTCTAATGCTTCTTCCCCTCACAAGGCTTTCAGCCAGAGGTATGAACAAATAACAGAGCTATAAGTGTGTGAAATCAGTTACCGTATATTTGCCATACACTATTGTGCTAAAGAATATTTATGACTGATCTAATTTCTTTGAACAGGGGATCGCAGAGATGGATCCAGGACTCTGTGGCAAGAATGAACCTATCTGATAATGAGTGCTGGGTGATCCTCATGTTTGATGAAATGAAGATACAAAATTATCTGGTTAGTATTTCTGCTATTATATGCAAATTTAAGTACTTTGAGTATTAAAGTATATTTAAATAGAAATAGGAAAAATTGTATTATCACCTGCGAGTCTTATCATTACGTACTCTGTGAGACATGTCATCTGTAGTATATGAGCCCTGCTGCATGATCTATCAGTGCACATTCACATTTTCAGGTGTATCTTGATAGATATGGATAGTGCAGCCCTCTAAGACAGGTTCAATTGCTCATGAGGGTTGATTCATGAGAGCATGTTTTCCACATGTAATTGTATAATTGTACAATGTCATGTATGTTGTATATTAACAGGTATTCAGTGAGAGGACGGGTCAATTGGTCGGATTTGTGCGGATTTGTGCATGATGGGTGGAGAGTTGCAACACACATTTTAGTGCTTATGGTTGTTGGCGTAACCCATCGTGCTATAAATACAGCATTGGCCACTTCGGGACAAGTGGTGTGTCTGCGGATATGTTATATCCAATGATTTGGAAAGCTGTATTCCATCTGGAATGTGAAATTGGGCTCAAGGTAATTGCAAAATTATTTTGGAACTGAAATAAGAATGTTATTTGTTGTTCTTTACTTAATTTTGAATTTTGTTACATGTTAAGTTTTTCGTTACTTGTTCAAAAGTTAAACTTTTATTGTTGTTTCTGTCTTTGACATTTATAGTTGCGTTGGGAATTTGAAGTCTCATGGAGGTAGGTAGACTTGAGTGGATGGTAATTCTATAGCTTAAGTTCATTAATATTTAATGTCTAATGTATATGTATGTATAATATATATGTATTTTTCAATAATATTATCTTTTTGATGTACAAGAAGTTTAAACAAGTTATATAATAACACAATTTTGTAAGCCCGTTACATGTTTGTAATCACACTAGTAACAATACAGAATACAATACAAATATATCAAATACATGCTGAATAATAGAGTGATACTGGTGTGTAATGTCCCTGAAATTGTTTCACATTTTTAGGTAATCGCGAATGGGACAAGGAAAGGTTCATATTCTTTGTGTCAGATCCACCACACCTGCTCAAGACTGTCAGGAACAAGATGGCGGCATCAGATGCTGGAAGAAGGACTAAGTTTCTTGGGGTAGGTTTTTAAATGTCTATGTCTATCAAGTGTAGAAAAATGTATTGTTGAGATTATAAATGAAATGCAAATTTTGTAATCCAAATTTTCCATGTATTGCGTCCATATCATTCCATGGCAAATTGGAAAGATCAACTCGTGTGCAGCACGTACGTGTGGGCAAATGAGAAATTACCCCTACTGTAAATTGTAGAACTATTATAAAGCAGGTTTTTTTATATTTTTCAGAACAACGGAAATCACATCCTCTGGAGTCATGTGAAAACCATATTCCAGGATGACCAGAGGAGAGAATTGCAAAGGACTCGCCTCACAAATGAGCACATCGAACTGACGTCTTACTCAGTTATGAACGTTAAGCTGGCTGCACAAGTAAGTATTGTGATCAGAAATACTAAATTATTTGCTTAAGTAGCTGTATGACTATAGAAACTATCAGATTTTGCACAGCTTGCTATCATTCCACTGTTATATTTGGTTTTCAAAGTGCATCTGATATTGATGTACCAGTTGTGGTTAAAGTGAGGTTGAACCTTCTCCTGTAGGTTTTGAGTGACTTGGTTGGTCGTGTGATGTCAGTGTATGGAACCCCTGATATGCAAGAAACTGCTAAGTTCATCTTGTTAACGGACCGGTTCTTTGATTGCCTCGATGTCCGGGCAGAGAATGAGGCCTACTGAACAAGGAAACCAGACCGGCTGCCATATACAGATATGGAAGATCCCAGACTAAAGGTATATTTAACATGTTGGATGATGTTAATGGTGTGAAAGTCTTAAGATGAATTTTATGTGAAGCATCTCTTTATTATTTCTTGTCTTTCCTTTTCAGTTCCTGCATAGATAAAGCCCAGAATTACGTACTCGTGCTGGTCAGACTGGTGGTCAGACTGTATGTGGTTCTCAGTTGTTTTTGCAGTTCTGATGGCTAAAAGTGGAGGCGGAGGCAGAAATTGTTGCGTGCCTGGCTGCCTCAATTATTGGAGGCAGTAGTGTGTCATATTTTTCTTTGCCCAGCCGATCTCAGGATGAGTGGAGAAGGCAAATGTTGTCATGGATCAGTAGGGGGGACAAAGTCTTTGACCCTGATAAGCATAAAATATGCTCAGTACATTTTGAGCAGAAATGCCTTCTGCCTCATGGTAAGTACTATACAAAATAAATAAATGTAACTTTATTTAAAATAATTGATCATATAATTGGTCATCACATTTTTGTGTGAAATGAGATTTGATAATGATGTATCATGAAGTACATTGTATAGTTAATTACATTATCTGTTGTATGCTGTATGCAATACTATGGGAGCATTATTTACAAACTAGGCAAGACACAGAAGCTGGTACCTGGCAATTCGCCAACACTGCATATATGCCACAGAAGTCTGTCCCTGCCACTCTGCCTGTCCCAAGAAAAGACCCATGAGCTTTGCTAATTGACCCAACAACATTGAATGTTGCCAATTGCTGGCCTTTGTATTTGTTGAATTGCTGCCTCTGACTTAACATTTATGATATCATGAATACTTATAAACATTTCCAAGTTGTGAATATTCTCATATTTTTTAACCCGTTATATAAGTTATAAGAGCTTTGCACCTAAAATTATAATTTCATGACAACACAAGAATACAAGTATAATTAATTACATTTGTTTTTCTCCAGATACCTCGACCACCTCCACCCTTGCCCCTGATGGTATCTTACTATCAATTTGAGGAGCTCTGCCGAGATGGTGGAAAGGTCCAAGAACCTTGGGTGTGTTTGCGGAGGAGCAAAACATTCTTGGCCATTGGCAAGATAGATGACAATTTGGATGTTTCCACAAAAATTATATTTTCAAACACTTTCAAGCCTGTCATCAAAAGATACAGTATATATATATATATTTATATTGACTGATTTGTTTTGTAGTGTTGTCTGTGTGTATCAGTTCAAGTGATGTAAGATGTATGCATTTATTTTAGACCTAACTTTGAAAAAGGACTTTGATGTGGAGGAGACAGGTTTGACTTCTCTAGTGAAGCGGTTGGATGTAGTGGAATGGTGTGCTGCGAATCCAAAGTCCAAGGATTGTACAGTTGCTGTGGAGGAGAGGGGTAACACTACATGCAGTTTGCATCATGTTCTATTACTGTTGTCACTGCACTCGGCAGAAACTTTTTAGAGAAGGCTTGGAAGCCTTCATTCATAGCTTGAACATCACTTAATTAGAATTAGTAAACTGTTTATATATTTACCTATCTTGACTTTGAGAAAAAAAAAAAGTGTATGTGTACCAAACTAAGTGAAAGCACCTGTACAAAATATTAATCAATAAATTCCCCTATGTATGTACCATTAATGCCACAACCTAGCGGTTAAGTACGGCGTTCCTCTGACATTTAGTTTCCAAGTCTATGAGATTTTTTTCAACTCTGTGAAATTGGCTGTAAAATGAATGTCTTTCCAGAAGTTTGTAAGTTTTGTGCCACAACAGAGTCAATTATTAACAAGTCAATCAAGACCAAGACGCCACTTGCTTCTGCTAGCAAGGCCGCATTAATTCAAGAAGTGAGGAACAACCAGCAGGTTATGAAGGATCAAGAGGCAACTCTTGCTTCAATAACAGATTGATCAGGAGAGTTTGATTTTGGAATCATCAGTGCAGGTTGGTTTTTTAGAACGTGACATATTTTGGTGACAGTCCATGCCTTGTGTCTGAGATATTAAATGTAATAATGGTTTGAAAGGACGGTCTTGAAGCTGTAGTGGAAGCCAGCAAAATAAACGATCTTTTCTTGCAACTCTTCTGGGAAGAGCAACTAAAAGCATGGAATCGGGATCCGCGTGGAATGCAGTGGCATCCCATGATGATAAGGAAAGCTTACTTTTACAATCTCTATTTTTTACTTTCTGCATGTAGGATTTATTACCTACTATTTGCTTAGTATTATCCTTTATATTTTAATAGATTTGCCATATATCTCCAGTACCAAAGCCCTAGAGCATACGAAGCTTTAAAGCGGACTGGTGTGCTGCACCTGCCCAACAAATCGACATTGCAAGATTACACGGGCTTCTTCCAACCAGGCGAGGGGTTTCAGGCCCATGTTCTGAAGGTTAAAGCCAACATTGCTTTGATATATCTACTGTGGCAATTAATTCTAAAAACCTTACACTGCATGTTTAAATTGATTAAGTTCAGAATGTTACAAGATTATTCACTTGTTCCTATATTTTTAGTCCATACATGAGAGACTCAAGCAACAGCCAGAAAACAGTCACTATGGAGTCCTCATGCACGATGAGATGTCGATTCGTAGTGACCTCGTCTATGATAAAAGAACTGACAATATGATTGGTTTTGTTAACCTGTCTTATTGGAAATTCTGTGAAAAGGTAAACAATTAATGAAATGGTCAAAAATATTTTACCAGTGAATTTGTGTAATATTGGGCATTTCATCACATGCATTACCAGAATCCTACGGCAAAGATCCTGGCTAACCAGGTGCTAGCCTTCATGGTCGTTGGCATAAACAGCACGATCAAGGAGTGTGTTGGCTTCTTCGCTACAACAACTGCCAAAAGTGACTTTTTGTTTGAATGTATGTGGCAAGCCATTGCATATTTAGAAATACATGGCATGAAAGTAAGTACAAGGGAAGTATGTTCTTCATTCACATAATAATGCCACCTTAAAGTATGTTAACTTGTGAATCAGCTTTTCTCTTTCATTCCTCAATTTTCTTCCTTATGAGTTTTCTTATCTTTCATTTTCTTCTGGAACTGCTTTAAACTTAGGTTGGTTGTGGGTTCGATTCCCACCGAATGTTTATTGAGACGTTTGCGTTGGTGAACTGACCTGGTTGAGCTGTTCCTTTCTATTGACTTCTTTCGTCCCAAAATGAAAAAATTCAAGCAAATATGACCTTGCATACCAAAATTACTAATTACTCTGTTATATTGTAAAATATTTGCAATACTATTTCGTAAACTAGTTTTTGTGGGTATTACCAATCTGAAAGCCATGTGCAAAGTTGTATGTTAACCTGAGTGACACACTTTAATATCAGCTAGTCAGATCTTCTATACTTCTAGTACTTTGCATATTCATTAAAATAAATAAACTTAATTATTCAGGTGATTGCCTGCGCGAGTGACAAGGCATAGACTAATCAGGTCCTGTACCGAATGCACTCGCAATCAAGTGATGCCGTATACGCGACATCCCTATTGTGATGAAGTCAGGCCCCTGTTTTCATTTCGGACCCACCCCATCTGATTAATACCTTACGGAACAATTTGGAAAGTTCAAAGTCAGGGGGCAGCAGATGCCTTTGGGTAAGGTCACTTTATAATGGTGAAACTTGAAAAGGAATGATACTATATACATATGACTCTAGTTAATTTCTTGTCATTTGGGCCTAAACAGAAACTACTTTAATTCACAGAACAAACAAGACCTCCTGTGGAGCTACATATGGAAAGTGTACCAACAGGATGCAAACGCAGAGCTGAGGTTAACGAAACTTCGCACTGCACATGTGCGACTTACTCCACCGGCTCGAACGAGTGTCCGACTAGCAGCTCAGGTAAACTATGAAAGAAATATGCATGAACTTAGAATTGCCAAATGTGAAACTTAATGCTGTTTTGCCATTTAATCAGTATCATTTTGACAATCAAGATATTACCTTCACTTATACGCCCAGGTTCTCAGTACCAAAGTTGGTCGTGCCCTGCAGCGCTTCGGCCCAGAGATGTCAGAGACTGCCAAGTTTGTACTGATGTGCGACAGATTTTTCGATTGCCTCAATGGCAAGTATGACAATGAGGACTTGGCAACCAAGAAGCAGGACAGCTTACACAGCAGTGGATGATGAAAGATTCAATGTAATAATTATTCTTTTATAAAAGCTCTTGAGAAAAATATACTGTACACTATGAATTACCCAGAGTCAGAATCAAATCTACATTGTTTACTGAAAATACAGTAATTTTGCAAATGCTTGAATATTTATCTTGATATACATAATGCAATTGTTCACTTTCATTTCTTGCAAGATTTTCTCCAGTACTTGAAAATGTGGAGGACTACAGTTCAGCAAAGAAGGGTTTTCCAAAGCTGAGAAGGACAAAAAGAAGAGTCCAAAATATACATATTCCTTTAAAAGTGCTATCAGGTTCCTAGAGATTTTAATATTGTGTGCAGTTAAGGCAATAAGATTTTTATTCCTGTGCTTAATGATGGCACAAATATTCATGTAAAATAATGTAAATTCCTTAATTACTTCCTCTTCCCAATTGGATAATTTATTAAGTTTAAGTTTTAGTTTTTTTCTTGACACATGGTTCATACAATTTTACACTGATACATTCAATACAGTTATGCATATACATAATAATTTTTATATATTCAATGTCAAGAAGGGAAACAATAGAGTTTAAAAATAATATGATATAATATGAACAATAATATAAACAGTAAATAAAGTTACATATGACCTAATTATTTAATATATAAATCTACATGACCGTTTAATAAATTGAAGTTATACTTTATATGATATTAAACACTCTATCAACATTCTTGTACTATAAGTATCATAAATTTTCCATTCTGGTATTATTTACAAACCAGTTTACTTAGCAAATGTAAACCTTGACTCATGATCATAGGAACAAGATTGTACATGCTGATCTTTGTTTCAACTCCACAACTTAAATTTTTCAGTGCATGGCTTCACAGGTGCAGTAAAGTACCTAATAGAACATGGTGTCCACCCAATTCATGCCAATGTGTTCTGTCAAGGCCCTCTTAAGAAAAGGTTTGGAAGACATCGTGGTCTTGGGGTTCGCAGTAGGAATCCCTCCCTGAAGGAGTTTGGGTTAGTACGTACCATAACGATATTTTGCAATTTAATTTTTTTTTGCTATTATGAGCATGATAAGTCTTTTTCATGAGCACATTGGATGGTCAACTCTTTACATTTTACTTGCAGGCATCAGGAAACAAAACTGCATATGCAGAGATCCCTGGCATTTACATTTTCTGCAAAGGGCAACGTTGCAGCTGAAACAAAGCAGCCAATTGAAGTTGACAGTGAGCCACTCCCTAAAATCAGACGGCACTAACTTCTAGGTTTCAGCTACTGTTCAGACTGATTTCACCAAGCTGGCTCTGAAATGGAGACATTTTTATTACTATGTTATTTAGCTTCTTAAACATAAGTGACACAACAGTGTTCATTTTCTTGTTTTATTGGATTAGCAACACCATTAGTTCATATTACTGGATTTACATAACAATAATAGTTTTTTACATTTCATGTTTAATACTGATATCAGTGTTGTTACAGGTACTTTAACCAGTAGTACCAGGTACTCTGCAAGCAACATTCTATGTGAACCATTTAGACATAAAGTAACTAGTGCAAATGATAACTGTTTTCTATAGCAACTAATTAAGATTCATTACTTCAGAATATATGTATATATGTTACTAATACATGTGGTTACCTTGAAAAGTAAAAAATGTTCATTCACTGATAACTTGACATTTGCTACAATGTGTGTAAGTGAAATAAAAAATATTCGAAGATAAAAAATTAGCTGATGATGACTTTACAAAATTACCTTTTTTTTTTACAAAATAAAAAAGGAAGACTTTTTCAATTGCTATTATTCTGACCATGGCAGTGGGAGGATCGGCTGACTATAGTTGGCTGAATAATACAGTTAGTTTCATTAAAAATGGCCTGTCAAATTTAACCTGGAAAAGCTAACTTCTGCTATATGATGCAACCTGCCACTGAACGGACCCAAAAGTACACACAGCATCCAGCTGTTACATAAGTCGCGAGTTGCGCATATTTGCCGTTTCTTGTTGAACAGATGTATGACTGTATGTCTATCATGTCTATCGCAAATACATATTTTTGATATCTTACATAAATTTCTTACATTTACCAAGGTTAATATTTTTCAGTGGTGGTAGGTGTAAGCTGACTATAAGCTAGGAGTAGACAGAAGCAGCTTTAGCCAGTTATAACACAATACATTATAAACTGTTAGAGTAAAAGCAGCAAACTATTTGCATTACATAGTATTGGGAAGGCAAAAGCTGACAAATGTGAAAGTATATATATACAGTCAGTAATAGGTTGCTACAGCTGTCTAGTGTCACCATATCTTATAGAACGAACTGTATTACAATGAATCACGCAAAGCTGTATTACAATGAATCACGCAAAGCCTTGTTTTTGTTGACAATTTTCACTTGCCTTACTTGTTGGTCAAGAATGCACCTGCACTTTTGGTGCATTCTGATGGTGTAAAAAAGGTAAGCACAAGCAACTAAAAAATTTCTGGAGGATTCATCATTTGGCAGATACAAAAAAATGTCACTGTCAACATTTTAAACTTCAGAAATAAAATTACATCTTGTAATATCAAGAACAGGTTTTGAGCGGAAGATTTGCTCCATTACAGTGACATGCTGCACAAATTTCTCGTGGGGCAAAGTGAGACCACCACAATTAATAAGAGAGATCCAACTATAGTCAGCAGATCCTCCAACCAACTCACTCTCACAAGACAACTGACTAACAATGTTAGGATAGGACTTCCTTGATTTAAAAAGCAAGTACCCAGCAATATAGGTCACAACTGCATGTTCATCTCCTGTGAGACCTGCTGGAGTGTCAATGGATAGTCCCCTTTTTTTAGCCCGTCTTAAGTGCAGTCATCGTCTGCAATGCTACAAATGATCGAAGTTGGCGGCTGTCAAATAGCTGAGATAAACTGCACCAAGCTGTTAAATATTTGTGAAAACTTGTCCACATCAAAGTTTCTCTGTTCGTTGTTTTGCAGCAATCACTGATCCATGAAAGTTCCCTTGTGAGGTCTTCGACTGTAAAATTATACAGTATAGCTTGGATAAATCAGTTTATCCAAGAGTATAGTTATCCATCTTTATACATTTTATTCTTACTACCTATTTTGCACTTTTACATATTGTATAATTATTGAGTGCCTATCTCAATAAACATCGTTCAATAATGAAATTTAAAAATTATGACTTTAGCAACATAATTTACTTACTGGAAACAGTCTTCAAAGCATCCTTCAGTGTTGTAACTTCAACAAGAGGATTCTGAAACAACTCTGATACCACTCTTCCCAATAAATCGGGGTTGACGAGTAACTGACTTTCCTGCAAAAAACAAATATGTCATATGAAACAATAACAAAAAATACATGTAGAGTCACACACTTTTCAAGTATTTGGTTCATGCGGGTTAATTAGTACTTTGCCTAAACCCAAACCAATTAAGCATTAACTTTACATACAATGTAAACACACCTGAGGTTCAGATTGCACAACAAAGTCCACTGAATGATTTGATTCAGCTTCAAAATTAACAAGTAATATTATGGGGTATGATATTAAAATAAAAAGTATATGTTTCTTATTGTGGCAGTATGAAATGGAATGCAGCCAACAAAATGAGAGCTAATTGTACGTGTCACATTTAGTAACCAATATAGATCTATAATTAAGTTATGACATGTACAACATTCTTTGTTTAGTAATGTCTCACTCATATTATGGCATACATACTGATACTGTTTATAGAATTGTGCCTCACAACCTGCAAATGACAAATATTGTTGCACTAGGCATTGAACATGATGACAGTCACCTTTTTCTTGCATATATATATGACTGTAAATGCAGCTCAAATGGTCCATATAAATTTTTTGTTTTGCGTGATAACCTGGGAAGGATTGGTCAAGGCACCAGTAACTTCTTCAATGAAGCTCCACTGCATGTAATCCTGTGAAATGAAAGACAGATTTAAGAAAGAAAAAAACTTCTTATTGCAAATTTGCAGTTTATAATTTTATTTTTTATTGTTTTTATGTTATACAATTTCAAGATGGCATTCAGGCCTAGTGACAGTCAGGGTGAGCTACTTTTTGAAGATAGTTACAGTATACAGAAATGTGGTTCTTAAATACTTACATAGACTTTACATCCCCAACAACTGAAGGAAATTTTCCTTTTCACCATTTTTTTTGTTTTACCAGCATGAGATCTGAAAAGAAATTTTTTTTTGGACTAATAGTTGGAACATTGTCATGTGGTAATTGATTGGTTGTAAAGCATTGCTTATTGTGATATTGTATATATATATTGGTGCAAATGAATCCTGAAAATTCCTGGGCATTAATGTGCATGTTGTAATTTTTGGCATTAAATATATACACCTCGTAATTTTGTAATTTTTATAAGGAGCATTGCAATGCATAAATTCAGCCTTAGTATTTCAATTGTATTTTTGTGCAAACTACACTGCGATACAGGAATTCTGTGATAATTTGACACAGCATATATAACTTTAAATTACTGTGATAATACATTCTGTAATAATATGTTACTGATTTTTACAATGATATTCAATATAAATAGCTTTATTACCAGAATGGTGAAATAATTAAAGTTTGTGTTGATCCAGTTACTTGATCTTTGTATTTTTTTTTTGTACAGTAAATAACATGCTCATCTGGAAACTGAGCGAACAAGGTTTTAATCACCAATGAGATCAGCTTGGTCTTTACCATGGATCTTTACTTATGCCAATACCAGCAAAGCAAAGGTCATTAATTAAGTTCATATTCTAATCAGCACTTCATTCTGTGCTGAATGACAAATCAATGTGGATTATGACAATAATTACATAGAATGTCCAAGTTCTTATGTAACGAAGGACCTAATTATTAATTTTTTGTTTAAGAATGTTCAGTCAAGCATTACAACAAAACTCAAATTTAACATTGAATTACCACCAACCTTTTCACTCTTGGGCAAGTGTTCAACCATGATTTCCACTCATGACTGCATGTGTATGACTGCTGCATGCAGAAAACATTGTTTAAATCTGAAAAAAAAAAAATTGGAATCCATATTTATGTTACTTTCACATTTTGCTTTCTCTTGAGCAATAAATTAGCTTCATGTAGAGGAGAGTGGGGAACAATGATACACTTTTTTTGCTTTCAATCAAGACATAAATTCTAAAATCAGGGCAGTGTTGTGATAGCTACTTTGTTTTGGTAACTAGTTACTTATTGCATATTTTTACATACATGAAATATTTACAAAACGTTTATGGAATATATGTCCATCCTATAGCTGTACAATTTCAAAGCAAATAGGCTATACAATGTTCTTACCATTAAGTTTTATTACATAAAGTCCATAACTATTATCTATAATCTCACATTTGCAGCCTACAAAATATTGTCTATTTAGAAAAATGTGCCTTTTTCGCAAATGTATAGGTTGACATCAGATCCATTTTAAAAATTAAATATTTATGTTTCAGGACTTCACATTTAAAAATATGAATTGGCAACAAATATTTTATTCATTTAAAGATGGGAAGGTCAGTTTAAGATCAGAAAAAATAATTCCACAGCGAAAATATTGTTATAGGTTAACACTGTTTGTGAATTGAAGTGCCTTGAAATTTTAAGGAAAATTTTTATAAAATACAATAGTAAAAGAGAGTTGCAATTGACACTATTTACCTAAAGCACGCTATCTGTGGTATTATAATAGTGTCACTTTATATTTCATGAAATTTAGACAGATATATTCGCTACAACCCTTCTATTTTTATTTGGTAGAATATCTTCGCTCTAGTTAGTCCTAAATTTATGAAATTTTATAATAAAACCTAATAACTGTGTGATTCAGAGCCTTGAAGGAATCAAAAAGTTAATGGGGTTTCTTATGTCAGGTGAGGCTAATTATGTTTATTTTATAGATTTTGTGAAGAATATCCAGTTGAAGTGATGACTCTCATGAGGTCACCGAGTTTGTGTGTGCTGTCCTGTGGTTGGCCAGGCTGTTCTCTTTATAAGGGATAATGTATGTTATGAGGTTCACAACACTGAACCTCATAGTGTGAACCTCATGGTTTTCTATGAGGTTCACACTCTATTGCGGGATATTACACATTATTTGCCTGATAGATGAAGGCGCATAATTAATATATCTCTAACTTTGCTCAAAAACTTATAAAAAATCACAAAAGTCAGCTTTAAAAAATTGGAGATGGCCATTCAAACCATTGCCCCAAAAAATGTGTCTTTTGTGATGACAGGTAGATGAAAAGCAACTTTTTTCATTACAAGGAAATTATAGTCATGCATGCTTGCAATTGCTCAGTATTTAATTTATTGTATATATATATATTTATTTGTGCATTTAATTAATCACCAGCAGGCAGAAATGTGAATGATGATATGCACTGAGTACTAATAAAGAGCGATGTCAATCAAACTTAAGCTCCGCCCCCTTCAGTGGCCTGGGCTAAGCTCCGCCCCCATTAGTGGCCTGGGCTGACGTAACTGATTGCGTAACATAAGCGGCCCAGTTTCAAAACACCAACTAATTGTAACAATTATTTACACAATAGCCTATCAAGTCTAATTGTTTACAAAGCGTCTAATAGGGCAAACCTTGCCTAGACTATGCCTAGACCTATTAAAACATGTAGAACATGTAGATGGTTGACAGTTCAGTTTTGTTTGTCTAATAAACACACTTCACAGGCCTTATTTTTAAAAATCAGCAAAAAAAAAACAATGGTGAATAAGCCAAATGTGCACGCTTTTTTACATTCAACTTTACAAGAAAGTCTTGGGGAGCATTTCGTATTTAAATATTTGAATACATGTACTTTTTTTTTTTTTTAATAACCCTTCAAATCAGTCAAGGGTGATCAACTTCTCTTATATTTAATTAACTTCTCAGTAGCATGGAATGGACTATGATTGTTTTTTCAGTAAACTTAAGTGAATAGCTATTTATGGGTGTATACTGCCTGGACACAAAATAATTTCATGTCTGAAACAAACCTTTACAGTTATTTTCGCACACATTTGACAGGTTAAATATATTTGACATCAATAATCAAATGTAGTAAAAATAATTATAGGCCGCATGTTTTTTGTCCTAATTAATCTGCGCGGCCATGATGCGCACAAACTTTAATGACCTACTTACACATAAATCGATCTTAACTTAAGATCTACCCGACAAATTTGATAAACTCACGTTAGAACACTGTTAATGATCATTTCTATGATTCAAGACTGGACCAGCAGAAGAAGTTTGGCTCTGAATGTTCCATGGGAGCGATGTCCATTGCCGTGACTTTCCACAAAGCTAGCCAACTAAATGAACGTTCGACCAATCAGAGCAGAACTTATTTAATTGCTAGGCCATCTGCTAGGCAACGAGCTCTAACAAACTTTGTGATTGGCCGTGGCGCTTAGGTTTTAGAAAAAATCAATGCGCCGTCATGATGCGCTGAAAAAAAGATGACGTCACAGAGCATGCCTTTGGCGCCACACCACTGCGAGGCAAATGCAACACCGAAAGACGACGTGTTCGCTCAACCGGAACGATCGCGATTTTGGTTGCTAGACTGTTAAATACATGTAGGTGATTAATAATATGTAGCTGTCAATGCCAGGAGTGAGCGAAGCTATACAATATGTATATGACCAGAGACCTTCAACCTGTAGGCCTACCCTGACCATTTTGTCAAATAAAATTAGTCTTGAGGTGGTAAAGAAGAAAAAAAAAAGTGACGAATCGACCTGCTACCCATTTAAGTTGTCATGACTTCAGAACTATACACTGACTATAACGTTAGTACACATCGTACTGACCATGTAGATTTTTGAATTTTCAAAATTGGACAATAAATAATGATTTTAGAGGCAAAATAAGTTAAGAGCTGCTCAGGAATTGTAATGCGTACCTTCAGTCGCCAGGGCGCTGCGATCGCTTACACTTGCCCCCTGGTGTGAAAAAACGTCATCGCCAAACAGTGGCGTGACTAGCGCGAACGTCATCGATTCAAGGTTATTCGTCAAATATTCTGGGCTCCCCGTTAACATAGACACCCGTTCTATGTACCGTTAGAATTGTTACAGTCAGAAAAACAAGTTTTCTCCATGTTTGAAGCTGGGTGTGTATTCGTTAAGAAATTATGGACATCACAACTGTTGAACCGACGACGTTGTTTTGACGTGATGACGTAGTCTCGTTCTGGACCATTGGTCAAAAAGCGATATTAAGTTGATCTTCCATAGGATTACATCAAAGATGATCTACTACAAGATGCGCAGGCTAGCATGTACACAATGGGAACCAGTTTGTGACGTCGCCATCTGGCTAATGGTAGCAGAACTACTGCAGCACACAGTCAATTGCAGATTGCTAATGTAAACCCATAATTATGAATAATATGATCGTATATATTTATTGCTAGTCAGTTTATAAAAAGTCATATAACTGTTTATTTTAGTTCGCGGCCAACCACCGTGTGGCCGTCGATTTCCTGTTTCCCAAAACATGCCTCTGTTTCGAGTCTTGAAGTAGACTGTGTTTGGTCCAGCTTAGCCCTGAAAGGGCTGTCAGAGCTTTTTGCCGCCAAAATAGTGCCAACACTTGAATGAATTTGATCTGGTGTATCGTTACCTCATCATCAATGACAATTAGATTTTTGATGGTCAATTGCCACTCTGTACATTCCAACTGACACCTATGCAGTTGGAGAAGCCTTGGACAAGTCTGAAGGGATAAAAATTGCAATTCAGCATTCAGAATTTCTAGAGATTGTAATTATATAATAATTATATCCTTTTCCTACGGTATACATGGTCTTCAGTTCACTAGAATTATCAATAATATGTTCCCTTAAATAATAAACACCTAATATTTATATATATGGTAATTCCCATATGGTTAGATATACATGTACTATGTGATAAAATATTAGTCCTGTCATAAGTAATTAAGTAATATGATATTTACTACAGCAGGGTACAAGAATTCCCTATCAACTGAGGAAACTAATTTTAAAATGCCCACAAAAAAAAAAAAGATTTTCTAATGTCAATGCTTTTCCAGTGTATGTTCAATCATTCATGCACTCTGAATCAGAATTACAGAAACTTATAGATGCATGGGCTGTATGATTACTGCAGAAAGTGGCACCTCATGATAAGCTTAAATTTGTTGATCAACAGATAAATAGAACAGTATTCTCAAACGACAAAGACTCATTTCAAAATAATCTAGTCTAATCGGTGGCGTATTTGGGCGGGGGGGGGGGGGGGGGAGGCATTCGGCCATACCCCCCCCCCCCCCCTTTATCCTGGACCAAAAAGACATCAAGAGAAAATGATAGTCCGCAAACGGCTATTTATTGGAATGAATGAAATTTACCAATATTATGCACAGAAGACCAATATGTCATATGTTGGGATAATGGTTCAGCACCTGCCCATTGTCGCCTGTCATTAAAAAGTGCCCTTCCCATGTAAAATGAAAATTAACAAAAACTCTTTGTATGTCGACATGAATCTGCTCTCCTCCCATCTTCCTAAAGCAAGGTGTCTTCAGGAAGCCCTCCCCTCCTTAATATAACATTTTGGTGTTACCTTCCTCGCTGAATTAAATTTTAGGCATAATGCCAGTCGAATGGGGTGAAGCTTCTTTAAACTGTATATTTCATGGTTTATCACACCATAGCTCTTTCTGGTTCAGTAGCCCCACAACTGCTCATTTATGCAGTGCATGGTCAGGTTATCTATATGGAATTTCATGTGAGAAATTTGACAGTGGAACAGTGTATATACTTGTTCTGGGAGTTTATACAGTTGGAATCAGAATTATTCAACCCTCGTGGAATTTGCATGATAATGTGCCAACTATAACAATCATCACAATTTTTAAGAATGTGATAATATGTCATGTTTTGCTAATTTTAACTGCTGTTTTGCAACATGTGTATGTTATGCTACATAACCTGTGCACAAATGAACTTCCACACCTGCCATTTTTGGGGTATTGGGTTGCTATGGTCTGTCGGTCCATTGCTATTGTTGAATCCAGCTTTCATTTCATCCAGACAATCTTTACTAGTCATCACCTGGTTATTTATGATGAAAATATTGCAATATCATTGGCGCTTTTACAATTCAGGTGACTGTAACACAGAATGCCATTTCACGAAAATGGGCCATTTTTTTGCCTTGTCTGAATAGATAGTATTAATTTTTAAGTGTATGTTTGGAAACTTTCACTTTTTTTATTATTGACAAAGCAATAACCAAATTATTTTGAAGCACAAGAACCAAAGTTTGACCTTTTTAAGAATAATATGCAATTTTGACGTATTTTCACCGAATGTTATGTCACTACTGAAGTCCCTTGACTTTTTCAGCAGCCAGCTGCTATTTCATGATTTCTTGCTAAAATGTTTTTCAGGATGAATTTCAGGAAATTCAGAGAAAATCTGCTGAAAATGTTGCACAATGAAGAAAATATTAACCATATCACAACCCTACCCTAAAATACGAATGTACGAGATTTTGTATGTGCATCGGTCATGTAGTATTGCAAAACAGATGAAACACAGCTTTAAAATTTGCAAAATATCATGAATTGTCACTTTCAAGAAAATACAGTGTATAGAGATAATGGCACGTGTCATTCTTGTCCTGTGCAGAATTATAGTTGACATATTTGGTCCAAAATTCCAGGGGGTTGAATAATTCTGCTTCCAACTGTACTTCGTTCACTTAGGGTTAAAAAATTATAAATTATTTCAAAAAATATATATAAAAGAATGATACCACAACTTTATGTAATTTGGACATTATTGGTTTGTATTGGATTATCATTAAAATGGCATACGTAGCAATTTGGAATGTCACACTCACCATTATAAGTGTTTATTATTTTCTTTTTGAAATATAATTTAAATCTAAAAAGCTGTGTTGGATAATTTTTTCTTTGAAATGTTTTGGCACAGTATTGTAAATTATAGGCGTAGGCAATGCATTTGGGCAAAATCAAGGCAGTTTAACGAAATGCATAATTGCTGTAAATTGTGTTATTTGCAGCATTCCCTAAACCATGGTACTCTATGTTTACGATGATATCCATAAAATACTGGATAATTTAAGTATATATATATATATATGTGTGTGTGTTTTCAAATTTGATAACCTTATTGTCCTTTTCGTTGTATACAAGCCATATAATGAGAATAAGATTATGTACATACAGTAGTAAGATGTGAGGATTCAACAGATTCTTTTGGATGAGTTTATGATTCATAATTATAAACACTTCAGACTTGCCACGCTTAATAATAATATATATTTAATTATCATTTCAAAGAGCCAAAAATTATCATTGTAAAGACATGAAACTTAATTGTAATATATAGAAAGTTGGGTTTATTAGCAACATTTCTGTCCATTTTGTGCACTGAACAAGTAATAGAATTGAGAAATTTTGAAGTGCCCCCCTCCCTCACCTGAGCCAAGGCCTTGCGATCAGCCAAGCATAGCCAGTTACAGCTGGGCAACATATGGATCCATTTAAGTGTTGTTTATAGACTGTAGTTCAAGTATTAAACTTTGTGAAACATGTAGATAGTAATTATTTAACATCACCTACACATTTATCATAAAAATACATGCAAAATGATACCAAACATGGTATACTTATTTATATTTTTTATGCAATGCTGTGCAGTGAAAAATTGGATGACTGCATTTATAATGGCCTTCATGTGATAAATCATATCATTTTAAAAATTTTGAAGTAAATACCATTGGAAAGACATGGACCAAGTGTACTGTAGTGTAAACAATTAAATTAAATCATAAAGGTGTAAGTATGTGAATTACAAATTTGCAATATCAGCTGATTGGACTTTACATTAATCAGAGAGAATTTTCCCCCTAAGAATTACAGAATACATACATTAAGGTGACACTTATTTTTAAAATGTGTAGCTTTCCAGAATCCATTGAGATATGATGAGAAATATGACAGATTATGATAGGTCACACTTAATGATATTTATTATCCAATTTTTTTATATATTTTTTTTTATAAATTTTTGTAAATCCGAAACCTGCACCTTAGAGTCAGACTCTCAAACCACTGAGCCAAGCACAAATGAGCAGTGCAAATAAACCACAGAAATATTCCTGTAATGCAGTACAATGAACTGCAATAACCACAATAAAACATAAACATGATGTTAATGAGGTATATATGGGCACCAAAATAGCACCATGAATCAAATCTCAGAAATAAACATGTGGCATAAAATTTTTAATTTCGAGAACAGGTCTTGAAAACTGATTTTTGTAATTAATGCATTTTCTTGAAAACTAGTGATGACAGCTGATCTGCAACCAATACCAAAAATTCAGAAACTTAAAAAACACATCAATGTAAGTTACATAATTGACTTCAACAACCCACGTGACTCATGCATAGATGTCCATCAAATATAAGCTCCGCCCTCGGCATTGACTGGAGGTGACGCAACGATTACGTAACATTTAGAGGGCTCAGTCAAAACATCAACTAAATGTAGCAACTTCAACTGAATAGACCATCAAGTCTAATTGTTTATCAAGCAGTCTAGTCATGCAAACCTTGCCTAGACCTATTAAAACATGTAAATGTTGCATGACTGTCATCCACACTTATTCAATATAAATTCATGCCAGAGATATAACTCACAATGTGGCTCACAAGCCATTTCTCCATGTTTTCACAATGCAATTCAATGCAATGCAATTCAATGTGATAAACTAATCCTCAGATATGTATTATAATAGACTTAAATCTCAAAGCTAAACCAAGTTTGTCACATCAGCATGATGACATTTTGCTAGCCACCCTTGTCAAAACTGGAAGATATCATTTACTCATATTTCCCTATGCTCAGACAATTCCTGTACTGAAATATGACAAACAGTGAACAATACTTTGTTAAAATAAATAAATAAATAGCCACATGATTAATATGTGCAAATTACATACCGAATAAATGTGGCATCAGCATAATAAACTTCGAAAGTTGGCAAAAAGCAAAAACTGCAGATCTCTTCAAATCAATTTCCATTGAAATAACAGTCTTATCAATTAAGACAAGACTTTAAAGGCAAAATAATTGCTCTGTCTAAAATGCAAGGAATGCATATATGTATAATATGCAAAATTATAGATAGAGTGAAGAATATTCATGCTGTATCATATATGTAACCATATATCAATCCATATTTCACAACTATATAGTGAAAAAGTATGTCAGTGATAAAATTTACTTTTTATTACCTCAGTCACTGTCACGGCTCATTGCATACAAAGCACGGGTCGGGGGATGGCCACCTGCATGGCTCCGCCCCCCCCCCCCCCTTCAAAGACTAAATATTGCATTTTAAAGCCAAATTTTACTTTAAAATTCAGAATTAAAGCCAAATTTAACTGTAAAATTCAGAATTACATGCTGATCATTTCAAGCGCATGTGAATGCACAAGAAACTCTGTCAATAACCAGCTTGCCAATTAATACAGAGGTTTAGTTACAATTACACAGCAAATAAAAGGCAATTGACACTTATTAGATGGCTTTAGATGGCTGTTGCCGTGTCAGTTATAGAACACTGTCAATGATGAACTTGCAACAATTTTTTTTAATATACTTAGAGCACATTTAGTTGTGGTTTTTAAGGCTAGGCCACTGAATAGCCTTTGAATACTGTCAATGAATATTTTGGCAGTGTAATGAAAATTTTTTTTTTTGCCTCTTCAAATCACAAAGGACACAGAAATTTTACTGAAACTCTTTAGAGCAGTTATAATAAAGTGAACTCCAAAATAAATTACATATGTTATGTCACGGAGAAGCACAAAATAGATATGTTTATACCTTTATATCCGGTGGGGGGGGGGGGGGGGGGGCTGGATGGTGATTGTCGGCCGATTTGGCTGAACTGACTAAATTTGAATTTTCAAGATAATGGTTTGTAGGAGGATGCCCTTGCACCAGCTGCAGGTAAAATCAAAACCATGCAGGGTGAATTCTTGCTAAATCAATGTCCATAATGTCAATGATCTGGGTGACTCCTTTGTTTTGTTTTCCTTTCTTTTCTTTTATTTTCTTTATTACATATAACTACTCAGCAAAGTCAGTTTTGAGCAATTCTTTTTCTCAACCAAACGTTTAGAGGTATACCATTAATTAATCAGCTGTTAATTGAATTGATTTCATTTTGTGGGTATGTCAACACTCATATACCTTTCAGCATTTAGAGAAATTAATCCCAGCTTAACAATGCGGTTTAAACGTATCCCTAATGATTTACTTAAAATATAATTAAATAGAAAATATATGGAAACAAAAAATACATGAAAAGTTGAAAACCAGTTCAACAAGCATAGAAAAAAAAACTGCTGTGAAAGTTACTACATGCCATTTACTTACCAGTAAACTAATTACAAATATGACTATATCAAATTCTGAGTAATTCCGTATGAAATGAAAACCTAATCCACATTTTACTTTGCAGTTACTGGCTTCATATATATGTCCATCAGAATGATTCATTTTTTATTTGCTCACGGATGAAATCAATTGTTTATTGAGTATATTATATATCTCAAACAAGATATCTCTGTATGTGAGCATTATTGAATACAACTCCCCCCCCCCCCCCCCCCCAATCCCCTAGGATCTACGCCCCTGCATGTGACATGGCAAGATTTCATGACATTAACAATTCCATTTCAGAACTTCATAACATTAGATTTGCATAATTTTTGTAAGCATCGATCATGCAGCTTCTCTGATCATGGCATTGCAGGTTCCCGCCAGAAATAATTAACACACGATGCCCCCGTATGGGGCCTCAAGCGAAGTGATGACGTCACACAATAATGACGAACGCACTGTTGTGACCGTCGATTCGCCACTTATTTTGCTTATTTAAGTGACTTTAAAGACAATCAGTCGCCGTAAACTTGAAGAAACAAGCAAAAAAACATATTACAATCGATTCACAACCAAGTAAGTGAGGAAAATTCACTAAAACGTCGTGATAGTATTTCTACCAAAAAAGTATACAAGGCTACTGTGTTACCAGAGACATTTATCTCTGGTGTTACTGGACTAACTAGTCCAATAGTGTTTGCTGATCTATGGACTAACCTGCTGTGCATCTATTACCTGCTGCCCTCTGCTGATATTTAGTGTAAACTACTAGAATTCGTGGAATGGAAGTCACGTGACTTGTGACGTGCCAGATCGACGCCATTGCCATTGTGTTGATGCAGGGCAGAACAGCCAAATGGCGTGTGCAGACGACCACCAGTATCATGACAAGGAACCAAAGAAAAAAAGACTGGAAACAAGTGGAACGGAGTGAACAGTATGACGAAGGCAAGGAATTACTTTCCACAAGTAGGTTTTATTGTCCTTGGTTTTGTTCATATATTTTCGAGGGTTACTTGACCTTGCAGCATGCAGCTGGCCTGCCCGAAGATCGCCGGACCGCCGTACCTGACCAGTTACTAGTTAGTGTCCAAGATGTCCTAGTTTATGACCTCCATGTAGTCCCCTATTCTGAATTGGAATTAGCAGGTTTTAAAAATATTATTGCCTTCATGAAAAGATTTTGACAATGTTCTCATCTCTTGCGCTCAAACTGAGAGAAACAATTTTTCTTTGAAAAACCTGTATTTAATTTTTTTGCTACAATGATAGGTTACCTTATAGGATGTGACAGGCCATATTTTCACAAAATATATATAAATTATGATATTGATCCACAATGCATTTTCAACAATACAAACATGGCGGCGAGAAAATGAGAGCAACACTTGTCAATCATGAAAATGAAGGTCTATGATGAAAATGTCATGTATGTAAATTTTTAACACATTTATGAAAATTCTAATTCTATCATTTTTCAGATAAATTGTCTGGTAAAATGTTAGAAGAGAAAAACAAACATTATCTTAAATAGGGGCATAACAGACTTCACAAATTTAGACTGAGGAATCTGTCCAACAAAAAAGATTGGGTTTGGCCTAGCTTCACACAATGGCATAGCTTTGTTCGTCACTGCGCGATTCGTCCCAGCAAAAACTGGTCCATTCGTCACTCGAAGAAAGTCTGTTCGTCACCCGAAACTGGTCAATTCGTCACCCGAATTTGGTCGGTCCCGCCGGCTAGCCTTACTCTACGACCTCCCCCTCCCCGCCGTCCGTCCGTCCGTCCGTCCGTCGCCCCCCCCCCCCCTCCCCCCGGCCTAACTCAAATAAGCCGTACAGGCTTGTACATTAAAATACTGTAACTTTGTAACTTCAATTCAAGTAACATATCCAAAATTTAAACAGATTCGGAATGAGAGATTATTGGCCACGAGAAATTATTTAATACCAAGTTAGTAACTTATTCATTGTTAAATAATTTATTTTTATTTTTATTATACTAGGATCATGCAATTCAGCAACAATGACGACAAGGAGACAACTGACAATTTTATTAACAATCACAGTTTTATTAACTATATAAAAATTAAAATGCTCACTTTAATCAGCCATTTATAGATGTAGAGCTACATAGCTTAGACTAGATACAATTGTCACAGTTTTATTAACAATATAAACATTTAAATGCACAATTTAATCAGCCATTTATAGATATAGAGCTATATAGCTTAGACTAGATACAAGTGCGGGTGATGAATCGGGTGACCAGTTTTGGGTGATGAACAGACTTTTTTCGGGTGATGAATGGACCCGTTTTGCCCCAACACCTCCCCCCCCCCCCCCCCCCCCCCCAACTGGTCTGTTCGTCACCTGATAATGCATTTTTATGGTTCGTTGGTAGTGTTGAAACGACCCATTTCGGGTAACGAATCGACCACATTCCAGTGACAAACCGTCCAGTTTTTATGGGGGCGAATCGGGCAGTGACGAATCGACCTGTTACCTATGTATATGCCAATACCAATTTGACAGGCTTTAAAACATCCCCAATGTGTATTTATGTGTCAACATGTCACAATGACTGTAAATTATTGGATATTGTGCTTTGGCTTTGCCCACTGTAATTAAAAGTGTCCTCCCATTCAAAATGAAACTTATAACAAATATCATGAAATATTGAAGTAAATTGAAATCCAATATTTTTACATATATGTGGTTGTGTTTTAGATTTCCAGTCTAAGTAAAAACATGGAACGGTTCGAAACCTGGGCCAGGAACTGTAGGCGAGACTGCGATCCCACAGCAGGCTCCAGAATATGCAGTCTGCATTTCGAAGAGCAAATTAATAGAACCCTTCAAGGGGCATTTCCGACAATTTTTGAGCTTCCAAAGCACTAGCAGGTACAAATGCATGTATTACAGTATATCACAATATCAAATGTCAACTGATTTACTTAAGTGGTAATACCTGGAGGCATAAGATGTGCCTATAATACATCGTATTCTGTCTGCATTGTAAGTTCAACATGCATGTTATCTAATACCTTATATATATATAAAAAGTTTGTATGGGTGTATTATATTTGTAAATTTATACAATGCATTTCTTACAGCCAAAGATTACCCAGCAAAGACTATCAAGAACGAGTTTGCAAGCCCTTGAAGCTGTGGAAGCTCAAAGTGAAGATCCAAATTCACAAGTATGTAATAACTATACGTCAGTTAAATGCATAATTTTCTCAAGAAGTATTTTTTTGTTGTTGGTCTAAGTATGATCATTACTATAGGTTCAACATACTTTTGTTTTAGCTTGACCATGTTTACTCACACATCAAGATGATGATGACAGGTTACTGCGAGTGGAAGAGGAAAATAAAGCTCTAAATAAAAACAGCTTCGGAATGCGAAAGTTCGGGAAAATCGTGCCAAACACACCTGCAAAGATCTCATCCAGCAACTCTCAGAATCTAGTTTGATCAATGAAGAGCTAGAAATGAAGCTATCTTCATATGCAGGTATACATTTCAAATACTTAGTTTGATGTCTAAATGTTTTTGTGTTATATATATAGTGATATAAGCAAATTTTGATAAAAAGTAGGACAAATAATGAATTCTGGTAAGATCTTGCAAATACTAGATTTTACAATTTAAGATGTGACATTTGATATTATGAAAGCATTTTAACATGACATTTAATTAAATTTTTTATTTATTTATATCTTCTTTACTATTTGCAGTTATATTCTACTTCTCATACAAATGTACCTTGTAACAAAGTGTTATTTTATTTTCTACAGATATTCCTTGTGAACTGCTGATAAAGTCTTCTAACTATACAGAGGACCAGCGCAATTTTGCCCTTACGCTTCATCTATACTCAAGCAAGGCATATCGATATCTGCGGAATATAGTCAAAATAAATCTTCCAGAACCAAGAACATTGCAAAGGTAAAGTTCTTAAACTTTAGAATTCACTAAAATTTAAGACTATGAATATTATTACAAAAATAGGGGATTGTGACAAGATTCATGTTTCGATCTCGTAACAGTAACAGGTGGCTTGAGAGATGTAATAACAGGCTATTCTGACAAATTAGTGACTGGATATTAAATTTATTTATTGTACAAAGCATGTATTAATTTCTGATTGAACTTTCCCAAAGTGGATTGCCCTCTATTAGCAACATAAAATATGACACATACTATAAATTTTCTTTTCAGTTGCTGCTTGTTGTTGGATGCCATGGCAATTAAACAGCAGATAGATTATGACACCCACAAACAGAAATTCACCGGGAATGTGGACCTTGGGAATGGGAACGAGTTGGATTGTGAAGCAAAAGAGGTCTTGGTGTTCATGCTCGTGGGGTTGAAAGGTCATTGGAAGGCCCCAATCGCTTACTTCTTCACACGAAGCTTGCCTGTGGAAGTACAAACTGAACTTGTGACGCATTGTTTAAATAAGCTTCAGGAACTTGGCTTTTGTGTCCGAGTTGTAACCATGGACGGCCACGCGACCAACGAGGCAATGTGCAAGAAGTTCGGGTGCAATCTCTCTCTTGATGACATAGCACACTTCAAACCTTCTTTTCAGATAGAAGGTGCTGACTATCAGACGTATGAGATGTTTGACACATGTCACATGATTAAACTAGTACGGAACACTCTGCAAGCGCTGAGACACATATGGTCATTGGATGGACAGATATCCTGGCAGCTCATATCTGATTTGCATGAAACTCAACAACAACTTGGCTTATGTTTGGCAAACAAACTTGGAAATGCCCGCATCGACTTTCACTCTCAGAAAATGAAGGTAGCCTTAGCTGTTCAAGTACTTTCTGCATCCGTTGCTGCAGCACTACAAACTCTGAGAGACCTTGGTATGAAACAGTTTTCGTACAGCGGTCCCACTATTGAATTTATCAAGGTGATTATTTGTTCCATGTCAATAATGATTTAATTTTATGGCACTTCTAATGGTGGAATCCATCTAATGAAAGTAAACTGTATTGAAAGAATATCTATTCTCATTATAAATATTGATTACATGTAATTTTGCAGAGAATTGATAGGCTGTTTGACACACTCAACATGTGCAGGTGGTACAAAGAAGCCCATTTATCTGAATGAATGGCAGGAGGTTGAACAATTCCTCAATGAGACGAAGAACTTCCTAATTACGCTCCGTACTGTTGATGGGAAACCATTGCAAATCGCCCAGGTAAGACATTGCCCATATCAAGATTTTGGTCTGGTTTTCAACTTTATTGCACTTTTATTTTTGTTAGGGTCCATATTGAATTTAGCTGTTTAGTTGACCTTAAGTTATCATGGTCATAAGGCTAGGGTGCTTGACCTCACAACACCCAAGGTCATATACCTGGTCAATGGTTGTAAAACCTATGCTAGGTAAAAAAAAGCACCATAGGCACCATCTATAGCAAGTGTCTGAATATTTTTGGCCACAGCTATTACTATTGTGGAGACTTTGAAAACAACTAAAAAAATTGTTTAAACTTTTCCATACGTTTACAGGGGTACCTGTGTTATGGGTCTGCTCGGCAATCATCAGTCTAGAAGGACTACTCCAAGACCTCCACCAGTCGCAGGATAATTTCAAGTATCTTCTGACTTACAAATTAAGCCAAAACCATCTGGAGCTGTCCTTCAGCGCTGTGAGGCAGTGTGGTATGTCAAGCTAATGTTATTTTGCTAAAAACAAATATAATTTTGAAACTTTGATTTTAACTAGCCATAATTTTTAGTTTAAATCTGGTATTCATAATTGTATTAATTTCAGGTGGATGGAGCAATAACCGTACAGCACTCCACTTCAAATATATCTTCAGAAGACTCTTGGCTAGATCCGGCGCTCTTGCAGTGTCGCCTTCTGCAAACGTATCTGCCTTGGAGGAATTTAACATCACCAGTGCTGCTACGTCCACCTACCTACCCCCTACCAACTTCAGATTGGACAATGACATTGTTGAACCTGGACAAGACCTTGACCTTGAAAAACCACCAGCAGAATTTCATGGCCAGTTGAGTCCCCTGGTAGAGAACGTAGTCGTTTACATCGCAGGTAATTATACATGTTATGTACTTACATTAGCTTGCATTATGTACTGGCATTATTCTAGCATTTTTTCCTCCAACATAATTTTACATATCAGTAGTAATTCAGTTTAACAAATTCATCGCCTATTTATTTGTTTGTTTGTAGACGTTTTTCCTGCCCTGTTATGCAAAAACGCCCAAAGTGACGTTCCTCTACCCTTGAGGCGTTGCGTTTGTACAGCGTGTATATCTGTCACGCAGTGTTGTCCATCCACTTTGAAATCAGTCTTAAAGTTTGATGTTGTCAATAAAATATCTACTACTATATTCTCATTGTCATTGATGTCTATAAGTAAAATGAAGTAGAATCTAATCCAATACTGCTCTATATATCTTCAGGATGGGTTGTCAAGAAAGTCATGGAAAAGCTCCAGTGTGATGTGTGTCGTGAACAGCTGGTGACTACAACAGCATCAACAGACCACCAAGCTGCATTTACCCTGCTGAATACAAAGAATTGTGGGGGTTTGATTAAATCAGCAGAAAGTTTCATTGGCATTTTACTATTTGCCGAAAGGAAATTGAGACAAATTACCAACATTCAAAACATTAACAGGTCGTGCTCACAGCTGAAATTGGAGAGTGCAGTTCTTTCTCAGATGGGATGCAATGCTTTTGAAATGGATGATCATGCTAGATCAACAAGTGTTGGAATAAACAATCACTATTATGACCTGGTTCGTCTACCAGTGAAAACTTACTTCAATCTTAGGTTCCATCATATTGTACGCCTTCACAACATGAAACTTCAAGAAAGAAGATCCGACAGAAATGTACAAAGTTGGTGTTGTTTAAGGGACAATAATGACATTATGCTTCCCACTTGTAGACTCTTTTCTCACTGAAGAAACACTGAAGATTTGTTTGATGCAATTATCATTTACAAATGTAAAATATAAGAAATGAATCAACAGATAACTAGTAATTTAGCAATTAGCATAGCAGCATTATATACATGTAGTTGATGTGGACATATAGAATAGGCTTGAGTTTGACAGACAAGATGTAATTTACTTTACTATCGAAATGCTGATATGATATAATGCTAGAGTGTAAGCTGCTATGACATTTCTGCCAAAACTGTTGAAAAGTACACATGGTGATTTTATAGAAAAACTCAATTCTACTTTATTGATAAATGAAATAATGTACTAAGGTAAGATTGTCATATTAAGATTTTCAAATCATTGCAATATCGATTAGGTCATTCATAAATTATCATGATTTGCCTTCCTTTTTTTTTTTTGGCTGGCTTATATACACTAATGGACTTTAAAAACGCATTATCTCGGGTTTGTACAACATGTTTTACCTATACGTTTTTAAAGTCCATTAGTGTATATATTTATTGTTGTATTGTTGTATTGCATTCGACAAATAGGTCAAATTTGACCTTAAAGTTTGATAATTTTGAAACTTTAACTAGCCATAATTTTTAGTTTAAATCTGATATTCATAATTGTATTAATTTCAGGTGGATGGAGCAATAACCCTACAGCACTCCACTTCAAATATATCTTCAGAAGACTCTTGGCTAGATCCGGCACTCTTGCAGTGTCGCCTTCTGCAAACGTATCTGCCTTAAACATTAACAGGTCGTGCTCACAGCTGAAATTGGAGAGTGCAGTTCTTTCTCAGATGGGATGCAATGCTTTTGAAATGATGATCATGCTAGATCAACAAGTGTTGGAATAAACAATCACTATTATGACCTGGTTCATCTACCAGTGAAAACTTACTTCAATCTTAGGTTCCATCATATTGTACGCCTTCATAACATGAAACTTCAAGGAAAGAAGATCCGACAGAAATGTACAAAGTTGGTGTTGTTTAAGGGACAATAATGACATTATGCTTCCCACTTGTAGACTCTTTTCTCACTGAAGATTTGTTTGATGCAATTATCATTTACAAATGTAAAATGTAAGAAATGAATCAACAGATAACTAGTAATTTAGCAATTAGCATAGCAGCATTATATACATGTAGTTGATGTGGACATATAGAATATAAGCTGCTATGACATTTCTGCCAAAACTAGAAAAATACACTTGGTGATTTAATAAATGAATAATGTACTAAAGGGGGTTTCACACATAGCCGGATCAGACGCCGGAGCGTCCCGGAGTAAAATTTCTTTCACTCCGGGGGGTTCCGGGATCAAAGAGCTGTTAAATGTCAACAAAAAATAAATGTTTGACGATGTGTACACGATGTCAATACGGTCTCAACAAGAAGCAACGCGGAGCTATCACGACGGTCCCGTTTAGAGTGAGGAGTGAACCGGATTTTCACGGTGCCTTCGCGGATATCACCGGTCTTTACACCGTGTTCATTCGTGTGGATCCGTTGTGGCTCCTTGTACTCTCCGGCGTTAATGGCGGCGAAATATTCATGCCCGGTTGACGCCGGATGTAGCCGGAGACATGCCGGAGTCAATAAGGAGATCGGCGGAGTCTACTGGGCGTCTACACGGGTCTACACGGATCTACACGGGTCTACACGGATCTACACGGATCTACACGGATTAAATTACTCCGGGAACTCCGGCATGAAAAATTAAACATGTTTAATTTTTTCCCCCGGAGTCCCAAGGTGCTCCCGGAGCGCCCCGGACAATGACGGACAATGCCGGACAATCCCGGACATGAACACGATGTCTATACGGCTTTCCCCGGAGTATGCGGGAGTATTCCGGAGTTGACCTCCGGCACGCTCCGGCGTCCGATCCGGCTATGTGTGAAACCCCCTTAAGGTAAGATTGTCATATTAAGATTTTCAAATCATTGCAATATCGATTAGGTCATTCATAAATTGTCATGATTTGCCTTCCTTTTTTTTTTTTTTGGCTGGCTTATATTTATATATATTTCTTGTTGTATTGCATTCGACAAATAGGTCAAATTTGACCTTAAAGTTTGATATTGTCAATCAAATTTCTATTACTATATTCTCACTGTCATTGATGTCTATAAGTAAAATGGAAGGATACCTAGTTTCCTTGTTAATGTGTGCTAATGAATTATAACTTTACTACTTATTACAGAGATCTTTGTCAATTTGTATTTGAATGAAACTGAACATATTCATTAAAAAAAAAAGGGACATGATACATACCACTCAATTTGTACTTATTATTGGGATGCGGAAAGGTATGTACGTACATAGCGTGCTTTAAGGCATTGAAGACACCTACCCATTTAAAAAATTAATTTAAAAAAGGTCTAAATTAAGCGTATTATGCAGGAAAAAATTACCATTTGCCTTGAGCCCTGACTTTCTAGTGCTAAGGGCAGCCAAGCAGATATATAAATATATATACGATGTGTCACTTGGATAACACATCGACATGCAGTAATGTAAAAACAGTCTGCTCAAAAAATAGAAACCTCCGTTTATCCCTGTATTGGCCTCAAAATTTTAGCCGGGATCAGTCCTGGGGCAACGCAAAAACTGTCGTTAATGAATTGCATGGGCACTGCTCTGATAGGCACCATACTAAAAAAAAAAGGACTACAAATGGCCCTGTAAAATTATATTCTGTCAGTTTCTAAAGGTTACAAAAGTGATCCATGTGTTGTGCCCCACACGCTTACGATCGAGTCCTAAACACAGCACACGCCACACATGCTGTATCCCATAGCCAGGGCCAGTCATATAACTAATTTGCCTCCTTGCTTTTCAATTATAAGCATGGCCTAATATTACCGATGTGCTATTTAGGTGCATTGCCCTATGACCAGCCCTGCCCACAACAATTTTGTGGTTGTGTAAGTTGTAATTTTAATCAGTGGAACTGGTCCCATTCAAGCACCTTTTGGACAGTCTTGAATAAATGTTGATAAAAGTATTTGATCTCTTTAGCTTCTCGCATATTCTCAGGGCAAAATTTTAAGGATCAGTCTTTTGAAAATTCAAAGGTAAGATAAAAATAATGAAATAACATTGTGTGATAAAAATAATGAAATAACATTGTGTGACCTCTACTATCACCTTATATTTTGTCACATTTTACATTATGTAGATGGATCCGCAAAATTAAAAATTGAATAAGACACTGGTGGTTTTTATTTAGGCGATGTGAGTGCATCATACATAGAAAAAGATAGAAACGTTTATTTGACCATCATAATATGATGTGACCACCTTGAGCCACTTATCCAGCTTCCCTGCACACAATAAAAAACAAATGATGAAAATAAAAACCAAGGTAACCATCCAAATTTATTGTGGCTTAGAATAGACACCAGCTGATAAGTGTTAACCATCTAAATTAAATTGATGAATCGAAAATAACATCAGTATGTTTATAATAGCTAGTTTACTCATGACTTTGAGAAATTACAATCATATATGTCCAATATTTTAATTAAGCTTGACATATATATGTCAAGCTAAAATGACGAGTGTAGAAAATAAAATACCCAGATTTAGCTGAACCTGTGGAATGAATTCCATTTACTTTCACTTAACCATAGACATAGTATTTTGTTGTTTTGCTATATATATACAGATTTATGAAATATCACAATCATTTAAGTATTGGGGTTGTCAGTAAATTTAAGGTGAAACTGAGAGCATGCTGTTATAACAGTCAAAAAGTTCACAATTGCCGAAGCTACTTCAAGTGCCCGTTTTCTCCGTTTATATTGTACATAGGATCTTGTTACTTAAACCGATGGCTTCCCCAGGTCAAGACGGTTCTGGCAATAGGTATAACATAATTGTAACTCTATTATTAACGGAGCTATGCCGTTTTATGTGTGACGAGGTCACTGTTTTCCAGCTATGCACGTGTGTTTGTTGACGTCCACAATCAACACAAAGCAATGGCGCCTTGCGGCGCGCGTCACAGACAATGGTAACCAATAGGCTTCGTCCATTGTATGGTCCATTCCACTCTTCTAGTTCAATGAGCTGACGCAGTACACAGGTAGGGGCTGCCATTAGCCGGGAGGGATTAGCGTGCGTGCGCATCCTAGGCTTTAGCATTGAAAATTCGTGGACCGGAACGTGTTACCCAGTCTAAAAATAGCACAGCCAATCAAAATATTCAGCGTTTGGCCAATCAGATAGGTAGAGGCGACCTGCCTATCGCGTTTACGCTTAGGCAGGCTTCTAGTTCAATGCCTGCGAAATCATACAGGGTGCGCTGCTCATATATTACCTGCTGCCCTCTGCTGATATTTAGTGTAAACTATATATTGTAGGATAAAATCAACACAACTTCAAAGCAACAAGTATCACATTTCAGACACAATAGCAAGCACTAGCAAATTCCTAGCTGGAGGTAACTCTGAGACCTGTCTCCCAGCTGGATCATTTGATCCCAGCTGGTATATATGCCAGCTGACAAGGACTTGAACTGGATCCATCCTAGCTGGCAAATTCTCAAATTATTGAGGCTGCAGCTAGTGACCTCTATAGCTAGCTGGCAGTCTCCCAGCTGCAGTGGCGATGCCTGCTATTTTTCAACTTATTGAGGCTTCAGCTAGTGACCACCAGCTAACTGGCAGTCTCCCAGCTGCAGTGGCGATGCTTGCTATTTTTCAACTTATTGAGGCTTCAGCTAGTGACCACCAGCTAACTGGCAATCTCTCCCAGCTGCAGTGGTGATGCTTGCTATTTTTCAACTTATTGAGGCTCCAGCTAGTGACCTCCAGCTAGCTGGCAGTCTCCCAGCTGGAGTGGCGATGCTTGCTATTTTTCAACTTATTGAGGCTTCAGCTAGTGACCTCCTGCTAGCTTGCAGTCTCCCAGCTGCACTGGAAGTTCTTGTGATACAGCTGTTCTTTTATATACTCCCTCTCACCTGGCTTTATTATCTAGCATTTATTGACATTCAAAAGTAGAGATACATAAGGAAAAAATGCAGTGTTTTTACAAAAGTAATTTCTAGAAAAAATTACAAAATATACAGACAATCATTAGCCTGAATCATCCTGCCTCCATTTTTGCCATTGTTACAATACCAGCTGGAAAAGTTAGGGGAAAATTTACAGCTGGGTAGTAGGCTTAGTTGGAACTCAGCTGGCTGGGAAGAAATGCTAAGAAATGTCAGCTGGCTAAGAAAGTTGCTAGCTAAGACGGTTGCTAGCTGGGTGAATTTAATTGGCTGGCTGGCTTAGAAAATAATCATCAATGGGCTGGTAAGTCAGAAAAAATGAATAACAGATGAATGTTTCCTAGACTGACAACTTTTCAACTCTATTGTTTATGAAACATATAGAAACTGAATATCAGCCTGCTAGCCAGCTTTTGTAAAATTTGCTGATGGTGTGCTCCTGTAATCTTTTATTCTTACAGTTATCACACAACCATGATGAAATATTTAAATTCTTTTGATTTGCAATTTTGGTGGAACCATTTTCTACAGCGTTCACATGAAACCATCATACTTCCAGTAATATTTGCCAAACCACATTGACAATTTTTATATCAAAAACATCGACATTCATTGCCACCGGGGAAACTTTAATTTTTGGAAATATAGTGAATTCCTCGTTCAGTAAACATTCCAACAAATGTTGCCTTGAAACATTAGTATCGAAATCCCAAGTTCTATTTTTTTTCTCCAAAACTCAGGGTATCCAGTAAAACAAAATTCCATTTTCCCCTATGAAGGTGAGACCTCCTATGTCTTTGGTCTGGATTAGGGTGGCATGCACCGCTTCCTCTGGTGAGCATTGCAATAATTTCATGCATTTTAAGTAGCTACCAGTGGCTTTGGTGTTTATGACACACCCACCAACATAAGAAATTATGTCGTAGTCTTCTGGCCTTACTTCCTTTTCGAGGATACCAGCAACCTGGTTGCTCTCTGGCCAAATTCGCATTAAGCAGGCCTCAAAAACAGGCTAACTGTACTTAAAGACAATTGTGGGCATTCAGTTCTACCATTGAGAATGCCATGAAATTTTGTACAAAGTTAAAGCAAGTTCTTGTTCAAAATAATGAAAGAAAAATTGGGGGTCACCATAGTTTTAAAAAATTTGTCTGACAAATACCAATTGCATGTTAATTCAATGAGAAAATTGAAAATAATGTTTCCAAGCATAAGAATGGGTTTAAATGCATTTTCACCACTGACTCTTTTACCACTATTTTGTGAATACTAAGTTAGGTTATCCCAGCATCTTTTTAAAAAAAAAAAGTATAGGTCACCATTAATATAAAGAAGCTGCATGACATTTAGCACTGGAACCGCAGTCTCCTACACTGTAGTCCTATGCACTTGTGCGGAAGGAGGGGACCAACTTACATGACATTGAATATGCATCTGGACCCCTGGTGGTAAAAATGAAATTGATTTGATGGTTAGTTCTCGCATATAAATGATATATGGGACATTTTTACGGGTATAACACTTATTTTCATAAATAAAACATAAAAGTAGACTATATGTGCTAGTTTTGGAACTTAACCCCCCCCCCCCCCCCAAAAAAAAAAAAACAGAAAACAGCAGAGGCGACTGGAGCGCCATCTGTGTTTTTGTCCATGTTTGAAAGTGAAAGATTATACTTAAATACGGCAAGAAAGGGGTCTAGTCAACTGGTCCGCCTGACTAACTAGCCCCCGATAAAACTGTCCTCCAGTCAGGTCAGGTCCGCTACCTGTGGTCAACTGGTCTGCCACTAAGAGTCATTTGGTCCGCCAGAAAGTCAACTGGTCCTCTATGAAATTGTTTTGGGTCCTTTGTTTTTATTCAATATGGAATTATGGTATATTTTAAGAAAGGTGAACAAAAAAAAAACATGTACAAATTTCTAACAAATTTAATTGTATTTATTGTTAAATTAATTTGATGAAAAAAGCAACAGAAAACTTCAAACTTGAGCAACAATGATCAGGTGAAATTGCTAAATTCAATTACTATTTTCCTTTAATTTTTGCCCAATATAGATCTACAAATTGCGCACTTGATACAAGATCCACAAAACAGACCTTTCCGGGCAAACACAAAGGTAAAAAAACTATTCTTCTATGATTTATAGTTCTCAAGATATTTCAGTTTTGATTTTGTACAAATGAGTAGGCTTTGGCAGCGGACAAGTTGACTCCCGCGGCCCAGTTGGTCGGACGGACGAGTTGGTAGGATGAGTCTGGCGGACGAGTTGACTATACTCCGCAAGAAACCATTGCAATGGCGCTTTTCGTAATTCTCACAAGAGGGCGCACTTGTGTTTGTGATGATCTACACAGTGTGGCGCTGATGATACCCAATTTCTGCCGAAAGACGGCGCTTGTCTGGTGCTTCGCACCGTATCGTGGCGCCGCCTTTCGGAAGAAACGCATTTGTCCAAAGAATAACTATGAAGAAACGCCACTTGCTATACTTTACATTATAAACGCCGGGAATGCTGGGAAAAGGAGGCACACACACAGGATTAACAGGCGGCGATCCCAGTGGATAGGCGCTTGAAAAAAACGTGCGTGCATGGAATGAGAGTCAATCTCATGGAATGAGAGTCAATCTCGTCCATGTTGCGCTGCTTTTACTGAAATTAGCATTGTCACTGTCATGCATAATGGATTTACCATGTAGTCCGACGTATGGATTAAATTAACTAGGTACGTATAGTTTGACACTGTTTAGCACTGTTGTTATGAGATAAACAATGAGGTCATTAAGTAAAGTTCGAGATTTGCAATTTGAAGTAAATTTTTGATTTAAAGATTAATAAATTCTTGTGGTTAAATTTAGTGGGACTCCAAAAAAACTTTGGTGAGAGTTGGCAACACTGCTACTGGACTTCAAAACTTAATTGTCTACATGAAGTTGTGATAAAAAACAACTGTCAATGCTTAATTGCATTGTTTTTCTATGATACGTAATAGCAAGCTGCCATTTTAGATTTAGCTATGAATCCAGGGAGAGTAGTCATTAAATCAAAACAACTTTTAGAATAAATCTATATTTATTAAAATTGTTATCATTTATGTCTTGGTGATGTAATTTTAGCATTCAGCGAACGAATTTCGAAATGAGTGGGCAGCCATGGGCGCCTTAACACTTTTGTTTATAAAAAATATTCAATTCCAGAGCACAAGCGCTCGTATCGATCCTGATAAATCAAAAACCCCACCAAAAATTTCAGGATCCACCCTTGCTTTAACTTATGTTGACATATTTAAATGTAATTAATTTGAAATTTTTTATTATTTTAAATATGCCTTTGTATGCCTAAAAAAATTCAACTCTAACAGTAACAATGCCACTTTATTTCATTTGTAGTACAGCACTATTCATAAATTATGATATTTGAAGTCAATAATTTTGATGGAATTTTCATTCATCAATGCCTTAACAAAGAACAAAGGGAATTAAGAGGTAATATTTGCAAATTACCTATAATCATTAAGATCACAAGCTCGAATAACGCAAATCAATTAATAATGCTTCCATTTGCTAAAAAAGTTAGAAATGCTTTGCATTTTCAACTGTCTGGTTGCCTGTTCATATGTTTGAATGATGAATATTTTAAAAAAAACTGTCACTTATTAACGAGGAGGTATACTACTTTATGTACTTTTCTCAATAGATTTAGATCAGAATAACAAAATCACATGCTGGCATTTTCCCATATATCCTTGTTTAAAAAAAAAAATTCAACATGGTCCTAGTATAACACATTTCCATATTGGTGAGCATTTTCTTTTAGTTGATCTTTTAATATAATTGGATAATATTCACATGCTATATTTGTATAGCGTTTTCTTTAAGTTGATCAAACAGTACTCACACAGTACTTCTTCGGAATGGCAAGCTGGGCAGTGTGCTGTCTGCTTCAAGCCAATTAAGTGACCTAACGGTCACTGAGCGATCTTTATTTAAGAATTGAGTACAGTCAATGCAAACAAAACTAATTGATATGCAATTTCACTGTTAGACATTCAGGCAAATTTGTTTGTATTTAAGTCTAACTGGTAAACTAGCAAAATAACTGTATTCAGCTACATTCTGATTGGCTGCAAATCACATAGCTATTGTGTATGGAAAAATTTGTAACGTATCGAAAAAATGTATAAAAAGCCCTATGAAAGATGACATTTAAATTAACAGTCAATACAACAGTAAAACTTCATTCATGTAATATTCAGAAACATTTTTAATTCAGCAAATTCAAAAAATTGGTGAGTTATAATATGTCTGTCCGTATTTCTTATTTCATCCGTTATGTACATCCAGTAAGAAACACTCTTGGTAATGTCTGTAATATTATACATGTATACAATCCAAAGCATGAATCCAAAGTTTAATCTAGATTAACTGTAACAAAGGATGAAATTAACATGAACCTTTGGTTGCCAAGGCAAAAATAACTATTCTCAAATTCATGTAGAATCCACTCCAGCAAAGGACATTTTCCTGGGTGGTAGAATCCAGATATGTTGAAATACTGAGAAATAAATCATCCCAAAGCTTAGCAGAGATTTGTTTCGCTAAGTGTAATTTTTGATAAAATTATACATAAAAATGCACCCGATTCATTAACTGTCAGTGAATAACTATACAATACATGGGAATATTGTCAGCGTATGTGTAGTGTACAGCAGCAGCCCCTGTCATCTAAGCAGCCCTTTCCAGTCCCCCCCCCCCTTGCAAACATGCAAATAAAGCCAGTAAAAAAGAAAATAAATAAACATGTAATCCGAAATCCTTTCAATGAAAATAATTATAGCATAATGTAAAATAAACATCATGAAAGTTTAAAAGTCTGTAAACATTTTAAATTATCAGTGTTTTATTTGTTTTTTTTAATTTTTCGGATTTATTGGTCACTCCTGCAGGAGAAGTTGGTCACTCCTGCGGGAGTGATCCGTCTGCGATGACTTGAGGGAATTGTGGGTAGTCCGGTGTCAGTAAAATGCGGACCGTTAATGCGAAATATGCAGACCAACGCCAAGCCACAACTAGCCGAACATTGGAACATTTTCCCACACATAGCAACACGACGTTGCATTTTGCATTTGTTTCCAAAGTCGTAACAAGTAATTAATTTACAAAATTCAGTACGAAAGGTTGTACCGCCGTCCGACCCGCATATTAGCTTATCCCTGAAACGTTTTTCATGCTGATAGCCTCGGCCTCAAGACATCTTCAGACTAAAACAGTAGCGACATCTTTCGCTTATATGCAACTTTGTCGCCTCCTGGGGTGCGTCTCTATTCAAGCTCATTCCTGATTGCAAAAATTTCTTTTATTTTAAGGAAAACTGTATGCAAAATACTGCAGTGCATTTAATAGTAGACCTGAGAATTTACAATATATAATTTTAAATTACTAAATTATAACATATTTTAAAACCATATATATATATACAAATTTGATACAAATAATTGTTAGTACAGCTCTTCTAATCCAGCTAAAAGGCGATAGTCCACTTTTACCCCTCTTGTTCTTCTCTGTATGTAATTATTATCAAGAGATAAACATTTATGATATAAAATTAAATACTTATTACTCATGCAAAAAAAATAAAAAACGGTTTTTAATTCATATAAAATGTAATATAAATTGCATTCATATTTACCTTGGATGTGGGCTCATCCCATTCCCTGTGCACCTGTGCAACCTTTGAAATGAAAGTGATTGGTGTATATATGTACTGTCTGAGTGTCTGTCGGTTATCAACAGTTGATACTCACTGAGTGAGTTGAACTAATATGTGCAGTCACTGCAATGTGATGCGAATATGCTTATCTGCATTTGTAATAGTAGGTTTGCACTTACCACTGTCAACAGCTCCCCGGGTTTATTTACAGGCTATTTGAAATGAAATAAAATAAATTATTCTACAATCAAATAAGGAGCTATGCATTAACAATTACAGTATAAATATTCTGCTATATATATATGATCTTGTATGTCCATTGCTGGAGAACAGGTATGTTTTGTTCACTTACCTCACCAAGACTGGAATAAGCATTAGCCATATCATCACTCTCATCTAAGACTATCCCTCCATCTATCTCTCCATCATCCATCTCATTACTCTCATGAGCAGCAGTAGACAATGTTAATTTGAATTAGCATAATTTATTAGCTATAAATATCTGAACATGACTGTGTAGAAATGCTGAATTGCCAGCTTTGACATGAATGCGTCAAATAACATTTATCAGGTTACCTGACTTCTGTTCTTGGTTTTCTGGTTTCGCTTTCTTTTTCTTTCCTGCAACTGGTCCAGTTCTTCTTGCTTCTTGCTTATCTCATCTCTGCACTCTTTGCCTGAAGTAATTAACAAATATTAACAGTTAGGATGACATTCTGCACATGGATAGGCCTGCTTTAGTATAATTAGTGGTCAGTGTACCATGCAGTCTAATATTTTCTTACTGGTCAAAACCCTAGCCCCAAGCTTTCTACGAGCAGTGTTGCAAGCTGGTATATCTAGACCCATCACTCTAACCCCATACATTTTCCAAGCTGTAAATTGAATGTGAAGGGAATTGTGATTCCTTTAAAATGCTTGTTCATTTTACGCCGTTTACTGAAATGCCACATTTGAAAGGCTGTAACAAGAAAAGTTTTCGATGTAGAAGGCTGGTTTTTTCTCTGTGAGTTCTTTTATGTGGGCTCTTATAGTATCATGAACAACATGTGGTTTCCAAGAAAAACCATTGCAAAACTACAGAAAATCACAATTTTCCCCAAGTTTAACGTCATATTGCCAAGGTATGACACCATCCACCAACTTGAAACCAAAACCATTTTGAAGAGTGAGATTTTGGTAATGTTTTCTATAAATTTCAAGGTGGAGAAAGTAGTGATTATCTAGTTATGAATTTTTTTATATTACCTTATTAGCGAAGATTTGACAAAACCGCTGAATTTCAACTATTGAACAATTAGAGCTTAACCCTAGTGTGATGTATACATCAATTTCTGTCAATTTGAGCATGGAAAGTTCATTTCTGCTGTTAATTTTGTGATTACATGTAAATTAGGGCCTGTCATGGCATGCTTTAAAATTTAATCTGCGGTCGATTGATACTGGCTATTTCATAATTCCAATAAAAAAATAATCAGGGTCTTTTGATTTTCTGCCTTATCCCCTCTGATTCATCTAAAAATTTTCATTAATAAAGCAGCATTTATTTGTAAAATAGATAAAGCTATTATCTTAACCTTTATTTAAAAATTGTTCACTTGAAGTTTTTCATGTAAATTTTTGCCTCTTTAATGTCATTACGGTCGAGTTGATACCGCTTTCCAGTTGTTGTCGCAGGTGCTTGTACTATGGCAATCACATACTGTGAGGCAAGTTGAGACTTCATGCTGCTAATGTTTATTTGAATATTGTAAAATAAGTTTTAAAAACTATGTTGCAGTATTGTCCGTACTTCAATTAATATGTAGTATAATATATGGTCCATTAGCATGAGAAGTGCCTTATTGGTGTTGTGTTTCTCTCTGAAGCCAGATTTACTTATTTAAAAAACCTCATATGATTGAGAAAAGACAATATTCTGTTATACATCAGTTGTTCCAGCAGTTAAGAGAATAATGGTACACAATTAATGCAATTAATGCAAATTAATGCAATTTTGCACTGTAAACTAAGACTAAGGCACATAATAACAGATAACTGGTTTCTGAGGTTTCTTATATTCACACTCAGACATTCACACCATTGAAATATTAAAATTTTTATGCTATTTCAGTAATTCTTACTGAAGAATCTATGGATTGTTCAATCAAACTACAGATTAAACCCATGTAAAACAGGCCATAATTAACATGTAATCACAAAATTAACAGCAGAAATGAACTTTCCATGCTCAAATTGACAGAAATTGATGTATCACACTAGGGTTAAGCTCTAATTGTTCAATAGTTGAAATTTCAGCAGTTTTGTTAAAATCTTCGCTAATAAGGTAATATAAAAAATTCATAACTAGATAATGACTACTTTCTCCACCTTGAAATTTATAGAAAACATTACCAAAATCTCACTCTTCAAAATGGTTTTGGTTTCAAGTTGGTGGATGGTGTCATACCTTGGCAATATGACGTTAAACTTGGGGAAAATTGTGATTTTCTGTAGTTTTGCAATGGTTTTTCTTGGAAACCACATGTCTGGCATGCATGTTGTTCATGATACTATAAGAGCCCACATAAAATAACTCGCAGAGAAAAAACCAGCCTTCTACATCGAATACTTTTCTTGTTACAGCCTTTCAAATGTGGCATTTCAGAAAACGGCATAAAATGAACAAGCATTTTAAAGGAATCACAATTCCCTTCACATTCAATTTACAGCTTGGAAAATGTATGGGGTTAGAGTGATGGGTCTAGATATACCAGCTTCCAAATATGAAGCCCATTGCAATAATAGTTCTCAAGATACAGCCTCTTAAAATCTAGATTTCATTTGACACTGCTAAAACGAGTGCGAAAATCGACTAAACTTAGTCCCCTTCTTTAATTTTTCTACCCAAAACTATTTAAGCTATCAAGCTGAAATTTTGCATCCAGCCTACTAACTAATGTAGCTATGTTGGAGAATTTTTTCAAGAAAATTTGAGATGGTCAGGCAGGAAGATTTTCAAAAATTTGTTGATTTGGCATGGAATGACCCATACACAACTTGTATTGAAGAATCACTAGCCTAATGAAATAATGTAGACTTTAGCTGCAGCTCCTACATGTGATACATCAGTTGCTGGTCTTTCAGCAAGGTCCTCTGACTCTGCACCAATGGTGGCTTCTTGCGTTGTGGTGGCTTCTTGTGTTGGAAGTCTTTCAGCGATGTCCTCTGCAACATTAGAAGATTGGTACAACTGACAATAAATGACACCATGTAGACATGGAGTATAAACTTATATATCTTGCATGTGGTAATGCTTATTAGGTGTCAGCCAAACAGCTAGACAGTATAATTTAGCCTTGAGAAATTAATGCTATAAGCTGGGTGACCTAGTGGTTAAAGCATCGGCCAGTTAAGTAACTGGTCAAGCTAGCTACTCGGTAGGTCCTGGGTTTGAATCCCGGCTCGAGTACTTTTATCACTAGCGTTTTATGCTATTAAAGGACCCCACCTCTGGGGTAAAAGTGCAACATGACGTGAAGTCAAAGCCTTTTCATCTCAACTGTCTCCGGTAGCTGGTATTCGTTGATGGTAATATTTGATTTCACATAGCTGGAGGCGGATGCTATTTTTGAGAATTCATTTTTTAGACTAGCAAACATTTGATCATTTGGTTTGAGGATGTGTGTGGTATTTGGTGGAAAGCAATACAGCTCAATATGCATTAAAAAAAAGTTTACCAACAAATGTGATTTGTGCACAGACACAAAATTATAGTATTGTATATTTTGGATACTGTGATAGCATCGTATATTTTGGATATTTGTTCGTGACGCAAAGGTCAACCACATCCGGGGTCACATGAGTGCTGTGGTTGTCCAAGAAAGGGCCACTGGCCTGTGCCTCCCACAGTTGGGAATAAAGCAAGTTGTATTGTATCATCAGTTTGGAGTCCATGTGGCCATTCTGGCTAACTGCGAACACCCAGTTGTCGGGTACATCCGCAGCAAATCCATCTGCTGGGAAACACTTCTGAAAATGTAATACAAGATTTAATGCACAAGTATCTTATTAATCTTAATACAGCACTGACATAGGCCTATGGGTCAAATGAAAAGCTGATCTTCTTTGTATTACCGTAAATATATCAGATAGGAGCCTAGCTCAGTGGTAGAGTGCTGGGCTTCCAACCACTTGGTCCCGGGTCGATTTCCGGTCCCTGCCTTACCCATGACTAATTAGCCCAATAGGTGCAAAAATATAGGACGTAAAGCCCTTAAATATTATTATATATTACCTCAAATATTATGAAAGGTGGTAAGCATTTCCCGCTGGCAGTAGTGGTGATGGCTGCTGTGACATGCTTTAGCGATACAGCGGATGTCACTGTGGCATGCTTTTTCCCAGTTGGAGCCATTTTGTACCGGATCTGAAATCAAAGGAGCTGACCATAGATAATTTGTTATGCTTTTCATAATAAATTGCTTATGAAGCAAGTGTACCAATAGATTTTAGGTATTTATCATTATCTTGTTATTATTATGTCAACTATACCTGTTGCTGATCTCGAGACCAGCCGGCCTCATCCATATTAAAAAGCTGTGATGGCACTTCTTCCTCTGGAATGTTCCCAAGGACATATTCTATTACTTTTTCTAGCAAGTCAAAGTGCTCCACAATTTTACCTCTGCTGACTGCAGCCCTCTGTTTTTTTAAAGGCTCTGGTTTTCGGAGTGACAGATTATTTCGCTTGCTGCACTATTTGTCAATTGGTCCATGTATGTGGTTCATAGGCGTTTTCCTGCCACTTTGTTTGACAATTTCAGAAACAAATGCCTGCATGAGCCGATTATTCATTACCATACCTCGTGAGGTGACATAAGTGATGTAATTGGAAAGGCTCTTTTCTTCCTCCTCTGTCAATAGCATGGGTGCCCTGCCTTATCATTCCTGTACTTGCTCCTTACTTTATCCACTATGGTCTGTGTAGGCACAGCATACAGTCGAGCTGCAGCACTGGGCGAGATATTATTTTGCAAAACTGCATCGATGGCCTCTTGGAGGGCCTCAGGGGCATATTGATTCTGTCTGTACGGTTTTATGTCCATTACCTATGTGTAATTTACAAAATAAAATTAGCTACATTATATCAAGAGAATGGGTTCTGCAAATAAGTATTCTCACAAGTGATTCCCACACAAAACAAAAACTATATATAATATTGAGTAAAAATAATAGGGGAGGGGGGCCCTTAAATTTCAGCACATTTTCCCTGGATCCATCCGGCCTTGACTTAATAAGTTAATTATACAGGCCTAGAATATTTGCTCAATACATTTGTAAACAGATCTACATTGGGCTTGTTGTGTGTGGACTCCACTACACTGTCTACAGTTCTAAATGCTTTTTCCACTCATTCAGTACTGGTAAACATGATCCACGTGCATTTATTTGGTTGATGTGGAATCGCCCGGTGTTCAGAACATTCGCTGGGGGCGCTGCGACTAGCTGACGCAGTACGCAGGTAGGGGCTGCCATTAGCCGGGAGGGATTCCTCCCGGTAGCGTGCGTGCGCATCCTAGGCTTTAACATTGGAAAAGCCTGGACCGGAACGTGATACCCAGTCTAAAAATAGCACAGCCAATCAGAAAAATCAGTTATTGTCCAATCAGCCATCCGGGATAGGTAGAGGCGACCTGCCTATCACGTTCACGCTTAGGCAGGTCCCAGCCAATTCAGAACAGCCTGTGTTTGGGGTACATCATTACCGCCAGATGTCGCTAGTTGCGTCGGGGTTCTGAAGGGATTTTTCCTGTCAGCAATAGCAATAGAATGTTAAAATATGGCAAGTACACAAGTGATGCAATGGGCTCCACGTAATTAAGGTAATACAGGCTGTCAAGGCACACAAATCAAATTTATTTCAATAGCAGTGCAATGTGTGGATTGGGGATATATTTGCTGTAAAAAATAGCAAAATTGGCAATTATACTATAAAATAGATAATAAAAGCAGTTTAATTTACACAAAGAAATATATTTAGTAAAAAAAAAAAATCTTTCAATTACATTTTGAAGATCTATCATTTCTATCATTTTTCAAACAGACTGTGCCTTCCTGAAATACGACAACTTCGTGGAATAAATTCCTGTATTCCCAAAATGAAAAAGTTTATATTATATCCCCAATTATGCAGCTTTATCAATTGAAATACCGAGTGACACGGGCTGGGTGATGGGCATTTCATACCATGCCCAAAAAAGAAACTAATTAAAGACGTTGCAAATTCCAAATAAGGATGAAACGCATACCGCGTATGTATAGTGTTAAACTGCCACAAACTCAGAAAATTCTGCGATGCTCTAGGCACACAGCACATTGTGTAAAGTATACTATTAAACTGATACAAATAATTTTCTTAACTGTTAAGCCATGAAGTCAGCACAATTCCGACTGCCATGTTGTTGGCACACAAGAAGCTGTATGAAGTACACAATCAATTCGGTATAATTCTGTCCAAAATGTGGCTTCGAACTGCCATCTTTCAGGCAGATTTCTGCCATGCTTTGGGCACACAACACCTCTTGTGAAGTATACTATTAAGCTGCCATAAATTAGGCACAGTTCTGCCATGCTTTGGGCACACTACATTCTTTCTCTTTATGATGGATAGTGTTGAACTCCCACAAACTCCATGGTATGGGCACACTACTATCTTTTGGGTAAATTTCTGCCATGCTTTGGGTGTACAACATCCCATATGGTATATTGTATTAAATTGCCATGAACTCAGGAAAATTCTGCCATGGTTTGAGAACACTTCACCATGTATGATGTATAGTATTAAATAGGCCTTGGCTATTATCGACAACCTCTTTAAAGCATAGCAATAAACTACCATTATTTTGGCAGCATTCTGTCATTGCTTGGGCACACAACAACCTGTGTGCAGTCAATTACGGAAAAAGTACAGTATGGCGGACCCGAATTTATTACCTTATTTAGCGAGCATTTTGGTCATGCCTATGACGTCATATCCCTGAATTCAATGAATGACGTCACAAAAAACGACTGCTCTTTTCATTTTCAAGACAAGGAATTGTTTTTTATCGGGGGCTACTGCCCCCAAGCCCCCGCTATGCTACGCAAGTATTATTATACTTCTGTGCTAGATCATATTTTGGCTAATATACGCTATATTTTTTTATATTTCATAGACGCCAAATATGGGCATACTTTTGGGTCCGCTATACTGCACTATACCCTCAATTACTAAACTGCCATGATTTGGGCACAATTCTGCCATGGTGTGGGCACACAACTGCTTGCGTGAAGCAAAGCCTTAAACTGCCATGATTTCAGCACAATTCTGCCATAATTTGGGCACACAAGCTGTGTAAAGTCAAGCACTAAACTGCCATGATATGGGCACCATTCTGCCATGGTTTGGGCACACATCTGCTTGGATGAAGCATGGCCTTAAACTTTCATGGTTTGGGCACACAACTGCTTGTGCAAAGCATGGCCTTAAACTGCCATGATTTGGGCACAATTCTGCCATGGTTTGGGCACACAACAACCTGTGTTAGGTCAAGCACTAATCTGCCATGATTTGAGTACAATTCTGCCATGGTTTGGGCACACAGTTGCTTGTGCAAAGCATAGTCTTAAACTGCCATGATTTGGGCACAATTCTGCCATGGTTTGGGCACAATTCTGCCATGGTTTGGGCACACAACAACCTGTGTTAAGTCAAGCACTAAACTGCCATGCTTTGGGCACAATTCTGCCATGCTTTGGGATCCCAACAACCTGTGTTAAGTCAAGCACTAAACTGCCATAATTTGGGCACAATTCTGCAATTCTGCCATTGTTTGGGCACACAGCAACCTGTGTTAAGTCAAGCACTAAACTGCCATGATTTGGGCACAATTCTGCCATGGTTTGGGCACACAACTGCTTGTGTAAAGCGTAGCCTTAAACTGCCATGATTTTGGCACAATTCTGCCATGGTGTGGGCACACAACAACCTGTGTTAAGTCAAGCACTAAACTGCCATGATTTGGGTGCAAATCTGCCATGGTTTGGGCACAAAACAACCTGTGTTAAGTCAAGCACTAAACTGCCATAATTTGGGCACAATTCTGCCATTGTTTGGGCACACAGCAACCTGTGTTAAGTCAAGCACTAAACTGCCATGATTTGGGCACAATTCTGCCATGGTTTGGGCACACAACTGCTTGTGTAAAGCGTAGCCTTAAACTGCCATGATTTTGGCACAATTCTGCCATGGTTTGGGCACACAACAACCT